>CM057338.1:316241826-317491826 GCA_030015575.1 Agapanthus africanus | reverse complement strand
CCAATATTGAAGAGATAAAAATATCTCTACAAATATCTAGTATCCTTCACCAAATAGCCATGAGTGCCACATTCAATGTAAAACTCCACCTCATTTCCTCTACCTCATTTGTTTTAATCCAAAAAGAATTAAAACCCTAAAAGAGGTTTCCACTTCTAGAAGCTTTCTCATGAAATTACGAGAATGCCCTTCATCCGTATATACGTACCCGCATCCGTATTCTGAAAAATACGAATACAAAGAGACGAATATAATCCATCAATACTAGGATCCGGCTTAAATCAAAGCCCACTAGTATTATCCGTCCGATCATCATACGCGCACAAGCACGCGTACGTGATCGAAGCCCTGTCGTAAAACCATACGACCTCTACACCTTTTTCCCGGTGCAGGAAAAGTCTCTATGTGGGACTCTGAAGACTCGACACTACGCTGGCAGTGGGTTTAACCACAAGCCGTAAGCTGTACTAGCTGCACGTAACGGCTACCCAGGTATGTGTCGATAAGAAGGCCGATGAGCTAACTCATCCGAACTCCTACTGAGCCTATATGTGACAATCTCCGTACAGTCCGGTCTGTTAGTCTAAGAGTATCATATATCAGGCCTAGGGGCGGTAATCGTCAGACCCCTAATAGCGCAATAAGTCGTGTCGGAGTATAGCCTAATACACCCTGAGAAACTACTGGAATACCTACCAGTAAATATCGCTTGCCTTGGCCAAGGAGTTTGTGTAATGGCCTTCCGAACAAAGCGCGATATCAACCCCTAACACTGGGAGAGACGAATCCGATCTAACCGCCACTGCCTCCAAGTGCTTTGGGACAGCACCCAACTACTATCTGTTTGCATGACATCTTTGAGTCGTGGTAGGGTAGTAATCAAAGTACAGTGGGAACACACTCAAGGAAAAGTAGCAGTGTCAAGTCGACGGACTAAGCTATACTCATGTCACCTGGGAACAGCTACCCGACGATAGGTATAGTACCCACCAACAGTTCTCGATGAGTCATGTCCAGTGTACTCATAACCTAATGAGCACATGCATACTATCTCTAGTACGACGTACTAATGGCTGTGCGACAGACCATCTCCCATGCTGGGATGAGAAGCGTATACACTACTCTACTTTGGAGTATCGATGCCCTGTCTCGATAATCCTATGACTAAGGACCTGTGTAGGATGTGTTTATAGACTACCCAGCCCCCACTAGTGTGACTGCTATCATAACACTGGTAATCAAGTAAAGATCCTAAGGGCTCTACCAATATGTATAAGCGATATGCTAAGAAACACATTCACATATTGAGGTAGAAACAAACCAGGCAGTATACTACCATTTTGAGCAAGACTGTTACTATATCCGTGTATATCCCAAGCTCCCATTAAATAATATACAAACCAGTATGATACAATAATGGCATTTAGGGCATATATCACTAACAAGCACAACTAACCAACATGGTATCAGAGCCAATCCATACGCCTAAACTAGCTCGCATGACCGTAGAATTCCATCACAAACACATTTTTTCTCGACAGTTTTTAGCCGCACAAACCAGCAACAATTTAGGTTTCAACTGTGTTTTAATGCAAGCATTCGATCCCCGGTGCTCTCGTTTTGGAACGGGGACTCCGTAGAGATTTGATGGTGATCCAAGGAGTCCCGGGGAGCCATTTTTCCAAAGTTATTTTGAGATTTGTCACTGTTTCTCACTAATGAAAACTGTTGAAATCAACCATGTAGTGGCTATCAAAAATTCAATGTTTTGCAGGTTTTCGATCCCCGGAGGATCTTGGTTTGGACCAAGAACTTTTAAGGAGGATCGTAGGTACCATGAGGAATTCCCGTGGGCCTTGGATAGGTCTTTCAGACTCTTTGTTTGACCAAAGCAATGGATTTTCGGATGGCGGAGTGCACTTGATTTTTGTCGTTTGGAATTTCGAATGTACGCTTCGCTCGTATTTAATTCTAAGGTCCTGGTTTCGTTTAATTGCTCATGTGATGCGTATATGTGTTTTGAACGTCTTCTAATCGCTATATGTCGATTAGAAGGGGTTACACGCATCTGGTTGCTGCGATATTATCTCTGTGATGTTTTGGATGGATCGTCATAATGGATAGCCTTTTGTGTAATGTTTGATGTACAGTTTTGATTCATTTGTATATTCATTATTGTGGGGCGAGCTTCCGACATGTGCACTGTCGTTTCTGCCAGTTTGTATATTCTTTTATTGGGGCACGGTCGGGTTGAGGTCGATGTCACCATTGTATATATTTTTATTTTCTGTACTAGGATTACCCCGCGGAGGAGTGCTCGAATAGCCGGGTTCTAGAGGGAAACGGGCCTCCATGGCATTGAGACCGGGGGCATTTCTCTAGAATTGACAGGATATTCGCCGCGCTCGTAGAGGGTATAGGGTGACCCACAAAGGGGTGCTCAAGTTACCGGATTCCGTGAAGTGCTGGGTGGCCCATTCACTTCGTTAATTGGGGTTGACTCACTTTCGAGATTGGCGGGTAACTTGCCGCGCTCGTAGGGGTCTTGGTTTTACATTGCACAGGGTATCCACACGGCCAGGGAAAGTCGAGTTTCATTTGCGACTCAAATGAAATCCGGGGCTCCTAGATTATTTGCTATTCCATTATGCTTATCGTTTTTCTGTAATGTTGCTTATATCATGCCTGAGATGAATGGTAACACACACACACACACATACACACACACACTGGTAGATGTATATGTTTTGCATCCGCGCTAGCCCTACCCTCGTTGTACCGTTAGTTAAGTAACCTAATGGTGCATGAAGGGGCCCCGTAGCGAAAGCTGATGGCATATACGTATGTTATATTTTCGTTCTTTTCTGGTGTGATAGGAATTAATTGATGGGACTGTATTAATTTTGATTAGTGCAAGAAAATAAACCTAATAAGATTTTGTTGGAACAAATTTCGAAAAACAATAGTCGTACTCTTTTGATTTGCATATTGGTATTCGTTTAGGAATATCCAGCACCTCATTCGAGGAGGCAAGAGCCTAGATCACTTCATGGTGAGTGACCTCTTGAGCAAAAGTTTATGTTACTATAAATTACTCGGTTTTCTTCAAAACCACTAGTTTTTAAAAGCGGGGTCTAAACCACTCCTTTTCAAAACTACCTGGTTTCTTTAACGATATCAAGTTCATTACGTTAAAGGGGTTTTCGCCAAAAACCCAGCTGTAGCCCTCTGCCATTTCTTACAAATGTTACTTAGTATTCGTGCTGCGTGTTTTGACCCAGTCAAGACATAGTGTTTAGTAGCTGAGTGGCGCTTGTTTGTTGCAAGTGTTGGGATTATCTAGGACAGTCGTATAACCATTTTGACTTAGTCAAGGGTCTATGCTGGTGGGTCTAAATTAATCTAGGATAATGACGGGTTGAACTTTACTAGCGGTTTATGATATGTTGACCTAGTTAAGGTCATAAGCCGTTAGGGGCAAAAACCACATCGGGATGTTTTAAATATACAGGAAACTTGCTACTGTTGCATACCTTCTGGAGTGTGGTGACTAGAGTGGCTTCCATCTAGGTTATAACGCGATGATAGTTGGATCCCGATCCCACTGATGAGTAGGATTACTCTTGGGAGATATTTTTTACTTCAAAATTAACTAACCTATTAGATGTCTAGAAAAATGTTAACGGGGCTACGCCTCTGCGAAAATGAGGTTTATTTTAATTTGGTCCGTGTGAGAGAACGGGGAACCTCTCTCGGAATACCAACACCCATCTGGCTGAACGGTTAGTGAACTTGTAAGGTGCGAATGATCCCGACTAGTTTTCCTTTTAAGGTTTGAAGGAAAATTCGAGAAAACAGTATGAGCCATCCTAATTAGATAAACTAATAACCAATCTAATCTTGCAAGAGCGCACGCTGAGTATTTCTTTTCTCTCTCTCCAGGTAGCAACTATGTCATTCCCTAATCAAGATAATAAAATGTTTGACTTGATCGAACCAGCTTGTTACACAGGGCTGGGGAACGTCGGTTCAGCTCTAACTTGTGACAACTGTCACGAGTATGGGCAAGAGAAAAAGAACTGTAAGGAATTCCATATGACCCTAGTGAAGGAGAAGTATTTTAATGCATCTTCTTCGGGTGTAGTTGTTATTGAAAACTGTTTTTCGGTCAACCTTACCTCCTGGGTACGATGTACCAGATTAAGATCTCATATCTGTAATTTATTACAAGGATTGAGAAAAAGTGGAATGATTGGACCAGGTGATATATCCCTCAGAGTAGGGAACATAGCATAAGTTGACGCCGCCGCCGTTGGTGAATATCACATAGTATTGCTGAGCGACAATACTTTGATTTTGAACAATTGTAACTATGTACCTTCCATGTTTTGCAACATCATATTAGTCTCTTTACTTGATAAAGATGGATATAATTTTGTTCTAGATAGATCATGAACATTTACCTTAATCAGGTATTGGTTGCAGAAGGTACACTGTGTAATGGTATCTTTGTTCTAAATCGAAACACAGTTTTCAATATACAAAACACATGCAAGAGGAAGAGTTCAGATACGAACAAAACTTTCTTGTGGCATTGTAGACTTGGTCAAATTAATGAGAAAAGATCAGCCAAGTTGCATAAGGATGGATTTCTAAATTCGTTCGAATTTTCATCTTATGAAACTCGCCAGCCCTATCTCAATGGAAAGATGACCAAAACTCTGTTTACAGGACACGGAGAAAGAGCTACAGAACTCTTGGGACTCATACACAGTGATGTGTGTGGTCCAATGTTTATACATGCAAGGGTGGGTTCTCATACTTTATCACATTTACTGACGATCTCTCTAGATTCGGATATGTGTATCTTTTGAAACACAAATCTGAAGATTTTGAGAAATTTAAAGAATACAAAAACGAAGTAGAGAACCAGACTAGCAAAATTATCAAGATCCTCCGATCTGATAGATGAGGGGAGTACTTAAGCACGGAATTTCTTGACTACTTAAAAGAGTGTAACAACCCTAAACTTTCTGTACAACTTTCTGTACAAATTTTTTCAAAATACAAAAAGGGGTACTTTCGTCTGAGCACAAGTTATAAATTTGTTTTACCTTTTAATAGCAAGAAGGAGCTTGTAGCTCATTGGTAAGACCTTGCACTGCTGAACCAAAGCACCAGAGTTCAAATCCCATCCCCCATATTATTTTTAATATTGATTTCTTTTTAAATTTTTAGAATTCCAAGAGTCTACACACACTAAACCCGTAAAACCCCACTTCACATATAAAACAATCTGACCCAGGAGAATCACCAACCGACACTGGACACGTGGCAGCAAGGGGGCCCCGACTCGGCCTGACTTGGCCCGCGGACCGGCCGACTCGGTTGCCGCCGCCGGCCGATTCACCCCGGATCGGACGATTCCCTTCTTGGACCCTCTGTCATTTTGTATTCTAATAACCCCTGTATACTTTAAATTTCCTACACATAAACAGAACTCTTTAAAACCCCATTAAACCAATTTTTAATATAAAATTTAATACATTTTCTTCTTACCCTTTCACTTACTCTAACCTTAGTTTTACCCTATAAATATTGTAGGGTTGCTAGGCACGCGCACAAGGGTCTACGAGGCATCAACCATGCCCGATTTAAAATTTAGCCGTGCCGAACAATCCAAAGCCGGATCTTTAAACTAGAGTTTATGCGAAAAACAAGTATGTTAATCACTTTAACACTAAATGAGAGGGATTACAACCTTTGTAGATCCGGTCCTTCACTTCTTAAGCTCCGTGTTGAGGTCCCTTCGCTGCGATCATCGTATTCCGGACTCTCAAGAGGCTTCACGAAGAGAAAGATGCAGTCTTGCTTCCGATCTTCGATAACAAAGATGATCTATCTTGAAGTTTCATTAACACAAGCTAACACTCACTAAATGAAGTGAACACTCTCATCTAAAGGGTAAGGATAGATGAGGATGATGAAGTAAGATTTTTGCTCTCATTTATTTTCTTATTCTCACTCATTTTCATCACAAAGCAAAAGCTAGAAAACTTTTGCTCAAAGGAAGAAGAAGGAAGAAGAAGAGCTCAATCCTTTTGTGATGAATAATGTAAAGAAGATAATGATGAATAATGCAACCATGGTTGCTAAACCTTTATAGAGAATTAACCAAGGGCTAGGGTTTGGGCTGGGTTAAAGCATGAGTCATTTGAAAATATCTTGCACAAAACAAAAAGAAACCTTCTAGAATCATCAAGAAGGAACTAACCCAAAACAAACCCTAACCTTGTTTAATCTCCACTAAACATGTTGCATTAGTTATCATATCATGTTACAATATTATATATCACATATATAATATTTATCGTAACAAAATAAAATAATACAATTAACATATATCGCATATATATCAATGTATTACCCGAGTGAAAAAAAGAATCTTTTAGTGAGCTAATATTAGTTAATGTAATTTAATATATCATATATATTATTATACATTAAATTATCGAATCAACACTTGATCCGACAATCCGGCTATATCGCATATAACCGACTAATACGATGATCCGGCTATATCACATATACCCGGCCGATATCTCATATCGCGAGAATCCAATACGGTATCACATACCGCATTATCCTCGGTCCCGCACATATCACATATGTGCTCCTACTCCATTTTGCTTGAGCCAAGAAACCTCTGTGTAGGACTCTAAAGAATCGTCAATACGCCGACAGTAGGTGATGATCATATCAAACACCCACAAGCTGCAAGCGGTCAGCTAAACGTAACAGCCACCCAAGTATTGAGCGCTCAGAAGATCAACAAGCAAGCCTGTACATTCTCCTGTGAATCTAATCAGTAACACTCCCGTACAGTCCGGTCTCGTCGTCAGATATGTCGCATATCTCGCCTAGGGGTGGTAAACGTCAGACCCCGGTAGCTTGATAAGTCGTGTCGATATGAGGTCTATAACAGTTCGAGAAACTACTGATAACATTTAACAGTAAATCTCAACAACCCTGGTCAGGGATTTCCAGTTATAGCCAATCGAACACAGCACAACATCAACTCCCTATACTGAGAGAGACGAATCCCCTCCTATCGCTCATTGCCTCCATGTGATTCGAGATTGTACCCAAAAGCCACCTTTTTGCACGCCCTCTTGGACGTGATATGATGGAAATCAAATCACAGTGGGAATCACACAAGACTCTATGACGATCTCAGGTCAACAGACTACTCTGTACGAGTGTCACCGGAGAACTGCCATCTGACGTGAGGTATAATACCATCTTGGAGTTCTCGGCGAGTCCGTCCAGTGTACCCAGTCTCCACTGAGCACCCGTACACCATCCTTGATGTCAAAAATCGATGGATATGGGATCATCCATCGCCTATCATATGGGTCAAGATGCGTATACGCTAGTCTACTCTGGTGCATCGATGCCCTGTCTCGATATACCCTCGAGTAGGAATAGTTATAGGATGTACTCATCGACTACCGTGGCCCCACTAGTATGATCTCATTATAGTCCCAGTAGTCGAGTACATATCCTAAGGGCTTTATCAACATGTAACATAGAGACAATCAGAGTACATGTTAAGATAAAGTACAACCAGATAGTATACTATCATGTCGAGCAAGAAAGTCCTCCCTATATATGTCCAAGCATCCATTACAATATACATCGTATGTACAGTAATGGCCTCTAGGGCATACATATAACTAACAAATACCACCCCTAAACACACCCCCCTCACTCACAAATTCTGTCCAAACTCTCAAGAAAACTCTTTAGAATTTTAGAGTGCAAGTGGAGTTAGCGAAGGGCGAAACTCCGGCGATCTTCCGACGACGACCCTAGGAGCTCCCGGCGACGAAATGACGCACCGGCAACTTCTACTTCCTCCTTTTCCTTTTCTCTACGCTACAAGCCAGTAAGTCCCACCTCCCTCTTCTCTAATCTATTCTTAAAACCGCTTTTACTGAAACCCGATGGAAGCGGAGTTAAATCCGACTTCCGATTCGGTTTTCTTTATAAAGTTCAATTTTCCGTAACGCAACCATATTAAACTCTTATATATTGACTATTAATCATTAACAAAATATGTTGAACAAGTTTCATAGCAAAATATTTCATTTTGTAACTTTACCGCTCTTTTTTAGTAAAATACCATGTAGTATAGTTTCGATTTTAAAACATCATTAATCTTGCTATACCTTTAGATAGATCACGAGGTAATGACCTACCTCTTCACAAAAATCATATGCAATATAGCACAATACCTTTTGGGAAATATAGATTCGGGAAATACCGTTTTGCACAAAACTACCTTTAACTTATAAAAACCGTTTTCTACAATATTACATATTTTTACAAATCTTTGTAAAGCGCCGCTACAACCCATTTGGGGAACCCATTCGGGATGGTGCGGATTATCACACATCCTCGGGCTTAGTAGTGCGAGATGCAGACCTCCGCAAGGAGCATTCGGTCTCGAAAGATTTTAAAATACAAATATCTTAAGAAAATGAAATTTCTAGAAAAATAATAAAATTATTATATATATATATATTATCAAAATATGTAATTTTTGATATAATATAAATATGCCAACTTTCCTAAATCAAAAGAATCACTTTACATGAAAATACCATGAATTTCCATATAAGTTCAATATTACAATTAAATACCCTATATTATGAAATCAGGTTATTTTCTCTAGAAATGTCACATATATAAAATCTACATCTATGACAACTCTAAAGACGATAATTAAACACTTGGGGTGTATTTTGAAAACTATACAAAAAGTATTTTTACATATAACCCCCTCAAGTTTTATAAATTACCCTGAGGACCCTAGTAAATATAGGTTTACGCGGGACCAATCTCTTGAGCCTCAAGGAGCTGGAGAAGTGGGTGCTTGCCTATTTAAGGTAGACAACTTAACAAACGGTGTTATTAACACGGTAATCGTCTTTGAAAAAGACACAAATCCTGCCGCCCATGTGCAGCGGTTACCGATAACATCAAAACCTAACTCAGGACTTCGATTTCTCTTTTCTAATTGTCTGACTCAGACTGAGTCTCATTATAAATAATCTGACTTGAATATGATTCAAGTACAATCTATAATACTACAATTCAATATGAATCCATGAATACATATATTCAATCTATTCAATCTATATTGACCGAACCGAACCATGGATATACTTCCATTTACATGATTCTCCAGTTACATCCATGATTCTCCAGCTACATCCATTTATTGATATCATGGTTTCGGCAAGTCATCCAATTCTACAATCTATATTACAAGACAATATAAGTTGCAATACAATACAAACAATACAATCAAGATATCACGGGGTTTAAGGGGTAGATTGGTACAGAAGGTGTTAGAACTGGCACGAGACTACAAGATTTTAGATACCTAACCTGAATTCAATTGCCGTTGTTTCGGGTTGTATAACGGAGCCTTGTACTTCCATTTGCATTTAGTCTCTGGCATATAGAGACACCTCTCGTATACACTGGCATCTTTCTATACCAAGCTACAAACAACAACGTTAATGCAAAATACAACTTTAAAAGCTACACTCTCTCTTACTCCCTGTCTATTCTTCTTCACCCTTATCTTTGGGACTTACCGAGCGATTTGTTCGCTGACGACATTCTCTTTCTTCTTCTTTGAATGTCCCCAGGTGATTCGGACCTTCCAGAGATCGAGCCTAGCACTGAAGACTTGGACCAGTTTATTGAAAATCTCGAGCTGTAGTTACACTTATACACATTTCATTTCAGTACTTTCCTTTTCTATTATGCCATTGTTTAGGCATTGTTTTCATTCAGATGTATTTACTTTTCCATACATTGTACAAAAGAATGTATATAAATAAAGTTGCTGTTTCATTACATTTGTCTCTTGTGTATTTTTCTTTTATATTTCTTAGTTACGCTTAGCGTATTTACTTCCGAGTAAATACGTAGCGGCCAGTCGCGTTCCCTTCACCGTATTCCGGGAAGCGAGACGTGACAGGTTTTTTGGTGGTCCATGCAGGTCGAAGTTGTATGGAACATTACCATGCAGTTCTGTTCTGCGTGAACAACCTAAGCAATATAACACAAGAACCAGCAACTAAAACATTCTTTACAATTCACATTCTTTGAATCTTATCATTCCATATACTTTGAATCTGTCCTAACCTAAATTTTTCTTTCAAGGTTATGGATTCCACGAACAACACCAGCACCAACTTCAACAACACTACCCTACCACTATCACTCACACCTGCTGTAGCTGCTCCGATCAATGAGCAGACGATATTGCTTGAGGCGATCCGCAGCCTCCTGGAAGGACAGCAGCAGCAGACTGCTATTCTCTTGAACCGTCCAGAGGCAGAAGCACCTGGGGTGAAGCAATTCAGAGCTTTGCATCCCAAACAGTTCTCAGGAAAAGAGAGCCCTCTGGAAGCTGAGGAATGGGCTCAGAGCATTGAAGATGATCTGGCAGCGACACAAGTGCCAGAAATAGCTTGGGTTTGTGTTGCGAAATTATAGCTCACGGACAATGCACGGGTCTGGTGGAAGGCGGAAGAAAGCCGTCTTGATCAACCCATCGAATGGAACTTTCCGCGACATGTTCGATGCAAAGTACTTCCCTGAGACTGCCTGCTTTGATATGGAGCAACAGTTCATCCATCTGCAACAAGGTTCAATATGGACCAAATCTATAGATAAGTATGATTCTGAGTTTACCATACTCAGCAGGTAAGATACGTCTCGGTATTCGTTTTTCTAAAATCATATACTACACAGCTAACAGAAGACCGTAACAGATTTGTGGCCCATCTCATACCGACTGCTGTGATCAGGGTTAGAAGATTTCAGCAAGGGTTGGACCCGGAAATCCAAGCTGCTCTAGCTACAGGGGATTTCCCAACCCATGATTTGGCTTTAAAGGCTGCCCGAAGATATGAGGCAGTAGTAAAGAGGAAGGGCAGACCTCAATCTGCCGGATTGAAACGCCCTGCCACTCAAATGGCAGGAGGAGCCTCTTCCAGGCCATCGTTCGAACTCAGGAGAACTGAAGAAATCAATAACCAGCCGAGTCCAGACTTTTTCTACTACTGCCATAGAAAGGGACACTTGTGGAAGGACTGTAGGTGCGCAAAAGGCCTATGTTTATTTTGTGGCGCGTCCAACCACGGAATTGGAAACTGTCCATATAGATACAACTCAGCTCACACACCACCAACTACCCGCAGCGGCCAGCTATCCAGGCTCCTGTACCTCGTCTTGCACTCGCAGCTTCACCACCTGCACAGCCTGCTCGCCAATTCCAACAAGCAATAAGGGACATGCCTCGAGGGCAGAGAAACATGCCCCAAGGACAGAATGTGCCTTCAGCTAGGAGGAATGTACCACGGCGTCAGACATTCACATTAGCAACCGTAGAAGACAAGACTGTAGGTCAAGGTAACACTAGTAAGTCTCTTTCACATTGTTAAAACCCTTGTATCACTTTGTTATTTTTCATACACTATCAATACTTCAGTCACTAAACTTTCCTTGAATCTGTTACAGTTCCTTTTTACAAATTTCGAGAACGAAATTTTTATAAGGAGGGTAGAATGTAACAACCCTAAACTTTCTGTACATTTTTTTTCAAAATACAGAAAGGGGTACTTTTGCCTGAGCATAAGTTATAAATTTGTTTTGCTTTTTAATAGCAAGAAGGAGATTGTATCTCATTGGTAAGACTTTGCACTACTCAACCAAAGCACCAGAGTTCAAATCCTATCCCCCACATTATTTTTAATATTGATTTCTTTTTAAATTTTTAGAATTCCAAGAGTCAACACGTGCTAAACCCGTAAAACCCCACTTCACATATAAAACAAACTAACCCAGGAGAATCACCAACCGACACTGGACACGTGGCAGCAAGAGGGGCCCGACTCGGCCGGCAGACCGGCCGACTCGGCCGCAGCCGCCGGCTGATTCACCCCGGATCGGCCGATTCCCTTCTTGGACCCTCTGTCTTTTTGTATTTTAATAACCCATGTATACTTTAAATTTCCTGCACATAAACCGAACTCTTTAAAACCTCATTAAACCATTTTTTAACACAAAATTTTATACATTTTCTAACTCAAAATTTAATACATTTTCTTCTCACCCTTTCACCTACCCTAACCCTAGTTTTACCATATAAATACCATCCCTAAACACACCCCTCACTCACAAATTCTGTCCAAACTCTCAAGAAAACTCTTTAGAATTTTAGTGTGCAAGTGGAGTTAGCGAAGGGCGAAACTCCAGCGATCTTCCGACGACGACCCTAGAAGCTCCCTGCGACGAAACGACGCACCGGCAACTCCTAATTCCTCCTTTTCCTATTCTCTACGCTACAAGCCAGTAATTCCCACCTCCCTCCTCTCTAATCTATTCTTAAAACTGCTTTTACTAAAACCCGACGGAAGCGGAGTTAAATCCGACTTCCGATTCGGTTTTCTTTATAAAGTTCAATTTTCCTTAACACATCCATATTGAACTCTTACATATTGACTGTTAATCATTAACAAAACATGTTGAACAAGTTTCATAGCAAAATATTTCATTTTGTAACTTTTACCGCTCTTTTTCAGTAAAACACCATATAGTATAGTTTCGACTTTAAAACATCATTAATCTTGCTATACCTTTAGATAGATCACGAGATAATGACCTACCTCTTCACAATATTCATATGCAACATAACACAATACCTTTTGGGAAATATAGATTCGGGAAATACCGTTTTACACAAAACTACCTTTAACTTATAAAAACCGTTTTCTACAAGATTACGTATTTTTACAAATTTTTACAAAGCACCGCTACAACCCGTTTGGTGAACCCGTTCGGAATGGTGCGGATTATCGCACATCCTCGGGCTTAGTAGTGCGAGATGCAGACCTCCGCAAGGAGCATTCGGTCTCGAAAGATTTTAAAATACAAATATCTTAAGAAAATGAGGTTTCTAGATAAATAATAAAATTATTATATATATATATATATATATGTATTATCAAAATATCTAATTTTTGATATAATATAAATATTCCAACTTTCCTAAATCAAAAGAATCACTTTACATGAAAATACCATGAATTTCCATACAAGTTCAATATTAGAATTAAATACCCTATATTATGAAATTAGGTTATTTTCTCTAGAAATGTCACATATATAAAATCTACATCAATGACAACTCTAAAGACAATAATTAAACACTTGGGGTGTATTTTGAAAACTATACAAAAAGTATATATAACCCCCTCAAGTTTTATAAATTACCCTAAGGACCCTAGTAAATATAGGTTTAGGCGGGACCAATCTCTTGAGCCTCAGGGAGACGGAGAAGTGGGTGCTTACCTATTTAAGGTAGACAACTTAACAAACGGTGTTATCAATACGGTAATCGTCTTTGAAAAAGACACAAATCTTGCCGCCCATATGCAGCGGTTACCGATAACATCAAAGCCTAATTCAGGACTTCAATTTCTCTTTTCCAATTGTCTGGCTCAGACTGAGTTTCATTATAAATAATCTGACTTGAATATGTTTAAAGTACAATCTACAATACTATAATTCAATATGAATCCATGAATACATATATTCAATCTATTCAATCTATATTGACTGAACCGAACTATGGATATACTTCCATTTTCATGATTCTCCAGTTACATCCATGATTCTCCAGTTACATCCATTTACTGATATCATGGTTTCGGCAAATCATCCAATTATACAATCTATATTACATACAAGTTGCAATACAATACAAACAATGCAATCAAGACATCACGGGGTTTAAGGGGTAGATTGGTACAGAAGGTGTTAGAAGTGGCAGGAGACTGCAAGATTTAAGGGACCTAACCTGAATTCAATTGACGTTGTTCCGGGTTGTATAACGGAGCCTTGTACTTCCATTTGCCTTTAGTCTCTGGCATATAGTGACTCCTCTCGTATACACTGGTATCCTTCTGTACCAAACTACAAACAACAACGTTAATGCTAAATACAACTTTAAAAACTATACTCTCTCTTGCTCTCTGTCTATTCTTCTTCTTCCTTATCTTTGGGACTTACCGAGCGATTTGTTCGCTGACGACATTCTATTTCTTCTTCTTTGAATGTCGTCAGGTGATTCGGACCTTCCAGAGATCGAGCCAAGCACTGAAGACTTGGACCAGTTTATTGAAGATCCCGAGCTGTAGTTACACTTGTACACATTTCATTTCAGACTTCTAGCTACTCGAAAGGTCCAGTGAGCCCATGGCGACGCCTTTTTTTGGTCGCAAGACCGAAACTCAAAGGAATTGACGGGGTACTTTCTTTTTCTGTTATGCCATTGTTTAGGCATTGCTTTCATTCAGATGTATTTATTTTTCCATGCATTGTACAAAAGAATGTATATAAATAAAGTTGTTGTTTCATTACATTTGTCTCTTATGTATTTTTCTTTTATATTGCTTAGTTACGCTTAGCGTATTTACTTCCGAGTAAATACGTAGCGGCCAGTCGCATCCCCTTCACCGTATTCTGGGAAGCGGGGCATGATAAAGAGATTGGAATTCTCTCTCAGCTTACTCCTTCTTATACACCACAGCACAATGGTGTATCGGAGCGAAGGAACCGTACTCTTTTGGATATGGTTCGATCAATGATGAGTAATGCCGAGGTACCTCTATCCTTCTAGGGATATGCACTACAGTAGCATACCTACTGAATGATGTTCCATCCAAATCTGTGCCAAAAACACCATTTGAAATTTGGAATGGTAAGAAACCTTATTTTAAAAGATTTAAGATATGGGGTTGTCCAGCTTATGTTAAAAGACATAACCCGACAAGCTTGATGCACGATCAGTTCTTTGTAAGTTTGTAGGATGTCCTAAGAATGTCTATGAATATCTGTTCTACCACACCGAGGAATAGAAGGTGTTTGTTGCTCAGCACGCCAAATTTTTAGAATGGCAGTTTCTTGCAAAAGAAATTAATGGGAGCACGGTAGAACTGGAAGAAATTACAGAAAGACAAACTGCAACCGAAGATTTGGTAGAACCAAAGAATTCAATAGAACCTAACGAATCTCAGCCACTCCGTAGATTTAGTAGGATTTCTCCTCCGCCCGAGAGATACTACGGTTTTCTTATAGATGGGGATCGAGAGGATTGCATCTTGGAAGAAGATGATCCTACTAGTTTCAAGCAAGCCATTACCAGTAGGGACTCTGTAAAATGGCTGGATGCTATACAATCCGAAATGGAGTCCATGTACACCAACAAAGTTTGGACTTTAGATGTTGCTCCTCCTGGGATAAAACCAGTTGGATGCAAGTGGATCTTCAAAAAGAAGATTGGTATAGATGGACAGATTTAAACCTATAAGATAGACTCGTTGCAAAAGGTTTTCTTCAAAAACCAGGAGAGGATTATGACGAAACCTTTTCTCCAGTGGCTATGTTGAAATCCATTCGGATCCTATTTTCCATTGCTGCCTTCCATGACTATGATATTTGGCAGATGGACATAAAAACGGATTTTCTAAATGGAAGTTTAGAAGAGTGCGTTTATATGGATTAGCCGGAGGAATTCATAAATAGTGGGAGAAGCGGGAAGGTGTGTAAGTTGTTTAAATCCATTTATGGATTAAAGCAGGTATCGCAGAGCTGGAACATCTGTTTTGATGAAACAATTAAGGAATTTGACTTCATCAAAAATGAAGATGAGCCATATATCTACAAGAAGATTGTAGGATGAATAGTCGTATTCCTATTCTTATACGTGGACGACATTCTTTTGATAGAAAATGAGATTCCTATGCTACAATCGATCAAGTTGTTCTTGTCACAAAAGTTCTCCACGAAAGACCTAGGAGATGCCTCCTACATTCTGGGGATTAAGATCTACAGAGATAGATCCAGGAGATTGTTGGGACTTTCACAGTCCAGGTATATAGAGACCATACTGAAGAGATTTAGTATGGAAGATTCCAAGTGCGGTAATATACCCGGATTGCATGTAATCACCCTCTCCAAAGAGATGTCTCCTAAGACTGATAAAGAGAGGGCTCGTATGAGCATTATACCCTACGCTTCGGCGGTTGGATCTATAATGTATGCGATACTATGTACCAGACCAGATGTAGCTTACACGCTTAGCGTGGTGAGCCGATATCAGTCGAACCCAGATGAGAATCATTGGACAATTGTAAAGGACATTCTCGAGTACTTGAGAAGGACTAAGGAGATGTTCTTGATTTACAGTAATGGAGACCTCCAGGTCGAGTATTTTATTGACTCAAGCTTCCAAAGTGACAAGGATGACAGAAAGTTTATTTCGGGTTTTGTGTTTACCCTCAACGGAGGGGCGGTCTATTAGAAGAGTTCCAAACAGGATACCGACGCAGACTCGACGATGGAGGCTGAATACATTGCTGCTAATGATGCCGCAAAAGAAGCGGTCTAGATGAAGAAGTTCATTACCGAACTTGAGGTGGTTCCATCCATTGTTGATCCAATACCTTTGTATTGTGATAACAATGGGGCTATGGTTTTAGCGAAGGAACCACGGTCCCATCAGAAATCCAAACACATCTTGAGACAGTGTCTTCTTACCAGGGTGATCGTGGATCGCCGGGAGATCGAAGTCCGGGGAGTAGATACGAAAGTCAACACGGCGGATCCATTTATCAAAGCCTCCCCTCAAGTGCAGTTCGAGCGACTTTTTAAGATGTTGGGTATACGATACGCCAACAACTGGCCCTATAGCAGATATTGGGTATTTGGTACGCCAATTACATGCCTTAGTGCAAGTGAGAGATTGTTGGATATGTATTCCCTAGAGGCCTATATTGTATAGGATGCTAAGGATATGTATGTACAGGACAATCTTGCTCAGTTGTATAGTATACTATTTGAGTTGTCTTTATCTGAACATGTGTATTTGTTTTTCTTACTGCTCTATATTGCTTATACACATTAATAAAGACTCGTTACAGAAGTATACTATTTTAGTTTGTCTTTATCTTAATATGTGCATATATTTTACTCGATATCACATATGGCCGATACATTTTGATAAAGATCGTAGGATTTTTCTTGACTACCAGCGTTATGATGGCATTCATACTTATGGGGGTTGGGTAGTCCAAAAGCACATCCTTATATGTCCTAAGTCGTAGGAGTATCAAGACCGGGTATCGATATTCCAGAGTAGACTTGTGTATACCTTTCTAGACCCCGACGAGGGGCGGTGGTTAGTACCACAGCCATTGGTGTGATCGCTTAAGCTTGTATACAGGTGCTCACTGGGTGTGAGTATATTGGACGGACTCGCCAAGAATCTCTAGATGATATTATACTTATCGTCAGATAGCGGTTCTCAGATGACATGAGTACAAGTTAATCTTTAGACCTGAGATCGTCATTTGTCTCGTGTGAGTTCCTACTGTACTTAGATCACTACCCTACCACGGCTCTACCGAGTCGTGCAAACAGGTTTTAGTTGGGTACAGTCCTGAGCCATATGGAGGCAGTAAGCAATTGTCAGGGATTCCTCTCTCCCAATATTGGGAGTCGTTATCGTACTGTGTCCAGTTAGCTAGAACCATAAGACGTTGGCTAAGGCAGTTGAGATTTACTGATGGTTAGATCAGTAGTTTCTCGGATCAGTCCTGAGCTTCATCGACACGACTTATCGGGTCAGTAGAATCTGACGTTTACCATCCCCTAGACTCGGTATGTGATACTCTTAGACGAAGAGATCGGACTGTACGAAGATTGTCACGGATAGGCTTAGTAGGGTTTCAGATGAGCTCGCTTGTCAGCATTTTTTTCGACAGGTACCTGGGTAGCCGTTAGTACAGCTGGTGCCGCTGACGTGCTTGTGGTTAAACCCGCTGCCACCGTACTGTCGAGTCTTTAGAGTCCCACACAGAGGGTTTCCCTGGTTCAGACGAAACGATATAGAGGCCGTATGTTTATACGTGCAGGGTTCTAATTATATACGTGTACTAATTGCGCGAAATTTAATCGGACGGTTTGTGATACTAGAGGGCTTAGGATTAAGCTAGTTTATTAAATCAAGTATTGATTTAATTCTACTATCATGTTATTGGATTTATCTATTTTTTTGTATTTGTAATTTTGGTACAAATACGGGTATGTATATACGGTTAGGTATTCTTGTATTTAAACAAGAATTCTTCTAGAAGATGACACCACATTATATATTTTTCTATTTATTAGAAATAAAAAATGAGGTGGAAGGGCGAGGTGGCTTCAAGCATGGTGTGAGGAATGGTTATTAACTTTGTTTATTCATTTGTGCAAACTATTCAAGCATGGCTAGAATATTTATTTGGAAAAAATGATACAATACATAATATTTTTTGCTAGCCATTCTTCATTCATTCTTACACAAGCCTTCTCTCTCCTCTCTTGAGCTCTCATCTTCTTCAACCTCAACCCTCTCATGTGTTGAGAATCATGAGATTTTAGAGATAAAAAATCCATTAACAAACTAGGTTATTAAATTGCTTCATTAGTGAAGCCAAGCTTGGACTACAAACTCTCAGGTGGATCATCTAGGATCAAGAAGGCTTTCAAGCAAGATTGATCAAGGATCCTTAGGAGCACAAGAGGAAGGAGTTTTGAAGATACGAAGGACACAAATCATTTTGGTATAAACTTCTATCATAGTAGATAAACTCCTAGTAGTTGCTAGTTTAGGGTTATGGTTTGATCACTTGGAGTTTAGTTGGTTATGCTTACTCAAAATTTGATTTTTATGCATTCCGCCTCTCTAATTTCGATGCAGAGTGAGCACAACTTACCAACGTTTTGACTTGTTGGTGACCAAATCCATGATTTGATCTTGCGTTAGCGGGTTGGTTCCACTTAGGGCCAAGGCGTCCCCAGAAGTGGAACGTGGCAGGATTTCATATGGCTCGCCCATACTTAGACCTAAAAGGGCAGGGGTTAGATACTTCGGGTCGTTGTCACACAGCTTATGAGAAAATACTTGCGCTTGATTGTGTTAGGGATATGTATGCCCTAGAGGCCATTATTGTTGATATAGTGGATGCCTGGACATATATATAGAGGACTTTCTTGCTCGACATGATAGTATGCCATCAGGTCACCTTTATCTTAACATGTAGACTGGTATTTATACTGTCTGTCTCTTACATGTTGATAAAGCCCTTAGGATATGTACTTGACTACCAGGATTATGATGAGATCATACTAGTGGGGCCAGGGTGGTCCAAAAGAACATCCTTTAATCAGTTCCTAGTTGAGGGAATATCGAGACTAGGGCATCGATATTCCACAGTGGACTAGTGTGTACGTTTCTTGTCCCTTAGAGGGAGATGGTTGATCCCACAACCATTGGTGTGTGACATCAAAGATTGTACATAGGTGCTCAATGGAGAATGGGTACACCGAATGGACTCGCCGAGGACTCCTGGTTGGTAGTATACCTATCGTCAGATAGCAGTCCTCTGGTGACACTGGTGCAAGTTAGTCTGTAGACCCGAGATCGACATAGAGTCTTGTGTGTCTCCCACTGTGCTTTGATTTCCTTCCTACCATGCTCAAGAGGAGTTGTACAAACAGGTGGATTTTGGGTACAGCCCCGAGTCACATGGAGGCAATGAGCGATAGGAGGGGTTTCGTCTCTCCCGGTTTGGGGGTTGATGTTGTGCTATACTCGATTGGCTATAACTGGAAGTCCCTGGCTAGGGCTGCTGCCGAGATTTACTGATAAGAGTCATCAGTAGTTTCTCGAACCGTTATAGGCTAGACATTGGCATGACTTATCACGTTACTAGGGTCTGACGTTTACCACCCCTAGACATGATATGCGACATATCAAACGAAGAGACCAGACTGTACGGTAGTGTTACTGATAGGCTTCATGGAGAGTATGGACAGACTTGCTTGTTGATTTTCATATCGCTCAATACCCGGGTAGCTGTTACGTCCAGCTAGTACTGCTGATGGCTTGTGGGTGACTGATGTGATCATCACTTACTGCTGGCGTATTGACGAGTCTTTAGAGTCCCACACAGAAGTTCCCTGGTTCAGGCGAAACGAAGTAGGACACATATGTGATATGTGTGTGGGCTTGATTAAATTCTTGTATATGATACCGTATTGTAATCTGGCTGTTATCTGTTATCGAGTTCGGTTATATGTGATATAACCAGATTACCGAATCAAGTGTTGATTTGATAATGCGATATACAGATAAATGATATTAGTCGGTCATATGTAATATAATCGGATTATTAAATTAATTGTTGATTTAATAATGTGATATATATTATATGTGATATAATTATATCTTAACTAATATCATTAGCTCACTAAATATTTTCTTATATGTATTAATATATATGTGTGTGTGTGTGTGTGTGTGTGTAGCATGACATAAATTTCTATTTTATGAAAATAGAAATGAGGTAGAAAATGGGAAGACTTTGGGAGCATGGTTGCAAGCATGGGCTTTTATCATTGTTTATTCATCTTGACTCACTATTCAAGCATGGGTGCAATTTTATATTGCAATAATTCCATGCTTGAATGAGTGAGGTCAAGGGGTTAGCCATTCACTTGCTCATTCTAACACTTAGCCATTTTCTTTAGTTGCTCTCTAGCTTCTTCATCTTCCTCATTGCCATGGTTCAAGCTTCAACCCTCACTTGTGATGTGAACCATGAAACTTGAACACAAACTTGTGAGCTTTAAAATTCCCTACTTCACCATCCTATACTTGACTAGTGATCGAGTGTATCGTGTTTCCTACACCAAAGAGTTTAGTGTAGAGGTAGCTTGAGTTGGAGGGACTTTGCGTGGATCTTCTTCGGCACGGAGGTCTTCGGAGGAAGCTTGTCCAAACCCTCAAGTGGAGCCTAGTGGAGTCACGGGACTACTACATGGAGCATATGAAGTGAAGGACTCGATCTACGAGGGTATATCCATCTTTCACTTCTTCTAGTTTAGTTGATATCAAACATAAAACCCTAATCATCTAGTTAAACATCTTGGATAGTCTAGCTTAGCACCTATAAAAATTTGAATTTGGCATGCTTGATGCCATTAGAACCTCATGGTGGTGTTAGGGTAGACTTTCAGATTGAAGGGTGCCCGGGTAACCTGAGCCATGAGCTGCATCACGACATTTATCAAGTCATCATTTTTTTAGTAAAGTTTGGCCATCTCTTTGTCTTTACTTCTGAGCTGTTTTCGGAGCTCTTGAAGTAGTTCTTATTCTGCTGTCCTGGGGCGAAAATTCGGCTCCTCCTCGCTGTCCGAACTAGATTCCACGTGGACTGAGGGGTCTTTCTGCTTATTAGCCTCATCAAGGGGGGTTTCATCATCTTGAAGAGGAGGCTGATCTTAGGAAGGGGCAGCCACATTCAAGCCAGATTGGGCCTGAGATGTGGTGGCCCCATCCTTACTCTTGTTGCGTGTTCCCACCATGTACACAGCATGGATCACATATCCAGCCATCTCTTTATCTTTGGCGGCCAATTTCTCGGACTGCTATCGTGGTCCTTCCTCTTCAGGAAAGGATAAGTGACTGAAGATGGTTGGCCTAGATGGGTCCTTGAGTGACGATGGCATTTCTTTTCTAGCTTTGCTCTACTGCTTTCGTGCTGCACGAAGTGCTTGGTAGACTCCTGAAGAGAGAGTGTCATGCCTTTTGTGCTGGATCATGGATACATCTCTTTGTAGCACATTTTGAATTATGGCCTTCTTAATCTTGGCAGACATCGCATTCTTCTAGACCCACTTTAAGGGTTCGAAAGAATTGCGGGTTTTCATGACTAACACGGCTGTGGTCGCGGAGCAGTCCGGGCTTTAGAGCTTCACAAAATTTAACTTGGCCGGAGCCCTGGCCCTTTTGTTAGCCCTATATCTGAGCTGCTTCTGCCTCAGCTTTTCCGATTTGAGCACCTGGCAGGCTTTTTCTCTTCGGGAAGCCGCCGTAAGCTGAGTGATAGGGAGCCTTGAGAAGACATCAGCTCGCGCGTCCGTCGAAGAAATCGCCTGAGCTTGCCCGCGACGTCTGGCGACTTCTTTCGTTCTAACGACTCAGCCCCCAGCTAGAGCCACGGAAAGCCGTTCAAACAACAAATTACGCTTGAGTTGTAGTGCCCTTGCGATCACCGCATTTGGCCTCCTGCTTGTTGAGGTTGGTTTGGCCACTTGGTTAGCCGGGTCTCTACTAGATAAGTGCTTCCGGCGTGGTAGATGATGACGGAACTGAATTGGCATGGAGGCTCCTCCCACTACCTTAAGAAACTCGCCGAGAGGATCACGTATGCGTTTGTCTTGACCACATAGGTCACTGGAGTCGCGTCAGAAACGAAGATCGTCTTGGGAGACATGGTTGCTGAGTTCGAGATTGCAATTGAAAGCAGTTAACCTGCAAAAAGGAGCATGATTTTAGTACAGGCAATCAATGTATACGTTGATTGAATTCGCATGAACGTTTACCCCGAAATATGGGAGGAGAGAAATGGTCCCACCGGGAATGCCCGATTCTGTTGGGTGTTTTTTTTCACCCTATTGAGATATGAATGCGCATGCTTGTCAGGAGTATACAGATTCCCCCTGCCTATGGTAGACTGGGGTTTATTGATTGTGGAGATTCGAATCTCCAGCAGTCGTGAACTAAGCTGCCGTTAATTACCCCTCGCTCCAAACTGGTCATGCGAACTCAATGGGCAGTATGCGTGTGTTGTGTTTTGAAGGGTCTTGCAGAGTATACGGAGGTTCCACCACCCGGATAGTGGGATGGGGGTCAAGAGGGCTAGCTGTTGGTTCCTAGTGCCCTCGCCGCTAACCCGCGGCCAATGCGGAATTCAAAAACAAATTTTTTGTGGCACTAGAAACTAAAACCCAAGATACGAATCAATTACCTAAACTAGAACCATACAAAGATAGAAATCACAACCTTTATAGCGTCTTCATTTGCTCCAATTAGGTTGGACTCTAACATGCTCTCAAGAGCTATGGGTCGTGTTTGCAAACTGGTCCACCTTCGCCAAAGATGAACCAGGGAACCGATCCAAGCTCCGGTTTCACCTAGTAAAGCAATCGATGTTCCAAGTTTGCTAGGAATGGAGAGTGGGGATGTAGGAATTTTCCACTATCTTTTTCTCTCAAATCTAAACTCAAGAGAGTATCTAAAGAAGGAGGAGGAGGTGAGGAAAGATAGCCAAGAGCAAGTCAAGAAAAATGAGAATGAATGAAGAAGAGAAAAGAGTGGAATGGCTTCATTATTTTTATAACCATGCAAAATAAAATATCATAACCAATTAGTGAATAAACAAATGAAGCCCATTCCTCTCTGCATGTCTTCAACCATGCTCAATGCCACCTCACCCTCCATCCCATTTCATGAATATTCACAAATGAGGTATCCAT
The DNA here is from genome assembly GCA_030015575.1 of Agapanthus africanus. NCBI lineage: Eukaryota > Viridiplantae > Streptophyta > Magnoliopsida > Asparagales > Amaryllidaceae > Agapanthus > Agapanthus africanus. The sequence continues at coordinate 317,468,315 of CM057338.1, read as the reverse complement.
CTTCTAAAATAAATTCCGTATAAATACGAAATACAATCTGGTAAACATATTGAAATACATATACACGTATTCGTATAAAAATACGAATAACCAAGAGAGAAAATGAATAGTGAACAATAATACTAGAATACATATATTAAATATATATATATATATATATATAAATTATTGAATCAAAACTTGATTTAATAATCCGGCTTAGTCCTAAGCCGCTCGTATTATCAACTGTCCGATTAAAGTCCGTGTAGCCTGTACACATATTTAATCGGACATATGTATATACCAACATATATCATCTATATCATATCGCCTGGACCAGAAAAACCCTCTGTGTGGGATTCTAAAGACTCGTCAATACGATGGCAGTGGGTTTAACCACATGCACGTCAGCGGCACAAGCTGTACGTAACGGCTACCCAGGTATTGAGCGAAAGGAATGCCGATGAGCAATCTCATCCATACCACTACTGAGCCTATCTGTGATAATCTCCATACAGTCCGGTCTGTTCGTCTAAGAGTATCGTATATCGGGTCTAGGGGTGGATAAAATCACACCCCTAATAACGTGATATTTTGTGTCGGTGTGAAGCCCACTACCCACTGAGAAACTACTAATCCAAATCAATAATTCTCGTCCACCTTGGCCAAAGATTTCTGGTGATGGATACCCGTGTAGAGCGCGATATCAACCTCCAATACCGGAAGAGACGAATCCCCGACGATCCACTTGTTAGTTATATATATGCCCTAGAGGCCATTATTGTACATGCGATGTATATTGTAGTGGATGCTTGGACATATATAGGGAGGACTTTCTTGCTCGACATGATAGTATGCTATCTGGTTTCTCTTTATCTTAACATATACATTTATTGTCTCTCTATTACATATTGATAAATCCCTTAGGATGAGTACTTGACTACCAGGATTATGATGCAGATCATACTAGTGGGGCTGAGGTAGTCGGTAAGTACATACTTCAATTGTTCCTAGCCGTGGGAGTATCGAGATAGGGCATCGATACTCCAGAGTAGGCTAGCGTATGCGCTTCTTGACCCATATGATGGGCGATGAATGATCCCATATCCATTGGTGTTTGACATCAGAGAAGGTATACGGGTGCTCAGTGGAGACTGGGTATACTGAACGGACTCGCTGAGAACCCCTAGATGGTATTATACCTATCGTCAGATAGCAGTTCTCTGGTGACACTGGTACAGGTTAGTCTGTTGACCCGAGATCGTCATAGAGTCTTGTGTGATTCCCACTATGCTTTGATTTCTACCTTACCACGTTCAAGAGATCATGCAAAACGGTCGTTTTTAGGTACAGTCCCGAGTCACATGGAGGCAATGAGCGATAGGAGGGGATTCGTCCCTCCCCGTATTGGGGGTAGATATTGCGCTATGCTTGATTGGCCATAACAGGAAATCCCTGGTCAGGGTTGCTGAGATTTATTGGTAAGTGTTATCAGTAGTTTCTCGAACCGTTATGGACCTTGCATCGGCATGACTTATCAGGCTATTGGGGTCTGACGTTATACCACCCCCAGGCTGTGATATGCGACATATCTGACGAAGAGCCCGGACTGTACGGTAGTGTTACTGATTAGATTCGCAGGAGTATGAGAAGGCTTGCTTGTTGATCTTCTGATCGCTCAATACCCGGGTGGCCGTTACGTTTAGCAGACCGCTTGCGGTTTGTGGGTGTTTAATATGATCATCACCTACTGCCGACGTATTGATGAGTCTTTAGAGTCCTACATAGAGATTTCTTGATTCATGCGAAATGAAGTAGGAGTACATATGTGATATGTGCGGGACTGAGATTAATGCGTGTATGTGATACCGCATTCTATTCTCGCGATATGTGATATCGGTCGGTTATATGTGATATAGTCGGGTTATCGGATCAAGTGTTGATTCGATAAGATATTACATTTGATATTAGCCGGTTGTATATGATATAGCCGGATTATTAAATCAAGTGTTGATTTAATAATTTAATGTATAATTATATATTTGATATATTGAATTATATTAACTAATATTAGCTCATTTAAACATTTCTTTTTCTCACTTGTGTGCATATAGTATATATGTGATATATATTAATGTACATTTTATTTGTGTCATGCTTGATGCAACATGCTTCATGGGTGTATATGACTCACACCATGCTTCATATAATGAATGGTTTTATTTATTTAAAGTTAATCAAAATTAGATGGAAAACTGTCATGGCTAGAAGCTTGGAGAAGCTTATGCTAACCATTGACTTAGTCCACTAACTTTGTTTTACTTATAGATATTTATTAACCTAACCATTATTATTAGCTATGGTTTATTCTCTACATGAGTTAGTGTATGACACTAACTCACCCATAGTTGCTATTCTCACCTCATGAGTTTCATTCTCATCTCCACTTCATCTTCTTCTTCCTCATGAGAAAGCATTCTAGCTTTTCAAATGGTGAAGAAATATTGGAAGAAAAATAAATCTAAAGTGAGCTCAATTCCTACTTCATCATCCTCTACTATATTAGCCATTTAGTTTAGGGTGTTTGCTTCACTAATCTACCATTAGTGAAGAGGTAGCATGAGCTTGAGTCTTCTCGACGTAGATCATCATTGGCCTCGAAGACTTCAAGCAAGCTTGTTCATTTCTTCATGTGAACACTTACTAGAGTTCGGGTGTTCACTACTTGGAGCGAAGGGACTACTATACGGAGCTTTAGAAGTGAAGGACCGGTCTACAAAGGTTGTATTCCTCATTCACTCAGATGTAAAGTTGTTTGCATTGTTGTTTTGTCTAAATCTCTAGTTAAGATTCTAAGTTAGGGTTCTTTAATACGGTATTTTAAAATTGGTATGGACGATGCCTCTTGAAACCTTGCTGTCGTGCTAGGTAACCTTACACCACTCACTACCTCAATATGACTCGGGATTGTACCAAAAAAAAACCCGTTTGCACGACTCCTTTGAGCCGTTGTAAGGTAGTGATCAAAGCACAGTGGGAACTCACACGAGACAAATAACGATCTCAGGTCGACAGACTAACCTGTACTTATGTCATCTGAGAACTGCTATCTAACAATAGATATAATACCATCTATCATGTTCCCGGCGAGTCCGTCCAGTGTACTCACCTCCAGTGAACACCTGTATTCTATCTTAGGTGAACAACTGCCACCAGTGGCTTGTGAGACTGGCTACTGCCCCTCGTCGAGGTCTCAAAAAGTATACACTAGTCTATTTCGGAGTATCGATGCCCGGTCTCGATACTCCCAGGACTAAGGACATTTAAGGATGTGCTTATGGACCATCCAGCTCCCACGTATATGATCGCCATCATAATACTGGTAGTCAAGCAAGAATCCTATGGGCTTTATCAACATGCAATAGTGATCTGTAATACCACATAATGCATGTACATGATGATAAAGTCAAACTAAATAGTATACTATCATCTCGAGTAAGACTGTTCTACCCGTATAGGTCCTCCCTCAATCATCATCGCCTGTCTATGATTACAATAATTGACTTGAGGGAACTATATCCAACAATCTCTCACTTGCACTTAAGACTAATTATTGCGGTGTCACATACTTATAGCCCGTGTGCTATCGATCGTCTAACTTCTCTACTAACCAGTCTCGCAAAGTTTGTTTGTGAAACTATCACGTTCGAGAAATAGCCTCAGTGAGTGGATCTGCTCCAATGTTTCTATTTTTATCTCTCTATATCTCAACTTCGCGGAGAAAGACTATCTTCCGAAATGAGCGATATCTGTCTTAGAATTTGTCAAGATATCTGATGGGACCAAGTTCATAAATGAACTCTGATTGAATGATCTCTCGGTGTGTAGGTAGAAAATGTATAAAGATCACAACCAAAGAAATTTGTAAACCGCAATCAATAACGGTGTCGATGTAGGTTCGTTAGCGAGTGCGGATCGTCCACAGGGAAAGTAAGATTTGATCGTATTTGTTTTAGATGAATTGAAAATTAAAGAGAAAAGAAAAGACAATTCAATTCAAGATTTTAAAAGTGAATTTCAAGAATTATCTAGATCTAAATCTAATATCAAGAAAACTCAAAATCAAGAATCAAAAATTGATGATATCCAATCGAATTAGGTTTCAAGAATTAAAGTGAGGCTCGTAGGAATCGATTGAATCTATAGAAGTGATGAAAACTAGTGATTACGTTTTCTTATCCATTAATGATTTGATACTAGATCGATGACGATCAATCGAGATTTAAGGATCTTTTGAAGGAACTAAGGTTTCTTCATCTCATCCTTTGTCCTTTCAATGAATCTCATTCAAAAACTAGCCTTTAGTAAATTGAATTACCGATCATTGATCTCTAGTTACGAGTGAAAACATTCAATAAAGCATTTCGCTCGAAACTAGATTGTCAATGATTCAATTTACAAGAGTTTACAAAACTTACAGGAATTAAGAATCGTTTCAAGATTTGTAACATCATCATCTATTGATTCTCTCGACTCCTCCACGAGCGGAGTTTTTACTCAAGCATCATATCAAAGAAAACAATCAAGAATTGAGATCTAATCATAATGCTCAAATATAGAAGTAAGCAAGATAAAGAAATTTCACATATAAATTTATCAACAATTTTGTTACAATTCTCTCAAGATTTACAAGAGGAAAGAACTCGTTCGTCGATTTAGCTTTGCATCGTCTCCGTGAGTCACGGATCGTCTTGGATCATTTGCTCGGTTGAAGATCGGCGTCGCTTCTAAAAGGTTGAAGGCTTCTTACTTGATTTGTACTCAAAGATCTTGAATTGGCTTTGGTGATTGGATTAGGGTTAGGGTTTGAATGCACAAGTTGTGTCACTCAACTTGTGGGATTTTGGCTCAATTTTCAACAACCTTAGAATAGAAGCTTTAGGGTCCCTTTTATAGCCCTTACTAGGATTAGCTTCCTTTAGAAGCTAGGTTTAGATTAGCTTCACTTGTAAGCTTGGTAGTTAGGTAGAAGGTTCTAGAGTTAGTTAGTTTGGGCTAGCTTCCTTCATAAGCTTGGAAGTTAGGGAGAAGCTTCTAGACTTAGGTAGTTATTTGAGAGGCTTGCTTGAGAAGCTTGAGAGTGTTTAGCTTGAACAAGGAGCTTTGTTGTTCGGATAGAAGCTTCTGGAGATCTCTGGAATTTGCATTGGCTTGAATGAGTGTACCCTTTGAATAGAGAAACCTGACATGAAGAATTGCTGACGTCATCACCATGTGGCCGCGGATCCGCCGCGGGAAGGGTGCTCTGGCCGCGGATTCGCGGCCCATTGGTGGCCTCTTTGCATGGAATTTCCTGTGATGCGTGGTGCCGACTGTAGGTGTATTTTCTGATGTGTGGAATCTTATAATTCTCTCTAGTTCACTGCCAGATCTCAAGTCTTGGACTTGACGTATTTTTATCAGCACTTTTGACAGTTTCGGCTCTTTTCCTGGAATTTCCTGCACAGATTCTCGAGACAAGTGTTGCGCTATACAAAGATGATGCATGCAATGATAAACACTCAATTTCCCTCAAAAATGTCGGTTTTAATATATAACACAAGTTATTTGGTATTTTACGGATGTTTTGCTAATATGTGCTATACTTATACCGAACATCTATAGATGAGTGCAAATGGTAGGGAAATTGACGTGTTAAAAATGCAATATTTTCGACTGATCAAACTCCAAATCCAATAGACTTCTTAGACTATATCCTCTACTGAATTTAATCAGTATCCTGTGTCATACCTTCCTCAGTTTGCGTTTGGACCCCCTGTCCAACATACTGCCCCTCAAAAGAGGGAAAACTATTAACTCTGACAGCCACTCTGCCATCCAGGTCACGTTGGAAGCCTGAAATGATAACCGCCTCCTGAAGGAGGTTACCGTTACCATATACCAAGAACATCCTCTTATGTTCATAACCGCTTTCCATTGTTTCTCCAGGATTAGATTAATATCTGCTTATTGCAGTTAGTGCAAAAGCAATATCTGGTGTGGTACTTGACAAACCATGCTTGACTCAATTGCCTAAGCAAATGATATGTCATTCATGCAATCCCTCTTCTTATCAGTCTGGAAGACATTTATTTAGAGAGGGTGACTCCATCACCTGTGGGTACACCACCACACCAGGGGTCGTCCATTCTAAAACACTTTAAAATAGTGTCAAAGTATCCGAATTGGGGCACTTCCCAAATCTAGATATAAAACCATGGATCTAGTCACCAGAATCCTTGATATTTTGTCCAGATCCTATGGAGAAACACCTTGTAACAATCACAGTATAACCGATCGTAGTATAAGAACATCAATTCCTATTAGGAATACGTCATCCAAATACCAGGACATCACTCCCTACTACCTTCTTACCAGGTCTATCTGTTATTCTAATGAAGTCAAACTCTATTACTGTCACATCAAAAATAGATGATCTATTTTCGCTATGCTTGCTTTAGTCTATAAATAGGCATAGGCTACTAGCCCACCACGCTTCCGCTGTTTCCACTGACTACAACAACCCTCTGGCAGAGTAATATAGACGTGCACTTCTAAAGCTAATTTAGAACGACGTTATAGTCATCCATCTGCCAGATCTCATAGTTTAGGACTGTAGTGGTGGCAAGCTTAGGTCATCAAAACCTCATTGTCACCATCTTTGAGAAGACCGAAGTACCTTTCGGTTGGCTGAGGTTATCCACTAAATCTGCGGAGTGGCTAATGGATTGTCGAATCCAATTGAATACTTAAGTTCTACTAAATTTTCAGTAAATGTTTGTAGTTCTAGAACCACTTCCAGTTCTACCATACTCCCACTAATGTTTTCTGAAAAGAATTCATTTTACTAAAACGGGTGGCGAGTCAAGAACAATATAACTATTGATCCTCCAAATGGTAGAATATTAACCATCGTCAAAATCCGGGATAACCCACAAACTGCCATTACTGAAATGTGCCTTGAGTTTATCTGGATTCTGGTTTTAAGCATAAGCCAGACAACTCCTTATATCTTAACATTGTTAAGATATGAATCTATTCTATATCCAATATAGAAACAAAGGCACTAATTTAATATGAACCTGATTCAAAAATCATGCAGCTATTTCCAGTGCATATCGACTAAATAGAAGAATGTCATGCAACATCACTCATCAAGGAGCACACCCACGGATGAGTAACCTGATAGAGAAGTAAGTTCTCAAATATATTACTCACGGCGGAATAAGTAGTATAGTATCTAAAACTTTGATCACCTCGAAGAGTCCTGATACTTCCAACTCTTGGTTCTCTACTTTATTCTTATACGTATAACTTCATAAAATTTGGACTTTGTATTTCAACGAAATACGTGTCTAAAATAAGAGAAGTCATAAGTAAACGGAATATAGTATGAGTACCAACCTCTTGTCCTAATGGACATCGGACAATATACAATACTTTGTATAAGTTCTCTGAGTTTAATAACTCAAACCATGGACGTCGTAGGTTGAAAACTGTGTTATGGTTAAGAAGAATTATACCATTATTGAATGTACCTTACCTAATCATCAAATGATAAAGGTAAATGTCATAAACATAATTTTCAAAAAGTTATATCTCACTTTATAAAATAAATGTACAGATATATCAGTTTGAAATTGGTGTATAACAACGTATATTCAAAACCAAAAATTTACCGTTAGCCAGAAGCAATATGATTTTCTCAAATATCACCAATTACAAAGAATTCTGATATTGAGGATCTAATCACCTAATTCCTAATATTCTACTCCCAGTCAACATCTATAGCACCATACAGATGTGAGAATCAAGTCTGGTAAATACATACAGTGGAGGTAGAATCTAATTCGGAAAGCAGTTTTCAATTAACACCGCATAGTAAAACTGAAACATGAAAATGTTTTGAGGGGGTGGCCAAGTATTCCTAGTAATGCCTCTTTCACTATCCAGATTCATGACAGTAGTCGCAATTTTCCTTTCCCTCACTCCAATCCCTTTATATGTCTTTATTTTTTACCTTCTGTACACCATACTTAGGCTAATTGGTTTTCTTCTTCCCTACCTTTCGACACCTGTCTAAGGTTTGGAAGAAAACTATCCAATAAGTGTAATAGGTGTACTATCTTAATACTAGGAGCCCTCGCAAGCTGAGAGAAGGTAAAAAGAAAAGACAATCGAATAATCCAATTCAATTTCTCCAGAACTGGAATCCATTCTCAAACTGAATATGTAACTATACGATGGCATACTCAAGAAATATGGATCTTCATAGTGATACTGAGCGTTCTGGAGAAATGAAAAGAGGAAGTAGGAGTGGCAGGGATATATATGACTTTGTCATGAATCATTACAATCCAAAGCCAAAGTGTGTAAAAAAGGTTCGATTAACTTGGTTCATGAGTTTTAGTTTAAGGTCGGGTCATGGTCGCTGCCAAAGAGAGAGAGAGAGAGAGAGAGAAAAGAAACACTCAGTGTGCACTCTAATTTAGATTAGATTGGTTAATCACTTTATCTAATCAGGATGGCTCCCATTATTTTCTCGAATTCTCTTTCAAACCCTAAAAAGAGAATTAGTCGGGATCATCTGAAAATCACCCAAAGAGTAACTCCTACTCATCAGTAGGAATCGAGACCCAGCTATTATCACGTGAAAACTTGATGGAAGCCACTCAAGTTACCACACTCCAGAAGATATGTGCATACTTAGCAAGTTTCCTTTATATTTGAAACTTCTGATATGCTTTTTGCCCCAAACGGCTTATGACCATAACAAGGTCAACAAATCATAAGCTGCTAGTCAAATTCAACCCGTCATTATCTTGATTACCCTAAACCCACCCGTATGACCCTTAACAAGGTCAAAAAAGTCGTACGACTGTTCTACTTAATCGCATCACCATGCATAGAAAAGCACGACTTAGCTACCGCACACTACGCCTTAACAAGGTCAACAAACGTAGCACGAATACTAAGTACTACTAATCTGAAATGATGGAGGACTACGGCTCGTTTTTGTGAAAAACCTTTACTGTAATGAAGTTGATATCGTTGAAGGAACTGAAGCAGTTTTGAAAAAGAGTGGTTTAGGCTCCGCTTTTCTAAAGCGTGGTTTTGAAGAAAACCGATGGTTTTGAAGAAAACCAAGTAGTTCATAATCATGTAAACTTTTTGCCAAAGAGGTCACTCCCTATGAGGGGATCTAGGCTCTTTACTCATCGAATGAGTTGCAAGATATTCCTAACTGAATAGCTCGACACAAACCAAAAGGAAACGCCTATAGTTTTCAAAAATTGGTTCCAACAACATCATTTAAGTTAGTTTTCCTTGCATTAATCAGAATTAATGAAGTCCCATTAATTAATCATATCATGCCAGAAAAGAAACGAAAATAGGCACGCACATATATGCCATCCGCATTCGCCACAGGGTCCTGGGTCTTCACCGTAAAATTACTTAACTTACAGCAGGGCGGGGACATGACTAGCGCAGATGCAAAACATATATAGCATCTACTATATATATATATATAATATGAACATTCGTCTCACGCATGATATCAAGTAACATCATAGAAGTATCACAGCAGAATCACAGCGGAAGCAAACACAATATGGAAATGCGGAAAAACTAGGAAAAGTACATTTCAATGGAGCCAAATATGAAATGCAATTTTCCTGGTCATATGGATAGCCTGTAGTATCGGATCCTAGACTCCTATGAGTGCGGCAAGCCACCCGCCAATCCCAAAAGCGAGGCAACCCTAATCAACGAAGTGAGTGGGCCACCCAGCACTTCCAAAATCCGGTGACTTGGGCACCCTCCACGGGTCAATCCTATACCCCGTACGAGTGCGGCGAATAGCCCGTCAATTCTAGAGCAAGGTACCCCGGTCTCAATGCCATGGGATGGAGGCCTTTTTCCTTCTAAAACCCGGCTATGAGAGCACTCCACCGCGGGGTAATCCTAGTGCATGTAATGAAAAACTGAATATACAACGGTGACTGCGTCCGCAACATGGACGTGGCCCAAAGACTAATAAAAGCCGTGATGTCGGCGGTCCACATGTCAGACGCTCATCACACAATATGAATATACATTACATCATAGAGAACTACATCAAATACTACATGCACCGGGCTATCCATCGTGACAAATTCAACACAACCATAATCAATAAAGCAATATCCATCACAGTACAAGCAAACTTGCGAGTATCAATTTCATAACCCCGTCTAATTAATACGTATAGCAATTAAATGACATTTTACCAAACATTATGATACACACACACAACCAATACAAAGCCTATGACAATTGAATACCGTATACAAATAGCTAACACTTCAATTTTCCAAAACACTAAAATCAAGTGTGATAGAAACCGACAAGAAATTCCATGCTAAAACCCACTCCGGGAGTCCGAAATGAGCTTGGATTGATCCAAAACTTTGCGGAGGGCCCCAGCACAAAATTAACATTGACCCGGAGTCACCTAAGGGGGTACCCACCCTCTAGGTCACCCTAAGGTGTCCCAAGGAGTAGGCAGCCCCGAAACTGCCTTCTGAAGCAGTTTCGGGTACCCACCCCCACCCCCAAGACCATAATTTGGGTGGTCTCGAGAGTGTGGGCCCTCCTTAGGTCCCCCGGGACGTCCCCGGGGTCCCCTCACACCTCCCTGCGGCTTCTCGGTCCAAACTGAGAGCCCGCAGGGGGTCAAAATATCAATGTAGCATGAAATTCCTCACTGTTTTTCAGCAGTTTTGCGGGGCAAAAACAGGCTGGATTCGGGAATCGTATCTATCTAATTTAGGGTTTTTGGGTAGCTCTGATACTATTGTTGGTTCCTAGTGCCTTCATCACTAACCCGCGGCCAATGCAGAATTCAAAAACAAAAATTTTTGTGGCACTAGAAACTAAAACCCAAGAATCGAACCAAACACCTAAATTAGAAACATAACAAGATAGAAATCACAACCTTTGTAGATATTCATTTGCTCCAATTAGGTTGGACTATAGCATGCTCTCAAGAGCTTCAGGTCGCGTTTGCAAGCCAGTCCTACTTCGCTGAAGATGATCCACCCGATAGAACCGATCCAAGTTCCAGCTCCACCTAGTGAAGCAACCGATGCTCTAAACTTGTTAGGAATGGAGAGTGGGGATGTGGGAATTTTCCACTATCTTTTTCTCTCAAATACATGTTCAATAGAGCATCTAAATAAGAGGAGGAGGAGGAGGTGAGGAAAGATAGCCATGGGCAAGTCAAGAAAAAAGAGAGAATGAATGAAGAAAAGAAAAGAGTGGAATGACTTCATTATTTTTACAATCATGCAAAATAAAATATCATAACCAATTAATGAATAAACAAATGAAGCCCATTCCTCTCTACATGTCTTCAACTATGCTCAATACCACCTCACCCTCCATCTCATTTCATGAATATTCATAAATGAATATTCACAAATGAGGTGTCCATCTTCTAGAACAAATTCCGTGTAAATACAGAATACAACCAGGTATACATATCGAAATACATATACGCGTATCGTATAAAAATACGAATAGCCAAGAGAGAAAATGAATAAAGAACGATAATACTAGAATACATATTATATATATATAAATTATTAAATCAAAACTTGATTTAGTAATCCGGTTTAGTCCTAAGCCGCTAGTATTATCAACCGTCCGATTAAAATCTGTGTAGCCTATACACATATTTAATCGGACACCTGTATATACCAACATATATCATCTACATCATATTGCCTGAACAGGAAAAACCCTCTCTGTGGGACTCTAAACACTCGTCAATATGCTGGCAGTGGGTTTAACCACAAGCACGTCAGCGGCAATAGCTGTACGTAACGGTTACCCAGTTATTGAGAGAAAGGAAGGCCGATGAGCAATCTCATTCGTACCCCTATTGATCCTGTCTGTGACAATCTCCATACAGTCCAGTCTGTTCATCTAAGAGTGTCGCATATCGAGTCTAGAGGGTGGATAAAATCAGACCCTTAATAACGCAATATTTCATGTCGGTGTGAAGCCCATCACCCACTGAGAAACTACTGATCCAAATCAGTAATTCTCGTCCACCTTGGCCAAGGATTTCTGGTGATGGCCACCCGTGCATAGCGCGACATCAAACCCCAATACCGGGAGAGACGAATCTCCGACGATCTGCTCACTGCCTCAATATCGCTCGGGACTGTACCCAACAAAAACCTGTTTGCATAACCCCTTTGAACTGTGGTAAGGAAGTAATCAAAGTAAAGTGGAAACTCACACGAGACAAATGATGATCTCAGGTTGACAGACTAGCATATACTCATGTCACCTGAGAACTGCTATCTGACAATAGGTATAATACCATCTAGCATGTTCCTGACGAGTCCGTCCAGTGAGCACCTGTATACTATCTTAGGAGACCAACTGGCACTAATGGCTTGTGAGACCGGCCAGTTCCCCTCGTCGGCGTCTCGAAAAGTATACACTAGTCTACTCCGGAGTATCGATGCCCAGTCTCGATACTCTCAGGACTAGGGACATTTAAGGATGTACTTATAGACCAGCCAGCTCCCGCGTATATGATCGCCATTATAATGCTGATAGTCAAGTAAGAATCCTATTGGCTCTATCAACATGTAATAGTGATCTGTAATACCACATAATGCATGTACATAATGATAAAGTCAAACAAGTTAGCATACTATCATATCGAGTAAGACTGTTCTACCCGTATAGGTCCTCCCTCAATCATCATCGCCTGCCTGCGATTACAAAAATTGACTTTAAGAAACCATATCCAATACTAGCAACCCCCTTACAGGGTGCGAGGCAGCACCCCGCTAGAATTTTTTCTCATGGGGGATGTGTTTTGAGTGTGAAACGTATAAAAAAGGTGGGGAGCGTCCTAAGGACGCGTGAGATGGCGCGTGAGCACGGGTCACGTTCGTAGAGCGTAGGCTCTGGTGCCAACGGGTCATGTGCGTGGCGTGTAGGCGCCAGTGGGTCACGCGCCCGGCAAGCGGCCGCTAGGCGCCAGCAAAGAAAGGAGCTTAGCCCTTAAACTGGGAGTTGAACTCCTGGGGGGATTTTGGAGTTAAACTCTTAGAAAAGGAAGGATATTTTATACGGAGTTAAACTCTTAAAAGATCTGGGTTTTGGGGTTCAACTCCTTTGATGATTTGGATCCTTCAGTTGAGCTCTTCAAAAATTTGTTTGGAGTCAAACTCCTAAATAAGATATTCTTGTTCGGAGTTAAACACCTAAGAGACTTTCGGAGATGATGAAAGGGGACCCCATTCTTCTTTCTTGAGTCCTGGATCCTCACTTGAGTCTCGGATCTTCCTAAAGTAAAATTTTTGGAGATAGACCTTCTTCCTCTTCTCTGTTGGTTGAATCTTGGAGGAAAAGGGTGGCGAGATTTAAAAATCTCCCATTTTAGAGATTTGATGGGAGATTTGAACTCCCCTTCAAGGGTTTTATGGTGGAAAATTATTTTTTTTAAAAGGAAAAGTTAACCTCTTAATTTAATTCGAAGAGAGAAGAAGGTTTATGTAACATTTCAAAAAAATAAAATATTATTTTTGAAATTTTTTATAATTTAATATTATTTTTAATGAATATTTTAATATTTCGGTATAATTAAATACCGGTAAATGGGAAAAATTTTGGAAAAATTATAGAAAATTCTAAAATAGGGTATTTTATGGAATTATGCCATTTTAAAGTTTTTACGATTAGTTATATGCTAATTTAGTGTTAATCGTGATTAAAAAATCGCTAATCGGATTTTAGCATTTTTGTGCAAAACATGCACATATCATTTTGTCCATACTTGCTACATTTTTTTACATGTTTTGGGTGCATGGTTTGTTTTGGGTTACTATTGTGAGGAGAAGGAAATGAAAGGAAAAGAAAAGAAATGAAAAAGTGAAGGAATGATTAAGAGAGAGAAAGAGTGAGTGAGGGTTACTTTTGACTTGTTGAACCATTCCTCCATCATTCCTCAACCCATTTTCTCTCCCCTCTTCCCTTTGAGTTGCTGCTGCTCCTGCTCCTCCCTCTTCCTCCTCCCTCTTCAATTCCCCAAAAACACCATGGATCCAACTCCAAAACCTCATTCCCACTTCACAAAAATTGTTCACAAGCTCGAGAGGAACACATTGGACTAAGAAAGAGAGGATTTTGAAGACTTTGAGCAACTCAAGAATTTTCTTGAGTTGCCAAAGGAGGTAATTTCTGCACCATTAGAGTAGTGATTCAATTCCTTATGCATCTATACTTGTTTCATGTCGATATTGTGTGATTTTGGTGAACTTTGGAATTCCAAGTTAGGGTTTAGGGTTTGAAATGAAATCAAATGTGAATTGAGGTATAATTAGGGACTACAACCCCTGTTGTGATGTTACATTGGACTAAACCAGATATTAGAACCCGGAATACGGATTTAGAGAAAAGATATCGGGAAAAACTGTAATTCTGTGAGTGTTTTTGGAAATCTGCTAACACCCGAGCCATCTGAAAATTGTTTTGGATTGACAGTGATACATGCAGGCACCCAGGAACCATCACCCAAGGCCCTAGCCCCTAACCCTTCAACCTGGCTGCAGATTTAATCCTTCTGGTCGCAATTTGCGGCAAGAGCATGGGTTCTGGGATCCGTTTTTGTTCTGTAGCCTTATACCCTATAAACTAGACCCTTGGCATATGCAACTTTGGCTGATTTCACATGGGGCAGAATCTGGGTTAATTTTCTTGTGTTGGTGCGTTGTTTTACGACTTGTTTTAGCATGGATTTTGGTATTTGATGATTCGTTTCTGTCGGGTGGTGTTTGAACGTCAACAGCAAAGGGTTATTGGTCATGTTTGCATGCGAGACTATAGGTTTTTACCTATGAGAATAGCGTGTGCCGTTTTGGTTTCCGATGTGATTTTCATATGCTTTTGCGATTGTGTTGTCATTGTAGGTACCCTACATGATGTCGAGGCGTTGAAGATGAAGATGGCGACATCGGCATCGGCACACAAGAAGCAAGGTGAGTAGATTTATATCTACGGGGAGAAGTCGGGTGGATGGCGTATAGCACCCCCGCAGTTCGTGGTGATGTATACGAATACGTATACACATATATATTTATTATATGTTGTTTGAGTTGATTGATGATAAAGATGGACTTTTGGTGTTCTTGGATTGTTTTAGTGTAGTTGCGAAACCCTAGAGTAGGGGTTGCACCCATACTCACACGCACGCACATACTTGCATACATTCTTTCTTTCACATGTGCGTATATGGGAATATGTACTTATGTGTTCACATGGGTATGGGACTATGTGTTCATATACTGGATTTGAGGATAGTACTTGGGATTTGAGATGAGTCGATGAGATTTGATTTGAGGCCGCGAGTTCGGTGATATAGCAGGGTTAGTATTTGAGATATGCCATGATGTTATAACGGGTCTTTGGACGACGATACCATGTGAATAGTGATATATATAGAATAGTTGATTGGTGATCGAGATATGAGATAAGAAAGGTTAAGATATGTATAATAGGTCGCATTGGGCGATGTATACTTCTTTATGATGATATGTGTGATGATATCGGTTTGTACGAGGCTGTAGATCAGTAGTCAGATCATGAATACATTGATGACATCAGTATGGTACCAGACGTAGATCAATACTCCGGATTATGATCTTT
Organism: Agapanthus africanus; assembly: GCA_030015575.1. Taxonomy (NCBI): domain Eukaryota; kingdom Viridiplantae; phylum Streptophyta; class Magnoliopsida; order Asparagales; family Amaryllidaceae; genus Agapanthus; species Agapanthus africanus. The sequence continues at coordinate 317,452,586 of CM057338.1, read as the reverse complement.
GGTAAGAGGATACCAGATGAATAATGTGATGAATGTGATATTGACCCGTACCCAGATTTAGGATGCCGTACGACGGATTTACGTACGAGCTATATATTGATGATAGATCCGCACTCTTGACTTGGGATGTCTGATTATAGATATTGTATCGGATGTGATACTATTGAGGTGGGATCACCGACTAATATATATATATATATGTATGTATGTATGTATGTATGTATGTATCGACTCAGATGTTAGGCGGTTTCCTTACCCTTAGTTCTGCTTGTTAGCTCAGCCGTATAGTTTAGTGTAGTTGTTAGACTAGATTAGACCCCTACCTATTTCAAAACTAACGAATCGCGGGTATTTTAAAAGACAGGCCAAGGGATTCTACGGATATTTCAAGGGACACATCTTTTCTTTAAAACACCGTAGCCCTTATTTTCAAAACACCGCGATTCGTGTTATTTCAAAAGGCACTACTGTATGACCTATATTTATATTAAATGCAGATTAGTTATCATTGTGTCAAGTATTCAGCTCCCGCTCATTATTGCTGTTCGCTCCGCATCGGATACTTATATTGTGATTCATATACCATTATTGATAGCATACTGTTAGGACACCGGCACCATTACCGATGATGCGTATGCTCCATGTACACTTACTAGCCGGCTCACACACATCATCGTCGGTAATTGCCATATCACGCACACTCTAGAGAATACTATTTCATGGACATAGCTTGTTAACTAATAGCTTCGACATGATATTAGTGTACATGCCTTATATGCCAGTTTAGACATTGTAATTATTACTTGCTACTTCATGCATATTGTTATTCACTGTTATGCCGCATTCATGGATTTTTATGCATATATTCACTGTTTTACGGGCTATTGATGATTTGGATTCGGATTTTCATGAGATTTCCTGGATTTGGGGGAAAACCGCAAAAACATATATAAACTTCTTCTCTCTCTCTTTTTAAAAATGAAAAGTGCGGTTTTCCCATGATGTATGAGTCGTCCACCATGAGTTTTCATGATTGCTGATGGATTTTGAGACCCGATTCGAGGAGTTGGATGAACCGTCTCGGATACATGGTGGACCCGGTAAGGAACCCCGGGGCGAGAAGGTCGCAGATGATGGCGTTGAGTCTGGCAGGGGAAGACTACCTACCGGTGATTTTACCTGACGCGTCGGATATCCGGAGGATACCATCGTGGTCTTGTGATTGGATGTTAGGGGCCGATCTGGACTGAAGGCGCCCTAGATAGTAAGATTTAGACACTGAGATTTTGAGATATTGAGGTACCGAGATTTGATGATACAAGCCAGTCCGGATAGCCGGAGCCTGAGATATTGAGATATTGGATTTATGTTTTGTGTCGATGCTAGACACTGTTTATACTGATTTCATTTATGATACCTCGTTTTAAAAATACAGAATCTCACTAAGTTATGAAAGCAGTTTTCTTCATTTTCATGTATTCTGTTTTCATGCATTCATACCTCATCCATATGATATATTGCTACCTGAGGCACTGACACGAGCACATGGGATTACACTTGGGTTAGATATTTACCCTTGCCACCTTTTCATGCTTCAGACTTACATTTTGAGGATTATATATATATATATAGTGATCGTATGACCTAGGATTGCGTTGTTCATGCGATTTCTGCTCGTAGATGTTTTCTACTCACGAGTTGGCAACTCACCCCCGTTGTGCCACAGTTTCTTGCAGGTTTCGCCGTACAGGTTTCATTACGACTTTGCTGGCACTACTTCCTTTTCCGGGTGATTTGCTAGTAGGTGGGTTCACTTGCATCGTGACCATCATTATACTTTGTATATTATTATTCTGTTGTATCTAGAAGCTCCATCAACCAAACATGTATTTATTTCCGAGATAGAGATCAGTGATGTTCATTCTTTCGAACTTAGAGTCGCGCGTTGTATTTCTATGGATTTCATGCTGTTTTGAGTTTCCTTTTCTGTTGTGATCCTCGCCCTTCGGCGTTATATATTATATTGCTTGTGTGGTTGTGACCGTCGATTGACGAAGAGCTAGCTCCCACTTGGGGATGCCTTTATTCATTATATATATGCTTTATCAGGTTTTGTACCCGTTTGGGGTCAGTTTTTACAAAGGAAACTCTGCCGAAATTTGTAGAAAAGACTTGTGATTTTAAAATGCATATTTCGGCGTATGTTGCAAACTACTTGATTTAAATTGGTTTTTCCTTCACTCTACTACTTTTCTAGGTTTTGGCTTTACTTAGATTATGTACGCCTCGAGACGTTTCGTAGTTTAAGTGCCGGTCATGTTCCGTACTTTTGGGTCGTGACAAAGTTGGTATCATAGCGTTAGGTTTTACCTTCGGAGTGTAGGATGACCCTTGGTTGATGGAGTAGGTAGCTTGAGTAGAGTGACGTACTGTACGTATGTTCCGCGGCATATTTACGATACGCTACTCCGCTTAAGAAGGCTTAGGATGTACATTTCTTTGCTCAGTATTATATTCATTCAGGATCTAGCCTCATCGGTACCAGTTATGATTTTGCTGCCACGATTACGGGCAGGGAGAGCTATGACTAGAGTTGCGGTCAGCACGAGCTCGTCACGAACGAGGACTGACCAGTGCGTAATTCCGGCGACACACGATTAGAGAGATGTGTCTTTTTATGGTGTTTTCGCGCCACGAGCGTTTGATGGATCGCTGTATGAGATTACTCGGGCGTGCATAGGATTGGGCCACTGATAGAGGCCAGCCAGATTTTGATGACCGTTGATGTATTGTTTATTCATGATGATTGAGGCACTGTTCAGCGTGGAAACGAGTGAGCCAGTTGTTGCTGCAAACAACGAGATATCGCCCCAGATGTTGGAGCTATTGCAGTACGAGTTGTACTAAGAGATGATAGAAGGTTGCTAGTCACCGAGGATGAATGACTAGGACAGGTGGTTCGTTCGCCTACCCCGTTGCGAGGTCATCAGATATATTGATTCCAGCTAGAGACGACTTCACGCAGATACGTTGAGAGTCGATAGAGGCGATCGAATATCAGAAAACCCATATTCCAAGTTTAAAGTATTCGGAAAGACATGCAGGCAATTCTATGGACCCTCTGAAAGAATGAAACCCTAACTCGACATAATGACCGTGTGAAAGCCTTTGAACCTTAGGGTTTGCGGCAGTTCCGCGGCTCTATTAGTGAGGCTTGGGTTTGCTCTTCTAGGCTGGACCACCGATGCTGTGGTATGTATTCGATACTATTAAACTGTACTCAAGATGTTGAGCCCTTGGGGGATTATGAGGTTTTGACGAATCGATCGGATACTTCGACTTCATTCGGATGCTTGGTGGTGAGATGCACTTCTTGGGAGACTCCAGATACGAGGATAACCGTTGGAGCTCAATCCATGCAGCCATGACGAGACGAGTCCAAAGCAGTCGACATTAGAGAAAAGTAGAGTAAGAGGTTCATACAAGATCTGGATAAGATGACGTTCCACTCCGCCGACATCAGAGATGCGATACGCATGCCGAGGCATTGTACTTGGATATACCTTCCATAAGGAGTCGCGATGAGTATGCAGCCGTTCCGGAACAAGAAACAGATATAGTAAAGGACGATGACTTTCGGACAGTTCGGCAGAGACGAGATTTGGGAGAGACCTCGACAGGACCTTTCTGGAATAAATTACGAGAAGAATTAGACCCAGGAGTGGTCATGATACGCACTCCAGCAGACCAGAGTTCATGATCGTCGACGAGACATGCTATGAGTGACCACGACAGTTGGCCAGAGATTCTTAGAGGATGTGCTTGAGCGGGACTATTCCGCCATACTTGATTTCGGTATTTTGGGCGATCTATTCGCATGATTGGTTTTGATGATTGAGTTTCATGATATTTGTTTTCACGCACCATGGTTGCGCCTACTGAGTATTTACGATTTTTGCACAGTTGTTGCACTTGGTATCGTTTTCGTGCCTTGGTATCACATGTTTATGATTTTATGCGTTTCATACAGTGAGTTGATTTTGTGCATATGTACGCACACAATTTGGTTTTTGCACTCGGTATAGTTCACATATGCTTGCAGTGCAGTGATACGTATTTTGTGCACCACAGTTGCACTGGACTTCATTTTCGATTGTGATGTTCGATATTTGTTTTATGCACCTTATGCACCCGATTGGATTTTGAGCATGTTCGGCGCTTGATATTGGATTTCATGATTTCGTGCATGATGGATGCACCTGATTTGGGTTTTCGCGCATGTTGGGCGCATGTTATGAGATACGATTTTGGTGCACACCAGATGCACTAAATCGAGATTCTTCGTGCATGACAGATGCACCTGATTTTGCTGTCAGGCATACACTTTGCCTATGATAGATGTTGGGTGCACACCCGTTGCACCTAGATGTTGTTTCTGTGCGCATGTATGGCACATATATGGATTCTGATTTCCGTGCGCACCAGACGCACATAGTATATATATGCATATTTTGGGATTGATTTCTTATGGAGCAGTACGTTTTTATGATGATTGCTATGAGTTTTTGTACTGAGCAGGACTAGTCAGAGGACAGTACCTGAATATATTTTGCATGCATTGATAGTTATCGAAGGGATTTCCAAAAGCGAGCTATAGTCTCAGTATTTACCTACGTGTCCGATATGACACGAAAAGTTTAAAATAAGGAAACCCTTCTAAATTGTTTTCAAAAAACGGCGGGACGCGCATATTAAACAAAGGATATATATATAGAGTTATTTTCTTACAATTGGCGTCCGCCACTGTGCAGTGTTATGCGTATTGCACAGCGACTTTAAAGGATTTAGCATGCATTTCCTTCAGATATTCACATGTATAGATTTGATATTTACATGTATAGTTCTGATTTATATCATATTGGTTTTGCTTTGGATTTAGCATTCGTGTTTTTACCATGACTCCGATGATTGCGGGACGCTTGACGGAGTTTCGATTTTGAGTTATCTGCTCATTACTCATGCGCATGTATTGCGCTATGATGCGTTTTATGTATTGATGATTTCGGAGCCCCGGCGACTTGGACTTTCGTTTGAAATGTTTTAGAATTTGGGGGTTTAAATTTAAATTCGGCGACCGAATTTTTTTAAGGGGGGAAGATTGTAACATTTCAAAAAAATAAAATATTATTTTTGGGAATTTTTATAATTTAATATTATTTTTAATGAATATTTTAATATTTCGATATAATTAAATACCGATAAATGGGAAAATTTTTGGAAAAATTATAGAAAATTCTAAAGTAGGGTATTTTATGGAATTATGCCATTTTTAAGTTTTTACGATTAGTTATATGCTAATTTAGTGCTAATTGCGATTAAAAAAATCACTAATCGGATTTTTAGCATTTTTGTGCAAAACATGCACATATCATTTTTTCCACACTTGCTACATTTTCTTACATGTTTTGGGTGCATGGTTTGTTTTGGGATACAATTGTGAGGAGAAGGAAATGAAAGGAAAAGAAAAGAAATGAAAAGGTGAAGGAATGATTAAGAGAGAGAAAGAGTGGGTGAGGGTTACTTTTGACTTGTTGAACCATTCCTCCATCATTCCTCAACCCATTTTCTCTCCCCTCTTCCCTTTGAGCTGCTGCTCCTCCCTCTTCAATCCCCCAAAAACACCATGGATCCAACTCCAAAATCCCATTCCCACTTCACAAAAATTGTTCACAAGCTCGAGAGGAACACATTGGACTAAGAAAGAGAGGATTTTGAGGACTTTGAACAACTCAAGAATTTTCTTGAGTTGCCAAAGGAGGTAATTTCTGCACCATTAGAGTAGTGTTTCAATTCCTTATGCATCTATACTTGTTTCATGTCGATATTGTGTGATTTGGGTGAACTTTGGAATTCCAAGTTAGGGTTTAGGGTTTGAAATGAAATCAAAGGTGAATTGAGGTGTAATTAGGGACTACAACCCCTGTTTTGATGTTTCATTGGACTAAACCAGAGATTAGAACCCGGAATACGGATTTAGAGAAAAGATATCTTCTGTGATTGTTTTTGGAAATCTGCTAACACCCGAGCCACCAGAAAATTGTTTTGGATTGACAGTGATACATGCAGGCACCCAGGAACCATCACCCAAGGCCCTAGCCCCTAACCCTTCAACCTGGCCACAGATTTAATCTTTCTGGCCGCAATTTGCGGCCAGAGCATGGGTTCTGGGATCCGTTTTTGTTCTGTAGCCTTATACCCTATAAACTAGACCCTTGGCATATGCAACTTTGGCTGATTTCACATGGGGTAGAATCTGGGGTAATTTTCTTGTGTTGGTGCGTTGTTTCACGACTTGTTTTAGCATGGATTTTGGTATTTGATGATTCGTTTCTGTCGGGTGGCGTTTGAACGTCAACGGCAAAGGGTTATTGGTCATGTTTGCATGCGAGACTATATGTTTTTACCTATGAGAGTAGCGTGTGCCGTTTTGGTTTCCAATGTGATTTTCATGCGCTTTTGCGATTGTGTTGTCATTGTAGGTACCCTACGTGATGTCGAGGCGTTGAAGATGAAGATGGCGACATCCGCATCAGCACACAAGAAGCAAGGTGAGTAGATTTATATCTACGGGGAGAAGTCGGGTGGATGGCGTATAGCACCCCCGCAGTTCGTGGTGATGTATACGGATACGTATACACACATATATTTATTATATATTGTTTGAGTTGATTGATGATAAAGATGGACTTTTGGTGTTCTTGGATTGGTTTAGTGTAGTTGCGAAACCCTAGAGTAGGGGTTGCACCCATACACACTCGCACGCATATACTTGCATCATTCTTTCTTTCACATGTGCGTATATGGGAATATGTACTTATGTGTTCACATGGGTATGTGACTATGTGTTCATATACTGGATTTGAGGATAGTACTTGGGATTTGAGATGAGTCGATGAGATTTGATTTGAGGCCGTGAGTTTGGTGATATGGCAGGGTTAGTATTTGAGATACGCCATGATATTATAACGGGTCTTTAGACGACGATACCATGTGAATAGTGATATATATAGAATAGTTGACTGGTGATCGAGATATGAGATAAGAAAGGTTAAGATATGTATAATAGGTCGCATTGGGCGATGTATACTTCTTTATGATGATATGTGATGATATCGGTTTGTACGAGGCTGTAGATCAGTAGTCAGATCATGAATACATTGATGACATCAGTATGGTATGAGACGTAGATCAGTACTCCGGATTATGATCTTTGGTAAAGAGGATACCAGATGAATAATGTGATGAATGTGATATTGACCCGTACCCAGATTTGGGATGCCGTACGATGGATTTACGTACGAGCTATATATTGATGATAGATCCGCACTCTTGACTTGGGATGTCTGATTATAGATATTGTATCGGATGTGATAGATCACCGACTAATATATATATATATGTATGTATGTATGTATGTATGTATGTATGTATCGACCCAGATGTTAGGCGGTTTCCCTACCCTTAGTTCAGCTTGTTAGCTCAGCCGTATAGTTTAGTGTAGTTGTTAGACTAGATTAAACCCCTACCTATTTCAAAACTAACGAATCGCGGGTATTTTAAAAGACAGGCCAAGGAATTCTACGGATATTTCAAGGGACGTATCTTTTCTTAAAAACACCGTAGCCCTTATTTTCAAAACACCGCGATTCGTGTTATTTCAAAAGGCACTACTGTATAACCTATATTTATATTAAATGCAGATTAGTTATCGTTGTGTCTAGTATTCAGCTCCCGCTCATTATTGCCGTTCGCTCCGTATCGCATACTTATATTGTGATTCATATACCATTATTGATAGCATGTGTTGGGGTAAAAATTTACACCCCGGTTGACCGAGTCAAAGTCAAGGTCAACCCCCAAGCTAGGTGCGCCCAAGCCCAGGTCAAGCGGGCTCATGCCCAAGTCGAGCCCGCGGCCAGCCTTCCCATGCCAACAACGAAATCATGTCATAAATAATTTTTATGTAATTTTTTTATGCATGAATGTAAACAAAATGGGCATAAAACCAATATTTTGTAAGCCCGTGGCTTATGTGCAAAAATAAAATGGCACATGAGCCATGGGATGGGCACAACGCCATTTTGCAAAGCCCAAGGGGCTATATGTAAATATGTAAGCCTATATAAGGCAAAATGATGATGAATAAATCAATACACATTTTCATTCCCCCAAAAAACTAGGGTTCTTTGTGCCTCCTGCTCCTTCTCCAAGGTTCTAAACCTTCTCATTTCTTTTGAATTAAATCAAGAGTTTTACTCTTCCTTTTCCAAAACTAAGTAGTTTTCCACCACAAAACCCGCGAAGGGGAACTCAGATCTCCCATCAGATCTCAAAAGGAGAGATTTTTGAGATCTCACATCTCTTGATCTTCAAGATCCGGCCAAATAACAGGAGGAAGAAGAAGAACCCCCCTTCATCAGCTTCAAAACATCCTAGGAGTTTAACTCCATACATATATACATAATAAATATTTCCTTTCTGAAGCATAGCTTCTGTTTCTTAGGCTAAAAGCTTCCTTTCCTTGCCGGCGCTCAAGCGCAGAGCGCCCGTGTGCCGGCACGTGGCGCGCTTGCGCTCGAGCGCTCAGTGCTCGAGCGCATAGCGCCCACATGCCGACACGTGGCGCGCTTGCACTCTAGCGCAAGCGCTCGAGCGCAAGTCGCCCCGGTGTCGACACGTGGCGCGCTTGCGCTCAAGCGCAAGCGCTCGAGCGCAAGTTACCCCCGTGCCGACACGTGGCGCGCTTGCGCTCAAGCGCAAGCGCTCGAGCGCAAGTCCTCCCGGTGCCGACACGTGGCGCGCTTGCGCTCAAGCGCCCAGCGCTCAAGCGCAGAGCGCCCGCGTGCCGACACGTGGCACTCTAGCGCCTGAGCGCACAGCACCTAGGCGCACAGCGCCCAAGGTGCTGCCCCACGCATCCTTTGGATGTCTTTTCCTCTTTATATATATACATGTATATCTATACATATGTATACATATGTACATACACACATAATCCATGACATTGTCCATGTTAGAAAAAAAATTCTAACGGGGCGCTGCCCCGCACCTCGCAAGGGGGCTGCTAGCCCCCTTGACCCACAGCCCGCTATCCGGGTAGCGGGACCCCCGTAAAAACTCTGCGTGGCTCCCAATATATCCAAACCCCCCTTTCAAAACACAACACACGTACACTGCACATTGAGTTCGCATGACCAGTTTAACCCGTTAATCGGAGGTTCCCTTACCCCAAAGGCGAGGGGTAATTAACGGCAGCTTAGTCCGCGGCTGCCGGAGATTCGGATCCCCACAATCATTAAACCCCGGCCTACCCTAGGCAGGGGGAATCTGTAGTACGCCTGACAAGCGCGCGCGTATTCCCATCTCAATGGGGTGACGAAAAACACCCTACAGATTCTGGCACGCCCGGTGGGACATATCTCTCCTTCCATATTTCGGGTTAAGCGTTCATGCAAACTCAATCAATATACATATCGATTGACTGTACTGAAATCATGTTTTTTTTTGCAGGAGGGATTAACAATTTTCAATTGCCATCTTCGAACGCAAGTCGGTATTTGAACGACTTTCCTTAGCCCCAGCTGGGGGCAAGTCCATCAACACCGACAAAGTAATAAGGCATTTCGGGCAAGCTCCAGCGGTGCCCCTGACAACTGCTCAATCGGGTATCTTCTCCAAGCTTCTGATCCAGAGGACCACCACGTCGTTAAACTGGGAACAATCGACCTCTAAGTCGTTAAACTGGGAATGTAAAAAAATATATATGTATGTAAATAAACAAAAAATGTGTATATAAAAGAAAAATAAAGAAAAGCCGAAATGATGGGGACGACTCGCAATAAAAATCAGCGAGTAAAGAGAAACATGAAAATAAAGCCGAAATGACGGGGCAACCGCGAATAAATAGCCGAAATGATAGGGCAATCGCGATTTTCGCGATAATAAAAGCTGAAATGATAGAGCAATCGTGGTAAAACAAAAACAAAAACGAAAAAAAAGCGAATGATGAGTCGCTCCTGGTACCATATTCCAGTGCAGCGATACAGACGCCGACCAAAATCCACTTTCCCAAAATTCTTCCAGCCCTACGGTTAGTCCTCAAATTGACTACCGTATACAATCCACGGGCTCAAATAATCCTCAGCATACCCATACCCCACCGCAACCACCAGTTACGTGTCTGGCCTCCGCCATTGGGATTATGCTCCATTGATAAGACCCACTCATGTGTCCTGGCACATGTGCTTCAGTGTTAACAACGCTGATGCCGGCCCCTATCCCAAAATTCCAAATCAATCCAATAGACCTCTAAGTCTTTAAGCTGGAAATAGATGACCACGAAGTCGTTAAACTGGAAACAGATGACCTCTATGTCGTTAAACTGGAAACAGACGACCTCTACGTCGTTAAACTGGGAACAGACGACCTCTACGTCGTTAAACTGGAAACAGATGACCACCAAGTCGTTAAACTGGAAACAGATGACCGCTAAGTCGTTAAACTGGGCACAATAGACCCCTAAGTCTTTAAACTGGAAACAGATGATCTCTAAGTCGTTAAACTGGAAATAGTAGACCTCTAAGTCTCTAAACTGGAAACAGATGACCACCAAGTCGTTAAATTGGAAACAGAAGACCTCTAAGTCTCTAAACTAGAAACAGATGACCACCACGTCGTTAAACTGGAAACAGATGACCACTACATCGTTAAACTGGAAACGGATGACCTCTACGTCTATAAACTGGAAACAGACGACCTCTATGTCGTTAAACTGAAAACAGATGACCACCAAGTCGTTAAACTGGAAACAGACGACCTCTACATCGTTAAACTGGAAACAGATGACCACCAAGTCGTTAAACTGGAAACAGATGACCTCTAAGTCGTTAAACTTGAAACAGATGACCCCTAAGTCATTAAACTAGGGACGAAGGGAAATCCACTCATGTGTCCTGACGATGCATGAGGAGAACAAACCATTGTAGGATCCTTACGACTCACAAAGGAAAAACACACTTAGGAGTCCTCACAACTCCTAAGGAGAAAATACACCTGCGGGATCCTTACGACTCGTAGGGAGAAAATGCTTTTATGGGACCCTCACCGCCCATAAAATTGAAAAGCCTTAAGGTGATAGGGATCTAAACCTGTCTCCTAAGACATCGCTCCCCAACCCCCAAGTGGCGAATGATGAGTCGCTCCTGGTACCATGTTCCAGTGCAGCGATGCAAACGCCAACCAAAATCCAATTCCTCAAAATTCTCCCGGCCCTACGGTCTGGATCATACATCCTGCAAAACCGTATACAATCCACGGGTGTAAAACCAATTCCCAAATCCTCCCGGGGCAAATGATGAGTTGCTCCTGGCATTATTCCAGTGCAGCAATGCAGATGCCAAACAAAAACAATTTCCAAATCCTCTCGGGGCAAATGATGAGTTGCTCCTGGAATTATTCCAGTGCAGCAATGCAGATGCCAAACAAAAACCCTAATTCCAAAATCCTCTCAGGGCAAATGATGAGTTACTCCTGGCATTATTTCAGTGCAGCAATGCAGATGCCGACAAAAATACCAATCCCAAAATTCCCTCAATGACAAATGATGATTCGCTCCTGGTACTATATTCCAGTGTAGCGATGCTGATGTCGACTTAAATCAAACAAATCTAACCAACCAATTCCAACATCGACCTCTGCGTCGGACAACAGACACTCCGTCTCGGGGAAACGTCAAGCTGACACTCCGTCTCAGGGATACGTCGACCAGCCAATACTCCGCCTCGGGGAAACGTCAAGCAGACACTCCGTGCCGAGGGCACATCTACCACAGGCACTCCGTATCGGGGATACGCCCTACAACAGGCACTCCGTATCGGGGATACGCCCTACAACAGGTACTCCGTATCGGGGAAACATCCTACCACAGGCACTCCGTATCGGGGATACGCCCTACAACAGGCACTCCGTATCGGGGAAACGCCCTACAACAGGCACTCCGTATCGGGGAAACGCCCTACAACAGGCACTCCGTATCGGGGATACGCCCTACAACAGGCACTCCGTATCGGGGAAACGTCCTACCACAGGCACTCCGTATTGGGGATACGCCCTACAACAGGCACTCCGTCTCGGGGATACGCCCTACAACAGGCACTCCGTATCGAGGATACGCCCTATCACAGGCACTCCGTCTCGGGGAAACGCCCTACAACAGGCACTCCGTCTCGGGGATACGCCCTACAATAGGCACTCCGTATCGGGGAAACGTCCTACCACAGACACTCCGCATCAGGGAAACGTCCAACAGTGACACTCCGTGCCGGGGACACGTCTACCAAATCGCTCCGGATCAGAGCGCCGACCGTCCATGTCGCAAAAAGGGCAGTGCAGGCTTCCTACAAAGCAGGAATCGGATCGCTCCGGGCAAGGGAAACGTCTACCACGGACACTCTGTCTCGGAGACGCGTCAAGCGTCGACCGTCCACGTCGTAAAAAGGGCAGTGCATCCGAAAAAGTGGGAACCAAAGCAAGTCGCCTCCACGTGAAAGAAGATCCATCAATTTCATGCACACGGCCCACATGTGCGGTGTGCATTTATTGATGGGGGGCAATTTGTTGGGCTAAAAATTTACACCCCGGTTGACCGAGTCAAAGTCAAGGTCAACCCCCAAGCTAGGTGGGCCCAAGCCCAGGTCAAGCGGGCCCATGCCCAAGTCGAGCCTGCGGCCAGCCTTCCCATGCCAACAACGAAATCATGTCAAAAATAATTTTTATGTAATTTTTTTATGCATGAATGTAAACAAAATGCGCATAAAGCCAATACTTTGTAAGCCCATGGCTTATGTGCAAAAATGAAATGGCACATGAGCCATGGGATGGGCAAAACGCCATTTTGCAAAACCCAAGGGGCTATATGTAAATATGTAAGCCTATATAAGGCAAAATGATGATGAATAAATCAATACACATTTTCATTCCCCCAAAAAACTAGGGTTCTTTGTGCCTCCTGCTCCTTCTCCAAGGTTCTAAACCTTCTCATTTCTTTTGAATTAAATCAAGAGTTTTACTCTTCCTTTTCCAAAACTAAGTAGTTTTCCACCACAAAACTCGCGAAGGGGAACTCAGATCTTCCATAAGATCTCAAAAAGGAGAGATTTTTGAGATCTCACATCTCTTGATCTTCAAGATCCGGCCAAACAAAAGGAGAAAGAAGAAGAACCCCCCTTCATCAGCTTCAAAACATCCTAGGAGTTTAACTCCATACTTATATACATAATAAATATTTCCTTTCTGAAGCATAGCTTCTGTTTCTTAGGCTAAAAGCCTCCTTTTCTCGCCGGCGCTCAAGCGCAGAGCGCCCGCGTGCCGACACGTGGCGCGCTTGTGCTCAAGCGCTCAGTGCTCGAGCGCAGAGCGCCCACGTGCCGACACGTGGCGCCCTTGGGCTCAAGCGAAAGCGCTCGAGCGCAAGTCGCCCCGGTGTCGACACGTGGCGCGCTTGCGCTTAAGCGCAAGCGCTCGAGTGCAAGTTGCCCCCGTGCCGACACGTGGCGCGCTTGTGCTCAAGCGCAAGCGCTCGAGCGCAAGTCCCCTCGGTGCCGACACGTGGCGCGCTTGCGCTCCAGCACAAGCACTCCAGCGCAAGTCGCCCCGTGCCGACACGTGGCGCGCTTGTGCTCTAGCGCAAGCGCAAGCGCTCTAGCGCAAGTCGCCCCCGTGCCGACACGTGGCGTGCTTGCGCTCAAGCGCAGAGCGCCCACATGCCGACACGTGGCACTCTAGCGCCTGAGCGCACAGCACCTAGGCGCACAGCGCCCAAGGTGCTGCCCCACGCATCCTTTGGATGTCTTTTCCTCTTTATATATATATATACATGTATATCTATACATATGTACATACACACATATATATATACACTGTCCCTGTTAGAAAAAAATTTCTAACGGGGCGCTGCCCCGCACCCCGCAAAGGGGCTGCTAGCCCCCTTGATCCCCAGCCCGCTATCCGGGTAGAGGGACTCCGTAAAAACTCTGCGTGGATCCCAATATATCCAAACCCCCCTTTCAAAACACAACACACGTACACTGCACATTGAGTTCGCATGACCAGTTTAACTTGTTAATCGGAGGTTCCCTCGCCCCAAAGGCGAGGGGTAATTAACGGCAGCTTAGTCCGCGGCTGCCGGAGATTTGGATCCCCATAATTAATAAACCCCGGCCTATCCCAGGCAGGGGGAATCTGTAGTACGGCTGACAAGCGCGCGCGTATTCCCATCTCAATGGGGTGACGAAAAACACCCTACAACATGCTGTTAGGACACCAGCACCATTATCGATGATGCGTATGCTCCACGTACACTTACTTGCCGGTTCACACACATCATCGTCGGTAATTGCCATGTTACGTACACTCTAGAGAATACTATTTCATGGACATAGCTTGTTAGCTAATAACTTCGACATGATATTAGTGTACCTGCCTTATATGCCAGTTTAGACATTGTAGTTATTACTTGGTACTTCATGCATATTGTTATTCACTGTTATGCCGCATTCATGGATTTTTATGCATATATTCACTGTTTTACGGGCTATTGATGATTTGGATTCGGATTTTCATGAGATTTCCTGGATTTGGGGGAAAACCGCAAAAACATATATAAACTTCTTCTCTCTTTATTTTTAAAAATGAAAAGTGCGGTTTTCCCATGATGTATGAGTCGTCCACCATGAGTTTTCATGATTGCTGATGGATTTCGAGACCCGATTCGAGGAGTTGGATGAACCGTTTCGGGTACATGGTGGACCCGGTTAGGAACCCCGGGGCGAGAAGGTCGCAGATGATGGTGTTGAGCCTGGCAGGGGAAGACTACCTACCGGTGATTTTACCTGACGCGTCGGATATCCGGAGGATACCGTCGTAGTCTTGTGATTGGATGTTAGGGGCCGATCTGGACTGACAGCGCCCTAGATAGTGAGATTTAGACACTGAGATTTTGTGATATTGAGGTACCGAGATTTAATGATACAGGCCAGTCCGGATAGCCGGAGCTTGAGATATTGAGATATTGGATTTATATTTTGTGTCGATACTAGACACTGTTTATGCTGATTTCATTTATGATACCTCGTTTTAAAAATACAGAATCTCACTAAGTTATGGAAGCAGTTTTCTTCATTTTCATGTATTCTGTTTTCATGCATTCATACCTCATCCATATGATATATTGCTACCTGAGGCACTAACACGAGCATATGGGATTACACTCGGGTTAGATATTTACCTTTGCCACCTTTTCATGCTTCAAACTTACATTTTGAGGATTATATATATATATAGTGATCGTATGACCTAGGATTGCGCTGTTCATGCGATTTCTGCTCGTAGATGTTTTCTACTCACGAGTTGGCAACTCATCCCCGTTGTGCCACAGTTTCTTGCAGGTTTCGCCGTACAGGTTTCATTACGGCTTTGCTGGCACTACTTCCTTTTCCGGGTGATTTGCCAGTAGGTGGGTTCACTTGCATCGTGACCATCATTATACTTTGTATATTATTATTCTGTTGTATCTATATGCTCCATCAACGAAACATATATTTATTTCAGAGATAGAGACCTGTGATGTTCATTCTTTCGACCTTAGAGTCGCGCGTTGTATTTCTATGGATTTCATGCTGTTTTGAGTTTCCTTTTCTGTTGTGATCCTCGTCCTTCGGCGTTGTATATTATATTGCTTGCGTGGTTGTGACCGTCGATTGACGAAGAGCTAGCTCCCGCTTGGGGATGCCTTTATTCATTATATATATGCTTTATCAGGTTTTGTACCCGTTTGGAGTCAGTTTTTACAAAGGAAACTCTGCCAAAATTTTTAGAAAAGACTTGTGATTTTAAAATGCATATTTCGGCGTATGTTGCAAACTACTTGATTTAAATTAGTTTTTCCTTCACTCTACTACTTTTCTGGGTTTTGGCTTACTTAGATTACGTACGCCTCAAGACGTTTCGTAGTTTAAGTGCCGGTCATGTTACGTACTTTCGGGTCGTGACAGTTTAAAACCTTAAGGAATGAAAAGGAGATATAGAACCCTAATATTTTTTAGAGGAATAAAAATATTTTTTAATTTCATCTTCATTTTGTATTATATAGACTTACAAGTTTACATATAGCCTCTTGGGCTTTACAAAATGGCATTTTGCCCATCCCATGCCTTATGTGCTTATTTTCTTTTGCACATGAGTCATGGGCTTTATAAAAATTTAGCTTTATGCCCATTTTCCATATATTTATTCATAAAAAATTACATTAAAATTAGTTATTACATAATTTTCTTCTTGGCATGGGGGAGGGCCGGTCTCTTCATGTTTGGGCTTGACTTGGACATGAGCCCACTTGACCTGGGCTTGGGTCCGCTTGCTTAGACTTGGGTTCGGGCTTGGGCCCACTTGACTTGGTTCGGGCTTGGGCCCGGGCCTACTTTTCGGGCCTTAACTTTGACTTATTGGCTTGTTGATCTCGACCGTGGGGTGTAATTTTTGACCCCAACAAGTGGGTTCTCATATTTCATCACATTCACTAACGATCTCTCTAGATTCGGATATGTATATCTTATGAAACACAAATCTGATGATTTTTAGAAATTTAAAGAATATAAGAACGAAGTAGAGAACTAGACAAGCAAAAGAATCAAAATCCTTCGATCTAATAGAGGAGAGGGGTACTTAAGCACGAAATTCCTCGACTTTCTAAAAGAGAATGGAATTCTCTCTCAGCTTACTCCTCCGTATACACCACAGTACAACGGTATATCAGAACGGAGAAATCGTACCCTAATGGATATGTTTCGCTCAATGATGAGCAACGCTGAGTTATCTCATTCATTTTAGGGACATGTGCTTTAAACAACAGTATTTCTATTGAATGATGTTCCATCCAAATCTGTGCCTAAAACACCATTTGAAATATGGAATGGTAAGAGACCTGATTTAAAATATGGGGTTGTCCGGCTTATGTTAAAAAACATAACCCGGACAAACTTGAGGCACGATCAACTCTTTGTAAATTTGTGGGATATCCAAAGAATGGCTATAGATATCTGTTCTACCACACCGAGCAATAGAATATGTTTGTTGCTCAGCAAGCCAAATTTTTAGAATGGCAATTTCTTGCAAAAGAAATAAGTAGGAGCACGGTAGAACTGGAAGAAATTCCGGAACCACAAAATGCAACTGAGGATTTGATGGATCCTGATTATTCAATCGTACCCGACGAATCTCAACCACTCCGCAGATCTAGTAGAATTTCTCATCCGCCTGAGAGATTCTACGGTTTTCTCGTAGAGGGAGACCGAGAGGATTGTATCTTGGAAGAAGATGATCCTACTAGTTTTGAGCAGTCCATTTCCAGTAGGGACTCTGTGAAATGGCTGGATGCTATGCGATCCGAAATGGAGTCCATGTACACCAACAAAGTTTGGACTTTAGGCATTGCACCGCCAGGGGTAAAACCCATTGGCTGCTAATGGATCTTCAAGAAAAAAATTAGTGCAGATGGACAGATTAAAACCTATAAGGCTAGACTTGTTGCAAAAGGTTTTCGTCAAAGATCAGGTATGGATTATGACGAAACCTTTTCTCCAGTGGCTATGTTCAAATCTATTCGGATCCTACTTGCCATTGCTGCCTTCCATGACAATGAGATCTGGCAGATGGACTTAAAGGCCACTTTTCTAAACGGCACTTTAGAAGAGTGTGTTTATATAGATCAGGCCAGAGGGCTTCATAGACATGAGAGCAGCGGAAAGGTGTGCAAGTTGTTTAAATCCATTTATAGATTAAAGCAGGCATCTCGGAGCTAAAACATCTATTTTTGATGAAACAGTCAAGGAATTTGATTTCATCAAAAACATAGACGAGTCTTGTATTTACAAGAATATTATAGGGAGAACTGTGGTATATTTCGTACTATACATGGATGACAATCTCCTAATAAAAATGATATTCCTATGCTACAGTCGGTTAAGTTGTTCTTGTCTCAGAAGTTCTCCATGAAGGATCTTGGTGATGCCTCCTACATTCTGAGAATCAAGATCTATCGTGATAGATCCAAGAGAATATTGGGACTTTCACAGTTCAGGTACATTGACACCATACTAAAGAGGTATAGTATGGAAGATTCCAAGCGCAGTAGTTTACCAGCTTGTCACGAAATCACCCTCTCCAAAGAGTTGTCTCCCAAGACTGATGAGAAGAGGGCTCACATGAGCATTATACCCTACGCTTCGGTGGTAAGATCTATAATTTTGGCGATGTTATGTACCAAACTAGATGTAGCTTACACACTTAACGTAGTAAGCCGATATCAGTCAATCCAGGGGAGAAGCATTGAACAGCTGTGAAGAACATTCTGATGTACCTGAGAATGTCTAAAGATATGTTCTTAGTGTACAGTAATGGAGACCTCCAGATGAAGGCCTATATCGATTTAAGTTTCCAAAGTGACAAGGATGACAACAAGTCTGTCTCGGGCTATATGTTTACCCTCAATGGAGAGACGGTCTATTGGAAGAGTTCCAAACAGGACACTGTAGCTGACTCGACGATGGAGACTGAATACATTGCTGCCAGCGATGTCACAAAAGAGGCTGTCTGGATGAGAAAGTTCATTCATGAACTTGATGCGGTTCCGTCTATTGTTGATCCAATACCTTTGTATTGTGACAATAATGGGGCTATAGCGTTAGCGAAGGAACCACAGTCCCATCAGAAATCAAGACACGTCTTAAGGCGGTATCACCTGATCAGGGAGATCATTAATCGCCGGGAGATCGAGGTCAGGAGAGTAGACACAAAAGACAATACAGTGGACCCACTCACAAAGGTTCTTCCTCAAACTCAGCTCGAGCAGCTATTGGAGATGATTAGTCTTCGATATGCCAATACATGGCCTTAGTGAAAGTAGGAGATTGCTGGATGTATATGCTCTAGAAGCCATTATTATAAAGTACAGGATTGTATATTACATATTGATACTTGGAATATATATGTACAGAACGGTCTTACTCGATATGATAGTATGCTATCTAGTTTGCCTTTACCTTAACATGTGTATATGTTCTATATTATATTACGTATCTCGATTACATGTTGGTAAGCCCGTAGGATCTTTATTTGATTACTAGAGTTGTGATGGCAATCATACTCGTGGGATCTAAGTAGTCTATAAGCACATTCTTAATTGTCCCTAGTCGTTGGAGTTTCGAGATAGGGCATTGATACTCCGGAGTAGACTAGTATATATGTTTCTTATTCCCGTGAGGGAAGGTAGCATGTCCCACAACCATTGGTGTTCGGCACCAAAGATAGTATGCATGTGCTCATTAGGTTATGAGTTATACTAGACGGACTTGATCGGTTAAATTTATTGCACATTTGTATGAACATTTTCCTTATTATTATTAGTTAATAAAAGGTGTTAGTTGTAAATTAAGAACATATGTGAGTTTATTTGTAAAAAAATTATTTTGATATATTTCTTCATTTATAATTAATATAATTAAGGAAAATATATGCATATCATATATAAATAAAAATATCCATGAGATTATTAATTAAAATATGCATATCATATCAAATATTCTTAAGATATCATATAATTTAATTGGTTAGAATAATATCTTAAATAAAACAAATACTACTAACTAGATGATTTTGAGATATTGTGCAGGTATTATAATAGACCAGCTCAGGTCTGAAATACAAGTAGGAGATCCATAGTAAATCGGATTACAAAACCAAATCTGCCAAATATTAGGAGCAAATTGAAGAATCTCGCAACGGCAGAAACTGTAATACCCTAGTTCATTTATACCAGTTCTAATTCATGTATTTCTTTATTTATGGTATTTTCCTGATTTATTGTGTTTTGGGTGCGAATAGTGTATTTGACATTTGTATTTGCATCCGACCCGACCCGCATGCTTGAAACTAGTCTTGATTCATGTTTATGATTTATCCTGACCTGTTACATGGACTCGTGCACTTTCATTTTAATTTATACATCTTGAATACTGGCATTTTATCTGGTATTTGCATTTTTACAATATAACATTTTAAGTCACATAAAATATTTTAAAAATACATTGCATGGCCTGCATGATACCCCTAGCCTCGTGGTAGCATCCGCGCATCTTGTTCTCGTTCCGTTCAGTGAAACGGATTTGTTTGGATGGCTACGCGCACGTGCGTGCATCCGTTCTTGGGGGTATGCATTTTTTCGTTATCCGGAAATTCAATTTTTATTTTGGTCGACATGTATATTTTTCGTATTTTAAAACTGAATTTTAGACCCGATCCGGGCATGTTTTGGACTATGTTTGTATTTATCAGAATATCAAATTTTATTTATATAATATTAATTTTATAAATTGATATAAATTAAAATTTAGTTAACTAATAAAAGATTTTTTTAAATTTAAATCTAAACTAATTTCCTAACAAACTAACAACCCCTTTCTCTCTCTCTCTCCTCTGCATATATATAATTATATATATTTTATTTATTTGATTTTTTCTTTCCTTATTTAATACACAGCCTCTTCTTCTTACTTCTTCTTCTTCTTTCTTTTTCTTGATCTTGTTTCTTGACTCCGGTGATCACCGCTGGAGCCGTGCTCGTCGCTGACGATCCGAGTGATCCAGTGAACATACCTGACTTGCGTGATCACCCTCATGCGTTGTTTGGAACCGTTCCGTATACCGTGCGCGCATCGCGATATTTCGCCGACGAAGGACGTTCCGTACACATCCGTTCTTGTTCCTTCTAGGCAAGTTAATCTTGATACATACTATATAACTCATTATATACCTGTTTAAATAAATATCACACCTGTATTTTAAATCAAGCATCGCATATTTCATATTACAGCCTTTCGACGTTCCGTTTACATTTGTATAGTGCATTTCAGATCTAGGGCATGCAAACCAATCTTAATTACATGCTACATTATTTTAGACGCATCTATTTTAACAATGGAATACCTGTATTTAAAATCATGCACCCCATATTTAGTTTTATAACTTTTCGATATTCCGTTTGCATCCATTCATATCATTTCAGATCTAGGTCATGAAAACTTATCTTGTTACACACTATACTATTATATACTACATCAAATTGAATAGTTAAATTTCATATTGCTTAGTTATATGTTCCGCACTTGTTAGTTTATCATTTTACGATTATGTGATACCCGTTTGCATCCATATCATTTCAAATATATATCGTCGTAATATTTCTTATTATTATCTTTAATTTGTATATAATCTGCATTTTATAATGTTATACATTTAAAAATATTATAGTTTACACATGAAACGTCGTTGAAAAGCGGATACGATAAATCTGAAATTTACTGTACACCTTACCTTATAAAATTCATTATAAATCATAGAAAAATCATTAGTATATGTTTTTTAGTTCGTTATGAATCTAACTCAGAATACTATAACTTTATGTAATATTTACTTGCAAAATAAATTGTTTAAATAACGTAAAATGCAAATGAAAATGTCTCTAAACTGCTGTCCAGGGAAATTCCAGCAGCCAACTTTCAATTTTGAATGTTCATATATTTTTGTAGGGACAACCTGAGATGCTTAAACTTATAAAAATAAAAACCTTATTGAATTATCTTTGTTTTGGTATAAGACACGTTCCTTTTTGGAGAGCGTTTGTTATTTTTAAGCTATTTTACAAATCAGGGTGACGCTGAATTTCTGAACGGAACTTTCTTGTGCATGGTTAATCAATACCACTTTTATAGTTATTAATCGGTTTGAATATATTACCCATGTTAATATTATTATATCAATATCTATTTAATAAATAACAGTGTTTGTGTTTTAATATTCAGCAAATTTTACCGATTTACAGTTTTATAGTATCCGTCTGTATCCGTACGGTTTATTACATATCTAGTTGCACACCGAGACCATATTATTTCATGTTACTGTTGTATTAGTGCACCATGCTTGATAATTGTGCATCCTACATAGTCATTATGTAACCTCTGACAAAATATTTGTGCCTCCATGCTTTACTGTGCATCAGTACTTGCTACAGTTTTAGTATGAGCATCCGCTTGACACATGTGCAATAACTGTCATGACCTGATACACTACTACTTGACTTGATACCTGATACACTACTGCTTGACTTGATACCTGATACACTACTACTTGACATAACTTGATACATGTACACTACCTGACATGACCTGATATATCACTACTTGACATGTTACCTGATCCTGTTTCTAATGCCGACAATCCTGACATGTTGTCCCGATAGACATATCCTGTTGTCTGTACAGACAAACCTATTCCTGCTTGATCCTGTGTTGGCATTAGTCTCATATTTATAAATACCTGACTCACACACATAACTTGGGGGTATGGGGAAATCAAGAATGTAGCTGAACATAACTCAAAGGGCTATTATATTATTTTACCGTGGTCTCGTGGGGAATGAACGGGACATAGACACACAGTCTATTACATCATTTTACCGTGGTCCCGTGGGGAATGAACGGGGCATAGACCAATGGGTTACGATGAGGATTACATTAATTGATTTCGAATAAGTTTAGAGTAGATAACCCTATAGCACAGTTTAGACTACTCACTGCACTTCACCTGTTTATATCCTATTCACTGATCTATATTCATGTTACGGTTTACTTGCTACTGATGACTTGTTTTTGTTCATACTTCATGCCTGCATATTTCATCACATTCTGCTTGCTTAGAATTATTGATATTTTGACGCACTGACGTCTGGGTTTTGCATGGCCCAGATCCCTTATCTTTATCGCAGGCTATCCAGGAGTATTTTGATCAACAGGCCAAGCAGTGAGGACCTGTTATTAGTTTAGTTTAGTTTCTTTTCAGTATTTTCATTCCTGATGTGAGCCAGCATTATGGGACGTACATTCCAGTTTATTATTGTATTGGATCTTTTTCCTTTTGCATTATTTTTATTCTTGACTCGTTATTCTGGCTCATGGACATGTATTAGATAGTTGTTTATTATTTTACTATTCTTGATATCTCTACAGCCGTAATGTGACTGTGGAGGGATATTTCCTATCCACAGGTAGTATGGTTGGCTCTGTCACGTGCCTATCTTAGCGCACTCTGGGAAGCGGGGCGTGATATATTTTCAGAATCTTTTTATCAGAAGGATCTCCAAATATAGAGAAGAAAAGGCACGAGAAATCCGAAGTCACAACTCCACCATACGACGGCAGATCCACGGTCAAACTAGGCTATAAGCGGCGGTTCTGCGGTCTGATGGCAGCCGTAAGATGTAAAAAATCAGTTGCTTGATCGTCTTTATACCTACCCCAACATGACGTCTAGGGTTTCACATTCCAGAGCCTATAAAAGGACCGAGAGCTATACATTCAAATCATCGAACTATCTATCCATCGATCGAGAAAGATCTAGCGAGCAACTAGGGTTTTTGTAATTTACTTTTTCAGCGAGCAATTTTGTAATGCATTAGTTGATCAATAAAGGTAGTTCTTTCTTTTAATTTTTTCGCATTTACTTTCCGCATTTACTTTCTGCACTTTACCTTCCGCATTACTTTCTGCAATTACATTCTGCATTCACTTTCTGCATTTTTAATTTTAATTATGGGTTCCATATTCTTCCACATTTCTTCTATTACATTAATAGCCATGAGCGAGTAAATTCTTGCTTTCTAGGGTTTGTAGGATAGGAAAGCATAATGGATGAAAAATATCACTTGAATTCTTTTTAAAGTTTTAATTTTTATAAAGTTTAGCAAAAAAAATATTAACCCTCTTATCGGGCGCGCTATCACTTCATGATAGACACGACCATGATTTGAGATTCGTTAGTAATCGTTTTGTTAAGAGTTTGAGATAAATAGAGATCAATGGAAAGACAAGGGTCAGTAAAACGAAACCCTAATTCCCTATAAAAACCCTAATCCACATTCATTGCTATCTCTCTAATATTAAATAATTAAAAGATAAAAAGAATTATTACTTTTAATTTCATCCATTAACTACTAAATCATATAAACCCTACAAGCTCTTCTCTTATAAAATTCCTAAATTTTCTTAGTATAAAACGACAACAATTCCATCTTTCTTTTATCAACTCGTCTAAAACAAGAAAAGCAGTTCATCGTTTCCCTGCGGACGACCCGTACTCATCGCTGCTAGCTATTGCGACACTGTCTTAATTACGGTTATTTACAACATACATAGACACATTTTTCGCATCCAATCAAATGGCGTTGTTGCCGGAAAAACGGTCGTAATTATTTTTCTTGTTATTCGGGTTAATTTCTAATAAAAACCAGAAACATAAAATAAAAGAGAACCAAAACTGCATTTTGTGTTTTTAACGATTCTTGTGCGAGTTTTAGAAGAAAATCTGGAGTAATCGGAGCAAGCCAACGGAGATTCAGAGACTTTCAGATTGGACCAGAGGAGCATTGGAGTGCTGTGAAGAATTTTTGTAATACCCAGTTCCGAGTATACCATAACCGTGTTTTAATAAATAATTTCCAAATATTTTCTCCCAAATTTTCCTACATAATTTTCTATAAATTTTCTATATATATTTTTAAAAACTTAATAACCTAAACCCTAAACCCTTTTCATTATTTTACCTTATCTATTTTTTAAACCCCAGCCCAAGCCCCAAGCCCAGCCCAAGAACCCCACTCTACATCCGACCCTACCCGAACCCGAACCGGAACCAGAACTGGAACCCGAACCCGACCCGACCCGTTACCCCCACTCCTTTCTTCTTCTTCTCTCTCGCTTTCTTTTCCCGCTCGTTTTCTCCAGCATCGCCCCCGCTTCTCGCGCCCACAACCCACACTTCCCCACAACCCCATACTCCTCGCAACACCCTCCTCATCATCCGTTCCCTCCTTCTCTTCACCTCACTCAGTTTCTCTCTCTCCTTCACTCCCCCACTGCCCCATCTCGCCTCACGCTCGCCGTCGTCGCCACCATCGCCTCCACCCTCGACGTCGCCTCCTCTTCTCGACCATCACCTCTCTCTCTTTCCTCTCCCATGCGAACCCTCGCTGCAACCCCGACGAGAACCCATCGCCTGCCCTCGAACCCGACCGAGCTCCTCCTCGACACTCACCTCGCTTCCTTAACTCCCCTCACCGCACCGGAGCCGACCACCACCGTGCTACTACCCTCCCTGCACCTCCTCGTCTCCACCACCGAGCTCAACGACCCACCACTCCCCTCACTAAAAGCTCCATCGACACCAACCCATTGTCGACTGCATGCTCCGTGCTACCTTCGCCACCGTCCTAACTTTATCGCCGTGCCCAGCTGTGCTCAGCAGTACATCGCACCATCTCCGGCAACCCTTCACTGCACATCACCGACGCTGAAACCATACCGCGAGCCCGGGCCAGAGCCGAGACAAGGCTCGTTTTGCTATCGCTGCTACTGCTAGTGTGCATCCGTTGCTGTCGACATCGTCATTGCGGGCATGTCTCCGATCGTCTTCAGGCAAGTTAAATACTTGCTACATGCTATTATATATATTCTTTTCGGTTGCGAATCAAATGTTAATAGAAGTGCTCGATGCAAACCATAGCCTAAAAACCCTCCTAAAATGACGGAACTTAGGCTCAACGGTTTACCCTAGCAACAAAGAATACCGTGTCAAGAGTTGGTTCGAAAATACGGACCCTAACGCCGTGAAATGCCATCCCCATTTAGATCCGTCGAACCTGAAATTTCCGTACCTGAATTTTGTGAAAATCATAATAAATTGGTTACACACCGGAATGTTATGTTTGATGGCTCATATCGAAGCCGACTCGATGAACTAGAACCCCCTATAATCTACAATCCGTTTCTATTTTATAATGGTGACAGAAACTGTTCGGGAGCGCGGCTCTAGACTGCAGTCCAGAGCAGCACTGTGTGTAGACATTTGTAATGAAATGCTTTTACATCTTTTTGTGGAAAAGTTATTATGCGGAACCCTATACTTTAGCGTAGATAAATCTGGTAACTAACTATTGGAGGTAGTTTCGCTTGTTTTTGCCTTCGTTTACTATTTTAATCACATTTTAAACCGTCGGTGTGTATTGCTGTCCCAAGCAGGGACAGAACGCATATCCCGATATTAAACATTGCATAACTCCCGGAACACAGTGGATATTATCGATCCGTATAATACGTTGGAAACCTAACTGTTAAACCTAAATATTATCCAACTATATAGTCGCCTAATTATTATCCCAACTGGGATTAAAACGTGTTACGAAACGGACTTTCAGTTCGGAAACTGGATTTCCAGCAGTGAACACTTAAAATGAAATGACCATAACTAGCAAACCTGGAATCCGATTGACGTGAAACCAATTTTTATGGACAGATAATTAATCATACATCTTACCCCTTTTATGTTATTTTGTTTAATTCTGATTTATAGTACATTTTGTAAGTGGTATGACACTGGCTGCTATATTCTTTCATATTATAATTAATTGCATTCTCATCATATCATGTAGCGGTTTTAACCTCATTTGAATAGTGGTCACATACATTGATACCTAGTGATTACGTTACATTACCCGGTGATAAATATTAGTGATTAGATTGTGGCAAGTGCGTTAGTGTATAAGCGTGATTGAATAGTGAAAGTGACATGTACTTGTACACAATCAGTGAATCCAGTTAATTTAATGCATTGTCGACGTCTATGGGACATATATAAGTGTAACTATAACTGAAATGGGACGGTTATGGAAGAACTTATATTAGTGTCATAGGTAAGGCATCAAACACTGTCCATTTATCTTGGATACCAGTCGAGACATGCTTGATGGAGATCCTGTCTCCAGTTCTCGCGTAAACTTGTCATGGACCGACTAGTATTTGGGTTTATGGTCGGTATTTGATGTAGACCGTGGGTGTGGGGTATTTTGAGTGTGAGTTCGATCAACGGAATCTCGGGAGTCCCACTGCCGGCATATACAGCGATTTTGGAAGTCATATGGGTGATATTACTGATTATTAGTGAGCGTGATTCGGGCCCGTGTTCCCTTGCCCCTGGAGACTACCCTTGGGTTGGGGATACTCCTGCCGTAGTTGACGCTCACACTTGGACTGACGATAGGTTTAGCGACCTGGACAGTGAGACTTAGAGACGGATAGGTTTAGTGACATAGACATGCATTGATTACTGACTCGATATACCTGCTTTTATTGTTTACCTATACTGGTTACTTCATGCTCATGCTATTACTCCATGTTTATAGTCTCATGTTCATCATCATTGCACGTGTTTACATTTGTATTTATATATATTGCTATTGTGTCGCTCTGACGACCTGAGTATGCATGCTCAGAGTGAGAAGTGGGCTTAGCTTGGATCAGGACCCGACGTACCTCGAGAATATTGCGGACATCTAGATCAGCGACGCCAGCGCTATCTTTCCCTTGATCCCTATCCGGTATATCTTATATCATTTTGATAGATTAGTGACTGCATTTCTCATTACCTGTACATTGATTACTGATTACCACGTAATGCTAGAAGCCGAAGTGTGACTACGGCAGGATATTTCCTTGACCATAGGAGCATGGCTGGCCTTGTCAACCCCTCGTATTCTGCATTTTGGAAAGCGGGGCGCGACAATTTTTAAGGGGATATCTCATCAATAGGCGGTGGAACCGCAACCCAAAGATGCTTTCCATAGTGAGGAGTTGGGCCCCCAAATCTCTCTGGTATTCTCCTATTGTCTTCCTCTCTCCTTTAAAGCTCCAATAAACTGTTTTTACGTGCAGAATTCTTTGCAAACAGCGTTGCTAAAAATCTTTTTGTGTGTTTTTGATTTTGGTTGGTTTTGCATATTTAAAACGGACATTAAGGAGCAAGAAACCCAAACTCAGATTAGGTGGGAATTTCATCACCCTTCCTAGGCCCCACAAATCACAAACGAGTATACTATCACCCTACATTAATAAAAAATATCTAGACCAAGTTTCTAAGGACATTCGCGCTCAATTAGGACAAAAGAGGGTCGTGGATAATCTATTGCTTATCCGCATTCTCTTATGGTGTCTAAGGCAAGTGTGACTAAGGAAAGTGGTTACTTAATTAGGCATGCTATTTCGGTGATTCGTATAGCGGATACCTTCCACTAACCTAGCACTTACCTGGCTACAAGATTGATAAGGAGGTGATAGAGGATTGACCTACATCTTGTCCTTTGGAAGTCTAGGAGCGATCTAGTGATTTGACCTAGGTGACCCTAGCTCTAGGGACTGATTGTGCATTTTGTGATTGGTTGAGTCAAGTCTTGTGTCCGTCACTCTTTTGTCAAAACAAAGCCTTCTTAAAATCGTTCTCACACATTAATATGCTACCACGTGCACTAAACCCGCTTAGTGTATGATTGGCTGGACACGGGATTCTAGTGCCCGTTTAGTCCATGTTTTTGCTGTCAACTCCAAAATCGATACTTCTTCACCTTCTTTTTCTCCTCTACCTACTACATCTCCCGAGATGGACGAATCTCCACCGGGTTTTAACAACACCACATTGCTACCACCCGTCGGTGCGAAAATTCAAAATCCACTACGCATCGCTCTCCAAGACCGATACTACCCCACACGCGGACCCCTTCCTACGCGTCTGTCTCTCCCACCAGCCAATGGGGATAATTTCGAAATTAAACCCCACTTCATCAACTTGTTGCCCGAATTTCACGGAATTGAATCAGAAGATGCATACGTTTTTATAACCAAATTTGAAAACATATGTGCAATGATGAGCACCACCCAACTTTCAAGGAATGCTATGCGATTACGTATTCTCGCTTTT
The DNA here is from genome assembly GCA_030015575.1 of Agapanthus africanus. NCBI lineage: Eukaryota > Viridiplantae > Streptophyta > Magnoliopsida > Asparagales > Amaryllidaceae > Agapanthus > Agapanthus africanus. The sequence goes on along the minus strand of CM057338.1, from coordinate 317,423,618 downwards.
ACCTTGTGCGATCTCACAGAGAATTAGCTTTATAGCACCTCCTCACATTCTATAACCAATTGGGATGAATTTTTTAAAGCATTCCTAAAGAAATTTTATCCTAATTATAAGACTGTCCGGATTAGGAGCGAGATTAACCAGTTTGCCCAACTTCCTAAAGAACTCTTTTGTAAATGCTTTGAACGGTTTAAAGATCTCCTTGTCCAATGCCCTCATCACGGAATCGAAAGATGATAACTTTGCTAAATTATGTATGAGGGTATTAATCCAGCGACACAAATGCTAGAAATAATTTGTCAATGTCATTTCATGTCAAAATACGATGAGAAAGTGTGGCAATTTCTGGAAGATCTCGCCGAACAAATATTACAGTGGGAGAGCACAACACCAACAACATCATCTTCATCTAGGGCAGGTATCCATCAGCTCGACGCTTCCATCGCAATGAAAGCCTAAATGGCTGCGATGCAAAAGAAACTCGAAGCTATTGAAAGAAAGTTCTCTTCACCCTCCCTAAACCAAATTACGCTCCCCAAAACCGTGTGCGGTTGCTGTTTTGACTCATCATATTTAACGGAAGAATGTCCTTTGAATCCTCTGTCTCAAGGTCAAGAACAAACTAATACTGCTTTTCAGCGACGAGCTAGAAATGATCCTTATTCATCCACATATAACCAGGGATGGAGAAATCATCCTAATTTTTCTTGGAACCAAACCCAAACTCAAAATAAAAATCAGTTCCAAAATCAAAATAACTATCAAAAGCCTCATCCACAGCAACAACAGCCACCACAACAAATTTAGCAGCCCTTTCAACCGCAATCTTTCCAAAATCGGGGCAACAACTTTACCCCTTATAACAATTCTTTCCAACCACAAAACAATATTCCTCCTACCGATATTGATAAAATCTCTACACTCGAAAGAAGCTTAGAAGCGTTTATTAAACAATCCGCACAAACGTCGGCTAATTTAACTTCTTCTATCCAAATGCTGGTGCAACATACTGCTTCCCACGGTGAAAGCATAAAATCGATCGAAGCATAAATTACACAGTTAAATTACGTGATGAGTGAGAGAGAGAAAGGGAAACTTCCATCTCAACCTGTACCAAATTCCGGCCACCCACAAAGCGCCAACATCATCCTTAACCAACAAAATCATAACGTGAGTGCTGTAACTACGTTGAGATCAGGAAGAGTGCTGAACAACTATGTTGGTGAATAAGTTGATGATTTTGATGACACCTGTTCAGTTGAAAATATTGCACTTTTAACATGACAATTTCCTTATTTTTCTTAATCATCTAAAGGTGTTTGTTATAATTATAACACATATTAGAAGTTTATCTGCAAAATACCATTTACCATGTGTTTATATATTATAATCAACATTATGAAGGAAAATGCGCTTAATATTTTGATACGCTTATCATATCAAATTGTATCTCAAATATAACCAACATTATTCATTGAGATATTATGCAAGATTAGCTCAGGTCAGATATCATGAATCAAGAATCTGCCGATAAAGTAAAGAAAGTCGAAGAATCAAATACTGGCAGAGACTCATAAGAGATAAAAAGGTTCCAGACATCAAAGAAATACCCAAATACCAATAGGAGAAGACTCCAGAAGTTCGAAGCCACGATCTCACCAATACGCCGCGGAACCGCGGCCCAGTCAGGCCGAGTCACCGCGGATCCACGGCCGATTCAGGGAGTTAGGAGGCAAGAGTTTTCTGGAATCTTCTTCATAACAAACTTAGTTTGTTGGGGATTTCTGTTACTGGTTTTGGGGTTATAAAAAGGACCGAGGGCTACATCATTTGGGGATCCAATTTCATCCAATTCAAAGGGCAAAAAGATCCAAGAACAACATCAAATCATCATCCTAAAAATCAAAGATCAAATCCAATATCAAAAGGGGATCTAAGATCAAAGATCAAGAATCTTCGATCTTGAGATCCTAGATCAAGAAATCATCGAGAAATTTATCATGCGATCAATAAAGCAAGTCTCATTTACACGAAACCAATCATCATCAACGAGCAAGCGATCAAAGACAGGTCCAAGATTCGAAGTGATCAAGTGACGTGAAGATCGAAGGAACATTTACTTCTTCGAGGCAGAGATCGAGAGCAAATTCTTCTTCCTCTTGTAATCTAAACTCGAAGAATTGTATTGTGAAGTTGAGTAATAAAGGTAGAACATTAGTTTTATAATTTCTCTTTCTTTTAATTTCCACATTATGAATTCTTTCTCTATTCTGTCTTTTATTTTCATGATGTGCGAGTAATTCTCCGCTTGATAGGATTCGTAGGATTAGGGTAGATCAATGGATGAGAAAATACCATACTCCTTTTAAGTCTTATGAAGTTTATAAACTTTAACAAAAGAATCATCAACATCCTTATCGGGAGTGATATCAATTTCTTAATAATCTCGACCACGATTTGAGATGAGATTGACGATCTTTTTATTAAGGGCTAGACATGAATGGAGATCAATGAAAGGACACGGGTCAATAAAGAAGAAACTCTAGTTTCTTCCAAAGAACCCTAATCCTCATTCATCGACATCAATCTAGTTTTAAATCTATAAAGAGATAAGAGGAGTAATCTTTATTAGTCATACATAGCTACTAAATCCAATCGAATCCTACAAGCCTTCTTCATATAAAATTTTTCTTGATAATTCAATTAGATCTTGAACCATTTTCTTGATAATTCAATTAGATCTTGAAACTATTTTCTTGATTTTCTTGAAACCATTTTCTTGATTTTCTTGAAACTATCTTCTTGATTTTCTTGATTTTCTCTTTTCTATTTCTTTCAACCGATCTAAAGTAAGAACTATAAAATTCCACGAATCCAAGAGAACGACCCGTACTCACTAAAGGCTCGCTATACACGACACCGTTATTGATTGCGGTTATTTTACTACTACTTTTTCTTTCACAAAATCATAGATCAATCAAATAGCGCCGTTGTCGGGAATACGTGCGTAATTTTTCTTTCTTATTATTTGGGTTGAAATATTATTATTTCATCAAAATATAAATCAAGAACGTATCTTGTGCTTAACGATTAGTGTGTGAATTTTTTGCAAGGGGATCTGGAATCATTGTAGTAGAGAGATAAATATTCAGAAGTATTCATCAAGACCTTAGGAGCAAGGGAAGTAACTGTAGAAAAAAGAATTTAAAGAACCATCAAGTTGGCCGCGGAACCACGACAAGAAGGCCATTCTCGTGGCGGAACTGCGGTGGATTGGGTGACTTAAGGCTTCAATTCTCTCTGGTATATTTTTTATCTTCTTCTCTCTTCTCTGCAAAGTCCAATAACAATTTTTCTGCAGGATTCTTTGCAAAAATTCGCCGCTTAAAAAAAATTCTTATTGCGTGTTTTGCTTTTGGATTGTTTTTGCATATTGTAATACGGAAAATTAAGGGGCAAAGACCAGATTATGTGGGGATTTCATTACCCTTCCTAAAACCCACAACTCACAAAACTAGCATCTGCATCACCCTTCATTAATTAAAATATATCTAGATCAAGACTCTAAGGACTGTCATGCTCATTAAAGACAGAGGAGGGTCGTGGGTAATCTACTGCTTATCCGCATTTCTTTTATGGTGTCTAGGCAAGTGTGTCTAAGGAAAGTGGTTACATAATTAGGCCCACTATTTCGGTGATTCGTATAGCGGATACCTCCCACTTACCTGGCCACAAGAGAGATAAAGAGATAGTAGAGGATTGATCCTGCGATTTGTCTTCTGGAAGTCTCGGAGCGGTCTAGTGACATGACCTAGGTGACCATAGATCTAGGGTTGATTGTGCAATTTTTTGATTTGTCTAAATTCGTCTTTTTCAAAACAAACCTTTCTTTTTACGCAATTCTCACAAACGCCGCCACTTGCGCTAAACCCGCTTAGTGCATACTCGGCTGGACACAGGATTCTAGTGCCCGTCTTGTCTGCATTTCTTCTATCGACTCTCGAAGTCGGTACTTCTTCATTTTCTTTTTCCTCTCCACCCACAACATCGACCGACATGGACAGTTCTCCATCAAATTTTAATAACATCACTCTGCCACCACCCGCAGTTGCACAGAATCCACCGTGCATCTCTCTCCAAGAGAGATGCCACCCTATACGCGGTCCTCTTTCTACTTGTCTATTTATCCCATCAGCCAATGGGGATAATTTTGAAATCAAACCCCACTTTATCAACCTTCTGCTTAAATTTCACGGGCTTGAGTCTGAAGACGCATACATTTTTATCACCAAATTCGAAAACATATGTGCTATGATGGGCACTTCACAACTTTCTGTGGATGCTATACGTTTACTTCTTCCCCCGTTTACTTTGTGCGATTTACTTTATAACACAACTGCATACTCTATTTCCAATTGGGATGAATTCATTATAGCATTCCTTAAGAAATTTTATTCCAATCATAAGACCGCCCTTGTTCGGAGCGAAATCAATTAGTTTACCCAGCTTCCTAATGAACTATTTTGGAAATGCTTTGAACGGTTTAAGGATCTGCTTGTCCAATGTCCTCATCACGGAATCCATAAATAGGATCTATGCCGATTTATATATGAAGGCATTACTCCAGCGACAAAGCAGATGCTTGAAACCATGTATAAATGCAATTTCATATCCAAAGACAATGGTGAAGTATGGAAATTTCTGGAAGATCTTGCTCAACACACTTTGCAGTGGGAAAGCGTTAGACCACTGTCATCTAGAGGAGGTATCCATCAGCTTGATGTTTCCATCGCAGTAAAAGCCGAAATGGTAGCGATGCAAAAGAAACTCGAAGCTATGGAAAACAAATTTTTATTAGCCTCACAAAATCAGGCGACACTCCCTAAAACCATGTGTGGATGCTGTTCTGATCCATCACATCTGACGGAAGAATATCCTTTGAATTCTTCGTTTCAAGGTCAAGAACACACTAATGCTTCTTTTCAGCAGCGACCTATAAACAATCCTTATTCTTCTACATATAATCAGGGTTGGAGGAATCACCCTAATTTTGTTTGGAACCAACACCAAACTCAAACTCAAAATAAGGTTCCAAACCAAAATAACTATCAAAGGGTTCCTCCACAGCAATAGCAACCACCACAGAGTCAGCACCCCTTTCAACCACAAATTTTTCAAAATCCGACCAACAATTCTGAACCTTATAATAATTCCTTCCAAACGGGCGGTACCGAAAACTCCTCTGCACTCGAACGAACCTTGGATTTGTTTATGAAACATTCCATGCAAACATCGGATGATATAAAGTCTTCTATCCAAACATTAACAAAGGACTCCGCTTCCCACGGTGAGAGTATAAAATCGATAGAAGCACAAATTGCACAATTAAATGCCGCGATGAGTGGTAGAGAGAAAGGGAAACTTCCATCTCAACCCCTACCAAATCCTGGTCACTCACAACATCATAATGTGAATGCCATTACCACGTTAAGATCGGGAAGAGTGCTGAATAACCAAGTTGATGAACATAATGAGGAATCAATCAATGATACCCCGGCTTCCACTTCTAACCCTATTTCGTCTAATCTACCATCTTCTTCTGAGTCTATTCTCCGTTTTCCCCTAGGCTCGAACCCTCCACCCACCTCTTTGAGTCAACCTAACATGATCCAAACTCCAATTCTAGTATCCGTTCCACCCCCTCGATCTTCTCCACTGTTGGACCCAACTCTTATTGATAAAGCTCCTTATCCAAATAGGTTAAGGGGAAACAAATCAAGTCCACAAATGGAGAAGATTATGAAAATGTTTAAACAAGTTAAAATAAATATCCCTCTCCTAGATGCTATACAACAAGTTCCGGCTTATGCGAAAATACTTAAGGACTAGTGCACTAGGAAGAGAAAAACTCAAGTGCCAAAAAAGGTGTTCATGACGAGTAATGTAAGCACAGCTTTTATCCATCAATTACCTAAGAAACGTAAGGACCCTGGCTGTCCTACAATCTCTATTTCTATTAGGGATAAAAATATCAATCGTGCTCTACTCGACCTTAGCGCTAGTGTTAACTTGCTTTCATATTCTGTGTATGAGCAATTAGGTATCGGAGAGTTAAAACCGTCGCACTGCACTCTCCAGATGGCAGATCGATCTATCACCCAACCTAGGGGTGAGCTAGAGGATGTGTTAATCAAAGTCGGGGAATTTATATTCCCTGTGGACTTTATTGTTTTAGATACACAGCCTTTAGCGAACCCACGAAACCAAATTCCGGTGATTCTCGGTCGACCCTTCTTAGCCACTTCGAATGCTGTCATTAATTGTCGTAACGGTTCTATGAACTTATCCTTCGGAAAGATGACAATTGAGCTTAACATTTACAAGCTAGGAAGTCAACCATCTGAACCTTCTGCTCATCTAATTGATGTCTGTTCTGTCAACGAGATAGCTTCCGACAGCAGCAAGGTTGAGGAATTTTGCTATAATGATCTCGACGACACTAGTATATCATTGTTTGATCTAGCAAATTATTATAGTCAGGACACCTTTGATGAGTCCACCCTTGAGTTCGAACCTTTTGACTCATCGCAAAATTCAGTAGCACTTTCCGAGTCAATATCCTACGCAAGTTATGAACTTCTTAGGGAGTCCGAGTATCATTCCCTTACCCCACCTTATATCGTCTCTCCGCCGACATTAGATCTCAAACCGCTACCTTCTCATCTTAAATATGCATATTTAGGTGAGAATGAGTCTTTGCCCGTGATCATATCCCCTTTTCTTGCGTTAGAGCAAGAGAATGCTCTTTTGATGATCTTGAGATCAAATCGGCAAGCATTTGGTTGGACAAAGGCAGACATCAAAGGGATTAGTTCCTTGATTGTTGAACATCATATACATTTGATGGATGAAGCCAAACCAACCCGAGACCTACAAAGACGGTTAAATCCCGTCATGAAGGAGGCAGTAAAGAAAGAAATCGTCAAGTGCCTATATAGTGGTATAATTTACCCAATCTCTGATAACCAATGGATAAGTTCTATTCATGTAGTCCCTAAAAAGTCTGGCATCACGGTCATAACTAATGAGGCTAATGAGTTGATCCAAACACGCACCCAAACTGGATGGCGTGTATGTATTAATTATAGGAAACTCAATGTCGCAACGAGGAAAGATCACTTCCCTCTACCTTTCATTGACCAGATGTTGGAACGATTAGCTGGACATGAATATTATTGTTTCTTGGACGGATACTCTGGCTATAACCAGGTCCCCATTGCCAAAAAGGATCAAGATAAAACAACATTTACTTGTCCTGTCGGTACCTTTGCTTATAAACGCATGCCCTTTGGGTTATGCAACGCTCCCGCTACATTTCAGCGGTGTATGATGGGGTTATTCTCAGACATGGTCAAGAATTTTCTGGAGATATTTATGGACGGTTTCTCTATATTTATGGATGATTTCTCTATATTTGGGGACTCCTTTGAGGATTGCCTATGTAATCTTGACGCGGTTCTTACCCGCTGTAAGGATAAGAACTTAATTTTGAATTGGGAAAAATGCCATTTCATGGTCCAAGAAGGTATCGTGCTTGGACATGTCATTTCACGGAAAGGTATTGAGGTAGATAAAGCTAAAATAGATGTCATCCATAACCTTCCTCATCCCAAATTCGTCAAAGATATACGATCCTTTCTTGGTCATGCTGAATTTTATAGGAGACTCATTAAGGATTTTAGCAAAATTGCTAGACCCTTAACTCCTTTTTTTGGACAAGGATACAACATTTCACTTCGATACGGATTGCGAGGATGCTTTTGACTCACTTAAAGAACCCTCACTACACCCCGGTTCTATCATCTCCTGATTGGATCCACCCGTTCGAACTAATGTGTGATGCATCGGATTTTGCTATTGGTGCAGTCTTAGGACAACACATTGATAAGATGCCACATGCAATTTAATATGCAAGTAAGACCTTAAATGATGCCCAAATTAATTATATAACTATCGAGAAAGAACTCTTGGCAGTTGTATTTTCATTAGAAAAATTCAGGCCTTACTTGATTGGCTCACCGATAGTGGTTTACACGGATCACTCCGCCCTAAAACATCTTTTATCGAGGAAGGATGCTAAAACCGGGTTAATACGTTGGATCCTATTATTACAAGAATTTGATCTTGTCATACGAGATAAGAGTGGATGTGAAAACGTAGTAGCCGACCATCTTTCACGCATCTCTTCTTCACCTACAGTGACCTTGCCAATAAACGACTCTTTCCCTAACGAACAACTCTTGCCCGTATCCTGCGAACCTTGGTTCATGGATATTATGAATTAACTAGCAACGGGACTTATTCCTAGCGAATGGTCTAAACAAAACAATCATCGATTTCTATCCCGAGTAAAGCACTTTTACTGGGATGAACCTTATTTGTTTAAGTATTGTCCCGACCAAATCATTCGCAGATGTGTCCCTAATGATGAATTCAAGAGTGTATTGACTTTCTGTCATGATCAGGCATGTGGCGGGCATTTTGGTCCACGTAAAACGACGGAGAAAGTTTTGTAATGCAGCTTTTATTGGTCAACATTATTTAAAGACGCATACGATCATTGCAAACCTTGTCCACGGTGTCAACACATGGGTCAGATTTCTCGAAAAAATGAGATGCCACTCCAACCTATCTTGGTTGTGGAAATTTTTGACGTTTGGGGTATTGATTTTATGGGCCCTTTTCCTAACTCTTTTGGGAATTTATATAACTTGTTAGCGGTTGATTACGTCTCGAAATGGGTGGAAGCGATACCATGTCACACTAATGACAACAATGTTGTTATTAAGTTTCTTAAAAAAATATCTTTTCGTGATTCGGACACCCTCGCGCTATAATTAGCGACAATGGGACGCATTTCTGTAATCGGTCTTTCGAAACTTTGATGCGGAAATATTCAATCAACCATAAACTTTCTATGCCCTATCATCCCCAAATGAGCGGGCAAGCTGAGATTTCCAATAGACAGATCAAACAAATTTTGGAGATGACGGTTTCTAAAAACCGTAAAGATTGGTCAACCAAATTGACGGATGCTATTTGGGCATTCCGTACCGCTTATAAGACTGATCTTGGTATGTCTCCTTACCGCCTAGTGTTTGGAAAGGCTTGCCACCTCTCTGTCAAGATCGAACATAAAGCAATGTGGGCAATTAAAGAACTTAAGTTCGATTTCAATCAAGCCTGCAACTTTCGGAAGATGCAATTAAATGAGCTAAGCGAACTCCGCGATGAAACTTACGATAATGCGGTTATAGTAAAGAATCGGACTAAAATGTTTCACGATAAAAATATTTTTAGAAAAATTTTTACCCCGGGACAACAAGTCATTCTTTACGATTCTCATCTCCATCTTCATGCGGGTAAGCTAAGATCTCATTGGAAAGAACTATTTGTGGTGTGGTATGTATACTCGCACGGGGCAGCTGAAGTTGAAAATATTAAAAACGGTTATATTTTTAAAGTAAATGGGCATAGATTAAAACCGTATTTTTCCACTGACCCCGCGGAGGAGATCCTGTTTTTACAGGAGCCGCTTTATCATAACTAAATTTCCTCCTCCATATCTCGATAATATTGTCTCATCCTAAGAATGGACATTTGATTGATACGAATTTTTTTTTTTGTAGTTAAAGTAACCGCAATCAATAACGGTGTCTGTTTCGCCCAATCAGAGCAAAGCTCTGTTAAAATTCAAAATTCAAAATTTTGAAGCAACGCTTCAAATCTCGAGCGCAACGCGCCACATGTCAAGCGCTGATATGTCAGCGCAGCGCCCAAGAAGGCGCGCCCAATCAGAGCAAAGCTCTATTTTTATGAAGCAACGCTTCAGTTGCGCTGCGCGACACGTGTCAGCGCAGATGCGCTAGCGCAGTTGCGCTGCGCTCTGCGCTGCGCGACACGTGTCAGCGCAGATGCGCTAGCGCAGTTACGCTGCGCGACACGTGTCACGCGCTGGGGCATCTGCGCCAAACAGAATTAAATTTCCAAGAAATCTTCTCTGTTCTTGTTAAAACAAGAAGATTTTCTTCTGCAAAGCAGAAGCCCTTTGATCAAAGATCCAACGGTGGGGAAAATTCCCCAAATCACTCAGAGAAAGATCTCTTTAACGAATTTAACTAATTTATAGGCACTATAAAAAGGACCCTAGGCCTCAATTAAAAGGGATCAAGATCTTTCTAAAAAATAAAAGAGAAGAGAACTCTTGAGAATTCCTCAAGAACAACAAAAGGTAAAAAAACCTTTAGGAAAAAGAGAAAACTCTCTTATGGACAGATTATGGATCTAAGAACAAGATCAATAATTTTTTAAATAAAAAGAAAATAAGTAATAATAGTGCTTTGCACTTTTTTTTTATGAACCTCTGGTTCCTGAAACAAAAAAGAAAAATTTATTTTCTTTGATCTAAATTAGATCAAGAAATTAAATAGTGCTCTGCACTCCTGTTCTTGAATCTAAAAGATTCTTAGTGCTTTGCACTTCCAAACTGCGCTGTTGCGCTCTTGAGAGAGCGCCATGTGTCAGCTATAAAACAACTTGCGCTTTTGAAATAGAGCTTTTCTCTCTGGAATTGGCGCAACTCACCAGAGCGCGCCACGTGTCAGCAGCGCAACAGCGCAGCGCACTAGCGCAGCACACTGCGCTGTTGCGCTTGCGCTCACCAGAGCATGACACGTGTCATCATCATATGAGCTTGCGCTCATTACTTAGCGCAAAGCGCCAGACAAATGCACTGTATTGCTTACAAAAGGGGCCAAGCTCAATTAAAGAAGGCCTAACAGGCCTAATAAAATGCAACGCATTACTTTAAAAAGGGCAGAGCCCAAACTAAAACAGATGCGCTGCATCATAAAGAAAAGGGACAAAGCCCAATTAAAAGGCCTAACAGGCTCAATCAAATATGCTATGCATTTTAAAAAGGGCAGAGCCCAAACAAAATAGATGCTCTGCATCATTTATAAAGGGCAGAGCCCAATCAAAACAAGAATAATGCAGTGCATTACTAAAAAGGGGTAAAGCCCTAGAACAGGCCGAAGACAAAAAAAAATATTGAAGCTGGACTTAGCCCAATTTTGGCCATAAGTCCTTAAATTAAATTGACTGGGCACGACTGCTCCCTAAATCAATTTACATCCAGTTCGAGGGTATATCTCTGAACTCCTCTGACACCTATCGTTGTAATTCCTTAACGACGTCAGAGAGGTGACGGGTCCCAACGACCACACATGAATATGGACTGCGGGGTCCTTAAACTCGTGGACCGAAACGTCCTTAAACTAGTATTGGACCGAAACGTCCTTAAACTAATATCGGACCGAAACGTCCTTAAACTAATATCGGACCGAAACGTCCCTAAACTAATATCGGACCGAAACGTCCCTAAACTAATGATGGACCGAAACGTCCTTAAGCTAATATTGGACCACCACGTCCCTAAACTGGAATATGGACCACCACGTCCCTAAACTGGAACAATATAGCCTCCTAATGCTCTTTTGTCGGATCTAAACGGTCCCGTTTAAGTCGATCTTAGCCCCAAATACGGCTAACGTATCCTTAAACACTCAAATGAACGATAAAATTCCAAATCGACCTTGGTTCAAGGGCACATCTCCGAACTCCTCTAACATATGTCGTTGCAATCTTTCAACGACGTCAGAGTGGCGATGAGTCCCGACGGCCATATATTAAATGGATCACCCCGTTAAGTTGATCTTAGTCTCAAACAGGACTAACGTATCCTTAACGAACGTTTAAGTTGACCTTAGCCGCAACGCGACTAACGTATCCTTAAACTAAAAACACCAAACCCAAATCTAAGTAAATACGGATTTGGACTAATCCACGTCCTACGGGCGACGGTATTACTCAGTCTCCGTATACAATCCACGGGCAACCACAAACAAAACAAACACCCACGACACGAAGTGAAATTCTGGAGAAAGAGAAAGTTGTTACCGCGAAGCGGTAGCGTAATTAACTGCAGGGGCTTGCGCCTGCATGGAAGAGCGTCCCCACAATTAAAAAACCCCTCTAGCGAGGGGGAATCTGACAAAGTCTGCTACATCGGCCGCATCCGTCTAAACCTCCGATACACGATGCCATAAATTAACTTGGCATCTTTGGAGAGGTGGATGGATAAAACCAAATAGCATCTGCCCCGAATCTCAGCGTCAGGCCATCGCGGTCCTGTGCGCCGTCTTTCGAAGGGGAACAGATTCTGGCACGCCCGGTGGGACCTCTTCCTCTTTCCACTCCACACTTCGTGTGTCGTCTTCGCGAACCAATCGCGGTTTGTTAAATGGTTGTCTTCGGATTTCAAGCTACTAAGATTTGGTCTTTTACATGGCGCAGAATCCAAGATTCAATGGCCTCTAACTGCACCAACTGCTCGAAATGCCACTGCAACGGACGCTCTACTTCACCAGGAGGTGTAGCATATGGACCCCAAGCAGCATCCTTCCTCGCTCTGCCGGTAGACCAGGTGACCCAAGCCGCCACCGGCTTGTTCTTCGGGACCATGATCCCACCTACAAGCTTCTCTGCACCAATACCTGCACCGGAAGTAAGCAAAAAGTCGGTCTTCGACCGGCTCACTGCTACGACGGCCCCTGTCAACGGGTCGCCCGTTACCAAACCAACAGCCTCCGTTTTCGCCAGGCTAGATCAGAACCATAGAGTGGCCGTCCCAAAGAGAGCAACGGCCGCTGCCCCGAAAGACGTTAAAGCGGTTTCTCCCATCAAAGAATCGGTCTTCGTGAGATTGACGATTCCCGCTCCTGCCCCTATTGGTCAAAGGACATCAGTCTTCAATAGGCTGACATTGGCAGTCACCCCACATTCAAACAGGGGGCAAAAAGAAACTATCTCAAATTCCGAACCAATCCCGATGGCTCGTCGTGCGCGACGTCGCCATTGGCAATGAGTGAGGAAGGCAGGGGGCAACTCTCCCTCATGGCTAACTCCACCGGCTCCAGTGGTGGAAGTCAACGCTGCTGTTCCAACTGGGAACAGCTTTGAGCTGCTGAGAAGGGTACGGAAGAACTCTCTAACCGCTATATTGAAGAGATCTCCTCCGCTTATGGACAAAGCTCCAGAGACAAAGCAGGAACAGCCCCCTCAACGGCTGTCGTCAAAAATTTATAAAGTTTGGCGGAGGGTTCAAGACTCCGTAATTGACTCGGACCACTTTCATCGCCAGAAAAAGGCAAAGGTGGAAAAAGACAAAAACCGCCCCGTTAAACAACAGGGGCAACAATTGCCAGGATGCCCACTTCAACGGTCCACAAAAGAAGGAAGCCAGAGAAAGCTCCCGTGACAGCGGCAAAGGTTAAAAATGATGAACCTAAACGCCCCAAGTCAGGAGGCATAACAGTTCACACGGTTTACATGGCATCAGGAAAAGAAGACAGCCGTGCATCAACGGGTCGTAGACCGCTTACACGGTCAGTGACCAAGGCTCAGGAGCAACAACAGAAGCTCCAGGAAATGATGAACGCCATGGCTGCACTCACAGGGCCAAAAGAAAGCCCTGGAACCTCTTTAGATGAACGTCAGGAACAAGAGACTGACGCCGAGTTCCTTCGCCGAGTATTGGAGGAGAAGGACAAAGAGGCTGCCGAACAGGCAGCCAACATACAGCGTATGGGCCTCCTCTTCCAGGACATGATAGGGATGATGATACAACAAGATCCTCCCGCTGATGAGCCCCCGATCGTCCTTGGAGATGATAGAGGAGAGACATCAAATCCTCAGCCCGCTCTATCAACGGCTAAAGAGGATAATATTTCTAAAACGGACTTGGACGAATATATAGCCCAACAAATACGGGTTCATCATGCGGCTGAGGCAGCCGGCCATGTCGTAAAAACGGGGTGGCCATATCCAGGCTGGTATGACCAAATCAAGTACCCGCCGGGTTACACAATTCCCAAGTTCCATGTCTACAAGGGGACCGGCAATCCCTATCAGCATGTTGCCCAGTTCAGGGCGCTTTGCGGTAACACCGGCGGCGATGACAAGCTTTTGCTCCGCCAGTTCGTTGGAAGTCTATCAGATACGGAGTTCGAGTGGTACTCTGAACTCCCTAATGATTCTATTAAAACCTTCGCGGAAATGGAGCTGCTGTTTACCCAACGCTTTGCAAGTGCCAGTGAACGTACCCCGATGACGGCACTGATTAACGCTAGGGTAAAACCCGGCGAGACATAGGTTCAGTACACTATACGGTGGCGTAATCTATGGTCGAAGTGTGAGCAGCGCATAGAAGAAGCCCCTGCGGTGGGAATGTTTGTTGGAACCCTTGATCCACAAGCAACCATCTCACAGTTTATGATGTTCTTCAAGCCGACTACCTTCCAGGCTTTGATTGACAAACTAGCGCAGATGGACCAGATGGGCCATAAACCCCCTCTCCCAAAGCCAGACTCCCGAAATGACAAAGGAAAGGGAAAAGCGATCGTTGTCGCTAATGCTCAACAACAACCGAACGACTCGAAGCCGGTTGCTCGTCCAAACAATATGCGCCCGTACGTACCCCTTGAGGATAGGATGGGACGTCCTTATTCCTTCCCCCGCGATAAAACGAGGAGGTTATTCGAGCTGGCGTTGCACAACAGACTCATAAATCTGCCGGATCCAAAACGTCCGTTGCAACCAAGTGACGTCAACGTGCCTAACTACTGTCCTTATCATCGAGTACTAGGCCACCCGATCGAAGATTGCTACGTTTTCAAGAATTGTCTTGAAAACCAGTACCGACAGGGCAAGTTCACATTATCTGACAAATGGAAGGTGAATCCCCCGCAGCCCCACACCTCTAAAGGGACGAATACGCCGGGGGCAACATGCTCCGTCATTGAAGAAGCTCCTTGGGAGGTCGTATTATCAGCCAAGACAAAGAGGATGCTAACGATCTTCAGACATGTCCAGCGGTCAAGTGGAAGAATCCGTTGGAACAGCAGGTCATTGAAGGGATGTTGAAGCCACGTCCAACTCCAAGGACCGGTGGTGGCGGTTCAAGCACTTGCAGCCAGCCATCAAAATCTTCGAAAAAGAAGAAGAAGAAATCTAAGAAGCCCGTGAAGCCTGGCGACAAGTACACGGACTTACAGAAGCAAATTGACGCGCTGGAGGAATACAATCAAAGGGCACGAACCCCCATTACATTCCAAGAGTTCCTCAGTCATGTCTTTCAAGAAGAGGATGAGGGAGAAAGTTCATCAGATGAATCCGAGGAATATGTGGCGAGCTGTCATATGATTTCCCATTCGATCATGAATGATGAGGAGATTCCTTGCACCGAAAAGCTGAGGGCAGATCCTGAACCAAAAGTTCTGGGGCCATCAGATGAAGTAATTGACGCACTCCTTAATGAAGCTCGGTTGAAAAGTAAAGCTGATTGGGAGCACGAGGCGGCTATATTTGAAAGGGCCAAGCGCCAGCGACTTGATGAAGGAGCTGAGACGATCCCGCTGAAGCAAAACACCTCCGCTACCGACAAAAGCCAACTCAGGATGAGGAAAAAGTTCGCTAAAGCCATATCAATGGGCATGAAGCTACCATCCTCTGAAGGAAACATCGCCGGTGAAGTGGAAACGCACCCCTCATATTGCTTATATCATCAGAGGATTTCGCACCCCACTCAAGAGTGCAAAGCTTTCGATAGATGGTGGCAAGGATACGTTGCTCATCGACAACGCTTTAAGCGGGAAAAACGTAAAACTCGCCGGGAGCAGAGAAATACGACCGAAGGACTTAAAAGAACTGCTGGCGATTGTCGCATGGTTAACACCGGTGGATCACAAGTGCCTACATTCGGGAGTGATTCTGATGAAGAGCTAGAACTTGCCCCTCTCTTTAAAGAGTCCGCTTCAGAAAAAGAAGAAGAACAGAAGGTCTGCGAAAATATCCGGCTGCGGAATTGGACGCTGCCTGAAAAGAACCTCGGACCCTTGAACAGAAAAGATAAAGGGAAAGAAAAGGTCTCTGAAGATATCATCTTAGATGACCAAGTGGTGGAAGAGCTAGCTGCCAAAGACCCACCAAAGAAGAATAAGGTGGATTACAACGTTTTGGCGCATCTGAGGAAGCTGCCCTCACAGCTCAGCATTCTTGACGCCCTTTTGCTATCAAAAGAGGTGAGAGATTCGTTGATTAAGGCGCTCCAAGATCCGGAACAATTCCAAGCATGCTTGGCCGAGGAAAAGATGAAGGATGAATTGGAGGAAGTGCACACGGCCGATGTCACTTTTGGCGATGAAGACCTTCTACTTGGGACGTGCGAACACAATCGCCCTCTCTATGTCTCGGGATACTGCCATGATATAAGGATAGGCAAAATCCTGATCGATAACGGGTCGTCTGTTAACCTACTCAACGTGCGGATGTTGAAGGAAATCTGCATGAGCGTCCAGCACCTTGCTCGGGACAAGATCACCATCTCCGGGTTCGACTCCCAATCGTCAAAGACTCTTGGATCTGTGATACTGACGCTACGCTTCGGGCTACTCGTCACGGACATTAAGTTCCACGTCATAGACGCCAAGACATGCTATAACGCTTTGCTCGGCCGACCATGGTTACATGAGTACAACATCATCCCTTCTACACAACATCAGTGTATGAAGTATTTTAAGGATGGTTTCGAGTATACCGTGACGGGAGAACTGAACTCGTTCTCTGTGAACGAGGTCCGCAAATATGAAGATGCCAAATAATTCTTGCCGGATTTCGAGGACACGGAGAAGTGTCACAAGCCGGAAAATAAAACTAACACCACCATCCCTGTCTTCGGCAGTGATACCGAGGAGGAAGAGGAGATCGTTTATTCGGGTCCGCCCCAACATAACAAGCCAGGACCGTCCACTCCTACATTGGTCTTTGGTAGTGATTCGGAGGATGAGGTCCATGTCGTATTCTCTGCTCGACCTTCAATACAAGCTTCCGCTGACGAAGAGCAAAGTCTGCAAGTCGCCATGGTGCCGCCTAAACATCATAAAGAACTGGACGCACTTAATATCTACAGTGTAGAAGAGCTGCAGACATTCTATATCCCTCCCAGGCGAGAAAACGAGAAGGTAATCCTATTCTACCGTTCTGAAGAAAACAAGGTGGAAAAAGAAGTTTGGCATGGCGCAGATCCCATGCTCGACAGGCTTCAGCCTATCCGTCTTCCCAGATATTATACAGAAGGTTTGAAGAAGCTGCTGAAACGCCAGGGGATATCCTTCAAACAGACCGTTAGAGAGGCCAAATTCTATGACAAGGTCTGGAACATTCCCGGGATCCAACGCAAACTTCCTAACGGGAGAATGGAAACAAAAGGGCTTCGATACATCCGTTCAAAGAAACGAGAGTTACTACCCGGCTGCTACGTCGTATATGACCTTGATGAAGAAGCGGATGCCCAATGGGAGGACGCTAATCCTAAGCCAGTTGAAGTTCCAGATGCAAAAGAGCCCAGTCCGTCGTTCGAGGAACAAATGGACAGACTTGTAAAGAAAGCTGGTCAAAAGATCCGAGATGATCATAATCGTGAGACGGCCATCTACGAGAAAGCCAAGACGCAACGCCTTCTCCAACAGGCCGTAAAGGATGAAAATGCCGCTCCTTGTCAACCCGTTATAAAGAAGGCTCAGTTCAAAAGCAGAAATAAGTCGAAAGGCCAAAAAGGCACTCAACAACAACAAAGTAGGGCTGAGAAGCCACGCAAACGGGAGTCGAGCGTTATTGATCTATCCCTTATGAAGAAAATGGGGCGAGCATACTCGTTTCCTCGGGACAAGACGAAGAAAATACTTGATCTCGCCCTGAAACATCAGATGCTTACATTGCCGGAGTCTAAACACCCTGAACAAGCAGGCGAAGCCTCACACCCGGACTATTGCTCTTACCATCGAGTAGTAGGTCATCCTCTTGAAGATTGCTTCACCTTCAAGAATTGGATCGAAGATCAATATCAACTTGGTAAATTCGCTCTGTCCAACAACTGGAGGGTAGCACCACCACAAAAGCACGAGCCTAAGGCCACGAAAGAAAAACCAGTTCCACATTGGGATTGGAAGCGAATTCGTACCTATCACATGATAACAATACTACAAGAAGAATCCGAGAACATGGACAGCCTTCCCTGGTGCCTCGAAAACAGCAATGATGAGGTGATCTCAGAATTTCCCCCAGCTCCGAAAGAACTGGAGGACGGAATACATACCACTGCAGATAACCTCAAGAAAATTGAGTTGGGGACGATAAACGATCCGCGACCGACATTCGTCATCGAGCTGCTGTCTGAAGAAAAGGTGGCTGCGTTAACGGACGTCCTTGTACAGCATAAAGATTGCTTCGCATGGAACTATTCCGAGATGCCGGGACTTGATCCAGAAGTTGTTGTACATAGACTGGCAATATCCCCGAGTGTCAAGCCAGTCAAACAAGCGCCGAGAAGAATGCGGCTGGAGCTCGAGATGAGCATCAACGCTGAAGTCAAAAAGCTGATAGACTCCGGCTTTATCCAGGAGGTTCAATACCCTGAATGGATTGCTAATATCGTCCCAGTGATGAAGAAAAATGGAACGGTGCGCATATGCGTGGACTTTCGGGATCTCAACAAAGCCTGCCCGAAGGATGATTTCCCAGTACCTGTCACCGAACTGATGATAGACAATACGTCCACGCATGAGATTTTCTCATTCATGGACGGCTCATCAGGATATAATCAAATAAAAATGCACCCTGAAGACCAGAAACATACGGCTTTCCGGACTCCTTTGGGAATATTCTGTTACAAGGTGATGCCCTTCGGTTTAAAGAACGCCGGTGCAACCTACCAAAGGGCCATGACGAAGATTTTCGATGACCTTATACACGAAATCGTTGAATGCTATATCGACGACCTCGTTGTTAAAAGCAAATCATATGAGGAACATCTCGAGCATCTGAAGACCGTATTTCAACGTCTTCGACAATACAACTTGAAGATGAACCCTCTGAAGTGTGCATTCGGGGTTTCCTCGGGCAAATTCCTGGGATTCATCGTTCGACACCGAGGTATCGAGATAGATCCGTCCAAGATCAAGGCAATCATGGGAATGCCTCCGCCAAGGACTCTCAAACAGTTGCGGTCTCTCCAAGGGAAGCTCGCATACATACGGCGATTTATAGCCAATCTTTCAGGAAAGTGCCGTCCTTACAGTCACCTGATGAAGAAGGGAACCCCATTCGTTTGGGATCACAAATGCCAAAGCGCACTGGATGAGATCAAGCAGTATTTGCAAAACCCTCCAGTGTTGCCTGCTCCAGTGAAGGGAAAGCCTCTCATTCTTTACACGGCCGCCCTTGAAGGTTCTTTGGGCGCATTATGGGCACAAGAGAATGACCAGGGGAAAGAAAGAGCACTTTACTACTTAAGTCGAGTGCTGCGGGGGGCAGAAAGCAATTACTCCCCTATTGAAAAACACTGCCTGGCGTTGATCTTCGCAATAACAAAGCTTAGACATTACACATTAGCGCATGAAGACCATCTCATTTCAAAGGTGGACCCTCTCAAATATCTAATGTCAAAGGGCATATTGACGGGACGACTCGCTAAATGGGCTCTGCTCTTAATGGAGTTCTCGATAGCATATCGACCACTCAAAGCAGTAAAAGGCCAGGCCATCGCCGACTTCCTTGCTGAGCACCCGATACCGGCCGACTCTCCTTTAAACTGCGATCTTCCAGACGAACATGCGTTTGATGCGATCGACGGTGATAATACCCGATGGGAGCTTTATTTTGACGGAGCATCTTCCGTGAAGAAGCGCAAACAAAATACCCCTATAATCAAATCGGGGGTAGGAATCATCTTTATAACTCCATAAGGAGGGATAATGCGCTACGCGTTCTCCCTGACGGAACCGAGGACAAACAACGAAGCCGAATACGAAGCTCTGATAGCAGGCCTCGAGATCGCCATTGACATGGGAATTGAAAACCTCCTCATATACGGGGATTCTCAACTGGTCGTTAGTCAAGTAAACGGCAATTACCAAACATGCAAACCGGAATTGGTAAAATACGGTGAAAAGGTGCAACAACTGCTAACCCAAATTCCCTCCTATACTTTGGAGAGCATACCACGCGCGGATAACAGCAAAGCGGACGCGTTGGCCAAACTTGCTAAAGAAATGGCTGACGAGAACCTCGATGACGTTAGAATCATGGTACAAAGTCGTCGGGTGCTCGCCCCCGCAGAAATACCTTCGGAATCACCCGAAGAGAAGGGAGTGACTGAACAAGCGACCTTGCAAATAAAAGATCATGAGAAGGTTGAGGATTGGAGGGAAGTCTTTATAGACTACTTCAAGTCCCACCAAATGCCCGAAGATGCGTCCGCAAGACATCAACTCATAAAACGAGCTCTGTCTTTCGCCTTCGTCAATGATACTCTATACAAGAGGTCATTCGATTCTCTGTGGCTGAGATGCTTAGGACCGGACGAATCGGAAAGAGTCGTTCAGGAAGTTCATGACGGAATCTGCGGTTCTCACCAAGCAGGTCCAAAGATGAAGTTGAAGATCAAACGGATAGGCTATTACTGGCCCACGATGATTCAAGACTGCATCGAATATGCGAAGCAATGTCACTCATGCCAGATTCATGGGGACTTCATCCACCAACACCCAAATCCGTTGCATCCAACGGTGGCTAGCTGGCCATTCGAAATGTGGGGGACTGATATAGTCGGCCCCATCGAACCAGCATCGTCTAAAGGACATCGTTTCATCCTAGCGACAACTGACTACTTCTCTAAGTGGGCAGAAGCAGTACCGTTGAGAGAAGTGAAGACGGAGAATATCCTCCATTTCTTCAAAACGCACGTCATATATCGGTTTGGAACTCCGAGGCGGATCATCTCCGATAACGGGCCAGCCTACCGAAGTCATAAAATCAGCCGCTTCGTACAGCAACATAACATAGACTGGAGATATTCCTCAGTCTATAATCCACGAGCTAACGGTCTCGCCGAGGCCTTCAACAAGACCTTGACGAAAATTATAAAGAAAACAATGTCCCGAAATAAGAAAGACTGGCATGAGAGACTGCAAGAAGCTCTTTGGGCGTATCGAACCACGTTCAAGACAGCCACAAACACAACGCCATACACGTTGGTGTTCGGTACGGAAGCAGTACTCCCTCTCGAGATAGATTTACCCTCTCTACGAGTGGCAGTTCACCATGAGCTAACGGACGAAGAAAATGCTGACCTTCGGCTTGAGGAGCTTGACGCCCTTGATGAAACTAGGCTCATAGCGCAACGAAATCTGGAAGCTTATAAAGCAAAGATGACGCGCTCATACGAAAGATTGACCCGACCGAGGACATTCTACCAAGGCGAACTCGTGCTAGTGGTCAAAAGGCCTATGATCCCCAATCGCGCCAAGCGGGGAAAATTCGAGCCAAACTATGAAGGCCCGTACATCATAGACAAAGTTTACCAGGGTGAGGCCTATCTACTTATGGACATGCACGGTGAAAGGCCTTTCAGGCCGATAAACGGTCGCTTCCTGAAGAAATACTACGCTTAATGAGCCACAGCCTGGGTCAATGATAGATGACGATGACCATGTCCGCTCGCTATCTTCCTAAGCTCAAGTTTTATAAGCAGTAGCCAACCTCTCAATGTTGGAGCGAAATGTCCTTAAACTAATAGTGGACCGAAATGTCCTTAAACTAATAGCGGACCGAGACGTCCTTAAACTAATAGCAGACCGAAACGTCTTTAAACTAATACCGCAGCATCCTTAGGCTGACGAGATAAAAAAATATATATATAAAATAAAAAAAAACGGTATGTCCATAAGCAAAAAGGGCACGGATGAAAACCCGAAAGGGCTCCATGAGTAAAAACAGCAGGACTACCGGCGAGTGTTCGTGAAAACCCGAAAGGGCGCGACCTTGTAAAAAAAAGAAGAAGAAGAAAATAAAAAGAATAAAAGAAAAAAAACGGTATGTCCATAAGCAAAACGGGCACGGATGAAAACCCGAGAGGGCTCCGTGAGTAAAAACAGTAGGACTACCGGCGAGTGTTTGTGAAAACTCGAAAGGGCGCAACCTCGTTAAGAAACACTTATAGGGGCCTCTCCACCCTATAAGGAGAAACCACCCGCGTGAGATCCTTACGACTCACAAGGGAACAACACACTTAGGAATCCTCACGATTCCTAAGGAGAAAATACACTTGCGAGATCATCACGACTCGTGAGGAGAAGGCTCTTTTGGGACCCTCACGGCTCGTAAGATTTGAAAGTCTTAAGTTACAGAGGCTTAAACCTGTGCTTAAGCAACCCCCACAACTTTCGATATTGCCCTACAAGTGGCTCAGCACTGACCCTTGTATACAATCCACGGGCGCGAATAAACATTTCCCTAACTAAGTCCCATCTGAGACTAGGGATATGTCCACACGGTAAACAACCCTTGTAAATCCTCTCGACTTACAAGGAGAAAACCCTCCTGTAGGATCCTTACAACATACAGAGGAACAAAACACTTAGGAACCCTCACGATTCCTAAGGAGAAAATACGCCTACAAGATCCTCACGACTTGTACGGAGAAATACCTTTGTGAGACCCTTACGGCTCATGAAGTCAAAAGCCTTAGTCGACAGGACCTTAACCCTGGTCGCTAAGCCTCCTTTGTTCGACAACAACAGAAGCAAATGATGATTCGCTCCTGGCAATATCCCAGTTGTAGCGGTGCCGATGCCAAAATCGGTGTCCAAGTTCAGGTTTACGGCGAAAAGCCAGTAGGCCGCACATGCATACGAAATAGCCGAAATGATAGGGCAACTTGCAATAAAAAGCAGCAAGTAAAATGTATGCATGCGAAACAGCCTAAATGATTGGGCACCGCGAAAAATAGCCGAAATGATTGGGCAATCGCGACCTTCGCGATATAAAAGCTGAAATGATAGAGCATCGCGGAAAGAATAAAAAAAATGAAAGAATGAAACTTTTTGCCCTACAGTTAAGATCACATCGATCCCTGTATACAATCCAAGGGCATAGACAAAGAGGGAACCATACCCTCCCAACAAATTCCTCGACTCACGGATACAAACACTCCTTGACGAGAGCCTCCTGATCCGCGTCGATCCGTAGAGCCACCAGCGCCTCCGTGGAAATCCTCGACTCGTTTCAAACCCCAAGGAAACAAATAATCCTTGGCGCTTGGGAAACAAATAATCCCTAGCAAATTCCTCAACTCACGGATACAAACACTCCTTGACGAGAGCCTTCTGATCTGCGTCGATCCGCAGAGCCACCAGAGCCCCCGTGGGAACCCTCGACTCGTTTCAAACCCCAAGGAAACAAATAATCCTTGGCGCTTGGGAAACAAATAATCCCTAGCAAACTCCTTGACTCACGGATACAAACACTCCTTGATGAGAGCCTTCTGATTCGCGTCGACTCGCAGAGCCACCAGAGCCTCTATGGGAACCCTCGACTCGTTTCAAACCCCAAGGAAACAAATAATCCTTGGCGCTTGGGAAACAAATAATCCCTAGCAAACTCCTCGACTCACGGATACAAACACTCCTTGACGAGAGCCTCCTGATCCGCGTCGACCCGCAGAGCCACCAGTGCCCCCGTGGGAACTCTCAACTCGTTTCAAAACCCAAGGAAACAAATAATCCTTGGCGCTTGGGAAACAAATAATCCCTAGCAAACTCTTCGACTCATGGATACAAACACTCCTTGATGAGAGCCTCCTGATCCGCGTCGACCCGCAGAGCCACCAGTGCCCCCGTGGGAACTCTCGACTCGTTTCAAACCCCAAGGAAACAAATAATCCTTGGCGCTTGGGAAACAAATAATCCCTAGCAAACTCCTCGACTCACGGATACAAACACTCCTTGACGAGAGCCTCCTGATCCGCGTCGACCCGCAGAGCCACCAGTGCCCCCGTGGGAACTCTCGACTCGTTTCAAACCCCAAGGAAACAAATAATCCTTAGCGCTTGGGAAACAAATAATCCCTAGCAAACTCCTCGACTTACGGATACAAACACTCCATGACGAGAGCTTCTTAACTCATGTCAACTCGTAGAGCCACCACCCTCTCCGCAAGCAAATCCCCGATTCGTCTCAATTTGTAAGAAGAAGTCTCAGACAGCAAGAATTGAAAAGCTTGCTTTTTGAGCAATGGGGCCCTGCAAGTCAATCCAAACTGGTCTCTTGCATACTATTCACGGGTCTCACTCTCCGAAGTCGAATTTCGACGAGGAGGGAAACAACCGCTTACGAATCCTCTCGACTCGTAAGAGGGAAAATTCTCTTATAGGATCCTTACGACTTATAAGAGAAAACCACACTTAGGAATCCTCACGATTCCTAAGGAGAAAATCCGCCTATGAGATCCTCTCGATCCGTAGGGAGAAAAGCCTCTATGAGACCCTCACGGCTCATATAGTTGAAAAATCTTAGGCAGCAGACCAGAACCTGCGGCCTAAGCCATCGCTATTTCCTAAGGAAGTCGGAATACTCGTTTTAGACATCCATCAACCATGGTTATTAAGACAGCCTGCTGACAATAAAAAAAAAGAAGATGACAGAAAGAATATCCGGTCTACATTTGATCTGGCGTGCGTGACGCATTCATTTATGCATAGGCAGAAGACTCAGGACGAGAAATAAGACAAGCTGAAATAGAAAAGGGAAGGGTTTCCATTCATACTGCTAAAAAATTTTCTTTTACAAGCATAAGAAACATTATTCAAATTATTACAACGGTATAACCTCAGATCCGGGGCACGGATTGAGGAAATCAAAAGTAAGGCCATCCAGAGTTCTTCTGGCCTTTCTAATTATTCTTATGCGCAGTCTTTCTCGCTCCTCTGTATCGAGATCATCGGCGAGCCCTCCTGGCCTTTGATAAGCAGCAACTATCGTCGTCTGCTGGAAGACTTGGTGTAGGATGTCAATAAGGCTGTTCTGTCGTTTCTTTGAAATCAGCCCTGTCAGGTACACTGAATGCACCTTGTCTTCGGCATCATCCAACGCGTTGAGCGGTAAGGCCTCATGAAGACCCGGAAGTGCTCTCCATATGGCTCCCAACACGACTTTCAAAAGGGCCGAACGACGAGGCAACAGCCAACCACCGCTTGTGTTCAGACGACCCATGACTTCTGCACATTCAGCGTCTGTAAACTCCTGGTTTTGTTGACGACCCTGAGCGCGGATATCGTCGTAGGTAATAAACTCGTGCAAACTGTATAGATGCACCGCCGCCATTATGCCTGGAGGAAATATTACAGGAAGATCAGCAATAGAAAAGCAATAATATACATAGAGGACTAAATTCCTAGAGAACAAAACTATGTTCAAGGATAAAGTCCCCTGGATGAAAGCTCTGCTGGTTAAGATTAATCTAAGAATCGATTTTACCTAAAGTTTTCCTAAAAACTTTGAAAAAAAAAGGAGGAGCAAGGCACCGGAGTTCTTGAAGGCAAGAACAAAGCTCTGAGGTCTTCGAAAATAGAAATCTGAAAGATGATAAATATCTTGGGGGACGAAAGGTCCTATTTATAGGCATCAAGTACCTCTTCGACTTCCAAGAGTTGTCACGGCAGTTTACCCTAATCGGAGCGAACTTCTGTTCAAATTCCGAGGCGGGAGATGAAGCAACGCTTCGTCTTCCCCGTGCTCTGACTTGAAAATTAATTTAATAAAGTGACACTTCAGATTATTTGCACTGTGCAATACGCCACGTGTCTGACGCAGACGCATCAGCGCAACGCCCAAAGCAGCGCACCCAATCAGAGCAAAGCTCTATTGCAAGCAAAATTAAAGGAAGCAACGCTTCAGCGGCTTATGCGCCGTGCGCTGCGTGACACGTGTCGGCGCAGATGCGCTAGCGCAGTTGCGCTGCACTGTGCGCTGTGCGACACGTGTCATACCCTGGAGCATTTGCGCTAAACAAAATTAAGGTTCTGAAGAAATCTTTTCTGTTCTTATTAAAACAAGAAGATTTTCTTCTGTAAAATAGAAGCCCTTGGATCAAAGATCCGACGGTAGGGGAAATTCCGCCAAATCATTCAGAAAAGGGGATTTCTTCAACAAATTGGACTTGCTTCTTAATTTGCAAGATGAAGCCTCAGGCAGCAGAGGTGGGAAAACTTGCTTCCTGAACGATGGGACCCTACAAGTCGATCTAAAATGGTCTATTGCATACTATACACGGGTCTCACTCTCCAAAGTCGAGTTTCGATAAGGAGGGAAACAACCGCTTACGGGTCCTCTCGACTCGTAAGAGGGAAAAATTCTCTTGTAGGATCCTTAAGACTTATAAGAGAAAACCACACTTAGGAATCCTCACGACTCCTAAGGAGAAAAAAAAACAAAAACAAAACCACCTACGAGATCCTATCGACCCGTAGGGAGAAAAGTCTCTATGAGACCCTCACGGCTCATATAGTTGAAAAGTCCTAGGCGGCAGATCTGAACCTGCAGTCTAGGCCATCGTTATCTCTGGGAGGAATGAAGTTATCTGCCAATAAGCTGCATTAAAGATGTCATGCTGGTAATGAAAGAAAGAAAAGACGGAGAAAATGACACATTACAAAAAAAAAGGGGAGTGTATCTTTTATTCATAAACTTGATTGGGTACAGGATACATTATGTCAAAGAATGAAAAAGTATATATATACATTCTTTTATCTACAATTACAAACGATATAAAGGGGGATAGCTACTGAGGAGGAAGTGTCTTTAGTAAATCCACAAGTTGCTCTCGCACTTCCTTCAGCGCCTCCTCCTGAGCGGCTGCCGCGGCCACCTCCGCTTCCACCCGGGCTCGCTGCTGCAAGAAAGATGAAAGTTGCTCCTCCGCCGCCTTCTGGGCTGCTTCCTGACTGGGTGCAGCTCGCTCGACAACATCAAGGTGTTGCCTCAATGATAACCCTTCAGAAAGACATTGCAGAAGGCCCTCAAAGACAACCTTCAGCCGTGCGGCGTTGGCCTCCACCCGAGCATGCAGTTGGGCAGACCTGCTCGAAGTCTCACCTCGCTCCTTACGTCTTGAAATGACTTCTTGTTCGAGGTGATGGAAGTAAAGAGCACTCTGCTCAATCCACGCTGTTCTTTGATTACTGGCAGCCAAGGCCTCGGGAGCGGGACGCAGCGACTCCAACCGATGCAAGCGGGCCTCGATCTCCCTGCAATGGTTAACCCAAGATGCGATGATACCCTCGTCGTGAAAGTTCACGAGTATCACCAGTATCGGGTTAACCGCTATAGCAAAATCCGCAGCAGGGGTAGGGGTCTCAACGTCAAGCTCCTCAATATAATCACTCAGCATACGTAAGCTGTTTGCAGCGCCTTTCGAAGATGGACGTCTCAGGTAAGGACCTGCTGGCATTATGATGCGAGATTCAAAGGGCGCCGAGACCGGAACGACAGCTGAAGAGAAACAGGATGTGATCAGATAACAGTTCTGAAAATAAAAAAGGAAGACTTTATCAATGTGATAGTCGCTGTACCAGCTGAGGCAAGTGGCAGAGCCGGAAGAGTCGGCAACGCAGCTGATCTCTTATCCCCTCCTTCAATCTGTAGCACTGCAGTTGAGATGAGAAAAAGAGGTTAGAGGTAATTCCATCAATAAAAAAAGGAGGAAGGATGTCAACGGAAATCATACTCACCAACGCCACCAGACGAAGAAGCAAGCTCGGATGGGAAAGAAAAGTGTGGGAGCAACATCTGATATACATGATCAAAAAGTACTCCTGAAAAGACACAACAGCACGACTTTAGTACATGCACTATACATCTGAAAGATAAGACTAATAAGTTGCAAACACATACCTTCCAACATCTTAGACGGTATGAGAGAGGGTTGGGAGGTAACCACCGCCAAGGCAGTCGTTGAAGGCGCTCCTTCAAGCAGTGGGGCATCGGCGCTGGCTGCACCTGCGTTACAAGAAAAGTGAACTTGTCAGAAAGGATTGTAAAATAAGAAAGACAGTAACCTAAGGTTTACCTGAGGAGCTCCCGGCCGAAACAGAAGCGACTCCCTCCTCTATCGACATAAGGCCACCGCCCGTAGCCTCATCACCCGACTCGATGGGGACCGTCGTCGTGCTAGCGCGACCAGGAGACGGCAGGAGATCGCAAGCAGGGAGCGCAATAATTGGAGCGTTGCCGGATTCTTGGAAGGAAGCGGCTGACTCTTCCCCAAGAGTCGTACCCATCTCGCCCGCAACTTCTTCGAGCTCCGCCGTCTCCATCGGCTCATCCACTATCACCACGAGGTCGCCGGCCTCAAGCGCCTCGTCCACCACCAGCCTCGGTTCGGTTATAATGATCATATCATCTGCCACCACTTCAGGTTCGGCATCAATGACCTTCTCGGCGGTAGGGCCCTCGACCTCCAATTCAGGCTCCAAAGCCACAGCGACATTGCCCACCGTCGGCTCGAGTTCGGCAGGTACCGCCTCCTCTGCTTCTTTGGGATCAACGGTTTTCGCCTCCCCCTCGATCGGACTCGGCCCTGCAAGATAAGGGATATAAGGACCAATGACATTAAAAACCCTTATAATAAAAACTCTGAGAGAAATATTACCTGAAGCGGATTTACCGTTTGCGCTCTGAACTGCGCGCGCCACCTCTCTGCGGGCAGTGGATAGGGCGACAGGGGCCTCTTCGGATGGAGTATCAGCGCGAGGGACGGTGCTGGGGCCAGCTCCCGCAGCCAAGGCAGCTCGACGCGCCTTCGCCTCACGCCTTTGCCGCTTCCTTTCTTCCCGGGCTGTCGCGATGGACCTTAGTGACGCCTCCTTCAAGGCGTCGTCATCCTCGTTCAGGGATGCCTCAAGAGCCTTTAAGGCATCTTTCATCGGCTCTTCAAGACGAACCTCCTGCGGTGGCCCAGAGGAAGCGGGAACATCGGCAGCTGGTAAAACATCTGCGTCGCTTGGTGGGAACGGCATTGAGGTTTCTGCAATAAAAAGAGAAAGGTTAGATCGACCATAACACGAGGGAGATGGAAACTTGATGGATTAAAACTTACTAAGGCCCATAGACGCTCTGAGACGTTCCTCCTCCTGGAAAGTCTTCAGAGAAGCGGCAATGGCTTCTTCATCAGTGATGCCTGTTAAAAGAAAGGAAAGAAAAGCGTTAGTCAAAGGCAATGGAGAATACATATAGCAATAAAGAAAGGCGAGTAGTAGTTACCTGACTGCGCAAGCTTAGCTAACCACGCGTCACGCCTCGCCAACCATGCTAAAGCTTTGAGAGCAGCCTCCAAGTCTGTATCGTCCGGCGGCGGCATCACTAATCCTGCGTTAGTCCCATATTCGAGCAGACCCTCGGCATAGGGAGCATGGGGTTCCTGACCGAACACGACGTCCGCAGCGAAGAGCGACTTCTTTTTCTTTTGCCCTCCGACCCTAGGCTCACGGGGGATCGACTTCCGCTTAGCAGCCACTTTGGGACGACGGGTCCCGATGTCCGCACCCACGCCAGACTCCGGTGAGGGTACAACCACTGTCTCCACTGGAGCGCTGGGTGCGGGAGGTGCATCTGTGATATCAGGGAGCGGCAGCTCACGTGGAGGACTTTGTGCACGTGATGGTCTGCCCCAGGCATCTTTTAGAGGAGGAGCCACCGGGATCCTTGGCATTAAGGGAGCGTTACGGTTGGTGCCGGGGGGTACTTCTTTACGGTCGATCAACACTCGCCTCTCTTCCTTTATAACAGCCCCCGTCGCATGATTGTACCACTCTTTATATACATTAAGGAGTCGTGGAGCGCAGGCCGGCGTGCTGATAAAAAAACGAGAACCCGTGTTCAGGCGCATGAAGTGATGTAACGCGTTCTCCATCCCTTCTTCATTGACAGCAGGTTCCAGTAAGAAAGCTTCCAAGGGTACTCCTTGATCGTAACCCAGTTGTTGGGCAAAACGATGCGGGTTATATCTCATAAAGACTGCTGCACCGCCCTGCCTGAAGACTAGGAAACCCGGTCTAATAGAATACAAATGGAGGATCTCCCGGGCCGTTAACACTGAAGCTCCATCCTTGAAGGAGTCCTGTAATGGTCGCACCGCAGTGGTGGACGCTTTCCCAATGGTTAATACCTTATAAATAAAGGACATCCCGACTCCAACGGTGTGAGGGCGAAGCAGTAAACCCCTGGCGTCCCGTGGTGAAGGGGTCACGATTGATGAGCCAATCAGCTGTAAAATGCGAGGAAAACCGCACTTATCAAAGAATGAAGGCCTTTTATGCATACCGAAGACACCCGCCGTGTGTAGCTCGAGCCACGATGCAAAGTAGTGCATCGGGAAGACCACGTGCAGTACCCCGGGCTCGTTGGCATCCGCTGCTCTGCTGAGGCCATGATATAGGTGCGCCAGGCCAGCGATCCCCACAGCCACCTTTACCCCGATGACCATTCGGTGGGCTGGGTAAAAGATAGAAGGCCGCATGCGATGAGAGTGCATTGGGATCGCGAACCAACTCAACCACAATCCGAGAAATCCTAAGAAAAAGGCCTCCTCATCCATTCCGGGGGCCGCAATTTCTGCAAAGGACGTAGTTGGGGAGTTAGGAAGAAAGAAGTCCTTTTGGTCTATATCTCTGGCTGGCAGGTTATCCAAACCTAAACCGAAAGGGTCCTTAAGGGTGGCAAACTTGGTAGCTTCTGCCGAGAGGACGTTTGGATGAAGAAACTGAGCAATGAAATCCTCAAAATTAACTCCGCGACTCCCGCGTTCGATAAAGAGAGATTCATAGATGTTCAACACCTTAATCAAGCTCGGGAATTGATGTTGAACGGCATTCTCCGGCGTGACCCCCCTGACCACTGGCCTAGCACCAAAGACGTACACATCTGTCGGGAGCAGCTCCTCGTAATGTTCTCCCATGACCGGTAGGCCGGATAGCTCCGCGAATTCCTCCAAAGAGATGGACACTTCCCGATCCATGGCAAGGAAAGTGTGGGTGGGAATATTCCATTGCTCCAAGAAAGCCTTGAACCACCAGGTGGGGAGCGTAGGATATTGGAAGAGAGAGACGTAGACCGCGGTGTACAGTCCTAGTCTTATCAACTGCGACTTCTTCGTCGACAGGATGTACCGGGCCCACGGCAGATAGCCAATCGGGTGACGGGGAATCAAACCAAGGTTATATGATTGCCCCCAGGGTCGTGCTTCTCCCTGACAAATACGGTGTCCTAGAATATCCAAGATCATAGGACGCTGAACCGGAACCGCATCCATAGCCGGATGAAGAAAGCTGTTCGCGGTCCAGTCTATCATCTCCACAGCATACTGCACTGAAGGTGGGGTAGCGTAGTGAATTGCCGTGATGGGTTCTGACGGTACCGCGCAGGTGAAGCTCCGTCGGCCCATAATAATCTGGTTATACCAAGACCCCCAAAGGTGGAGTTTCTTGTACTCCGGGTCATATTCTCTAATCATGGTCAGGACTTCACGGTCCAAGGGTGCCTCAGGAAATCCCCCCTCCGAGCGGACGAACGGGAATGAAGTGTCTAGAGACATGATCGCTGCAAAAAGAACAATTTAGCCGTTAGTATTGTAATTCCAACGTTTGGCGTCTAAAAAAAAGAGAGAAAATGTATTAGTAAAATTAAAATTAATTAATTACACCGCACCACAGTGCAGTGAGTAGGAGACCAAAGAGGGACCCACAAAATCTAAATGACAATACGTCAGTTAATAAGACAATCTCATCATTGGATGAGATTGTCAGTTGGCCCCAGGAAAACATGCCCATTTAAAAAAAAGGGGGGGAAGAATCCCTAGAGACAAGGAGAAATTCTCCTCTTTCAGAGCAAAGCTCTGTCACAAAATGACACTTGTCAAATTCTGGTCTCAAAGGAATAAAATTCCTTAAAAAGAGCATAGCTCTGTGATAATAATGGAAAAGATCCATCAGAAGATCTTAATATTTAAAATTTTTCTTTTAAAAATTTTTGGGACCTTGAAAAAAAAACCCATGAAAACTTATGATAAGTTCTTCATTTGGCAGATCTAAAAGTTCCACACTTGATCTATGAGCAAAGCTCTGTTCATGGGTTAAAACCCATGAATAAGATCCCTGTAGATCTATAAGTTTTGAGAGCAAATCTCTGTTCATGAAACCCCAATGGGGATCCCTTTGGATCGAAAGATCTGTGAGAGCAAAGCTCTTTGGTTAAGATTAAGTCAAATTAATTTGATTTAAATTAATTTTTACCTAAAGTTTCTGACTTTAGAAATGAGCAAAGCTCTGAAGTTCTTGAGTGAGAGCAAAGCTCTGGAAAATAAAAATCTTAAAACGGTAAGATTTTTCTAAGGGCCAGAGGTCCTATTTATAAGGCGCTTGCGCCCCTTGAGCTCACCCCTTGATCCAACGATCAAGAGTTTGCCACCGCTGCACTCACGTGTGCGCCACGTGAGCGCAACGGTGGGGGGCATTTGTTTCGCCCAATCAGAGCAAAGCTCTGTTAAAATTCAAAATTCAAAATTTTGAAGCAACGCTTCAAATCTCGAGCGCAACGCGCCATATGTCAAGCGCTGATATGTCAGCGCAGCGCCCAAGAAGGCGCGCCCAATCAGAGCAAAGCTCTATTTTTATGAAGCAACGCTTCAGTTGCGCTGCGCGACACGTGTCACGCGCTGGGGCATCTGCGCCGAACAGAATTAAATTTCCAAGAAATCTTCTCTGTTCTTGTTAAAACAAGAAGATTTTCTTCTGCAAAGCAGAAGCCCTTGGATCAAAGATCCAACGGTGGGGAAAATTCCCCAAATCACTCAGAGAAAGATCTCTTTAACGAATTTAACTAATTTATAGGCACTATAAAAAGGACCCTAGGCCTCAATTAAAAGGGATCAAGATCTTTCTAAAAAAAAAAAAGAGAAGAGAACTCTTGAGAATTCCTCAAGAACAACAAAAGGTAAAAAAACCTTTAGGAAAAAGAGAAAACTCTCTTATGGACAGATTATGGATCTAAGAACAAGATCAATAATTTTTTAAATAAAAAGAAAATAAGTAATAATAGTGCTTTGCACTTTTTTTTTATGAACCTCTGGTTCCTGAAACAAAAAAGAAAAATTTATTTTCTTTGATCTAAATTAGATCAAGAAATTAAATAGTGCTCTGCACTCCTGTTCTTGAATCTAAAAGATTCTTAGTGCTTTGCACTTCCAAACTGCGCTGTTGCGCTCTTGAGAGAGCGCCATGTGTCAGCTATAAAACAACTTGCGCTTTTGAAATAGAGCTTTGCTCTCTGGAATTGGCGCAACTCACCAGAGCGCGCCACGTATCAGCAGCGCAACAGCGCAGCGCACTAGCGCAGCGCACTGCGCTGTTGCGCTTGCGCTCACCAGAGCATGACACGTGTCATCATCATATGAGCTTGCGCTCATTACTTAGCGCAAAGCGCCAGACAAATGCACTGTATTGCTTACAAAAGGGGCCAAGCCCAATTAAAGAAGGCCTAACAGGCCTAATAAAATGCAACGCATTACTTTAAAAAGGGCAGAGCCCAAACTAAAACAGATGCGCTGCATAATAAAGAAAAGGGACAGAGCCCAATTAAAAGGCCTAACAGGCTCAATCAAATATGCTATGCATTTTAAAAAGGGTAGAGCCCAAACAAAATAGATGCTCTACATCATTTATAAAGGGCAGAGCCCAATCAAAACAAGAATAATGCAGTGCATTACTAAAAAGGGGTAAAGCCCTAGAACAGGCCGAAGACAAAAAAAAATATTGAAGCTGGACTTAGCCCAATTTTGGCCATAAGTCCTTAAATTAAATTGACTGGGCACGACTGCTCCCTAAATCAATTTACATCCAGTTCGAGGGTATATCTCCGAACTTCTCTGACACCTATCGTTGTAATTCCTCAACGACGTCAGAAAGGTGACGGGTCCCAACGACCACACATGAATATGGACTGCGGGGTCTTTAAACTCGTGGACCGAAACGTCCTTAAACTAGTATCGGACCGAAACGTCCTTAAACTAATATCGGACCGAAACGTCCTTAAATTAATATCGGACCGAAACGTCCCTAAACTAATGATGGACCGAAACGTCCTTAAACTAATAATGGACCACCACGTCCCTAAAACTGGAATATTGGACCACCACGTCCTTAAACTGGAATATGGACCACCACGTCCCTAAACTGGAACAATAGAGCCTCCTAATGCTCTTTTTTCGGATCTAAACGGTCCCGTTTAAGTCGATCTTAGCCCCAAATACGGCTAACGTATCCTTAAACACTCAAATGAACGATAAAATTCCAAATCGACCTTGGTTCAAAGGTACATCTCCGAACTCCTCTGACATATGTCGTTGTAATCCTTCAACGACGTCAGAGAGGCGACGAGTCACGACGGCCATATATTAAATGGATCACCCCATTAAGTTGATCTTAGTCTCAAACAGGACTAACGTATCCTTAACGAACGTTTAAGTTGACCTTAGCCGCAACGCGACTAACGTATCCTTAAACTAAAAACACCAAACCCAAATCTAAGTAAATACGGATTTGGACTAATCCACGTCCTACGGGCGACGGTATTACTCAGTCTCCGTATACAATCCACGGGCAACCACAAACAAAACAAACACCCACGACACGAAGTGAAATTCTGGAGAAGGAGAAAGTTGTTACCGCGAAGCGATAGCGTAATTAACTGCAGGGGCTTGCGCCTGCAGGGAAGAGCGTCCCCACAATCAAAAAACCCCTCTAGCGAGGGGGAATCTGACAAAGTCTGCTACATCGGCCGCATCCGTCTAAACCTCCGATACACGGTGCCATAAATCAACTTGGCATCTTCGGAGAGGTGGACGGATAAAACCAAATAGAATCTGTCCCGAATCTCAGCGTCAGGCCATCGCGGTCCTATGCGCCGTCTTTCGGAGGGGAACAGTGTCGCGTGTAGCTAGACCGAGATGAGTACGGGTCGTCCTCAAGGAAATGTTGAATCTTTTACTCTTACTTTAGATGTGTTGAAAAAGAGAGGAGGGATAAAGAATATTGTAGAATGGTTTCTAGATCTACGTTAAGCACTAATACAAAATATAGATCTAGATTATTTATGGATGTAGTTAATATAAGAAGAGGGCTTGTAGGGTTCGTTAGGATTTAGTAGTTATGGATGATTAATTAAAAGTTACCCTTTTTATCCTTTAATAGATTTAAAACTAGAACGACGGTGATGCGTGTAGATTAGGGTTTCTGGAGGGAAAAGGAATCCCACTCTTAACCCTTATCTGGACACGGAACTCCGTTGATATCTAGCCTTTACCAAAACAATCATTAATCTAATCTCTAATTGCGGTCGGAACTTAACAAAGAATTGTTAGCACGCCCGATTAGGATGTTAATGGTTCTTTTGATAAAGTTCATAAACTTTATAGGACTTAAAAAGGGTTTAGAGATGTTCATCATCCATTAGCCTACCCTAATCCTACGAACCCTAACAAGCGGAGAATTACCCGCGCATGTTGGAGAAGAAGAGATGGAGAGAAAATGCATAATTAAACTACGAGAAAATAGAATAAGAAAAAGAAAACTACCTTTATTAATCAACAATATTCATTACACTTGAATCCTTAGAAAATGATTACAAATCTAGTTGCTTCTCGATCTCTTCTAAGGAGGTAGACGAACAGTTGATGATCAACCTGGATGCGTGAGCCGTCTTGGACTTCATGATCGCGTCGGCTTGATGATTTTTCCAAGAGGCTCTCGGTCCCTATTTATAGTCCAAAGCCAGAAACCTTTGCTTCCAAATTAGAGAAATAGCTGTAAAGATTCACCCAAAATTTGCGCAGCCCCTAACTCATCAATCCTGCCACGGATCCGCGGCCCAAGGGGGGTATGGCCGCGGATCCGCGGCCATATAATCAGAGCCCTTGATCAATTTTTAGGATTTTTCTTTAATTGCCACATGGAGTTCTCTGGAATCTTTGGATCTTTGAAATCTTCTCGTAGTTGCTGCCAGACTTGGTCTCCAAGTTTTACTTTCTTAATTAGGCAAGTTTTTTTTAACAACTTAATTTCTTGGAAAAATTCTGTACAACAACTTGGAAAAATTCTGCACAACAACTTAAATAATATTTAGTAGACTTTGTTCTACTAGGATTTGATCAATGATATTATTTGCATACATTTTCCTACCAAATGCTAATTATAATATATCAACACATGGAAAATATTATTTTTACAGATAAACCCTCATATGTATGATATATTATAATAAAGACCTTTTTTAATATGGAAATGGTAGAAAAAATGTAATAACAAATGTGCAATTTTATCAACTGAACAAATACCCCCAAACTTATCTTTGATCGTCCCGAGTAAACTAGTTTATTCAAGAGGAGGAGAAAAAGAAAGAAGAAAACTAAGCACACTTTCGTAGGCAAACACAATTGCACTGAGCACGTGCAACAAGCCGTTAAATCTCTAGGTGTCCTTAGTAGGAGGAGTGTTGTCTCCTGAGGGTTTTCAGCGGATTACACCCACAAAATCCTATAATAAAAGAGATATGGTGAAATTTACATATAAAGATAAGAACCATAAAGGAAAGACTTTGAAAAGAAGAGTTTCCAACTACACTAGCTTTTTAGTTGTTATGAGCCCTATCTTAATAGTCATGAAAAGATATTAGAAATCACATTATCTCTCAATAAAACATCATCTTTATTCTTCATTCCTACATTTCATCGAAATATCGATCATATACCCCTACGTGTGTGTAATGGACATCCCTACACTCGGAGAATTCAATTCAAGCTATCATACTCTTGTCCATCTACCTCAGTACTTTTTAACTTGATGAATATTTAGATTTGCTCACACATTTTTATGCGACCGTTAATACTTCTTGAGGTACTAACCGACAGATTACTTATGTGCTTGCTGATTAGGTGATAGTATTTTCCTCGTCTTGCGCCACCTAAGGCTTAGCAGTGACTCCCAAACCAGTTGGTCTAAGGCACTAGGTGATGAAGCACCCTCATTATATTTTTTTATTGCTGCCTTGGCGATAACAAAACCAGTGTTCATTTTTCTTTTCACCATTTTTATATTTTCTTCATTTTTTTATTTCCTTCATACTTTGGCTTTTAGACAAGAGCATTTCAAGGTATTCTCTACTATCCCGAGTTTCAAAACGTGTGTAAGTGTATATAGTAGGGTATCAACATTCAAATGTTTGGCTTCCAGAATAGAAACTATTTTTCAGACTTGTTTTTATTCTCAGATTAGTGACTTCCTTCATCTTACTAACCCTTGGGACAACAGCTCATAACTACTTATTACTAGTTCGTTTAAGAAACTTATAATTTTCTTGGTTTTCTTAAACTATTCCTATCTTTTGGATGTAATTTTTCACTTTCTACTCTTTTGTTATAAAAGAATTTTTTTTTAAATTGTTGAAAATGCTGTGCTTATGCAAAGTATAATACAAATTGATACTCTTTTGTTATAAAAGAATTTTTTTTAAAAATTGTTGAAAATGTTGTGCTTATGCAAAGTATAATACAAATTGATGCGTAAATAAGCACAAACCTCCCCCAAACCTGTTTACAGCGGTGTCCTCACTGATGTCATCCGTTAAGCTCAAAAACCTGCAGACTTGGGAGGAAATTATTAATAGGGGCAAGAATATATGAAAGTGAAAATGCTCCCCCAAACTTATTTTTGGCTCACAATTTTGTAAAAATCATTTTCTTTCAAGAGCCAAAATATCCCCTCCCCCAAACTTGAGTTAAACTATGTTAATCTTTTAAAATCACACGAGGGGGTCAAGGTTATTAGTCAATGCCAAGCTTTGCAAAGACCGAAGGTCAACACCAACCATTCAAAATTTTTATCGATGAAGCACCAAGGTTGGTGGAAGAATATGTCACCTTTCGACGTGAAGAAGTGGGGAGGTGATAAGAGGTGTAATGGAAAAGGATTGCGTCTCAATTTGGAAAGACGACACAGTGATAGTAATGATGGATTACTCGCATTATCATGATTGGCCAGAAGAAGGGGTGGAGGTTCAATTTCTTTATCTTGGAGTTGATTCATCTCAACACCCGTGTCTTGTAAAAATGCGAGTTCATCAGCGAAAATTTCCTCAAAGCTTTCGTCGATACCCCGAAAAATAATGTCATCAGAAAAAATGGGGTGATCGTCAGACTCTATAAAAAGTTCCTCATCAGCGTTAAATGTTGACCCGGAAGAATACATGGTTGGGTCAAACAACAATATATGAAAAGAGTCAGTATCATGAGGTTGATCAAATTCGCTGCTGTCGACATCCGTTAATTCGACAGAACACATATGAGCATAGGGTTCGGAGGGTTCACTTCCCAACTTATAAATGTTAAGCTCAATTGACTTCTTTCCAAAGGATAGGGTCATAGAGTCGTTTCTACAATTGATTACTGCGTTGGAAGTGGCCAAAAAGGGTCGACCGAGTATCACCGGGATTTGATTGCGTGGGTTTGCCACAGGTTGTGTATCTATAACAATAAAGTCCACAGGGAATATGAATTCCCCGACTTTGATTAACACATCCTCTAGCTCACCCCTACGTTGGGTGATAGATCGATCGGCCATCTGAAGAGTGCAATGCGCAGGTTTTAACTCTCCGATCCCTAATTGCTCATAAACAGAATACGGAAGCAAGTTAACACTAGCACCAAGATCGAGTAGAGCACGATTGATATTTTTACCCCCAATGGAAATAGAAATTGTAGGACTTCCGGGGTCTTTTCGTTTCTTGGGTAGTTGTTGTGTAAAAGCAGTGCTCACATTACTCGCAAGGAAAACTTTTTTAGGTACTTGAACTTTTCTCTTCCTAATGCACAAGTCCTTTAGGATTTTAGCATATGACGGAACTTGTTGAATAGCATCTAGGAGAGGAATGTTTATGTTAACTTGCTTAAAAATTCCACAATCTTCTCCATTTGTGGACTAGGTCTGTTGCCCCTTAACCTGTTTGGATAAGGTGCTTTATCAATAAGGGTTTGGTCCAACATTGGAGCAGTTTGTGGGGATGGAATGGATCCCAGAATTGGAGTGGGGATCGTTTTAGGTAGATTTGAGGAAATGGGCGAAGGGTTCGAGCCTTGGGAAAATAGAGAATAGGCTCGGGTGAAGGTGGGAGACTAGACGAATTAGGGGAAGAAGAAGAAGCTGGGGTATCATTGATGTCACTAACATCATCACATTGCTCACCCACTCGGTTATTCAGCACTTTTCCTGATCTCAATGTAGTAACGGCACTCACATTATAACTTTGTGAGTGGCCAGGATTAGGTATGGGTTGAGATGGGAGTTTCCCTTTCTCTCTCGCACTCATTGCGGCGTTTAACTGTGCAAGTTGGTTTTCTATTGATTTAATACTCTCACCATGGGAGGCGGAGTCTTTCTGTATGGTATCAATAGAAGACTTCATCTCAGCCGACAATTGCATGGAATGTTTCATGAACATATCCAAAGTTTGTGCAAGTGAAGAATTGTCAGTACCGGCCACTTGTGGTGAAGTGTTGGCCGGATTTTGAAAGTTCTGTGACTGAAAGGGGAGCTGATTCTGTGGTTATGGTTGCTGTGGAGGAGGTCTTTGATAATTGCTTTGTTGGTTTTGGTTCCAAGCAAAGTTAGGATGATTCCTCCATCCTTGATTGTACGTGGAAGAATAAGGATCGTTTCTAGGTCGCTGCTGAAAAGCAGCATTAGTTTGAAACGATGCATTCATAGGACATTCTTCTGTTAAGTGTGAAGAATTTGAGCAGCAACCACAGACGGTCTTAGGAAGCGTGACCTGATTTAGGGAGACTGATGAAAGTTTGTTCTCAATAGCATCGAGTTTCTTCTGCATCGCTGCCATTTCGGCTTTTACTGCGATAGAAACATCGAGCTGGTGAATACCTCCCTTAGTTGAAGGTGGTCTTACGCTTTCCCACTGCAAAGTGTTTTCTGCGAGATCTTCCAGATATTTCCATGCTTCACCGTCATCTTTAGACATGAAATTGCATTGACACATTGTTTCAAGCATCTGCTCTGTCGCTGGATTAATGCCCTCATATATAATCCGACATAAATCCCATCTTCGTATTCCATGATGAGGACATTGGACAAGCAGATCCTTGAAACATTCAAAGCACTTCCAAAATGGTTCATTGGGAAGCTGGGTGAACTGGTTGAGCTCGCTCCTAATATGGGCAGTCTTATGGTTTGGGTAAAACTTCTTAAGAAATGCTATGACGAATTCATCCCAATTAGTGATAGAGTGTGCAGCAGTATTATAAAGCCATTTTTCTGCCAAATTGCACAGTGTGAATGGGAGAAGATGCAAGCGCATAGCATCAACAGTCAATTGTGAAGTACCCATCATTGCGCATACGTTTTCGAATTTGGTGATGAAAATGTACGCGTCTTCCGACTCAAGCCCGTGAAATTTGGGCAGCAGATTGATGTAGTGGGGTTTAATTTCGAAATTATCCCCGTTAGCTGGTGGAAGAGATAGACAAGTGGGAAGGGGACCACGGATAGGATAACATCTCTCTTGGAGAGAGATGCGCGGTGGATTCTGCGCACCTACGGGTGGCAGCAGCATGTTGTTATATTCTGATGGAGTGACGTCCATCTCGGTCGTGGTGTGTGGTGGGGGAAAAGAAGATGAAAAAGTACCGACTTCGGCGTCGATAGCAGGAACGCGGACAAGACGGGCACTAGGATCCCGTGTCCAGCCGAGCATGCACTAAGCGGGTTCAGTGCAAGTGGAAGCGTGTGTGTGATTTAAAATTGGTTTGTTTTGAAAAAAGTGGGACTCAAGACAAATCACCTTAAAATGCACAAGCAACCCTAGAACTAAGGTCACCTAGGTCCAGTCTCTAGACCGCTCCTAGACTTCCAAAGGACAAGCCGTAGGATCAATCCTCTACCGCCTCTATACTACCCTTGTAGCCAGGTAAGTGCCAGGTAAGTGGGAAGGAACCACAGTAGTGGGCCTAATTAAAAACCACTAGTCTTTGACACACTTGCCTAGGCACTACAAAAGTAATGCGGATAAGCAATAGATTACCCACGACCTTCCTCTGTCCTTATTGAGCGTGACAGTCCTTAGAGTCTAGTCTAGATATTTTTTAAATTAATGTAGGGTTGATGCAGATGCACGGTTTATGATTTGTGGGGCGTAGGAAGGGTGATGAAATCCCCACCTAATCTGGATTTGGTCTTTGCCCCTTAAAGTCCGTATTAAAATATGCAAAACAAAACCAATCACAAAACTTTTACAAAAAGATTTTTGAGCGGCGCTATTTTTCAAAGAATCCTGCAGAAAATAGATTTTATTGGATTTGAGAGGAGAGAGAAGGAGTTGAGAAAGATACCAGAGAAGTTTAAACCCTAGATCCCTTAGTTAAGCCGCGTTCGCCGCCTAAAGTCCCTTCTTGCCGCGGTTCCGCCGCGGGGTGGAGGGATCAGGTGATGAGAATTTTTCTTTGGCCTCCTGTTCTCCTCTGGATCTCGATGAATGTCTCTGTCTTCTGTTTTCCTTAATTCTGTGACTCCAGATCTCCTTGCAAAATTCACGCACAAATCGTTAAATATGCAATTTGAAGTTTTGTGTTAATTATGATATGCATCAAGTAAGAATTCAACACAAATAGTAAGAAAAAAAATTACGCACGTATCCCCGGCAACGACGCCATTTGATTGACACGAAAAAGTTTGTTTGTAGTTAAAGTAACCACAATCAATAACGGTGTCGCGTGTAGCTAGACCGAGATGAGTACGGGTCGTCCTCAGGGAAACGTTGAATCTTTTACTCTTATTTTAGATGTGTTAGAAAAAGAGAGGAGGGATAAAGAATATTGTAGAATAGTTTCTAGATCTACGTTAAGCACTAATGCAAAATATAGATCTAGATTATTTATGGATGTAGTTAATATAAGAAGAGGGCTTGTAGGGTTCGTTAGGATTTAGTAGCTATGGATGATTAATTAAAAGTTACCCTTTTTATCCTTTAATAGATTTAAAACTAGAACGACGGTGATGCGTGTAGATTAGGGTTTCTGGAGGGAAAAGGAATCCCACTCTTAACCCTTATCTCGACACGGAACTCCGTTGATATCTAGCCTTTACCAAAACAATCATTAATCTAATCTCTAATCGCGGTCGGAACTTAACAAAGAATTGTTAGCACGCCCGATTAGGATGTTAAAGATTCTTTTGATAAAGTTCATAAACTTTATAGGACTTAAAAAGGGTTTAGGGATGTTCATCATCCATTAGTCTACCCTAATCCTACGAACCCTAACAAGCGGAGAATTACTCGCGCATGTTGGGAGAAGAAGAGATGGAGAGAAAATGCATAATTAAACTACGAGAAAATAGAATAAGAAAACGAAAGCCACCTTTATTAATCAACAATATTCATTACACTTGAATCTTTAGAAAATAATTACAAATCTAGTTGCTTCTCGATCTCTTCTAAGGAGGTAGAAGAACAGTTGATGATCAGCCTGGATGCGTGAGCCATCTTGGACTTCGTGATCGCGTCGGCTTGATAATTTTTCCAAGAGGCTCTCGGTCCCTATTTATAGTCCAAAGCCAGAAACCTTTGCTTCCAAATTAGGGAAATAGCTGTAAAGATTCACCCAAAATTTGCACAGTCCCTAACTCATCAATCATGCCGCGGATCCGCGGCCCAAGGGGGGTATGGCCGCGGATCTGCGGCCATATAATTAGAGCCCTT
This sequence comes from Agapanthus africanus, assembly GCA_030015575.1. Lineage (NCBI taxonomy): Eukaryota > Viridiplantae > Streptophyta > Magnoliopsida > Asparagales > Amaryllidaceae > Agapanthus > Agapanthus africanus. The sequence continues at coordinate 317,380,803 of CM057338.1, read as the reverse complement.
GATCAACTTTTGGGATTTTTCTTTAATTGCCACGTGGAGTTCTCTGGAATCTTTGGATCTTTGAAATCTTCTCGTAGTTGCTGTCAGACTTGGTCTCCAAGTTTTGCTTTCTTAATTAGGCAAGTTATCTTTAACAACTTGATTTCTTGGAAAAATTCTGCACAACAATATGGAAAAATTCTGCACAACAACTTAAATAATATTTAGTAGACTTTGTTCTACTAGGATTTGGTCAATGATATTATTTGCATACATTTTCCTACCAAATGCTAATTATAATATATCAACACATGGAAAATATTATTTTTACAGATAAACCCTCATATGTATGATATATTATAATAAAGGCCTTTTTTAATATGGAAATGGTAGAAAAAATGTAATAACAAATGTGCAATTTTATCTACTGAACAATGGAGGTGAGTGAAAAAAGACTTAACTAAATATCTGTATGATCAAAAATAAGTTTGGGGGAGGTTTTCACTTTCATTTATTCTTGTACCCCGTTAATAACTTTTTTCTCCAAGTTTACAGATTTTGAGATTTAAAAGACGGCAATAGTGAGGACACTGCTGTAAACAGGTTTGGGGGAAGTTTGTGCTTATTTATGCATTACTTTGCATTACAGTTTGCATAAGCACAAAAAAAATTTCTTTGATAATGAAAGATTAGAAACTGAAAAATTACATTTAAAACATTGGAAGAGTTTAAAAAAACAAGAAAGTTAGATATTTTCTTAAATGAAGCTAGTAATAAGTAGTTATGAGCCGTTGTCCCAATGGGTTATTAAGATGAAGGAAGTCACTAATCTAAGGATAAAAATAAGTCTGAAAAATAGTTCCTATTCTGAAGGCCAAACATCTGAACGTTGATACCCTACTATACGCATTTACACACGTCTTGAAACTCGGGATAATAGAGGATACTTTGAAATGCTCTTGTCTAAAAGCCAAAGTAAAAAAAAGTACGAAGAAAATATAAAATGAAGCATAAAGTATAAAATGGTGAAGAAAAATGAACACTAGTTTTGTAATCACCAAGGCAGCATAAAAAAAATAAAGAGGGTGCTTTATCACCTAGTGTCTTAGACCAACTGGTTTGGGAGTCTCTGCTAAGCCTTAGGTGTTGCAAGACGAGGAAATTTCTAATTATGTCTAATAAGCAAGCACATTTAGTAATCGGTCGGTTAGTATCTCAAGAAGTATTAACGGTCGCATGAAGAATGCGTGAGCAATTCCATCCAAAATATTCACCGACTAAAAAGTACCGAGGTAGATGGACAAGAGTATGATAGCATGAATTGAATTCTCCGAGTGTAGGGATGTCTTTTACACACACGTAGGGGTATAAGATCGGTGTTTGGAAGAAAGGTGGGGAGGAAGACTAAAGGCGATGTTTTATTGAGAGATGATGTGATTTCTAACATATTTTCATGACCATTATGATAGGGCTCATGGCAACCGAAAAGCTAGAGTAGTTGGAAACACTTATTTTCAAGTTCTTTATTTTATAGTTCTTATCTTTATATGTAACTTTCACCATCTTTCTTTTATTATTAGATTTTGTAGGTGAAATCTGCTGAAAACCCTCAGGAGACAACACTCCTCCTACTAGGGACGCCTAGAGGTTTAACGGCTTGTTGCACGTGCTCAATGCAATCGTGTTGCCTACGAAAGTGTGCTAGTTAGTTTTTCTTTTTTCTTTCAATTTTCTTTTCTCCTTCCCTTGAATAAATAGTTTCCTCGGGACGATCAAAGTCAAGTTTGGGGGTATTTGTTCTGCTGAAAATATTGCACTTTTAACATGACAATTTCCTTATTTTTCTTAATCATCTAAAGGTGTTTGTTATAAATATAACACATATTAGAAGTTTATCTGCAAAATACCATTTAGCATGTGTTTATATATTATAATCAACATTATGAAGGAAAATGTGCTTAATATTTTGATACGCTTATCATATCAAATTGTATCTCAAATATAACTAACATTGTTCATTGAGATATTATGCAAGATTAACTCAGGTCAGATATTAGGAATCAAGAATCTGCCGATAAAGTAAAAAAAGTCGAAGAATCAAATACTGGCAGAGACTCAGAATAGATAAAAAGGTTCCAGACATCAAAGAAATACCCAAATACCAACTGGAGAAGACTCCAGAAGTTCGAAGCTACGATCTCACCAATACGCCGCGGAACCGCGACCCTGTCAGGCCGAGTCGCCGCGGATCTGCAGCCGATTCAGGGAGTTAGGAGGCGAGAGTTTTCTGGAATCTTCTTCGTAAAAAACTTAGTATGTTGGGGATTTCTGTTACTGGTTTTGGGGATATAAAAAGGACCGAGGGCTACATCATTTGGGGATCCAATTTCATCCAATTCAAAAGGCAAAAAGAGCCAAAAACAACATCAAATCATCATCCTAAAAATCCAAGATCAAATCCAATATCAAAAGGGGATCTAAGATCAAGAATCTTCGATCTTGAGATCCTAGATCAAGAAATCATCGAGAAATTCATCAAGCGATCAATCAAGCAAGTCTCCTTCACACGAAGCCAATCATCATCAATGAGCAAGCGATCCAAGACAAGTCCAAGATTCGAGGTGATCAAGTGACGTGAAGATCGATGGAACATTTACTTCTTCGAGACAGATATCGAGAGCAAATTCTTCTTCCTCTTGTAATCTAAACTCGAAGAATTGTATTGTGAAATTGAGTAATAAAGGTAGAACATTAGTTTTATCATTTCGCTTTCTTTTAATTTCCGCATTATGAATTCTTTCTTTATTCTGTCTTTTATTTTCATGATGTGGAAGTAATTCTCCGCTTGATAGGATTCGTAGGATTAGGGTAGATCAATGGATGAGAAAATACCATACTCCTTTTAAGTCTTATGAAGTTTATAAACTTTAACAAAAGAATAATCAACATATTTATCGGGAGTGATATCAATTTCTTGATAATCTCGACCACGATTTGAGATGAGATTGATGATCTTTTTATTAAGGGCTAGACATGAATGAAGATCAATGAAAGAATGAAGATCAATGAAAGGACAAGGGTCAATAGAGGAGAAACCCTAGTTTCTTCTAAAGAACCCTAATCCTCATTCATTGCCATCAATCTAGTTTTAATCTATCAATTAATAAGAGGAGTAATCTTTATTAGTCATCCATAGCTACTAAATCCAATCGAATCCTACAAGCCTTCTTCATATAAAATTTTTCTTGATAATTCAATTAGATCTTGAACCATTTTTTTGATAATTCAATTAGATCTTGAAACTATTTTCTTGATTTTCTTGAAACTATTTTCTTGATTTTCTTGAAACTATCTTCTTGATTTTCTCTTTTCTATTTCTTTCAACCGATCTAAAGCAAGAACTATAAAATTCCATGAATCTCAGAGGGCGACCCGTACTCACTAAATGTTTGCTGCACGCGACACCGTTATTGATTGCGGTTATTTTACTACTAATTTTTCTTTCATAAAATCATAGATCAATCAACACCCCGGCTACTACTTCTATTTCTACTTCGTCTAATCCAACATCTTCTTCCGAGCCCATTCTCCATTCTCCATTCTTCACTGAGCTCGAACCCTCAGTCTACTTTATTGAATGAATTACCATCGCAGACCACCCCAAATCTAATTTTGGGATCCATTCCATCCCCACAAACTTCTCTATAAAAGTTCGACTCAACCCCTGTTAATACAGCTCATTTTGCAAACCGGTTGAGGCCCAACAAACCAAGTTCGTAAATGGAGAAGATTATGGAAATGTTTAAGCAAGTTAACATAAATATTCATCTCTTATATATATCCAACAAGTTCCATCCTATGCGAAAATCCTAAAGGACTTGTGCACTAAGAAATGGAAAACTCAAGTACCTAAAAAGGATTTCTTAGCAAGCAATGTGAGTGATGCTCTTACCCAAAATTTGCCCAAGAAATATAAGGACCCCGGTTGTCCTATAATTTCTATAACTATTAGGGTAAAAACATCAATCATGCTCTACTTGATCTAGGTGCTAGTGTTAACTTGCTCCAGTATTCTGTTTATGAGCAATTAGGTATAAGAGAGTTGAAACCTAGGCACTGCACTCTCCAGATGACCAATCGATCTATCACCCACCCTAGGGATGAACTAGAGGACGTGCTGATCAAAGTAGGGAAATTTATATTCCCTGTGGACTTTATAGTTTTAGATACACAGTGTGGCGAACCTACGGAACCAAATTCCAGTAATTCTTGGTCAACCTTTTCTCGCAACCTCAAATGCAGTAATTAATTTTCGTAACGTTTCTATAAACCTATCCTTTGGGAAGATGACAATTGAACTTAACATCTTCACGCTAGGAAGTCAACCTTCCGAGCCTTCTGCTCATATGATTGATATATGTTCTGTCAACGAGATAGCTTCCGACAGTTGCGAATTTGAGGAGTTTTACGATAATGATCTCGACGTTATTGTTTGATCTAGCTACTCCTTACACGAATAAGGAATACGAAGGTTCCACTTTCGTTGATGATCTTAATTCACAGGACCCTTCTATCGACAATTCCACCCCCGAGTTCGAATCCTTTGTCTTGTCGAACAAGTTAGTTGAGCTATTCGAGTCAATCTCGTACGCGAGCTATAAACCTCTCATGGAGTCTGAGTACCATTCCCTTACCCTACCTTCTATCGTCTCTCCGCCGACACTTGATCTCAAGCCGCTGTCGTCTCATCTTAAATATGTATATTTAGGTGAGAATGGGTCTTTTCCAATTATCATATCAGCTTATATAGGCTTAGAGAAAGAGAGAGCTTTTCTGTTTGTCTTGAGATCGAATCGGCAAGTTTTCGGTTGGACAATGGCGGACATCAAAGAGATTAGTCCCTTGAATGTTGAACATCATACGCATTTGTGGATGAAGCCAAACCAGCCTGTGACCCACAAAGATGGTTAAATCCCATCATGAAAGAGGCGGTGAAGAAAGAAATCGTCAAATATTTAAATAATGGTATAATTTACCCGATATCTGATAGCCAATGGGTAAATCCTATGCATGTGGTCCCTAAAAAGTCTAGCATCACGGTCATAACAAATGAGACTAATAAGTTGATTCAAACACGCACTCAAACTGGGTGCGGGTGGGTATTAATTATAGAAAACTCAATGCCGCGACAAGGAAAGATCACTTCTCTCTACCCTTCATTGACCAGATGTTGGAACGTTGAGCGGGGCATAATACTAATGTTTTTTGGATGGATATGCAGCTTATAACAAGATTCACATCGCCGAAAAGGATCAAGATAAGACAACTTTTACTTGTTCTTTTGGTACTTTCGCTTATAGACGCATGCTCTTTGTGTTATGCAATGCTCCTGCTACATTTCAACGGTGTATGATGGTGATATTCTCGGACATGGTCGAGATATTTAAGGACGATTTATCCATATTTGGGAACTCCTTTGAGGAATGCTTTTGTCATCTTGACGTTGTTCTTACCCGCTGTAAAGATAAGAATCTAACTTTGAATTGGGAAAAATGTTATTTCATTGTTCAAGAAGGTATTGTCTTAGGGCATATCATTTCACAATAAGGCATTGAGGTAGACAAAGCCAAAATAAATGTCATTTCCAACCTTCCTCCTCCCAAATACGTCAAAGATATACGATCCTTTCTTGGTCATGCCGGGTTTTATAAACGATTCATTAAGGACTTTAGCAAGATTGCTAGATCCTTAACTCTTTTCTTGGCCTAGGATGCTGTTTCCCCCCAATAAAAGAGCAAAGCTCTGTTCAAAATTTGAAAGAGGCGGCGCCTCACATGCCTTGCACGAGGGCGCCAGTGCCAAGAGTTAAAAACTCTGAGGTAGCGCCTCACGTGCCCCGCACGAGGGCGCCGGCACCAGAACTAAAAGTTCTCTGCCGTTGGATCAAAGATCCAACGGAGATGATAAATCATCAAAGCACAGAATTAAATTCTGATTGAGGAAATACTCCTCAAATATTTCTAAACAAGAAAGATTACGCTCTGTAAAACAGAGCACCGTTGGATTAAAGATCCAATGATGATCAAAAATCACCAAGCTACAGAATAAGCTCTGTAGAGGAAAATATTTTCTCTAATATTTCTAAACAAGAAAGATTACGCTCTGTAAAACAGAGCGCTGTTGGATTAAAAATCAAATGATAATTAAAAATCACCAAGCTACAGAATAAGCTCTGTAGAGGAAAATAGTTTCCCCAATCTTTCTGTTAGTTGTATGTATGCCCTAGAGGCCAGTATTGTACAGATGATGTATATTATATTGGATGCTTGGACATATATAGAGATGACTTTCTTGCTCGACATGATAGTATGCTATCTGGTTGCTCTTTATCTTAACATGTATACTTGTCCCTTTAAACTGTCTTATGGTTACATGTTGATAAAGCCCTTAGGATATGTACTTGACTACTTGGACTATGATGCAGATCATACTAGTGGGGACATGGTAGTCTATAAGTACATCCTTCAAGGTCCCTAGTCGTGGGTGTATCGAGACAGGGCATCGATATACCAGTGTAGACTAGCGTATACGCTTCTCGACCCATGAAATGGGCGATGGATGATCCCATATCCATTGGTGTTTGACATCAGAGATGCTATACGGGTGCTCAGTGGAGACTGGGTACACTGGACGGACTCGCCGAGAACTCCCGGATGGTATTATACCTCACGTCAGATGGCAGTTCTCAGGTGACACTTGTACAGGTTAGTCTGTAGACCCGAGATCGTCATAGAGTCTTGTGTGATTCCCACTGTGCTTTGATCTCCACCTTACCACGTCCATGAGGGCGTGCAAAACGGTGGTCTTTGGGTACAGTCCCGAGTCACATGGAGGCAATGAGCGATAGGAGGGGTTTCGTCTCTCCCGGTATTGGGGGTTGATGTTGCGCTGTGCTCGATTGGCCGTAACAGGGAAGTCCCTGGCCAGGGCTGATCAGAGATTTGCTGGTAAGTGTTACCAGTAGTTTCTCGACCCGTTATGAGCCTCACATCTGCACGACTTATCGGTTATTGGGGTCTGACGTATACCACCCCTAGACTTGATATGCGACATATCAGATGAACAGACCGGAATGTACGGTAAGTGTTACTGGATGGATTCACAGGAGTGTGAGCGGGCTAGCTCGTCGATCTTCTGATCGCTCAATACCCGGATGGCCGTTACGTTTAGCAGACCGCTTGCGGCTTGTGGGTGCTTGATATGATCATCATCTGCTACCGGCGTATTGACGAGTCTTTAGAGTCCTACACAGAGGTTTCCTGGCTCAAGCGAAACGAAATAGGAGCGCATATGAGATATGTGCAGGACCGAGAATAATGCGTGTATGTGATACCGTATTTCATTCTCGCGATGGATGTATCGATTGGTTATATTCGATATAACCTAGATATCGAATCAAGGATTGATTCGATAAGCCGATACATAGGATACTAGTCGGTTATATGCGATATGACCGGATCGTTAAATCAAGTGTTGATTTAATGATTTAATGTATAATTATATATTTGATATATTACTTTGCATTAACTAGTATTGGTTCACTTTAAATGGATTTTCTCAGATATGACCGGATCGTTAAATCAAGTGTTGATTTAATGATTTAATGTATAATTATATATTTGATATATTACTTTGCATTAACTAGTATTGGTTCATTTTAAATGGATTTTCTCACTTGATGTGCAAGAAGTATATGTGATATACTTTTGTGCACATATTTGTATCATGTTTGATGATACTTGATAATGTGGTTAAGTGTAAAGGATTAAACCATGGTTAAGTGATGATTAGGGTTTTGGTTTTTCATTTATTTATTTGTTTATTTATTTGGAAAGGATTTAGTTAAGAATGGTGGCTTATTTTGTTTCTATGTTGAAGCTTCTTGAAGCTTTGACAAAGTCCACCATCCTTATCTCATCCTTAACCCTAACCATTCCAACTAACCTTAGTTTAATCTCTACACTTGACCATGGTCAAGATATGATAAGTATTCATATTAGTTTCATTTTTAAAATAGAACACTTATCATATTCTTTCTTCTAGCTTCATCTTCTTCTTCATCTTCAAGAATGAAAACTTGATGCCATCAATGGAAACTTGAGTTCTAAAGTGAGAAATCCAATTCTAAAGTGAACCCACCTCCTATTTCTTCACCCTCTACCTCTTGCCAAGTTGTTTTGGGTGTTTTCTTCACAAGTTTCATAAATTTGTGAAGTCGGAGCTTGAACTTGTGATGCCTCGACGTAGATCATCTTCGGCACGAAGCCGACGACCTAGTCCGCCCATTTCTCCGATCAAGCCGACGATTGAGTCCGGGATTCGAGATGGACAGCGAGAGGACGCCTACGTGGAGCCAAGGAAGTGGATATCCGGATCTACAAAGGTTGTAGCTTCTTATCTTTAGTTAAGTTGTTAACTAGTTTACTGTTTCGCCTAAATTTCTAGTCGACGATCCGTATCAGGGTTTCTCGGCACCCATAAAACTTGAAATTGGCATGGTTGATGCCTTGTGAGACCTCTTGAGAGTGCCTAGGAAACCTACAGTGGTATCAGAGCCTAGCTAGAGCCTTAGGCGAAGTCTAGACGGAGTTTGAAGTCCGATCGACCCGAAACCCCAACTCAAATATTGCTCTCTGGACTTTTTCTAAAAAATGGGATTTTTCCATATTAAAAATTCTTAAAAATATCAGCATGAAGATATAAGAATTATGGTGCAAAACGAGCTCATGATGCGTCTAAACCGCCGTGGAAACGCGGCAGAAGCATGGCTTCTGCCGCGGTTCCGCCGTCTACTGTTCACAATGCGCAATAATTTTTGCACAGTAATTCCTCTTTTCTGGTGCTGAGTTTTATGGGAATTTTTAATATTTATTCAAGAGTTGAATTTTCTGGGATTGTTTTGGGGATTCGGTGTTTCGATCGGAGTATCAGATTTTGTCTATGTGGCTTTCCGGATAAATTTTAGAATATGTTAAAAAGTTCGACCGGATATAAATACCCAATTTTTCCCCTGTCGGGAAATTTCCAAGTGTTGGATTTTTCCGTAGTTTAACGACGTTCTAAGTAGTGCAAGTAACGCGATGGACCCTCTAGAAGACAACAAACCTTAACTCGATTATGTGACCGTCTTGAACTGCCCTTTGAACCTTCGGGTTTAGGGCAGTACGGCGTGCCACATGTGAGGCGTTGGCTTGACCTTTCTACGGCTGGACCGTTGGTACTGAGGCACGAACTGAATGTTGTTAGACTTATTTCATATGTTGAGTTGTATCGGGAAAACTTGGGTATTCGACTGTTCGATCGGAAAGTTTAACATTTTCTGTTTATCTGGAATGTGATACAATAATTGGAATTCACAAACAGTTATGAGATAACTGAATGAATGTTATAAATCTAGCGGTTTAGTTTCACTTGATATTGAAAAGAGTTTTCGATAATGAGACTAAAATGCGGGGTTTATAACTGTTAGGCATGTGATGTCTAAGTATTTCATTTGATTAGGCATGTGATGTCTAAAGAGGTTGCGGATTCCAACTGTTGTAGTTTTACACTTTCTTTTCTGTGACCGTAAGTGTAATATGTGATATCGCCGGTTTCGTTGCTATATGTCAACGACAATTGGGATGCGCATATTTACTTACGTTGATGACATGTGATGTTATGTGTTGCTGGATATGTTATATTGGATTGTCGTGTTTGAATAGCCGGGTTTTTTTTATGTGAGATGAGTGTTTTTCATTTTCATTCATGTAAAAACTTGTATGTAATATTCTTTTATTTGGGGCACTTCCAGGTTGCGGAAGTCGTCACCTTTTGTATATTATTTACTTTTCCGTATTAGGATAGACCCAAGGAGGGGAGCATAAGTAACCGGGTTCTGGGGTCCAGTGGGAGACCATCTCGAGGAGTCGAGTCCGGGTCTCCTAACCCTAGAATTGGCAGGGTTGCTTGCCGCTCTCGTAGGGGTCTAGGGGTGTGGGATTGGCTATTCATCACGACCGTGGAATCCGTGTTTTATACTGGCTCGTATTGAAAACACGGACGTCCTAGTATATCCAATGTTTCATATGTTTCTTCTGCTGCGATTTCTGTGATGTGATCATGTGATGTTCTGTGATAGATACTTTATATAGTATATATGATATATTATATAGACGTTACTTATGTTTTGCACCCGCACTAGCCCTGCCCTGCTCTGTCGTTAGTTACCTAACCTAACGGTGCACGAGGGGACATCGAGGCGAATGCGGATGGCATAAGTGTACGTCGTATTTATCTGTGATGTTTAGGTACTTAAATGAAGGGACTTCATTAATGTGATTAATGAAAGAAAAGAAACCTAAGATGTTGTAGAATCAAATTTTAAACAAAACAGGTAGCTACAGTTCTTTCTTTGCATAGCGGTATATATGATATACCCTGCACCTTATTCGATGAGGAAAGGACCGAGATCCCTTCACCGGGAGTGACTCCTTTAGCAATAACTGGCAGATGCTACACACTCGGTTTGTTTTTGATTGCTTCTATAGTTTCTGCTTTGCACAGCGATATATATGATATATCCCGCACCTCATTCGACGAGGAAAGGGCCGACGATCCCTTCACCGGGAGTGACCCCTTTAGCAAAACTAGAAAAGCCTCAAAATCACTCCATTTCAAAACTTCATTTGATTCTACGACGATATCAAGTTCATTACGCAATAGGTTTTCAGAAAAACCTGTCGTAGCCCTCCGTCATTTCAGATAAGTCCTGTTTAGTATTCGTGCTGCGTTTGTTGACCTTGTCAAGGCGCAGTGTGCGGTAGCTAATCAGTATTTATCTGCTTATGCATATGATGCAGATTGAGTTAGGGTAGTCGTACGGCCTTGTTGACCTTGTCAAGGGTCGTGCGGGTGGGTTTAATTCAATCAAGAAATGACGGGTTGAACTTGACTTACGGCCTATGGTTTGTTGACCTTGTCAAGGTCATAGATCGTTTGGGGCAAAAGCATTATCGGGGATTTCAAGTGTTGAAATTTGCAATGAGATTGCATACCTTATATAAGATAGTTGGATCCCGATACCCACTGCGAGTAAGAGTTACTCCTGGGAGAGTTTTACACATTACAATTAGCCGATCAAGTAGGTGTCTAGAAAGGTGTTAACGAGGTTACGCCTCTGGGAAAACGAGGTTTACATTAATTAGGTTCGTGCGAAAGCACGGGGGACCTCCCTCAAAGTACCGACACTTGCCTGGCTGAAAGATTGGCGAACTTGTAGTGTGTAATTAATCCCGGCTAGTCTTTCCTTTTAGGGTTTGAAGGAAGATTTGATAAAAAGCAGTGGGAGCCATCCTGATTAGATAAGATAATAACCAATCTGATCTTGCACGAGCATACGCTAAAGTGTTTTCTTCTCTCTCTCTCCAGGTAGCGACCATTTCATGCCCTAATAAAGATAATAATATGGATGTATTGACCGAACCCGCATGTTATACTGTGCTGGGGAACGTTGGTTCCGTTCTTACCTATAAGAGTTATAGGACTGAACAGGATATAGGGGAATACCAGGATTCCCATACCACTCGATTGAAGAAAGTACATGTTGATGCATTTTCTTCGGGTGTGTTCGTTACAGAGAACTGTTTCTCCATTTGCCCTACGTCCTGGGTATTAGATACCGGGTCAGGATCCCATATATGTAATCAGTTACATGGGCTTAGAAAAGGTAGAGAACTTGGAGAAGGTGATAAAGATGGGTGACTTAGGCCACCACTGGACTGTTTTTCTGGACCATGCTCCCTCCAATGAGCTTCAATGCTTCAATGCCATCACAGGAGGCTCCAAAGAAGTCGGTCTTCGATCGGCTTGCAACTACCACGGCCCCCTCTAAATGGGTCGTCCAATTCTAACGCCCCGGTCTTTAACAGACTGGGCCAAGGCTCCAGTAGGCCCGTAAAGAGGCCATCAATACCTGAAAGAGTTATCCCGAAGCATATAGCCATTCCAGCTCCGGTAGACGAAGTCGTCAAAAGGGCTTCTCCTGCTAAGGGATCGGTCTTCGCAAGACTGGCCGTTCTAACTCCTGCTACGGGTGAGGTCGTTACAAGTGCTTCCCCTATTCGAATGTCGGTCTTCGACAGACTATACGTTCCCTCTCAACGGACGTCAGTCTTCGACAGGTTGGCACCAAAAGCAGCCTCTCATTAAAGTAAGGGGCATGATAAGGTAGCTTCTACAACTGAGGTGATCCCATCCGCAAGACATGCTCGACGTCGCCACTGGCACCGAGTGAGGAAAGCTGGTGGCAGTTCCCCCGCTGGACTTACCCCACCAGCTCCAATGGTGGAAATTGACGCTGCTGTTCCAACTGAGAACAGTTTCGAGCTACTAAGGAGGGTGCGCAAGAACTCTCCAACCGCCATACTGAAAAGTCTCCTTCGCCTGTCGAAAAAACAACACAGGTGAAGCCGGAACAGCCTCCTCAGCGGTTGTCCTCCAAGATCCACGGAGTTTGGCAGATCAAAGACACTGTAATTGACAAAAATTACTCTCGCCGGCTGAAAAAGATGAAGGCTTGGTAAAAGGAGAATCATCCAACCGCCATACCATGAAAGGTATCATCTGCATGGGTACCTGCCGTAACGGCCCCCTAAACCTCGACCTCCTACAAAAAGGGAAGGCCTGAGAATCTCCCACCACTGGCGGCAAATATCAAAGACAGCAAACCCAAATGCCCCAAGTCTGGGGGCATGGTTGTGCATACCGTCTACATGGCATCCAGAAAAGAGGATAGTCATGCTTCCGTGAGTCATCGACCACTCACATGGTCTGTGGCGAAAGCTCAGGAGCAAAAACAAAAGCTCCAAGAGATGTTGAAAAGAATAGCCGCAGTTACAGGGCAGAAAGAAAGACCAGAAGCATCGTCGGAACAACGCCAGGAGCAGGAGACCGACACCGAATTCCTACGGAGGGTGCTTGAAAAGAAAGACAAAGAGGCCGCGGAACAAGAGGCTAATATAAAACAAATGGCGCTTCTGTTCCAATACATAGTTGGGATGACGATCCAGCTGGATCCTCCAGCTGAAAACCCTCCAATAATCATTGAAGACGACAGAGGGGAGACATCAAACCCTCTTCCGGCCTTATCGGTAGCCAGGGAGGAGAAGATCTCCAAAGCTACCCTTGATGACTACATAGCTCAACAAATACGAGCTTATCAGGCGAACGAAGCGGCAGGACAAGTCGTCAGAACTGGGCAACCTTATCCAGGCTGGTACGACCAAATTAAGTACCCTCCAAGATATACGATCCCCAAATTCCATGTGTATAAGGGGACGGGCAATCCGCACCAACACGTTGCTCAATTCAAAGCTCTATGCGGCAATACTGGAGGCGATTACAAACTATTGCTTCGCCAATTTGTCGGCAGCTTGGCGGAGACGGCATTTGAATGGTACTCAGAGCTTCCGAATGATTCCATCAAGATATTTGCAGAAATGGAGCTACTGTTTACACAACGGTTCGCAAGCGCACCCCAATCACGACATTAATCAATGCCAGGGTGAAACCGGGAGATACTTGGGTTCAATACGCAATTCGGTGGCGTAACCTATGGTCAAAGTGTGAACAGCGCCTAGAAGTAGCTCCTACTGTGGGCATCTTCGTGGAGACCCTTGATCCTCAGGCAACTATTTCCCAGTTTATGATGTTCTTCAAGCCGAACACCTTCCAGGCCTTGATTGACAAACTGTCCTAAATGGACCAGATGGGCCATAGACCTTCCTCTTCAAAGACAGATCTTCGGAATGAAAAGGGAAAAGGGAAAGCGACCTTCGTCGCCAACGCTCAATAACAATAGAGTGACCCGAAACCGGTTATTCGCCAAAACAGCAGATCGCGAGCCCTCGAAGAGAAGTTGAGACGTCCTTACTCGTTTTCCTGGGATAAAACGAGGAGACTATTTGAACTGGCGGTGCGCAACATGCTCATCATTCTGCCGGATTCGAGATGCCCACTGCAATCGGACGACGTCAACAATCCTAATTACTGCCTCTACCACCAAATAGTGGGCCACCCAATCGAAGATTACTACGTCTTTAAAAACTGGGTCGAAGACCAGTACCAGCAGGGCAAGTTCGCGTTGTCCGAAAACTGGAAGGTAAACCTGCTGCAGCAGCACACTCCTAAAAAGGTGGATACGCCGGGGGCATCATGCTCCTTTATAGAAGAAGCTCCGTGGGAAGTGGTCCTTTCAGCTAAAACTAAAAGAATGCTGAAAGATCTTCAAGCATATCCGGCGGTTAGGTGGAAGAGCCCGCTGGAGTCTGAGATTATTGACAGGATGATGAAGCCGCGCCCAACGCCAAAAGTTGGTAACGATGGACAAAACCTCCAGACCAAGCCTCCGAAGTCTTCAAAGAAAAAGAAGAAGACCAAGAAGCACATGCAACTCGACGAAAATCGTACGGGTCTGCAAAATTACATCGACGCGCTGGAGGAATACAACCAAAATGCACGGACCTCAGTCACACTAAAAGAATTCCTCAAGCATATTCTTGAAAACGAAGACAGTGACATTGATGAAGGAGACGACTCGTCAAAAGAACCCGAGGAGTATGTGGTAAGCTGCCACATGATCTCTCACTCGTTGATAAACGGCAAAGAAGCTCTTGATGTAGAGAAACTGGGGGGAAATCCAGAACCAAAACCCATGGAACCGTCATATGACCTCATTGATAAGCTGCTGAACGAAGCTCTTCAAAAGAGCAAAGCTGATCGAGAACGTGAAGCAGCCATTTACGAAAAGGCCAAGCGTCGGTGTCAAGCCAAAAAAGCTCCGGTAATGAGAAGTCATAAAGTACCCCAACCGGATCAAAGTGCCCTTGCCACCAGCAGGAGCAGAATCAAGATAAGGAAGCAGTTCGCCAAAGCTCTGTCAGTAAGAATGAAACTGCCACCTTCCAAAGAAAATACTTCCGGGAATGCATGTTCCGACGAACAGGATGTCCATCCGAAATACTGCTTGTTTCATCGGAGGGTCGCACACTCTACCGAAGAGTGCAATGCCTTCAAGAAATGGTGGCAGGGATACGTTGCCCACCGACAACAATTCAAGCGAATGAAGCGCAAAGCCCTTCAGGAACAGAGAAGCACGACAAACGAGCGTGAAGGGGCAGCCGGTAACTGTCATATGGTTGATGCCGTCCCGACAAGAACAAAACCTCATGTTCTTACCTTCGGGAGCGATTCTGACGCCCTCGGCCCTCACTTTAAGGAATCCATCTTTGAAAAAGAAGAAGAGATGAAGAACTGTGAGAACATTCAGCTGCGTAACCGTACGTTTCCTGAAAAGAATCTCGGACCTTCAAACAAAGGTTCGGGCAAAAGGGATAAGGGAAAGGAAAAAGTCCCTGAGGAGATTGCCCTCGATGATAGAGTCGTTGAAGAGCTCACAGCCAAGAACCCGTCTAAGAAGAACAGAGTGGATTACAATGTCCTGGCACATCTGAGGAAGATACCTTCACAATTGAGCATTTTGGATGCCCTTCTCATGTTTAAAGAAGCACGAGATTCCTTGATCAGGGCGTTAAAAGAGCCCGACCGGTTTCAAGCCTTCCTGAAAGAAGAAAAGATGAAGGACGAGCTAGAAGAAATCCACACGGCTGATATCATCTTCAGCGATGAAGAACTCCTTCTAGGAACGTACGAGCATAACCGTTCACTGTATGTAACCGGGTATTGTCATGACATCAAGATAGGGAAGATCGTGGTCGACAATGGGTCCTCCGTCAACCTTCTCAATGTAAGGGTGTTGAAGAAGATTTACATGAACGTGCAGCACCTGGCTCGGGATAAAATTACCATCTTCGGTTTCTCCTCGCAGTCATCACAAACGCTCGGATCCATAATATTGTCACTCTACGCATCACCGACATCAAGTTCTATGTTATTGACGCCAAGACTTGCTACAACGTTTTGCTCGGCAGGCCTTGGTTACATGAGTACAACATCATCTCTTCTACACAACATCAGTGTATGAAGTACTTCAAGGATGGCCTCGAGTACACAGTTACAAGGGAGCTGAACCCATTCTCCGTAAATGAAGTTCGCAAATATGAAGACGCCAAGTACTTCTTACCAGACTTCGAAGAAATGGAAAGATGTCGCAAACCGGAGAATAAACAAAAAGCCATCTGTAACATTTCAAAAAAATTAAAATATTATTTTTGGGAATTTTTATAATTAAATAATAAAATATTGAATATTTTAATAAAACGGTATAATTAAATACCGATAAATTGGGAAAAATTTGGAAAATTATGGAAATTACTAAAAAGAGGGTGCTTTATGTGATTTATGCAAATTATGAAATTTTACGATTTATTATACACCAATTTTGTGCTAATCGCAATTAAAAATCGCTAATCGGGCTTTAAACGTGTTTTGTGCACATGACATGCACATGTCATTTTAACACTTGTTACATTTTTTTCTCCTACATGATTTTTGGGTGTATGGTTATTTGTTTTGAGGTTACTATTAAGGAGAGAAGAAAACAAAGAAAAGAAAATGGAAAATGGAAATGAATATTGTATTAGGTATGGGCAAGTGAGAGAGTGAGAGGTGAGGGGTCTCCCATTGACCAAGACCCTTGTTTTCTTTCTCATCTTCATTATTCTCTCTTCTCCTCTCACTTGGGTTGCTGCCCTCTTCCTCCCCCGATCTCAAAACCCACACAACTCCATGAAAATTCATCAAAACCTGATCCCCACTTCATTAAAAATGTGCATGACCTCACTAGCTACACCTTGGACCAAGAAAGCTTGCATTTTGGACACTTGGGGCAACTCAAGAAAATTCTTAAGTTGCCAAATGAGGTATTCTCTTAACCATTAGCCTAGTATTTCAACTGCTTTTTCATCCATGTTAAAGTAGAACCGATATTGTGTGGTTTTGGGAACTTTGAAAACTTGAGTTGAGCATTAGGGTTTTAGTTGAACCCAAAAGTGAAATTAAGGTTACTAGAGGCAATACAGCCCCTGTGGTGATTGATTGGAGACCCAAAACAGAGACTAGAACCTCGGAATACGAACTTAGAAACCCGATATCAGAGGAATTGTGGATTCTGTGAATGTAAAATGAAATCTGCTATCACCCAGAGCCTCTGAAAATTAATTAGCAAACACAGAGAGATGTGCAGGCACCCAGGAAGCTAACCCTAAGACCCCAGCCCCTGACTCCATTCTTTGGCTACATATTTAATCATTCTGGCCGCAATTTGCGGCCAGAGTAGGTTGGATATGGTTCGTGTTTGGTCTGTAGCTCCATCTCCTGTAAACTAGACCCTTGGCAGATGCAAAATTGACTAATTTGACCTAGGCTAAAATTTGCGACCATTTTCAAGAGTTGCTGTTTTGATTCGGGGTTTCGTTTAGCGTATTTTGAATTCTGGATTTTTGTGATTTGTGTCATATTCGATCGCTTGACGTTTGTACGTCGAAATCGACTGTTATTTGGTGGTTTTGAAAGCGTAGTCCATAGGTTTTAACCTATAGGCCTTTAGCGTATCGTTTTGGTTTTCCGATGTAATTTTAATACGCATTTGCGATACGTTATGATGTGTAGGTACCCCATGAAGACTTCGAGACGACAAGCAAGTACATGGCGACGCCGGCAATGGAAAGCGAAGAGCAAGGAGAGTAGATTATATCTACGGGGGAAGTCGGGTGGATAGCGTATAGCACCCCCGCAGTTAGATGTATAGTATGCTATATATATATACATACATACTATTGTAAGTGCACGGCGGAGCCCCGGCCGTCAATCCGACGGCCAAACGCGGAAACGGTGGTAAACTTAAATTTTTGCGGACTTGGCAAAACGGCACCACCGCGCACTAAACCCCGGATCGTTAACCATTAACAAGTCTAAGCTACAAAGAGGATGGGTTAGAGATATATACCATACGATCCAAGTCCTCCGGTCTTCATCTCCAATCCGATCTCCTCGCGGGATCTCCGTCCGTCTCATCCTCGTCGCCGGAAGTGCACCACATCGTCTTCTGCGTTTACGGGCTCCCACCTCAATGCCGAGGCAACTCGGGCACGAAGCCGGCTACTCGACGTGCCCAAGGTTCGTTGTAGAATATGTAGTGAGCAAGTCTCATTTTTGGGGTTTGTGGAATTGCCATTGGTGAAGGAAAAGAGAGCTTGGAGAGAGGTGAGAAAAATGGAGCATACTCAAGAAGGAATGTATCATATTTTTCTCCACACATCAAAATGAAAATCAATCCCCTTGCCCCCAAGGAATGGCCGGCCCCCCCCCTTCATGTGTGATTGGAGAGAGAGAGAGAGAGCAAGATCAAGGGGTGGGTGGAAGCAATGATGCAAGAGGGCATCATGAAAGAATATGATCACAAGCAAAAACCACACACAACCACAACCATCATCAACAACCATGATGCTAACAAAGTCAAGCCATCATGAAGTATGAAGTCAAGCAAGTCAAAGGAGGGTGCTATCATGATACAACAAAATGCAAAGACCCCCTTCCACAAATGCCTATTTGCAACAATGCAAATAAGCCCTCCTCCACCAATCTTCGGCCAATGAACGGAACAATGGAAATCGGCCGAAACGGAAAGCAAACTGGCAACTCCAGAAAACTGGTCCCGTAATAAATTACAGGAAAACCCCGATACTGTGCATACACACCCGCATTTGTATTCCGACCGAAATACAAATGCAATGAGACAAAATCTACACTGTACTATACTAGAATCCGGCTTATACCAAAACCGGATAGTAATATCTGTTCGATCCTGATCCGTGCAATACCGCACGTATCTGATCGAACCCTGCCATATAACCATACGGCCTATAGTACAAACTGTCCGATCCTGATCCGTGCAATACCGCACGTATCTGATCGGACCTTGCCATATCTCCATACGGCCTCTACAACCTTTCGCCCGAAAGCTGAGTAACTGAATGTGGGGGACTCTAAAGACTCGTCAACACCTTGGTTGTGGATTTAACCACTAGCACGTCAGAGGTATAAGCCAATACGTGACGGGCTACCAGGTACTGACCAAATGGGACGTCGATGAGGAAGCTCACCCCGACACCCAACTGAGCCTGTCAGTGACAATATCCGTGCAGTCCGGTCCGTTCGTCTATGAGTATCGCATGGCGGGCCTAGGGGGTTGGTAAAAGTCAGACCCCCAAAAGCGGTACAAGTCGTGTCGGAGTGTAGCCCAGAACACCCTGAGATACTACTGGAATACCTACCAGTAAATCTCCTTGCCTTGGCCAAGGACTTTGTGTAATGGCTCTCCTAGACACAGCACGACCTCACCCCCAATACCGGGAGAGACGAACCCCTGAAGATACGCTCACTGCCTCCATGTGGCTCGGGACTGTACCCAACTAAAACCTGTTTGCACGACTCCTTTGAGCCGTGGTAGGGTAGTAATCAAAGTACAGTGGGAACTCACACGAGACAAATGACGATCCCCAGGTCGATGAACTAACCTGCACACATGTCACCAGGGAACTGCCATCTGACGTCTGGTATATGACCAACTAGCATGTTCCCGGCGAGTCCTGTCCGGTGTACTCATAACCCAATGAGCACCTGTATACATCTTAGGTGATCCAACTGACACCAGTGGCTTGTGAGACCGGCCACCGCCCCTCGTCGGGGTCTCGACTGTATACACTAGTCTACTAATGGAGTATCGATGCCCGGTCTCGAAACTCCCACGACTAGGGACCTTTTAAGGATATGCTTGTAGACCCCCAGCTCTCACTTATATGATCGCCCTCATACTGCTGGTGGTTAAGCAAGAATCCTAGGGGCTCTATCAACGTGTAATAGCGACGTGTCATGTCACCTAAAGCAGTACACGATGATAAAGGTAAACCAGATAGCATACTATCATCTCGAGTAAGACTGTCCTACCGGGATAGGTCCTCCCTCAATCATTACAATCACGTACCTGTGACCTAATAATTGACTCTGAGGGCACTATCTCCAACAATCTCCCACTTGCACTCAAGGCTAATTATTGCGATGTCGCATACTCACAGCCCGTGTGATACCGAACACCCAACTCCTCTACTAGTCAGTTTCACAAAGCTCGTTTGCGAAACTATTGCGTTCGAGGAATAGCCTCAGTGAGTGGATCCGCCTTGTTGTCTCTTTCCATGTCTCTCTAAATCTCAAGTTCGCGGAGAAACCTATCTCCCGAAAAGAGCAATACCTGTCTTAGAATGTGTCTGGATGTCTGATGGGACATAGCTCATAAATGAACTCCAAATCCAAACTTCTTAGACTATATCGTCAACTGAACTTAATCAGTATCCTGCGCGCCATGCCTCCCTCAGTATTGCCTTGGACCACCTGTCCAAAATACTGCCCCTCATCAGAAGGAAAACTATAACTCTGACAACCTTCTTGTCGTCCATGTCACCTTGGAAGCCTGGAATGATAACTGTCTCCTGAATGAGGCTGTCGTTATCATCTCCCTAGAACATCCACTTATGTTCTAAAACTGCTTCCGACTGTTTCTCCAGGATTGGATTAATGTCAACTTATTGCATCCAGTGCAAGAACAATATCTGGTGTGGTACTTGACATCTCATGATTGACTCAATTGCCTAAGCAAGTGATCTGCCAATCATGCACATCCCTCTCCCCTTTAGTCTGTAAGACACCTTTAGAGAGGGTGACTCCATTACCTGCAGGTACACTACCGTGCCAGGAGTCGTCCATCCTAAATACTCTTAGAATGCTGTCAAGTACCCTGATTGGGAAACCACCCAAATCTAGATCTAAGACCATAGATCTAGTAACCAGTATGTCTGATATAAAATCCATTTCCATTGTGGAGAAACAACTGTGTGACGACCAAAGTATAACCGATCGTAGTATAGGAGTTTCCTTTCCTACTTTGTGTATGTCATCCAAATACCAGGATATCACACCCTACTACCTTCTCAACAGATCCATCCCCTATTCTGATGAAGTCAAACCCATGACTGTCACATCAGAAATAGATGATCTATCTCCGCTACTGGTGCTTCAGTCTGTAAATAGACATAAGCTACCTGTCCACCAATGCTTCCGCTGCTCCCACTGACTACGACAACCCTCTGGCAGAGTCATATAGACGTGCACTTCTAAAACTAGTTTAGAACGACGCTATACTCATCCTCCCGCCGGGTCTCGCAGCCTGGAACAACAGCAATGGTAATTGTGGGTAAACAAGAACTTCCCTGTCACCGTCCTTGAGGCTACCGTAGTACCTCTCGGGTGCCTGAAGTTACCCACCTTATCTGCGGAGTGGCCAATGGAATGTCAATCCAGATTGAATCTTTAGGTTCCTTATCAAATCTTCAGTAATCGTTTGTGGTTCTGGAATCACTTCCAGTTCTACCATACTCCCACTTCTGTTTTCTGAAAAAATCCATTTTTTTAATAAAACTGTGGCGAGTCTAGAACAATATTGCTATTGTTCATCCAGATGGTAGAAAGTCAACCCGCGTCATAGCCTGGGTCAACCCACAAACAGCCATTACAGAAACGTGCCTTGAGTTGTCCAGTGTCTGGTTTTAATCATAAACCGGACAACTCCCCGTACCTTAACATCGTTAAGATATGAACTGTTCTATATCCAATATAGAAACAGAGGCACTGATTTAATTGAACTAGATTCAAATCATGCAGCTGTCCCCAGCGCATGTCAACTAAATGGAAGGAGGCCAGATCAGCGTTACTCAACTTAGGAATACTTCCAATTATGAGTAACCTGAAAGAGAAGCAATTTCTCTTAATCATTACTATCAACTGAACACCATACACAAGTATCTACATCTTCGATCTCTTTGAAGAATCCCGATACCTGCTATACCTGGTTCTCTACTCTATTCAAATACCTATAACTTCTCAAAATTCAGATCCTGTGTTTCCACGAAACACTTGTCTAAAAACTAGAGAAGTCATAAGTAAACTGAATGTAGTACGAGGACCAACCCCTCTGTCCTGATGGACCCTGGACAACATACAATCCTTTGTATAAGTCCCTTGAGTCTGATAACTCATTCACTGTGTGTCGTAGGTTGAAAACTGTACTTATGGTTAAGAAGAATTACACCGCTATTTAATGCTCCTTACCTAACCATCTACTGATATAGGTAAATGTCATAGACATAATTTCAAAAAGGTATATCTCACTCTATGAAAATAGACGTACAGATATATCAATTTGAAATTGGTGCATAACAGCGGATATTCAAAACCAAATATTTGCCGACTGGCAAACAACCCAGGTGATTTCCTCAAATATCACCGATTACAACGAATCCCGATATAATGAGGATGATCACCCAATTCCCAATAACTTACTCCCACTCATCATCTGTAAAACTATACAGATGTGAGAATCGTACCTGGTAAATACATACCCTGGAGTAAGTATCTAATCGGGAAATCAGTTTTCCTTTAACATTACACAGTGAAACTGAAATATCGAAATGTTCCGATGGGGTATTCTGGTATTCCTAGTAATGCCTCTTCCAGATTCACGACTGTAACCGTATAGTTCTTTGCCACCTCTCCAAATCCCTTCATATGTCTTTAGTCATTACCTTCTGCACACCCATTAGGCCAAATGGTTTTCTTCCTTCCCTACCGTTCGGCACCAGCCTATGGTTTGGAAGAAGACTATCCAATAAGCATAATGGGTGTACTGTCCTAGTCCTAGGAGCACTCGCAATGCGAGAGAAGGTGAAGATAAAAGACACCTGAATGTACTTTATTCCTATTTCTCCTGAACCAGGATCCATCCCCGAACTGGAACAAGTTCCTTTCGAGTTCGTATATGACCATACGATGGATTATCCAATAAAATGGGATCTTCGTAGTGATACGGAGTGTCCTGGAGAAATACAAAGGTGATTTAGGATTGGCGAAGAAATACTTGGTTCGGTCGTGAATAGCAGTCGCAATTTACTTTGCCCTCTTACTAATCCCTTGTTTTGTCTGAACTTAATACCTTCTGTATACCGTTTAAGCTAACTGGTTTTCTTTATTCCCTACCAGTCGGCACCAGCCTATGGTTTGGAAGAAGACTATCCAATTTGCATAATAGGTGTACTACTCCTAAACTAAGGAGTACTCGTAACCTGAGAGAGGGTAAAAGGAAAAGACAACTGAATAATCCTATCCGTTTTCTCCAGAACCGGAAACCATCCTCGAATAAATCTGTCGAGTTCGTATCTAACCATACGATGGTTTTGTCCAATGGAAGTGGACGTTCGTAGTAAAACGGGGTGTCCTGGAGAAAAGGGTAAAAGTAGGAGTGGCAATGAGGTTTGCAACTCTGACAATCCAAAGGTCGGTGTTTAAGAAGGTTCGGTCAACTTGGTCACTGAGTCAAAGTCTTAGGGTCGGGTCAATGGTCGCTGCCAAAGAGAGAGAGAAAAGAAACACTCAGCGTGCACTCTAACCTAGATCAGAATGGTTACCAATTTATCTAATCTGGAAACCTCCCACTGTACCTCAAATTCTTCTCCAAACCTAAAAGAAGAATTAGTCGGGGTCACCCGAGGAGTAAACTAACTCATCAGTGGGAATCGGGATCCAACTATCATCGCATGATAACGTGACGGAATCCGCTCACGGTATCACACTCCAGAAGGTATGCGCATATCTGGCAAGTTTCAGTACTTTTGAAACTCCCGATGTGATTTCTGCCCCATGCTCTTATGACCTTGACTTTGGCCAACAAATCATAAGTCACATGTCAAGTTCTGCCCGTCATTCTCCAGGTTAATTTGAATCCACCCGTACATACCCTTGACTTTGGCCAACAAGGCAGTACGACTGTTCCAAACCAACGCATCTATCTATGCTGCATATGAATAACCAACAGCTACCAAACACTGTGCCTTGACTTTGGCCAACAAACACAGCTTGAATACTATTGACTACCCATATGAAACGACGGAGGGCTACGAATGGTTTCTGGCGAAAACCTTTAACGTAATGAACTTGATATCGTTGAAGGAACGGATAGCTTTTTAGAAATATAGTGACGACAACTTCCGCTAAAGAGGTCACTCCCGGTGAAGGGATCTCGGCTCTTTCCCCGTAGAATGGGGTGCAGGATATTCCAACTGAATACCACGGTGCAAAGCAAAAGTAATCGGCTATAGTGAAGTTAATGCCCTGACGCAAACTTATTGTCCAAGGGGTCACTCCCGGTGAAGGGATCTCGGCCCTTGCCTCGTCGACTGAGGAGCAGGATATTCTAAATGAATACCGCGATGCAAAACAAAAGTGAACGTCCTTGCAATAACAGCTTTTTGAAAAGTGTTCCAACAACATCAGATTAGGTTTGTTTAACTTGCATTGATCCGAATCAATGCAGTCCCATCAATTGATCACACCATAAAGAACGAAAATATACTGACGTACGTATATGCCATCCGCATTCGCTACTGGGTCCCGTCATCACCCGTTAGGTTAGCTAACTAACGGCAGAGCGGGGACTGGACTAGCGCGGATGTAAAACATATACAACATCTACTAATATATATACCAATATATTATATTCGCTCAAGGCGTGAATAAAAATGCAACATCACAGAAAATGTACAGCATCACAGAAACAATACAGATATCTGGGATCCCCGGGTTTCACAGAGCCGCTGAAACCCGACGTTCCCCTGGTCGTGTGGATAGCCTGTGCAATGAAATCCTAGACCCCTACGGGCGCGGCAAGTCACCCGCCAAAACCTGAAGCGAGGCAGCCCCCTTCAGCCCCGTGAATGGACCACCCAGCACTTCACGGAATCCGGCAACTTGGGCACCCCTCCTGGGTCAACCTGTACCCCCTACGAGTACGGCGAATAGCCCGCCAATCCTAGAGTGAAGCCCCTTCCGTCTCAATGCCATGAGATGCGGGCTTGTTGCCCTCCAGAACCCGGCTATCCGTGCACCCCTCCGCGGGGCAATCCTAGTACAGAAAGTAAAATATACATACAACGGGTACATCGACCGCAACCAGGTCGTGCCCCAAAATAATAATACAAACAGGCAGTGACGGCAGTCCACATGTCGGACGCTCGCCCCGCAATATCAAATGTACATAATACAACCACAACTGTACTAGCATTGCATCCAGGCTATCCCCCACGACCGATCCGCAACAACACAGCAAATACATAGAACATCAACGTGAAAGTCACGTTCGCAAATCCGTCTAACCGGGCTATAGCAGTTAGACCGGATTTACCGATCGAGTGACATTCACGGTCGCAGATATAATGTAAATACTGTGAAAAATGTGTTTAAAATTTTCCGATTGACCAAAAATTAACAAGTGGGCCCCCAAGCAATACTGTAGCACTCACAGAAATAATTGGCCCAATTTTAATATTCCAAAACCCCTAATTACTACCCTGAAGCCCACTGGAAAAAGATGGCCCACTGACCTCTCCACACTGCGGCGGATCCGCGTCCCAATATAGAGGTGAGGCCGCGGTTCCGCGCTCATGAGGAGAGATCACAGTGTCGAATTTTTCCAGTATGCTTAGAATTTCCTGCACATCATTCTGAGACCACCTGAAAAATTTTTGGACACCAAAAAATCTTAACAGAAAACTGATGTGCACAAAAACATAGATTTTGGAATTTTGGTCGATCGGAAAAGCAAAACACATCAAACGAAAGCTAGACGAAGTTAATGGCGAGGCTCTGATACCACTGTAAGTGCACGGCGGCGCCCCGGCCGTCAATCCGACGGCCAAACGCGGAAACGGTGGTAAACTTAAATTTTTGCGGACTTGGCAAAACGGCACCACCGCGCACTAAACCCCGGATCGTTAACCATTAACAAGTCTAAGCTACAAAGAGGATGGGTTAGAGATATATACCATACGATCCAAGTCCTCCGGTCTTCATCTCCAATCCGATCTCCTCGCGGGATCTCCGTCCGTCTCATCCTCGTCGCCGGAAGTGCACCACATCGCCTTCTGCGTTTACGGGCTCCCACCTCAATGCCGAGGCAACTCGGGCACGAAGCCGGCTACTCGACGTGCCCAAGGTTCGTTGTAGAATATGTAGTGAGCAAGTCTCATTTTTGGGGTTTGTGGAATTGCCATTGGTGAAGGAAAAGAGAGCTTGGAGAGAGGTGAGAAAAATGGAGCATACTCAAGAAGGAATGTATCATATTTTTCTCCACACATCAAAATGAAAATCAATCCCCTTGCCCCCAAGGAATGGCCGCCCCCCCCCCCTTCATGTGTGATTGGAGAGAGAGAGAGAGAGCAAGGTCAAGGGGTGGGTGGAAGCAATGATGCAAGAGGGCATCATGAAAGAATATGATCACAAGCAAAAACCACACACAACCACAACCATCATCAACAACCATGATGCTAACAAAGTCAAGCCATCATGAAGTATGAAGTCAAGCAAGTCAAAGGAGGGTGCTATCATGATACAACAAAATGCAAAGACCCCCTTCCACAAATGCCTATTTGCAACAATGCAAATAAGCCCTCCTCCACCAATCTTCGGCCAATGAACGGAACAATGGAAATCGGCCGAAACGGAAAGCAAACTGGCAACTCCAGAAAACTGGTCCCGTAATAAATTACAGGAAAACCCCGATACTGTGCATACACACCCGCATTTGTATTCCGACCGAAATACAAATGCAATGAGACAAAATCTACACTGTACTATACTAGAATCCGGCTTATACCAAAACCGGATAGTAATATCTGTTCGATCCTGATCCGTGCAATACCGCACGTATCTGATCGAACCCTGCCATATAACCATACGGCCTATAGTACAAACTGTCCGATCCTGATCCGTGCAATACCGCACGTATCTGATCGGACCTTGCCATATCTCCATACGGCCTCTACAACCTTTCGCCCGAAAGCTGAGTAACTGAATGTGGGGGACTCTAAAGACTCGTCAACACCTTGGTTGTGGATTTAACCACTAGCACATCAGAGGTATAAGCCAATACGTGACGGGCTACCAGGTACTGACCAAATGGGACGTCGATGAGGAAGCTCACCCCGACACCCAACTGAGCCTGTCAGTGACAATATCCGTGCAGTCCGGTCCGTTCGTCTATGAGTATCGCATGGCGGGCCTAGGGGGTTGGTAAAAGTCAGACCCCCAAAAGCGGTACAAGTCGTGTCGGAGTGTAGCCCAGAACACCCTGAGATACTACTGGAATACCTACCAGTAAATCTCCTTGCCTTGGCCAAGGACTTTGTGTAATGGCTCTCCTAGACACAGCACGACCTCACCCCCAATACCGGGAGAGACGAACCCCTGAAGATACGCTCACTGCCTCCATGTGGCTCGGGACTGTACCCAACTAAAACCTGTTTGCACGACTCCTTTGAGCCGTGGTAGGGTAGTAATCAAAGTACAGTGGGAACTCACACGAGACAAATGACGATCCCCAGGTCGATGAACTAACCTGCACACATGTCACCAGGGAACTGCCATCTGACGTCTGGTATATGACCAACTAGCATGTTCCCGGCGAGTCCTGTCCGGTGTACTCATAACCCAATGAGCACCTGTATACATCTTAGGTGATCCAACTGACACCAGTGGCTTGTGAGACCGGCCACCGCCCCTCGTCGGGGTCTCGACTGTATACACTAGTCTACTAATGGAGTATCGATGCCCGGTCTCGAAACTCCCACGACTAGGGACCTTTTAAGGATATGCTTGTAGACCCCCAGCTCTCACTTATATGATCGCCCTCATACTGCTGGTGGTTAAGCAAGAATCCTAGGGGCTCTATCAACGTGTAATAGCGACGTGTCATGTCACCTAAAGCAGTACACGATGATAAAGGTAAACCAGATAGCATACTATCATCTCGAGTAAGACTGTCCTACCGGGATAGGTCCTCCCTCAATCATTACAATCACGTACCTGTGACCTAATAATTGACTCTGAGGGCACTATCTCCAACAACTATATGATAGCTTTATGTGTGACATGGATATTCAAGATATGTTTAGGTGTTCAATGGTTAGATTAGGGTTTTTAGAAGTGAACACGTATAGCTTCTTAGTCGCGAACCTTAGAATAAAATTACACTCACACGCACACACATGCTTACTGTTATACTTGTGCATATATGGGAAGAGATATATACACACACACATAGGTATGGGACTGTGTGTATATATATATATACTCGTGTGCCTACACTTGGATGATGAGGATAGTGGATGATATATGGAGATGAGTCGATGAGTTTGGGCTTGGTGCCACGAGATCGGTGATATGATGTGGTTCGTATTATGAGATACGAAATGAGATTTTAGCGGGCTTTTGGACGTGTGTTTTCATACTCACATATATATATCGATGGTATCAGTTTGTACTAGACTTAGATCAGTACCCCAGTTCATGAGATATGATGATAAGGATACCAGATAATTGATGAGATAAATGTGAGATTCGACCCGTACCCTGATTTGGGATGCCGTACGACGGATTTACGTACGAGCTATATATTGATGATAGATCCGCACTCTTGACTCGAGGATGTCATATTGTGTATTGTATCGTATGTGATACTATTGAGGATGGATCACTGACTATTATATGTATATATATATCGACTCAGATTTAGGTGGTTTCTATACCCTTTCGATTAGCTTGTTAGTTAGATCTGTAGTTTACTTAGTAGATGTTAGACTAGACCCGAGTTATACCTATTTCAAAACTAACGAATCGTGAGTATTTTAAGACAGGACAAGGGCTTCTACGGATATTTTCAAAAGACGCAACTTTTCTTAAAAACACCGTAGCCCTTATTTTTTTTAAACCCCACGATTCATGTTATTTCAAATGGCAAAACTGTATGATATATATATATATATTGATGTAGATTCTTCACTGTTGTGTTTATTATTCATTTTCCGCATATTCTTGCTATTCGCATCGCATTGCATGTTTAAATGTGTTTATTGACATATTAAACCCATGTTGTCAGGACACCAGCACCATTATCGATGATGCGTATGTTCCACGTACACCTGCTTGCCGGCTCACACACTTCATCATCGATAATTGCCATGTCACTACATAGTAGGACTGTTGCATCAGGATATGACTCCTTGCATGACATACTTGTGTACATACATATTGTACACTCATACTTGCGTACACACATATTGTACACCCATACCTGCATACATACGTATTTGCATATACATAGATGATTCTGGCTTGATTTTGGGATTTGGGAACCACAAGGTATATTTTAAAACTGGATTCATTTTAAAAGAGTGGTTTCCCTTGACATGTGCATATTACTGTTCCATGTTGCATGATATACGGATATGCTTACATTTCTGTTATATGTCACATACATCATGCTTTAGATCATACGCATAGAGATATTTGTTTTCATGAGATTTCTGGATTTGGGAACCGTGGTTATTTCAAAATAAAGTTTGTATTGTTTTAAAAACCCGGTTTCCCTCGATATGATATTTCAGTGCGTCCACCTTGTGTTTTCTCGGTTCTAAGACGTATGACATGTGAAACCCAATTCGAGGAACCAGATGAGGCCGATTGCGGTTACATGGTGGGCCCGGTATGGTACCCC
Source organism: Agapanthus africanus (assembly GCA_030015575.1). Lineage (NCBI taxonomy): Eukaryota > Viridiplantae > Streptophyta > Magnoliopsida > Asparagales > Amaryllidaceae > Agapanthus > Agapanthus africanus. Next base: position 317,351,114 of record CM057338.1, on the reverse strand, counting down.
GGGGCGAGAACGGATCTGTCGCGCAGTAGGTGATGAGCCTGGAAGAGGGACCATTACCTACCGGTGATAGTATTTGGGATCGGCGGATATCCGGAGGATACCGACCGGAGTCGAGAGATGATACAGGCCAATCCGGACTGACGGAGCCCGATATATGAGGATTTACGTGCCGATACTGGGCACAGGTTTCATGATGTTTTCGAGTGTCGATACTGGACACTCAGGTTCCATGATTTTGATGTATCGCGAGGGACACACGTTGATTTATATCCTCATACTTCCATGCATATGCTTTATGATATTTACATGCATGATGTTTTGTGTCATTGGTAGACACGTGGACGAGATCCACATGCATACAGACATTGATTACATAGTTGGATGATATCTACATACTTTTAGACTTCATGATATAGTTGACATTGATTCATGTTGATTACATTGATCACACCTCATATTTATAATATATTGCTACCTGAGACACTGGCACGAGCACTTGGTACTACACTTACATATAGATGTTTACCCTTGCCACCTTATCATGCTTCAGACTTTATCATATTGAGGATATATTATTACTGATCGTTTGACCTAGGATTGAGTCATACATACGATTTCTACTCTGTGATGTTTTCTACTCACGAGTTGGTAACTCACCCCCGTTGTGCCACAGTTCTTGCAGGTTTTGCCGTACAGTTTTCATTGCGGCTTTCTGGCACACTGCTTCCTTTCTGGGTGATTGCTTTGGTAGGTGGGTTCACTCGCATCGTGACCACCATTGTACTTATTTATTTTCAGTTGTATCTAGTAAAATTCCATCAACCAGACTTGTATATTTATTTCAGACTTAGAAACCAGTTGTGTATTATTTCGACCTTAGAGTCGTGCGTTATAGTATTATGGTTTTCTTGATGATTTTAAGTTTTCTTTTGAGTTTTGATCTTCGTCCTTCAGCGTTGTATATTATATTGCTTGCGTGGTTGTGACCATCGATTGACGAAGAGCTATCTCCCGCTTGGGGATGCCTTATATCATTGTGCATATATTATTCATGTTGTACCCCGTTTGGGGCCAGTTTTACAAAGGAAACTTTGCCGAAATTTTCAGAAAAGACTTGAGGTTTTAAAAATGCATATTCGGCTTATTTATTTAAAAATCTTGTTTTTAAAACATGCTTTCTTCACTTCTTTTAAACTAGTTTTCCCTCATTTATTATTTAAAACGGTTTTAGATTTCTGGGCTTTTGGCTTACTTGAATTAGATAAGGTCTTATAGACTTCATATGATTCAATGGCCAGTCAAGTGCTATTTCGGGTCATGACAAAGTTAGTATCAGAGCGCTAGGTTAACCTTGGTTTGAGTCTAAGTTTGACTATGCGGAGTCTAGAGCGTTTGTATATATTCGGAACTTAGGCTTGACCTTACGGAACTTAGACTTAGTCGAGGGGGTATTACACCCGAACTTTCGTCGCATAGATTGACCTTGGTTGATAGAATAGGTGACTTAAGGAGAGTGACGTACCGTGTGTATGTTCCGCGGCATACTTGCGATACGCCACTCCGCTTAAGGAACCTTAGGATGTACATTTCCTTGCACAGTAATATATTCATTCCTATGATCTATCATCATCGATATTGGTTATGATTTTGCTGCCTCGATTACACGAGCAGAGAGAGCTACGACTAGAGTTGCGTCAGCACGAGCTGGTCACGGACGTGGACTGACCAGGGCGTGGTTCCAGGGATATATGATTGTATATAGAGGCGTCGTCTTATTGTGTTTTCGTGCCATGAGCATTTGATGGATCGCTTTTACGAGATTTCTCGGATGTGCAGATCAGCACCAGAGGATTGAACCACTGATAGAGGCCAGCCAGAATGTGATGACCATTGAAGTATAGCTTATTCATGATGATTGAGGCACTTTTCAACGTGCAGATGAATGAGCCAGTTGTTGCTGCGAACGACGAGATATTGCCCCAGATGTTGGAGCTATTGCAGTACGAGTTGGACTTAGAGATATGATGGAAGGTCGCTCGTCATCCGAGGATGAATGACTAGGAAATGTGGTTCGTTTGCTTACCCTGACGCGAGGTCATCAGATTGATTGATTCCAGCTATAGACGACTTCACGCAAGTACATTGAGAGTCAATGGAGACGATCGAATGTCAGGAGCCAATTTTCTAAGTTTAAAGAATTCAGAGACAAATGCAAGTAATGCTATAGACCCTCTAGAAGAATGAATCCCTAACTCGACGTAATGACCATGGAACGCCTTTAAACCTTGGGGTTTGCGGCAGTTTAGCGGTGTCATTTGTGAGGCTTGGGTTTGCCCTTCTACGGTTGGTCCACAGGTGTTGTAGCATGTACTGGAGTACTATTAAACTGTACCCAAGATGTTTAGATCTTGGGGGAATTATGGAGCCTTGACAAATCGATCGAAAGGTTCGACATCTTTCGGATATCATGTGATGGGATGCATTGCTTGGGAGACACCAAATACGAGTATAGCCGTTGGAGCACAGTCCATGCAACCACGATGAGACGAGTCCGAAGCAGTCGACAGCAGAGAAAAGTGGAGTAAGAGGTTCATACGAGATCTTGATGAGATGACGTTCCACTCCGCCGACATCAGAGATGCGATACGCATGCAGAGACGTTGTATATAGATATACCTTCCAGAAGGAGTCGTGACGAGTATGCAGCTGTTCCGGAACAAGAAACAGATATAGAAAAGGGTGATAACCTCCGGACAATTCGGCAGAAACGAGATTGAGAGAGACCTCGACAAGACTTTTCTGGAATATTATACGAGAAGATTTGGACCCAGGATCGGTCCTATTGCGCACACCCAGCAGGCCAAAGTTCGGCATCGTCGACGGGATAGTTGGCTAAAGATCTGTAGAGGATGTGCCAGAGCGGGACTGTTTCCGTCGTCATTCTATATTGGGCCGTTGAGCCGAGGAGCTATATATCTAGCAATGCACAGTGAGAGAAAAGAGCCAAAAAGCACCAGGCGCCAGACCATGAACAGGAGGCAAGTAGATATCTTGCTCTGCTAGCATTGGATGCACCGAAACCTTCTCGACTTTAAAGGAGGAACTATCAACGACGGAATTTATGATTTGTGATTTGGTGATTCGATTATCATGTATCCGTCACCTTGGATTTCGGTATTTTGGGCGATCTATTCGCATGATTTAGTCTTGATGACCGAGTTTCATGATATTTGTTTTCGTGCACCATGGTTGCACCTTCTGGGTATTCATATTTTGTGCATAGTTATTACCCTTGAGATATGCTTTATACACCGTTGTGTTGATTTATGATTTGTGCACAGTTATTGCACGTGATATCGTTTTGTGCCTTGGCTGCACATATTTATGACTTCATGGACTTTATACAGTTGAGTCGGTTTTGTGCATATGATACGCACATGATTTAGATTTTATTCGTACATGATGGATGCACCGATTTGGATTTTCGCGCATGTTGGGCGCATGTTATGAGATGCGATTTTGGTGCACACCAGATACACTAAATCGGGATTCTTCGTGCATATCTGATGCACCTGATTTTGCTGTCAGGCACACACGTTGTCTCTGACAGGTGTTTCGTGCACATTGAACTTAGATGTTGTTTCTGTGCACATGTATGGCACATATATGGATTTTGATTTCAGTGTGCACCAGACGCACATAGCATTCTTATGCACATTTTGGGATCGATTTCTTATGGAGCAGTACATTTTTATGATATTTGCTATTTGTTTTCATACTGAGCAGGACTAGTCAGAGGAAGTACCTGGATATATTTTGCATGCATTGATAGTTATTGGAGGGATTTCCAAAAAGGGAGCTATAGTCTCAGTATTTACCTACGTGTCTGATATGACATGAAACGTTTAAAACAAGGAAACCCTTCTAAATTATTTTTTTTCAAAACGGCGGGACGTACATATTAAACAAAGGATAAGTATATTTATAGTTATTTTCTTACAATAGACGTCCACCATTGTGCCGCGATACGTGCATCTCACAGCAACACGAAAAGTTTGGCTTGCATTTCTTTCAGATGTTTACATGTACAGATTTGATGGTTACAGGTATAGTTTGATGTATATTATATTGGTTTCGTTTTGGATTTGACATTTGTGTCTTCACCATGACTCCTATGATTGCGGGATGCTTGACGAAGTTTTGTTTTTCAGTTATCTGCTCATTGTTCATGCGCGTGCATTGCGCGATGCGTTTTATGTATTGATGATTTCGGAGCCCCGACGACTTGGACTTTTTACTGAAATGTTTTAGTATTGAGAGATTTAAATTTAAATTCGGGGACCGAATTTCTTTAATGGGGGAAGATTGTAACATTTCAAAAAAAATAAAGTATTATTTTTGGGAATTTTTATAATTAATTAATAAAATATTGAATATTTTAATAAGACGGTATAATTAAATACCGATAAATTGGGAAAAATTTGGAAAATTATGGAAAATTATGGAAATAACAAAAAAATAAGGTGCATTATGTGATTTATGCAAATTATGAAATTTTACGATTTATTATACACCAATTTTGTGCTAATCGCGATTAAAAATCGCTAATCGTGTTTTAAGCGTATTTTGTGCACACGACATGCACATGTCATTTTAACACTTGTTACATTTTTTTTCTCCTACATGATTTTTGGGTGTATGGTTGTTTGTTTTGGGTTTACTATTGAGGAGAGAAGAAAACAAAGAAAAGAAAATGGAAAATGGAAATGAATATTGTATTAGGTATGGGCAAGTGAGAGAGTGAGAGGTGAGTGGTGTCCCATTGACCAAGACCCTTGTTTTCTTTCTCATCTTCATTATTCTCTCTTCTCCTCTCACTTGGGTTGCTGCCCTCTTCCTCCCCCCATCTCAAAACCCCCACAACTCCATGAAAAATTCATCAAAACCCGATCCCCACTTCATTAAAAATGTGCATGACCTCACTAGCTACACCTTGGACCAAGAAAGCTTGCATTTTGGACACTTGGGGCAACTCAAGAAAATTCTTGAGTTTCCAAATGAGGTATTCTCTTAACCATTAGCCTAGTATTTCAACTCCTTTTTCATCCATGTTAAAGTAGAACCGATATTGTGTGGTTTTGGGAACTTTGAAAACTTGAGTTGAGGATTAGGGTTTTAGTTGAACCCAAAGGTGAAATTAAGGTTACTAGAGGCTATACAAACCCTGCGGTGATTGATTGGAGACCCAAAACAGAGACTAGAACCCCGGAATACGAACTTAGAAACCCGATATCGGAGGAATTGTGGATTTTGTGAGTGTAAAATGAAATCTGCTATCACCCGGAGCCTCTGAAAATTATTTAGCAAACACAGAGAGATGTGCTGGCACCCAGGAAGCTAACCCCAAGATCCCAGCCCCTGACTCCATTCTTTGGCTGCATATTTAATCATTCTGGCCGCAATTTGCGGCCAGAGTAGGTTAGATATGGTTCGTGTTTAGTCTGTAGCTCCATCTCCTGTAAACTAGACCCTTGGCATATGCAAAATTAACTAATTTGACCTAGGGTAAAATCTGGGACCATTTTCAAGAGTTGCTAATCTGATTCGGGGTTTCGTTTTGCGAATTTTGAATTCTTGATTTTTGTGATTTGTGTCGTATTCGATCGCTTGACGTTTGTACGTCGAAATCGAGTGTTATTTGGTGGTTTTAAAAGCGTATTCCATAGGTTCTAACCTATAGGCCTTTAGCGTGTCGTTTTGGTTTTCCGATGTAATTTTAATACGCATTTACGATACGTTATGATGTGTAGGTACCCCATGAAGACTTCGAGATGACAAGCAAGCACGTGGCGACGTCAGTAACGGAAAGCGAAGAGCAAGGTGAGTAGATTATATCTACGGGGGAAGTCGGGTGGATGGCGTATAGCACCCCCGTAGTTCGATGTATAGTATGCTATATACACACCCCCCCACACACACACACTATATGATAGCTTTATGTATGACATGGATATTGAAGATATGTTTAGGTGTTCAATGGTTAGATTAGGGTTTTTAGAAGTGAACAAGTATAGCTTCTTAGTCGCGAACCCTAGAATAGGTTTACACTCACCGCACACACATGCTTACTTTTATACCTGTGCGTATATGGGAAGAGATATATACACACACACACATAGGTATGAGACTGTGTGTGTGTGTGTGTGTGTACTTGTATACCTACACTTGGATGATGAGGATAGTGGATGATATATGGAGATGAGTCGATGAGTTTGGGCTTGGTGCCACGAGATCGGTGATATGATGTGGTTCGTATTATGAGATACGACATGAGATTTTAGAGGGCCTTTGGGCGTGTGTTTTCATACTCGATTCTTTTCTTTCTCCTTCGAAAAAGCGAGCTTTGCACTCACAAAATTGCCTCACTTGCAGCATGGCAGCATCGTTTCTTTCCATGTGAGATGCAAGACTATCATGGAGTTCCGCATATATATATCGATGGTATCAGTTTGTACTAGACTTAGATCAGTACCCCAGTTCATGAGATATGATGATAAGGATACCAGATAATTGATGAGATAAATGTGAGATTCGACCCGTACCCAGATTTGGGATGCCGTACGATGGATTTACGTACGAGCTATATATTGATGATAGATCCGCACTCTTGACTCGAGGATGTCATATTGTGTATTGTATCGTATGTGATACTATTGAGACGGGATCACCGACTATTATATGTATATATATATCAACCCAGATTTAGGTGGTTTCTATACCCTTTTGATTAGCTTGTTAGTTAGATTTGTAGTTTACTTAGTAGATGTTAGACTAGACCCGAGTCATACCTATTTCAAAACTAAAGAATCATGTGTATTTTAAGACAGGTCAAGGAATTCTACGGATATTTTCAAAAGACACATCTTTTCTTTAAAACACCGTAGCCCTTTTTTTTTCTAAACCCCACGATTCGTGTTATTTCAAATGGCAAAACTGTATGATATATATATATATATATATTGATGTAGATTCTTCACTGTTGTGTTTATTATTCATTTTCCGCATATTCTTGCTATTCGCATCGCATTGCATGTTTAAATGTGTTTATTATTATATTAAACCCATGTTGTCAGGACACCAGCACCATTATCGATGATGCGTATGTTCCACCTGCTTGCCGGCTCACACACTTCATCATCGATAATTGCCATGTCACTACATAGTAGGACTGTTGCATCAGGATATGACTCCTTGCATGACATACTTGTGTACATACATATTGTACACTCATACTTGCGTATACACATATTGTACACCCATACCTACATACACACGTATTTGCACATATATAGATGATTCTGGCTTGATTTTGGGATTTGGGAACCGCAGGGTATATTTTAAAACTGGATTCATTTTAAAAGAGCGGTTTCCCTCGACATGTGCATATTACTGTTCCATGTTGCATGATATACGGATATGCTTACATTTCTGTTATATGTCACATACATCATGCTTTAGATCATACGCATTGAGATATTTGTTTTCATGAGATTTCTGGATTTGGGAACCGTGGTTATTTCAAAAGAAAGTATGTATTGTTTTAAAAACCCGGTTTCCCTTGATATGATATTTCAGTGCATCCACCATATGTTTTCTCGGTTCTGATACTATGACATGTGAAATCCGATTTGAGGAGCCGGATGAGGCCGATTGCGGATACATGGTGGGCCCGATATGGTACCCCGAGGCGAGAACGGATCTGTCGTGCAGTAGGCGATGAGCCTGGCAGAGGGACCACTACCAACCGGTGATAGTTATTGGGCTCGGCGGATATTCGGAGGATACTGACCGGAGTCGAGAGATGATACGGGCCGATCCGGACTGACGGAGCCCGATATATGAGGATTTACGTGCCGATGCTGGGCACAGGTTTCATGATGTTTTCAAGTGTCGATGCTGGACACTCAAGTTCCATGATTTTGATGTGTCGCGAGGGACATGCGTTGATTTATATTCTCATACTTCCATGCATATGCTTTATGATATTTACATGCATGATGTTTTGTGTCATTGGTAGACACATGGACGAGATCCACATGCATACAGACAATGATTACATAGTTGGATGATATCCACATACTTTTAGACTTCATGATATAGTTGACATTGATTCATGTTGATTACATTGACCATACCTCATATTTATGATATATTGCTACCTGAGGCACTGGCACGAGCACTTGGTACTACACTTACGTATAGATGTTTACCCTTGCCATCTTATCATACTTCAGACTTTATCATATTGAGGATATATTATTACTGATCGGTTGACCTAGGATTGAGTCATACATACGATTTCTGCTCTGTGATATTTTCTACTTACGAGTTGGCAACTCACCCCCGTTGTGCCACAGTTCTTGCAGGTTTTGCCATACAGGTTTCATTACGGATTTCTGTTGCACTGCTTCCTTTCTGGGTGATTGCTTTGGTAGGTGGGTTCACTCGCATCGTGACCACCATTGTACTTATTTATTTTCAGCTGTATCTAGTAAAATTCTATCAACCAGACTTGTATATTTATTTTAGACTTAGAAACCAGTTGTGTATTATTTCGACTTTAGAGTCGCGCGTTGTAGTATTATGGTTTTCTTGATGATTTTGAGTTTCCTATTGAGTTTTGATTCTCGCCCTTCGGCATTGTATATTATATTGCTTGCGTGGTTGTGACTGTCGATTGACGAAGAGCTAGCTCCCGCTTGGGATGCCTTTTATCATTGTGCATATATTATTCATGTTGTACCCCGTTTGGGGCCAGTTTTACAAAGGAAACTCTGCCGAAATTTTCAAAAAAGACTTAAGGTTTTAAAAATGCATATTCGGCTTACTTATTTAAAAATCTTGTTTTTAAAACATGCTTTCTTCACTTCTTTTAAACTAGTTTTGCCTCAATTATTATGTAAAATGGTTTTAGATTTCTGGGCTTTTGGCTTACTTGAATTAGATGAGGTCCTATAGACGTCATATGATTCAAGGGCCGGTCATGTGCTATTTCTGGTCATGACACCATCGCCACTATCCCAATATTCGGGAGTGATACCGAAGAAGATGAAGAGATGGTCCACTCGGGACAACCCCAAGGAAATAGGCCAGGACTATCTACTCCTATGCTGGTTTTTGACAGTGACTCTGAGGACGATGCCAACGCAGTATTCTCCGTCCGCCTGTCCATACAGACCTTTGCTGGAGCTGACCAGAGTTTACGGATTACCCTGGTCCGCAGCGGCATTACAAAGAACTTGATGCACTTAGTACGTACAGCGTGCAAGAGCTGTAGACTTTCTACGTCCCTCCTAAGCAAAGAGGTGAGAAGGAGATACTTTTCTACCAATCCACGGAGACTAAAGTGGAGAAAGAAGTATGGCACGGTACCGAACCTGCGCTCGACAAGCTTCAACCGATCCGTCAGCCCAGATACTACACAGAAGGACTAAAAAGGATATTAAGATGCCAAGGCGTACCCTTCAAACAGACTACTCGACAAGCCCAGTTCTATAACAAGATTTGGGACGTTTTCGGGACTCAGCGAAAGATGCCCAACGGGAGAATGGAGACGGCTGGCCTTGGATACGTTCGGTCCAAGAAACGGGAGTGATTCTATGGCTGCCATATCATAAATAACTCCGGTGGAGAAGCGAATACATTTCCAGATAGCGTTGATGTTGAACCAGAGCAAGATCCTGCCGTACGAATATCAGGTCCGTCATTCGAAGAGCAGACTGACAAGATAATAAGAGAAGCGGGTCAAAGGGTTCGGGATGACCGCAGCCGCGAAATGGCCATTTACGAAAAAGCCAGGATGCAACGTATCATTCAGCAGGCTATGGAGGATGACAATCCCTTTCACCCCTAACCCGCTGTGAGCTCTCATGGCAAAAAGAAATCCCGGCGCAGAAGCAATGATAAGATCAAGAATGAGGACGGCGTTCAAAAACAGCGAAGCGGATCCAAGAAGTTACGCGAACGAGGAAAAGTCAGCTAGAACCCGACTTTTATGAAGAAGATGGGTCGGAAGTACTCTTTCCCTCAAGACAAAACAAGGAAAATATTCAACCTTGTCATGAAGTATCAAATGATGACGCTCCCGGAGTCTCGATACCCCGAACAGATAAACGAGGTCCATCATCCGGATTACTGCTCCTACCACTGAGTAGTGGGACATCCTCTTGAAGACTGCTTCACCTTCAAAAACTGGGTTGAAGATCAATATCAGCAAAGCAGGTTTTCTCTATCCGACAGTTGGAGAGTAGCCCCGCCACAAAAAGCATGAGCCGAGAATAACCTACACCGCAAGGGAAAGTCTAGATCAGCATCGAGCATGGAAACGAGCTCGTGCCTGCCATATAATAACATTTTCAAAGGAGGGAGAGCACGAGAATATGGACGACCTCTCCCAATGCTTCGCAAATGAAGATGAGAATGATCCGATTTCAGAATTTCCACCAACGCCAAAAGAGCTGGAAGAGGGGATACACACCACAGCAGACAACTTGAGAAAAATCGACTTGGGGACGGCAAACGACCTAAGGCTAACGTTCGTCAGTGAGCTGCTATCTGAAAAATAGGTAGCCACGTTAAAGGACGTGCTTATGTAGTATAAAGACTATTTCGCATGGATCTATTCCGAGATGCCGGGATTAGATCCAGAGATAGCTGTGCATAAACTAGCGATATCGCCGGACGTCAAGCCAGTTAAACAAGTGCTAAGAAGAATGTGGCTCGAGCTTGAAATGAGTATCAATGCTGAAGTCAAGAAGCTAATCGACTCCGGCTTCATCCAAGAAGTTCAATATCCTGACCGGATCGCTAATACCATTCCGGTAATGAAGAAAAATGGGGCAGTACGCATCTGCGTAGATTTTCGGGATCTCAACAAAGCTTGTCTGAAAGATGACTTCCCAGTGCCTGTCACCGAGTTGATGATCAATAACACATCCACCCATGAAATCTTCTCCTTCATGGACGGATCCTCAGGGTACAACCAAATCAAGATGGATCCTGAAGACCAAATGCACACTGCTTTCCGGACTCCGCTGGGCATATTAAGCTACAAAGTGATGCCATTCGGTTTGAAGAATGCTGGCGCCACCTACCAGAGGGCCATGACAAAGATCTTCGATGACCTCGTTCATGAGATTGTCGAATGCTATATTGACGACCTCGTAGTGAAAAGCAAATCGTACGAGGAGCACTGGGAGCATCTGAAGATAGTGTTCCAGCGCCTTCGGAAGTACAACCTAAAGATGAACCCTCTGAAATGCAAGTATCCTCAGGAAAATTCTTAGGATTCATCGTGCGACACCGGGGGATCAAAATAGACCCGTCAAAGATCAAGGCGATTATGGAAATGCCTTCGCCAAGAACTCTCAAGCAGCTGCGGTCTCTCCAAGGAAAGCTCGCGTATATCCGGCGGTTCATAGCTAACCTCTCCGATAAATGCTGCCCCTACAGTCATCTAATGAAGAAGGGGATCCCGTTTGTTTGGGATCGTAAATGCCAAAGCGCACTGGACGAAATCAAGCAATATCTGCAGAACCCGCCGGTACTGACCATGCCGGTCAAGGGAAAGCCCCTCATCCTGTACACAACAGCCCTTGAAGGTTTTTTAGGCGCGCTATGGGCATAAGAGAACGACCAAGGGAAGGAGAGAGCTCTCTATTATTTGAGTCGAGTTCTCCTGGGAGCAGAAAACAACTACTTCCCCATCGGAAAGCATTGCCTGGCACTGATCTTCACAGTAACAAAGCTCCGACATTACGCCTTGGCACATGAGGTCCAACTCATATCAAAGGTGGATCCTCTCAAGTACTTAATGTCAAGAGCCATGCTAATAGGAAGGCTTGCTAAATGGGCCATCCTCTTGATGGAGTTCTTGATAGTATATCGACCCCTCAAGGCAATAAAAGGCCAAGCCATCGCTGATTTTCTCGCTGAGCATCCGATACCAGCTAATTCTCCCTTAAACTATGAGTTGTCGGACGAACACGCGTTTGACGCCATCGATGGGGAGAAAGAAGGGAGTGATACCCGATGGGAACTCTACTTCGATAGAGCATCGTCTATGAAGAAGCGAAAGATAAATACCCCCATGATTAAATCCGGGGTGGGCCTTATCTTCGTAACTCCACAAGGAGGGATTATGCATTTTGCCCTTTCTTTAATGGAGCCAAGAACAAACAATGAAGCTGAGTATAAAGCTTTGATAGCAGGCCTCGAGATTGCTGTCCACATAGGGATCGAAGAACTCCTCATATATGGAGACTCCCAGCTGGTCGTTAGCCAAGTAAATGGAGACTACCAGACGTGCAGGCCAGAACTGATCAGGTATGGTGAAAAAGTGCAGCAATTGCTGACGCAAATCCCCTCCTATACCCCGGAAAGCATACCACGTGCGGAAAATAGCAAGGCAGATGCGTTAGCCAAGCTCGCTAAAGAACTGGCCGACAAAAACCTTGATGTAAAGATCATTGTGCAAAGTTACCGGATTCTCGCTCTAGCAGAAATATCTCTGAAGATCTATAAAGGAGAGGAAGCAACCAAACAAGAGGCCTTCCAAATGGAGGATGAAGAAAAGGAGAGAGATTGGAGGGAATTCTTCATAGACTATATTAAATCCCATCGAACTTTCGAAGACGCGTCGTTAAGATATCAGCTCATGAAGCGAGCCCTGTCTTTCGACTTCATTAATGGTACTCTTTATAAGAGATCATTCGATTGTTTATAGCTGAGATGCCTGGGACTAGAAGAAGCGAAAAGGGTCATTCAAGAAACTCATGACGGACTCTGCGGTTCCCATCAAGCTGGGCCAAAGATGAAGCTGAAGATCAAAAGAATAGGATACTATTAGCCCATAATGGTTCAGGACTGCCTCGAATATGCGAAGCAGTGTCACTCGTGCCAAATTCACGGGGACTTCATCCATTAGCATCCAAATCCGCTACATTCGACAGTGGCTAGTTGACCATTCGAAATGTGGGAAACCGATATAATCGGGCCCATCGAGCCAGCAACATCCAAGGGATATCGGTTCATATTGGCAACAACCGATTACTTCTCTAAATGGGCAGAAACAATACCATTAAGAGAGGTGAAGATGGAGAACATCCTCCATTTCTTCAAGACATACGTCCTCTATCGGTTCGGCACTCAGCGATGGATTATCTCTGATAACGGGCCAGCCTACAGAAGCCATAAGATCAGCCACTTCGCACAGCAGTATAAAATAGATTGGAAATATTCTTCAGTTTATAATCCCCGAGCTAACGGTCTAGCTGAGACTTTCAACAAGACCCTGACAAAGATCATAAAAAAAACAGTGTCCAAAAATAAAAAGGACCGGCACGAGAGATTGCATGAAGCTCTCTGGGCCTATCGGACTACGTTCAGGACGTACACGAATACAACGCCATTTGCGTTGGTATTCGGAACGGAAGCGGTACATCCCTTGGAGATAGAGCTACCCTCTTTACGAGTAGCAGTTAGATATAAGCCGACGAATGAAAAAAATGCCCATCTTCGACTTGAGGAGCTCGATGCCCTCGATGAAACTCGTCTCATGGCGCAGCAAAACCTAGAGGCTTACAGAGCAAGGATGACGCGCTCATACGAAAGATTGACTAGGCCGAGGACATTCTGCCAAGGCGAACTCATGTTAGTCGTAAAAAGACCTATGATCCCCAATCGTGCCAAATAGGGGAAATTCGAGCCGAACTATGAGGTCTCGTACATCATAGAAAAGGTCTACCAAGGTGGAGCCTACTTGCTCATGGATATTCATGACGAAAGACCCTTCCGGCCAATAAACGGCCGATTCCTGAAAAAAATACTACGCCTGACGATTCACGGCCCATGTCAATGATAGATGACGACGCCTATGTCCGCTCGCTATCTTCTTGAGTCAAAACTATAAGAGTAGTACCCAACAGTACTCCGTCTCAAACATGGAGAGCTATGGACCGTAACGTCCTTAAAACTAACAACGGACCGCAACGTCCTTAAACTAGCTACGGACCGTAATGTCCTTAAACTTACATTGGACCGAGATGTCCTTAAACTAACAATGGACCGAGATGTCTTTAAACTAACATTGGACTGAGATGTCCTTAAACTAACAACAAACCGAGATGTCTCTAAACCAACAATGTCGCCTCAAACACGGCGATAGTGGAATACAAGTCCACAAGTCCCAGCGGTGAGGACCGCAACTCAAATCCCACTGGCAAACGGATGGATAACATACGGCGAAACTATTCTTAAGAGTTTCATCGTGCAAAAAAAAGGGTACGTCCACAAGCGAAATGGGCACGGATGAAAACTCGAAAGGGCGCCGTGAATAAAAACAGCAGGACTACCGGCGAGTTTGTGAAAACCCAAAAGGGCGCAATCTCGTTAAAATAAAGACACCTGCAAGGTCCTCTCAACCTTGTGAGGAGAAAATACCTGCGTGAGATCCTTATGACTCACAAGGGAGCAACACACTTAGAGATCCCCACGATTCCTAAGGAGAAATTGCACTTACAGGATCCTCACGACTCGTAAGGAAAATTCCCCCTATGAGACCCTCATGGCTCGTAGGATTCAAAAGCCTTAAGTTACAGGGATCTGAACCTATTCTTAAGCCGTCACACTCCCCAAATTTGCCCTACAAGCGGTTCAATATTGACCCTTGTATACAATCCACGGGCATAAATAAACGTTTCCCTCACTAAGTCCCACCAACGACGATGAATGTCCTCATGTGGTAAACGACACTTATAAGCCCTCTCGACTTATAAAGAGAAAATACTCTTGTAAGATCCTTACGACTTATAAGAGAACATACACTTAGGAATCCTCACGAATCCTAAGGAAAAAAACGCACCTACGAGATCCTCACGACTCGTAAGGAGAAACATCTTTATAAGACCCTCACGGCTCATGAAGTCAAAAGCCTTAGTTGACAGGATCCTAATACTGTTTGCTAAGCCACCTTTGATCGAACCAACAAAAGAAAATGATGATTCGCTCCTGGCAATGTCCCAGTGGTAGCGATGCTGATGCCTAAATCGGTATTAAATTCCAAGTCCTTTCACGGCAAATGATGATTCGCTCCTGAAAATATTCCAGTCGCAGCGATGCTGAAGCTAAGATTGGTATCAGGTCTTGAGTTCCATACTCGCAGCAGAAAATCAGCGAGCCATAAATGCATACGAAATAGCCAAAATGATAGGGCAACTTGCAGCAAAAATCAGCAAGTAAAATATATGCATACAAAAATAGCCGAAATGATTGGGCAACTCGCAATAAAAAGCAGCGAGTAAAGAAAAAGAAAAATAGCCGAAATAATTGGGCACCGCGAAAAATAGCCGAAATGATTGGGCAATTGCGACTTTCGCAACATAAAAAGCGGAAATGATAGAGCATCACGGAAAGAAATACAAAAAAATGAATGAAACTTTGCCCTATAAGCGGTTCAATATTGACCCTTGTATACAATCCATGGGCACAGACAGAAAGGGAACCATATCGTCCCACCAAGCTTCGCCAAAGGGAAGCCACATCTCGATGGCTACACCTACAGCCTAAAAATCAATAACGGTGTTCCTTCTCGTCCTAACCAGAAGCAGATACGACGTAAGAAAAATGGAACCACGGCAAAGCCCCCTAATTCTAAATCTCGACGGTTCACATGCAACCTAAAGACTACCTCGGAGCCATGGCAGAGTCCCTAGTTCCAAGTCTCAACGGCAGCATCCACAGCCTAAAGATCAACCAACGGCGTTCTTCCTCCCTCCAGCAGGATACAGGAGCGACATCAACAAATGGAGCCATGGCATAGTCCCCTAGTTCCAAATCTCGATGGTTCACAGACAGCCTAGAGACCACCTCGGAGCCATGGAAAAGTCCCCTAGTTCCAAATCTCAATGGTTCATAGAGAACCTAGAGACTACTTCGGTGCCATAGCTAAGTCCCTAGTTCCAAGTCTCGACGGCAGCATCCACAACCTAGAGATCAACCAACAGCTTTCTCCCTCCCTCCGGCAGGATACATGCGCAACATCAACAAACAGAGCCATGGCATAGTTCCATAGTTCCAAATCTCGACGGTTCACTGACAACCCAGAGACAATCTCGACATTCTTCGCAATATTGCAGACACAATGTCAACCAACGAAGCAAAGGAAGATCCCTTGCTTCAGGGTCTTGATGGCAGCTCAATTGAGACCTGAATGACTATCGAAGACCATCCCACTCCAGCGCGGATTGGTCATGACTCATCGGGGCTCCCAAACTGAGCCTAACCTCAAGTAAAAAGCAACATGGAATATCCCTAACGCTTGCTCTTTCGACGGTAATATTACCTGGAAGATTACTTGAAGACGTTTTGTCCAGCCCCCGAAGGGATCAGAGACACGACAGTTGCGGGGCCACCCGAACAGCAAGATTGCATATCGAAGAATATATTTGCCAACGCGACGGTCGACGGGTAAAAAACCCCAGTACCACAGACCCTGATGGACTTCTATTAGCAGGAGTTAACTGTGACGTTAGGAAACCCTTGCGAGAACTTCTCGACTCGTGAGGAAATCAGTGTCCTTGAGAGAACTTCTCGATTCGTCTCGACTCGTAGGCAAAAGACTTAGGCAATGGGGATAAGGACATGTTTCCTAAGCACTGGGGCCCTGCAAGTCGGTCCAAGATGGGCTATTGCATATTATTCACGGGCCACACTCTCCAAAGAAACAAGGAGGGAAACAAACACTTATGAGTCCTCTCGAATTGTAAGCGGGAAAAATTCTCTTGTGGGATCCTTACGACTCTCAAGAGGAAACGCACTTAGGAGTCCTCACAACTCCTAAGGAGAAATGACACCTACGGGATCCTCTCAACTCGTAGGGAGAAAAGTCTTTATGAGACCCTCACAGCTCGTAAAGTTGAAAAGTCTTAGGCGACAGATCTGAACCTGTCTTCTAAGCCATCGCTGCCCTGCAGGGAGATCAAGATAGACTATCTAAAAGACATATTTGCTAAAGAGACACGACAGTACAACTGCATATGTGCTTAAATGGAAATGGTGTCCAAAACGCGCTGATTTATGTACGACACTATAATACTGCTCGCACTTAAAAGAAAACTCCTAAGTGTAAAGTAGAAAGCTCATGTACAGAGGTGGGATACACGTACGAATGTATGATGAGCAGAAAACATTCAACAGAAAACATTCAACACTCAATAGTAAGGGAAATACATCGATATAAATATACTACTCTACAGGGAAAATATCACCAAATATGGGATAAGAGATACAGGGGTTAACAAAACAAAATACAAAGTTCTCCAATTCCCTCTCTGCCTTCTCTACCATGTCAAAGAGATGGTCTTCGCGAGAAGTTGCTCCCCACCGATTAGCACCGTGCTCATCAGCAAAAGCGGACATGATGGCCTGCCGGGCACTTATCTGACTCAGTAAATGCACTGATCGGTCCCTTAAAGACTAGGTTATCAAACATGCCTCGTAAAAGCACTCGATCTTGTCCTCCGCCGCATCGAGAATCGCCGGAGTCATCTCTGTCGGATGAGGGGGGATGTCGGCAAGCACGGATAAAAAGATCATCCGGAGCCAAATGGAGCCCATAGGAAGAGGAGAGCCCCTACGAGTCAGGAGCTCATAGATCACCGCGTCATATTGAGCATCGGTAAGAAGGGGATCTAGTAGCCGCGCAGCAGAGCGAGGAATCGTTTCCTCGATGGGCACCTCCCATGGTTGCCGACAAGCGTGAGGACGATTGCAGGCCGTGGCTCTCGGTTTGTTTGAGTTCTGTTAATAAAAGATGGGTTTCTATTTGAAGAGAAGAAGGAAGACATGGCTTCGGGCTATAAATAGAAACATTCAAATCAACGCACGGAAAATTTGGTGCACAGTGGAACTATTTCCAAGGTCGGAAAAAGGGGCATTAGGAACGAAATAGTTGTCCCATAGGAAATAGAGAAGGAAGGTGAAAAGACTTCTTCAGTAATGAGGCAGTGCCTCACGTTCCTTACACGAGGATGCCAGCGCCGAGAGTTAAAAACTCTAAGGCAGCGCCTCACGTGCCTTGCACGAGGACGCCAGCGCCGAGAGTTAAAAACTCTATCTGTAACCTGTAACATGTGGCAGACATGCGTCAAAAGCACCTGTTTATTTGTAAAACGAATAAGAATGGGGAATATAATAATACAATATTATGGTGTGAACAGGCAGCACCTCACGTGTCTTGCACGTATAATACGGGGGCCCCGGCATTCTATATACGAGTAACTACTATTTCACATGAGGCACCTATGAGCAGTGGTATAAAAGAAAAGGAAATTTTGCCATTCATACTTGAGGAAATTTATACATCAGCGGTAGCAACAAAATAAAAAATCATAAAAAAATGTTTACAATGGTAAAACACTAAATCCCGGACATGGATTAAGGAATTCAGAAGCAAGGCCGACTAAAATGCTTCTGGCTTCTCTGACCATTCTCTGATGCATTTTCTCACGAATGCGAGCGTCAGGATTCTCGCTGATATTGTCCGTCCTCTGGTAGGCGGAGGTTATCGTTGTCTGTTGGAAAACTTGATGCAAGATGTCGACAAGATTATCTCGCCGCCTCTTCGAGATCAGGCCCATCAGGTATACTGAGTGCACCTTGTCTTTGGCATCATCAAGCGCCTCAAGTGGCATGGCTTCGTAAAATCCAGGAAGCGCTTCCTAAATCGCCCCCACGATGATCTTTGATAGAGCGGAACGACGGGGAAGCAGTCGACCGTTGTATTCATCAAAGCGACGCATAACCTCAGTGCATTGAGCATTAGTAAACTCCTGGTTTTGACAGCGGCCTTGGACGCGGATGTCTTCATAAGAGATAATTTCATCAAGATTATACAGATAAACAGCCATAGTATCTGGAAAGAAAATTCAGTTAAAGATGAGCAATTAAATCTCAAGATTCTTAGTGTCTAAAATAAAAACAGTAGTGACGGTCCATCGTTGATGGGGCAGTCACTCATTAAGGATGGAATCCTAAGAGGCTCCTCATCTAATGAGAAGCCTTATTTAGCCAAGGAGTTGAACTCCCTCGAGAGCAGTGCTCTGCACACAGAATTTACATCTGTCAATTAAGAAGGGAATAAAATTCCCCAAAATTTCTAAAGAGCTATGCTCTGTAAAACCCCAAGATCTTTAAAGATCTGAAGCAGAAATCCTAGAAACTCTAAGAGTTCTTCATTAACGGGTTAAGAAACCCTAAAAAAGATTTCTTTAGATCTATGATCAAAGAAGAGCAAAGCTCTGTTCTAATTAACGGTTTAAAGAAACCCTAAAACACATCTTGAAAGATCGGTGATCTAAGAAGAGGAAAACTCTGTTTAATGGGTTCGATTATGATCCTTAACAAAAAATTTGGGCAAAGTTATAACTCTAAAAGAGTTTCCTTGGGCAGAGATCTAAGCTCTGGAAAGAGAATTGAATTCTCAGAAAGAAGAAAAATGGAAAATGAACAGCAGTCGTCTCAAGGGCCAAAGGTCCTACTTATAGGCATGGGAAGACGATCCAACTTCCAAGAAGATCCAATGGTGGAAAAGCGGCCACCGTTGCACTCACGTGTAAGCCACGTGAGCGCAATGGTGGGGGGACATTTGTTTCAGCCCAATAAAAGAGCAAAGCTCTGTTCAAAATTTGAAAGAGGTAGCGCCTCACGTGCCTTGCACGAGGGCGCCAGTGCCAAGAGTTAAAAACTCTGAGACAGCGCCTCACGTGCCTTGCACGAGGGCGCCAGCGCCAAGAGTTAAAAACTCTGAGGCCGTGCCTCATGTGCCCCGCACGAGGGCGTTGGCGCCAGAACTAA
Organism: Agapanthus africanus; assembly: GCA_030015575.1. NCBI lineage: Eukaryota > Viridiplantae > Streptophyta > Magnoliopsida > Asparagales > Amaryllidaceae > Agapanthus > Agapanthus africanus. The sequence goes on along the minus strand of CM057338.1, from coordinate 317,331,203 downwards.
AAGTTCTCTGCCGTTGGATCAAAGATCCAACGGAGATAATAAATCATCAAAGTACAGAATTAAATTCTGATTGAGGAAATACTCCTCAAATATTTCTAAACAAGAAAGATTATGCTCTGTAAAACAGAGCGCTGTTGGATTAAAGATCCAATGATGATTAAAAATCACCAAGCTACAGAATAAGCTCTGTACAGGAAAATATTTTCCCCAATCTTTCTAAACAAGAAAGATCACGCTCTGTAAAACAGATCACTGTTGGATTAAAGATCCAATGATGATTAAAAATCACCAAATTACAGAATAAGCTCTGTAGAGGAAAATATTTTCCCCAATCTTTCTAAACAAGAAAGATTACACTCTGTAAAACAGAGCACCGTTGGATTAATGATCCAATGGTGATTAAAAATCACCAAATTACAGAATAAGCTCTGTATGGGAAAATATTTTCCCAATCTTGTTAAAAACAAGAAAAATGTCTTCTGTAAAACAGAAGTGCTTAGATCAAAGATCCAACGGTGGATAAAATCCCAAATCAATTAAGAAATCTCTCAATGAGAGATTTCCTTAACTGAATCAACAAATTAGCCTACACTATATAAAGTCCCCAAGACTTCAAGTCTTAAAAGGAGGAACCCCCCATAAACTTCAAGTTCAAAAAGAAGAGCAAACAAAAAAGAGTTTTAAAAGAGAAGAAAGAAGAAGAATTTTCTTCAAGATAAATAGAGATTATAGTATCTCATCTGCATACCCAAGGATTTAACCCTTATAAAAGAATATAGTTCTTTCTCTGGATCTGAGATCCATGAGACAAGTCTCCTACAAATGAGAACTTAATTTTCGTAAGGATGAATTTGTTCTTGGGGATTGAAGATCCAGGGGAGAACGAAGAACTGAACTCTTCAGAAAAATACATAAAGAAGGAAACAGCGCCGAGTGCCACACGTGCCCCTCATGTGGGCGCTGCTTAATAAAGAGTGTTTAGCACTCAGTAGTTGGCGTCTAGCGCCGAGCGTCACACGTGCCTCTCACGTTGGCGCTGCTAAAATAAGGAGTGCCTAGCACTCATTGGTTGGTGCCCCGCGCCAAGCGCCCCACTTCCCCCTCACGTGGGCGCTAATAAAACAAAGAGTGCTCCGCACTCAATGGTCGGCGCCCAGCGCCAAGCGCCTCACATGTTCCTCACGTGGGCGCTGTTTAACATAAAGCGCTCTGCAAACAGAGCCTAGTGCCATAAAAAGTGTTTAACACTCCATAAAAAACACAGAAATAAGATGAGTGTCAGAGCCCATATCAATGCTCAGCATTGTTGCACATAAAAGGGACTGAGCCCAAACAATTGTTTAACGCTTTATTCAAAACTGAGCGGGTTGAGTCCAAGTTGACCTAAAGTCCCTAATTCAAATTAACCAAGCCCATGTGCTCAAATTTTTTCTAAATTAGTCTTAGTCCCAAATCCAACTACAGATCTCCCAACTAACATTGGTTCAAAGGTACATCTTCCCACACCTCTGATATATGTCATTGTAATTCTTCAACGTCTTCAGAGAGTGGTGGGTCCCGACAACCAACAATTTTATGGACCGTAACAGTCTTAAACTAGCCATGGACCGCAATGTCTTTAAACTAGCTGTGGACCGTAATGTCCCTAAACTAAAACGATAGAGCCCAAATGCTCTTTCGTTGGATCAAAAATGATCCCGAACCCCCGTTAAATAGATCTTAGTCCAATATCGGATTAACGTATCCTTAACAAATATTTAAGTTGATCTTAATCTCAAACAAGGTTAACGATTCTTAAATCAAACCAAATCCAAATCTAAGAAAATACGGATTTGGACTAATCCACGCCCTACGGGCAACAACACAAATTAGTCTCCGTATACAATCCACGGGCAACCAAAAATAAAAAAAAAAACACACGACACGAAGTGACCTTCTGGAGCAGGAGAAAGTGGTTACCGCGATGCGGTAACGTAATTAACTGCAGGGGCTTGCACCTGTAGGGAAGAGCGTCTTCACAATCAAAAACCCCTCACAACGAGGGGGAATCTGACGAAGTCTGCTACAACGGCCGCATCTGTTTAAATCTTTGATACACGGTGCCATAAATTAACTTGGTATGTTCAGAGAAGCAAACAGATAAAACCAAATAGCATCCGCTCCTAAAATTCAGGCCAGACGTCCAAACGTCCTGGTCGCGTCTTTCGGCGGTAAACAGATACAACATTTCACTTCAATTCGGATTGCATGGCTACTTTTGAATCACTTAAACGTTCCCTTACTACAGCCCCCATTCTATCATCTCCAGATTGGAATCACCCTTTTGAGCTTATGTGTGATGCATCCGATTTTTCTATTGGTGCATTCTTAGGATAGCACATCTATAAGATGCCACATGTGATTTATTATGCGAGTAGAATCTTGAACGATACCTAAATGATCTATACAACCACCGAGAAAGAACTCTTGGTAGTTGTATTTGCATTAGAAAAATTCAGGCCCTACTTAATTGGTTCTCCGGTCGTAGTTTACACCGATCATTCCGCTTTAAGACATCTTTTATCGAAAAAGGATGCTAAATCTAGGTTAATATGTTGGATCCTTTTGTTACAAGAATTTGACATTGTCATAAGAGACAAAAGTGAATGTGAAAACGTCGTAGCCAACCATCTTTCACGACTTTCTTCTTTGCCAACGTTGACCTTACCAATAAACGACTCTTTTCTAGACGAACATCTCTTGACCATATCTTGCGAACCTTAGTTCGCTGATATTGTGAATTATTTAGGAACAATACTTCTACCCAGCGAATGGTCAATTTAAGACAATCACATATTTTTATCCCAGGTAAAAAACTTCTACTAGGACGAACCCTATTTGTTTAAGTATTTTCCCGATCAGATCATCCGCCGATTTGTCCCTAATAATGAGTTCAAGAGTGTATTGTCCTTCTTCCATGATCAAGCATGTGGTAGTCACTTTGGTCCAAGAAAAATGGAGGAGAATGTTATGCAATGTGGCTTTTATTGGCCAACGTTATTCAAAGATGCATATAATTATTGCAAAACTTGTTCACGGCGTCAACACATGGGTCGGATTTCATGGAGAAACGAGATGTCGCTCCAACCAATCTTGGTTGTGGAGATATTTGACGTATCGGGAATTGATTTCATGGGCCCGTTTCCAAATTCTCTTGGGAACTTATACATTTTATTAGCGGTTGATTATATAGGTGGAAGCAATACCGTGCCATACTAATGACAACAAGATTGTTGTTAAGTTCCTTAAAGAAAATATCTTTTCTCGGTTAGGGCACCCTCGCACTATCATTAGCGACAATGAGACGCATTTTTGTAATTAGTCTTTCGAGGCTATGATGCGGAAATATTCAATCAACCATAAGTTTTCTACGTCCTATCATCTTAAACAAGTGGGTAAGCTAAGATCTCTAATAGACAGATCAAGCAAATTTTAGAGAAAAAAGTTTCTAAGAACCGTAAAGATTGGTCCACCAAACTGACTGATGCTCTTCGGGCATTTCGTACCATATATTAGACCGATCTTGACATGTCTCCTTACCGAATGGTGTTTAGGAAGGCTTGCCACCTCCCTGTCGAGATTGAACATAAAGCAATGTCGGCTATTAAAGAGCTCAACTTTGATTTTGACCAAGTAGGCAGGTATCAAAAGCTCCAATTAAATGAGCTAAGCGAGCTTCGTGATGAAGCCTACGATAATGCGGTTATAGTAAAGAACCGAACAAAGGTGTTCCATGACAAAAACCTTTTGAGAAAAACTTTCACACCGGGACAACAAGTCTTTCTTTACGAATCCCGTCTCTATCTTCATCCGGGTAAACTAAGATCTCGTTGGAAAGGACCTTTTGTGGTGCGGTATGTGTACCCGCTCGGTGCAGTGGATATTGAAAATATTAAAACCGGTTCTATTTTTAAAGTAAATAGATATAGATTAAAACCGTATTTTTCCGCTGACCCATCGGAGGAGCTCCTGTTCCTGCAGGAGCCACTTTATCATGATTAATTTTCCTCTGCCTCACCTCCATATTTCGGTAACACTATTTCATCTAAGAATGGAGGTGTGTATAATATATATTATAAATATTTGTGCGTGCTAAGAACAAGTTTGGGGTGGCTTTTAATTTGACTAACTTTGAACCCTATTATTCTCCACCAAGTCTACTGGATTTTGTGCTCAAACAACAGCATCAGTGAGGACACTGCTGCGAATAGGTTTGGGGGAGCTTTGTATTTATTGACATATTATTTGGCACTAGGCACTATAAAAAATTTAAAAATAAAAGTTAGAAAGTGAAAAATATATGTGAAAGAAAGGAAGATATTTAAGAAATGCAAGAAAATTAGATATTTTAAAACGAAACTAGTAATACATAGTCATGAGCTGTTGTCCCAAGGGTTAGTAAGATGAAAGAATCACTAGTCTGCGGATAGAAATAAATATGAAAAATAGACTCTATTCTTGAGTCCAAATTTCTGAACGTTGATACCCTACTATACGCACTTGCACGCATCTTGAAACTAGAGATAATAGAAGATACCTTAAAATACTCTTGTCTAGAAGCCTTAATATGAAGGAAAAATATATAAACAAAAATATAAGTGACATAAAATATAAATGGTGCAGAAAAATGAACACTAGTTTTGTAATTACTTAAGGCAGCATAAAAAAAATATAGCGAGGGTGCCTTATCACTTAGTGCCTTAGACCAACTGGTTTGGGAGTCACTGCTAAGTCTCAGGTATTGCAAGACTAGGATATTGCTAATTACGCCTTAATAGGTAAGCACATTCGGTAATCGGTTGGTTAGTATCTCAAGAAGTATTAACGGTCGCATGAAGAATGTGTGGGCAAATCCATCTAAAATATCACCGACTAAAAAGTACTAAGGAATATGGATAAAGGGTATGATAGCTTGAATTGAATTCTCCAAGTGTAGGGATATCTTTTACACACACGTAAGGGTATATGATCGATGTTTTGGAGAAAAGGTAGGGTTAAAGGCTAAAGATGATGTTTTATTGAGAGATGATATGATTTCTGACATATTTTCAAGACCATTAAGATAGGGCTCATGACAACTAAAAAGCTAGTATAGTTTGAAACTCTTATTTTCAAGTTTTTTCTTTTATATGTTCTTATCTTTGCATGTAATTTTTATCTTCTTTCTTTTATTTTGGGATTTTATGGGTATAATCCGCTGAAAACCCTCAGAAGACAACACTCCTCCTACTAGGGACACCTAGAGTTTTAAAGGCTTGTCGCACGAGCTAAGTGCAATCGTGTTGCCTATGAAAGTGTGCTAGATTTTTCTTTTTAATAAATAGTTTGCTCGGGACGATCAAAGATAAGTTTGGGGTATTTAATCGGTCAAATTTATTGCATATTTGTATAGACATTTTCCCTACTATTATTAGTTAATAAAAGGTGTAGTTGTAAATTAAGAAAATATGTGGGTTTATTTGTAAAAAGATTATTGTCATATGTTTCTTCATTTATAATTAATATAATTAGGGAAAATATATGCATATCATATTTAAATAAAAATATCCATGAGATTATTAATTAAAATATACATATCATATCAAATATTCTTAACCAATATTCTTAAGATATCATATAATTTAATTGGTTAAAATAATATCTCAAATAAAACAAATGCTACTAACAAGATGATTTTGAGATATTGTGCAGATACTATAATAGATCAGCTCAGGTCTGAAATACAAGTAGGAGATCTACAGCAAATCGGATTACAAAACCAAATCTGCCGAATATTAGGAGCAAATTGACGAATCTCACAACGGCAGAGACTAAGAGATATATTTTCATAATCTTTTTATCAGAAGAATCTCCAAATATCGAGAAGAAAAGGCATAAGAAATCCAAAGTCACAACTCCACCATACGACGACGGATACGTGGTCAAACTAGGCTATAGGCGGCAGTTCCGCGGTCTGATGGCAGCCGTAGGATGAAAAAATCAAGGGCTTGATATGACGTCTTGGGTTTCACATTCCAAAACCTATAAAATGACCAAGAGCTATACATTCAGATCATCGAACTATCTATCCATCAATTGAGAGAGATCTAGCAAGCAACTAGAGTTTTTGTAATTTACTTTTTCAACGACCAATTTTGTAATGCACTAGTTGATCAATAAAGGTAGTTCTTTCTTTTAATTTTGTCGCATTTTACTTTCCGCATTTTACTTTCCGCACTTTACTTTCCGCATTACTTTCTGCATTACTTTCTGCATTTTTAATTTTAATTATGGGTTCTGTATTCTTCCACATTTCTTCTACTACGCTAATATCCATGAGCGTGTAAATTCTTGCTTGCTAGGATTTGTAGGATAGGATAGTATTCTAACACCCTAGCACTGTTATACTAGTTATTTAGGGTATTTTAAATCTTGCGGCAAAATTCTTGACTATTGTTGCTTTTGGGCTCCAAATGGTGCAATTAGTGGCTGTGTTTATTATCCGACCCGACCCGCATGGTTGAAACCCATCATGGTCCAAAATTACAACAAATATTTGCTAGTACAGAGGATCCATGCAAATCTAGATTTTTATATACATATATAATATATTTTAGAATCTAAATATCTTTTTTAAATACAGTATAAAACCAAATAATATATTTTCTTATCTAGCCTTGCATGTCATAGTACCCCGTAATTTGTGGTTGCACCCATATATCATGTTCATACCCTAATTGTTAAACAGACTCGTTTTTTATCGCTGTGTATATTTACGTAGATCCATATTTAGGGATATAAGTTTTTATTCTCAGGATATCACATTATGATTTAAACTTTTATGTATATTCTCTATATTGAAAAACTAGATTTTTGAAGGGGTATGGGTAATATTCGGAGTAATATGGTATTATCTGTAAAATCATATATATATATATATATATATATATATATATATATATATATATATATATATATATATATATAGCGCCAGGTAATATTCGAAGTAATTTGGTATTATCTGTAAAATCCCATATATATAATATTTTATAATATATATATATATATATATAATATTTTATATAACTAATATATATATAATATATATTATATATAATTATCTCTCTCTTTCTCTGTCTTTCTCTCTCTTTCTCTCACCTCTCTCTATGTCTCTCTTTAATATATATATATATATATATATATATATATATAATTATTATAAAACCTATTATTATTAAAACCCCACCCTCTCTCTCTGCCTCGTTCTTCTTCTTTTCCCCACGAACGCAAACCCTAACCCCCGTCCTCGTCGTCGCCGCCCCCTCACCAGCACCATTCCCCCTCTCGTCCTCACCTCCTCTTCCTCGCCTCCATTGCCATTACTTCCTCCTCTACTCTTTCCCGACGACAACCCAACCCCACTAACCTATCAAGAACCCACCCCCATCTCCCCGGTGCAGCTCCTCGTCGTCATCGCCCTCCCATCCTCATCATCCTCTCCCCTGCCTCACCACCAACTCCTCCTCCACCCCCTCTTCTCCTCCCCGACGACCCAACATCTTGACCCAGAACCCTGACCCAAGAACCCAACGTCCCCCATCATCGGCAACCCCTCGTCGCCGGAAACCTATCACCACCGACCACCTCCCTCACCTCCTTATCCCTCAAGCAAACCCCGAACACCATACACCACCACCACCGACCCCTGCTCCTTCCACGATCATTATTCAAACCTCACGGCGACGCCACCTTGCCGTCAGCCTCATCGCCGTAACCTCATCGCCACCCTATCTCCTCGGTCCTCGCCTAATCCCCAGAACTCCAAAAACCTAGCAACCTCTTCTTCTCTTCTTCTTCTTCTTCTTTCTTTTCTTTTCTTGATCACCGATCATCTCGCCGGAATTGCATGCGTCGCCAATGATCCAGACGACTCAGCCATCGTCATTATCTAGCCTAGTTATCACATCATGCATCTGCTTAGCCAAGTCTAGTCCTACGCACGTAAGTTTTGCGTCGTGACTTTATTTCGACATCAGAACGTAACATGCGTATCTCAACATGAGATCCGATCAGTCAAGTTCTAAACTTGCAACATGCTATATTATTATATCAATATCTATTTGATAAATTATAGTGCATGTGTTTTAATATTCAGCAGAAATTGCCGATTTACAGTTTTATAATATCCGTCTGTATTCGTACTGATAATAGCTTATCTAGTTGCATGCTGGAACATCACGATATTATCATACTACTATATCAGTTCAATATTTTATCTAGATTGCATCATACATGGTAATGGACATATAACGGTTATTACAGATAGATACATATGTATCCTGGCATTAATTGTGTTTCGATATTGATTACAGTTTTACATTGGTATCTATTTTGGTTAATATACAGTACATGGAATGTTCACGACCCATTATCAGACTTTTTACTTGGATCTTATTACTAATGCCAACAATCCTGACTTGTTGTCCTGACGGACGTAATTTGTTTTCTGTATAGACAAGAACTGTATCTGCTTGATCCTGTGCTGGTATTAGATTTATATCGTCAATTCCTGACTTGAACATAGCCCCTTAGGGGAAAAAAGGAAATAAAAAATGTAACCGAAACATAACTCAAGAGAATATTATTATTGTTTGTCGTGATTTCGGGAGTGAACGGAATAATCATTGTTTATTGTTTGCCGTGATTCCGGGCATGACGGAATAATCATTGTTTGCCGTGATTCCGGGCGTGACGGAAAAATCATTGTGCCGTGGTCCCGTGGGGGTTTGAACGGGATATATACTGTTGAGTTACGATGAGGATTATATTAATTGATTTCAAAAACTTATAGAATAGATAACCTAGAAGCACAGACTTTAGGATACACATCACATTCATACACCTCACTGTTCTACACCTATGCTTATTATTCATACACATGTTTAATAATAGCATCATATCCTGGTTATTATTATTCTTTTATATTATGACGCACTGACGTCTGGGTTTTGCATGGCCGAGTTGCTCTACCTTTATCGCAGGCAGATCAAGAGTACTTTAGCAATCAAGCCGAGCAATGAGGAGCTAGTTATTTAGTCTAAAGACACTTAGTTTATTTATTTCATCCATTTCATTTCTATTGATGTGATCCCATATTAGGACGTGATTCAGATACTATTGTTTGTTGGATCTTGATTCGTTTCTGTTTTAAGAATTTCTTGAATTTATTTACTGTGGTAGATGGACATTGTAGAGTGTTTTTCGTCATCCCATTAAGATGGGAATACGCGTCGCTTAACAGGTGTATACAGATTCCCCCTGCATAGGGTAGGCCGGGGTTTATTGATTGTGGGGATCTGAATCTCCGGCAGCTACGGAATAAGCTGCCGTTAATTATCCCTCGCCTTTGAAGCGAAGGAACCTCCGATTGACGGGTCAACTAGTCATGCGAACTCAATGTGTAGTGTGTGTGTGTCTTAAGGGGTTTTGGGTATATCGGGGGCAGCGCCCCGTTAGAAATTTTTTCTAATAGGGGACGTGTTTTGAGTGTGGAGCGTATAGAAAAAAGAGGGATGAGGAGCGTCCTGAGGACGCGTGAGTGGCGCGTGGGCGCTGGGTACCCGCGGGTCACATGCCCTGCATGTGGACGCTGAGCGCCCGCGGGTCACATGCCCTGCGCGTGGGCGCTAGGTGCAAGCGGGTCACGTGCGCGGCACGCGGTCGCTGGAAACACTAGCAAAGAAAGGGGCTTAGCCCCTTAGCTGGGAGTTGAACTCCTGAGAGAGTTTGGAGTTGAACTCCTAAATAGGAATTAGGTATAAATTTGGAGTTGAACTCCCAAAGGATTTGGATTTGGATTTAAACTCCTATATAATATATTGGATGTGGATTTGGAGTTAAACTCCAGAGGGGCTTTGGAAACTCCCAAAAAAGGGAAGGATCAAAGAGGACCCATTACTTCTCCCCTTTAGCCTTGGATCTTCTTTTGAGTCTTGGATCTTCCCAAACTAGGGTTTTTGGGAAATGGGTTTCCTTCCTCCTCCTCTCTATTGGCTGGATCTTGGAGAAAAAGGGGTGAGACTTAAAAATCTCCCCTTTTAGGGATTTGATGGAAGATTTGAGCTCCCCTTCAAGGGTTTTAAGGTGAAAATTGTTTCATTTTGGAAAAAGAAGAGTTGAATTCTTGATTTAATTCAAAAAAAAAGAAAGAGGGTTTAGAACCTTGAGGAAGGAGAAGAAAGCACAGAACCCTAATTTTTGAGAGAATGGAAAGGTTATTGATTTTTTCATCATGTTTGTCTTTATAGGCTACACACATTACATATAGCCTCTTGAGTTTTGCCAAATGGCACTTGTGCCGCCCTATACCTTATGAGCTTATCTCTTTTTTGCACATAAGCCATGGGGTTTACAAAATTTTGGCCTTTTCTCCATTTTACATACATTTATTTCTAAAAAATATGAATTACATTAAACTAATTTTTGGCTTCATTCTTTTTGTCATGGGGCCGGTCCCTTCCATGCTCGGTCTTGACTGGGCTTGGGCCCACTTGGCTTGGGGTTGACTTTGATTTTGACGTGGTCAACCAGGGTGTAATTTTTTATCCCAACAAAGTGCCCCCATCAATAAATGCACACCGCGTGTGTGGGTTGTGTGCATAAAATTGATGGATCTTATTCTATATGGAGCTTGATTTGGTTGGGTTCCCTTTTGACGACATGGAGGGTATGCTGCCATTTTAGCGACATGGACGGTCGATGCTGCCATTTTAGCGACATGGACGATCGGTGCTGCCATTTTTGGGACGTGGACGGTCGGTGCTGCCATTTTTGCGACTTGGACAGTCGGTGCTAACATTTTTACGACTTAGATTGTCGATAACTTGCTCCGCTTCTTACGGTGTCAGGATTTGATTTGACTTGCTCCGCTTTCTGCGGTGTCGGGATTTGATTTGACTTGCTCCGCTTATTGCGGTGTCGGGATTTGATTTTACTTGCACCGCTTTCTGCGGTGTCAGAGTTGAAGTTGACTTGCTCTAATTCTTGCGGTGTCGGGGTTGATTTGCTTGATTTGATTTGTTTTAGAAGTTCCCTACCTGTCCAACGGGACTTTCGAGCTTAGATGCTGCCGGGTGGGACTTTGATTTGATCTGTTTGATTTCTGCCTTATTTGGCGGGACTTTTGAATTTGAGAGGAACATGGAATTTGGATTTTGTCTAGCATTAGCATTACTGCACTGGAATAATGCCAGGAGCAACTCATCATTTTCTCCGGGAGGACTTGGGATTTGGTTTTTAGGTCAGCATCAGCACCGCTAACACTGAAGCGTAATGCTAAGAGCGACTCATCATTTGCCATTGTCCGTTGGGGAATGACAGCTAAGGGTCTCATAAAAGCATTTTCTCCCTACGAGTCGAGAGGGTCTCATAGGTGCATTTTCTCCTTAGGAGTCGTGAGGACCCCCAAGTGTTTTCCCTTGTGAGTCATAAGGATCCCATAAAGGTATTTTCTTACGAGTCGAGAGGATCTCGTAAGCTCTGTTCTCCTCATGTATCGTGAGGACACATGAGTGGGTCTTCCCAAATGGAACATAATTTCGATGGTGGAGACCGGTCGCGGGGCTGGGGATTACCGTGGGACATGGGTGTGATTTAGCTTGTTTATTCCCGTGGATTGTATACGGTAGTCCAGTTGAGGACTGGTCGTTGGGCCAGGAGAATTTGGGGGATTTGGATTTTGGATGACGTCTGTATCGCTACACTGGATTATGGTACCAGGAGCGACTCATCATTCACCGTTTGGGAATCTTGGGGTTTGAGTTTTGATTGGCGTCTGCCTCGCTGTACTGGAATGTGGTACCAGGAGCGACTCATCATTCGCCGTTTGGGAATTTGGAGTTTGAGTTTTTGGTCGGCATCAACACTGCTAATACTGAAGCGTAGTGCCAGGAGCGACTCATCATTTGTCGTGCCCGTTAGGGAACGATGGCTTAGGAGATAGGTTTAGATCCCTATCACCTAAGGCTTTTCAATTTTATGAGCTGTAACGGTCTCATAAAAGCATTTTCTCCCTACGAGTCAAGAGGATCTCGCAGGTGTATTTCTCCCTAGGAATCGTAGGGATTCCTAAGTGTGTTTCTCCTTTGTGAGTCGTAAGGATCTCACGCAGGGATTTTCTCCTTACAAGGTCGAGAGGACTTTGCAAGTGTATTTCATTTCTTTTCATGAGTTTGCACCCTTTCGGGTTTTCACAAACTCACCAGCAGTCCTGCTGTTTTTTTCTCACGAAGTCCTTTCGGGTTTTCATTCTTGCCCATTTTTCTTGTGGACATACCCCTTTTTCTTTTTCTTTTTGCTTCATCACCGGCAGGACTTCAGATGTAGTCTCGCTGGTAGGACCTGGTAGACAGGGGTCATTTGCGCCCGTGGATTGTATACGGTTTTACAGGATGTATGATCCAGACCGTAGGGCCTGTCTGGTCAATTCGTCTGTGACTTAGAGCATTCACGCATAGTATTTCTTGAAATATTGGCCATTGATGGGTGGCATGGGCCTTTCTCCCTCGGCATTTATCAGCTGGTAAGATCCTCCATCAAACACTTTCTCGATGACGTATGTTACTTCCCAGTTTGGCTCGAATTTTCGCTTGGCATGTTGATTGGGGATGATCGGTCTTTTAAGAACCAACACCAATTCGCATTTCTTAAAAGCACAGAAATGAGTCATCTTGTTATAGGCCCGTGACATTTGGGCTTGGTACAGCTCCAGATTTTTCTGTACTGCGAGCCTCTTTTTTTCGAGGGCGTCGAGCTCTTCTAGCCGAAGGAGGACGTTTTCCTCCTCTGTCAAGTCATGCTGGATGGCCATTCTTATGATTGGAACTTCGACTTACTCCGAAGAGTAGTGAGTATAGAGTGGACTGAGTTGGAGTGCGATGCGTGATATGATATGCCCACAACGCCTCGTGGAGCTTGAGATTCCAGTCTCTCTTGTTGGCTGAAGCATTTTTCCTCAGGAGCATGCATAGTGTCTTATTGAAGGCTTTGGCTAGCCTATTAGCTCTTGGATTATAGATGGAGGAATATCTTCAGTCTATCTTTTGCTGAGTAGCGAATCTTGAGACTTTGAATCTCTTGAAAGAAGGCCCGTTGTCAGAAATGATTTTCTAGGTGTACCGACCTAGACACGTGGCGAGAGTCCGAGCCCCCAACCCTAGAATTGGACCAGCGAGATCCAAGCTTGGTTCGGCGCCGCCAGTTTGGGTAGAACCAAATGACAATTTTTTTTAATCCTAGAAACCCTTGGACTCCCCATGTTAACCCCTAACTGTTTGTTTTCCTGCATTTTCCATAGAATTAAAACTTTGTATTACTCCATATTTTAATGCATTTTAATTCTCAAATTTATCATACCCTAACCCTAATTTTTCCTATAAATATCCAGTCTATTTTTACACCCTTTCACACTGAAATTTCCTACAAAAACTCCCAAGAAAACTCCAAGATCCTTTTGTGTGCAAGTGGAGTTAGCAAAGGGCGAAGCTCCGACAAACTTCCGGCGACAATTCAAGGAGATACCGACGACGAAACGACGCACCGGCAACTCCCACCTCTTCCCCTTTCTCTCTTCTAGCCAATCATCATGTAAGTCCCTACTTCTTCTTCATTTCTCTATTCTAAAAATATTCAAAACTAAAATCTGACGGAAGCGGAGTTAATCCGACTTCCGATTCGGATTTTCCTTAAAAAAATTCTATTTTTCTTAAACACAATAATACCAAACTCTTATGCCATGACCATTAAACATTAACAAAGGCAATAGAATAAGTTTGACATCAAAATAATAACCGTAGCTCGTTTTATTCCACTTTTACATTAAAATACCTTCATGTTTCATTTCGACATGCTTGAACTTTTAAAACCGTATTACCTTAGAAAACTCACGAAGTAATGACCTACCTTCTCACAACACACATTTCTAATATAGCACGATGGAATTTGGGAACATAGATTTGGGAAATTACGACTTTACATATAATTACCTTCAACTTATAAAACCTTTTTCTATAAGAAGTGTATTTAACAAATCTTTGCAATTGCGCCTCTACAACCCATTATGTGGAACCCGTTCGGTATGGTGCGGATTATCGTACATCCTCGGGCCTAGTAGAGTGAGATACAGACCTCCGCAAGGAGCATACGATCTCGAAAGATTTTTAAAACATTTTTCTTTAGAAAATGTGATTTCTATTATAAATAAAACTTATATTTTTAATAAATAAATATATATGTAATTAATATCAAAATATCCATTTTTAATATTTATAATATTCCACATTTCCAAAATTCAAGAAAAACGTTCCATTTACAAGAAAATACTATACAATTCCAAATATTTCAAATAAAAACCATATACTTTAAAACTAGGTTATATTCACTAGAAATTTCACATTGAATAAAAGAAACATCTATGAAAACTCTAAAGACGATAATTAAATACTTGAGATATATTTTAAAAGTATAACAAAACTATTTTACATAAAACCCCCTCAAGTTATACTAAATTACAATAAGGACTCTAGTAAACTTAGGTTTAAGCGGGACCAGTCTCTTGAGCCTCAGGGAGCCGGAGATATGTGTACTTTCCTGTTTTAGGTAAACAATTTAACAAACGGTGTTATCAACACGGTAATTGTCTTTGAAAAAAACACAAATCCTGTCGTCCATGTGCAGCAGTTACCGATAGCACCAAAACATAATTCAGGACTTCAATTTATTTTCTAATTGTCTGACTCAGACCGAGTCTCAATATAATCAATCCGACTTGAATATAATTCAAGTATCAAACTACAATACAACACGGATCTATGAATCCGGCTATTCAATCTAATCAATCTATATTGACTGAACCAAACCATGGATATATTCCATTTACACGATCATCCATTAAATCCGTTCCATTATTGATATCATGGTTTCGGCAAGTCATCCGTCCATATTCAATATACAATACAAATAATACAACAATACAATCAAGATATCGCGGGGTTTATAAGGGATAGATTGGTACGAAAGGTGTTAGAAGTGACACGAGACTGCAACCATAAGACACCTAACCTGAATCTCCATTGCCGTTGTACCGTGGCTGAACGGTTACTTGTACTCCGTATACCGTAGTCTCTGATATAGTGAGACTCCTCTCATATACACTGGCCTCTTCTGTACCAAGCTACAAACAACAGCGTTAACAATATAATACAACTTTAAAAGTTGTACTCTCTCTCTGTTTATTCTATTCTTCCCTCATCTTTAGGACTTACCGAGCGATTGTTCGCTGACGACATCCTTTTTCTTTCTTCTTTGGAATGTTGTCAGGTGGATCGGACCTTTAGGAGATCGAGCCCACCAGCGAGGATTTAGACCAGCTAGCTTTCGACCCAGAGCCTTAGATTCCTTGTACACATTTACATTTTTGTATTTTTTTCATTTCTGTTATGCCACTGTTTAGGCATTGCTTTCCATTCCGTGTATTTACTTTTTAGATGTATTGTAAAAAGAATGTTAATAAATAAAGTTGCTGTTAATTTACATCTTGTCTATTGTGTACATTTACTTTTATATTGCTTAAATACGCTTAGCGTGTTTACTTCTGAGTAAATACGTAGCGTCCCGTCGCGTCCTCTGCCCGTACATTGGGAAGCGGGGCGTGACAGGTTTTGTCGGTAGCCCATGCAGATCAGTTCTTCCCGGACAACCTAAGAAATATAACACAAGAACCAGCAACTAAAAACATTCATTACAATTCATATTCCTTGAATCTTACAATTTCATATATTTTGAATCTGTCCTAACCCAAATTTTTCCTTTCAAGGTTATTAATTCCCCAAACAACACCAGCACGAATGTCAACAACACTCCCCCACCACTACCACTCACACATGTTGTCCCTGCTCCAGTCAATGAGCAGACGGTTCTGCTTGAGGCGATCCACAGCATCCTGGAGGGACAGCAGCAGCAAACTGCTATATTGATGAACCGTCCCGAAGCAGAAGTACCTGGGATGAAGCAATTCAGGGCCATGCACCCCAAACAGTTTGTAGGAAAAGTGAGTCCTCTAGAAGCTGAGGAATGGACTCAAATCATTGAAGATGACCTGGCAGCAGCACAAGTGCCAGAGATAGCTTGGGTTCGTGTTGCGAAGTTACAGCTCACGGACAATGCATGAGTTTGGTGGAAGGCGGAAGAAAGCCTCTTGATCAACCCATCGAATGGAAGACTTTCCTTGACATGTTCGATGCAAAATACTTCTCTGAGACTGCCCGGTTTGATATGGAACAACAATTCATCCATCTGCAACAAGGTTCAATGTGGACCAAGTCGGTTGATGAATATGACACTGAGTTCACCATGCTCAGTCGATTTATGGCACACTTGATACCGACGGATGAGATCAGAGCCCGTCGATTGCAACAAGGGTTAGATCCGGAGATCCAGGCTGCATTAGCCACATGAGATTTTCCGACCCATGAATCTGCTCTGAAAGCTGCCCGCGTTATGAAGCAGTGGTAAAGATGAGGAGCATATCTCAATCTGTTGGAGTTAAGCGCCTTGCTACCCAGATGGCAGGTGGAGCCTCTTCAAGGCCACCATTTGTGCTAAGGAGACTAGGAGTACCAATCAACCGGCCCAGCCCAACATTTTGCACATACTGAAGGAGAGATGGGCATCTGATGAAAGACTGCCGGCATGCAATTTTCCTTTGCTTAGTCTGTGGCTCAGCTACTCACAATATTGAGTCTTGTCCTCATAGACAAAACCCATATGCTGCACCCAGGCCAGCAATTACATACCCGCAGCGTCCAGCCATTCAGGCACCTGCTCCAAGACTTGCACTACCTGCTCCACCTCCTCGTGGACCAACTGCACCTCCTCCCCATCAGTTCCATCAAGCTCAAAGGAACCCACCTCAAGGACCAAGGAAAGGATAGAGGAATGCTCCTCCAGCAAGGAGGAATGTACTGAGGCGACAAGCTTTCACAATGACTATGGAAGAGGCTGAAGCCACCGGCCAAGTCATTACTGGCAACACTTCCCTTTCAAATTCTGTTTCAGTTCATAGACATACCTATATATCTTTTTCTTATACCTAAAACATATCCCATATATACCTTAGGTACAATCTTAGTAGCCTCACTTCCTGCACTAGCACTATTCGATACTGGAGCATCTCATTGCTTTATGTCGCAACGGTTCGTCCGAACTCATGCGATACCAGTCACACCGCTTGTATCCAGCTGGAATGTCAGTTTAGGGAACGACGTTCTAAAGGCAACAATGGGATACAGCCTGTGTCCAGTGGTCGTCTGCAATAGAGAATTCTATGCTGACTTCAAAGTGCTGGACATACCGAACTTCGACGTGATTCTGCGTATAGATTGATTAGGAACCTTCTACGCTACCATCGACTGTCATCAAAGGAGGATAGTGTTCGAGATTCCAGACCATCCGGTTTTCTATTGCGAAAGTGGAGATCGTACCCTGGAGCCAAGTACATACAAGGCGAAGCCGAAGGAAGCAGTGATTGCAGCAAGTCAAGTGGAGGAAGGATCAAAGCCAGAAGTGGTTCGAGAGTTCGACGATGTGTTTCCTGACGATATATCAGGTTTGCCTCCCAGTCGAGCTCTTGAATTCAGCATTGATTTAGTATCAGGAGCACAACCGGTGATCAAAGCACCGTATCGATTAAGTCCGGAAGGTTTAAAGGAGGTTCGAACTCAGTTGGACGAATTATTGGCGAAAGGATGGATTCGTCCCAGCACTTCAAGTTGGGGATCTCCAGTTCTACGAAGAAGAAAGAAGGTTCATACAGAATGTGCATTGATTATAAAGCCTTGAATGAAGTAACGATAAAGAACAAGTATCCACTCCTATGCATCGACGATTTATTCGATCAACTAAGTGGATTTTGTGTTTTCTCCAAGTTAGATCTTCGTTCGGGTTATCATCAGGTGAAGGTCAAGGAATCTGATATCCACAAAACGGTTTTCAGAACTCGTTATGGACATTACGAATTTCTTTTGATGCCATTTAGAGTGACCAACGCACCAGCAATATTTATGAACCTGATGAATCAAGTTTTTCGGGAGTACCTAGACAGGTTTGTTGTCATCTTTATCGACGACATCCTGATGTATTCAAAGAGTCGGAAAGAACATGCCGAACCCTATGAATTGTCCTGGAAACTCTATGACAGCATCAATTATATGCCAAGTATAGCAAATGCGAATTTTGGCTAAATCAATTTGGTTTCCTCGGACATATTGTATCGGGCGAAGGAATCTTTGTGGATCCAGCGAAAGTTTCAGCAGTAAGCGAATGGCCGACACCAAATACAGTGAAGGACATTCGAAGTTTCTTGGGTCTAGCTGGATATTACAGAATGTTCATTGAAGGATTTTCGAAGATAGCAACACCCCTGACCAAGCTCACACGTAAAGATGAAGACTTTGTGTGGTCAGAAGCATGTGAACAAGCTTTCGTAGAACTCAAGTCAAAATTGACAACAACACCTATTCTCGTGATACTAGATAAAACTGGAGGTTTCGAAGTATACTGTGATGCATCTGGTAAGGGATTAGGATGTGTTCTACATCAGCACAGAAGAGTTGTAGCTTATGCTTCAAGACAGCTGAAGATTCATAAGTGCAATTATCCGACGCATGATTTGGTGTTGGCGGCCGTAATCTTTGCTCTTAAGATTTGGCGCCATTATCTTCTTGGTGAATGAGTGAACATATACACAGATCACAAGAGTCTGAAATATGTGTTCACTCAGAAGGAGCTTAATATGCGGCAGACGATAGTTATAACTCATGGCGGACTTTGACATCAACCTGCAATATCAACCGGGAAAGGTGAATGTGGTACCTGATGCCCTTAGTCGCCAACCATTAGCAATGAATCTCGCCGCTCAGTGGAAGCTTCAACATGACTTGCATCAGATAGAGATTGAAGTGGTCATGCCAGATAATGCTTCAAGTTTGATGAACTTACAAGTTCAATTTACCATTGTCAATCAGATCAAAGCAGCTCAAGCAAGTGATGCCAAGTTGCAAAAGATCAGGGAACAAGTAGAGAATGGACTCAGAACAGACATCATCGTCCATAAAGACGGATCTTTAAGGTACGGCAACAGATTATGTGTACCAAAAGGTTTTGTTCGGGAAGAGTTAATGAAAGAATCTCACAGTTCTCCCTACTCAGTACACCCTGGAGGTACAAAGATGTATAAAGATCTGCGTCAAAATTACTGGCGGCATGGATTGAAGCGTGAAGTAGCCAGAAGCGTCGCTAAATGCTTGGTGTGTCAGCAAGTAAAGGCTGAACATCACAGGACAGCTGGTTTACTTCAACCGTTACCTATTCCAGAATGGAAGTGGCAACACATCACAATGGATTTTGTGACCGCACTCCCTCACAGCATAAAGGGTAACGATGCGGTATGGGTTATTGTGGATCGACTCACAAAGTCAACTCACTTCATCCCATTTCGAGTTGGCCAATTAACTGAGACATTAGCAAAGAAGTACATGGAGATAAGAATCTAAGTAAGATTTTAAACTCTTCAAATATGTACTATCTCTGATACCCATGACCTCATACAGGAAATCGTGAGACTTCATGGAGTACCGATCTGCATTGTCTCCGATCGTGACACCAGGTTCCGATCACAATTTTGGCAAAATCTGCAAGCGAGCTTGGGAACAAGTCTGAACTTCAGCACCGCTCATCATCCACAAACAGATGGTCAAGCTGAGCGAACTATTCAGATTTTGGAAGATATGCTCAGAGCGTGTATGTTAGACTTCGGAAGATCGTGGGAAGATCACCTACATCTTGTGGAGTTTTCATACAACAACAGCTACCAAGCAAGCATCAGAATGGCACCTTTTGCAGCACTTTATGGAAGGAAGTGTCGATCGCCATTAAGTTGGGACGACATCGGAGATAGAGAACTCTTAGGACTAGAGATGATAGTAGCAAACGTAGATGTGGTCCGCACTATCAGGGAAAGAATGTGCATAGCCCAAGATCGACAGAAGTACTGGGCTGATGCGAAGCGACGTCATTTGGAGTTCCAGCCGAGAGATCATGTATTTTTGAAGATATCTCCAAACCGCGGAGTGATTCGTTTTGGAAGACGAGGTAAACTAAGTCCGAGATATAATGGACCGTTCGACATACTCGAACGAGTCGGTGAAGTGGCATATCGCTTGGCACTTCCACCCTCATTGAAAGGAGTGCACAACATGTTCCACATATCCCAACTCAGAAGGTATGAGTGAACCCAGCCATATTCTCGATCATTCCGAGCTCATTGTACAGCCCGAATTATCTTGTGAGCAGCAACCTGTTGAGATCCTGGACAGGAAAGTGAAGTCACTTCGGCACAAGGAAGTCAACATGGTTCGAGTGATGTGGAGAAGAAACACTCCAGCAGAATCGACATGGGAAAGGGAAGATGAGATGTGTGCAAGATATCCTCACTTATTTGTAAACTAGTCCTTAAAATAAATTGTAAATTTCGAGGACAAAATTTTTGTAAGGAGGGTAGACTGTAACAACTCCAATTATTATGTACATAAATTTGATTAAAAGTTAATGTATATTTGGGGTATTTACATTTCCTATGAGTACTATAAGAATTTGTTTTATTTTTGAACAACAAGAAAACACTTGTAGCTCATTGGTAAGACCTTGCACTGCTGAACTAAAGCAACAGAGTTCAAATCCCATCAGCCACACATTCTTTTTATTTAAAATTCTTTAAATATTTTAGAAGACCAAAAGTCTACATATGCACAACACGTAAAACCAAGAGTCACAGCCTAAACAAATATGTGCAAATTAGTGTTCAGACCGACCTAGACACGTGGCGAGAATCCGAGCCCCCAACCCTAGAATTGGACCGGCGAGATCCAAGCTTAGGACCGTGCCGCCGGTTTGGGTAGAACCAAATTATAATTTTTTTAACCCTAGAAACCCTTGGACTCCCCTTGTTAACCCATGACTGTTTGTTTTCCTGCATTTTCCAGAGAATTAAAACTTTGCATTACTCCATATTTTAATGCATTTTAATTCTCAAATTTATCACACCCTAACCCTAATTTTCCCTATAAATACCCACTCTATTTTTACACCCCTTCACACTGAAATTTCCTACAAAAACTCTCAAGAAAATTCCAAGATCCTTTTATGTGCAAGTGGAGTTAGCAAAGGGTGAAGCTCCGACGAACTTCCAGCGACAACTCAAGAAGTTTCCGACGACGAAACGACACACCGACAACTCCTACCCCTTCCTCTTTCTCTCCTCTAGCCAATCATCCTGTAAGTCCCTACTTCTTCTTCCTTTCTCTATTCTAAAAATATTCAAAACTAAAATCCGACCGAAGCGGAGTTAATCCGACTTCCGATTCAGTTTTTCCTTAAAAAGATCTATTTTTCTTAAACACAATAATACCAAACTCTTATGTCATGACCATTAAATATTAACAAAGGCAATAGAACAAGTTTGATATCAAAATAATAACCGTAACAAGTTTTATTCCACTTTTACATTAAAATACCTTCATGTTTCATTTCGACATGCTTGAACTTTGAAAACCGTATTACCTTAGAAAACTCATGAGGTAATGACCTACCTCCTCACAAGACACATATCTAATATAGCATGATGGAATTTTGGAACATAGATTTAGGAAAATACGACTTTACATATAACTACCTTCAATTTATAAAATCTTTTTCTATAAGAAGTGTATTTAACAAATCATTGCAATTGCGCCTCTACAACCCATTTTGGGGAACCCGTTCAGTATGGTGCGGATTATCGCACATCCTCAGGCCTAGTAGAGTAAGATGAAGACATCCGCAAGGAGCATACGATCTCGAAAGATTTTTAAAACATTTTTCTTTAGAAAATGTGATTTCTATTATAAATAAAACTTATATTTTTAATAAATAAATATATATGTAATTAATATCAAAATATCCATTTTTAATATTTATAATATTCCACATTTCCAAAATTCAAGAAAAATATTCCATTTACAAGAAAATACCATACAATTCCAAATATTTCAAATAAATACGTTATACTTTAAAATTAGGTTATATTCACTAGAAATTTCACATTGAATAAAATAAATATCTATGAAAACTCTAATGACGATAATTAAATACTTGAGAGATATTTTGAAACTATAACAAAACTATTTTATATAAAATCCCCTCAAGTTATACTAAATTACAATAAGAACCCTAGTAAACTTAGGTTTAAGCGGGACCAGTCTCTTGAGCCTCAGGGAGCCGGAGATATGGGTGCTTGCTTGTTTAAGGTAGACAACTTAATAAACGGTGTTATCAGCACGGTAATTGTCTTTGAAAAATACACAAATCATGCCGTCCATGTGCAGCAGTTACCAATAGCACCAAAACATAATTCAGGACTACAATTTCTTTTCTAATTGTCTGACTCAGATTGAGTCTCACTATAATCAATCTGACTTGAATATGATTCAAGTATCAAACTACAATACAACATGAATCTATGAATCCGGCTATTCAATCTAATCAATCTATATTGACTGAACCGAACCGTGGATATATTCCATTTACATAATCATCCATTATATCCGTTCCATTACTGATATTATGGTTTCGGCAAGTCATCCGTCCATATTCAATATACAATACAAATAATACAACAATACAATCAAGACATCGCGGGGTTTATAAGGTGTAGATTGGTACGGAAGGTGTTAGAACTGGCACAAGACTGCAACCATAAGACACCTAACCTGAATCTCCATTTCCGTTGTACCGTGGCTGAACGGTTCCTTGTACTCCGTATACCGTAGTCTCTGCTATAGTGAGACTCCTCTCGTATACACTGGCCTCTTCTGTACCAAGCTACAAACAACAGCATTTAACAATATAATACAACTTTAAAAGTTGCACTCTCTCTCTCTGTTTATTCTATTCTTCCCTCATCTTTGGGACTTGCCGAGCGATTGTTCGCTGACGAAATTCCTTTTCTTTCTTCTTTGGAATGTTGTCAGGTGGATCGGACCTTCAAGAGATCGAGCCCACTAGCGAGGATTTGGACCAGCTAGCTTTCGACCCAGAGCTTTAGATTCCTTGTACACATTTACATTTCTGAAAAAAAATTCATTTCTGTTATGCCACTGTTTAGGTATTGCTTTCCATTCCATGTATTTACTTTTCAGATGTATTGTAAAAAGAATGTTAATAAATAAAGTTGTTGTTTATTTACATCTTGTCTCTTGTGTACATTTACATTTATATTGCTTAAATACAAAAAAGCGTGTTTACTTCTGAGTAAATACGTAGCGGCCCGCCACGTCCTCTGCCCGTACATTGGAAAGCGGGGCGTGACACTTTTACTGCTTTCTGAGGAGCATAGATTATGCCAAATTCAAGTAGCATGACAACCCATCTTGCCATTCTACCGGCTAGACTTGCTTTGGTCATTAAGTGTTTAAGCGGGTCGATCTTGGAGATCAGCATAACCCGATGAGCGAGTAGATAATGTCTTATCTTTTTCACGGCAAATATCAGGGCCAAACACTGCTTTTCGATCGGGGAATAGTTATGTTTTGCCCCGACTAACGTTCGATTGAGATAGTAGAAGGCATTCTATTTTCCCTCCTCGTTATTCTGGGTGAGGAATGCACCGAGTGACTCATCTAGCAAGGCAGTATAGAGAACCAACGGTTTATTTGGAATGGGAGCAGCAAACACTGGAGGGTGCAGTATGTACTGTTTGATATTTTCGAACGCTTCTTGATATTCGGAATCCCAGACGAAAGGAGCTCCTTTCTTCATGAGCTTCGAGAAAGGCCTGCATCTTCCCGATAGGTTCGAGATGAACCTTCATATGTAAGCGGGCTTGATTTGAAAGGATCTTAGCTGCGTCAGATTTTTCGGAGAAGGCATCTCCATGATGGCCTTTATCTTCGATGGGTTGACTTCGATCCCCCGATGTCAGAATATGAAGCCTAAGAATTTTCCCGATGACATGCCAAAAGCGCACTTTAGAGGATTCTTCTTCAGATCGTATTCCCTCAGTCGGGTGAAAACGGTCCTAAGATCTCGGATGTGATCGGCCTTGGCTTTAGTATTGATGACCAAATCATCAACATAACATTCGACGACTTTATGGATTTAGTCATCAAAGATTTTGGTCATTGCCCTTTGATATGTTGCGCCCACATTCTTCTGTCCGAATGGCATCACCTTGTAGGAGTATATGCCAATCGGGGTTCGAAATGTTGTATGCTTCTCATCCTCAGGAGACATTTTTATTTGATTGTACCCAGAAGAACCATCCTTGAAAGTGAATAGCTCGTAATTTAAGGTATCTTCGATCATCATCTCCATGACTGGAAGCAGGAAATCATCTTTAGGGCATGCTTTGTTCAGGTCCCTGAAATCAACACAGACTCGGATCTACCCATGCTTCTTTTTCACTGAGACTATGCATGCGATACAATTCGCATACTTCTCTTCTCTGATGAAGCCAGCATCGATAAGTTTCTTAGTTTCCACGATGACCTTTTCTTTTAGCTCCCTTCTCATTCTTTGAGAAGTTTGTTTGATTGGCTTGGCATCAGGAGATATAGCCAGCTTATGCAAGGCCGCTTCAGGGAAGAGACCAGGCATTTCTTTGTACGTCCAAGCGAAGCAATCAGCGAACTCATGCAACAGGGCGACTATTTGCTCTTTCATTTCCTCTGACAAGAGTGAGCTGATGTAGATCGGCCTTGGATTATAAAGCGTTCCCAAGTCAATCTCGGTTAGCTCGTCGAAGGTTGCTTGTCTGCCATCTTCGAGCTCTCGAGGGGCTTCTTCTGGGTCGGCTAGCTCATCGTCATCATTTGACCTTTCGATGGCTTCACCAACTTAGATCATTTAGCATACTTTGGCATCAGGTTGAATGAAACATATGCCCCGTCTATCTGGGATTCGTCCATCGATGAGTGCTCGGACCTGAGGCGGATGCCACAGCCCCTCATAAAACTTCGCTTCGGATTCCCTTTGATATAACCGACATCCGCACTTTTTGAAATATTCCTGCATCTAGGGCGCATAATATCTGGGATTAAAAATGGCTCTTATGCCTCTCTCATAGGGAAGGCACGTGATAGACAAATCGTCCGGGTGCACGACAGGATTTGACACATAAAACAGGATGCCTTTCTGTTCACTTTTCTTTCCGGGAACGTAGAAGGTCTTCAGCTGGTCCACGGTAGAGACTGACAATGCATCGAGCACTTTGCACATCTACTCCGGCACCCTTGTCACAACTAGGGACCCTTTCATAACTTCGAAGGTCTCTCTTAGCTTCGCTTTTCGCACGAGAGCCCGATTTGCACAGCTGTTGCAAGATAGATTCTCTTCTTCTGATTCTTCAGTGTCACTGCCTAAACAAGGGCGAATTTTGCTGCCGAATGAGCCTTCAATATCAGAATCATCCGTATCGCTACCGAAATGAGAGCGGGTTTTATGGAAGGACGGACTTCCAGCGTCAGACTCATCAGTGTCACTGCCGAATCGTGGACGCACATGGGGTTTTTGCTTTTGAAAGTGACAGCCGGCTCAGATTTGCTTTTGAGTTTCATAGTCGTTCGGTCTTTGGTCGGCTGTGGCTCAGCACTTTGGAGGTTCACAAAGTACCGAGAATCTTCGTATCGGACTTCATGCACACTGAACGGCTGGATGTCCCCGTCAATGCGTCTTTCTTCACCATTTTTGGTATACTTCATGCACTGATGGAGAGTTGAAGGAACGATGCCATTATCGTTAAGCCATGGTCGTCCCAGGAGGATCTTATAGGACGTGTCGGTGTTGATCATGAATATCTTAGCTTCGGTTTGTAGGTCCCTAAACCTGATCGGCAAATCTATGGATCCCAGAACTTACTGGCAATTTTGATTGAAACCCTGGATGACAATCCTCTCCCTTGACAGGTGTCGGACATCCATTAATAAACTCTTTAGAGTCTGCAAGTTCATGATGTTTATTGAGGATCCCGGATCAATCAATATACGATTAATCCTATCTCCGTCGCTGTACCCTATCACGTAAATTGGTCGGTTGTGCTCAGTTGTTCCCAGTAACAGGTCTTCAACCTTAAATATGACCGCGGCTGTATGCAGAGTGTACTAGGCATCTTTCATGTTAATTTCCGCAAAGCTAGCCTAGTACCGCTCGGGGTTTTGTTGAGCATGAATGAGAATATCTCTGAGATCCTTGGACATGACAAGAGCATCATAGATACTTAAGAGAGACGGAAGCTTCCGGAGATAAGCCAAGACATTATAGTCTACTGGGGAAGGTCTCGAGTCTTCATGAGCAAGCTCTCTTTCATATTCTTCATTAGCGAATTGTTTTTCCTTCCCTTTTGGGCGTTACCTTGATTTGGCGGTAGAGCTTTACCGCTTCTGAGCTAGATTTGGTTGGCCTTTGTGGCGAGCTCCTCATCCTATTCAAGAAAAAAGTTCTTCCTCAGAGTCGCTACCGAGGTGGACGACATAGCAGGTCACTATAGGGATCTCGTCATCGGAGTCTTCTTCTAAATCCTCCAGAATATCAGCCGCTTCTACGGGGAAGAACTCCTTCAATTGAATTAGAGTTTTTTTCCTTTTGTTCATAGTCTTCAAGGGAATCGATATATTTTTAAATGGTCGATCTCCCTGCAGACCCTTTTTCGCATCGAGCTGCACTTTTCTTCTTCTTGAGCTTTTTAGATTTTGAGCCTGATTGAGCCGAAGTGGTAACTAGAATGGTGGACTCCTTCTTCCCCTTCCATTCTGTTATAGGTTGTTTCTGAAGTAGCTTTAGCATCTTCTTCGTCTTTTTGGACATGTGCATGCTCCAAGGAGGTTGCGGCGAGTCAGATTCATTTCTCGATGCAACGAATTCAGCTGTCTGCTCCCAAAAGGCCTCAGTTTCTGTCTGTATAAAGTTGATGATTGCAGCTTGACTGTTCACCAACACACTCTTGGATAGCTCGATCTCTCCGGTCTTGTATTGCTTTTCGATCCAGTCATTGAAAATGTAGCAATCCTCAATCGTATGGCTCACTACTTTGTGGTACGGGTAATACAGGGGATTGTCGGTCACTTTTGCTTCGTGAGTTCTCTTCGACTCCGGCAATTGTAGACCTTTGTTCAGGGCATCCTTGAATATCTTGCGGACCTTGTCCCTCCTGAAAGAGTAGACTTTGTTCTTTTTCTCCTCTAGGGAAGGCCCTTCTTCTTCCAGCACTGGATTTCGAGACCGGATGGTTTTGGATTTGCCTGCCTTTCTCTTGTCTTCATTGTCGGACACATTGAAGGCGTTGGTCTTATTGGAGCTACCACTTTTACAGTTGTCGTCTTTTCTGCTCTTCCAAAACTTGTTACCCTGAGAGTCCGGGGTAGACTCTTGTTTCGAACGATCCAACATTTGAACTCTCTTGGTCGGCTCTTGAAATGTTTTGAGGCCTGCTGTATATAAGAATGGGAGTATACAATTGCTGAGGTTTCCAATGAGGAGGCTGACGGACTGGTCCTGCTCTAGCGGCGGTTCGCACTTGACAGTGAGGTTGCGCCATCGGGCAATAAAGTTCGTATTGCTTTCATTTTTCCCCAGCTTGGTTCTCATGAGATCAGCAATGGAGATTTTGTCAGTAACACTCATGAATCTTTGCCGAAATAGAGACTCCATTTGGGAAAAAGTAGTGACGGACCCGTCTGGTATACTTGCGTACCAGTCGAAAGCGACACCAGTCAGGCTGTTGATAAATTGACGAAGAAAGAGTGCATCATTGCCCTGTGTATTTTCGCACGATGCTTTAAAGTGGGCGACATGCTGATTTGTGTTTCCCGTCCCGTCAGATCTTCCGAACTTAGGAATGACGTAGCCGCTCGGGAACTCGATCAAATCGTACTGTGCGGGATATGGCCGCCCACTACTACCAATTTCTTTCTGAGCTTCGGCTTCAGCCACTAATGTTTTAACCTTGCTGGTTACCAAATCCATTATCCAATCTTGTGTTAGTGGGATAGTGCTATCTGGGGCTAAGGACACCCCAGAAGATGAATGTGGCTGGCTTTCGTGTGACTCACCCAATCTTGGACCTAAGAGGACAGGCATCGGTTGCTTCGGGTTGTCATCACCCGGCTCATGAGTAGAGATATGTTCCTGATTGGAAGGCGCTCGAGCAATTTGAGCCGTGAGCTGCATCACAACATTCGTCAGGTCGTCGATTTGGGATTAAAGCTTGGCCATCTCTTTATCTTTGCACCTGAGCTGTTTTCGAAGCTTTTGAAGCAGCTCTTGCTCTGCGGTCCTGGGATGGAAAGTCGGCTCTTCCTCGCTGTTCGATCTTGACTCCACATAGACTGAGGGGTCCTTCTGCCTATCGGCCTCATCGAGAGGGTTTTCATCGTCTAGCGGAGGCGGTTGATCTTGGGAAACGGCAACCACATTCAAACCAGATAGGGCTTGGGATATGGTGGCCCCATCCTTGCTTTGCTGCGCAAGTTGTCGTTAGGACGCGCGCCCGCCATATAGACCATATGGATAACATATCCAGCCATCTATTCATTATTGGCAGCTGATTTTACGGACTGATGTCGTGACCCTTCTTTTTCGGTAACGGGCAATCGACTGAAGGCGGCTGGCCTGACCGAGTTCTTGAATGGTGCTGGCGCTTCTTTTTTGGCTTTGCCCCACTGTTTTCACACGACACAGAGCACATGATAGACTCTTGAAGAGACGGTGTCAGGCTTTCTCTGTTGGGGCTGGGACATCTCTTTGTAGCATCATTCGGACTAATGTCTTCTTGATTCTGGCGGTCATGGCATTTTTCTGAACCCACTTCAGAGGTTCGAAAGAATTGCTGACTTTTACGGTCGACTCAGCCATCGCCACGGGGTAACCCTACTCTTGAACCTCACAAGATTCTACTTGGCCGGAGTCCTGGCCCTCTTGTTGGCTCGATACCTGAGCCGCTTCTATCTCAACCTTTCTGTTTTGAGCACTTAGCAAGCTTCAGCTCTTTCGGAAGCCGCTGTAGACCGAGCGATGGAGAGCTCAGACAACACGCCTGCTAGTGCGATTGTCAAGGGCACCACCTGAGCTTGCTAGAGATGCTTTGTGGCTCCATTGGTGTTGACGGCCTTGCCTCCATTCGGAACAGCGGAGAGTCGTTCGAATACAGATTTTCATTTAGGGTGGGATGCTTTGGCGACCACAATGTTCGGCCTTCTGCCCCTTAAGGTCGGTGTGGCCACTTGGTTTGCAGTGACCTCCGCCAGATAAGCGCTTCCGGCAGGGCAGATGATGATGGAACCAAATTGACGGGGTGGCTCCTCCTATTGCCGGCTGAGACTTGTAGGGAGAACCACGCGGGCATTGATCTTGACCACGTACTGGATCGGGGTCGCGTCGGAGGCTGAATTCATCTTAGAAGACATCATCGTTGAAACTTGATTGCTGCACGGAAAAACGTTATTTCAGTACAAACATCGGTATATATGTTAAATGAGTTCGCATGAACGCTTGACCCGTGATATGGGAGGAGAGAAGTGTCCCACCAGGCATGCCAGAATCTGTAGGGTGTTTTTCGTCACTCTA
This sequence comes from Agapanthus africanus, assembly GCA_030015575.1. Classification (NCBI taxonomy): domain Eukaryota; kingdom Viridiplantae; phylum Streptophyta; class Magnoliopsida; order Asparagales; family Amaryllidaceae; genus Agapanthus; species Agapanthus africanus. The sequence continues at coordinate 317,301,479 of CM057338.1, read as the reverse complement.
TTAAGATGGGAATACGCGTCGCTTGTCAGGCGTATACAGATTCCCCTACCTAGGATAGGCCGGGATTTATTGATTGTGGGGATCCGAATCTCCGGCAGCCGCGAACTAAGCTGTCGTTAATTACCCATCTACTTTGAAGCGAAGGAACCTCCGATTAACAGGTCAACTAGTCATGCGAACTTAATGTGCAGTATGCGTATGTGTGTCTTGAGGGGTTTTAGGTATATCGAGGGCAGCACCCCGTTAGAAATTATTTCTAATGGAGGACGTGTTTTGAGTGTGGAGTGTACGGAAAAAAGAGGGGTGAGGAGCATCCTAAGGACGCGTGAGTGGCGCATGGACACTAGGGGCCTACGGGTCACGTGCCCTGCACATGGGCGCTGGACGCCCGCGGGTCATGTAAGTGGCGCGTGGGCGCTGGGTTCCCACGGGTCACGTGAGTGGCGCATGGGCGTTGGACGCCAGCGAGTCACGTGCCCTGTGTGTGGGCCTGGGCACCAGCGGATCACGTGCACGGCACGCAACCGCTAGGTGCTAGCGGGTCATATGCGCGGTAAGCGACCGCTGGAAACACCAGCAGGGAAAGGGGCTTAGGCCCTGGGCTGGGATTTGAACTCTCGAGAGCCTTTGGAGTTAAACTCCTAAACAGGAATTAGGTATAAATTTGGAGTTAAACTCCAAAAAGATTTGGATTTGGAGTTAAACTCCTATGTAATAAATTGGATGTGGATTTGGAGTTAAACTCCTGAGGGACTTTGGAAACTCCCAGAAAAAGGAAGGATCAAAGAGGATGTAAGTCCATGTCACGCACCCCATGTGTTCGCGGGGAGGAGGAATATATGAAAAACAATTATCAAAGCTTCGTAACACGGACTTGAGCACACGGATCGTGTGCATGTACTATGATCACTTACGTACACTTGTGCATGTACTATGATCGGGTATATAAACTCTCTGTGTACGTACACCGGGCACACGTGTACGTAAGTGATCACGGCCCTGTCGTAAAACCATATGGCCTCTACACCTTTTGCCCGGTGCAGGGAAACTCTCTGTGTAGGACTCTAAAGACTCGACACTACGCTGGCAGTGGGTTTAACCACAGGCCTCAAGCGGTACTAGCTGTACGTAACGGTCCCCAAGATGTCGATAAGAAGGACGATGAGGAAACCCATCCGAACTCCTACTGAGCCTGTATGTGACAATCTCCATACAGTCCGGTCTGTTCGTGTAGGACTATCGCATATCGGGCCTAGGGGGCGGTAAACGTCAGACCCCTAATAGCGGTATAAGTCGTGTCGGAGTGAAGCCCATTATACCTTGAGAAACTAATGGAACCTACCAGTAAATCTCGCTTGCCCTGGCCAGAGACTTTGCGTAATGGCTCTCCATACACAGCGCGATATCAACCCCCAATACCGGGAGAGACGAATCCTGTCTAACCGCCACTGCCTCCAAGTGCTTCGGGACTGCACCCAACTACTATCTGTTTGCACGACTCCTTTGAGCCGTGGTAGGATAGTAATCTAAGTACAGTGGGAACACACCCGAAGCGAAGTAGCAGTGTCAAGTCGACAGACTAAACTGTACTTATGTCACCTGGGAACTGCTATCTGACGATGGGTATAGAACCAACCTGCAGTTCCCGGCGAGTCCTGTCCAATGTACCCATAACCTAACGAGCACTTGCATACTATCTCCAGTACGACGTACTGATGGCTATGGGACAGACCATCTCCCCAGCTGAGATGAGAAGCGTATACACCAGTCTAATCCGGAGTATCGATGCCCCGTCTCGATAATCCTACGACCAGGGACCTGTATAGGATGTGCTTATAGACTACCCAGCCCCCACTAGTGTGACTGCCATCACAACGCTGGTAATCAAACAAAGATCCTAAGGGCTCTACTAATATGTATAAGCGATATGTTAAAAGAAACGCATGCACATATTAAAGTAGAGACAAACCAAGTAGCATACTATCATTTTTAGAAAGACTGTCAATACAACTGTGAATATCCCAAGCTTCCATTAAGTAATATACAAACTAGTATGATACAGTAATGGCCTCTAGGGCATAAACACTAACAATCTCCCACTTGCACTAAGGCCATGTACTGGCATATCGTAGACCTATCATCTCGAATAGCCTCTCGAATTGCGTCTGAGGAATGGCCTTTGTGAATGGATCAGCAGTGTTATTCTCCGTATCTACTCTCTTCACCTCGATCTCCCGGTGATCTATGATCTCCCTGATCAGGTTATACCGCCTTAAGATGTGTCTAGACTTCTGATGAGACCTGGGTTCCTTTACTAAAGCTATAGCACTGTTGTTTTCGCAATACAGAGGTATTGGATCAACAATGGTAGGAACCACCTGAAGTTCTGTGAGGAACCTCTTCATCCAGAAAGCTTCTTTTGCGGCATCGCAAGCAGCTATGTACTCCGCTTCTATTGTCGAGTCAGCAACGGTGTCCTGCTTGAAACTCTTCCAACAGACCGTCCCTCCATTGAGGGTAAAGACATAACCCAACATGGACTTGGAGTCATCCTTGTCACTCTGGAAGCTGGAGTCGGCAAAGGCCTCGAACTGGAGGCCCTTTCCGCCATACACCAAGAACATCTCCTTAGTCCTCCTCAGGTACTTGAGAATGTTCTTTACTGCTATCCAGTGCTTCTCTCCTGGGTTTGCCTGATACCGGCTTACAACGCTCAATGCGTATGCTAAATCTGGTCTGATACATAACATCGCATAAATTATAGAGCCTACCACAGAAGTGTAGGGTATAATCGACATGCGAGCCCTTTCCAAATCAGTCTCGGGAGACATCTCTTTGGAGAGGGTGATTCCGTGACAAGCCGGTAGGTTACTGCACTTAGAATCTTCCATACTGAATCTTTTTAATATGGTGTCTATGTACCTGGACTGCGAAAGTCCCAACATCCTTTTTGATCTATCATGATAGATCTGGATCCACAAAATGTAGGTGACATCACCCAGGTCCTTCATGGAGAACTTCTATGATAAGAATCCTTTGACTGACTGAAGCATAGGAATATCATTTCCTATTAGGAGAATATCATCCATGTACAAGACGAGGAATACTACAGCTCTCCCTACAATTTTACTGTATATGCATGGTTCATCTGGATTCTTGATAAAGTCGAATTCTTTGACAGTATCATCAAAACAGATGTTCCAACTCCGCGATGCCTGCTTTAGTCCATAAATGGATTTAAGCAATTTGCACAATTTACCGTTGCTCCCACTCTGAATGAATCCCTATGGCTGATCCATATAGATGCATTCTTCCAAATTACCATTTAGAAAAGCCGTCTTTACGTCCATCTGTCAGATCTCATAATCGTGGAAGGTAGCAATGGCAAGAAGGACCCGAATGGATTTGAGCATAGCCACTGGAAAGTTTCGTCATAGTCCAAACCAGGTCTTTGACGAAAGCCCTTTGCAACAAGTCTAGCCTTATAGGTTTCAACCTGTCCATCTACACCAATCTTCTTTCTGAAGATCCATTTGCATCCTACGGGTTTTACCCCATCTGGAGCAATGTCCAAAGTCCATACTTTGTTAGTGTACATGAACTCCATTTCGGTCCGCATTGCATCCAGCCATCTTACTGAGTCGCCGCTCTGAATGGCTTGCTGGAAGCTAGTAGGGTCATCATTGTCAACGATACAATCTTCTCTATCCCCGTCTATGAGAAAACCGTAGTATCTCTCGGGCGGATGAGACTGCCTACTACTTCTGCGGATAGGCGCTGGGATGTCCCTTTCTTCTGAAACTTCTGGTTCTACCATACTTTCAGTAACAACTTGTGGTTCTGGAATTTCTTCCAGTTCTATTGCGCTCCCACTCTTCTAATTTTCTAAAAATTCAGCTTCCAAGAAGTGGGCATGACGAGAAACAAAAACCTTTTGTTCCTCTACGTAATAGAAAAAATACCACATGGAGTTCTTTGGATATCCCATAAACTTACACTGTACTGAGCGTGCCTTGAGCTTGTCTGCATGCTGCTTTTTAACAAAAGCTGGACATCTCCATGTCCTTAAGTATTTAAGACAGGGTTTCTTCCCACTCCACATCTGATATGGTGTGGTAGGCACAGTCTTGGTTGGAACCTGGTTTAAAATATATGCAGCTGATTCTAGTGCATAACCCCAGAAAGATCGCGGTAACTCAGCCTTACTCATCATGGAACGAACCATATCTAATAGGGTTCGATTCCTCTTTTCCGATACACCATTGTATTATGGGGTGTATGGAGGAGTAAGCTGAGAGAGAATTCCATTCTCTTTTAAGTATCCCAAGAACTCGGCACTTAAGTATTCACTACCTCGATTAGATCTCAGTGTCTTGATACTTTTTCCTGTTTGGTTTTCCACTTCATTCTTGTATTCCCGGAATTTATCAAAGGCCTCGGATTTATGCTTCATCAAGAAGATATGTCCATACCTAGAGAAATCATCCGTAAAAGTAATGAAGTGGGAATGACCACCTCTTGCATGTGTAGACATTGGACCGCACACGTCACTGTGTACGAGTCCCAAGAGCTCACTCGCTCTTACTCCGTGTCCAGTAAATGGAGTCTTTGTCATCTTTCCCATGAGACAAGATTCACAAGTAGCATAAGGTTGATATTCGAACGGATTCAAATATCCTTCTCTATGTAACTTAGTCAACCGTGTTTCATTGATGTGACCTAGTCTACAATGCCATAAGAAAGCCTGATTTACTTCCGGAGACTTTCTTTTAAGTGTGTTCTGGACATTGAAAACCTGAGCTTGATTCAATACGTATATACCGTTATCTAATGTACCGGACCCAATCAGAACTTGATTTAGGTAGATGTTTACTACATCGCTTACGAATGTAAAATCATATCCCTCTCTAGAAAGTGAGGATACTGATATGATATTATTAGTCAAACTAGGTACATACAAACAGTTACGTAGAATCAATATCTTCCCACTTGTCAGTCCTAGGCGATATTCCCCCACGGATTCAGCGTCCATGCTCATTCCATTCGCAACTCTGAGAGACATATCACCTACCCTGATAACTCTAAGGTTTCTCAAAGCATGTAATGAATTACAGATATGAGATCCTGATCCGGTATCTAGTACCCAGGAAGTAGAGTTAATTGACAAACAGTTCTCAATTACAAACACACCCGAGGCCGAAGCCACAACATACTTCGAATCCTGGCTACTGGCTTCCAAAGCCCTGCAATCTTTCTGCTAATGCCCCTTCCCATAACAATAGTAACATCCCTCCTTCTCTACACCAAGTCCTGAAACTTTTGCTCTTCCCTTTCCTTCAACTTCACTGACACCGTATATCGGCTTTGTGGAGGTCTTCTTCTTTTCACCCTTTGCTTTCGCCTTGGATGCAGTAGAAGAAGGTCCCCCATTAAGCAGAGCAGGTGTCTCCCTGGTTTCCTTCGGGGTGTAAGTAGAGGGTAGTGACTATGGAAATAAGTCAGCATATGACCTATTTCCCAACGTGGTCTCCAGGTCCGTGAGCTCATTGATATAGCTAGTCATTGTAAGGACGTCATCCCCTACAGATGACCCGACAGCCAACCTTGCTTGAAGCAATTCGTTCGAGGTCTCATATCTTGCGATACGAGATTGCTCTCCATATAAATATTTGTTATGGAGGAAAATGGAAACTAAGTCCATCTTCTCGTGCTGCTTCTGGTATACACCATCAACTGAAGCCAACAGGAGGCACTTGGCATTCGCACTTTTCTTTTCCCTTGTCTGACGGATATCCATATCCACGACGATGGAAACTGGACCTGGGACGGCGGGGGCTATAGTAGTAATAGGGTGGTCCAGCTTGTCATAGGCAATGGACATCTAGACAGACCTTTCCAGTCATAAAAGTCAGATTCAGTCAACTTGTTATCTAGATGTAACCTAGTCATGGTCACACGGTCACTGCAGTTGAGAGAGAGAAGAAAACACTTTAGCATGATGCTCTTGCAAGTTTAGATTGGTTTTTAGTTTATCTAAACTGGATGGCTCCCACTGTTTCTTAAACCATAAAAGAAGAATTATGTAGCGTCTTGAAAAGTCGTTTTGGTGTTTTCCTGAAATTCAGTGAAAATTCGGTATTTTTCCGAAAACCGTCTTTCTCGTTATTTTGCAGTTTAGGCCTAATTATACCTAAAATGGATAGGTAATTGCTTGTTTTTAGTAGCTAATGAGTTACTTATGAAATTTTGGTCGTTTAAAAATTTTCCCTAATTTTTCAAATTTTTAATATTATTTTAAGCCGGTAAGAAAATACATTAAATTAGCGATAAATACAAATTTTTCCGGGCTAATTTTAATCTTTAAAATTATGATAATTAAAATCTAGTTGTAACATAAATTTTTAGTATTTTATTTTGATTTTTAACAAATTTTTATGATAGGAAACGAATTTATTGAATTTTAAGCTAAAACTTGCAATTTTTGACTTGTAGGGGGTCTTTTTCCATAAAATTTCTTTTGTAAAACCCCTCTCTCTTTGCCCTCAGCCCTAGGACAGCCCCACATTGTCCAAGTCCAGAAATTTCTGGCCTCTTTCCTTGTTTTCTTTCTTGAGTTGATTTAGTTAGTTTATTGATTTATTTTTAAATATAGTTGATAAGTTATGGTGCTTTGACTTTGGGGAGTTGACCCTTGACTTTCCCACACACCCACACCCTCCCCCTTACCTCATTTCTGGCCGAAACCTGTACTTCCCCCCTCTTCATCTCTTTTCTTCTCATTTCTTCAAAATTCTTCAAGTTTAATTCATCAAAATTGCAAATTAAAGCTTGCAAATTAAAACCATCCTTCATCTTTCTTTCCTTCACCTCCCGAGCTTGGATCTTGATGCTTGAGGCCATCATTTGGAGCAAAATTTATTCTTGCTAGATCTCAATTGAGGTATAATTTCCATCAAGTTACTTTCTTTTTGCTAAATTCCTTTAATTATATGGTATTAGTGTTAAAAGTTAGTTAATTTCTAATCTAGTTTATAAAAGAGTAGTTTGTATTAAACTAGGGTTTTGAAGCCATGATGGTTAATTAACTTGTTTTGTAGTTAATCTAGTTGTTAATTAGCTAATCTATATGGTTACCTTGTTATGTAGTCTTCAAATTTATGCTAATTTAGTTAATTTTAAAAGTTTGATTTTGGTTGTAAATTGTTGTTTTAGGAATTTCAAGAGAGGGTTAGTGTATGGAAATGGGTTGTGAAGCATGATTAATGAGTTGAATTAAGGTTTAGAAACCATTATTTAGTTGTTTAAATCTAATTTGTTATCTAGTTGTTTTGCTAACCTAATCTAGTAGGTTAACTTGCTAATTGAGTTATAAATTAGTGTTAATTTAAGGTTTTCATGTAAAGTTTGGATTAGAATTTCTAGGTTATATAATTCAAGTAATGGTTGTTTATAGAAAATAGGTTTTGAATTTTTGCTAATGTGTTGTAATTATAGTGTTTCTAGATTGCTTGTTGTGTGGTTGGATATTGTGTTGGATTGTGATATCCGTATCGCTAATTTTTGATTTTTGCACCAAATTGCTAGTTTTGTGCTTACTAGATTTTTATAAAAATTATGTGATGGATTATTTTCGACATCTTGATAATTGTGTTGGCTTATCCTATGACGTTTAGGATGCGTGTGTGCGGATTTTTGAGTAGTCGGGTTTTAGTTTTGCCGGGCGACCAAATCGGCGTTTTTTGGCAGTTTTTGCGATTTTCGCGTGTGTTCCGCGCACTTTGTGCACGTTGTACCTAGCTAGCGAACTTTAGTAGTTTCGTTGGGGTTTTGCGTCGTTCTTGATATGTAACCTTATGTTTGGTATTGATGTAAATTCCAGATTCGGTCGCGGAGACGTCAGACGCGGCGCGAAAGGGGAAAGCGGTGATTGGACATAGCTAGCCAGGGATTCCGGTGAGTAGATGTAACATCTACGGGGGACTATCGTTGGATGGCGCAAGCCGCCCGATAGTTTTAGTAACTTACAAGACCCTTAGTGATGTTAGTAATTAGGGGTGAAATACTTAGTTGACTATTTGCTGCATCCATACATTATATTGACATACCTATACGAAACCATTTTATAGGACACCTGCACCATTGCCAGGGTTTTTATATGCAGCACGAGCACTATTCATGCTTACACACACACCCTGGTAATTGCCATGCCACCACACTAGATAACCTTTAAATTTAAACCTTTTGCTAATTGATACTTAAACTTGTGCTATTGCCTTTAATTCCTTAAAATGAAACCGTAGGATTGCTATTCATGTGCATGTACTTCATCATATTAATTGTTCATGCTTAATCTATTAATCACACATCGCAACTTGATTATTGATACCATATGCATTCATTATCACTGATATATGCACTTATGAGGATTTCTTGAGATTTTATGATATTGCTGGATTTCGGGGGAAAGCCGCAAAATTTCTAAACTTATTATATTTTTAAAATATGTAAATTGCGGTTTTCTAGTGATGTAAGTGTCGTCCACCATGAGTTTGCTGTGGTTTTTGAGACCCGTTTCGAGGAGTTGGATGAACCGTTTCGGGTACATGGTGGGCCCGGTAGGGTACCCCGGGACAAGAAGCTCGTGGTGCTGACGATGAGCCTGGCAGGGGACGGATTACCAACCGGTGACTTCATTGGGCACGGCGGATATCCAGAGGATACCGACCGGGGCCGCGAGAGGATGAGATATTGATATTGAGATGGGTCAGCCGGATGGCTGAGGCCAAAGACACTATGACATGGATTTATGAGATTTGAGACAGCTTTTGGGTGTCGTTGCTGGACACCGGTTTTCGTCGATTCATTGATATTATGCTGGCATTCTAAAAGAGTTTCAAAAACAAAAAGAGATAAAAATGTTTCTTATATATACCTATTGAGACCTCAGGTATTCATGTTGCATACATATTAGTACACTGATGTTGTATACACACCTGCTAGTGCATCCAGTCATACCTGTATTTTAGATGCTAGGATGCTTGTGTGCATGCATACGATAGCCTTTGTAGGTGTTATTTATTACTCACGAGTTGGCAACTCACCCCCGTTGTGCCACAGTCTTTTGCAGGTCCGCTCCGTCAGTTCAGTAGCGGCGGGTGCACTCGTTCTTTTACCTCCTTTGCCTGGACTCGAGGTTTTGCTCCTAGGTGGGTTATATTACTATTTTGTACCACCTTGTATATTCTTTGTATCTAGGGTACTCCATCTACTGTATCTACCAGCATTATTGTATGTTGACCTAGAGATGAGGCTGTGAGATTTGTAGACTTTTATGCTGTATTTTGGGGTCGAGCTCACTTGAGTCGACATGATGTTTTCTTATGCTTCATTATGATTATTATGCTTGTTGTCATTTTATATTGCGTGGGATTTGTGACCGCCTTGTGGCGAAGAGCTAGCTCCCGCTTGGGGATGCCCTATTTTGTTGGATTCATATATATTTTGTTGTACCCATTTTTGGGGGCCAGTATTTACAAAGGAGACTCTGCCGAAATTTTCGGAAAAATTGGTATTGTTTTTAAAAAGGGTTTTACATGACTTATTTGATAAACTCGCTTTCAATTGATTGGGTTTTCTTCACTCTTTTGCTTAAATGGTTTTGTTTTCTGGGCTTTGGCTTACTTACTTTACGGACGTCTTTAGACGTTTCGTAAACTTAAGTGCCAGTCACGTTCCGTACCCTGCGGGTCGTGACAAATTAGTCAGGACTGATCTCACCGTACAATACTTGCTTAACCGTTCAGCCAGGCTAGTGTCGATACTTCGAGGGAGGTTTTACGACGCTTTCGCGAAGTTCCTTAATTAAATAACCTCTTTTCTCTGGAGGCGTAGCCCCGCTGACACCGTTCTAGATACTTACTTGGTTTATAGCATTGATCGTTGACGAATCTCCTGATGAGTAGCATATACTCACAGTAGGATCGGGATCCAAATATCATCGTGTGATAATGCTGAAGGAATCCTACCAACATTATCAAACTCTAAATGGTATGCAACACTAGCAGGTTTCAGTTTCTTTAGAAACTCCCGATGTGGATTTTTGCCCCATGCTCTTATGACCTTAACTAAGGGCCAACAAATCATAAGTCACATGTCAAGTTCTACCCGTCATTATCCAAATTGATTTGAACCCACCCGTATATACTCTTGACTGAGGGCCAACAAAGTAATACGACTGTTCCAAACCAACGCATCTATCTATAATACATGTGAACACTCCAGCAGCTACCAATCACTATGTCTTGACTAAGGGCCAAACAAACATAGCTTTAATAATACTGACCATTCATATAAAATGACGGAGGGCTACGACTGGTTTTGACGAAACCGTGAATGTAGTGAACTTGATATAACCGAAGGAACCTGATAGCTTTTTAAAAGGAGTGGTTAAAGCTCCGCAATTAAAAATTCTGCTCTTTTAAAATAACCGAGTGGTTTCTTTTAAATTTATTCCAACGATTCAGCTTTGGTTTGTTTTCTTTACATTAATATAATGCGTCCCATCATTTATCCTATCATTGCAGAAAACAACGAAAATACAACATCCGCTTATGCCATCCGCATTCGCCACTGGGTCCCGTCATTCACCCGTTAGGTTACTTAACTAACGACAGAGCGGGGGCTGGGCTAGCGCGGATGCAAAACATAAGCAACGCCTACTAGATATTATATATAGATATTGTACATTCGTCAGACGCAATAATAAGCATTCCAGATCACAGATGAACATATTGGATATACTAGGAATCCACATTTCATTTGAGCCTGCAACAAAAAATGGATTACACAGTCGTGATGAATAGCCAAACCCCACCCTAGACCCCTACGGGTGTGGCAAACTGTTAGTTATATGTATGCCCTAGAGGCCATTACTGTACATAGGATGTATATTGTAGTGGATGCTGGGACATATATAGGGAGGACTTTCTTGCTCGACATGATAGTATGCTATCTGGTTACTCTTTACCTTAACGTGTACACTGATTGTCTCTCTATTACATGTTGGTAAAGCCCTTAGGATGTGTACTTGACTACCTGGACTCTGATGCAGATCATACTAGTGGGGACATGGTAGTCCATAAGTACATCCTTCAAGGTCCCTAGTCGTGGGTGTATCGAGACGGGGCATCGATATACCAGTGTAGACTAGCGTATACCTTCTCGACCCATACAGATGGGCGATGGATGATCCCATATCCATTGGTGTTTGACATCAGAGATGATATACGGGTGCTCAGTGGAGACTGGGTACACTGGACGGACTCGCCGAGAACTCCCAGATGGTATTATACCTTACGTCAGATGGCAGTTCTCTGGTGACACTGGTACAGAGTAGTCTGTTGACCCGAGATCGTCATAGAGTCTTGTGTGGTTCCCACTGTGCTTTGATTTCCATCTTACCACGTCCAAGAGGGCGTGCAAAACGGTGGTTTTTGGGTACAGTCCCGAGTCACATGGAGGCAATGAGCGATAGGAGGGGATTCGTCTCTCCCGGTATAGGGAGTTGATGTTGCGCTGTGTTCGATTGGTTATAACCGGAAATCCCTGGCCAGGGTTGCTGAGATTTACTGGTAAGTGTTACCAGTAGTTTCTCGAACTGTTATAGACCTCATATCGACACGACTTATCGAGCTATTGGGGTCTGAAGTTTACCACCCCTAGGCGAGATATGCGACATATCAGACGATCAGACCGGACTGTACGGTAGTGTTACTGGTTGGATCCACTGGAGTGTGAGCGGGCTTGCTCGTCGATCTTCTGATCGCTCAATACCCGGGTGGCCGTTACGTTTAGCAGACCGCTTGCGGCTTGCGGGTGTTTGATATGATCATCATCTGCTGCCGGCGTATTGACGAGTCTTTAGAGTCCTACACAGAGGTTTCCTGGCTCAAGCGAAACGGCGCATATGAGATATGTGCGGGACCGAGAATAATGCGTGTATGTGATACCATATTCTATTCTCGCGATGAATGTATCGAATGGTTATATGCGATATAACCTAGTTATCGAATCGAGGGTTGATTCGATAAGCCGATACATTGGATACTAGTCGGTTATATGCGATATGACCGGATCGTTAAATCAAGTGTTGATTTAATGATTTAATGCATAATTATATATTTGATATATTACTTTGCATTAACTAGTATCGGTTCACTTTTAAATGGATTTTCTCACTTGTTTGTGCACATTGTATATATGATATATTTTTTGTGCACAAGATTGTATCATGTTTGATGATACATGCTAGTTTGGGTTTGTGTAAAGAATTAAACCATGGTTACTTAAGTGGTTAGGGTTTCATTTCCTTTTCTCATTTATTTATCTATTTATTCTTTTTGGAAAAATATTTTGCATAATGCAAAATGGTGGCTTTCTTTGGATGCATGTTGAAGCTTCATGAAGCTTTGACCAAGTGACCATTTTGTCTCCATGCTTAACCCTAACCATTCCCACTAACCATGATTTATTCTCTACACTTGACCATGGTTATGATTATGATAAGTATTCATTTACTTTTTGTTTTTAAATTAACTTATCATAATATTCATCTTCTTCTTCTTCTTCTTCACTTGAAGAAAACTTTGCTTCATCAATGGCAAAGTGAGAAAATGAGTGAGAAATCCAATTCTAAAGTGAACCCACTTCCTATTTCTTCATCCTCTACCTCTTGCCAAGTAGTATAAGGTGTTTCCTTCACAAGTTTTCATGGCTTGGTGAAGGTGGAGCTTGATCTAGTGATGCCTCGACGTAGATCATCTTCGGCATCGTTGTCGATGACCTAGCCCGCTTTTTCTCCGTTGAAGCCGATGCTAGAGTCATGGTTCGATTTGGACAGCGGAGAGGACTTCATCACGGAGCCGTGGAGGTGGAGGACCGGATCTACAAAGGTTGTATTTCTGTACTCTTAGTTAAAGTAGTTAACTAGTTGCTTTGTCGCCTAAACTTCTAGCCAACGATCCGTATTAGGGTTTCTCGGCACCCGTAAAATTTGAAATTGGCATGGTTGATACCTTGTGAGACCTCTTGAGAGTGCCTAGGAAACCTACAGTGGTATCAGAGCCTAGCTAGAGCCTTAGGCGATGCGTAGACGAAGTTTGAAACCCGAACGAACCCGAAACCCTAACATAAACATGCTCTCTGGACTTTTTCCAAAATCTGGAGTTTTTCGATATTAAAAATATGCAGAAAATTCAGCAGGAGATTGTAAGGGTTACTGTGAAATTCGACGGCCTGAATCCATCAAACCGCCGCGGTTCCGCGGCACAAGCATGGCTTGTGCGGCGGTTCCGCGGCCGAAATGTCTCCTTGTGCATTGAAATTTGCACAGTAACTCCTACTTTGCAGTGCTGGTTTTCCTGGGAATTTTTAATATTTATTCAAGAGTTGAATATTCTGGGTTGTTTTTGGGATTCGAATGTTCGATCGGATTATCAAATTTTGTCTGTGTGGCTTTCCGGATAATTTTTGAATATGTTAAAAAGTTCGACCGGATATAAATACCCAATTTTTCCCCTGTCGGGAAATTTCCAAGTGTTGGATTTTTCCGTAGTTTAACGACGTTCTAAGTAGTGCAAGTAACGCGATGGTCTCTCTAGAAGACAACAAACCTTAACTCGATTATGTGACCGTCTTGAACTGCCCTTTGAACCTTCGGGTTTGGGGCAGTACGGCGTGCCACATGTAAGGCGTTGGCTTGACCCTTCTACGGCTGGACCGTTGGTACTGAGGCACGAACTGAATGTTGTTAGACTTATTTCATGTGTTGAGCTGTTTCGGGAAAACTTGGGTGTTCGAATGTTCAATCGGAAAGTTTAACATTTTCTGTTTATCCGGAATGTGATACAACAATTGGAATTCACAAGTAGTTATGAGATAACTGAATGAATGTTATAAACATAGCAGTTTAGTCTCACTTGATCGGTTGCCACGGAATTTTGATGTGATCAAAAGTCCGTCGCAATCACGTAGCGTACGCGGATACTCGCCGGGTAAACTTAATAGACAGCCTCACTCCATAGCCCCGACCAAGTGACTGTAGGAGAACCCCGTCGCCGAAAGCATCCGTTTGGGTGCTCGCGGCAGCGGTGTTCCGCCTTGGTGCACTTTGTCGACGGCGTCGGGGGCGCGGCCGTCCACTAAAGTTTGCGACGAGCATTCGATCAAATTGTCGGGAATCCTGTTGAATTACCCGACTTGGTATTGAAAAGTGTTTTCGATTTTGAGACTAAAATGCGGGGTTTATAATTGTTAGGCATGCGATGTCTAAGTAATTCATTTGATTAGGCATGCGATGTCTATGGAGGTTGCGGATTCCAACTGTTGTAGTTTTACACTTTCTTTTCTGTGACCGTAAGTGTAATATGTGATATCGCCGGTTTCGTTGCTATATGTCAACGACAATTAGGATGCGCATATTTTACTTACGTTGATGACATGTGATGTTATGTGTTGCTGGATATGTTATATTGGATCGTCGTGTTTGAATAGCCGGGGTTTTTTATGTGAGATGAGTGTTTTTTTCATTTTCATTCATGTAAAAACTTGTATGTAATATTCTTTTATTGGGGCACTTCCAGGTTGCGGAAGATGTCACCGTTTGTATATTATTTACTTTTCCGCACTAGGATTGACCCAAGGAGGAGGGCACAAGTAACCGGGTTCTGGAGTCCAGTGGGAGACCAACTCGAGGAGTCGAGTCCGGGTCTCCTAGCTCTAGAATTGGTAGGGTTGCTTGCCGCTCTCGTAGGGGTCTAGGGGTGTGGGTTTGGCTATTCATCATGACCGTGGAATCCGTGTCTTATACTGGCTCGCATTGAAAACACGGACGTCCTAGTATATCCAATATTTCATATGATTCTTCTGCTGCGATATCGGTGATGTGATCATGTGATGTTCTGTGATAGATACTGTATATAGTATATATGATATATTATATAGATGTTACTTATGTTTTACACCCGCGCTAGCCCTGCCCCGCTCTGTCGTTAGTTACCTAACCTAACGGTGCACGAGGGGATATCGAGGCGAATGCGGATGGCATAAGTGTACGTCGTATTTATCTGTGATGTTTAGGTACTTAAATGATGGGACTTCATTAATGTGATTAATGAAATAAAAGAAACCTAAGATGTTGTAGAATCGAATTTCAAAAATAAAACAGGTAGCTACAGTTCTTGCTTTGCACAGCGGTATATATGATATATCCTGCACCTTATTCGGTGAGGAAAGGACCGAGATCCCTTCACCGGGAGTGACTCCTTTAGCAATAACTGGCAGATGCTACACACTCGGTTTGTCTTTTGATAGCTTTTAAGAGTTTTTGCTTTGCACAGTGATATATATGATATATCCCGCACCTCATTCGACGAGGAAAGGGCCGACGATCCCTTTACCGGGAGTGACCCCTTTAGCAAAACTAAAAAAGCCTAAAAAACACTCCATTTTTTAAAATCATTTGATTCTACAACGATATCAAGTTCATTACGCAATAGGTTTTCAGAAAAACCTGTCGTAGCCCTCCGTCATTTCAGATAAATGGTAGTTAGTATTCGTGCTACGTTTGTTGGCCTGCGTCAAGGCGTAGTGTGCGGTAGCTAACTAGTATTTATCTGCTTATGCATATGATGCAGATTGGATTAGGGTAGTCGTGCGACTTTGTTGGCCTGCGTCAAGGGTCGTGCGGGTGGGTTTAATTCAATCAGGAAATGACGGGTTGAACTTGACTAGCGCACTATGGTTTGTTGGCCTGCGTCAAGGTCATAGGACGCTAGGGGCAAAATTATCGGGAATTTCAAGTGTTGAAATTTGCAATGAGATTGCATACCTTCTATGAGATAGTTGGATCCCGATACCCGCTGTGAGTAAGAGTCACTCCTAGGAGAGGTTTACACATTGCAATTAGCTGATCAAGTAGGTATCTAGAAAGGTGTCAACGGGGTTACGCCTCTGGGAAAACAAGGTTTACATTAATTAGGTTCGTGCGAAAGCACGGGGGACCTCCCTCAAAGTACCGACACTGGCCTGGCTGAAAGATTGGCGAACTTGTAGTGTGTAATTAATCCCGGCTAGTCTTTCCTTTTAGGGTTTGAAGGAAGATTTGATAAAAAGCAGTGGGAGCCATCCTGATTAGAAAAATAAAAAACCAATCTATTCTTGCAAGAGCGCACGCTGAGTGTTTTCTTCTCTCTCTCTCCAGGTAGCGACCATATCACGCCTTAATCAAGATAATAATACGGATTATTGACTGAACCCGCTTGTTATACTGAGCTGGGGAACGTTGGTCCCGCTCCAACTTATAATTGTTATAAGACAGAGCAGGAAATTGGGGATTACCAGAATTCCCGTGCCGCCCAAATGAGGAGAGTGCATGATGATGCATCATCTTCGGGTGTGTTCATTACAGAGAACTGTTTCTCAGTATCCTTTACGTCCTGGGTATGTGATACCAGATCAGGATCCCAGATATGTAATCTGTTACATAGGGCTACAAAGAGGTAGAGAACTGAGAACGGGTGATAAGTTTCATGAGGCAGAAAACGGGGCAAGTGTTGCAGCCAAGTTTGTTGGTCACTGTCACCCTGTATTACCAATACATTGATTCTGAAAGAATGTTATTAGATACCGAACCTGATATACAAAATCATATCAATCTCTTTATTAGTAAAGAAAGGATATAATTTTGTATTGTTGGATAATGTTTTGAACATTTCCTATATCAAAAGTTGATCGGTTCAGGCATGTTATCTAAAAGCATTGACGTTCTAAATCAAACTACAGTTCTTAGTATACGGATCACACACAAGAGGAAGAGTTCAGAAATGAACGAATCCTTCTTGAGGTATTGTAGACTAGGTCAGATCAATATGACCCGACTAGCTAGAGTTACATATAGATGCATATTTAAATCAGTTTGAATTTACATCTTGTGAAACTCGCCAGTCATGTCACAAAGATAAGATGACCATAGCTCTGTTTATTGGAAACAGAGAAAGAGTTAGTGAACTCTTGGGACTGATACATGATGATGTATGTAAGGTCTCCTGTCTACAAATGCCTAGAATGGTTCTTTGTACTTCATTACGTTCTCTGATAATCTCTCAAGATTCAGACATATGTTCCTGTTGAAACACAAGTCTGAACCTTTTGAGATATTCACAGAATATAAGTTAGAAGTAGAGAACCAATACGGGTATAAGTATTATGTCCTTTGATGAGATCAAGGAGGAGAATACTTGAGCACGGAAATCCTGGACTATTCTAAAGGAGAATGAAATTCTCTCTCAGCATTACTCCTCCGTATACACCATAGCACGATGGTATATCGGGGCGGAGCAGATACACCCTATTTGATATGGTGTGCTATATGATGAGTACTGCTGAGTTACCTTTTTCCTTTTTGGGAGTTATGCACTTGAGAAGCTGCAATACCTATTGAATAGGGTTCAAATCAAATCAGTTGCCTACCACTTCATATTTGATATGATAAGGGAAGAGCCCATATCTTAAGTTGGTTAAGATTTAGGGTTGTCCGGCCTATGTCTAAAAGCAAAATCTGGGCAAGCTCGAGGCAAAGTCTGTAATGTAGAACTGGAAAGGTTCCAGCTATACAAACTACAGCAGATGATTTGGTAGAACCAAAAGATTCAGTAGATTCCAACGAACCTCAGCCTCTCCGCCGATCTAGTAGGGTTTCTCACCCGCCTGAGAGATACTTCGGTTTCTCTATGACAGTGGAAGCGAGGATTGCATCATGAGATGATGACCCAACTAGTTTCGAGCAGGCCATCGAGAGTAGGGACTCTGTAAGAATGGCTGGATGCTTAGCGATCTGAGATGGAATCCTTATACACCAACAAAGTATGGACTTTGGTTGCTATATCTGAAGGGTTAAATCCCCATCAGGAGCAAGTATATCTTGAGAAGATTACTTGGTGTAGATGGAAAAGTTGAGACTTTCAAAGCTAGACTTGTTAAAGCTTTTCATCATCGACCAGGCGTGGATAATGATGAAACCTTTTCAAGTGACTATGCTTAAGTCTATCCAGATCCTACTTACTACGGCTACATACCATGACTACAATATCTGGCGGTTGGGTGTCATGACTGCTTTTCTAAATGATGATTTAAAAGAGTGCGTCTATAAGTACACAGCCAGAGGGCTTCGTAGACAGTGGGAGCAGCGGAAACGTATGCAAGATGCTTTATAGGATAAAGCAGGCATCGCGGAGTTGGAACATCTGTTTTGATGTGTTAGTCAAAGAGTTTGACATCATCAAAATGGTAGATGAACCTTGTATAAACAAAAAGGTAGTAGGGAGTATAGTGACGATCCTCGTAAAGTACGTGGATGGCATGCTCTTGATGGGGAAGGAGTTTCCTATGCTACGCTCGGTCAATCTCCGCCCATCACAATGATTCGCCACATAAGATCAAAGTGATACCTACTAAATCCTGGGTTTTCGATCTATGAGATAGATCTAAATGGATATTAGGACACTCACTAGTTGTAGTGAGATGGTATCAATTGATCCTGGGGAGAATCACTGGAAGTGTTCCAGAGTGATAAAAAACGACTGAATGTCAGTTACAGGCATTGTATTTACCCTCAGTGGAGGGACGGTATGTTGGAAGAGTTCCAAGAAAGATACCGTGACATACTAGACGATTAAGGCTGAATACATCGCTACTTAAGATGCTACCAAAGAGGCAGTCTGGATGTATATTTGTTCATGAGATGAACTTAGTTCCTCCCATTGTGTGACAATGGAATTGTGGCTTATGTCAAGGAATGCCGGTCCCATCAGTGATCTAGACATATTCTAAGGTAGTGTCACCTGATCATGGAGATGGTTGATCTCCAGGGTGATCGAAGTAAGGAGACGAGACTCAGAGGACAACACGGCGGATCCACTCACGAAGGCCTTTTCCCAGAGAGTGACTTTTATGGGATGGTTGAGTATGAGATACTACAACCACTGCTACAGATGGCCCTAGTGCAAGTGGGAGATTGTTAGTTATATGTATGCCCTAGAGGCCATTACTGTACATAGGATGTATATTGTAGTGGATGCTGGGACATATATAGGGAGGACTTTCTTGCTCAACATGATAGTATGCTATCTAGTTACTCTTTACCTTAACGTGTACACTGATTGTCTCTCTATTACATGTTGGTAAAGCCCTTAGGATGTGTACTTGACTACCTGGACTATGATGTAGATCATACTAGTGGGGACATGGTAGTCCATAAGTACATCCTTCAAGGTCCCTAGTCGTGGGTGTATCGAGACGGGGCATCGATATACCAGTGTAGACTAGCGTATACCTTCTCGACCCATACAGATAGGCGATGGATGATCCCATATCCATTGGTGTTTGACATCAGAGATGATATACGGGTGCTCAGTGGAGACTGGGTATACTGGACGGACTCGCCGAGAACTCCCATATGGTATTATACCTTACGTCAGATGGCAGTTCTCTGGTGACACTGGTACAGAGTAGTCTGTTGACCCGAGATCATCATAGAGTCTTGTGTGGTTTCCACTGTGCTTTGATTTCCATCTTACCACGTCCAAGAGGGCGTGCAAAACGGTGGTTTTTGGGTACAGTCCCGAGTCACATGGAGGCAATGAGCGATAGGAGGGGATTCGTCTCTCCCGGTATAGGGAGTTGATGTTGCGCTGTGTTCGATTGGCTATAACCGGAAATCCCTGGCCAGGGTTGCTGAGATTTACTAGTAAGTGTTACCAGTAGTTTCTCGAACTGTTATAGACCTCATATCGACACGACTTATCGAGCTATTGGGGTCTGACGTTTACCACCTCTAGGCGAGATATGCGACATATCAGACGATCAGACCGGACTGTACGGTAGTGTTACTGGTTGGATTCACTGGAGTGTGAGCGGGCTTGCTCGTCGATCTTCTGATCGCTCAATACTCGGGTGGCCGTTACGTTTAGCAGACCGCTTGCGGCTTGCGGGTGTTTGATATGATCATCGTCTGCTGCCGGCGTATTGACGAGTCTTTAGACTCCTACACAGAGGTTTCCTGGCTCAAGCGAAACGAAATAGGAGCGCATATGAGATATGTGCGGGACCGAGAATAATGCGTGTATGTGATACCGTATTCTATTCTCGCGATGAATATATCGAATGGTTATATGCGATATAACCTAGTTATCGAATCGAGGGTTGATTCGATAAGCCGATACATTGGATACTAGTCGGTTATATGCGATATGACCGGATCGTTAAATCAAGTGTTGATTTAATGATTTAATGCATAATTATATATTTGATATATTACTTTGCATTAACTAGTATCGGTTCACTTTTAAATGGATTTTCTCACTTGTTTGTGCACATTGTATATATGATATATTTTTTGTGCACAAGATTGTATCATGTTTGATGATACATGCTAGTTTGGGTTTGTGTAAAGAATTAAACCATGGTTACTTAAGTGGTTAGGGTTTCATTTCCTTTTCTCATTTATTTATCTATTTATTCTTTTTGGAAAAATATTTTGCATAATGCAAAATGGTGGCTTTCTTTGGATGCATGTTGAAGCTTCATGAAGTTTTGACCAAGTGACCATTTTGTCTCCATGCTTAACCCTAACCATTCCCACTAACCATGATTTATTCTCTACACTTGACCATGGTTATGATTATGATAAGTATTCATTTACTTTTTGTTTTTAAATTAACTTATCATAATATTCATCTTCTTCTTCTTCTTCTTCACTTGAAGAAAACTTTGCTTCATCAATGGCAAAGTGAGAAAATGAGTGAGAAATCCAATTCTAAAGTGAACCCACTTCCTATTTCTTCATCCTCTACCTCTTGCCAAGTAGTATATGGTGTTTCCTTCACAAGTTTTCATGGCTTGGTGAAGGTGGAGCTTGATCTAGTGATGCCTCAACGTAGATCATCTTCGGCATCGTCGTCGATGACCTAGCCCGCTTTTTCTCCGTTGAAGCCGATGCTAGAATCATGGTTCGATTTGGACAGCGGAGAGGACTTCATCACGAAGCCGTGGAGGTGGAGGACCGGATCTACAAAGGTTGTATTTCCGTACTCTTAGTTAAAGTAGTTAACTAGTTGCTTTGTCGCCTAAACTTCTAGCCAACGATCCGTATTAGGGTTTCTCGGCACCCGTAAAATTTGAAATTGGCATGGTTGATACCTTGTGAGACCTCTTGAGAGTGCCTAGGAACCCTACATAAACTATCCGTCTAGTACCAGAAGTGAAACAGTCTCCCTCAACAACGTGAGTAAGCCATTTAACACTTCAAAGTACCCGGTAGTTTGTGCACCCCATCTTGGGTCTATTTTAGGAGCAAAAAACAGTAAATGAAATAATACATTGGTGGCTACAACCTCAACCCGGATGTGCCCCGCAAAAGAATATTACAACATATTACAATTTATATCGAATGAAAGATAAAAACACTCATCTCACATCCCCGGCTATTCATCCACGACGATCCAATGAAGTTCATATACATAAACCAATATATCCATTACAGAAATATGCAACCCCCAACTAACTGACATACTAGAAATCAGCGGAGGTTTACGAACACATCAAACATAACTTGAAACAACAAACAACATAAAACTGTGACTTCGAAACACCCGATATTTGCCACAGTAAAGAGTTTACAGTAAAATCAAAATTGGCACAAATAAACAACACCTGAAACCCGAGATTAAAGTCAAAACGCCACACCACAAAAATGAAGCAATTCCTCCCTACCCAGGCCGAGGTCGCCGGAAAAAGTGGGTATGTCGCCGGCCCGTTTTTCGAGGTAAGGTCTCGTTTTTGTCTGGTGTTCTTTTTACTGTTCAAATAGCACTCTGTACTTGTTTAAATAATTTTCGGAGCCTCTTTCAAAATCAAAAAAAAACTTGAACCTAAGCATCGATGTTTTCGGGTCGTTTCGGTTTCGTAGTTTTAACTTGTTGTTTAAACTATTAGCTATGGTTTAGTAGGCTCTGATACTACTGTAAGTCCATGTCACGCACCACACGTATTCGCGGGGAGGCGAAATATATGAAAAATAATTATCAAAGCTTTGTAACACGGACTTGAGTACATGGATCATGTCTAAACCATTACTAACAAACTACGAGAGGTTTAACTACTCGAATACGAAGTTATACCTCACGTTACTTGTCCTTCGGGTCTTCATCGCTGTCCTCCAAACCTCGTAGGCTCAATGGAACATAGGCACCTCAATAGCCTCCTCGAGTCAAAGACGATCCACCCGAGAGTCTATAGTCCGAGCTCTTATCTCGAATCTGAGATAACTACGGCTTCTAGGTTGCTAATCTAGAAGTCCTAGAGGGTGTAGAGTATTTAGATGGATTACTTAGTCACTTTAAACCCTAGGACTCTCAACTCATGAGAGCTATTAGGGTTTGAGGAAGAAGATGAAGACTTTAGGAGAGAAAAGTGTTTTGTGATAATGAAATGAATAATACTCATTCTAGAATAATATGAAACATAATAATATCTCTCTTGATAATATCAAGATAATATCTAGCATGCTTCATTTAATTCTAAGGATGAATCACCTCATGAGTCATTAAGCATTTAATGTAAATATACACCTCATCCTCCACCTCATTTAGTTTAAATCCTAAAAGGAAATAAACACAAATGAGTCACCTTCTTCTAGAAGCTTCCCGAGAAATTACGAGACTGCCCCTCCCATCCGTATTTCCAAAAAACACGGATAATTTTTGACTGAATAAATCCATCTGTATAATACTAGAATCTGGCTTAAACCAAAGCCTGCTAGTATTATCTGCTCGATCATAGTACGTGCACAAATGTACGTAAGCGATCGCAGCCCTACCGTAAAACCATACGGCCTCTACACCTTTTGCCCGGTGCAGGGAAACTCTCTGTGTGGGACTCTAAAGACTCGACACTACGCTGGAAGTTGGTTTAACCACAGGCCGTAAGCGGTACTAGCTGTACGTAACGGTCCCCAGATAGATGTCGATAAGAAGGACGATGAGGAAACCCATCCGAACTCCTACTGAGCCTGTATGTGACAATCTCCGTACAGTCCAGTCTATTCGTTTAGGACTATCGCATATCAGGCCTAGGGGCGGTAAACGTCAGACCCCTAATAGCGGTATAAGTCGTGTCGGAGTGAAGCCCATTACACCTTGAGAAACTAATGGAACCTACCAGTAAATCTCGCTTGCCCTGGCCAGAGACTTTGCGTAATGGCTCTCCATCCACAGCGCGATATCAACCCCCAATACCGGGAGAGACGAATCCTGTCTAACCGCCACTGCCTCCAAGTGCTTCGGGACTGCACCCAACTACTACCTGTTTGCACGACTTCTTTGAGCGGTGGTAGGGTAGTAATCTAAGTACAGTAGGAACACACCCGAAGCGAAGTAGCAGTGTCAAGTCGACGGACTAAGCTGTACTCATGTCACCTGGGAACTGCTATCTGACGATGGGTATAGAACCAACCTGCAGTTCCTGGCGAGTCCTGTCCGGTGTACCTGTAACCTAACGAGCACCTGCATACTATCTCCAGTACGACGTACTGATGGCTGTGGGACAGACCATTTCCCCAGCTGAGATGAGAAGCGTATACACCAGTCTATTCTGGAGTATCGATGCCCTATCTCGATAATCCTACGACCAGGGACCTATATAGGATATGCTTATAGACTACCCAACCCTCACTAGTGTGACTGCCATCACAATGCTGGTAATCAAGTAAAGATCCTAAGGGCTCTACTAATATGTATAAGCGATATGTTAAAAGAAACGCATGCACATATTAAAGTAGACACTAACCAAGTAGCATACTACCATTTTTAGTAAGACTATCAATACAACTGTGAATATCCTAAGCTTCCATTAAGTAATATACAAACTAGTATGATACAGTAATGGCCTCTAGGTCATAAACACTAACAGAGGACCTCTTTCTTCTCCTATTTAGCTCTGGATCTTCTTTTGAGCTTTGGATCTTCCTGAACTAGGGTTTTTGGGAAATTGGTCTTCTTCCTCCTCTCTGTTGGCTAGATCTTGGAGAAAAGGGGTGAGACTTAAAAATCTTCCCTTTTGGGGATTTGATGGAAAATACGAGCTCCCCTTCAAGGGTTTTATGGTGAAAACTGTTTCTTTTTGAAAAAAGAAGAGTTATACTCTTGATTTAATTCAAAAAAAAGAATGAGGGTTTAGAACCTTGAGGAAGGAGAAGGAGGCACAGAACCCTAATTTTTGAGAGAAAGAAAAAATTGTTGATTTTTTCATCATGTTTGCCTTTATAGGCTACACACTTTACATATAGCCTCTTGAGTTTTGCCGAATGGCACTTGTGCCACCCTATGCCTTATGTGCTTATCTCTTTCTTGCACACAACCCATGGGGTTTACAAAATTTTGGCTTTTTCCCCTTTTTACATACATTTATTTCTAAAAAAGGAATTGCATTATTCTTTTTGTCATGGAGCCGGTCCTTTCCATGCTCTGTCTTGACCTGGGTTTGGGTCCACTTGGATTGGGGTTGACTTTGATTTTGACTTGGTCAACTGGGGTGTAATTTTTGACCCCAACAGACATGTGTTAGATAGATTATATTTTATTGTTCTTGATATCCGATTGACAGCCGTAATGTGACTATAGAGGGATGATTCTTAGCCATAGGTAGCATGGTTGGCTCTGTCATGTGACGTGTTTACGTATTTTGAGAAGCAGAGCATGACAGGGTTTGTTTAGTATCAGAGCCCTAGGATTTAGGGTTAGTCGGGTTTGGTTCTTTTGTTGTTGGGTATTGAACCCAATACACTAACCAGGAAACCCGGAATTAGAAACATGTCCTGCCACATTACTATCTTACCAGTCTTGAATTTATAGATATCTTGTTTATTGAATCTTGTTTACCGTTACTAATCCACTTCAGTGTCTTGGCTTCAGAATCATAGCTGATAGAGATTTGTGGTCATACCAAAGGCGTGTTGATAACGCCGCATTGCTTAGGGTTGTGCATGGTATGCTTGAAAACCAGAAGGAACAAACTAAGCTGAATCAGCGGCAGGCCGAGGCTTTCTAGGAAAGTCTGCGGAAGGTCCAGCAGTCTGTAGTTGCAGCGGCACCCAGGCCAACACAACGTGAGGGCACCGTGGCAGACTTTAGAAAGCTCGGTCCGTCCACATTTACAGGATTAGAGGAGCCATTACCAACGGAGCAGTGGCTAGTTGATAAAGAGAACCTGCTCATCGCGGTGCAGATTCTATATGAGAAAGGGTGGATGTAGTACGCATCCAATTAGTAGATTACGCTCGCAAGTGGTGACTCATAGAGGAGACCCGTCTAACCAAACCGATCGGTTGGGCAACCTTTTCGTGAAGTTTCTTGGAGAAGTTCTTTTCGCATTCTGCTCGGGAGGAAATGGAAGAGAAATTCATTAGCTTGAAGCAGAATAGCAGATCCATTGATGCGCATGCGGCTGAGTGGACCCGGCTTAGTCAATTTGCGGGGCCCTTAGCTGCAAATGAGGCAGATGGAGCAAGGCGGTTTATGCGTAGCTTGGATGTGGAGATTTAGAGACACATCATATCTCTGGGATTGACTACCTTCTTCCAAGTTCTCAAGGTAGCCAAGGAGCAACAGAGTTTATCGGTGAAAGTAAAGGGTACTCAACCGCAAGCTATTGTGGTGCGGAAGCCGGCGTTTACGCCAAACAGAGCTCCTGTACGCAGAGGCATTCCGATAAATAAATAGAGAACAACACCTATGAAAAGGACCTCTATTTCAATCCAGAAGAAGGATGTGATTTGTGATTACTGCCAACGACCGGGTCATTTCCGTAGGGAGTGCCGAATGAGGCTGGGGCAGTTTCTGGTTTCCGGAGCTGCTGATCATCGAATGCATACTTGTCCATCGAGAGTTCAGTTGAAGGATGATGCTCCGAGAGCACCACAGAAGCAGATTACTCAGAGGCCTAACCTAGCACGGGCCTTCACCTTGACGGCCGAAGAGACCAAAGCGTCAGACGATGTCGTTTCAGGTATCCTACTCGTTTATAATTTTCCCGCTTTGGCATTATTTAATTCAGGTGCATCCCATTGCTTCAAGTCGTCCAAGTTTATTAGTGCACACTCTATTCCACACACGGCCCTATCTAGTTGCTGGGACATACACACTGGGAATGGGAGAATCATATCTAGCAGTGAGTGCAAAGGGTGCCCGATTGTTATTTGGGGACGGGAGTTATTCACGGATTTCTTGGTGATTGATACTGGCAGCTATGATGTTGTCTTGGGAATGGACTTTCTTGGCACTTTCCATGCTCACATTGATTGTAGAACAAAGAAAGTGATTTTATAGATTCCTGGACATCTGGAGTTCATATTTTTTGGAGGTAGCAGATCTGTCGGGCAAGTCAAATTTAGGGCTAGGCCGACTAATGTCGTTCTTTCGTCTGTGGAAGTAAACAAGGAGGAAGCGCCAGCAGTAGTTCGGGAGTTTATGGATATGTTCGAGGACATCTCGGGTTTACCGCCAAAACGAGATGTGGAGTTCGCAATTGATCTTATTCCTGGAGCAGCGCCGATTTCAAAGGCTTATTATCCAATAGTGCCGGTAGAACTGGAAGAGGTAAAGAAACAAGTTGCCGAATTACTGAAGAAAGGTTGGATTCATAGCAGCAGTTCACTATAGGGAGCTCCAGTTCTTCTAGTCAAGAAGAAGAATGGCACGAGGAGGATGTGCATCGATTATTGAGAATTAAATCGGATGACTATTAAGAATAAGTACCCAATCCCTCGTATCGGCGAATTATTCGATCAACTCAGTAGTGCGAGGTTATTCTCGAAGTTGGATTTTCGATCCGGATATCATCAAGTTCGGGTGAAATCTGAAGATATTTACAAGACGGTGTTCTGAACTCGATATGGGCATTACGAGTACTTAGTGATGCCATTTGGAGTTACTAACGCATCGGCAATATTTATGGACTTGATGAACCGAATCTTTTCACCATATCCAAACCAGTTCATAGTGGTGTTTATTAATGATATTCTGGTCTATTCGAGGAGCAAAGAAAAGCATGTAGAACATTTGAGGATCGCACTGCAAACATTAAGACGAGAAAATTTGTATCCTAAGATGAGCAAGTGCGAGTTTTGGGTCAAAGAAGTGAAGTTCTTGGGTCATGTTGTATCCGGAAATGGAATTGCCGTTGACCCCGAAAAAATTGCAGCTGTTCATGATTAGCCAATTCCAAAGAACGTAGGGGAGATCAGAAGTTTTCTTAGGCTTGCCGGATACTATAGAAGGTTTGTGGAGAACTTCGCTCGAATAGCAGAACCATTGACCCAGCTAACACGAAAGGAGGTACTATTCGTATGGACCGAGAAATGTGCGTCAGCTTTTGATGTGTTGAAGCAAAAACTTGACCATCGCCCCTATTCTGACCATGCCAGACGATTCAGGAGGGTTAGTTATTCACAGAGACGCGTCTGGGAAAGGCTTGGGATGTGTTCTAATGCAGCATAGAAAGGTCATAGTTTATGTGTCAAGACAATTGAAGACTCATGAGAAGAACTACCCAAATCATGATCTGGAGTTAGCAGCAGTGATTTTCGCTCTGAAGATTTAGAGACACTACTTATTGGGCGAAAGGGTAGAAGTATTTACCGATCACAAGTATGTGTTCACCCAGAAAGAGCTCAATATGAGACGGCATAGATGGCTAGAGCTGATGGCTGACTATGATCTTAATCTAAGATACCATCCGAGGAAAGTTAATGTAGTGTCGAATGCTCTAAGTTGGTTGCCAGCGATATGGATGTTGACTTCATAAAAGGAGATTATAGCTGATTTTCAGAGATTCGGATTGGAGATTGTACTACCAAATTCTTCGGGACAATTGATACAGTTACAAGTACAGTCATCCTTGATCGATAACATTAAAGCTGCACAGTCGCACGATCCAAGATTTCAGAAGTTTCGAGAACAAGTAGAAGCGGGACTTCGAACGGATCTGTTAATTCATGAAGATAGTTCGTTACAATATGGTAGTCGTTTATGTGTGCGTAAAAGAGATGTTCATGAAGAAGTCAAGAAGGAGGCTCATAGTTCCGCATATTCTGTATATTCAGGAGGTACAATGATGTACAGAGATCTGCGACAACATTTCTGGTGGGAAGGCATGAAAAGGGATATTGCTCAATACGTATCGAAGTGCTTGGTATGTCAACAAGTCAAGGCTGAACATAAAAAGGTAGCCGGTTTGTTGCAACAACTTCCGATTCTTCAATGGAAGTGGGAACATATAACCATAGATTTCGTGACAGCTTTACCACGGAGTCCAAAAGGCAATAATGCAGTTTAAGTGATTGTCGATCGATTGACCAAGGCAGCTCATTTTATACCGTTTTGAGTTGGTCAGTCAATGGAGGCTTTGGCAGAGAGGTACATGCAGGAGATCATGAGATTGTATGGAGTAACTGTGAGCATCATTTCAGATCGTGATACTCGATTTCTACTACACTTTTGGAGGAGTCTACAGGAAAGTTTGGGAAGTTGCTTTAAGTTTAGCACAGCCTATCATCCTCAGACAGATGGCCAGTCTGAAAAAACGATCCAAACTCTTGAAGATATGTTGAAAGCATGCATGTTAGACTTCAAAAGTTCATAGGAAGATCATTTGCACTTGGTGGAGTTTTCTTATAATAACAGTTTTCAGGCGACCATACAAATGGCTCCATTCAAAGCATTATACGGTCGTAAGTGTCGCACGCGGGTTTGTTGGGACGATGTTAGAGAAAGAAGATTATTAGGATCGGATCTTATTATGCAAACGGTGGAGAAAGTTAACGTGCTCCGAAATCATATAAAGGCGGCACAAGATTGACAGAAAAGTTGGGCTGATACTGGACGAAGACCTCTGAAGTTCGCAGTTGGTGATCTTGTATTCTTGAAGATATCACCGACCAGAGGAGTGATCCGATTTGGTAGTCGAGGTAAGATTAGTCCTCGATTTTTTGGGCCTTTCGATATTATCGAGCGTGCTGGAGAGGTAGCATATCGATTGCCTTTACCACCATCCTTGACGGGTGTTCATGACGTGTTTCATGTATCTCAACTCCGCAAGTATGTTCGAGATGAGAAGCACGTCCTAGATCATTCGGAACTGACGGTAAGGGAAGATTTAATATATGAAGAGCGACCAATGGCGATTGTTCATCAACGAGAAAAGGTCCTCAAGAATAGAGTTATCCCACTAGTACTTGTTTCATAGGGGAATCGTTCGCACGGAGAATCTACTTGGGAACGTGAAGACGAGATTCGGCAGAAGTTTCCACAGCTCTTTTCTTAGATCCATGTTTTATTGTCTTTTTCATGTTCCGGGAATTTCGAGGACGAAATTCTTTTGTAGTTGGGTATAATATAACACCCTAGCATTGTTATACTAGTTATTTGGGATATTTCAAATCTTACGGCAAAATAGTAGCTATGGTTATTATCCGATCCGACCCGCATGGTTGAAACCCATCATGGTTCAAGATTACATCAAATATTTGCTAGTACAGAGGAACCATGCAAATCTAGATTTTTATATACATATATAATATATTTAGAATCTAAATATCTTTTTAAAATATAGTATAAAACCAAATAAAATATTTTCTTATCTAGCCTTGCATGTCATAGTACCCTATATCATATAGTTGCACCCATATATCATGTTCATACCCGAATTGTTAAACAGACTCGTTTTTTATCGTTACGTATATTTGCGTAGATCCATATTTGGGGTATATGTTTTTATTATCAGGATATCACATTATGATTTAAACTTTTACGTATATTCTTTATATTGAAAACTAGATTTTTGAAGGGGTACGGGTAATATTCGGAGTAATCAGATATTATCTGTAAAATCCTATATATATATAATATTTTATATAACTGGTATATATATATATAATATATATATATATAATTCTCTCTCTCTTTCTCTGTCTCTCTCTCTCTTTCTCTCGCCTCATTCTCTCTCTGTCTCACTCTAATATATATATATATATATATATATATATATATATATATATAATATTATTATAAAACCTGTTATTATTAAAACCTCACCCTCTCTTTCCCCCTCGTTCTTCTTCTTTTCCCCATGAACGCAAACCCTAACTCTCGTCCTAGTCGTCGCCGCCCCCTCACCAGCACCGTTCCCCCTCATTCCTCATCTCCTCTTCCTCGCCTCCATCTCCATCACTTCCTCCTCTACTCTTTCCTGGCGACAACCCAACCCCGCTAACCTCGACATCAAGAACCCATCTCCATCTCCCAGTCGCAGCTCCTCGTCGTCGCCACCCTCTCATCCTCGTCGTCCTCTCCCCTGCATCACCACCATCTCCTCCTCCACCTCCTCTTCTCCTCCCCGACGACCCCACGTCTTAACCCAGAACCCCGACCCAAGAACCCAACATCCCCCATCGCTGGCAACCCCTCGTTGCCGGAAACCCATCACCGCCGACCACCTACCTCACCTCCTTGTCCCTCCAGCAAAACCCGAACACCATACACCACCACTACCGACCCTGCTCCTTCCCCGATCACCATTCAAACCTCACGGCGATGCCACTTCGCCGTTAGCCTCGTCGCCGTCGCTTTGTCGCCACCTTTTCTCCTCTATCCTCGCATAATCCACAGAATACAAGAAACCCAGCAACCTCTTCTTCTTCTCTTCATGTCGCACCCCGCTTCCCAGTGTACGGAAGTGGTGACGTGGCAAGCCCGCAATGTATTCACTAAGAAATAAATACATTAAGCGTAATTAAGTAATATATATATATATATATATATAATACGCAAGAATTGACAAGAGATATAAAATAAACATCAACTTTTATTAACATTCATCTTTACATTACAACTGCTTTGAAAAGGAAAGATACAATGATATAAAGCAATGCCTAAACAGTGGCATACAAACTGAAATAAGTTCATGATGAACTAGAAGTCCTGCTTGGCAGTGAACTGGTCCAAGTCCTCTAGGCTCGGCTCGATCTTCTGACAGTCCGGTCCTCCTGACGAACATTCCAAAGATAGAAATAGACAGGAATGTCGTCAGCAAACTAGCGCTCAGTAAGTCCAAAAAGAAAGAAAGGAATATAGCAAGTAATGAGAATTGAACCGGTAAGATGTGCAGGTATAAGATTGTTATTCTAACGTAGTTGTTTGTAGCTTGGTACAGAAATAATTATTTGTGTATACGAGAGAAGTCCATCTTACCCTGTAGACTATGGTAGCATATAATACAAGGCCCGTCAAAACCCACAGAACAGCGGCACGAGAGTTCATGTAGGTGTCTTTTAGTGATCATCTCGTGCCACGTTAATACATTCCGTACCAATCTACCCCGTTAACCCCTGCGAAATATTTTGTATAGATTATATTTACAAGGCTTGCCGAGACTATAGATTCAAGTTGTTCAAGTAGTTAGGTTCAGGATGTAAGCTTGAAGTCATGTCAAGTTATAGCCATGGTTCGGTCAAGCCAAGTCTTGTATTCAAGTTTGATATTCAGGTTCATATTCAAGTATACATGTTAGAGTTTGGATTCATATTTGAATTTGACTCAGACTGAGTCAGACACTTGCAACTGATTTAGATCCTGAATTGGGTTCGGGAGTTATCGGTAACTGCTGCACATGGACGGCAGGATTTGTGTCTTTTTCCAAGACAATTACCTTTGATAACGCCGTTAAGTTTTCTACCTTAAATAGGCAAGCACTCACTTTCTCCGGCTCTTTGGGGATCAAGAGAATTGATCCGTCTTAAACCTATATTTACTAAAATCCTTAAATATAGTTTTATATAACTCGAGGGGGTTTTATGAAAAATATTTTTAATATAGTTTCAAAATAATCTCGAGAAATTATTTATATTATTTAGGGTTTCCATGGATTTGAATTTTAGGGATTTGAGATATTTTAGTGATAATAGCTTAGCTTGGAAAGTTCATGGTATTTTACTGTAAAGCCTAACTTTTGTTAGTATCTTAATGAAACTTGTAATTCTTTCATTTGAAAAATATAAGTTTATTATATTTTGAAAATATATGGATTTTGTAATATTTATATAATTATTAAAAATTAAATTTTTTAATTAAGTAGAAAAATTCATTTTCCTTAAAAATCGTATTAAAAACCTTTCGAGACCGAATGCTCCGTAAGGAGGTCTGCATCTCGCTCTACTAGCCCAAGGATGTGCGATAATCCTCACCATCCAATAGCAGGTCCCCTAAAGAGAGTTGTAGAGGCTTATTTGCAAAGGAATTTAAAATACAATTTAAAGAAACCCGGCTTTATAGTAAATGGTATTTTAATGTAATATTGTATCCGTAACAAAAATACGTTCAAAGGATATCGTGCTATGGACACCATGTGTGTACGTGAGAGATAGGTCGTTACCTCGTGAATTTTCCTAAAGGTATGTTTAAGCAAAACAAATAAAAATGATATATACAAACTTCATGGTATTTTAATATAAATGTTGAGTTAAAGTTATTTTGCATGATATTTTTTTATTAAAAGTCGGTTCTAAACATTGGTTTTATGTTAACAAGCATGGTGTAGGAATATGGATGAAAAATATGTAAGAAAAAGTGAGCTTTCTAGGGTTTAGAAGAAGATGTCGATATTAATTCCATTTCCGATATATGTTTTGAAAAGAGATTTTCAAAGAAGAAGAGGGATTGGGAAGGACTTACAAGCTAGTTAGGTTAAGAGAAGGTAGAAGGAGGGAGGGTTGTCATCGTGGTGTCATGGGATCGCCAGAACTTACGTCGATCCTCGCCGGAAGTCACCGGAAGTTGATCTCTTGCTAACTCCACTTGCACTTGACTTGTACTTAAAAAATTTATAGAGTTTTAGCTTTAATTTTCAGAATGATGAAGGTCTAGGGTATAGGGTAGTATTTATAGTGTGGAATTAGGGTTTTAGAATTAAAATGGTGAATTAAAATGCATTAAAATTTGGTTTAAAGGTGAAATTAAAAGTCTCTGTTTGATTACAGAGCAATCAAACAGTGCAGAGAAGTTAGGGGTAGTGGAAGGGTCGTGTGTGTAAAACCCGAGCCTCATTGGGTTTGGGGGGACCGTCGGTGCTGGCCCAAAAGCACTTTCCGCCGGTCGATTTGGTGAGGGGGCGGAGGATTGGAGCTACGTGTTCATCTCAGTATTAACTCCCTTTTGCACATGTTTGATTTCTTCAGACTTTTCATTTTTATGTGCATTGCACGTGTAAACTTTTGGGTTTCCAAAATGTTTAAAAATTAATCAGAAAAAATAATATGTCTAATGGGATTCGAACACAGGGGCTACGTCACAGCAGTGCAAGGGCTTTACTAGTGAGCTACAAGTTGTTTCTTACTGTTCTTAAACAAAAATTAACCTATAACTTGTACTCAGGCTTGTAAACTCCTTTCTGTACATTAAACTAAAAATTTTCATACAGTAAATTCACAGTCGTTATATTCTATCCTCCCTATAAAAATTTCGTCCTCGAAATTTACATTTGCATAAGGACTAATTTACAAATAAGTGAGGATATCTTGCACGCATGTCTTCTTCTCGTTCCCACGTTGATTTTCCTGGTGAATCTTTTCTCCACATCACTCGGACCAAGTTTACTTTCTTGTTCCGTAATATCTTTACCTTTCTATCCAGGATCTCAATAGGTTGTTTCTTGCAAGTCAGGTCGGTCTGGACTGTGAGCTCTAAGTGATCAAGGATGTGGCTGGGGTCACTCACATATCTTCGTAGCTGAGATATATAAAACACGTTGTGCACTCCTTCCATTGAGGTTAATAGTGCCAAATGGTATGCCACTTCCCTGACTCGTTTGAGAATGTCGAACGGTCCTATGAATCTGGGACTGAGCTTACCTCTCTTGCCAAAGAGGATCACTCTTCGGTTTGGGGATATCTTCAGAAAAACATGGTCTCCAGGTTGGAACTCCAGGTATCGGCGCTTTGCATCTTCCCAATTCTTATATCTGTCTTGGGCTATACGCATTCTTTCCCTGATCGTGCGAATTACGTCCAAAGTTGCCACAATCATCTCTGGTTCTAGGATTTCACGATCTCCAACGTCGTCCTAATTTAGTGGTGATTGACACTTCCTTCCATAGAGTGCTGCAAATGGTGTCATTCCAATGCTCGCCTGATAGCTGTTATTGTATGAAAACGCCACAAGGTGTAGGTGATCTTCCCACGAACCTCCAAAGTGTAACATACAAGATCTTAACATGTCCTCCAGAATCTGAATTGTTCGCTCGGACTGTCCGTCCGTTTGTGGATGGTAAACCGTGCTGAAGTTCAGACTCGTTCCCAGGCTAGCTCGCAGACTCTGCCAAAACTGTGATCGGAATCTAGTATCACGATCGGAGACGATGCAAACTGGTACTCCATGTAGTCTCACAATCTCCTGTATGAGTTTATGGGTATCAATATAGTATATTTTGAAGTTAAATCTTACTTTAGATTCATGCTTACCTCCATGTACTTCGTTGCTAACGTCTCAGTAGATTGGCCAAGTCGAAAAGGAATAAAGTGAGCCGACTTGGTAAGTCAATCCACAATAACCCATACTGCGTTGTTACCCTTCATGCTGCAAGGGAGGGCTGTCACGAAGTCCATGGTAATGTGCTGCCATTTCTATTCTGGGATGGGTAACGGCTGAAGTAGACCAGCAATTCTGTGATGTTCAGCCTTTACTTGCTGACACACCAAACACTTGGCTACGCTTATGGCTACTTCGTGCTTCATTCCATGCCACCAGTAGTGTTGTCGTAGATCCTTGTATATTTTTGTACCACCGGGGTATATATAAGTAAGGAGAGTTGTGAGCTTTTTTCATCAACTCTTCTCGAACTGGACCGTTTGGTACACACAATCTAGTTCCATATCACAAGGATCCATCTTTGTGGATGATGAAATCGGTTCGAAATCCACTTTCTACTTGTTCTCGGATCTTTTGTAGCTTGGCCTCATTTGCTTGAGCTGCTTTGATCTGATTGACAATTGTGAACTGGACTTGTAAGTTCGTCAAATACGAAGCGTTACCTAGCATAACTACTTCGATTGCCAATTCGTGCAATTCCTGCGCTAGTTTCCACTGAGCGGTGAGGTTCATTGCTAATGGTTGGCGGCTAAGTGCATCAAGAACTACATTCACGTTCTCAGGATGATATTGTAGGTGTATGTCGAAGTCCGCCATGAGTTCTAGCCATCTTCTCTTCCGCATGTTCAATTCCTTCTGAGTAAATACATACTTCAGACTCTTGTGGTTAGTGTATATATCCACCCGTTCACCCAAGAGATAGTGGCACCAAATCTTATGTGCAAAGATAACGGCTGCCAACTCAAGATCATGTGTTGGATAGTTGCACTCATGAACTTTCAGCTGTCTTGATGCAAAAGCCACAACTTTCCATACTGGAGTAGAACACATCCCAATCCCTTACCAGAAGCATCACAATGTACGATGAAACCTCCAGATTGATCTGGTATTACAAGGATAGGAGCTGAAGTTAATCTTGACTTGAGTTCTACAAAAGCGTTTTCACATGCTTATGACCACACGAATGCTTCATCTTTACATGTGAGCTTGGTCAGGGGTGCTGCAATCTTCGAGAAACCTTCAATGAATTTTTGGTAGTATCCTGGTAATCCCAAGAAACTTCGAATATCCTTCACCGTCTTTGGTGTCGGTCATTTGCTGACAGCTGACACCTTAGCTGGATCTACTGAGATTCCTTCGCCTGAAACGATGTGTCCGAGAAATCTGACTTGATCTAGCTAAAATTCACACTTGCTGTACTTAGCATAGAGTTGATGTTATCGCAATGTCTTCAGGACAATCCGCAAATGCTCGGCGTGTTCTTTCCGATTCTTTGAATACACTAGGAAGTCGTCCATGAAGATGACAACGAACCTGTCTAAGTACTCTCGGAAAACTTGGTTCATCAGATTCATAAATATAGCAGGTGTATTGGTCACTCCAAATGGCATCATGAGATATTCGTAATGACCATATCAAGTCCTGAACGTTGTCTTCGGAATATCAGACTCTTTGACATTCACCTGATGATAACCCGAACGAATATCTAGCTTTGAGAATACACAAAACCCACTTAGCTGACCGAAAAGATCATCAATGCGTGGAAGTGGATACTTGTTCTTAATCGTCACTTCGTTCAGAGCTCGGTAGTCTACACACATCGTGTATGAACCTTCTTTCTTCTTCACAAGCAAAACTGGAGATCCCTAACTTAAAGTACTGGGATGAATCCAACCTTTCTTCAGAAGTTCATCCAACTGAGTATGGATCTCCTTCAATCCTTCTGGACTTAACCGGTACGGAGCTTTGATTACCAGTTGTGCACAAGGTATTAAGTCAATGATGAATTCAAGAGCACGATTGGGAGGCAAACCTGTTATATCTTCAGAGAACACATCCTCGAACTCTCGAACTACCTCTGGCTTTTCTTCTTCTGCCGGTAGTGTAAACACTTCTGCATTCTTTGGCTTAGCACGGAAGATTCCTGGCTCCAAAGTTCTATATCCACTCTTGAAGTATAATACTGGATGATCTGGTATCTTAAATACTACCCTCCTTTGTCGGTAGTCAATCGTAGCATAGAAAACTCCCAGCCAGTCCATTCCCAACACAACGTCGAAATTCGGGATGTCCAGTACTTTGAAATTCGCATAGAATTCTCGTCCGCAAACTACAACTGGATACTGATCAAATCCTATGGTTGCCTTCAATACTCCATTGCCGGAACTGACATTCCAGATTGAAATGATTGGCTTCACGGGAATCGCATGTGTTCTCACAAATCGCTGGGACATGAAGCAGTGTGATGCTCCAGTGCCGAACAGTGCAAGTGCAGGAAGGGTGGATACTAGTATAGTACCTAAGTTGTGTGAGGTTGGTTTTAGATACAGGAAAAGCATAGAGGTATACAAGGATTGAAAAGATGAAAGGATTAGGAATTACCAGTGGTTACTTGGCCAGTGGCTTCGGCTTCCTCAACTGTCATTATGAAAGCCTGACGTCTGGGTACATTCCTCCTTACTGGAGACACATTCCTCTGTCCCTGGGGCACGTTCCTCTACCCTTGAGGCATGTTCCTCTATGCCTGATGGAATTGACGAGGAGGCTGTGTATGAGGTCCACATCGAGGTGGAGCAGGTAAAGCTAGACGAGGTGCAGGAGCCTGAATAGCTGGCCGCTGCGGAACCGTGATTGCTGGTCGGGGTGCGGGAGATAGGCTGAGTCGATATGGACATGCTCCAATGGCGTAAGAAGATGTGCCACAAACCAAACATAGGACATTTGCACGCCTGCAGTCTTTCGCCAGGTGTCCATTCCTCTTACAGTAGAAGCAAAAGTCTAGACTGGGCCGGTTAAATATTACTCCCGGTCTCCTGGGTGCAAAAGTTGGCCTGGAAGAGCCTCCTCCTTCCATCTGAGTGGAAGGGCGTTTCACACCGGCAGTCTGAGGTATGCCCTTCTTCTTCATGACTGGCTCATAGCGTCGGGCAGCCTTAAAAGCAAGCTCATGGGTTGGGAAATCCCCTGTAGCGAGTGCAGCTTCGATTTCCGGGTCTAACCCTTGCTGAAATAATCGTGCCCGGATCTCAGCAATCGGAATCAGATATGCCGCGAACCTGTTACGGTCTTGTGTTAGCAGTGTAATAAGTGATATCAGGAAATTGAATATTGAAACAATATCTTACCTGCTAAGCATGGTAAACTCAGCATCGTAGTCATCCACGGACTTACTCCACATTGAGCCTTGTTATAAGTGGATGAACTGTTGTTCCATGTCAAAACGGGAAGTCTCAGCGAAGTATTTCATGTCGAACATATCGCAAAACGTCTTCCATTCAATCGGTTGGGCGAGTCAGCTTTCTTCAGCCTTCCACCAGACTCGGGCGTTGTCGGTTAGTTGCAGCTTCGCAACACTCAGCCAAGCAATCTCTGGCACTTGTGTTGCTGCCAGGTCTTCTTCTATTGACTGAGCCCATTCTTCTGCCTCCAGTGGACTCTCTTTTCCAGAGAAATGTTTCAGGTGCATTGCCCGGAATTGCTTGACTCGGGGTTCATCGACCGCTGGGCAGTGCATGAAGATAGCAGTCTACTGCTGCTAACCCTCCAAGAGTCTCTTGATTGCCTCGAGCAATATCGTTTGCTAGTTGATGGGAGCTACAACGGTAGGTGGTGGTGGTAGAGTGGGCGGTAAAGTGTTTCCATTGACGTTAGTGCTCGTGTTGTTCAGTGAATCCATGACCTTGATAGAAAAAGAAAAGTTAGGATAGATTCAACGAATTTGAAATGTAAAGAATATATAGTTGCTGATTCTTATAATTCTTGTGATGTATATTGCTTAGGATTCCATGCAGAACTGACCTGCATGGGCCGCCAACTAAACCTGTTATGCCCCGCTTCCCAGTATACGGAAGTGGTGACGTGGCGAGCCCGCAGCGTATTTACTAAGAAATAAATACGTTAAGCGTAATTAAGCAATATATGTATAAAATGCATAAGAATTGACAAGAGATATAAAAAAACAGTAACTTTTATTAACATTCATCTTTACATTACAACTGTTTTAAAAAGGAAAGATACAATGATATAAAGCAATGCCTAAACAGTGGCATACAAACTGAATTAAGTACAAGATAAACTAGAAGTCCTGCTAGGCAGTGAACTGGTCCAAGTCCTCATGGCTCAGCTTGATCTCCCGAGAGTCCGGTCTTCCTGACGAACATTCCAAAGAAAGAAATAGACGGGAATGTCGTCAGCAAACTAGCTCTCGGTAAGTCCCAAAAGAAAGAAAGGAATATAGCAAGTAATGAGAATTAAACTGGTAAGATGTACAGGTATAAGATTGCTATTCTAACATAGTTGTTTGTAGTATTTGTGTATATGAGAGAAGTCCATCTTACCCCGTCGACTATGGTAACATGTAATACAAGGCCCGTCAAAACCCACGGGACAACGACACGAGAGTTCATGTAGGTGTCTTTTAGTGATCATCTCATGCCACGTCAATACATTTTTTACCAATCTACCCCATTAACCCCGCGTAATATTTTGTATAGATTATATTTACAAGTCTTGTCAAGACCATATATACAAGTTGTTCAAGTAGTCAGGTTCAAAATGGAAGCTTGTAGTCATGTCAAGTTATAGCCATGGTTCGGTCAAATCATGTATTGTATTCAGGTTTGATATTCAGGTTCATATTCAAGTATACATGTTAGAGTTTGGATTCATATTTGAATTAGACTCAGACTGATTCTGACACATGCAACTGATTTAGATCTTGAATTAGGTTCGGGAGTTATCGGTAACTGCTGCACATGGACGGCAGGATTTGTGTCTTTTTCCAAGACAATTACAATTAATAACACCATTAAGTTTTCTACCTTCAATAGGAAAGCACTCACTTTCTCCGGCTTCCTGGGGCTCAAGAGAATTGATCCCGCTTAAACCTATATTTACTAAAATCTTTAAATATAGTTTTATATAACTCGAGGGGGTTTATGAAAAATATTTTTAATATAGTTTCAAAATAATTTCGAGAAATTATTTATATTATTTAGGGTTTCCATGGATGTGAATTTTAGGGATTTGAGGTA
This sequence comes from Agapanthus africanus, assembly GCA_030015575.1. NCBI lineage: Eukaryota > Viridiplantae > Streptophyta > Magnoliopsida > Asparagales > Amaryllidaceae > Agapanthus > Agapanthus africanus. Next base: position 317,261,701 of record CM057338.1, on the reverse strand, counting down.
TTTTAGTGATAATAGCTTAGCTTGAAAAGTTCATGGTATTTTACTGTAAAACTTGACTTTTGTTGATATCTTGATGGTATCTTGATGAAACTTGTAATTCTTTCATTGAAAAATATAAGTTTATTATATTTTGAAAATATATGGATTTTCTAATATTTATATAATTATTAAAAATTAAATTTTTTAATTAAGTAGAAAAATTTGTTTTTCTTAAAAACCGTATTAAAAACCTTTCGAAACCGAATGCTCCGTGAGGAGGTCTGCATCTCGCTCTACTAGCCCAAGGATGTGCGATAATCCACACCATCCAATAGCGGGTCCCGTAAAGAGGGTTGTAGAGGCTTATTTGCAAAGAAATTTAAAATACAATTTAAAGAAATCCGGTTTTATAGTAAATGATATTTTAATGTAATATTGTATCCGTAAAAAAATACGTTCAAGAGATATCGTGCTATGGACACCATATGTGTACGTGAGAGGTAGGTCGTTACCTCGTGAATTTTCCTAAAGGTATGTTTAAGCAAAACAAATAAAAATGATATATACAAACTTCATGGTATTTTTATGTAAATGTTGAGTTAAAGTTATTTTGCATAATATTTCTGATTAAAAGTTGGTTCTAAACATTGGTTATATGTTAACAAGCATGGTGCAGGAATATGGATGAAAAATATGTAAGAAAAAGTGAACTTTCAAGGGTTTAGAAGAAGATGTCGGTATTAACTCCACTTCCGATATATGTTTTGAAAAGAGATTTTCAAAGAAGAAGAAGAAGAGGGATTGGGAGAGACTTACAAGCTAGTTAGGTTAAGAAAAGGTAGAAGGAGGGATGGTTGTTATCGTGGCGTTATGGGGTTGCCGGAACTTGCTTCGATCCTCGCCGGATGTTGATCTCTTGCTAACTCCACTTGCATTCCACTTGTACTTAGAAAATTTAGAGAATTTTGGCTATAATTTTCAGAATGATGAAGGACTGGGGCATGGAGTAGTATTTATAGTGTGGAATTAGGGTTTTGGAATTAAAATGGTGAATTAAAATATATTAAAATTTGGTTTAAAAGTGAAATTAAAAGTCTTTGTTTGATTGCAGAGCAATCAAACAGTGCAGGGAAGTTAGGGGTAGGGGAAGGGACGTGTTTGCAAAACCCGGGCCTCATTGGGCTCAGGGGGACCGTTGGTGCCGGCCCAAAAGCACTTTCCGCCGGTCGATTTGGTGAGGGGGACGGTGGATTGGAGCCACGTGTTCATCTCAGTATTAACTCCCTTTTGCGCATGTTTGATTTCTTTAGACTTTTCATTTTTATGTGCATTGCACGTGTAAACTTTTGGGCTTCCAAAAAGTTTAACAATAAATCAGAAAAAATAATTTGTCAGATAGGATTCGAACACAGGGACAACATCACAGCAGTGCAAGGACTTTACCAGTGAGCTACAAGTTGTTTCTTGCATTTCTTAAACAATAATTAACTTATAACTTGTACTCAGGCTTGTACACTCCTTTCTGTACATTAAACTGAAAAATTTCGTACAGTAAATTCAGAGTCGTTACACTTCTTCTTCTTCTTTCTTTTCTTTTCTTGATCACCGATCATCTCGCAGGAGTTGCGCGCGTCGCCAACGATCCAGACGACCCAGCCATTGTCGTCATCTAGCCCAGTTACCACGTCACGCAGCTGCTCAGCCAGGTCCAGTCCTGTGCACGTAAGTTTTGCATCGTGACTTTATTTCGACGTCGGAACGTGACATCTGTATCTTGACGTGAGATCCGATCAGGCAAGTTCTAAACTTGCAACATATTATGTTATTATATCAATATCTATTTGATAAATTATAGTGCATGTGTTTTAATATTCAACAGAAATTACCGATTTATAGTTTTATAGTATCCGTCTGTATCCGTACTGATAATAGCTTATCTATTTGCATGCCGGAATATCACGATATTATCATACTACAATATCGGTTCAATATGTTATCTAGATTGCATCATATATGGTAATGGACGTATAACGGTTATTACAGATAGATACATATGCATCCTAGAATTAATTGTGTTTCGATATAGATTACAGTTTTACATTGGTATCTATTTTGGTTAATATACAGTACATGGCATATTCACGACCCATTATCAGACTTGTTACTTAGATCTTATTACTAGTGCCGACAATCCTGACTTGTTTTCCTGACGGACGTAATTTGTTGTTTGCGTAGACAAGAACTGTACCTGCTTGATCCTGTGTTGGCATTAGATTTATATCGTCAATACCTAACTTGAACACAGACCCTTGGGGGAAAAGGGAAATCAAGAATGTAACCGCAACGTAACTCAAGAGGATATTATTATTGTTTGCCGTGATTCCGGGCGTGAACGGAATAATCATTATTTATTGTTTGCCGTGATTCTGGGCGTGACGGAATAATCATTGTTTACCGTGATTTTGGGCGTGATGGAATAATCATTATGTCATAGTCCCGTAGGAGTTTGAATGGATATATACTGTTGACTTACGATCAGGATTATATTAACTGATTTCAAAGACTTGTAGAATAGATAACCTAGAAGCGCAGACTTTAGGATACACATCACTTACATACACCTCACTGTTCTACACTTGTGCTTATTATTCATACAAATATTTAATAATAGCATTATGTCCTGGTTATTACTATTGTTTTGATATTATGACGCGCTGACGTCTGGGTTTTGCATGGCCCAGTTTCTCTACCTTTATCACAGGCAGATCAAGAGTACTTTAGCAATCAAGCCGAGCAAGAAGCTAGCTATTTAGTTTAGAGACTCTTAGTTTATTTATTTCAGCAGTTTCATTTCTATTGATGTGAGTCTATATTGGAACGTGATTCAGATACTATTGTTTATTGGATCTTGATTCGTTTCCGCTTTATGCGTTTCTTGATTTTATTTATTGTGGAAGATGGACATGTGTTAGCTAGATTATATTTTTATGTTCTTGATATCCGATTGACAACCGTAATATGACTATAGAAGGATGATTTCTGGCCACAGGTAGAATGGTTGGCTCTGTCGCTTGTCGTGTTTATGTATTTTGGAAAGCGGGGAGTGACAAGCATAATGGATGAAAAATATCACTTGATTTCTTTTTAAAGTTTTAATTTTTATAAACTTTAGCAAAAAGAATATTAACCCTCTTATCGGGCGCGCTATCACTTCATGATAGACACGACCATGATTTGAGATTCGTTAATAATCATTTTGTTAAGGGCTTGAGATAAATAGAGATCAATAGAAGGACAAGGGTTAGTAAAGGGAAACCCTAATTCCCTATAAGAACCCTAATCCACATTTATCACTATCTCTCTAGTATTAAATAATAAAAGATAAAAGGAATTATTATTTTTAACTTTATCCATTAACTACTAAATCATATAAATCCTACAAGCCCTTCTCTTATAAAATTCTTAAATCTTCTTAGTATAAAATGACAACAATTCCACCTTTCTTCTATCAACTCGTCTAAAACGAGAAAAGCAGTTCACCATTTCCCTACGGATGACCCGTACTCATCGCAGCTAGCTATTGCGACGCCGTCTTGATTGTGGTTATTTACAACATACATAGACACATTTTTCGCATCCAATCAGGACCCGCCGAGAATTTCTATATGGTTATATATCTATCGTCAGATAGTAGCTCTATTGTGACATAGGTACAGGTTAGTCTTTAGACCTGACATCGTCATTCGCCCCGAATGTGTTCCCACTGTACTTAGATTACTACCCTACCATGGTTTTAAAGAGTCGTGCAAACAGGTTTTAGTTAGGTCTAGTCCTGAAGTATTTAGGGGCAGTAAGCGATAGAAGCGATTCGTCTTTCCTGATATAAGGAGTTGGTGTCCCGATGTGTTCAATTGGTCATCACCATAAGACCTTGGCCAAGGCAGTTGAGATTTCCTGATTGTGAGATCATTAGTTTCTCGGGATGATTTTGGGCCACATCGACATGACTAATTGGGTTATTAGGTGTCACGACCCGGAAATGGTACTTGACCAGCACTTGGATCACGTGAAGTCTATAGGACCCCATCGTAACCCAAGTAAGCCGAAAACTAGGAAACTAGACCTTTTTAGGAAAATAGTGGAGGTGAAGTTTTGAAAGAAGGGTATAAATGAAATTACGTTATGCTTTTCAAGTATAAGTAAAGTTAGTTGAAAATACAAGTAGATTGTATTCTAAAGTTTAAAAAAAAACATTTTCGTCATTTAAAATTTTGGCAGCACCTCCTTTGTAAATTTTGATCCAAAACCAGTACATAACAAGAATAATATAAGCATCCCCAAATGGGAGCTAGCTCTTCGCCAATCAGCGGAAACACAACCACGCAAAAAAGTATACGACGCCTAAGACGAAAATCAATAACAGAAAAAGAGTAAAGAAAACCAAACATCATCAAATCCAATATAAGAATAATACAAGTTTCGCCACTAAGCCAAAAGAATATACAACTGGTCTCTATGTCTACCAAATATACATAGTATGGTTGATTGAGTTTTTAACTAGATACAGATGATTATAAAAGTATACAATGGTGGTTACGCTCTGTATTGTAACCCACCTACCAATGCAAATCACCTAAAAGAAGCAGTGTACCAGTAAGCCGCTACTGAATCCGAGCGGTCGATCTTGCAAGATAACTATGGCACAACGAGAGTGGGTTGCCAACTCGTGAGTAGAAAACATCATCAGGTAGAAATCGAATGTATGACGATCTCCTAGGTCATAATATAATAATATTGAACTATGCTGTATCGAAGGTAGTCGTGTATGCATATATATATAAATATATAATATCGTGCCTATGTCAATATATGATACCATGTCATCTATATCATGTATATATACATATCATCCGAGAAGTGTCCATCAACGGTACTCGAAATCATCATAAAATCCTGAGTGTCTAATATCGACACTCGAAATCATCATAAAACCCGTGTCCAGCATCGACACGTAAATTCTCATATCTCAGGAGTCGTCTCATCGGATCGGCCCTTATATCTCAGGCACCGTCTCATCAGATCGGTCCTCATATCCATCTGTCTAATATCACTCCGATCGGTATCCTTTGGATATTTGCTGAGTCCAATACTATCACCGACAGGTAGTGTTCCCCTGCTAGGCTCAACGCCTTTATATACGATCTTCTTGCCACGACGTACCGTACCGGGTCCATCATGTATCCGCAATCAGTTCCTCTCCTACCTCGATTCGGATAATCATCATAGCTCAACACCGAGAAATCTTATTGTAGGCGTCGAAATATCGTATCAAGAGAAAACAACATTTTTAAAACATTCATATGTTTTTAAATAATATCTGCGGTTTCTCAAATTCAGAAATCTCATGAAAACGGAATCACATAAGAATATGGTAATAATGAAATAATATGTACAGGCACGGCACAATACTGTAATACATAGCATGTATATTCATATGAGCGTGTCGTGTAGCATTGAAAAGAAAGTGCAATATCTAAAATAATATGTGGTACTAGGTACTAATCAGTAACTACAATGCTAACAAGTTATAAGGTGATATTGTAACATAACGAATTCTATCTGTATACGTGGCATAGCAATTACCGATGATGTGTGTGTGAGCATGCAAGTAAGTGTACGTGCAACATGTGCATCATCGGTAATGGTGTGTGTGTCCTAGCAAACGAAGTCATGTAAAGATAAGGGTATGGATACATAAGGGTATGGAACGTATTAGTGTGTATGTGTGTATATATACATATATATATATACATATATATATATCGTAAACGAAAAGAATGCGAGCATATGCAGAAATAAAGAAATCGTAAACGTGAACAGTATAAAAATATGCAACTACGTATGAACCATACAGTTATAATTTAAAATAGTACGAATCGTTATTTAGAAAATAGGGGCTACGATATTTTGAAAAGGATACCATTTAAAAAGTCATAGCGGCCCTTTGAAGTTATCATTTAAAAGTGGGTAACGATTCGTTAGTTTTGAAAATAGGTATGGCACTAAATATATCATAATATCTACTTCGTGATTTAAAACAATATTTCTCAGGTCGAAATAATATCGGCGATCCATTCCCATCATATCACGTACGGAATAATCCATCGTACGATATTATCAAATCAATAGTACGGATCTATAGTCAGGTATATCATCTCATCTCATACCATCATATATCATCTCATGTCATCATATATCAAATCATATCATATCGCCTCATATCATCGTATTTAATCACATCAACTCGTATCATCATATTGGATCATATCTTCATCTTATCGTATCATATTGTAAATATATATATTTATATACTTTCATAAATAGGTATAGCTCATAAGCTAAGAAATAGTACTAGAGGAATATCATTCTACTAAGGCTACTACTATCGCATATAGTATTCTAATAATCTTATAAGCTAGGTATATATACCTAATACACATATATAACTATATATCTAGTATCTTATTACTACGGATGCGGGGGTGCTATACGTCATCCACCCGACTTCCCCTGTAGATATACATCTACTCACCTACAAACGCCTCGCCCTATCTGATTCCAACGGATGTCTTGCCCTCCTTCATCGTCCCGGGAGTCTACGCGATCGTACCTATAAATCAAACAATATCGTATCGCATGAAAATCCAAGTCAAAATTGAAATCGAGAGTGAAGCATGCATAGGTTAGAACATATGACCAACGCATGCTAAAACAACAAAATAACCCCCGACGTTGATGTACAAACGTCAGACAACCGAGTCAAAACACAAATACCAAAAATCATGTTTTCAAATATCACAAAACGCTGACAGAAATCAAGTAAAATGCTGCCAGATTTTTCTTAAAGTGATTTTAGACTTTTTAGTATATAGGGTAGTCTTAGTTATCTAAAGAGTGAGCTAAAGAACAAAAACCAAACCCTAACTCCAAAAATGACCCACAAATTGCGGCCATTTCAATTAAAATTGCGGTTTGAACTTGGAAGATTGGGCTTAGGTTTCTACAGTGGCTTTCTACTGGTCTATACATCTCACAGTATCCTCTATTAAATTTTTAGTCCCTGAGTAGCTCCAGATTTCATTTGAACGTCAATGGTCAAAGAAAACCTGATATCGAAAAATTCCGAACTCGTCTAATCCAAGAATTTCTCCACTAAAACACTCCCACTTATCACTAATGGTCTTATATACACTCACTAAATCTCCACTAAACCTTTACTACAAGTTTCACTCACTAAATATCACTTTAGAAAACTTAAGTTTAGAAAAACCTATACTTTAAACTCTAACCTAATTCTAACTAGTTTAGGATGTTAAGGAATCTAGAACTTATCTATAAGGGAGTGTTTTACCTTATGGAAGCAACTTAAGAAATTTCCAAGATGGTCAATGAGCTCAAAACTGAAACTTGATCACTCCTTAGAGCTTAGAAGGAGGTGAGGAACATTTTTTATGAAGGTTGTGTGGTATTTTGATGAGATTTTGGGGATGTTTTGTGGTGGTGGAAGGTGGTGGAGGAGGTGGAGATGAAAAAGAAGATAATGAGGAGATGAAGAAATAAATGGGGTGAGGAAAATGCATGATTGTAGCCATGCCCTCTCTTTCCCCCTCTCCCTCTCCCTCACTCAGCCATACCTCCCTCTCCCTCATTTTCTTTTCTTTTTCTTTTCTTTTCTTATTTTTTTCTCTTTAAAACAAATAAAATCAAATAAAAATGAAACCATGGTATAAATCATGAACAAAATGTTACATGTCATGCACAAAAGCATGGTTTAATAAATTAAACTTGGTTTAATGTATAATTAGGAAATACTAATCAAGTTTAACATTAAGCTTGTATGTAAATAAATATATATTAGTTTATAAAAAGCCCAAATCAATAAATGCTTTCATAATTAATAATTCATTTTTAAATCCCAATTATTTTCCAAAATATAGGTATATGATTATACCAATCTACGAAAACTCAAATTTATTTTCGTATAATATCCATGAAATTTATTATTTTATTATTTAAATTCCAAAAATAATATTTTCTATTTTCTGAAATGTTACATTAGGAGTCTGACGTTTTCCACCTCTCTAAACCCAGTATGCGATACTCTCGGACGAAGAGACCGGAGTATACCTAGATTCACTTTTAGGCTCAGTAGGGATACGGAAAAGTTTGCTTGTCGGACTTCCTTTCGTTCAATACAAGAATAGTCGTTATGTACAGCTAGTGCTGCTGACATGCTTGTGGTTAAACTCACTGCCAGTATATTGTCGAGTCTTTAGAGTCACACACAGAGAGTTTCCCAGCTTAGGTGAAACGATATAGTGTATGTAATTTGATACGTACTTAGATTCGATTAAATATGTAGTTTTGTACACGTATTTTTAATCGGATATTTTGTTAATACTAGCAGCTTTGAAAAATACCTAAGTTATCACATTTGGATGAAATGTGGGCTAGTATTATATATCTCTTTTTTTGTATTCGTATTTTGCCAGAATACGGTATTTATACAAATACGGGTATTTATATAAATGCGTGTATTTGTGTCTTGATATAAATACGGGTATTTGTAACTTAATACAAATACGGGTTTTCGTATTTTATACGAATACAGCTATATGTATTTTGATATGATACAGGTGTATGTATTTGTAACATATACTTGTATTGGTGTATTTGCATATATTTATATATACATATACATATGTGTATGTGTACATATAAGATGGCCCTCTTCTCTTCTAATCCTTTTAAGATTGTATGAGAATGGTGTGGGCTTGTGACTCATCATGGTGAGTCACAAGTCCACTCATTCAAAACAAAATGGAAAGGAAAAAGATATGAAGAGATAAGGGTTGCTTGAGTTTATCATCACCATCACTATTATCTTCTTCATCCTCTCCTCTTGAGTCTTTTGAGTTGAGAAAGAAAAATATTAAGAAAGAAAAATATAAGAGATTAGCCACTTTATCTTCTAGTGATCAAATCCTAACAAGTTTTGTTCACTGGTTGCTTTACTTAAATATTTTTGTGTGAAGTTAGAGCCTAGGTTAGGGTTCTCTCGGGTGGATCATCTTCGAACAAGGAAGACCGACACCAAACTCGTTCCCGGTGGACTAAGGAGTATAAGAAGAGGAAAGAAGACGAATAACAAGACTACAAAGATAGCTAAACGTTTGTCCGAGTAGTTAACCTTCTCTAGTTCGCTAGTTTAATATTTGGATTCGATTCTAGGTCGTAAAAGTTCCTACTCTAGTTGTAGAAATTTTTCTTTTGTATTCCGTCTTGGTCGCTAGTTAGCGGCATGAGCAAGGACATCTACTTAAACATACGCCTTTGTAGATTTCTTCCAAAATATAATTCAATTAATCCTAAATTATCTCCTTAAATATAGGTCTGTTGGTATTTTATTTCTTTTCTTTTTTTTCTTATTGAAATTATAATATATGTTACCCAAATATGGTTACATATAGTTTATCTAACAGACTATCTAAAATATCTTTTATAACAAAATAGGTAAATCGGTAATTGTTATCTAAATTTTAGCTTCATCGGTAACTAATTTGCATATGTTGCTATAGTTTAACAATCCAAACCAATATTTTTCCAAATAGAAAATCATGTTTGATCTTTTCTTAACCATGCTTTTTTCTTTTGATTTAAAAGATATTCTAAATTATTTTGAATATATAACTTGAATTGTTTTGAACCGTAAATTATTAGCGGCAGGAAATATTCCTAACATTTACCCCAATAGCAGGAAATACTCCTAAGATTGCGCTTGGTGCATGGAATAGAAGATTATCGGAAATCCTCGCATTCCCGGTAATGGGATGACCAGGCATCTAATTTCAAAGAATCTTGCATTAACGTGCTTGGTATAATTTAATCATTCTCGGTAATATATGTATGAGCAACCGTTGACCAGCCATGTAATGGAAGATTATCGGAAATCCTCGCATTCTCGGCAATGGGATAACCAGGCATCTAATTTCAAAGAATATTGCATTAACGTGCTTGGTATAATTTAATCATTCTAGGTAATATATGTATGTACAACCATTGACCGGTCGTTACGAACGATCGATCGACGGAGAACATGAAGGTGGACGATCGGCGATGACCGGCTGCAGGTTGATCAAAGGGAGGCCAGCGGTGGATGGTCATTGCTCATTTCATGTTAAGGGGAAAATTTCTTGGTAATTTAGGATAGGCACATATTTTGGGGGATAGGATTACCATGAAATGAGATCATTTGATTACCATGGTAATCTTATATTCCTTAGAATATCTTTTATACCTAAACAAGTGTGGTAATATTTCATGGTAATGTAGGATTATCGCCTAAATTATTTCCTACCAAGCACACCCTGATTTTCTAAAACCAGCACTTTATCCCCCCCCCCTCAACTTTAATTGATACCCTAAATACACTTCATAAAAATATTTAACTAAAATATTTATATCAAAGGTTTTCTGAAATAACCCCTACAATTTTATGCACCTCATTATTCTTCGATATTACCTACACCATCCAAAATTCTTTATGGATTTTAAATACATCATCATTAAATGATGGTTAATATTGATAAAAATTGATTAAAAAATGTAAATACCATCACAATACCTTCTTATTCCTTACATTCTTTTAAATTCCCAAAAAAATTGGTTGATCGAGTTAGATTTTCTTATAAGATTTGATGGATTTAGGCATTCCATTTTGTTAATGATGATTGATTTTATTTTTTATGTTAGGATTTGCATATTTCTGGGTTTTTTTTGGGTTAGAATTTTCTAAATTTTGGATTCTTTTATATAAAGGTTTCTTTATTTGGAAGTAAATAAGATGAAGAGAAAAGGAGAAAAAACAAAGAGTTTATGAGAACAAAGATAAAGAGAAGATTATCAACAAAAAAATACAGGTAGAAGAAGAAGAGAATTAGAATGAATGAGACTAAAGATGAGAAGAAAAAAGATGAAGGTGGGTTTTTGTCGGGCCGTGATGATGATGACGATGATGATGAGAGTAAAGTAGGTATTTGGAAAATAAACTTAACAGTCACTTAATGAGTTTGGGGGTATTTTAAAAAAACTTATAAGATTTTTGAAAGGTGTGGGTGTTTCCCCCAATAAGAGAGCAAAGCTCTATTCAAAATTTGAACTGAGGCAGCGCCTCACGTGCAAAGCACGAGAGCGCTTGCGCCAAGAGCGCCAACGCTAAGAGTCAAGAATTCTGAGGCAGCGCCTCACGTGCAAAGCACAAGAGTGCTCGCGCCAAGAGCGCCAGCGCTAAGAGTCAAAGGACTCTGAGGTAGCGCCTCACGTGCAAAGCTCAGCGCCGTGGGCGCTGCTCAATAAAGAGAGCTCAACACTCAAATTCTGGCGCTCGGCGTCGGACGCTCCATGTGCTCCTCATGTTGGCGCTGCTCAATAAAGAGCGCTCAACACTCAAATTTTGGCGCCAAGCGCCCCACGTGCCCCTCACGTGGGTGATGCTCAATAAAGAGCGCTCAACACTCAAATGCTGGTGCTCAGCGCCAAGCGCTCCACGTGACCCTCACGTGGACGCTGCTCAAAATAAAAAGAACGATTAGCGCTCTAATGCTGGCGCTCAGCGCCAAGCGCCCCACGTGCCCTTCACGTGGGCGCTACTTAACACAGAGCGCTCTGCGCTCCTTAAGAAGAGCCTAGCGCCATGAAGAGGGTTCACACTCATAAAAAACAGAAAGAAAGTGGGTGTCAGTATTCACATAAATGTTTAGCATTATGTGCACAAAGAAAAGACTGTGTCCTAATAAGTGTCTAACACTTTATTAAAAAAAGGGAAATAACAAAGTTGGTTGAGCCCAAGGTTGGCCAAACCTCAAAATCGACCAAGCCCATAGGTCTTCTTCTAAATTGGACTCAGTCCCAAACAAATTTATCAAATCTTTAATGAACATTCATTGGTTCAAGGGTACATCTCTCCACACCTCTGATACATGTCGTTGTAATTCTTCAACGACTTCAGAAAGGTGGAGGGTCCCAATAACCAATAATTCTTGGTATACCCCCCCCAAACCAATAACCCAACAGACCGCAACGTCCTTAAAACTAAATTGTGGACCGCAACGTCCCTGAAAACTAAATTGTGGACCGCAATGTCCTTAAAACTAAACTCCATGGACCGCAACGTCCTTAAAACTAAAGTGCGGACTGCAACGTCCCTAAAAACTAAATTCCACGGACTATGATGTCCATAAAATTTGGACTGCAGCGTCCTTAAAACTAAATTGCGGACCGCAACGTCCCTAAAAAACTAAATTGTGGACCGCAATGTCCCTATAAACTAAAGAAAATCATGTTGAGTGGATCTTAGTCTAAAATTAGACTAACGTGTCCTCAACAAACGTTTGAGTTGGTCTTAATCTAAAACAAGATTAACGATCCTTAAACCAAACCAAATCCAAATCTAAAAAAATATGGATTTGGACTAATCCACGCCCTACGGGCGACAACATAAATTAGTCTCCATATACAATTCACGGGCAACCAAAAGTAAAACAAAAACATACGATACGAAGTGAACATCTGGAGAAGGAGAAAGTGGTTACCGCAATGCGGTAGCGTAATTAACTGCAGGGGCTTGCGCCTGCAGGGAAAAGCGTCCCTACAATCAAAAACATCTCGCAAACGAGGGAGAATCTGACGAAGTCAGCTACAACAGCCGCATCTTGTTAGTTATATGTATGCCCTAGAGGCCATTACTGTACATACGATGTATATAGTAGTAGATGCTTGGACATATATAGGCAGGACTTTCTTGCTCGACATGATAGTATGCTATCTGGTTGCTCTTTATCTTAACATGTACTCTGATTGTCTTTATGTTACATGTTGATAAAGCCCTTAGGATAAGTACTTGACTACCAGGACTATGATATAGATCATACTAGTGGGGACAGAGTAGTCGCCAAGTACATCCTTCAAATGTTCCTAGTCGTGGGAGTACCGAGACAGGGCATCGATACTCCAGAGTAGACTAGCGTATACGCTTCTTGACCTAAATGATGGGCGATGGATGATCCCATATCCATTGGTGTTTGACATCAGAGAAGGTATACGGGTGCTCAGTGAAAACTGGGTACACTGGACGGACTCACCGAGAACTCCCAGATGGTATTATACCTCACGTCAGATGGCAGTTCTCTGGTGACACTGGTACAGGTTAGTCTGTAGACCCGAGATCGTCATAGAGTCTTATGTGATTCCCACTGTGCTTTGATTTCCATCATACCACGTCCAATGGGGCGTGCAAAACGGTGGCTTTTGGGTACAGTCCCGAATCACATGGAGACAATGAGCGATAGGAAGGGATTTGTCTCTCCCGATATAGGGAGTTGATGTTGCGCTGTGTTTGATTGGCTATAACTGGAAATCCCTGGCCAGGGTTGCTGAGATTTACTGGTAAGTGTTATCAGTAGTTTCTCGAACTGTTATAGACCCCATATCGACACGACTTATCAAGCTACTGGGGTCTGACGTTTTCCACCCCTAGGCGAGATATGCGACATATCAGACGAAGAGACCGGACTGTAGGAGAGTGTTACTGATTGGATTCGCTGGAGAAATTATAGGCTTGCTTGTTGATCTTCTGATCGCTCAATACCCGGGTGGCCGTTACGTTTAGCAGACCGCTTGCGGCTTGTGGGTGTTTGATATGATCATCACCTACTGCCGGCGTATTGACGAGTCTTTAGAGTCCTACACAGAGATTTCCTGGCTCAAGCGAAACGGAGTAGGAGCGCATATATGATATGTGAGGGAACGAGATTAATGCGAGTATGTGATACCGCATTATATTCTCGCGATGTGTGACATGATTGGTTATATGTGATATAGCCGAGTTATTGGATCGAGCGTTGATTCGAGAAGATGTTGCATTTGATATTAGTCGGTTATATGTGATATAGCCGGATTATTAAATCAAGAGTTGATTTGATAATTTAATGTATAATTATATATATTTGATATATTATATTACATTAACTAATATTTAGCTCACTATTGATTTCTTTTCTCACATGATGTGCACATTGTATATATATACGCGATATGTACATTTGTGTACATGGATTGTGTCATGTTTGATGATACATGCAAGATGGGTGTATGAGATTAACACAATGCTAGGGTTAAGTTAGGGTTTCTATTTATGTTAAGCTAATTCAAAAGAGATTGAGTTTGTTATGCTAAAGCTTACACAAAAGCTTATGGATAAGCTTTGACAAAGTCAAGCCTTTTGTCTAGTTTAGGATATTTATCAAACCCAACCTTTAACCATAGCCATGAGTTAATTCTCGACATGAGTTAGCCATGAGGGCTTAACTCAACCATGGGTGCAATAATTCATTTGGATGAATTATTCACAAGTCTTCTTCTTCTTCTTCAAGCTCCATGAAAAAGCTTGCTAGCTCTAATGGAGTTTTGAGATAAAGTGTGAGAAAATCAATTCTAAAGTGAGCCCACCTCCTACTTCTTCATCCTTTACCACTTGCCATGTAGTAGAGTGTGTTCTCTTCACAAAGTTCATGACCTAGTGAAGGAATAGCTTGATTCAGTATCTCCTCGACGTAGATCATCTTCAGCCTCGAAGTTATCGATGCAAGCATGTTCGTTTCTTCATAGAGCCTCTCTAGAGTCCGGAGTTTGCGATCGCAGCAAAGGGGACTACTACACGGAGCTATTTGAAGTGAAGGACCGGACTACAAAGGTTGTAATCCCAAACTCTTAGAAGTAAAGTTGTTTACTTGCTTATTATTTTCGCATAATCTCTAGTATACGATCTTGGTTAGGGTTGTTCGGCACGTCTAAATTTTGAATCGGGCATGGTTGATGCCTTGTAGAACCTTGTGAGAGTGCCTAGTAACCCTGCAGTGGTATCAGAGCCAAGTTAGAGCTTTAGGCGAAGTTTAAAGTCCGATCGAACTCTGAATACCCGTAAAACCCTAGTTTCTGGAAATTTTTTCAAACGTTGATATTTTTCATATTAAAAATGCTCAGAAAAATCAGCAGGTGATTTGATGGATTACTGTGCAAAACGACCCTTTAATACCTTTAATGCGCCGTGGAACCGCGGCAATGACCTGGCTTGCGCGGCGGTTCCGCGGCCAAACAGTAGTATTGGGGTTGGGGTTTTACACAGTAACATCCATACAGATCTCCTGATTGTTCTGAAAATTTTTATTCTACTCAAGTGTTGAGTTTTCTGGGTTGTATTGGGAGCTCGTTAATTCGATCGGAAAGTTTAACTTTGTTTAATTTTTCCCGGGTAATTTTAGAACGTGTTAAAAAGTTCGAACGGATATCAATAACTCACTTTTTCCCCTGTCGGAAAATTTTTCAAAAGTTGGATTTTTTCTCGATTTTGAAACTTCCGGAAAATTTCCAAGTGTTGGATTTTTCCGTAGTTTAAGAACGTTCTTAGTCGTGCAAGTAACGCGGCGTACCCTCTAGAAGAACACAAATCTTAACTCGATTATATGACCGTCTTGAACTGCCTCTAAACCTTAGGGTTTGGGTCAGTACGGCGTTGCCACATGTGAGGCGTTGGTTTGACCCTTCTACGGCTGGACCATTGGTACTGTGGCATGTGATGGATACTTTTTGGACTCCGCTCAAGTGTTGAGCAATTTGGGAAATCGTGGGTGTTTGATCATTCGATCGAAAAGTTTAACATTGTCTATTTATCTAGAATGTGATACAATATTTAGAATCCACAAGTAGTTATGAGATAACTAATTTGAATGTTATAAATCTTGCAGTTCAGTCTCAGATGATCGGTTGTCATGGAATTTTGATGTGATCAAAAGTCCGTCGCAATCACATAGCGTACGCGGATACCCGTCGGGTAAACTTAATAGACAGCCACGCCCCATAGCCCCGACCAAGTGACTGTAGGAGAACCCCGTCGCCAAAAGCATTCGTTCGGGTGCTCGCGGCAGCGGTGTTCCGCCTTAGTGCACTTCGTCGACGGCATCCGGGGGTGCGGCCGTCTACTAAAGTTTGCGACGAGCATTCGATCAGGATGTCGGGAATCTTGTTGAATTGCCCGACTAGATAATGAAAAGTGTTTTCGAGATCGAGACTAAAATGCGGGGTTTATAATTGTTAGGCATGCAATGACTAAGGAATTCATTTGGTTAGGCATGCGATGTCTAAGGTGGTTGCGGATTCCAACTGTTGTAGTTTTACACTTTCTTTTCTGTGACCGTAAGCGTAGTATGTGGTGTATCGCCGGCTTCGTTGCAATCGGGATACGCATGCTTGCTAACGTTGATGATATAAGATATTATGTGTTGCTGTGATATGTTATATTGGATCTTCGTGTTCTAAATAGCCGGGGGGTTTTATGTGAGATGAGAGTTTTTCTTTTTCATTCATGTAAAATTCATTTGTATGTAATATTCTTTTATTGGGGCACTTTCGGGCTGAGGATGATGTCACCATTGTATATTATTTACTTTTCCGCACTAGGTAGACCCAAGGCGGGGAGCTCAAGTAACCGGGTTCTAGGGTCCAGTGGGAGAACATCTCGAGGAGTCGAGACCGGGTCTCCTTACCCTAGAATTGGCAGTGTTGCTTGCTGCTCTCATAGGGGTCTAGGGATGTGGGTTTGGCTATTCATCGCGACCGTGGAATCCGTGTTTTATACAGGCTCGTATTAAAACACGGACGTTCTAGTATATCCAATATTTCATATATGTTCTTCTGCTGCAATGTTCTGTGATGAGATCATATTACTACCTGAGACGAATATTCATATTATATATATGAGATATATGTTATATTGCAGATTTCGTTTCAAATGTGATGCTTGTGAAGCACAATAAAATGGGACTTCATTAATGAGATTAATGAAACTAAAAGAAACCTAAAGATATTGTAAAAACTTGTTAAAAAACTGGTAGCTCTAGTTCTTGCTTTGCATAGAGGTGTTCCTTGTAGAACATCCAGCACCTTATTCGATAAGGAAAGAGCCGAGATCCCTTCACCGGGAGTGACCTCTTTAGTGAAACTAGCAGATGCTACAAACTCGGTTTGTCTTTTGATTGCTTCTATAGTTATTGCTTTGCATAGTGATATTTGTGAAATATCCTGCACCTTATTCGATGAGGAAAGAGCCGACGATCCCTTTACCGGGAGTGACCTCTTTAGCGAAACAAGAAAAAGCCTAAAAAACACTCCATTTAAAATCACTCGATTCTACAATGATATCAAGTTCATTACGCAAAAGGTTTTCTTAAAAATCTGTCGTAGCCCTCCGTCATTTTAGGAAGTAGAGTAGTTAGTATTCGTGTTGCGTATGTCGACTTTAGTTGAGGCGTAGTGTATGGTAGCTAAGTGATGTCTTCCTACACAGCATATTATGTGATTAATTAGGACAGTCATGTGATTATGTCGACCATAGTTGAGGGTCATGTGGGTGGGTCTAATTAATCATGAAATGATGGGTAAAACTTGACTAGTGCTTATGATATGTTGACCTTAGTTAAGGTCATAAGTACTAGGGGTAAAATATTATTGGGAATTTCAAATGTTGAAATTTGCAATGAGATTGCATACCTTCTATGAGATAGTTGGATCCCGATACCCGCTGCGAGTAAGAGTTACTCCTGGGAGAGTTTTACACATTACAATTAGCCAATCAAGTAAGTGTCTAGAAAGGTGTTAACGGGGTTACGCCCCTGGGAAAACGAGATTTATTTTAATTAGGTCCGTGCGAAAGCGCGGGGAACCTCCCTCAAAGTACCGGCACTGGCCTGGCTGAAAGATTGGCGAACTTATAGCGTATAATTAATCCCGACTAGTCTTTCCTTTTAGGGTTTGAAGAAAGATTTGACTAAAACAGTGGGAGACATCCTGATTAGATAAATTGATAACCAATCTAATCTTGTAAATGCGCACACTGAGTGTTTTCTTCTCTCTCTCCTGGTTGCGACTATGTCATGCCTTAATCAAGATAATAATACGGATGTATTGACCGAGCCCGCTTGTTATACTGCGCTAAGGAACGTTGGTACCGCTCCAACTTATAATTGTTATAAGACAGAGAAGGAAATAGGGGATTACCAGAATTCCCGTGCCGCCAAAATGAAGAAAGTGCATGTTGATGCATCTTCTTCGGGTGTGTTCATTACACAGAACTGTTTCTCAATATCCTTTACATCCTGAGTATTTGATACCGGATCAAGATCCCACATATGTAATTTGTTACATAGGCTACAGAGAGGTAGAGAACTGAGAACGGGTGATAAGTTTCATGAGATAGAAACAGGTGCAAATGTTGCAGCCAAGTATGTTGGTAGTTATCACCCTGTATTACCAGAATACATTGATTCTGAATGAATGTTATTAGATACCGAACCTGATATACAACATCATATCAGTCTCTTTATAAGTAAAGAAAGGATATAATTTTATATTTTTGGATAATGTTTTGAACATTTCCTATATCAAATGTTGATTGGTTCAGGCACGTTATATAAAAGCGTAGACGTTCTAAATCAAACCACAGTTCTTAACATACAGAATACACATAAGAGGAAGAGTTCAGAAATGAACGAATCCTTCTTGAGGTATTGTAGACTAGGTCATATCAATGCGACCCGACTAGCTAAAGTTACATAATGATGCATATTTAAATTAGTTTGAATTTACATCTTGTGAAACTTGCCGGTCATGTCACTAAGATAAGATGACCAGAGCTCCGTTTATTGGAAACAGAGAAAGAGTTAGTGAACTCTTGGGATTGATACATGCTGATGTATGAAAGTCCCCTGTCTACATATGCCAGGACTGGTTTTTTGTATTTCATTACATTTACTGATTATCTCTCAAGATCCGGACATATGTTCCTGTTGAAACACAAGTCTGGAACTTTTGAGAAATTCAATGAATATAAGTTAGAAGTAGAGAACCAAAAACGGGTATAAGTATTATGTCCTTTGATGAGATCAAGGAGAAGAATACTTGAGCACGGGATTTCTGGACTATTCTAAAGGAGAATGAGATTCTCTCTCAGCATTACTCCTCCGTATACACCACAGCACGTCGGTGTATCAGGGCGGAGCAATCACACCCTATTTGATATGGTGCGCTCTATGATGAGTACTACTGAGTTTCCTATTTCCTTTTGGGAGTTATGCACTTGTGAAGATGCATACCTATTGAATAGGGTTCCAATCAAATCAGTTGCCTACCACTTCATATATGATATGGATTAGGAAGAGCCCATATCTTAAGTAAGTTAAGATTTGGGGTTGTCCGGCCTATGTCTAAAAGCAAAATCTGGACAAGCTCGATGCAAAGTCAGTTCTATGGAAGTTTGTTGGATATCCCAAGCATTCGCAAGGGAATATTTTCTACCAAACCAAGGAAAAAAAAGATGTTTTGTTTCTCAGCATGCCACCTTTGTGACAGGGAATTTCTTGTGAAAAAATTATTGGTCATGAGATAGAACTGGAAAGAGTTCCAGCTATACAAACTGCAGCTGATGATTTGGTAGAACCAAAGGATTCAATAGTTTCCAACGAAGCTCAGCCTCTCCGCCAATCTAGTAGGGTTCCTCACCCACCTGAGAGATACTTCGGTTTTCTTATGATAGTGGGAGCGAGGATTGCATCATGAGATGATGACCCAACTAGTTTCAAGCTGACCATCAGGAGTGGGACTCTGTAAGAATGGCTGGATGCTTAGCGATCTGAGATGGAATCCTTATACACCAACAAAGTATGGACTTTGGTTGCTTTATCTGAAGGGTTAAATCCCCATCAGGAGCAAGTATATCTTGAGAAGATTACTTGGTGTACATGGAAAAGTTGAGACTTTCAAAGCTATGCTTAAGTCTATCCAGATTCTACTTGCCACGGCTACATACCATGACTACGATATCTGGCAGTTGGGTGTCATGACTGCTTTTCTAAATGATGATTTGGAATAGTGCATCTATAAGTACACAGCCAGAGGGCTTCGTAGACAGTGGGAGCAGCGGAAACGTGTGCAAGATGTTTTATGTGATAAAGCAGGCATCGCGGAGTTGGAACGTCTGTTTTGATATGGTAGTCAAAGAGTTTGACTTCATCAAAATGGTAGATGAACCTTGTATATACAAAAATGTAGCAGAGAGTATGGTGGTGATCCTCGTAGAGTACGTGGATGACATACTCTTGATAGGGAAGGAGTTTCCTATACTACGCTCGGTCAATCTCCTCTTATCACAAGGATTCTACATAAAGGATCAAGTTGATACCTACTAAATCCTGGGTTTTGGATCTATGAGATAGATCTAAATGGATGTTAGGATACTCACTAGTTGTAGTGAGATGGTATCAATCGATCCTGGGGAGAATCACTAGAAAGGTTCCAGGGTGATAAGGACGACTGAATATCAATCGCAGGCTTTGTCTTTACCCTCAGTGGAGGGACGGTATGTTAGAAGAGTTCCAAGCTAGATACCGTGACTTACTAGACGATTAAAGGAAAGATACGTCGTTACCAATGATGCTACCAAAGAGGCAGTCTGGATATATATAAGTTCATGAGATGAACTTCGTTCCTACCATTGTGTGACAATGGAGTTCTGGCTTTTGCCAAGGAACCCCCGTCCTATCAGAGATCCAGGCATATTCTTAGGCGGTATCGCCTGATCATGGAGATGGTTGATCTCCAAGGAGATCGAGATTAGGAGAGTAGACACAGATGAAAACAGCGCGGATCCACTCACAAAGGCCTATTTCCCAGTAGAGACTTTTATGGGATGGTTGAGTATGAGATACTTCAACCACTGCTGATTGTTGGATATACGATACCACAACAGATGGCCCTAGTGCAAGTGGGAGATTGTTAGTTATATGTATGCCCTAGAGACCATTACTGTACATACGATGTATATAGTAGTAGATGCTTGGACATATATAGGTAGGACTTTCTTGCTCGACATGATAGTATGCTATCTGGTTGCTCTTTATCTTAATATGTACTCTGATCGTCTTTATGTTACATGTTGATAAAGCCCTTAGGATAAGTACTTGACTACCAGGACTATGATGTAGATCATACTAGTGGGGACAGAGTAGTCGCCAAGTACATCCTTCAAATGTTCCTAGTCGTGGGAGTACCGAGACAGGGTATCGATACTCCAGAGTAGACTAGCGTATACGCTTCTTGACCTATATGATGGGCGATGGATGATCCCATATCTATTGGTGTTTGACATCAGAGAAGGTATATGGGTGCTCAGTGAAAACTGGGTACACTGGACGGACTCGCCGAGAACTCCCAGATGGTATTATACATCACGTCAGATGGCAGTTCTCTGGTGACACTGGTACAGGTTAGTCTGTAGACCCGAGATCGTCATAGAGTCTTGTATGATTCCCACTGTGCTTTGATTTCCATCATACCATGTCCAATGGGGCGTGCAAAACGGTGGCTTTTGGGTACAGTCCCGAATCACATGGAGACAATGAGCGATAGGAGGGGATTCGTCTCTCCCGGTATAGGGAGTTGATGTTGCGTTGTGTTTGATTGGCTATAACTTGAAATCCCTGGCCAGGGTTGCTGAGATTTACTGGTAAGTGTTATCAGTAGTTTCTCGAACTGTTATAGACCTCATATCGACACGACTTATCAAGCTACTGGGGTCTGACGTTTTCCACCCCTAGGCGAGATATGCGACATATCAGACGAAGAGACCGGACTGTACGGGAGTGTTACTGATTGGATTCGCTGGAGAAATTACAGGCTTGCTTGTTGATCTTCTGATCGCTCAATACCCGGGTGGCCGTTACGTTTAGCAGACCGCTTGCGGCTTGTGGGTGTTTGATATGATCATCACCTACTGCTGGCGTATTGACGAGTCTTTAGAGTCCTACACAGAGGTTTCCTGGCTCAAGCGAAAGGGAGTAAGAGCGCATATATGATATGTGAGGGAACGAGATTAATGCGAGTATGTGATACCGCATTATATTCTCGCGATGTGTGACATGATTGGTTATATGTGAAATAGCCGAGTTATCGGATCGAGCGTTGATTCGATAAGATGTTGCATTTGATATTAGTCGGTTATATGTGATATAGCCGGATTATTAAATCAAGAGTTGATTTGATAATTTAATGTATAATTATATATATTTGATATATTATATTACATTAACTAATATTTAGCTCACTATTGATTTCTTTTCTCACATGATGTGCACATTGTATATATATATACGCGATATGTACATTTGTGTACATGGATTGTGTCATGTTTGATGATACATGCAAGATGGGTGTATGAGATTAACACAATGCTAGGGTTAAGTTAGGTTTCTATTTATGTTAAGCTAATTCAAAAGAGATTGAGTTTGTTATGCTAAAGCTTGCATAAAAGCTTATGGATAAGCTTATGGATAAGGTTTGACAAAGTCAGCCCTTTTGTCTAGTTTAAGATATTTATCAAACCCAACCTTTAACCATAGCCATGAGTTAATTCTCTACATGAGTTAGCCATGAGGGCTTAACTCAACCATGGGTGCAATAATTCATTTGGATGAATTATTCACATGTCTTCTTCTTCTTCTTCAAGCTCCATGAAAAAGCTTGCTAGCTTTAATGGAGTTTTGAGATAAAGTGTGAGAAAATCAATTCTAAAGTGAGCCCACCTCCTACTTCTTCAGCCTTTATCACTTGCCATGTAGTAGAGTGTGTTCTCTTCACAAAGTTCATGACCTAGTGAAGGAATAGCTTGATTCAGTGTCTCCTCGACGTAGATCATCTTCGGCCTCGAAGTCATCGATGCAAGCACGTTCGTTTCTTCATAGAGCCTCTCTAGAGTCCGGGGTTTGCGATCACAGCGAAGGGGACTACTACACGGAGCTATTTGAAGTGAAGGACCGGACTACAAAGGTTGTAATCCCAAACTCTTAGAAGTAAAGTTGTTTACTTGTTTATTGTTTTCGCATAATCTCTAGTATACGATCTTGGTTAAGGTTGTTCGGCACGTCTAAATTTTGAATCGGGCATGGTTGATGCCTTGTAGAACCTTATGAGAGTGCCTAGTAACCCTTCACATCTGTCCGAACCTCCGATACACGGTGCCATAAATCAACTTGGCATCTTCAGAGAGGTGGATGGATAAAACCAAATAGCATCTGCCCCCCAAACTTTAGGCCAGACGTCCCAACGTCCTGGTCGCGTCATTTGGCAGCAAACAGGTTCTGGCACGCCCGGTGAGACCTTTTCCTCTTTCCACTCCACACTTCGTGTGTCGTGTCCGCGAACGAATCGCGGTTTAATTTGGTTGCCCCTGGATTTGAGGTACTAAGATTTGGTGTCTTGCTCCGTGCAGAAGAAAAGAAGATCAATAGCTTCCAGTTGCACTAACTACAACAACAACTCCCACTCCGTCCCGTCTGGAGGTGTAACCTACGGGCCCCAAGCGGCCTCCATTTTCGCAATGCCGGTGGAACAGGTGATACAGGCCACCACTGGATTATTCTTTAGGGCCATGCTCCCGCCAATGAGCTTCAATGCTCCAGTGCCGTCGCAGGAAGCTCCAAAAAAGTTGGTCTTTGATCAGCTTACCACTACCACGGCCCCTCTCAACGGGACGTCCATATCCAACGCCTCGGTCTTTAACAGACTAGGCCAAAGCTCAAGTGGGCCCTTAAAGAAGCCTGCAATACTCGAAGGAGTCATCCTGAAGCGGATAGCTATGCCAACTCCGGTAGATGAAATCGTCAAAGCGGCTTCCTCCTTTAAAGGATCGGTCTTCACAAGACTAGCCATTCCAACTCCCGTTGAGGGTGGGGCCGTCTAAATTGCTTCCCCTACCCAAAATTCAGTCTTCGACAGTTGGACGTTTCTTCTCAGCAGACGTCAGTCTTCGA
The DNA here is from genome assembly GCA_030015575.1 of Agapanthus africanus. NCBI lineage: Eukaryota > Viridiplantae > Streptophyta > Magnoliopsida > Asparagales > Amaryllidaceae > Agapanthus > Agapanthus africanus. The sequence goes on along the minus strand of CM057338.1, from coordinate 317,237,750 downwards.
TAGGCTGGCACCAATAGCAACCCTTCACCAGAACAGAGGGCATGATGAAGCCACCTCCGTAACTGAGCCAGTCCCATCTGCAAGGCATGCTCGACATCGTCACTGGCGCCGAGTGGGGAAAACTGGGGGCAGCTCTCCCTCTTGAGTGACTCCACCAGCTCCAATGGTAGAAGTTGATGCTACTGTTCCAACTGGGAACAACTTTGAGCCGCTCAGGAGGGTGCGTAAGAACTCTCTAACTGCAGTGTTAAAAAGGTCTCCTCCGCCTGCTGAAAACATCATAAATATGAAGTCGGAGCAGTCCCCTCAGCGGCTGTCCTCCAAAATCCACAGGGCTGGCGAAGAGTCCAAGATTCTGAAATCGACAAAGAGTACTCCCGCCGACAGAAAAAATGATGGTTCGGCAAGAGAAGGACCATCTCACCACCGTCGTACCACGGAAAGCATCGGCTGCAACAACCTCCTCAACTTCGACCACCCATAAAAGGAGAAGGCCGGGGAAGATCCCCGTGTCTGCGACAAATCTCAAAGGCACTGAATCCAAACACCCCAAGTCTGGGGGCATGGTAGTGCACACCCTTTACATGGCATCCGGAAAAGAGGATAGCCGTACCTCCACGGGCCATCGACCACTTACGCGATCAGTAACTAAGGCTCAGGAGCAACAAAAGCAAAAGCTCCAGGAGATGCTGACAAAGATGGCCGCACTCACTGGGCCAAAAGAAAGCCCGGAGACATCGTCGGAGCAGCGTCAGGAGCAGGAAACCGATGCCAAATTCCTCCGAAGAATGCTCGAGAAGTCCACCAAGTGTTGTGATGCCACGTTCATGCTGCTGCCTCCATCAATAATGAGGTAACAAAGAGGCCGCGGAATAAACGGTCAACATAAAACAAATGGCGCTCTTGTTCCAAGATATAGTCGGGTTGATGATACAGCCGGATCCTCCAGCTGAAGACCCTCTAATAATCCTTGAAGACGACAGAGGGGAGACATCAAATCCTCTTCCGGCTCTATCAGCAGCCAAGGAAGAGACCATCTCCAAAGTCGCCCTCGACGACTATATAGCTCAACAGATATGAGCTCATCAGGCGAGCGAAGCGGCCGGCTAAATCGTCAAGACTGTACGACCCTATCCGGGTTGGTACGATCAAATAAAGTACCCACCGGGATATACGATCCCTAAATTCCATGTGTATAAGGGGACGGGTAATCCACACCAGCACGTTGCTCAATTCAGGGCTCTGTGCGGTAATACTGGGGGTGACAACAAACTGCTGCTTCGTCAGTTTGTTGGCAGCTTGTTGGAGAGAGCATTCGAATGGTACTCCGAGCTCCCGAATGACTCTGTCAAGACATTTGCAGAAATGGAGCTACTGTTTACACAAAGATTCGCGAGTGCTAGCGAGCGCACCCCGATCACCGCACTAATTAAACCTAGAGTGAAGCCGGGAGAGACGTGAGTTCAGTATGCAATTCGGTGGCGGAACCTATGGTCGAGATGCAGACGTGCATAGAAGAAGCTCTTGCCGTGGGCATGTTCGTGGGGACCCTTGACCCTCAGGCAACCATTTCCCAATTCATGATGTTCTTCAAGCCGACCACTTTCCAGACCTTGATCGACAAGCTAGCCTAAATGGACTAGATGGGCCATAAACCGTCCTCCTCAAAGACGGATCCTCGGAATGAAAAAGGGAAAGGGAAAGCGACCTTCGTAGCCAACGCTCAGCAACAACCGAGTGGCCCGAAGCCGGTTGCTCACCAAAACGATAAACAGCGGTCACTCGGAGAAAAGATAAGACGCCCTTACTCATTCCCTCGGGATAAGACGAAGAGATTATTCGAGCTAGCGCTGCGCAATAGGCTCATCACTCTACCAGAGCCGAGATGCCCAACGCAATCAGGCGACGTTAACAGCCCCAATTACTGTCCTTACCACCGAATATTGGGTCACCCAATCAAAAACAGTTACATCTTCAAAAGTTGGATCGAACACCGGTACCAATAGGGCAAGTTCGCGCTGTCCGAAAACTGGAGGGTGAACCCGCCACAACCGCACGCTCCTAAAAAGGTGGACACGCCGGGGGCATCATGCCCACTTATAGAGGAAGCCCCATGAGAGTTGGCCCTTTCAGCTAAGACTAAAAGAATGCTGAAGGACCTTCAAGTATGTCCGGCGATTAGGTGGAAAAGCCAGCTGGAGCCTGAGATTATTGAGGGGATGCTGAAGCCGCGCCCAACGCTGAAAGTTGGTGATGGTGGACAGAACTTTCGGGCCAAGCCTTTGAAGTCTTTAAAGAAAAAGAAGAAAGCCAAGAAGCCCGTCCAACCTGACGACAACCGTACAGGTTTGCAGAAATACATCGATGCACTAGAAGAATATAACCAGAAGGCACGGACCCCAATTACATTGGACGAATTCTTCAAGCATGTTCTTGAGAATGAAGACGATAACGCTGATGAAGGAGACGATTCTTCAGAAGAGCCCGAGGATTATGTGGCGAGCTGCCACATGATCTCTCACTCGTCAATAGATGGTAAAGAAACTCCTGATGCAGAGAGACTGGGGGCAGAACCGGAACCAAAATCTCTGGAGCCATCAGACGAATTGATTGACAAGCTGCTAAGCGAAGCTTTTGAGAAAAGCAAAACTGACCAAGAGCGTGAAACGGCCATATACGAAAAGGCCAAGCGTCGGCGTCAAGCTGAAGAAGCTCCGGTAATAAGAAGCTATAAAATACCCCAACCGGGTCAAAATGCTCTTGTTACTGAAAAAAGCAGGCTTAAGACGAGGAAACTATTCGCTAAGGCCCTGTCAATGTGAATGAAGTTTCCACCTTTCAAAGAAAGCACTTCAGAAAGTACGTGCCCCGACGAACCGGATGCACATCCAAATTACTGCTTATACCATCGAAGGATCACGCACCCTACCGAAGAGTGTAACGCCTTCAAGAAGTGGTGGCAGGAATACGTCGCCCATCAACAACAATTCAAGTGGATAAAGCGCAAAGCCCGTCGGGAGCAGAAAAGCATGACCAATGAGCGTAAAGGAACAGCCGGTTACTATCACATGGTGGATGCCACCCCGACAAGACCGAAACCTCAAGTCCTCACCTTCGGGAGCGATTCTGATGAAGAAATGGCCCTTGACCCCCTCTTTAAGGAATCCACCTCTGGAAGAGAAGAAGAGATGAAGAATTGCGAGAACATTCAGCTGCGTAATCGTACGTTGCCTGAAAAGAATTTCGGACCTTCAAATAAAGGTTCGAACAGAAAAGACAAGGGAAAGGAGAAAATCCATGACGGGATTGCCCTCGATGATAGGGTCATCAAAGAGCTCGCAGCCAAGGACCCGCCTAAAAAAAGCAAGGTGGATTACAATATCCTAGCACATTTGAGAAAGATACCCTCACAACTAAGCATACTGGATGCCCTCTTTCTGTCTAAAAAAGCACGGGATTCCTTGGTCAAGGCGTTACAAGAGCCCGATCGGTTCCAGGCCTTCATCACAGAGAAGAAAATGCAAGATGAGCTGAAAGAAGTCCACATGGCTAACATTACATTTAACGACGAGGATCTTCTCCTTGGTACGTGCGAACACAACCGCTCTTTATATGTCACTGGATACTGCCATGACATCAAAATAGGGAAAATACTTGTTGACAACGGGTCCTCTGTCGACCTTCTCAATGTGCGGGTGCTAAAAGAAATCTGCATGAACGTTCAGCATTTAGCCCGAGATAAAATAACTATCTCTGGATTTGACTCGCAGTCGTCGCAGATGCTCAGGTCCGTGATACTGACATTGCGCTTTGGGCTTCTCGTCACAGACATCAAATTTCATGTCATCGACGCTAGGACTTGCTACAACGCTCTACTTGGTATTCCTTGGTTACACGAATATAACGCCATCCCTTTTACACAACATCAGTGTATGAAGTATTTCAAAGACGGCCTCAAGTACACCGTTACGGGAGAGCTAAACCCATTCTCTGTGAACGAAGTCCAAAAATATAAAGACGCTAAGTACTTCCTGCCAGACTTCGAAGACATGGAGAAGTGTCATAATCCGGAGCTTAAACAGAAGCCCGTCTCTCCATTCCTACCTTTGGAAGCGATACCGAAGAGGATGAAGAAATAGTCTACTCGGGACAGCCTCAGAAGCGGAATGATAAACCCGGACCATTCGTTCCGATTTTGGTCTTTGGCAGTGACTCCGAAGATGAAACCAACGCCGTATTCTCCGCCCGCCCGTCGATGCAAACCTTCGTTGGAGCAGACCAGAGCTTGCAAATCGCCATGGTTCCATGGCGTCACTACAGAGAGCTTGATGCGCTGGAGACATATAGTGTGCAAGAGTTGCAGACATTCTACGTCCCACCCAGGCGAAGAGGTGGAAAGGCGATCCTATTCTATCGATCCACGGAGACTAAAGTCGAAAGAGAAGTCTAGCATGGTGCCGATCCTGCACTCGACAGGCTCTAACCCATTCGTCTGCCTAGGTATAACACCGAGGGATTGATAAGGTTATTAAGATGCCAAGGCGTACCATTCAAACAAACTCCTCGACAAGCTCAGTTTTACAACAGGATTTGGAACGTCCCCGGAACGCAGTGAAAATTGCCCAACGGAAAAATGGAAACGATTAGGCTTGGATATATCCAGTCTAAGAAACAGGAGCAATTCCATGACTGCCATGTAATAAAGGACCATGATGAAGAAGAGGATGCTTTTTTAAAAGACGCTGATGTTGAACCAGAACGAGGTCCTGCCATAAAAGTGTCGAGTTCGTCATTTGAAGAACAAATGGACAAGCTAATAAGGGAAGCGAGTCAAAAGGCTCGGAACGATCACAGACGCGAAATGGCCATTTACGAGAAAACCAAGACGCAACGCCTCCTTCAACAGGCCACTAAGGATGATGATGCCCTTCGCCGTCAGCCCGCCATGCATTCCCAAGACAAGAAAAAGGCCCGACGCAGAGGCAAAAACAAGTCAAAGAATGGAAAAAACGTTCGACAGCGGCAAAACAGATCTAAAAGGCCACGTGATCAAGAAAAGGTCAGCCAGAATCCGTCTCTTATGAAAAAGATGAGTCGGGCATATTCCTTCCCTCAAGACAAGACAAGGAGAATCTTTGACCTTATCATGAAACATCAAATGATGACACTCCCGGAGTCCCAGCACCCCGATCAAGCAAACGAGGTTCATCACCCGGATTATTGTTCCTATCACCGAGCAATAGGACATCCTCTTGAAGACTACTTCACCTTCAAAAACTGGGTTGAAGAGCAATATCAACTCAGCAGGTTCGCTCTATCCAACAGTTGAAGGGTAGCCCCACCACAAAGGCATGTGCCAAAAGCAACGTATATAGCAGGAGTAGAACCAGATCAATATCGGTCTTGGAAATGATCTCGTACCTGTCACGCGATAACACTGACAGAAGAAGGAGTGCCCGAGAATATGGATGACCTCTCCTGGTGCTTTGAAAATGAGGATGAAGGTGAGTTGATCTCAGAGTTTCCACCGGCGCCAAAAGAGCTGGAAGATGGAATACATACTACTGCGGACAACCTAAGGAAAATCGACTTAGGGACGGCAAACGACCCACGACCAACGTTCGTCAGTGTAATACCCTAGGTGGAGTTGGGGCTGAATATTACCTACCCCATGAGAAGTGAGATGTTATCCGGTATCGAGGTGGGGATGTAACCTATACGGATGCACATGGGGACCTACCAGAACAATGGGGAGTACCGAATTCCATTCCGAAAGAGGGCACGATCTGAACTATAAATAAAATGATACCACTCTTATAACACAGAGGCGCCTTTTGGATGAATCGGAACTCCGGAGTTTGAAAAACTCCGTAGTTAAGCGTCGGAACTCCGGAGTTTGAAAAACTCCGTAGTTAAGCGTGTTTGAGCCAGAGAAATTCTAGGATGGGTGACCTACTGGGAAGTAGCCCCGGGTTCATTCAAAGTGATAAAACCATGCGGCTTCGGCCAGAGCGGACAATACCATCTGTGTCTGTGGTGGTCGTGACAAGTATGGTATCAGAACCGGTCCCTTAAAAGTAGGTCTGTGGTTCGAGGACGAACCATTGTTCTAAGTGGGGGGAATGTAATACCCCAGGTGGAGTTAGGGCTGAATACCACCTACCCTGTGAGAAGTGAGATGTTATCTGGTATCGAGATGGGGATGTAACCGATACGGATGCACATGGGGACCCACCAGAACAATGGGGAGTATCGAATTCCATTCCAAAAGAGGGCACGATCTAAACTATAAATGAAATGATACCACTCTTATAACACAGAGGCGCCTTTTGGATGAATCGGAACTCCGGAGTTTGAAAAACTCCGTGGTTAAGCATGCTTGAGCCAGAGAAATTCTAGAATGCGTGACCTACTGGGAAGTGGCTCCGGGTTAATTCAAAGGGACAAAACCGTATGGCTTCGGCCAGAGCGGACAAAACCATCTGTGTCTAGGGGTGGGTCGTGACAGTCAGTGAGCTGTTGTCTAAAGAACAGGTGGCTATGCTAAAAGACGTGCTCACACAGTATAAAGATTGCTTCGCATGGAACTATTCCGAGATGCCGGGGCTAGATCCAGAAATAGCTATCCATAAATTGGAGATATCTCCGGACATCAAGCCAGTCAAGCAAGCACCAAGAAAAATGCGGCCCGAACTTGAAATGAGCATCAACGCCGAAGTCAATAAGCTAATCGACTCTGGTTTCATCTAAGAAGTTCAGAATCCTGACTGGATCGCCAACATTGTCCCAGTGATGAAAAAAATAGGACGGTGCGCATCTGCGTAGACTTTCGGGACCTCAACAAAGCCTGTCCGAAGGATGACTTTCCCTTACCGGTCACCGAGCTGATGATAGACAACACGTCCACTCACGAAGTTTTCTCCTTCATGGACGGGTCATCGGGGTACAATCAAATAAAGATGCATCCCGAAGACCAGAAGCATACCACTTTTAGGACTCCTCTGGGCATATTTTGCTACAAAGTGATGCCTTTCAGTCTGAAGAACGCTGGCGCTACCTATCAGAGGGCCATGACAAAGATTTTCGATGACTTCATACATGAAATCATCGAATGCTATATTGACAACCTCGTGGTGAAAAGCAAATCGACGAGGAGCATTGGGAGCATCTGAAGATAGTGTTCCAACGTCTTCGGAAATACAACCTGAAGATGAACCCTCTCAAATGCACGTTCGGAGTTTCCTCGGGTAAATTCCTAGGATTCATCGTACGACACCGGGGCATCGAAATAAACCCGTCAAAGATCAAGGCAATTATGGAAATGCCCCCGCCAAGAACTCTCAAGCAACTGCGGTCTCTACAAGGAAAGCTCGCGTATATCCGGCGGTTCATAGCCAACCTCTCCGACAAATGCCGCCCCTACAGTCACCTGATGAAAAAAGGAACCCCGTTCGTTTGGGATCGTAAATGCCAGAGTACACTCGACGAAATCAAGCAATACCTGCAGAATCCACCGGTACTGACCCCTCCAGTCAAGGGAAAGCCCCTCATCCTGTACACAACAGCCCTTGAAGGTTTTTTAGGTGCACTATAGGCACAGGAAAACGATTAAGCGAAAGAGAGAGCCCTCTACTATTTGAGTCGAGTTCTCCTGGGGGCAGAAAACAACTACTCCCCTATCGAAAAACACTGCCTGGCGTTAATCTTCGTGATAACAAAGTTTCGACATTATGCCCTGGCACATGAGGTCCATCTCATATCGAAGGTGGATCCTCTCAAATATTTGATGTCAAGAGCCATACTAACGGGACGGCTCGCTAAATGGGCCCTACTCTTAATGGAATTCTCGATAACATACCGACCGCTCAAGGCAGTGAAAGGCCAGGCCATCGCCGACTTCCTTGCTGAGCACCCGATACTTGGTGACTCACCTTTAAATTGCGAACTGCCGGACGAGCATGCGTTTGACACGATCGACAGGGAGAAAGGGGGGAATGATTCCCAATGGGAACTCTACTTCGATGGGGCATCTTCCATGAAGAAGCAAAAGTACAGCTCCCCCATAATCAAATCTGGGGTAGGCATCATCTTCGTGACTCTACAAGAAGGGATAATGCGCTTTGCCTTTTCCCTAACAGAGCCGAGGACAAATAATGAAGCAAAATATGAAGCTTTGATAGCAGGTCTTGAGATCGCTGTCGACATGGGAATCGAAAACCTCCTCATATACGGAGACTCCCAGCTGGTCGTTAGTCAAGTAAACGGCGGCTATCAAACGTACAAACCACAGTTGGTGAAGTACGGTTAGAGAGTGCAACAATTGCTGACTCAAATCCCTTCCTACGCCCTGGAAAGCATACCGCGAGCGGAGAATAGAAAGGCGGATGCGTTAGCCAAGCTCACTAAAGAACTGGCTGATGAAAACCTCGATGACATAAGGATCGTTGTACAAAGCCGTCGGGTTCTTGCACCAGCGAAAATATCTCCGGAGTATCTGAAGAAAAGGAAGTGACCAGGAAAACGGCCCTACAAATAAAAGACCAGGAAAAGGCTAAGGATTGGAGAGAAGCTTTTATAGACTGCTTCAAATCCCATCGAATACCTGAAGATGCGTCCTCAAGACATCAGCTCATGAAACGAGCTCTGTCTTTCTCCCTCGTCTACGATACTCTATATAGGAGATCGTTTGACTCTCTGTGGCTGAGATGCTTGGACTGGAAGAAGCAAGGACAGTCGTCCAAGAAACTCACGACGGACTTTGCGGTTCTCATCAAACCAGGCTAAAGATGAAGCTGAAGATTAAAAGGATGGGCTACTATTGGCCCACGATGATTCAAAATTGCCTTGAATATGCGAAGCAGTGCCATTCGTGCCAAATTCATCGGGACTTCATCCACCAGTATCCAAACCCTCTACACCCAACAGTAGCTAGCTGGCGGTTCGAAATGTGGGGAACCGATATAATTGGCCCCATCGAACCAGCGTCATCCAGAGGACATCGGTTCATATTGGCGACAACTAATTACTTCTCTAATTGGGCAGAGGCCATACCGCTAAGGGAAGTGAAGACGGAGAATATTCTCCATTTCTTCAAGACGCACGTCATCTATCGGTTCGGCACTCCACGACGGATTATCTCCAATAACGGGCCGGCCTACAGAAGTCACAGAATCAGTCGCTTCGCACAACAGCATAATATAAACCGGAGATACTCTTTGGTCTATAATCCCCGAGCTAACGGTCTAACTGAGGCTTTTAACAAGACCTTGACAAAGATCATAAAGAAGACGGTGTCCAAAAATAAAAAGGACTGGCACGAGAGACTGCATGAAGCTCTCTGGGCGTATTGGACCACGTTCAAAACGGCCACAAACACAAAGCCGTATGCATTGGTATTCGGCGCTGAGGCGGTACTCCCCTTGGAGATAGAGCTACCTTCTCTACGAGTGGCAGTTCATCATGAGCTAATAGATGAAGAGAATGCTCATCTTCGGCTTGAAGAGCTAGACGCCCTCGATGAAACTCATCTCATGGCGCAGCAAAACCTAGAAGCTTACAAAGTAAGGATGACACGCTCATACGAAAGATTAACTAGGCCGAGAACATTCCGCCAAGGCGAACTCGTGCTAGTTGTCAAAAGATCTATAATCCCCAATCGTGCCAAACGGGGGAAATTCGAGCCGAACTATGAGGGCCCGTACATCATAGACAAAGTCTACCAAGATAGGGCTGACTTACTCATGGATATACATGGCGAAAGACCCTTCAGGCCAATAAACGGCCGATTCCTGAAAAAATAATATGCCTGACGAGTCACGGCCTAGGTCAACGATAAACGACGACGTCTATATCCTCTCTCTATCTTCCCAAGCCCAAACTCTATAAGTAGTATCCAGCAAAACCGTTGTCTCCAAAATGGCAACAATAGACCGAAACGTCCCTAAACTAACAATGGACCGCAATATCCTAAAACTAGCTATGGACCGCAATGTCGTAAAACTAGCGACGGACCGAAACGTCTTTAAACTACTAAAAACCGCTGCATCCTAGGGCTGACGCAAAAAAAAAGGTACGTCCATAAGCAAGATAGGAATGGATGAAAACCCGAAAGGGCTCCGTGAGTAAAAACAGCAGGGCTACCGGCGAGTTTGTGAAAACCCGAAAGGGCGCAAACTCATAAAAAATTCATGCACGCTTGCAAAATCCTCTCGACCTTGTAAGGACAAAATACCTGTGTGAGATCCTTACGACTCATAAGGGAGAAACATGCTTAGGGATCCCCATGATTCCTGAGGAGAAATTACACTTACGAGATCCTCACGACTCATAAGGAGAACTCTCTTATAAGACTCTCACGGCTCATAAGATTCAAAAGCCTTAAGCTACAGGGATCTGAACCTGTTCTTAAGCCATCATATTTCTTAGACTGCCCTACAAACGGTTCAATGTTGACCCTTATATACAATCCACGGACATAAATAAACGTCTCCCCCGCCAAGTTCCACCGATGGCGCGAAATGTCCTTATATGGTGAACGGCACTTGTAAGTCCTCTTGACTTATAAGGAGAAAACACTCTTGTAAGATCCTTATGACTTATAAGAGAACATGCACTTAAGAATCCTCACGATTCCTAAGGAGAAAACGCACCTACGAGATCCTCACGACTTGTAGGGAGAAACATCTTTATGAGACCTTTACGGCTCATGAAGTCAAAATCCTTAGTCGATAGGATCCTAACCCTGTTTGCTAAGCCACCTTTGTTCGACATCAACAGAGGCAAATGATGATTCGCTCCTGGCAATGTCCCAGTGGTAGCGATGCTGATGCCTAAATCGGTATCAAATTACAGGTCCTTTCACGGCAAGTGATGATTCGCTCCTGGTAACATTCCAGTCGCAGCGATACTGATGCTAAGATTGGTATCAGATCTCAGGACCATACTCACAACAAAATCAGCGAGCCAAAAATACATATAAATGCATATGAAATAGCCAAAATGATAGAGCAACTTGCAACAAAATCAGCAAGTAAAAGATATGCATACAAAAATAGCCGAAATGATTGGGCAACTCGCAATAAAAAGCAGCGAGTAAAAAAATCCGAAATGATTGGGCACCGCGAAAAAATAGCCGAAATGATTAGGCAATCGCGACTTTCGCGATATAAAAAGCTAAAATATTAGAGCATCGCGGAAAGAAATATAAACAAAATGTAACTTTTGCCCTACAGGCGAGTCCATACTGACCCCTGTATACAATCCATGGGCATAAACAAAAAGGGAACCACATTTCCCCACCAGACTCTGTCAAAGGGAGAGTCAGATCTCGACGGCCACATCTACAGCCTAGAGACCAACAACGGCATTCCTCCTCATTCCAGCAGGATACGGACGCGACATTACCGATCGGAGCCATAGCAAAGTCCCCAGTTCCAAGACTCTACGATTCGCAAACAACCTAGAGTCAACCCCGACACCGTAGAAACGGAGAAAGTCAACCCCAACACAGTAAAAAACAGAGGAAGTCAACCATGACACCGCAGAAAGAGGAGCAAGTCAACCACGACACCGCAGATAGCAAAGCACGTCAGCAAATGACCTCCGTCTTGGAAACATGTCAGCCAGTGACCTCCATCTCAGAAATACGTCAGCAAATAACCTCCGTCTCGGAAATGACCTCCATCTCGGAAACACGTCAGCCAATGACCTCCGTCTCGGAAATATGTCAGCAAATGACCTCCGTCTTGGAAACACGTCAGCCAATGACCTCTATCTCGGAAATACGTCAGCAAATGACCTCCGTCTCGGATACACGTCAGCAAATGACCTCCGTCTCGGATACACGTCAGCAAATGACCTCCATCTCGGAAACACGTCAGCCAATGACTTCCATCTCGGAAATACGTCAGCCAATGACCTCCGTCTTAAAAATACGTCAGCAAATGACCTCCGTCTCAGAAACACATCAGCCAAAGACCTCCGTCTCGGAAATACGTCATCCAATGACCCTGTCATAGAAATACGTCAGCCAATGACCTCCGTCTAGGAAATACGTCAGCAAATGACCTCCGTCTCGGAAACACGTCAGCCAGTGACCTCCGTCTCGGAAATACGTCAGCCAATGACCTCCGTCTCGGAAACACGTCAGCAAATGACCTCCGTCTCGGAAACACGTCATCCAGTGATCTCTGTCGGAAATACGTCAGCCAATGACCTCCATCTCGGAAATACGTCAGCAAATGTCCTCCGTCTCAGAAATACGTCAGCCAATGACCACCGTCTCGGAAATACGTCAGCAAATGACCTCCGTCTCGGAAACACGTCAGCCAGTGACCTCCGTCTCGGAAATACGTCATCCAATGACCCCATCGTGGAAACACGTCATCCAATGACCCCGTCTCGGAAATACGTCATCCAATGACCCCGTCTCAGAAATACATCAGCGAATGACCCCATCTCGGAAATACATCATCCAATGACCCCGTCTTGGAAATACATCATCCAATGACCCCGTCGCGGAAACATGTCAGCAAATGACCCTGTCACAGACATACGTCATCTAATGACCCCGCCTCGGAAATACGTCAACCAATGACCTCCCCGTCGGAGTAGTGCTTCGACTCGGAAACAAGTCAACCCACCAACCACTTACGAGTCCTCTCGACTTGTAAGGGAGAAAATTCTCTTATGAGATCCTTACGACTCATAAGAGAAAACGCACTTAGGAATCCTCACGACTCCTAAGGAGAAAATACACCTACGGGATCCACTCGACTCGTAGGGAGAAAAGTCTTTATGAGACCCTCACGGCTCATAGAGTTGAAAAGTCTTAGGCGGCAGACCTGAACCTGTTTCCTAACCCATCGCTACCCCCCAAAGCGTTCAAGATGAACCGTATTTATCATCTACAGGCCACACTTGCTAGAGTAACATGCCAAAAACACAGCAGAGAACAAGAAAGCAAGAAGATGAACAAGCAGTCATCTCAAGGGCCAAAGGCCCTACTTATAGGCAGGAGAAGCCGATTCAACCTCTAAGAAGATCCAACAGTAGAAAAGCTGCCACCGCTGCACTCACGTGTAAGCCACGTAAGCGCAATGGTGGGGGGAATTTGTTTCCCCCAAATAAGAGAGCAAAGCTCTGTTCAAAATTTGAATTGAGGCAGCGCCTCAAGTGCAAAGCACGAGAGCGCTGGCACCAAGAGCGCCAGCGCTAAGAGTCAAAGACTCTGAGGCAGTGCCTCACGTGCAAAGCACGAGAGCGCTAGCGTTAAGAGCGCCAGCGCCATAAGTCAAAGACTCTGAGGCAGCGCCTCACGTGTAAAGCACGAGAGCGCTCACGCCAAGAGCGTCAGCGTTAAGAGTCAAAGGACTCGGAGGGAGCGCCTCACGTGCAAAGCACGAAAGCACCAGCGCTAGAACTAAATGTTATCCATCCTTAGATCAAAGATCCAACGAAGATAATAAATCATCAAATTACCAGAATAAAATTCTGTTGAGAAAATACTCCTCAAATCTTTCCAAAAAAAAAGATTGTGCTCTATAAATCATAGCACCGTTAGATCAAAGATCCAATAGTGATTAAACATCACCAAGATACAGAATAAGTTCTGTATGGGAAAATATTTTCCCAATCTTGCTAAAAACAAGAAAGATGTCTTCTGTAAAACAGAAGTCCTTAGATCAAAGATCCAACGGTGGGTAAAATCCCCAAATCAATCAGAGATCTCTCAATGAGAGATTTCCTTAACTGATTCCACAAATCAGCCTCCCCTATATAAAGGACCCAAGACTTCAAGTCTTGTACAGAAGAACCCCCTCCTAAACTTCAAGTTCTAAGTAAAAAAAAGAGAAGAGCAAGATCTAAGAAGAAGAACCTTCTTCAAGCTAAATAACGATAAGGAAGATCATAGCATCTCCTCTATATTTGAGAGTTTAACTCTCACATCAGAAGAACTTAGTTTTTTTTCCCAGATCATAGATCTATAAGATAAAGTCTTTCATAAAAAGAAGAGAGATTGTAACATCTCCCCCACATCTAAAAGTTTAACTCTCACATCAGAAGAACTTAGTTCTTTTTCCAGATCCTAAATCTATAAGACGAAGTCTTTCACAAGGGAGAACCAAATTCTCAAAGAATTGAATTGGGTAGAACAAAAAAAACTCAGTGCTTAGCACTCACATCTGGCGCTCAGCGCCAAGCGCTCCATATGCTCCTCACATGGGCGCTGCTCAATAAAGAGCGCTCAACACTCAAATTCTGGCGCTCGGCGCCGAGCGCTCCATGTGGTCCTCACATGGGCGATGCTCAATAAAGAGCACTCAACACTCAAATTCGGGCGTTCCATGTGCTCCTCACGTAGGCGCTGCTCAATAAAGAGCGCTCAACACTCAAATTCTAGCACTCAGCGTCAAGCGCCACACGTGCCCCTTACGTGGGCGCTGCTCAATAAAGAGCGCTCAACACTCAAATGCTGGCGCTTAGCGCCAAGCGCTCCAAGTGACCCTCACGTGGGCGCTGCTCAAAATAAAAAGAGCGCTTAGCGCTCAAATGCTAGCACTCAGCACGTGCCTCTCACGTGGGCGCTACTTAATATAGAGTGCTCTGCGCACCTCAAGAAGAGCCTAGCACCATGAGGAGTGTTCAACACTCATAAAAAACAGGAAGAAAGTGGGTGTCAGTATTCACATAAATGTTTAGCATTATGTGCACAGAGAAAGGACTGTGTCCGAGCAAGTGTCTGACACTTTATAAAAAAGGGGAAATGACAAAGTGGGCTGAGCCCAAGGTTGGCCAAACCCTAAAATCAACCGAGCCCATAGATCTTCTTCTAAATTGGACTTAGTCCCAAACAAGGTTATCAAATCTTTTATGAACATTCATTGGTTCAATGGTACATCTCTCCACACCTCTGATACATGTCGTTGTAATTCTTCAACGTCTTCAGAGGGGTGGAGGGTCCCAATAACCAATAATTCTTGGTATACCCCCCAAACCAATAACCCAATGGACCGCAACGTCCTTAAAACTAAATTATGTACCGCAACATCCTTAAAAACTAAATTGTGGACCGCAATGTCCTTAAAACTAAACTCTATGGACCGCAACGTCCTTAAAACTAAATTGCGGACCGCAACGTCCATAAAAACTAAATTCCACGGACTATGATGTCCTTAAATTTTGGACTGCAACGTCCTTAAAACTAAATTGCGGACCGCAATGTCCCTAAAAAACTAAATTGCGGACCGCAATGTCCCTATAAACTGAAGAAAATCCTGTTGAGTGGATCTTAGTCTAAAATTAGACTAACGTATCCTCAACAAACGTTTGAGTTGATCTTAATCTAAAACAAGATTAACGATTCTTAAACCAAACCAAACTCAAATCTAAGAAAATACGGATTTAGACTAATCCACGCCCTACGGGTGACAACATAAATTAGTCTCCGTATACAATCCATGGGCAACCAAAAATAAAACAAAAACACACGACACGAAGTGAACATCTGGAGAAGGAGAAAGTGGTTATCGCGATACGGTAGCGTAATTAGCTGCAGGGGCTTGCGCCTGCAGGGAAGAGCGTCCCTACAATCAAAAAACCCTCGCAAACGAGGGGGAATCTGACGAAATCTGCTACAACGACCGCATCTATCCAAAGCTCCGATACACGGTGCCATAAATCGACTTGGCATCTTCGGAGAGGTGAATGGA
Source organism: Agapanthus africanus (assembly GCA_030015575.1). Taxonomy (NCBI): domain Eukaryota; kingdom Viridiplantae; phylum Streptophyta; class Magnoliopsida; order Asparagales; family Amaryllidaceae; genus Agapanthus; species Agapanthus africanus. Next base: position 317,222,040 of record CM057338.1, on the reverse strand, counting down.
TAAAACCAAATAGCATCTACCCCCCAGAATTCAAGCCGGACGTCCCAACGTCTCGGTCGCGTCATTCGGCGGTGAACAGATTCTGGCACGGCCGGTGGGACCTTTTCCTCTTTCCACTTTATATTTTGTATATCGTGTCCACGAACGAATCGCAGTTTAATATGGTTGCCCCTGGATTCGAGCTACTAAGATTTGGTGTCTTCCTTCGTGCAGAAGAAAAGAAGGTCAATGGCTTTCAGCTGCACTAACTGCAACAATAACTCCCACTCCGTCCCGTCTAGAGGTGTAACCTACGGGCCCCAAGCGGCCTCCATTTTCGCAATGCCGGTGGAACAGATGTCACAGGCCACCACTGGATTATTCTTCAGGACCATCTCCCGCCAATGAGCTTCAACGCTCCAGTGCCGTCGCAGGAAGCTCCAAAGAAACCGGTCTTTGATCGGCATACCACTACCACGACCCCTCTCAACCGGACGTCCAAGTCCAACGCCTCGGGCTTTAACAGACTAGGACAAAGCTCAAGTGGGCCCTTGAAGAAGCCTGCAATACCCGAAGGAGTCATCCCGAAGCGGATAGCTATGCCAACCCCGGTAGATGAAATCGTCGAAGCGGCTTCCCCCATCACAGGATCGGTCTTCACAAGACTAGCCATTCCAACTCCCTGCCACGACCCAAAGTTTGGCCCGTGACCGGCACTTAACCACGTAACGTCTACAGGCGTAACGCGACTAAGTGAACCGAAAACCCAGAAATCAAACCAGGAAAAGTATAGAGTGTTATAAGTTTAGAATGAAAGCACTTACTAACATGTTAAGAAATCTACGTAAACAATCACCAAGATAGCAATATACGACGCCGTAGCGAAGATCAAAATCCACAAGTGGGAACATCACATATAGAATAACTGCAAGTACAGTCGGCTCACAACGAGCTCGACACCAGAAAACAAATAATATACATTATCGTCCTCATACTGTCTCTAAGTCAAATACATACATGGTAGACGGAGAATACTAGATACAACAATGTACATAACTGAAAGATAAACAGATACCGCACAAAACCCACCTATCAGCAAAAGAGCTAGTACACCAACTATGGGGGTATCTGTGTCAAAAGATGCAAAACGCAGCCTGCCGCGACTACTCCGAAGGGCAACCTGCAAACACTGTGGCACAACGGGGGTGAGTTGCCAACTCGTGAATAGAGATAACATATAAAGGTAATCGCGAGCATGCACGTACTGCGCTACTCTAACATATGCCAACAGATGATATCGATATGTGATAAGCAGTATGTGCAATAATCATGCAAGTGCTCTATCAGGTAATATAACTACAGGATGAGGTACAATAATAAATGCTGAGCATGGGCAAGATAACATCTACACGGAATGTCAACGTGGAATATATAATCGGTGTCCATCAATGCACCCAGATCCCCCAAATAGCTCAAGCGCCGGCACTCTCATCGGCCCTCAAATCCTGTAAATCTCTGAGAATCCCGAGTGCCCAACATCGGCGCCCAAATATCATAAATACTCGGGTCCAGCATCGACACGCAAATCCTCATCCATCGGGCCCCGTCAGTCCGGGTCAGCCCACGGGCTCCGTCTGCGGTATCGGCCCTCGGCCCCGGCAGTACGGATCACCCCGCATCCATCTATCGACTTTGATCAGTATCCTCCGGATAACTATCAGGTCCAACCAATCACCGGTAGGTAGTAGTCCCTCTGCCAGGCTCACCGTCTACTACACAGCGAAACCGTTCTCGCCCCGGGGTACCATACCGGGTCCACCATGTACCCGTAATCGGCCTCAACCAGCTCCTCGATTCGGGTTCACATATATCACTCTAGCACCGAGGAAACACATGGTGGACGCACCGAAATATCATATCAAGGGAACTGGGTTTTTAAATGATTACATATTTGAAATAGGCACGGTTCCCAAATCCAGAAATCACATGTAATCTAAACCAATATGCAAGTCAATGATCCGATATGATATGTGCATCAAGTATGAATATCATGTCAAGTCACATATAGATGAGCTACAATATAATGATCCGATGTGATATATGCATCAAGTATGAATATCATGTCAAATCACATATAGATGAGCTACAGTATAATGATACGATGTGATATACGCATCAAGTATGAATATCATGTCAAGTCACATATAGATGAGCTACAATATAATGATCCGATGTGATATATGCATCAAGTATGAATATCATGTCAAGTCACATATAGATGAGCTACAGTATAATGATCCGATGTGATATATGCATCAAGTATGAATATCATGTCAAGTCACATATAGATGAGCTACAGTATAATGATCCGATGTAAATTCTACAGTGTGAGTGTCATGGCAATTACTAACGGTGTGTGTGTAACATGCAGGATAGTGCTCATGCAACATGGACCGTTAGTAATGGTGCGGTGTTCTATCAATTCTAGTTTATATCCATATAGCAGGGAATCCAGTATGCATTAAATAGTAGCCATGCACAGTCAATGTATGCAAATGTAGCTATAAGGTCCTATCAGCCCTGACGTAGAACGCCATGCGGGCGATATCCCCGTAGATGTTAAATCTACTCACCGTAGTCTCTCGCTAGATATAGCCAACAACTTGTTTCCCCTTCTGCGCGGCGTCCGCCGTACTCGCCTGCGAACCTAGAATTACACAATACACTATACATAAGCTTGACATCACACAAACACGACATTAAAGCCGAACTAGTAACTCGTGTCGTGAACCAAGCGCGCGTGTGCGCGATACGCTAAAACGTGTGATTACGCGCCTGAAGCCACTCCGACGCGTCGCGATACGCAGAAACCCAAAACCCATACACACGTATCACGCGTGTCGCGAAGATTAAAATACGGGAAAATAGGTATTCTGCTCCAGATTTTGATACAGAAAAGATAATGTAAAACTATATATACCAACATAACCCACATAGCAGCAGACACCAACACCCCAAACCCTAACCCAAAACACCCCCATCTGGCCGCAAATTGCGGCCAGAAAGCTTATTTCGACGGCCTGGGTAGGGAATTGGGCTCCCAGGTTTTGTGTGTGCATTCAATACCCTCTGAGTATGCTACAGTAATCTCTAGTTTCACTCTGAAATATCTCGGGTAGTAGCAGATCCTACAGAGCCTTAAATCAAGTTAAAATCCACACTTTTGCACTAAAATCAAACTTTAGGGTATTTTTCTGAAATCTGAAACAAACCTAAGTCTAAACCCACACTAATAACTCATTAACAAGCTAATCAAGCCACAACAACATAAATTTTTAACATATTAACACTAAATCCCTTCAATAGCACTAAAATTGCACAAAAAGGTGATATTTTGAAACTAAACATGCAAGTTATGGAGATAGGATGCTAGGAGTGAGATTTATACCTTCAAATGACCTTAGAAAAACCAAAAGTTCCAGCTTTAACCTCAAGTGGGCAGATTTGCCTCTAAACACCTCAAAAAGCTCACTTTTCCAAGGTTTTGTGAAGGAAAAAGGTTAGATTTGTGTAGGGTTTGAATGAGGAACTAAAGAGAAGTGAAAAGAGAAGAGAATATGGAGAAAAATGGGGGTTTGCTGCTGGAATTTCTGCAGAATTTCAGAATGAGGGAAAGAGAGAGAAAAGAGAAGAAAATAGGGGTCAAAAGTCAAGTGTTCACCTAACCACCATGCTTCTATTTTTCTATTGGATTTGAATTATAAAATGGGGTTTTGTTTTGGATAAAAGGGTGGGGGAAATAACAACCATGCAACACAAGAATGGTTAACATGTTATACCAAAAACCCTAAGTCACAAAAATGGCTAAGTGTGCAAATGTACACTACAAAGGAAAATTTTCCAATTGCTAAAACGACCAAATATAAATAGTAAACCCGACTAAAATAACTAATAATCCTATGTACACATATACAATAACACGTACAATTACTAATTTAACACGAAAAACATTCTAACGGAAATTCAAAGTGTTACAATCTACCCCCCTTAAAGAAATTCGGTCCCCGAATTTAAAAATCTAACTATACGCACCTTCAAAAAGATGGGGATACCTCTTCCTCATCTCGCTCTCGGTCTCCCAAATGACCTCCTTGCCGCTCTGGCCACGCCAAAGTACCTTGACGGACGGTATCTCCTTCGACCTCAATTTCTTCACTTGTCGATCCAAGATCATCACCGGCTGCTCTGCATAGGAAAGGTCGCGCTCAAGCTGGATCGTCGGGTGCTGAATCGCATGCGAAGGATCATGAAGATATCTGCGGAGCATCGAAACGTGAAATACGGGGTGCACGTCTGGAAATCTGGGAGGAAGGGCTAATCGATACGCAACCGCACCAACACGCTCGAGGATCTCGAAGGGCCCCACATATCTGGGACTAAGCTTCCCCTTCTTCCTAAACCTCATCACGCCTTTCATTGGGGAGACCCTCAAGAAAACATGATCACCAACAGAAAACTCAAGTCTGCGCCGACGACGGTCCGCATAAGACCTCTACCTACTCTGGGCTGCTCTCATCCTATCGCGAATCAACTGGATCTTCGCGGTCGTCTCCTCCACAATCTGCGGCCCTAAGATACTGCTCTCACTGAGCTCCGTCCAACAGATGGGCGATCTGCATCTCCTCCCATAAAGAGCCTCAAACGGTGCCATCTGAATGGTCTCCTGGTAGCTGTTGTTGTAGGAGAACTCTACTAAAGGCAAATGATGATCCCAGCTACCTCCGAAGTCTAATACGCATGCTCTGAGCATGTCCTCGAGAGTCTGAATAGTCCGCTCTGACTGTCCGTCGGTCTGCGGATGAAATGCTGTGCTGAAACTCAAGCGAGTGCCCAAAGCCTCCTGAAGCCTCTGCCATAACAGGCTGGTAAACTGGGTACCTCTATCGGACACGATACATGTCGGAACTCCGTGCAGTCGTACAATCTCGTCAATGTAAATCTGGGCATACTGAGCAAATCCGAAAGTCATCTTCACCGGTAGGAAGTGAGCCGCCTTCGTCAAACGATCCACGATCACCCAGATGGAGTCATACCCTCGACTAGTCCTGGGTAGACCCACAATGAAATCCATAGATATCTGTTCCCATTTCCACTCCGGAATGGGTAACGGCTGTAGCTCTCCCGCGGGCCTCTGGTGCTCAGCCTTGACTTGCTGACAAGTCAGGCATCTCGACACAAAATCTGCAATGTCTCTCTTCATTCTGTCCCACCAGTAAATATCTCTCAAGTCATGGTACATCTTGGTGGAACCGGGATGAATACTATATACGGATCGATGTGCCTCCTCAAGAATCTCGCGCCGCAACCCCTCAGCATCTGGTACGCACAGTCTAGCTCCAAATCGTAGTATCCCCTGATCATCGATCATGAACTCGGAAAATCTGCCCTGTCCCATCTGTGTCCTGATCTCTGAACAGCGGTCATCACTGTGCTGTGCCTCATGTATACGGTCAAGCAACTGTGGGCGTGCACGAACATGCGCAATCTGTCCTCCGGTCGGTGTAAACTCGAACTGTACCCGGCTGTCGCATAAGATCTGCCAATCTGCCGATGACTGCTTCTGCACTGCGCTCAAACAAGATAGACTACCCCCGGGCCTCCTGCTCAAAGCATCCGCCACTACATTCGCCCTGCCCGGGTGATACAAGATCTCACAATCGTAGTCCTTCACTAATTCCATCCATCGGCGCTGTCTAAGGTTCAGGTCTCACTGCTGAAATATGTACTTTAAGCTCTTGTGGTTAGTAAATATCTGGCACGACTCTCCATACAGATAATGTCGCCAGATCTTAAGTGCAAAGACCACTGCAGCCATCTCCAGATCATGAGTGGGGTAATTCTGTTCATGTTTCTTTGATTGCCGTGAAGCATACGCGATCACCCTGTCATGCTGCATCAAAACGCACCCTAGCCCCACTCGTGAAGCATCACAGTAGACCACAAATCTGCCTGATCCTGAAGGCAACGATAGCACTGGTGTCGTAGTCAGTAGAGCCCGTAGCTGCTGGAAACTGTGCTCACACTCCTCCGTCCAATCGAAGCAAACTCCCTTCCGGGTCAACCCGGTCAAAGGTATAGCAATGCGAGAGAAGTCCTGCACAAATCGCCTGTAATAGCCTGCCAGCCCTAGGAAGCTACGAACCTCCGTCACTGACGTGGGTCTAGGCCAACTCCGAACTGCCTCGATCTTCCTCGGGTCTACACATATACCATCTCGTGTAATCACATGCCCCAAGAAGTCTACGCTATCTAGCCAGAAAGCACACTTGGAGAATTTGGCGAAAAGCTGATGCTCCCTCAAGGTCTGCAGTGTAATCCGCAGGTGCTGCTCGTGCTCCTCTCTACTCTGAGAATACACCAAGATATCGTCAATGAACACTATGATGAACAAATTAAGATACGGCCGGAAAATACGGTTCATCAAGTCCATAAATGCTGCTGGCGCGTTGGTGAGTCTGAACGACATCACCAAAAACTCATAATGGCCGTAGCGCGTGCGGAAAGCTGTCCTAGAAATGTCCTCCTGTCGAATCCGCAGCTGATGATAGCCTGATCGCAAATCGATCCTCGAAAAGTACCCTGCCCCCTGAAGCTGGTCGAACAAATCGTCGATGCGTGGCAAAGGATACCTGTTCCACACTGTCACCCTGTTCAGCTGGCGGTAGTCGATACACAAACGCATACTGCAGTCCTTCTTCTTGACAAACAGGACTGGAGCACCCCAACGAGAAACACTGGGTCGAATGAGTCCCTTATCCAGCAAATCTTGCAACTGACCCTTCAATTCTCTAAGTTCCGCCGGGGCCATCCGATAAGGCGGTACAGAAATAGGCCCCGCGCCAGGAACCAAATCAATACAGAAAGAAGTATCACGCTCGGGCGGTAGCCCAGGAAGCTCGTCAGGGAACACATCAGGGAACTCGCTAACAACCGGAACCTGATCCATCGGAACCTCTGTAGCTCTAGTATCGCAAACATAGGCGAGAAATCCCTGACATCCCTTCCGCAAAAGCTGTCCAGCGTGAACAGAAGAAATCACACTGTGAGGGGTGGCACCACGGTCCCCCAACACAACAACAACCGACTCGCCGGGAAAACAAAATCGAACTGTCTTCTCGCGGCAGTCAACAGAAGCATAGCACGTGGCTAACCAATCCATGCCCAAAAGAACGTCGAAGTCCAACATCTCAAGAAGGATCAAATCGACCGGCAACTCTCTCTCGCCAATACGGACGGTACAGGATCGGAACACGTGTCTAGCAACAAACGACTCTCCCACAGGAGTAGTCACAACAAGCGGTTGGTCAAGCAAACCGGACTCTCTACCCAAACTCGGCACAAAGTGTGTGGATACGTACGAGTGCGTGGATCCGGGATCGAATAACACGTGTGCATCAACCGAACATACAGGAAGGATACCTGAGACCACCGCATTGGACGCCTGCGCGTCCTGATGCGTCAAAGAAAAAACTCGCGCCTGTCCTCCACCTGCAACTAACTGTCCCCTGCCGGCCGCTGGCTGCCCTCTGCCTCGGTCACCTCATCCTCTATGAATAAATCCTCCGCGATCACGACCTCTCTGTGCATGCGTCTGACGCGGAGTAACAGTAGGTACTATCGGCAATGTCGTCTGGGGTGGTGAAGGTGGTAATGTAACATGCGGTGCTGCCGCCCCACTCCGGGGTACCTCCGGACAATCTCGCACACGATGATAAGAACTCCCGCAACGGTAACATCCCGATAATGGTCGCTGACCCTCCTGGGGATAGGAGCTAAACAATCGGCCTCGCCTCGAATCTCTGCCACCTGCAAGGTGCCTGTCACGACGCCGAAAAGGTCGTCTCTGCACTGACGTATCTGCACGAACTCTCTTCGGCTCTGGGACAGCCGAAGTCTCAGCAAGGCGCTCCTCAACCAATAAGGCTGCATCTACAGCTGCTCCATATGTCTCGTAGTGCTGCGCGCTAATCGCAAGGAACAGTGGTGTGAGCAAGCCTCGGACAAATATCTTAACTCGCAACTCCTCAGTAGCCACTAGGTACGGAGCATAAACTGATAGCTCGGTGAACAGCACATCGTACTCTGCCACTGACATCTCTGGCATCTGGCGTAAGGACTCGAACCTGCGTGCTCTAGCATCTCTGACACTCAGAGGAAGAAAGCGGGCAAGGAATAGCGCCACGAACTCTGTCCAGATCATAGGAGGAAGACCTGCTGCTCTACCCTTCTCGACTGATTCGCACCATTTCTGCGCAAGACCTTCCAGGCGAAAGCTCACGAACTCAACCCATCTCGCATCTGCGCATCTAAGTGAACGACATATCCGCGACATCCTATCAATGAAAGACTGTGGGTCCTCGGCCACATCGGTGCCTGTGAAGACTGGAGGCTTCAGCCTCATAAACTCTGACAGCAATACTGTAATAACCTCTGTAGTCGCAGGTGCAACTGCCTGCACTATGGGTACCACCGCGGTCTCTGCAACGGGTGGAACTACCTCTGGTCGCTGCGCTCGAAGTGTCTCAACTAGAGATCCCATCATCTGGCGCATCTCCTGCATACTGGATCCCATCGTCTGGCGTATCTCCTGCACACCAGCCCCTAACATAGCAATCTGATCTGTCACGGCAGGTACAGCCTGCCTGGGCACAACCGGTGTACTACCCAGATCAGTTCTCGTCTCGGACGAGTCAACTCGAATCTCGGCCCTCGCGGCCGCTCTCTGCGCCCTCGTAGTCTTTGGCGGCATAATGGCTGAAAGGAACAATAGGATTCGATAGGGATACGGAAATCGAATCGCAAGAATGTATATACTCAAGAAGGAATTTAAATCAACAAGTCCTAAGGTCGCGTAGGCGGAGTACCGTGTCGTGAGTATGCCGCGGAACATACACACGCTACGCTACCCTGCTGCAGCTACCTACTCCATCATACCAGGGCCATCCTACACTCCGAAAGGTAAAACCTACGCTCTGATACAAACTTTGTCACGACCCAAAGTTTGGCCCGTGACCGGCACTTAACCACGTAACGTCTACAGGCGTAACGCGACTAAGTGAACCGAAAACCCAGAAATCAAACCAGTAAAAGTATAGAGTGTTATAAGTTTAGAATGAAAGCACTTACTAACATGTTAAGAAATCTAAGTAAACAATCACCAAGATAGCAATATACGACGCCGTAGCGAAGATCAAGATCCACAAGTGGGAACATCACAGATAGAATAACTGCAAGTACAGTCGGCTCACAACGAGCTCGACACCAGAAAACAAATAATATACATCATCGTCCTCACACTGTCTCTAAGTCAAATACATACATGGTAGACGGAGAATACTAGATACACCAATGTACATAACTGAAAGATAAACAGATACCGCACAAAACCCACCTATCAGCAAAAGAGCTAGTACACCAACTATAGGGGTATCTGTGTCAAAAGATGCAAAACGCAGCCTGCCGCGACTACTCCGAAGGGCAACCTGCAAACACTATGGCACAACGGGGGTGAGTTGCCAACTCGTGAATAGAGATAATATATAAAGGTAATCACGAGCATGCACGTACCGCGCTACTCTAACATATGCCAACAGATGATATCGATATGTGATAAGCAGTATGTGCAATAATCATGCAAGTGCTCTATCAGGTAATATAACTACAGAATGAGGTACAATAATAAATGCTGAGCATGGGCAAGATAATATCTACACGGAATGTCAACGTGGAATATATAATCGGTGTCCATCAATGCACCCAGATCCCCCAAATAGCTCAGGCGCCGGCACTCTCATCGGCCCTCAAATCCTGTAAATCTCTGAGAATCCCGAGTGCCCAACATCAGCACCCAAATATCATAAATACTCGTGTCCAGCATCGACACGCAAATCCTCATCCATCGGGCCCCGTCAGTCCGGGTCAGCCCACGGGCTCCGTCTGCGGTATCGGCTCTCGGCCCCGGCAGTACGGATCACCCCGCATCCATCTATCGACTCTGATCAGTATCCTCCGGATAACTGTCAGGTCCAACCAATCACCGATAGGTAGTAGTCCCTCTGCCAGGCTCACCGTCTACTACACAGCGAAACCGTTCTCGCCCCGGGGTACCATACCGGGTCCACCATGTATCCATAATCGGCCTCAACCAGCTCCTCGATTCGGGTTCACATATATCACTCTAGCACCGAGGAAACACATGGTGGACGCACCGAAATATCATATCAAGGGAACCGGGTTTTTAAATGATTACATATTTGAAATAGCCACGGTTCCCAAATCCAGAAATCACATGTAATCCAAACCAATATGCAAGTCAATGATCCGATATGATATGTGCATAAGTATGAATATCATGTTAAGTCACATATAGATGAGCTACAATATAATGATCCGATGTGATATATGCATCAAGTATGAATATCATGTCAAGTCACATATAGATGAGCTACAGTATAATGATCCGATGTGATATATGCATCAAGTATGAATATCATGTCAAGTCACATATAGATGAGTTACAATATAATGATCCGATGTGATATATGCATCAAGTATGAATATCATGTCAAGTCACATATAGATGAGCTACAGTATAATGATCCGATGTGATATATGCATCAAGTATGAATATCATGTCAAGTCACATATAGATGAGCTACAGTACAATGATCTGATGTAAATTCTACAGTGTGAGTGTCATGGCAATTACTAACGGTGTGTGTGTAACATGCAGGATAGTGCTCGTGCAACATGGACCGTTAGTAATGGTGCGGTGTTCTATCAATTCTAGTTTATATCCATATAGCAGGGAATCCAGTATGCATTAAATAGTAGCCATGCACAGTCAATGTATGCAAATGTAGCTATAAGGTCCTATCAGCCCTGACGTAGAACGCCATGCGGGCGATATCCCCGTAGATGTTAAATCTACTCACCGTAGTCTCTCGCTAGGTATAGCCAACAACTTGTTTCCCCTTCTACACGGCGTCCGCCGTACTCGCCTGCGAACCTAGAATTACACAATACACCATACATAAGCTTGACATCACACAAACACGACATTAAAGCCGAACTAGTAACTCGTGTCGTGAACCAAGCGCGCGTGTGCGCGATACGCTAAAACGTGTGATTACGCGCCTGAAGCCACTCCAACGCGTCGCGATACGCAGAAACCCAAAACCAATACACACGTATCACGCGTGTCACGAAGATTAAAATACGGGAAAATAGGTATTCTGCTCCAGATTTTGATACAGAAAAGATAATGTAAAACTATATATACCAACATAACCCACATAGCAGCAGACACCAACACCCCAAACCCTAACCCAAAACACCCCCATCTGGCCGCAAATTGCGGCCAGAAAGCTTATTTCGGCGGCCTGGGTAGGGAATTGGGCTCCCAGGTTTTGTGTGTGCATTCAATACCCCCTGAGTATGCTACAGTAACCTCTAGTTTCACTCTGAAATATCTCGGGTAGTAGCAGATCCTACAGAGCCTTAAATCAAGTTAAAATCCACACTTTTGCACTAAAATCAAACTTTAGGGTATTTTTCTGAAATCTGAAACAAACCTAAGTCTAAACCCACACTAATAACTCATTAACAAGCTAATCAAGCCACAACAACATAAATTTTTAACATATTAACACTAAATCCCTTCAATAGCACTAAAATTGCACAAAAAGGTGATATTTTGAAACTAAGCATGCAAGTTATGGAGATAGGGTGCTAGGAGTGAGATTTATACCTTCAAATGACCTTAGAAAAACCAAAAGTTCCAGCTTTAACCTCAAGTGGGCAGATTTGCCTCTAAACACCTCAAAAAGCTCACTTTTCCAAGGTTTTGTGAAGGAAAAAGGTTAGATTTGTGTAGGGTTTGAATGAGGAACTAAAGAGAAGTGAAAAGAGAAGAGAATATGGAGAAAAATGGGGGTTTGCTGCTGGAATTTCTGCAGAATTTCAGAATGAGGGAAAGAGAGAGAAAAGAGAAGAAAATAGGGGTCAAAAGTCAAGTGTTCACCTAACCACCATGCTTCTATTTTTCTATTGGATTTGAATTATAAAATGTGGTTTTGTTTTGGATAAAAGGGTGGGGGAAATAACAACCATGCAACACAAGAATGGTTAACATGTTATACCAAAAACCCTAAGTCACAAAAATGGCTAAGTGTGCAAGTGTACGCTACAAAGGAAAATTTTCCAATTGCTAACACGACCAAATATAAATAGTAAACCCGACTAAAATAACTAATAATCCTATTTACACATATACAATAACACGTACAATTACTAATTTAACACGAAAAACATTCTAACGGAAATTCAAAGTGTTACACTCCCGCTGCGGGTGGAGCTGTCCAAACTGCTTCCCCTACCCAAAAGTCAGTCTTCGACGGGTTGGATGTTTCTTCTCAGCGGACGTCAGTCTTCGATAGGCTGGCACCAACAGCAACCCTTCACCAGAACAGGGGGCATGATGTATCCACCCTCGTAACTAAGCCAGTCCTATCTGCAAGGCATGCTCGACGTCGCCACTGGTGCCGAGTGAAGAAAACTGGGGGCAGCTCTCCCTCTAGATTGACTCCACCAGCTCCAATGGTGGAAGTTGATGCTACTGTTCCAACTGGGAACAACTTTGAGCCGCTCAGGAGGGTGCGTAAGAACTCTCCAACTGCAGTGTTAAAAAGGGCCCCTCCGCCTGCTGAAAACATCACAAAAACGAAGTCGGAGCAGCCCCCTCAGCGGCTGTCCTCCAATAAAATATTTTTCTGCGGGATTCTTTGCAAAATATCTCCGCTCAAAAATCTTTTTGCATATTTTGTAATTGGTTTGTGCATATTTTAATACGGACTTTAAGGGGCAAGACCAAAATTCAGATTAGGTGGGGATTTCACTAAAGGGTTGCCTAGCACGGCAGCAAGGTTTCGAGAGGTATCGTCCATGCCAAATTCAAAAATTTGCCGTTCTAGCTAACCCTAACCATGAATCGTTAACTAGAAATAATACGGAAAAACATATGCAAACACTTTGCAAGTTATAGTGAGCAAGGAATACAACTTTTGTAGATCGGTCCTTCACTTCAAATAGCTCCATGTAGTAGTCCCCTTCGCTGCGATTGCAAACTCCGGACTCTAGAGAGGATCCCTTAAAGAAACGAACATGCTTGCTTCGATGTCTTCGAGGCCGAAGATGATCTACGTCGAGGAGACACTAACCCAAGCTATTTCTTCACTAATCATATAATTAGTGAAGCAAACACACTCTACTGAATTGCAAGTAGTATAGGATGATGAAGTAGGAACTGGGCTCACTTTAGATTTCATTTTCTCACACTTTTTCTCAAAACTCTATTGAAGCTAGAAGCTTTTGATGAAGAAAATATCTCATTAATTATCCATCCAAATGAATTATTGCAAGCATGGGTGAGTTAAAGTCATAATGCTTAACTCATGTAGAGAATAAACCACACACTATGGTTAAGGGTTGGGTTTGATAAATATCTTTAACTAGACAAAAGAGTTGACTTTGTCAAAGCTTATCCAAAAGCTTTTGTCCAAGCTTTACCATGACAAACTCAATCTCTTTTGAATTAGCTTAACATAAATAGAAACCCTAACTTAACCCTAGTATGGTATTAATCTCATACACCTATCTTGTATGTATCATCAAACATGACACAATACATGTACACAAATATACATATCACATATATACAATATGCACATCTAGTGAGAAAAGAAATCATAAGTGCGCTAAATATTAGTTAATGTAATATAATATATCAAATATATAATTATACATTAAATTATCAAATCAACTCTTGATTTAATAATCCGGCTATATCATATACAACCGACTAATACTATATGAATCAACTTATCGAATCAACACTTAATCCGATAACCCGGCTATATCATATATAACCGACCGATATCACATATCGCGAGAATAGAATACGGTATCTCATATCGTATCAACCTCGGTCCCGCACATATCACATATATGCTGCTACTCCATTTCGCTTGAGCCAGGAAACCTCTGTGTAGGACTCTAAAGACTCGTCAATACGCCGGCAGTAGGTGATGATCATATCAAACACCCACAAGCCGCAAGCGGTCTGCTAAACGTAACGGCCACCCGGGTATTGAGCGACCAGAAGATCAACAAGCAAGCCTGCTCGTACTCCTGTGAATCCAATCGGTAACACTACCGTACAGTCCGGACTCTTCATCTGATATGTCGCATATCACAGCCTGGGATGGTACAACGTCAAACCCCAATAGCCTGATAAGTCATACCGATGCAAGGTCCATAACGGTTCGAGAAACTACTGATAACACTTACCAGTAGATCTCAGCAACCCTGCCCAGGGATTTCACGTTATGGCCAATCGAGCATAGCGCAACATCAACTCCCTATACCGGGAGAGACGAAACCCCTCCTATCGCTCATTGCCTCCATGTGACTCGGGACTGTACCCAAAAGCCACCGTTTTGCATGTTCTCTTGAACGTGGTAAGATAGAAATCAAAGCACAGTGAGAATCACACAAGACTCTATGACGATCTCGGGTCTACAGACTAACCTGTACCAGTGTCACCAAAGAACTGCTATCCGACGATAGTTACAATACCATCTAGGAGTTCTCGGCGAGTCCGTCCAGTATACCCAGTCTCCACCGAGCACCCGCATACCTTCTATGATGTCAAACACCAATGGATATGGGATCATCTATCGCCCATCATATGGGTCGAGAAGCGTATACGCTAGTCTACTCTGGTATATCAATACCCTGTCTCGATACACCCTCGACTAGGAACATTTGAAGGATGTACTTAACGATTACTCTGTCCCCACTAGTATGATCTGCATCATAGTCCTGGTGGTCAAGTACTCATCCTAAGGGCTTTATCAACATGTAACATAGAGACAATCAGAGTACATGTTAAGATAAAGAGCAACCAGATAGCATACTATCATATCGAGCAAGAAAGTCCTCCCTATATATGTCCAAGCATCCACTACAATATATATCGTATGTACAGTAATGGCCTCTACGGCATACATATTACTAACATTCATCACCTTTCCTAAGCCCCACAAATCACAAAACGAGCATCCGTATCACCCTACATTAACTAAAAAATATCTAGACCAAGACTCTAAGGACCGTCGCGCTCAATTAGGACAGAGGAGGGTCGTGGGTAATCTATCGCTTATCCGCATTTCTTTTATGGTGTCTAGGGAAGTGTGTCTAGGCAAGTGGTTACTTAATTAGACCTGCTATTTTTGGTGATTCGTATAGTGGATACCCTCCCACTTACCTGGCACTTACCTGGCCACAAAAGTAATAAAGAGGTGGTAGAGGATTGACCATGCGGCTTGTCCTTTGGAAATCTAGGAGCGGTCTAATGACTTGACTTAGGTGACCTTAGTTCTAGGGTTGATTGTGCATTTTCTGTGTGATTTGCCTCACGTCCGACACTTTTCAACACAAATCATTTTTAAATCACACACACGCTACCACTTGCGCTAAACCCGCTTAGTGCATGCTCAGCTGGACACGGGATTCCAGTGCTCGTCTTGTCCGCGTTTCTGCTATCGACTCCGAAGTCGGTGCTTCTTCATCTTCTTTTTCCCCTCCACCCACCACATCGACTGAGATGGACGGTTCTCCATCAGATTTTACTAACACCATCCTGCCACCACCCGTCGGTGGACAAAATCCACCGCGCATCTCTCTCCAAGAGAGATGATATCCTATACGCAGTCTCCTTCCTACTTGTCTATCCCTTCCACCAGCCAATGGGGATAATTTTGAAATAAAACCCCACTTCATCAACCTTTTGCCCAAATTTCATGGGCTTGAGTCTGAAAACGCATATGTTTTTATCACTAAATTCGAAAACATATACGCAATGATGTACACGTCACAACTTTCAATGGATGCTATGCGCTTGCGTCTTCTCCCTTTTACTTTGTGCGATCTAGCAGAAAAATGGCTTTATAACATTGCCGCACACTCTATTTCCAATTGGGATGAATTCGTTATAGCATTCCTAAAGAAATTTTACCCTAATCATAAGACCGCCCATGTTTGGAGCGAGATCAACCGGTTTACCCAGCTTCCCAATGAACCATTTTGGAAATTCTTTGAACGGTTTAAAGATCTGCTTGTCCAATGTCCTTATCACGGAATAAATAGATAGGACCTTTGTCGAATTATATATGAGGGTATTAATCCAGCGACAAAGCAGATGCTTGAAACCATTTGTCAATGTCATTTCATGTCCAAAGACGATGGTGAAGCTTGGAAATTTCTGGAAGATCTCGCTGAACACACTTTGCAGTAGGAAAGCATTAGACCATCATCGTCTAGGGGAGGTATCCATCAGCTCGATATTTCCATCGCAGTAAAAACCGAAATGGCAACGATGGAAAAGAAACTCGACGCTATAGAGAATAAATTCTCATCGGCCTCTCTAAACCAGGTTACACTTCCTAAAACCGTGTGTGGTTGCTGTTCCGACCCATCATATTTAACGGAAGAATGTCCTTTGAGTGCACCGTTTCAAGGTCAAGAACACACTAATGCTATTTTTTAGCAGCGACCTAGAAACGATCCTTATTCTTTCACATACGATTAGGGATGGAGGAATCATCCTGATTTTGCTTAGAACCAAAACCAAACTCAAAATCAAAACCAGTTCCCAAGCAATTATCAAAGACCTCCTCCACAGCAACAGCAACCACACCCACAGAGTCAGCACCCCTTTCAATCGCAACATTTTCAAAATCCGGCCAACAATTCTACACCGTATAATAATTCTTTCCAAACGGCCGGTACCGAAAACTCATCTGCACTCGAACGAAGCATGGATATGTTTATTAAACATTCCATGCAAACGACAGATGAATTAAAGTCTTCTATCCGAACATTAACGCAGACCACCACCTCCCACGGTGAAAGTATAAAATCGATAGAAGCACAACTTGCACAAATAAATGCCACGATGAGTGCGAGAGAAAAATGGAAACTTCCATCTCAACCTATACCGAATCCTGGCCACTCACAAAGTTATAATGTGAGTGTCGTAAATACGTTGAGATCGGGAAGAGTGCTAAACAACAAAGTGGGTGAACAGGTTGATGATGAGGAATCAATTGAAACCCCGGCTTCCACTTCTTGCCCTAATTTGTCTAGTCTCCCACCTTCTTCCGAGCCTATTCTCCGTATTCCTCAAGGCTCGAACACTCATCCCACTTCCTCAAGTCTACCTAAAACAATCCTCACTCAAATTCTGGGATCGATTCCATCCCCACAAACTTCTCCACAAATGTTGGACCCAAAACTTATTGATAATGCTCCTTTTCCAAACAGGTTGAGGGCCAACAAACCTAACGCACAAATGGAGTAGATTGTGGAAATGTTTAAACAAGTTAACATAAATATTCTTCTCCTAGATGCAATTCAACAAGTTCCGTCTTATGTAAAAATCCTTAAGGACTTGTGCACTACAAAGAGAAAAACTCAAGTGTCGAAAAAGGTATTCTTAACGAGTAATGTGAGCACAGCTTTTACCCAACAATTGCCTAAGAAAAGTAAGGACCCCGGTTGTCCTACAATATCTATAACTATTGGGGGTAAAAGCATCAATCGTGCTCTACTTGACCTAGGCGCTAGTGTTAACTTGCTTTCATATTCTGTCTATGAGCAGCTAGATATAGGAGAGTTGAAACCTGCCCACTGCACTCTCCAGATGGCAGACCGATCTATCGCCCAACCTAGGGGTGAGCTAAATGATGTATTAATCAAAGTTGGGGAATTCATATTCCCTGTTGACTTTATTGTTTTAGATACACAACCTATGGCGAACCCACCTAACCAAATCCCAGTGATACTAGGTCGACCTTTTCTAGCAACTTCCAACGCTGTAATTAATTATCGTAACGGTTCTATGAACTTATCCTTCGGAAAGATGACAATTGAGCTTAATATTTACAAGCTAGGAAGTCAACCATCTGAATCTTCTACTCATCTAATCGATGTCTGTTCTATCAACGAGATAGCTTCCGACAGCTGCGAAGCTGAAGAACTTTGCTATAATGATCTCGACAACACTAGTGCGACATTGTTTTGATCTAGCAAATTATTATAGTGAGTATATCTTCGATGATTCCATCCCCAAGTTTGAATCCTTTGACTCGTCACAAAAGTCAGTAGCGCTTTCCGAGTCAATATCCTATCCAAGTTATGAACCTCTTAGGGAGTCCGAGTATCATTCCCTTACCCCACCTTCTATCGTCTCTTCGCCGACACTAGATCTCAAACCGCTACCTTCTCATATTAAATATCCATATTTAGGTGATAATGAGTCTTTTCACGTAATAAAATCCGCTTCTCTAGCTTTAGAGCAAGAGAACGCACTTTTGGCGGTATTGAGATCAAATCTGCAAGCATTTGGTTGGACAATGGCGGACATCAAAAGGGTTAGTCCCTTGATTGATGAATATCATATACATTTGATGGATGAAGCCAAACCAACCCGAGACCCACAAAGACGGTTAAATCCCGTTATGAAGAAGGCGGTAAAGAAAGAAATCGTCAAGTGCTTAGATAATGGTATAATTTACCCAATATCTGATAGCCAATGGGTAAGTCTTATTCATGTGGTCCCTAAAAAGTCTGGTATCACGGTCATAACTAAAGAGGCTAATGAGTTGATCCAAACATGCACCCAAACTGGGTGGCTCGTATATATTGATTATAGAAAACTCAATACCGCAACAAGTAAAGATCACTTCCCTCTACCTTTCAGTGACCAGATGTTGGAACGATTAGCTGGACATGAATACTATTGTTTCTTGGAAGGATACTCTGGCTATAACGAGATCCCCATCGCCGAAAAGGATCAAGATAAAATAACATTTACTTGTTCTTCGGTACTTTTGCTTATAGACGCATGCCCTTTGGGTTATGCAACGCTCCCGGTACATTTCAGCGGTGTATGATGGGGATATTCTCAGACATGGTCGAGAATTTTCTGGAGATATTTATGGACGATTTCTCCATATTTATGGACTCTTTTGAGAAATGCCTACATCATCTTGACGCGGTTCTTACCCGCTGTAAGGATAAGAACTTAACTTTGAATTGGGAAAATGCCACATGGTCCAAGAAGGTATTGTCCTTGAATATATCATTTCACAAAAAGGAATTGAGATAGACAGAGCAAAAATCGATGCCATCTATAACCTTACTCCTTCCAAATGCGTCAAAGATAGACGATCCTTCCTTGGTCATGCAGGATTTTATAGAAAATTCATTAAGGACTTTAGCAAAATTGCTAGACCCTTAACTCTTCTCTTGGCCAAGGATACAATATTTCACTTCGATTCGGATTGTGAGGCTGCTTTTGAATCACTTAAAAGATCTCTCACTTTAGCCCCTGTTCTATCATCTCCGGATTGGAATCACCTGTTCGAGCTTATGTGTGATACATCATATTTTGCTATTGGTGCAATTTTAGGACAACGCATTGCTAAGATGTCACATATAACATATTATGCAAGTAGTACCTTGAACGATCCCTAAATTAATTACACAACTACCGAGAAAGAACTCTTGGCACTTGTATTTGCATTAGAAAAATTCAGGCCCTACTTGATTGGCTCGCAAATAGTGGTTTACACCGGTCACTCCGCCCTACGACACCTTTTATCGAAGAAGGATGCTAAGGCCAGGCTAATACGTTGGATCCTGTTGTTATAAGAATTTGATCTTGTCATACGAGACAAGAGTGGATGTGAAAGCGTCGTAGCCGACCATCTTTCACGCATCAATTCTTCACCAACGTTGACCATTCCAATAAACAACTCCTTCCCTGACGAACAGCTCTTGACCATATCATGTGAACCTTGGTTCGTGGATATTATGAATTATCTAGCGACGGGTCTTATTCCTAGCGATTGGTCGAAACAAGACAACCTTTGATTTCTATCCCAAGTAAAACACTTTTACTGGGATGAACATTATTTGTTTAAGTATTGTTCCGATCAAATCATTCGCAGATGTTTCCCTAACGATGAATTCAAGAGTGTATTGTCTTTTTGTCATGATCAGACATGCGGCGGTCACTTTGGTCCACGTAAAATGGCAGAGAAAGTTTTGCAATATGGTTTTTATCGGCCAACATTATTTAAAGATGCATATGATCATTGCAAAAATTTCCCACGGTGTCAACACATGGGTCGGATTTCATGAAGAAATGAGATGCCGCTCAAACCTATCTTGGTTGTGGAGATATTCGATGTTTGGGGTATTGATTTTATGGGCCCTTTTCCCAATTCTTTTAGGAATTTATATATCTTGTTAGTGGTTGATTATATCTCAAAATAAGTGGAAGCAATACCGTGTCGCACTAATGACAACAAGGTTGTTATTAAGTTCCTTAAAGAAAATATATTTTCGCGATTCGGACACCCTCACGCTATAATTAGCGACAACGCGACGCATTTCTGTAATCGGTCTTTCGAGGCTTTGATGTGGAAATATTTAATCAACCATAAACTTTCTACGCTCTATCATTCCCAAACGAGCGGGCAAGCTGAGATTTCCAATAGGCAGATCAAACAAATTTTAGAGAAGACGGTTTCTAAAAACCATAAAGATTGGTCCACCAAATTGACGGATGTTCTTTGGGCATTTCGTACCGCTTATAAGACCGATCTTGGTATGTCTCCATACCGCCTTGTGTTTGGAAAGGAATGCCACCTTCCTATCGAGATCGAACATAAAGCAATGTGGGCTATTAAAGAGCTTAACTTCGATTTTGATCAAGCTAGCAGCTATCGGAAGATGCAATTAAATGAGCTATGCGAACTCCGCGATGAAGCTTACGATAATGCCGTTATAGTAAAGAACCGGACTAAAGTGTTCCACGATAAAAACCTTTTTAGAAAAACTTTCACACCGGGACAACAAGTCCTTCATTACGATTCTCGTCTCCATCTTCATCCGGGTAAGCTAAAATCTCGTTGGAAAGGACCTTTTGTGGTGCGGTATGTATACCCACACAGGGCAGTAGAAGTTGAAAATATTAAAAACGGTTCAATTTTTAAAGTAAATGGGTATAGATTGAAACCGTATTTTCTGCTGACCCAGCGGAGGAGGTCCTGTTTTTACAGGAGCTGCTTTATCATAACTAAATTTCCTCCAGCTCACCTCCATATTTCGGTAACATTGTCTCATTTTAAGAATGGAGGTGAGTGAAAAAGGACTTAACAGAATATCCGTGCGTGCCAAAGTACAAGTTTGGGGGTAGTTTTCGTTTAACTATTATTTTACCCCTATTAATTTCTCTCCCCAAGTCTACAGGTCTATGCACTCAATGAACAACATCAGTGAAGACACTGCTTAAAACAGGTTTGGGGGGAGGTTTGTATTCACTGAATTATCTTTTGGTACTAGGCACTACAAAAAAAATTTGATAATGAAAGTTTGAAAGTGAAAAGTTTACATATGAAAGATAGGAATAGTTTGAGAAAAGCAAGAAAATTAGATATTTTCTTAAACGAAACTAGTAATAAATAGTTATGAGCCGTTGTCCCAAGGGTTAGTAAGATGAAGGAAATTACTAATCTGAGAATAAAAAAGGTCTGAAAAATAGTCCGTATTCTTGAGACCAAATATTTGAATGTTGATACCTTACTATACGCACTTGCACACATCTTGAAACTTGGGATAGTAGAGAATACCTTGAAATGCTCTTGTCTAAAAGTCTTAGTATGAAGGAAAAATAAAAATATATAAATGGCGAAGAAAAAAATGATCGCTGATTTTGTAATTACTTAAGGCAGCATAAAAAAATATAGCAAGGGTGCTTTATCACCTAGTGCCTTAGACCAACTGGTTTGGGAGCCACTGCTAAGCCTTAGGTGTTGCAAGACGAGAAATTACGCCTAAACGCACAAGCAAATTTTGTAATCAATTGGTTAGTACCTCAAGAAGTATTAACGGTCGCATGAAGAATGTGTTAGCAATTCCATCTGATAATATTCACCAACTAAAAAGTATTTTGGAAGATGGACAAGAGTATGATAGCTTGAATTGAATTCTCTAAGTGTAGAGATGTCTTTTACATACACGTAGGGGTATATGATTGATGTTTGGAAGAAAGATGGAAAGGAAGACTAAAGACGATGTTTTATTGAGGAATGGTGTGATTTCTAACATTTTACATGACTATTAAGATAGGACTCATGGCAACTGAAAAGCTGGTGGACTTGGAAACTCTTATTCTCAAGTTCTTTTTTTTATAGTTCTTATCTTTTCTACGTAACTTTCATTTTCTTTCTTTTATTATAGGATTTTGTAGGTGTAATCTGCTGAAAACCCTCAGGAGACAACACTCCTCCTACTAGGGACATCTAGAGGTTTAACGGATTGTTGCACGTGCTCAGTGCAATCGTATTGCCTACGAAAATGTGCTTTTTAGGTTTTTCCTTTTTCTTTTTCTCCCTCTCTTGAATAAATAGTTTGCTCGGGACGATCAAAGTTAAATTTGGGGGTATTTTTTCAGTCGAAAATATCGTACGTTTGATATAACATTTTCCTTACTTTTCTTAAATATCTAAAGGTGTTTTTTATAAATATAGAACATATTTGGGTTTATATGTAAAAATACTATTTACCATATGTTTATATATTATAATTAACATTATAAAGGAAAATGTATGTATATAATATTTATATAATATTTTTTAGTATGCATATCATATTAAATATTCTAATCAAGATTCTTTAAAAGATATAATATCATAAAAATGGTTAGAATAATATCTCTATAATAAATATTACTAACATTATTCATGGATATATTGTGCAAGATTTAGCTCAGGTCAGGAGATCGGGATATTGAGATATCGAGAATCAAAAATCTACCGATAAAGTTAAATAAAATCGAAGAATCAATACTGGCAGAGACTTAGAAAAGATATGAAAATTCCAGACATCAAATAAATCTCCATATGTCACTATGAAGAGACCCCAGAATTTTGGAACCTTGATTCCACAAAACGACCGCGCTTCCACGGTTATAAGCACTAAAACGCGGTAGATCCACGGTCGATCCACCGAGTTAGGATTTGGGATTTTGAGGTTTAGATCTACACAACAACCCCTAATTCCTGGGATTTAGAGTTTCTGGTTTTGGGACTATATAAAGGACCGAGGGCTAAAGCTAAAAATCATCACCTTTTACACGAAGCAAATCACCGTCAAAGAACAAGTGATCCACGACAGGTCCGCGATTTGACGTGATAAGACGACGTGAGATTCGATGGAGTATCTACTTCCTACGAGGCAGAGATCGAGAGCAACTTCTTCTTCCTCTTGTAATCTAAACTCGAAGGTTTTGTAATTGTGAAGTTGATTAATAAAGGTAGATCATTGGATTAATTATTTATTATTTAATTTCTGCATTATGATCTCATTCTCAATCCATTCTTCTTCTATCTCCATCATGCGCGAGTAATTCTCCACTTGATAGTGTTCGTAGGATTAAGGTAGAACAATGGATGAGAAATATTTTAACTTCTTTTAAGTCTTATGAAGTTTATAAATTTTAGCAAAAGAATCGTTAACATCCTAATCGGGCGCGCTACCAATTTATTGCTAGTCTCGACCGCGATTTGAGATCAGATTAACAATTGTTTTGTTAAAGGCTAGACATGAATTGATATCAATGAAGGGACAAGGGTCAATAGTGTGGAAACCCTAGTTTCTTCCGAGAACCCTAATTCTCATTCATCACTATCTATCTAGTTTTAAATCTATCAAAAGATAAAAGGAGTAATCTTTATTAGTCATCCATGACTACTAAAATCCTAACGAACCCTACAAGCCTCTTCTTTATAGATTCTACATCCGTATTTAAACTAGATCTTAAAACTATATAAATTCTACATCCATGTTTAATATAGATCTAGAATCTATTCTCTATTCTTCTTCTTTCTAATCAACACGTCTAAAGCAAGATTAAAAGATTCAACGTATCCATGAGGACGACCCGTATTCATCTCGGCTAGCTACACGCGACACCGTTATTGATTGCGGTTACTACTATATACACTTTCAAAGAATCAATCACTGACGCACCTACAGATCGGAAGGTCTTCACACTTATTCAGGACCATGACCCAGAGCAAAAGTCTCTTCATTTGTGGGGGTCATGGTACAATCAAATTATTCGAGGTCGGTGTAGTTTTACTTGTGTAGCGCCTTCGGAACCGATCCCGGCGATCTATTATGCCGATCGGCCGCCGGTGACCTATGCAGTAGAAGAGATCAACTGGACCTCGGAAGGTCGTTTTCAGCCTTACATGGCCTCAACACCAGTGCAGCTACCGATGGCTTTGGACATTTTAGGGCGACGCATATGCCAAGAAGAGTCGCGTCTTTGGGGGAAAGTTTACATGATAGGAATGACTCCCCATCATTCGGCTGGCTATCTACAGTGAGCCCGATATATCATGTCGTCCCAGAAATCGCTGTTATTAAAGACCGGGTTGTATCCCGCGATCTACGCGTCCCTCTTTCACTACCATGCTCCTTATGTGTGGTGGATCAAATCTTTTTTGGAACAATGGAACATCCCGACCCACACCTTTCTCTTATCAGATCAGAAGGTTTAGATTTCATTGGAGGAGTTTGCGAAGATCTCCGGCTTACCTGTCAGAGGGGAGCATTATGAGGAGCTACTTCCCCCCGACGAGTATATCTTCGTCACCAAGTCAGTGGTAATGGGCCTTACTCCAGAGAATTCCGTTCAACATCAGTTCCTGAGCTTGATCAAGGTGTTGAACATGTATGAGAGTTTATTCCTAGAGTCTGGTGGGCACGAAGTTAGCTTCACAGATTTCATCGCCCGCTTTCTTCGTACAGAGGCTCTGTCTAAACAAGCTGCGAAGTTTGCCAAACTCGACGATCCGTTCGGATTTGGTTCGGACAACTTGCCGACTGCAGAGGTGGATTTAAAGAAATTCTTTATTCCAGATACTTCAGTAGTCCCCTTCGCAGAGATTGTCGCCCCGGACGTTGACAAAAAGACGTTCTTTATAGGATTTATCGGCTTGTGGTTGAGCTAGTTTGCGCGTCCGACACACCCACGCTACATGAGACCATCTGCTTTTTATCTGGCTTATCGTATCGCCGTGGGGACGCGCGTGGCTGTTGGTGTCGCGGGATTAGCTCATTTGTATCATGGGCTGAGCTTAGCAGCTGACACCACTCAGCCGGGTCTGAAGCCCGTCAATCTCCCGTTGCATTACTTCACCTCATGGATTGAGATGCATGTACCGGGTGCCTTTGGTGTGCATAAAAGACCCAAATTTTATGAAGGATACAATTTTCCTCGGGTCATGCACTTATTCGATGCTTCTTCACCCGACCCGACACAACGGGAAGCTCGGCGACTGCTTCTTCGCCCACGCATGGTCAGGGATAGCATGACCTTCGTCGACAAAGTCCTGACCATTGGCAAAGAACCTTTAACAGCGGTCCAGCCGTTGCATTATGTTTTAAAGGACGGGGCTTCTGTGTTGAGGGCTCGAGAGGTTATGCACCTGTATTCTATCAGGCCAGGTTTTCTAGTATTTAGACAGAATGCTTCGGTGTTGTTTATGAGGTATAACCCGCATCGCTTCACTCAGCAATTAGGTTACAACCAAGGCATTCATCTCGAAGCGTTCATCATGGACCCCATCACTACTAAGGAAGGTATTCGTAACGCAACGCATCACTTCATGCGTCTAAATACGGGGTCCCACTTCCTTGTCAGTGAGACGGGTTATACTCCAAGGGCATCGAATGCTTACGTTGCTTGGTATCAACATGCAACGGGTGCTATCATTAGGGAGGAGAGGAGGCTGCTGCTCGACCATAAGGATGCCGTTCCTGCTAGTAATCCGGCGATCCCGCTGAAGCGGCGGACAATCATTCGTCCTTCCTTAAGAGAGATCGCTACGGTTGTAGCCCCACATGCTTTTCCTGATAAGCTTCGATCGGATGTTCCTGCGACTACGGTAGCTGTGGCGTCCCTGGAGTCGAGCATTGGTTCGGAGATTGGGACTCGCCACCCGAAGAGACCTGTCAAGCGAAAACTCTTATCATTGGGTGTTGGTGCCAACTCGCAGAAGAGAAAGAAATCCTTATTTTCTGCTAACGTAGTATTTTGCCAGGAGCCCCATACTCCCTATAGTGAGGGCTTGTGTGAATATGGCACTAATGTTGATCTGTTTGATGCACCTGTGACTGACACCGATCTTTAGGCCGCCATTGAAGCGTCGAAACGACTGGACCATGAACAGGCGGCGTTAGCCACTATTGCGGAGTCCGGTATACTTTATTTATACTCTCCTGTATATATTTCATTGATGCTCAAAAAATGATGTATGTAGTAATGAATAGATGTTTTAGTAGTAAAGTAACCGCAATCAATAACGGTGTCGCATGTAGCTAGACCTTTAGTGAGTACGGGTCGTTCTTTGGGATTCGTGGAATTTTATCGTTTTTGCTTTAGATCGGTTGAAAGAAATAGTAAACAAAATCAAGAAAATGGTTCAAGATTTAGTTGAAGTAATAGTTTCAAGAAAATCAAGAAATTGTTTTCAAGAAAGGAAATCAAGAAAATATTCAAGATCTAATTATCAAGAAAATATGAAGAAGGCTTGCAGGATTCGATCGGATTTACTAGCCATGGATGACTAATAAAGATGACGCATCTTATCTATTGACAGTTTAACACTAGAATGATGGCGATGAATACGGATTAGGGTTTTTTGGAAGAAACTAGGGTTTCTTCACTGTCGTCCCTTGTCCTTTCATTGATCCCATTCATTTTCTAGCCCTTCACAAAAAGATCATCAATCTTATCTCAAATCATGGTCAAGATTATCAAGAATTTGATATCGCGCCCGATGAGAATGTTGACGATTCTTTTGCGAAAATTTGTAAACTTCATAAGACATAAAAAGAGTATAGAATTTTATCATCCATCGATCTACCCTAATCCTACGAATCCTATCAAGCCGAGATTTACACGCGCATCATGAAAATCGAAGACAGATTAGAAAAAGAATTCATAATGAGGAAATTAAAAGAAAGCAAAATTAAAACTAATTATCACCTTTATTACTCAATTTCAAATTACAACTTTTTCAATCCGAGATTACAAGAAGAATTTCTCTCGATCACTCCCTTGAAAAGGTAATTTTTTCATCGATCTTCACGTCACTCGATCACCGTGAGTCTTGGATCTATCGTGGATCGCATGCTCGTCGATGATGATCAGCTTCGTATAAAGAAGTCTTGAATGACGTCGCTCGATGAATTTCTCAATGATTCTTGATCTTGGATCTTGGATTTGTTGAATTTGTTAGCTCTTTTCTTGATTTGATTTGATCAAGAATTAGGATAAAATTGGGAAAAATTTGGAATCCTTTCAATGTAGCCCTAGGTCTTTTTTATAGCCCCTAATCAAGCTTCCCTTATAAGCTAGGTTGTTACAAAGAAGCTTTCAGAGAACTAGGTTGTTACAAAGAAGCGTCCTCAACAAGCTAGGTTGTTATAAAGAAGCTTCCAGAGAACTCCCGAACCCCAAGTCCCTGAATCGGCCGCAGATCCACGGCGACTCGGCCTGACTCGGCCGCGGTTCCACGGCTGAATGGTGGGTTCTTGGGTTGAAACTTCTGGATTATTCTCATGTTGGTCTTTGGGTATTTATGTGATATCTGGAATCTTCTTATCTTTTCTGAATCTCTGCCAGTATTTGCTTCTTCGACTTTCTTTACTGTATTGGCAGATTCGTGATTCCTGATATCTGATTTGAGCTTAATCTTACAGAATATCTCAATGAAGAATGTTAGTTATATTTGAGATACATAATATTATGCGTAAAATATTAAACATACAATTTCCTTCATACTGTTGATTATAATATATAACACATGGTAAATGGTATTTTGCAGATAAACTTCTAATATGTGTTATATTTATAACAAATACCTTTAGATGATTAAGAAAAGTAAGGAAATTGTCATGTTAAAAGTGCACTATTTTCGACTGAACAAATACCCCCAAACTTTACTTTGATCGTCCCGAGCAAACTATTTATTCAAGAGAAGGAGAAAAGAAAATAGAAAAAAGAAAAAGAAAAAACTAACTAGCACACTTTCATAGGCAACATGATTGCACTGAGCACGTGTAACAAGCATATAAACCTCTAGGTGTCCCTAATAGGAGGAGTGTTGTCTCCTGAGGGTTTTCAGCGGATTACACCTACAAAATTCTATAATAAAAAAAAGACTATGAAAGTTACATATAAAGATAAGAATTATAAAAGAAAGAATTTGAAAATCAGAGTTTTCAATTACACTAGCTTTTCGGTTGTCATGAGCTCTATCTTAATAGTCATGAAAAGATATTAGAAATCATATCATCCCTCAATAAAACATCGCATTTATTCTTCATCCCAACCTTTCCTCCAAACACCGATCATATACCCCTACGTGTGTAAAAGACATCCCTACACTCGGAGAATTCAATTCTAGCTATCATACTCTTGTCCATCTACCTCGGTACTTTTTAGTTGGTGAATATTTTAGAAGGAATTGATCACACATTCTTCATGTGGCCGTTAATACTGCTTGAGGTACTAACAGACTGATTACTAAATATGCTCACTTATTAGGCGTAATTAGCAATTTTCTCGTCTTGCAACACCTAAGGCTTAGCAGTGACTTGTTCATATCATAATTTTGCATTATTATATTCCTCATTCCTATTCATTTTGCAAATAAATAGGTGCTTTTGATCTATGTCTGCTAAATAGTTGTAGGTTACATGTTCTCGAAACAATACAGTGAAAATGGTGAAAAGACGCTACAAAAGTGAGACTACGACCAAACAAATAAAAGAATCTTTATCATGCCTACAGTTTGAGGAACAAATGAAGATCAACGAAAAATTGCACAAGGTACGAAGGCAGCACAAGGGTTCAAGACTTCAACACGAAGCGAACGGGCAAAGTCCACAACATTCTGCACTGTGGAAATCTGGAAGAAACTAGAAGACATTCTGAAAACCAAGTGAGGAAAGTAGAAGGAAAATGCAACTTGAAGATGCACAGAAGATTTCAGCCAAAGTCCCTATCATATGGCCACGGATCCGCGGCCAAACAAGGCATATGGCCACGGATCCATGGCCGTGCTGAGCACGTGTCGGTGCATTTTGACGGTGGGTGGCGGTGCATTGACCAGGCTTCTCAGTGTAGTTTTGTAAATTTAGATATGGATCAGATGTAAACCCTAGGGTTTCTATAATCTATAAATAGGAACCCTACAACTCTTTTTGGAGCATACCACTTTTTATTTATCTAATTTAGAATTTTCATTCCCTGTAAATGTTCAAAGAGTGCATCAAATAAAAAAGTAAGTCTTTCTTTATCTTCCTTTAGTTATTTTAATTTATTTTCTGCCCTAGTTATAAATTCTTTATCTGCCGTAGTTATTCTCCGCTAGTTAATTAGGTTATTAAAAACAAACAAAAATGAATTCATTTAACAATTCCCTAATGAGTGAGTAGTTCCTCACTTGTTAAGGTTAGGTTTGGGGAAGGTTTGAGAGATAAAAATCTCTCACCCCTTTCTTGCTCATTCAACATTTTAAATAGGACTCTATGCATACATACACACACCGCTCACTATGGTACCCTATCCCACGAGGTAGCGGTGATACCATAGCTAAAGACCGGTTGTGTATGATTTCCATGGAGGTTAGGGTAAGAGTTAAGAAAGGACGGACAAGGACCAAGAGGAAGAAACCTAGTTTCTTCCCGATCATGCTAATCCCCTTTGTTAACAATTACCTTAACACCTAAAAGTTCTTAATTAGGGCATAGAAAGCGGTGAGAATAATTGATTTTCCAAACTAACCTAAACCTAACCCTAGCAAGGTTTTAATCCTAATCAAACTCAACTTTAGTTTTTATTGATAATCAAACCTACCACAATTGGAATTGACTCGTTAGAACAAATAGAAAATACACAAAATCCCTGTGGACCGACCCATATTCAACTGGCTAGCTACCAAGTGACACCGTTCTTAATTGCGGTTAATTCTTTGATCAAAAAACGCGTAAGCATTTAAATCCCTATCAATCAAATGGTGCCGTTGCCGGGGATGGCGTAGTTATTTTCTTTTTGCAATTTCGGGTTAATTAAAAATTGAAAAATCATAAAAACTGAAAAATATAAAAATATAAAAATTTATCATCTTGTTATTTTTTGAAGGGTTTTTGTTTGAATTGTGCAGGATCGGAAAGACGAACAGATTCAGATCTGGAAAAATCCAGTGAGCCAAACAGCAAATAGCAGATCTGAACAAACAGAGAAGAACCACAACAGAGAAACAGAAGAATTTTTAGGAACTGAACCGACTAGTCAACCGCGGTTCCGCCGCAGATAAGCACCTTTGACCGCGGATCCGCCGTGCATTGGTGACGTCAGCACGTGGAAATTTCTCTGTAAGCATTCTTTTCTTCTTTGTAACCCCATGATCTCCTCTGAAAAATTTTCCTGCAGGGTTCTTTGCACAAAAACTTCTCCCCCTTCTCCAATAACTTGATCTTGTGCAGGATTCTTTGTGTGTTTTGTGGTGTTTACTGCTTTGCATTTTTAAAACTGGCAAGTGTTTTGCATTTTTAAAACTGACTTTTAAGGGGCTTTAACACCAATCCAGATTGGGTGGGGATTTCATTACCCTTCCTAGGACCCCAAAAATCACAAAAAAGCATTCGCATCAACCATTCGAGTTAATTAAAAAAGATTAGACTCAGTCTATAAGGACTGTCACGCTCAATAGGACAAAGGAATAGTTGTAGGCATCGGTCGTTTATCTAAACCAGACTTTGTGGTGTCTAGGCTAGACAAGTGGGAAAGGTAATTTTAAAAGGCCCGTCTCACGGTGATTCGTGAGCAGATCCCGCCTTTTTTTACTTGTGCTTACCTGGCCACAATTGGCGGTGAAGAGGCGATTTGAGGATCTCACAACTTGCCCTTTGGAACAGTTAGGAGAAATCTAGTTGACCTAGAAGACCCTAGATCTAGGCTTGATAGTGCATATTGTGATTGTTTAAACGTGTGTCTAAGCTTCTTATTAAAAATATTTTGCAAAAACTCCTTCTAAAAGGAAAAAAAACACAAAACAGAAATTTTTTACAAAAGACTTGCCAATTTGTTGCTAGAAATCCATCGCACCCCACTTTCTTCCATTGACGTTTTCTTACCTCCACCTTCTGTTTTCACTTTTTGACTACACTACACCTCTTTAGTGTATGTCCAGTTGGACTAGGGACACTAGCGTCCGTTTAGTCCGTGTCTCGTTAGTGCCGACTGACGACGCTTTCGACTCCGAAGTCGAAATTCCATCCACTTCTTTACCTTCATCTTCATATTCATCATCTTCTAAGGAGATGTCGGGATTCAATCCTAACAACCCCTTACCTGCGGGACTGATTCCACCTCCACTATGTGCGAATAACCCACCACACCCTCCTGTTGAAGCGCCCCAACGAATCGTGCTCCAGAATCTTTTCTATCCTATCCGCACCGCACTTCCCACTTGTCTTTCACTTCCACCGGCTAATGGGGATAACTTTGAAATTAAACCCCACTTCATCAATATGTTGCCTAAATTTCATGGGCTGGAATCCGAAGATGCCTACGTCTTCATTAACAAATTCCAGAATGTTTGCGCAATAATGAAGACCACACAACTTTCGGATGATGCTATAAGGCTACGTGTCATTCCATTCACTTTATGTGACCTAGCCGAAAAATGGTTATATAGCACAGCATCACACTCGATAAAAAATTGGGAAGAGTTTGTTAAGACTTTTCTAAAAAAATTTTACCCACACCACAAGACCGCGAGAATTCACAACGAAATTATTCAATTTTCCCAGCTTCCTTCCGAATCTTTTTGGAAGTGTTTTGAAAGATTTAAGGACCTACTTGTTCAGTGCCCTCA
The DNA here is from genome assembly GCA_030015575.1 of Agapanthus africanus. Taxonomy (NCBI): domain Eukaryota; kingdom Viridiplantae; phylum Streptophyta; class Magnoliopsida; order Asparagales; family Amaryllidaceae; genus Agapanthus; species Agapanthus africanus. The sequence goes on along the minus strand of CM057338.1, from coordinate 317,189,914 downwards.
CCACGGTATCGAGAATTGGCAACTTTGCCAAACTTTATATGAAGGACTGAACCCAGCAACTAAGCAGTTGTTGGAAACCATTTGTCAAGGTCACTTTCTTACAAAATCAAGCGAGGAAGCTTGGCAATTTCTCGACGATCTTGCTGAATAAACACTTCAGTGGGAAAGCACTAAGACCACCTCTTCTACTTCATCAGGTCGGTCTAGGGCAGGCATACATCAACTTGATATGTCGATTGCAATGAAGGCCGAAATGGCTGCACTCACGAAAAAGGTAGAAGCAATTGAGAGCAAATTCTCATCGCCTTCTCCTGCCCCTGCTTTATCCCCACGCACTGTTTGCGCTTGTTGTTCGGATCCGTCCCATCTAACCGAAGAGTGTCCTTACAACCCACATGTTCAAGGACAAGATCAAGTCAATGCTGCCTTTCAGCAAAGACAAAGAAATGATCCATACTCTTCAACTTACAATCCTGGTTGGAGGAGCCACCCAAATTTTGCTTGGAATCAAAATCAACAACAATTCCAAGGCAACAACAATTTTCAAAGGCCTCCTCCACAACAACAAGCCCCTCAACAAACTCAATATCAGCAACATTTCCAACCCCAACCTTACCCAAACCAAATGAACAATTTTGTGCCTAACAATTCTTATCCTCAAAACAATTTTGTTCAACCAAATAACGATAAGGTTTCCTCACTAGAACGAAGTTTGGATGCATTTTTAAAATAATCTACACAATCCGCAGCAAGGTTGGAGACTTCCATTCGGTCTTTGGTGCAAAACAGTGCTTCACATGATCAGAGCATCAAATCAATTGAGGCCCAAATTGCACAACTAAATACTGTGTTAAGAGAGCGAGAAAAGGGAAAGCTTCCGTCTCAACCATTGCCAAATCCCGGTCACACACACAACGCACATGTTGCTTATGAACAACAAAATCATAATGTAAATGTTGTTACCACGTTGAGATCTGGTAGAGTGTTGCACAATAATGTGGGTATTAGTGATGAAACCCCTGCCGGTGCTTCTTCTTCTTCTTCTTCATCTTCTTCTTCTTCATCTTCTTCGTCAGAGCCTGTTCTTCATTCTTCACAAGGCTCTACTTCTTCTAATTCAAACGGACCCACATCTCACTCCACGATAACACCAACACTGGGATCCGTTCCAACTCCGCAATCTACTCCACAAACTTTGGACTCAACAAATTTTCAAAATGTTCCATTTCCAAACAGGTTGAGATCCAATAAACCTACTCCACAAATGGAGAAAATTGTGAAGTTATTCAAACAGGTTAGTATTAACATACCTCTCTTGGATGCAATCCAACAAGTCCCTTCTTATGCTAAAATCTTAAAAGACTTATGCACCAAGAAGAGGAAGTCACAAGTACCCAAGAAAGTTTTCATGGCTAGTGCTCTAAGTGATACTCTTACCCAACCTTTACCCCCAAAAACATAAGGACCCCGGTTGTCCTACAATTTCAATAACAATTGGGAATAAGAACATCAATCGAGCATTTTTAGATCTTGGTGCTAGTGTTAATTTGCTACCCTATTCAGTATATGAACAATTAGGCGTTGGAGATCTTAAACCCACACATTATACTCTCCAAATGGCCGACCGATCCATCACCCATCCTAGGGGTCAGTTAGAGGATGTGTTGATCAAAGTAGGGGATTTCATTTTCCCCGTTGATTTTATTGTTATGGACACACAGCCTGTAGCTAACCCCCGGAGTCAAATTCCGGTGATACTCGGTCGACCATTCCTTGCGACTTCTAATGCGGTGATCAATTGTCGAAATGGTTCGATGAACCTATCTTTTGGAAATATGACAATTGAATTCAACATTTTAAGGTTGGGAAATCAGCCCTCCGAGCCTAATGATAATATACTTGATGTTTGCTCGATCCAAGAGATCACGCGGGAGGACTGTGAGCTCAAAAAATTTCTGTTCGATCACAGCAGTTTTGACGCCACTAGTGCGTTCCTCCTTGAATCTGACACAGCTTTTACGCCTAATAATGATTATGAGTGTTTCACTTTTTTAGACGATTTTGAAGACTCACCACCCAAGTTTGAGTCCTTTGATTTTTCGGATGAGTTAGCTGAACCATCCGACTCGGTTGCTTACACTCGCTTTGAACCATTGATGAAATCCTTCGAGTTCGAGACAGTTTCACCAATTTTACCTTCAATTGTTTCACCTCCAAAACTCGAGCTCAAGCTATTGTCGTCTCACCTTAAATACGCTTACCTAGGTGAGAATGAGACCCTTCCTGTTATCATATCGGCATCTCTAGCCCTCGAGGAAGAGAAAGCCCTTTTAATGGTCTTACAAAATAATCGGCAAGCTTTTGGCTGGAGTATGGCGGACATCAAGGGGATTAGTCCCCTCATAGTTGAACACCATATACATATGATGGATGATGCCAAGCCAGTAAGGGATCCACAAAAACGCCTCAACCCCATAATGAAGGAGGCTGTCAAAAAGGAGATTGTCAAATGTCTAGATAGTAGTATCATTTACCCTATCTCTGATAGCCAGTAGATTAACCCCATTCACATTGTCCCAAAGAAATCGAGCATAACGGTCATAACCAATGAGGCGAATAAGTTAATACCTACTCGCACCCAAACTGGGTGGCGAGTTTTCATCGATTATAGAAAACTCAACGCCGCGACACAGAAAGACCACTTTCCGTTATCTTTTATTGACCAAATGCTAGAACGATTAGCTGGGCATGAATTTTACTGCTTTTTGAATGGCTACTCCGGCTATAATCAAGTTCCCATCGCCGAGAAGGATCAAGACAAGACCGCATTTACTTGTCCTTTCGGTACATTCGCTTACCGTCGCATGCCCTTTGGGTTATGCAATGCATCAGCTACTTTCCAGCGGTGTATGATGGGGATCTTTTCGGACATGGTTGAAAAAAATTTGGAGATTATTATGATGATTTCTCCATTTTCGGCGACTCCTTCGATAAGTGTTTGCTACACTTAGGCGACTCCTTCGATAAGTGTTTGCTACACTTAGACGCAGTTCTTACCCGTTGTAGCGATAAGAACCTCACTTTAAATTGGGAGAAGTGACACTTTATGGTAGGAGAGGGTATTGTTTTAGGACATGTCATCTCGCAAAATGGCATTGAGGTTGATAAAGCCACGATTGAAGTCATTTCCAATCTTCCTCCTCCCAAGTGCGTCAAAGACTTCCGAGCCTTCTTTGGCCATGCCGGTTTTTATAGACGGTTCATCAAGGATTTTAGCAAGATAGCTAGACCCTTGACTCTTTTGTTGGTCAAGGACACAACTTTTGATTTTGACTCAAGCTGCATAAAGGCATTCGAGTCATTGAAACACTCACTTATTTCTGCGCCCATTCTTTCATCTCCCGACTGGACGCATCCATTTGAAATTATGTGCAATGCATCTGATTTCGCCATTGGTGCTGTCCTTGGACAGCACATAAATAAGACGCCACACGTAATTTATTACGCTAGCCGAACATTAAATGATGCCCAATTGAATTACACAACAACTGAAAAATAATTTTTAGCCGTTGTGTTTGCACTAGAAAAATTTAGGCCCTATTTAATCGGCTCTCGAGTCATTGTTTACACGGACCACTAAGCTCTTCGCCATCTTTTCGCGAAGAAGGATGCTAAATCTCGGCTAATACGTTGGATTCTCTTGCTACAAGAATTTGACCTTGTCATAAGGGACAAGAGAGGATGTGAAAACGTAGTTGCCGACCACCTTTCACGACTTCCTTCTTCGCCTACACTTGAAGTTCCTATTAAAGACGTTTTTCCCGATGAGCAGCTCTTAACCGTGTCATGCGAACCTTGGTTCGCTGATATAGTAAATTATTTGGTCACCGGACTGATACCAAAAGATTGGTCGAATCAGGATAAACTCTGATTCCTGTCCTAAGTAAAACATTTTTACTGGGATGAACCGTATCTCTTTAAATACTGTTCCGACCAAATCATTCGTCGGTGTGTCCCCGACAACGAGTTTAAGAGTGTGCTGTCTTTTTGCTACGATCAAGCGTGTGGCGGGCATTTTGGCCCCAAGAAGACAGCAGAAAAAATCTTGCAGTGTGGTTTCTACTGGCCACGACTTTTTAAAGATGCATAAGAATACTGCAAGACATGCTCCCGGTGCCAACACTTGGGCCGGATATCTCGGAGAAACGAAATGCCGCTCCAACCAATTTTGGTTGTTGATATTTTTGATGTTTGGGGAATAGACTTCATGGGACCATTTCCCAATTCCTTTGGGAATATATATATTCTACTTGTTGTTGACTATGTTTCCAAATGGGTCGAGGCTGTGCCCAGCCGAACTAATGACAACAAAGTTGTCGTTAAATTTCTTAAAGAAAACATTTTTTTCTCGGTTTGGGCATCCTCGAGTGATTATAAGTGATAATGGATCTCACTTTTGTAATAGGATATTTGAGTCCTTAATGCGCAAATACTCCATTACTCATAAATTGTCAACACCATATCACCCCCAAACTTGTGGGCAAGCCGAAATTTCGAATCGGCGGATTAAACAAATATTGGAGATAACAGTTTCCAAAAGCCGTAAAGATTGGTCATCAAAACTGATTGATGCACTATGGGCATTCCGTACTGCCTACAAGACCGATCTTGGCATGTCTCCATACAGGCTTGTTTATGGGAAGGCTTGCCACCTTCCAGTTGAAATAGAGCACAAGGCATTTTGGGCGATTAAAGAGTTGAACTTATCCTTGGGAGATGCGGGCAGAAATAGAAAGCTGCAATTGAATGAATTAGATGAGCTGCGGGATGAGGCCTATGAGAACGCAGTAATTGTTAAAAACCGAACGAAGGTGTTCCACGATAAACACCTTATGCGCAAGACTTTCAAACCTGGCCAACAGGTTTTGCTTTATAACACTCGGTTACATTTCCATCCCGGCAAGCTCAAATCTCGATGGAAAGGGCCATTCTTGGAACGCACCGTATATCCGCACGGTACGGTAGATCTAGAAAACCCGGAGGACGGTACATTGTTTAAAATAAACGGACATCGACTTAAACCGTTTCTCACTGCGGACCCGTCGGAAGAGCTCCTGTTTTTGCAGGAGCCAATTTACTGACTGATCTTCCTCCATCTACCCCTAAATTTTCGATCATCTAGCCGAAACATTGCTTCAAACAAGTTTTGGGGTATGTATCATTTGTAACTATATAAATACAAAATAACATAAAAAATTTGAAGAAAAAAAAAATTTTGGGGTATTTTTTGAAAATTTCCAGATTTAATAAAAAAATAAAAATAAAATTTTTATTTGCAAATAATTTCCTCTTTTTAGAGGGGTTTATTTACAAATAACCAACACTTCCCTCCGTATAAATAAACCCCGACCCCTCTGTTTTCACAAACCCTAAAAATTTTTGCTTTCCTCAAACCCTAGCCGCCGCCGCTGTTTTTGCAGAAGGATCTCGTCGCCGCGCCGCCCTTCCGTCGCAAATAGCCGCATCCGACCGCGCAAGCGCCGCGCCTCCGTGCCTTCTCCCTATGATTTTCTCAGAGGCGGTTCGATCTCTGAAACTCCTCTCTGTTTTTAATTTTTTAGATCTGTAGCTTATCTGATGACACCAAATATGCAACTAGAACGTGATTTCTCACAGATCTTTCTACACACGATATATGGGAGTTACTTTGCTAATGAAATCGCACGTAGGGGCTGGAATTTTTTGATCTATAATCACCCAAACGCTTACGCCCTTCCAGATTTAGTCACTCGTTTTTACGAGTGCATGGAAGACAGGTGTCTCGCACAATATAACTTTATAAAATTACTGTGGGGTGATAGGGAGATCATAATTGATAGAGACTTCATACATGAAGTCGCTTTAATCCCTAGGATACCTGTTCATGATCAACCACTGCAGTTTGAAGATTACATGCCCTTAATGGGCAATGATTGCTCGAGGGAATCGCGGAAAGGAATCCAAGCGAGAACCCTTTTCGCTAACGTTTTAACAGTATGCCGGTGGGCACAAAACAATATTTTTGGGAGTTCCCATAACACCACATTTTTCACTCCATCACTGCATATCGTGCACACACTTATGACAAGGAACCCTAAATTCGACATGTGCACGGTTCTGCTTAACTCAATTGGTGCGGGCAAAAGGGCCGCGAACTACCCATGCCCAATGCTAGTGACACAATTGTGTCGCTATTTCCTCCCCGTGGAGGAGTTTGAATTTTACATGCTTGGAGGCATACCCGTCAAGCCTCTCATTGAGGGCGTATCTACGTCCTATACACGCTTGACGGATGTTTGGTCAAGAACAGAACCGGCGGAACACGTGCCCGCCAGAATACCTAGCTCCAGCTCGACCGCGAGCGAGGGAGAACTCACCCCCTTAGAACATGCACAGTTAATGAGAAGAGCTATTAGGGGGATTGATGAGTTGAGGGGGATGATGAGGGATCATGATCAGCGTTTGGTAGAGGTAGAGCAGGGGGTCCGAACCCTGCTGGCTAGGGAAGAGCGTTCCCGTTCACGCTCAAGGGGGCGGCGTGGGGCCGAGCAGAGAGGTCACTGCTTTTGGTAAGTTTGGGGGAGGTGGTGGTTGTAAATAGTTATCATTTGCATTGCATTTTTTTTTAATTTTTTGTATATATTTTTTCTTTTTCTTTTGCATGTTTAATTATGCATTGCATCTTTATAAAAAAATCATAAAAATTGAAAAAAATGAAAATAAAAAAAATGTAAAAAGAAAAGAAAAAATATCAAATAAAAACTGGAAAAAAAATTTAAAAATTGAAAAATTCAATTTTGGCCATAATTGACTTAAATTTGATAAGACGGTTAACTAGATAGGAAAAACTAAATCCTAGACTTAGTAAATTAAAAACCCTAAAAATAACCTTTCTTAAAATTTAACAGTAGAAAATATATGTCCTTGTAGTTTACTTAGAAATAGGCAAATTTTGAATTCACTTCTTGGGCTAAGTCAAAATAAGAGAAGAGTATTGATATTTTTATTAAAGTGTAAGTCTGAAAAATAATTCCAAAATTTAAGTCTAAATTCTGAAAATATATACCCTACAACTTGCACAAACACGAACCTTGAAGCTTGGAATAGTAGAGAATACCTTGAAATGCTCTTGTCTAAAATCCTGAGTATGAAGGAAAATAAAATTATAAGTGTGAATAAAGAGATATAAAAAAATGAACACTGGTTTTATAATTATCTAAGGCTGCATAAAATAAAAAAATATATAGCAAGGGTGCTTTATCACCTACTGCCTTAGACCAACTGGTTTGAGAGTCACTGCTAAAAGCCTTAGGTATTACAAGACGAGAAATTACGCCTTAATGCGCAAACACATTTTGTAATCGGTCGTTAGTATCTCAAGAAGTATTAACGGTCGCACGAAGAATGTGTGAGCAATTTCATCTAAAAATTCACCAACTAAAAGTACTTTGGACGATAGGTAAGAGTATAAGAGCTTGAATTGAATTTCCAAGTGTAGGGGTGATACATACACACACGTAGGGGTATGTGATTGGGGTTTGGATGAGAGATAGGAATGAAAAATAGGACTTATATCTTTAGTAGAGATGATAAAAATTCCTAAGTTGAGATGGAACCTTAGAAGGAAAATTCAAAAGATGCTGAAAACTAAGTAAATTTACATAACATATACAATCTTAAGTTAAATGATAAGGAAGCGTGAACAATATGGGTTGATAATTTCTGAGTCAAAGATAATAGAATTTCTTTCTAGAACACCGAATTAAAGAATAAAAGTCAATAGGCCAAATTGATCGGATTTTGTTGGTGGTATCCGCTGAAAACCCTCAGGAGATAACACTCCTCCTACTAGGGACACCTAGAGGTTTAACGGCTTGTTGCATGTGCTCAGTGCAATCGCGTTTCCCTGCGAATGTGAGGTTAGGTCTTTTTCGAGAATAATTTAGTTTGCTCGGGACGAGCAAAAGATAAGTTTGGGGGTATTTTTTCATATCATAATTTTGCATTATTATATTTCCCATTCTTATTCATTTTGCAAATAAATAGGTGCTTTTAATCTATGTCTGCTAAATAGTTGTAGGTTACAGGTTCTCGGAACAATACAGTGAAAGACGCTACAAAAGTGAGACTACGACCAAACAAATAGAAGAATCTTTATCATGCCTACAGTTTGAGGGACAAACGAAGATCAACGAACAATTGCATAAGGTACGAAGGCAGTACAAAGATTCAAGACTTCAACACGAAGCGAACGGGCAAAGTCCACAACATTCTGCACTGTGAAAATCTGGAAGAAACTAGAAGACATTCTGAAGAACCAAGTGAGGAAAGTAGAAGGAAAATGCAACTTGAAGCTGCACAGAAGATTTCAACCAAAGTCCCTACCACATGGCTGCGGATCTGCGGCCAAACAAGGCATATGGCCGTGGATCCACGGCCGTGCTGAGCATGTGTCGGTGCATTTTGACGGTGGGTGGCGGTGCGTTGACCAGGCTTCTCAGGGTAGTTTTGTAAATTTAGATATGGATCAGATGTAAACCTTAGGGTTTCTATAATCTATAAATAGGAACCCTACAGCTCTTTTTGGAGTATGCCTCTTTTTATTTATCTAATTTAGAATTTTCATTCCCTGTAAATGTTCAAAGAGTGCATCAAATAAAAAAGTAAGTTTTTCTTTATCTTGCCTTAGTTATTTTAATTTCTTTTCTGCCCTTGTTATAAATTCTTTATTTGTCATAGTTATTCTCCGCTAGTTAATTAGGTTATTAAAGCCAAACATCTGAATGTTGATACCTCTACTAACTTTAGTTTCAAGACATGTGTAAGTGCGTATAGTAGGGTATCAACATTCAGATGTTTGGCTTTAAGAATAGGAACTATTTTTCAGACTTATTTTTATCCTCAGATTAGTGACTTCCTTTATCTTACTAACCCTTGGAACAACGGCTCATAACTACTTATTACTAGTTTCGTTTCAGAAAACATCCTACTTTCTTATTTTTCTCAAGCTCTTCCAATATTTCAAATGTAAATGTAATTTTTCACTTTCTAATCTTTTATTATAAAAGAAAAATTTTGTGCTTATGCAATGTGTATAATGCAAAGTAATGCGTAAATATGCACAAACCTTCCCTAAACCTGTTTACAGCAATGTCCTCATTGTTGTTATCTTTTAAATCTCAAAACCTGTAGATTTGGGAGGAAAAGTGATTAATGGGGACGAGAATAAATGAAAGTGAAAATCTCCCCCAAACTTATTTTTAATCATGTGGATATTCTGTTTGGTTCTTTTTAACTCACCTCCATTCTTATGGTGAAACAATATTATTGAGACATGGAGGCGAGGCGGAAGAAATTTAGTTATGATAAAGCGGCTCCTGTAAAAACAGGAGCTCCTCCATGGGGTCAGTGGAAAAATACGGTTTTAATCTATGTCCATTCACTTTAAAAATATAACCATTTTAAATATTTTTAACTTCAACTGCCCCGTGCGGGTATACATACCGCACCACAAATGGTCCTTTCCAACGAGATTTTAGCTTACCCGCATGAAGATGGAGACGGGAATCGTAAGAAGGACTTGTTGTCCCGGGATAAAAGTTTTTCTCAAAATATTTTTATCGTGAAATACTTTAGTCTGATTCTTTACTATAACCGCATTATCGTAAGCTTCATCGCGGGTTCGCTTAGCTTATTTAATTGCAGCTTCCGAAAGTTGCCGGCATGATTTAAATCGAAGTTAAGTTTTTTAATAGCCCACATTGCTTTATGTTCGATCTCGACAGGAAGGTGGAAAGCCTTTCCAAACACTAGGCGGTAAGGAGACATACCAAGATCAGTCTTATAAGCGATACGAAATACCCAAAGAGCATCCGTCAATTTGGTTGACCAATCTTTATGGTTTTTAGAAACTGTCTTCTCCAAGATTTGTTTGATTTGCCTATTTGAAATCTCGGCTTGCCCGCTCGTTTGAGGATGATAGGGCGTAGAAAGTTTATGGTTGATTGAATATTTCCACATCAAAGTCTCGAAAGACCGATTACAGAAGTACGTCCAATTGTCGCTAATTATAGCGCGAGGGTATCCAAATCGCGAAAAGATATTTTCTTTAAGGAACTTAATAACAAGCTTGTTGTCATTAGTGCGACACGCTATCGCTTCCACCCATTTTGAGACGTAATCAACCGCTAACAAGATATATAAATTCCCAAAAGAGTTGGGAAAAGGGCTCATAAAATCAATACCCCAAACGTCAAAAATTTCCACAACCAAAATTGGTTGGAGTAGCATCTTATTTTTTCGAGAAATCTAACCCGTGTGTTGACGCCATGGACAAGTTTTGCAATGATCAAATGCATCTTTGAATAATGTAGGCCGGTAAAAACCACATTGCAAAACTTTCTCCGCCGTTTTACGTGGACAAAAGCGACCACCACATGCCTGATCATGACAGAAAGACAAAACACTCTTGAATTCATCATCAGGGACACATCTGCAAATGATTTGGTCAGGACAATAATTAAACAGATAAGGTTCATCCCAGTAAAATTGTTTTACTCGGGATAGAAATCGATGATTGTTTTGTTTAGACCAATCGCTAGGAATAAGTTCCGTTGCTAGATGATTCACAATATCCATGAACAAAGTTTCGCAGGATACGGTCAAGAGCTGTTCGTTAGGGAAAGAGTCGTTTATTGGTAAGGTCACAGTATGTGAAGAAGAGATGCGTGAAAGATGGTCGGCTACTACGTTTTCACATCCTCTCTTATCTCGTATGACAAGATCAAATTCTTATAATAACAGGATCCAATGTACTAACCTGTCTTTAACATCTTTCTTTGATAAAATATGTTTTAGTGCGGAGTGATCGGTTTAAACCACTATCGGTGAGCCAATCAAGTAAGGCCTGAATTTTTCTAATGCAAATACAACTGCCAAGAGTTCTTTCTCGGTGGTTGTATAATTAATTTGGGCATCATTCAAGGTCTTACTTGCATAATAAATTGCATGTGGCACTTATCAATGTGTTGTCCTAAGACTGCACCAATAGCAAAATCCGATACATCACACATTAGCTCAAACGGGTGGTTCCAATCAAGAGGTGATAGAACAGGGGGTGTAGTGAGAGATCTTTTAAGTGATTCAAAAGCATCCTCACAATCCGAATCGAAGTGCAATGTAGTATCCTTGGCCAAGAGAAGAGTTAAAGGTCTAGCAATTTTGCTAAAATCCTTAATGAATCTCCTATAAAATCCTGCATGATCAAGAAAAGATCGTATATCTTTGACGCATTTGGGATGAAGAAGGTTATGGATGATATCTATTTTAGCTCTGTCTACCTCAATACCTTTTCGTGAAATGACATGTCCAAGCACGATACCTTCTTGGACTATGAAATGGCATTTTTCCCAATTCAAAATTAAGTTCTTATCCTTACAGCGGGTAAGAACTGCGTGAAGATGACGTAGACAATCCTCAAAGGAGTCCCCAAATATAGAGAAATCGTCCTTGAAAATCTCCAGAAAATTCTCGACCATGTCTGAGAATATCCCCATCATACACCGCTGAAATATAGCGGGAGCATTGCATAACCTAAAGGGCATGCTTCTATAAGCAAAGGTGCCGAAAGGACAAGTAAATGTTGTTTTATCTTGATCCTTTTCAGCGATAGGGACCTGGTTATAGCCAGAGTATCCATCCATGAAACAATAATATTTATGTCCGGCTAATCGTTCCAACATCTGGTCAATGAAAGGTAGAGGGAAGTGATCTTTCCTTGTTGCGGCATTGAGTTTCCTATAATCAATACATATACGCCACCCAGTTTGGGTGCGTGTTTAGATCAACTTATTAGCCTCATTAGTTATGACCGTGATGCCAGACTTTTTAGAAACCACATGAATAGGACTTACCCATTGGCTATCAGAGATTGGGTAAATTATACCACTATTTAGGCACTTGATAATTTCTTTCTTTACCGCCTCCTTCATGATGGGATTTAACCGTCTTTGTGGGTTTCGGGTTGGTTTGGCTTCATCCATCAAATGTATATGATATTCAACAATCAAGAGACTAATCCCTTTGATGTCTGCCATTGTCTAACCAAATGCTTGCCGATTTGATCTCGAAACCATCAAAAGAGCGTTCTCTTGCTCTAAAGCTAGAGAAGCGGATATGATCACAGGAAAAGACTCATTCTCACCTAAATATATATATTTAAGATGAGAAGGTAGCAGTTTGAGATCTAATGTCGGCGGAGAGACAATAGAAAGTGGGGTAAGAGAATGATATTTGGATTCTCTAAAAAGTTCATAACCTGCATAGGATATTGACTCGGAAAGCGCTACTGACTTTTATGATGAGTCAAAAGGTTCAAACTCGGGGGTGGACTCGTCAAAGGTGTCATCACTATAATAATGTGCTAGATCAAACAATGATGTACTAATGTCGTCGCGATCATTATAGCAAAGTTCATCAACCTTGCAGCTTTCGGGAGCTATCTCGTGGACAGAACAGACATCAAGTAAATGAGCAGAAAGTTCAGATAGTTGACTTCCTGACTTGTAAATGTTAAGCTCAATTATCATTTTCCTGAAGGATAGGTTCATAGAACCGTTACGACAATTAATGACAGCATTGGAAGTGGCTAAGAAGTGTCGACCGAGAATCACCGGAATTTGGTTCTGTAGGTTCGCTACAGGTTATGTATCTAAAACAATAAAGTCCACAGGGAATATAAATTCTCCGACTTTTATCAACATATCCTCAAGCTCACCCCTAGGTTTGGTGATAGATCGATCTGCCATCTGGAGCAGGTTTTAACTCTCCAATACATAACTGCTCATAAACAGAGTAAGGAAGCAGGTTAACACTAGCGCCAAGGTCGAGTAGAGTACGATTAATATTTTTACCCCCAATAGAAATATAGATTGTAGGACAGCCAGGGTCCTTACGTTTCTTTGGTAATTGCTGGGTAAAAGCTGTGCTAACATTACTCGTCATGAACATTTTTTCCGGCACTTGAGTTCTTCTCTTTCTAGTGCACAAGTCTATAAGTATTTTCGCATAAGCCGGAACTTGTTGGATAGCATTTAAGAGAGGGATATTTATGTTAACATGTTTAAACATTTCCATAATCTTCTCCATTTGTGCGTTAGGTTTGTTGGCCCTCAACCTATTTGGATAAGGAGCTTTATCAATAATAGTTGGGTCTAACATTTGTGAAAAAGTTCGTGTGGGTAGAACGGATCCCAGAATTGGAGTGGGGATCGTTTCAAGTTGACTCAACGAGGTGGACGGAGGGTTCGAGTCTAGAGGAAAACGAAGAATCGACTCGGAAGAAAATGGACTAGATGAAATAGGGTCATAAGTGGAAGTGGAATCCGGGGTGTCATTGATTGATTTTTCATTATCAACCTGTTCACCGACTTAGTTATTCAGTACTCTTGTGGATCTCAACGTGGTAATGGCATTCACATTATGATATTGTGAGTGGCCAGGATTCGGTAGGAGTTGAGATGGAAGTTTTCCTTTCTCTCTAGCACTCATTACGGCATTTAATTGTGCAATTTGTGCTTCTATCGATTTTATACTCTCACCTTGGGAGGTAGAGTTCTTCTTTATGGTATCGATAGAAGACCTTATATCAGCCGACATTTGCATGGAATGTTTCATAAACAAATCCAAGATACATTCGAGTGAAGAGAAGTTTTTGGTACCGGACGTATGGAAAGAATTATTATAAGGTGCAGAATTGTTGGCAGAATTTTGAAAAGTTTATGGTTGAAAGGGGTACTGATTCTGTGGTGGTTGTTGTTGCTGTGGAGAAACCCTTTGATAGTTATTTTGGTTTGGAACCGTATTTTGAGTTTGGTGTTGGTTCCAAGCAAAATTAAGGTGGTTCCTCCAACCCTGATTATATGTGGAAGAATAAGGATCGTTTCTAGGTCGCTGCTGAAAAGCAGCATTAGTGTGTTCTTGACCTTGAAACAGAGAATTCAAAGGACATTCTTCCGTCAGATGTGATAGATCGGAACAGTATCCACACACGGTTTTAGGGAGCGTCACCTAGTTTAGGGAGGCTAATAAAAATTTGTTTTCCATAGCTTCGAGTTTCTTTTGCATTGCTGCCATTTCGGCTTTTGCTGCTATGGAAACATCAAGTTGATGGATACCTCCCCTAGATGATGGTAGACTAACGCTCTCCCATTGCAAAGTTCTTTCAGCAAAATCTTCAAAGAATTTCCAGGCTTCACCATCATCATTAGACATGAAATTGCCTTGATACATGGTTTCAAGCATCTGCTTTGTCGTTGGATTAATACCCTCATATATAATTCGGCACAGATCCCATTTATGGATTTCGTGATGAGGACATTAGACAAGCATATCCTTGAACCGTTTAAAGTATTTCCAAAATGGTTTATTAGGAAGCTGGGTAAACTGGTTGATTTCGCTCCGAACACGGGCAGTATTATGATTAGGATAAAATTTCTTAAGGAATGCTTTAACGAATTCATCCCAATTGGAAATAGAGTGTGCGGTTGTGTTATAAAGCCACTTTTCGGCTAAATCGCACAAAGTAAATGGGAGAAGAAGTAAACGCATAGCATCCACAGAAAGTTATGAGGTGCCCATCATAGCACATATGTTTTCGAATTTGGTGATAAAAACGTATGTGTCTTCAAACTCTAGACCGTGAAATTTAGGCAAAAGATTGATAAAGTGTGGTTTGATTTCAAAATTATCCCCATTGGCTGGTGGAATAGAAAGACAAGTAGAAAGAGGACCATGTATAGGGTAGCATCTCTCTTGGAGAGATATACGCGGTAGATTCTGCGCACCTGTGGGTGGTAGCAGAGTGGTGTTATTAAAATTTGATGGAGAACCGTCCATCTCGGTGGATGTTGTAGGTGGTGAGGAAAAAGAAGATGAAGAAATACCGACTTCGGAGTCGATAGAAGAAACGCGGACAAGACGGGTACTAGAATCCCGTATTCAGCCAAGCATGCACTAAGCGGGTTTAGCGCAGGTGGCAGCACTAATTTTTTTTATTTAAACTAAAAAGAAAAGTTTGTTTTGAAAAAAAACGGATTTAGACAAATCACAAAAATGCACAATCAACCCTAGATCTAAGTCACCTAGGTCAAGTCACTAGAGCGATATAACATTTCAGAAAATATAAAATATTATTTTTGGAATATAATATTAAAATAATATATTTCGCGAAAACTACTCGATTTGCGAATTTGGGGTTTTCGTAAAATGGTATAAATATATACCCATAATTGTGAAATAATTGGAGATTAAAATGATTTATTCATTTAAAAATATATTTATTGGATTTGGCATTTTTATAATTAATTATATACTAGTTTAAAATTAAATTTTGATTAGTGTACTACTAATCGCGATTAGGCCAAATCCGTCTTTTTAATTAATCATGGCCAGTGCACCATGACATGCTGCATTTTTGTTGCATGTTGTTTCATTTGTATTTGTTGATATTTGGCTTTAAAAGAAAAGAAAAAGAAAGACAATTATTGAGGAGAAAGAGGGGGACCAAATGATGGCATGGGAGCATGCCATGAGAGAGAGGGGGAGGATGGCATGGCACCCTTTGACCTTTCCTTCATCTCACCCTCATTTGTTCTTCAACTCCTTCATCATCTTCATCTTCATCTCCTTCCTCATCCTTCCTCCACCTCCTCCACCTCCATGGATCACCTCAAAAACCTTGCTAAAACCCCAAACTCCCTTCATTAAAAATGATCCCCACCTCTCTACAAACCCCATGGATGCTTCAAAGTTGGATTTTGAAGACTTTGAGCAACTCAAGAATTTTCTTGAGTTGCCAAATGAGGTATTTCTTTCACCCTTAGTGTAGTAATTGATTTCCTTTTGCTTCTATTTTAGTTTAGAATGGATTAAGTGAGGTTTAGTGATCTTGGAGAATTCCAAGTTGTGGTTAGGGTTTAATTTGAATTGAGATGGTGCAATTGATCTTTAGTAGTGACCTTAAACCCCGGTAGTGTTAATCTTATAGACTAAAACTGAGATAAAACCCCAAGACTTGGACTTTAGAAACTTTTCGTGTCGGTTTGTGAATATTGTATGCCTACAGGAAATCTAGAGCAATTTGAGAACGTTTTAAGACAATCAAACAACCCCAGAGACCTAGATGGACCCCTATAAGACCACTATCAAAAGACGAGACCCAAACTCCATGATAAAACCGAGCAGGCCGGATTTAGGGGTGATGTCGCTGGGTCATTTGTGGGTTTTGGTGTTAGAATTGGTTCTGTAGCTCGCATACCCCATGTACTATCCCACTGTATTGCTTGTTTAGCCTAATTTTACCTGAGACTAAATCTGGAACCATTTTCTTGGGTTATTGTTTTGGTTTTGTGAGTTTTAATGACTTGAACTTTAGATATTGTGTTTTGTCTCGGTCACTTGACGTTTGTACGTCGATATCGGGAGTTGTTTGGTTGTTTTTGCATACGTAGGCTATAGGTTCTAAATTATGAGCGCACCGTGTGCCGTATCGGATTTTCGGACGTTGATTTTAATAGAATTGTCATTTGTGTATTGATTGTAGGTACCTTCGTGTGGATCCCGAGACGACGGAGCACATCGACTACGGCTGAACAAGGAGTTCCGCAGGTGACTAGATTTATATCTACGGGGGAAGTCGGGTGGATGGCGTATAGCACCCATGCAATTATAAAATGGAAATCGATATATAGAATATATTCGGAGAAACCTATACTAGGAACCTATGGATGGGATTAAAGGTTTTAGTGTGAAATGATATGATTGATAAGGATGTCTCGAATTGATATATAAGGATATGAAACATGAATGTGAATCACGATAAATATATGTGTAGTTGCAAGAGAATAAGTATGAGATTTATAGTAGCATGATATGAGATCGATAAATACGACATGAGATTAATAAGATAGAATGTATATGTAAGATGACTTGATGTGAGATATTGATATGATGAAAAGAGTATATGAGGAAATATGATGACTTGGCTGAATATGTCAATATACAAATGCGAGGCGATATGAGAATATAGATACGTTGGCCAAGACATGACTTGAGATATATGTGTATATATATAATTATGAGAATAATGAGTGATATGACGTACGAGACGTTAGGTCCGTACCCTCATTTTCATATAGGTTGATAGAATCCCTACTTATTAAATACCGCCGTACGATGGGTTATACCGTACGTGATGTTGTGAGGCTGAATGCCGATTGATAGATTCATCGACTCGAATATGTTATAGATACTGATAACTCTTGTCTACACTGCTTAGCTTAGCATTTATGTAGATGTTTGATTAGATAGGTATACCTTATAACATGGCGCTTACGATTTGCTTTCTGCTACGTTTATGAGATTCTCACTGCATTACATATACCTGTGCTAGTTCACCTACACAATTATCGATGATGCGTATGTTACACTTACACAGATTGCCGGCTCACACAATTTCATCATCGAAAATTGCCATGTCACTTACACAGTAGAATTGCTATATCATGCTATTACTCTTAATTGTTCAGTACATCAGTATTCTATATTGCATGATATACCTGCTATGCTCATATTTCTGTTCTATGTTTGCATACATCATGCTTTATGATTATACGCATTGAGATGTTGTTTTTATAAGATCTCTGGATTTGAGAACCGTGGTTATATTTTAAAGGAAATGGTGTATTGTTTTGAAAACCCGATTTCTCTTGATATGATATTTTGAGGCGTCCACCATGAGTTTTCTTGGTTCTAAGCTATGAGTATACCCGATTCGAGGAGCAGTAGGCACCATCTGCGGGTACATGGTAGACCCGGTGAGGTACCCCGGGGCAAGAAGACTCGTAGAGTTAGGCGGTGAGCCTAGCAGGGGAGCACTACCTACCGGTGATAGTTTGGACCCGGCGGTTATCCGGAAGATACCGACCGGAGTCGTGAGATGGATATGAGGGTCGATCAGAGTAAGCGGCGCTTGAGGGCCGATCTGAGGATGCGGCGCCTGAGATATGAGGATTTACGTGTCGATACTGGACACGGGTTTTCATGATGTTTCAAGTGTCGGTGTTGAACACTAAGGTTCCATGATTTTGATGTGTCGTTGATGGACACACGTTGGTTGATATCCTCATATTTACATGCATATGCTTTCATGATGTTGTTGTGTCATTGATGGACACGTGGATGATATCAAGATACATACAGACATTGATTATATTGTCGGCATATATGTAGACACGGTCATCCTAGATATCGTAGTATTACCTTCATGATATAGTTGACCCAGGAAATTGTTGTTTTATTCGATTTCTACCTGCTGATGTTTTCTACTCATGAGTTGGAAACTCACCCCTGTTGTGCCATAATTCTTGCAGGTTTGACCGTATGGATCAGTAGCGGTATCACTGGCACACAGCTTGCTTTCGGTGATTTGCTTTGGTAGGTAGGACATATTGGATCGTGCCACTTTTGTATTATTATTCCTGTTATATCTAGTCAACTCCATCAATCAAAAACTAGTATTTGTATAAGTAGTAAGTAAGACTTGTTGTTGCGAGACTTAGAGCGATGGGTTATATGTTCGCTTGGGGGATTTGATGTCTTGTTTTATTTACCTTATTCTTGTGTTGATCTTCGCCGTTGGGCGTCGTATACATATATTCCTGACTTGCATAGTTGTGATTCCGCCGATTGGCGAAGAGCTAGGTCCCGCTTGGGGATGCATTTTATATTATCATGTATATGTGGTTTTGGTTTTAAAAAATACAAGGGAGGTGCTACCCAAGTTTTTAAAAAAGACGAAACATGTTTTCAACTAGTATAATCCATTTGTATTTTCATGTTCCATTATCTATGCATTTAAGAAAACTTTTGATTTCATCATACCTTTATTTTAAAACTTCACCTCTTTTATTTTCTTTAAAAAGGTTTAGATTTCTGGGCTTTGGCTTACTTAAGTTACGTTACGCCTTTAGACGTTGCGTGATTTTTAAGTGCCGGTCATGAACTAAATTTAGGGTCGTGACAACCGTTCCTAGACTTCCAGAAGACAAATCGCAGGATCAATCCTCTACTATCTCTTTATCCCTCTTTTGGTCAGGTAAGTGGGAGGTATCCTCTATGTAAATAGTAGGCCTAATTAAGTAATCACTTGCTTTAGACACACTTGCCTAGAAACCACAAAAAATGCGGATAAGCAGTAGATTACCCACGACCTTCCTATGTCCTAATTGAGTGCGACGGTCCTTAGAGTCTTGGTCTAGATATTTTTATAATTAATGAAGAGTGATGCGGATGCTAAGTTTGTGATTTGTGGGGCTTAGGAAGGGTAATGAAATCCCTACCTAATCTGAATTTGGTCTTTGCCCCTTAATTGTCAATATTACAATATGCACAAACAACCAATATCAGAACACGCAACAAAAATTTTTTAAGCGGCGAATTTTTACAAAGAATCCTACAGAAAAATTGTTATTGGACTTTTCAGAGGAGAGAGGAGAAGATAGGAAATATACCAGAGAAAAATGAAGCCAAGAATCACTTAGCCCACCGCGGTTCCGCCGCGAAAATAGCCCTAATGCCGCGGTTCCGCAGCCAATATGAGAATTCTTGAAAATATTTTTTCCTGTACTTGCTTCACTTGCTCCTCTGGTCTTAATGAAATGCTCTGAATGTTTATCTCGCTGCTACAGTGATTCCAGATCCCCTTGCAAAATTCGCACACTAATCGTTAAGCACACGATGCGTTCTTGATTTATATTTCAATGTAATAATAATACTTCAACCCAAATAGCAAGAAAGAACAAATTACGTATGAATTCCCCGGCAATGGCGCCATTTGATTGATGCTCAAAAAAATGATGTATGTAGTAATGAAGAGATGTTTTAGAAGTAAAGTAACCGCAATCAGTAACGGTGTCGCATGTAGCTAGATCTTTAGTGAGTACGGGTCGTCCTCTGGGATTCGTGGAATTTTATCGTTTTTGCTTTAGATCGGTTGAAAGAAATAGTAAAGAAAATAGTTCAAGATTTAGTTGAAGTGATAGTTTCAAGAAAATCAAGAAATTGTTTTCAAGAAAGAAAATCAAGAAAATGTTCAAGATCTAATTATCAAGAAAATATGAAGAAGGCTTGCAAGATTCAATCGGACTTAGTAGCCATGGATGACTAATAAAGATGACTCATCTTATCTATTGATAGTTTAACACTAGATTGATGGTGATGAATGCGGATTAAGGTTTTTTGGAAGAAACTGGAGTTTCTTCACTATCGTCCCTTGTCCTTTCATTGATCCCATTCATTTTCTAGCCCTTCACAAAAAGATCGTCAATCTTATCTCAAATCGTGGTCAAGATTATCAAGAATTTGATATCGCGCCCGATGAGGATGTTGACGATTCTTTTGTGAAAGTTTGTAAATTTCATAAGACTTAAAAAGAGTATAAAATTTTATCATCCATCGATCTACCCTAATCCTACGAATCCTATCAAGCGGAGATTTACTCGCGCATCATGAAAATCGAAGAAAGATTAGAAAAAGAATTCATAATGCGGAAATTAAAAGAAAGAGAAATTGAAACTAATTAGCACCTTTATTATTCAACTTCAAATTACAACTTCTTCAATCCGAGATTACAAGAAAAATTACTCTCGATCACTCCCTTGAAGAGGTAATTTTTCCGTCGATCTTCACGTCGCTCGATCACCGTGAGTCTTGGATCTGTTATGGATCGCGTGCTCATCGATGATGATCGGCTTCGTATAAAGGAGTCTTGAATGACGTCGCTCGATGAGTTTCTCAATAATTCTTGATCTTGGATCTTAGATTTGTTTAATTTGTTATCTCTTTTCTTGATTTGATTTGATCAAGAATTGGGATAAATTTGGGAAAAATTGGAATCCTTTCAATGTAGCCCTAGGTCCTTTTTATAGCCCCTAATCAAGCTTCCCTTATAAGTTAGGTTGTTACAAAGAACCTTCCAGAGAACTAGGTTTTTATAAAGAAGCATCCCCAACAAGCTAGGTTGTTACAAAGAAACTTCCAAAGAACTCCCGAACCCCAAGTCCCTGAATCGGCCACGGATCCACGACGACTCGGCCTGACTCGGCCGCGGTTCCGTGGCTGATTGGTGGGTTCTTGGATTGAAACTTCAGGATTATTCTCATGTTGGTCTTTGGGTATTTATGTGATATCTGGAATCTTCTTTTCTTTTCTGAATCTCTGTCAGTATTTGCTTCTTCGACTTTCTTTACTGTGTCGGCAGATTCGTGATTCCTGATGTCTGACCTGAGCTTAATCTTGCAGAATATCTCAATGAAGAATGTTAGTTATATTTGACATACAAAATATTATGCGTGAAATATTAAACATACAATTTCCTTCATACTGTTGATTATAATATATAACACAGGGTAAATGGTATTTTGCAGATAAACTTCTAATATGTGTTATATTTATAACAAACACCTTTAGATGATTAAGAAAAGTAAGGAAATTGTCATGTTAAAAGTGCACTATTTTCGACTGAACAATATCCTCTCCCTTTTT
The DNA here is from genome assembly GCA_030015575.1 of Agapanthus africanus. NCBI lineage: Eukaryota > Viridiplantae > Streptophyta > Magnoliopsida > Asparagales > Amaryllidaceae > Agapanthus > Agapanthus africanus. The sequence goes on along the minus strand of CM057338.1, from coordinate 317,168,275 downwards.
TCGAATTTATTATGTTTTACTAACGCTCTCTTCCTTAATAGATATTTCTGCTGAAGAGGCTCTCTCGGTTTCCCTCAAGTCGTTTGAGGAGGAGGAGAGGCTCCGTTCCTCCTTGGGCCTTGGTATGCTTCGCTTCACTACACCTTTATATTTTTAGTTCCTTTTATTTATGATCTGACCCTTTTCTTTATCCTATTACAGGAACCACCACAACCCAGGTTGTTCCGAATGTAATGCCAGCCCTGGGTGGTGATGTAGAAAAGCCTTTAGAGACATCAGTTACGGCTAAGGCCCTCCCAAGGCCACCGTAGGAGATGTTGCTGAAGATGCCTATGATGGATGTCACAGCGGATCCGAAGGCCGAGCTCGATTTGGATGACGACGTCCCGCTGTCAGAAGTTTTAAGGAGGTCGGTTCATACAGCCCAGGCTGAAAGGAAGCGTAGAAAGCATGCTGCGAGGGAACGTCGGGCTGTCTTAGCCACGGGCGCAGGTTCGAGTGAAGTTTGACCTTCTGTCATTCCCATGGCGGGTGTCCCTTCTGACTTGTCTATTGCTCATAGGCGAGTTGTGTGTGCGGCTCGGGAAGAGGCCGAGCGGTTGCTTCAAGGTATAACAACGCGCGGTCCCTTATTAGAACTTAGTAACCGTTTTTCCTCGAATCATGACACTTTTTTTTTGTTATAAAGCATGGCCATGTTCTGGTGATGGCCTGGCAGGTGAAGTGCCAGCGACTAAAGATCCTGAAGTGGCCAATCTTTCTCTGGAATCTGAGACCGCTCCGACTGTCGCCTCTTCTCCCTGTGGATTCTTGATATCGGTAGGGGATGCCAGCATTATAACTGCCCTTATCGAATCAGGGGATGAAGATGGGGGTGCTGAATCCACTTTCCCAGTGGCAACCGAGGAAGCCATCACAACTGGTGACGCTTCAGGCACTGTCTCAGTTTCTGCTCTGTCAGGTACTCCATGAGTTATTACCTTTGAGTTTTTAATCCCACTAGGTATCTAATGATATCTTCTTTATCCTGAGTATAGGTGCAGTAGACCCTAATGTTGTATTGACTGAAGAATTGCCTCCGGTTATTGCTCTGACTGCTACGGTTCCACCACTTTCTTCTGCGTCTCTCCGAACTCTGGAAGGTGAAGATTTATCATTTCTTTGCTTCAGTATACATACTATTTTCCTGTGTTGACTATATATTGTTGCAATCCTGCAGGAGTGCTCTTTGATCGCTTACACCAGGTGTTAAGCCCGCATATTGCTTTCCAATCGGAATTCGTTCCTCTTTCCGGCACGGGTTAGTATACTTCTTGCTTGGTGTTTCTTCTTTTCATTCTATTGCTAAGCTTTCCACATGTTGACCACAGTACCACGGCTCGAGGGACGAAGTGAAGTGATAGCCGAGTCTCCTGTGCTCCTTGTTGTGCCGCCTTCAACAGATGGTATGATAGATCTCGTCCATCAGCCGTCTTCTTTATTATTTTTTTTTAAATTGAAATCTGACCCCCTCATTTGTGCGTGATTTATTTTGCAGCAACTACACCGGCTTCGGTTCCTTTTGAGTCTCGCATTCCTATGCCTATGGGGCCTTTTGCTAAGCATCAATCTTCCAGGGGTGCGGCAACTAGCAAGCGGATGTTATGTGAATTTATCGAAGATCTTGATGCCGAGGCTCTCACCTCTGCTGCGTATTTCGTTGATGAAGTCAATCCTATGTTGGCGACACTTGTGAACTTCCACAGCGAAGATTTCGTCGACTTTTGGGTCGACTATTGTAAGAGGATTGAAACCTGTCTACATAAGATCGAGCTCAAGCGTATTGCGTCTAAAGTATTTACCTTGAAGGCCCAGCGGGTCGCATGGATTAACCAAAGTGCCAATTTCATTCAACATTTTGAACAGAAGTTGACCCTGAAGCGGAAGGAGCATGAGACGGCTTATGGTGAATCCATCAAATTGTGCGCCCAGCTTGAAACGAATGCCACGTAGCTGCAAGTTATTTTCGAAAACCTCCAACAATGTATTTCTGATGGGCTAGCGCTAAGACAGAAACTGGACTTTACCGAGCAGGGCATACAAGATTGCGAATTTGCCAAGCAGGAAATCGCTGAGAAGCTTTCATCATGCTTGCAACAACAGGCTCAAATTGAAGCGGGGTTGGCCGCCGTAGAAGCATGCGAGGAGGAGCTGCGGGGAGCGCATGAGCAGGTTATCAACTTGTTGAAAGCCCCGCGTTTTTAACAATTGTAATTGTATTCCCCCTTTTGTATTAATTGTATCTTTCAAACACTTTGATTTGTGAATAAGAATATACATTTTTTGCATGCGCTTATTTGTGTCTTAATGTGGCACTAATTAGTTTATTTACTCGTTTCGGAGTCTGTAGTTTATTCAATCGTTTCGGAGTTTCTAGTTTACCCACTCATTTCGGAATTTGTAGTTTATTCACTCGTTTCGGAGTTTCTAGTTTAGGGACTCATTTCGGAGTCTGTAGTTTATTCACTCGTTTCGGAGTTTCTAGTTTATGGACTCATATCGGAGTTTGTAGTTTATTCACTCGTTTAGGAGTTTCTAGTTTATGGACTCATTTCGGAGTTTGTTTAGTTTACCTCCCTTGGTTTTACAGGCAAACTTATCCTAACGTTATATATAGATAACCCCTGCTCTTTGCGACATAGGTCTGTTGGGTTTTGTGGTACTAGGGCTTTAGTTCGCCATACCGTCGCGTTGGCTGATGTATTCCTCGATATGCAGTCTTTAAGTTGTTGTTCGAGTAGCCGCACGACTGTCATGTCTCTGATCCTTTCGGGGGCTGGACAAGACGTCTTCAAGTAATCTCCTTAGGTTATATGACCATCGGAAGAGCAAGCGTTAGGAATTTGCCATGTCGCTCTTTACTTGAGGTTAGGCTCAGTTTGGAGCCCCGATGAGTCATAACCACTCTGCCTGGTGTGGGATGATTTCCGATAGTCTCTTAGGCTTTATATGACTTGCCATCGAGATCCTGAAGCTAGGAATATGCTGTTGCTTCAATTTGATTTGGCTATTTGGAGCCTTTGTTGACATTACACATGCTGTAACGAGAAGAATGTCGGGCTGGAGCTGGGATTTTGCCGTCACTCCTTTTTGTTTTGGCTATTTGGAGCCTTTGTTGACATTGCGTCTGCATCCTGCTAGAATGAGAAGGTACACCAGGGTTGTTTCTAAGTTGTATATAAACCGTCAAGACTTGGAGCTAGGAATTTTCCATGGCTCCGTTTTGTTTCGACCTTTGGGCCTTTTGTTGACGTTGCGTCTACATCCTGCTGGAATGAGAAAGTATGCCGGGGTTGTCTCTAGGTTGTATATAAACCGTCAAGACTTGGAGCTAGGAATTTGCCATGGCTCCACTTTGTTTCAACTCTTGGGCCTTTTGTTGACGTTGCGTTTACATCCTGCTAGAACGAGAAGGTACGCCGGGGTTGTCTCTAGGTTGTATATGAACCATCAAGACTTGGAGCTAGGAATTTTCCATGGCTCCACTTTGTTTTGACCCTTGGACCTTTTGTTGACGTTGCGTCTACATCCTGCTGGAATAAGAAGGTACGCCGAACTGATCTCTAGACTGTGGATGTTGCCGTCGAGATCTGGCTCTCCCTTTGACGGAGCCTAGTGGGAAAATATGATTCTCTTTTTTCATTTATGCCGATGGATTGTATACAGGGGTCAGTGTAGACTCACCTGCAGGGCAGAGGAAATTTTATTTTTTTTAATTTCCGCGATGCTCTATCTTTTCAGCTTTTCATATCGCGAAAGTCGTGATTGCCCAATAATTTCGGCTATTTATCGTGGTGCCCAATCATGTCGGCTATTTTTATATTTTTACTCGCTCCTTTTTATTGTGAGTTGCCCAAACATTTCAGCTGTTTCATATGCATATTTTTGGCTCGCTGATTTTTATTGCGAGTTGCCCCATCATTTCGGCTATTTTATATGCATTTTTTTGCTCGCTGATTTTTTATTGCGAGTATAGAACTTAAGATCTGACACCAATCTTGGTATCAGCATCGCTGCGACTGGAATATTGTAAGGAGTGAATCATCATTTGCCTTGAAAGGACTTGGAGCTTGACACCTGCTTAGGCATCATCATCGCTACCACTGGAATATTGCCAGGAGCGAATCAACATTTGCCTTTGTCGATTTGAACAAAGATGGATTAGTAGATAGGGTTAGGATCCTGTTGACTAAGACTTTTCAACTTTATAAGCCGTAAGGGTCTCATAAAGTTATTTCTTCCTACAAGTCGTGAGGATCTCGTAGATGTATTTTCTCCTTAGAAATTGAGGGGATTCCTAAGTGTGTGCTCTCCCTTGCAAGTCATAAGTATTTTACAAGAGTGTTTTCCCCCTATAAGTCGAGGGGACTTACAAGTGTCATTCACCATATCGGGACATTTCGTACCATTGGGGCAACTAGGTGAGGGCTATATTTATTTATGCCTGTGGATTGTATATAAGGGCCAATATTAGACTACCTGTAGGGCAACTTGGGAGATATGATGGCTTAAGAATGGGTTTAAGTGCTTGTAGCTTAAGGCTTTTGAATCCTATAAGTCGTGAGGGTCTCATGGGGGAGTTCTCCTTACGAGTCGAGAGGATCTCGTAAGTGAAAATTTTACGAGATTGCGCCCTTCCGGGTTTTCACAAACTCACCAGTAGCCCTGCTGTTTTTACTTACGGCGCCCTTTCGGGTTTTCATCCTTGCCTATTTTGCTTGTGGACATACCATTTTTTTTGTTTTTTTAACGAGATTGCGCCCTTCCGGGTTTTCACAAACTCACCGGTAGCCCTACTGTTTTTACTCACGGAGCCCTTTCGGGTTTTCATCCGTGCCTATTTTGCTTGTGGACATACCGTTTTTCTTTTTCATTTTCTTCTTTTTTTAACGAGATTGCGCCCTTTCGGGTTTTCACAAACTCGCCGGTAGCCCTGCTGTTTTTACTCACGGCGCCCTTTCGGGTTTTCATCCGTGCCCATTTTGCTTGTGGACATACCCTTTTTTTCCTATCGGTTTGCCAATGGGACTTGAGTTGCAGTCTTCACCGTTGGATCTTTGATTGCAATATAAATCTCAAGAGAGAATATCGCCATATTTGGGGCGATGAACCATGTTTGAGGCGGCGCCCTAGTTTAAGGACATTCCGGTCCATTGTTAGTTTAGGTACATCTCGGTCCATGGCCAGTTTAAGGACGTAGTGGTCCATGGTTACCATTTTCGAGGCAACGGATCTTCTGGATACTACTTTCAGGGTTCTGATTCAGAAAGATAGCGAGCGGACACGGGCGTCGTCATCTATCATTGACCTGAATCGTAACCTGTTAGGCGTAGTATCTTTTGAGGAATCGGCCATTTATTGGCCGAAAGGGTCTTTCGCCATGCATATCCATGAGCAGGTAGGCCAGACCTTGGTAGACCTTGTCTATGACGTATGAGCCCTCATAATTCAGCTCGAATTTCCCCCATTTTGCACGGTTGGGGGATCATAGGTCGTTTGACAACTAGCACGAGCTCGCCTTGGCGGAATGTTCTCGGCCTAGTCAATCTTTCGTATGAGCGCGTCATCCTTGCCTTGTAAGCTTCTCGGTTTTGCTGCGCAATGAAGCGAGATTCATCGAGGGCGTCGAGCTCCTCATGCCGAAGATGGGCATTTTCTTCATCCGTCGGCTCGTATCAAACTGCTATCCTTAGAGAAGGGAGTTTTGTTTCCAAAGGAAGGACTGCTTCTGTGCCGAATACCAACACGTATGGTGTTGTATTCGTAGCCGTTTTAAACGTCGTTCGGTATGCCCAGAGAGCTTCATGCAGTCTCTCATGCCAGTCCTTTTTGTTTCTCGATACTATTTTCTTTTTAATCTTCGTCAAGGTCTTGTTGAAAGTTTCAGCTAGACCGTTGACACGAGGATTGTACACTGAAGAGTATCTCCAATCTATTTTATATTGTTCTGCGAAGCGGCTGATTTTATGGCTCCTGTAGGCTGGCACATTATCTGAGATTATCCATCACGGAGTGCCGAACCGATAGATGACATGCGTCCTGAAGAAATGGAGGATATTCTCCGTCTTCACTTCCTTTAGCCGTACTGCTTCTGCCCACTTAGAAAAGTAATCGGTCGTTGCTAGTATGAACCGATGTCCTTTGGATGATGCTGGTTCAATGGGGCCAATTATGTCGGTTCCCTACATTTCGAACGGCCAGCTAGTTACGGTTGGGTGTAGCGGCTTTGGACGTTGGTGGATGAAGTCCTCGTGAATCTGGCATGAGTGGCACTGCTTCGCATATTTGAGGTAGTCCTGAATCATTGTGGGCCAATAATATCCCATCCTTTTGATCTTCAGCTTCATCTTTGGCCTGGCTTAATAAGAACCGCAGAGTCCGTTGTGAGTTTCTTGAATGACTCTCCTTGCTTCTCCTGGCCCCAAGCACCTTAGCCACAAACCGTCAAGCGATCTATTGTATAGAGTATCATTGCCGAAAGCGAAAGACAGATCCCGTTTCATGAGATGATGTCTTGACGACACGTTTTCGGGTATTCGATGGGATTTGAAGTAGTCTATGAAGACTTCCCTCCAATCCTTGACCTTTCCTTCGTCTTCTATTTGGAGGACCGCTTTTTTTGGTCGTTTCTTTTCCTTCAGATGACTCTGTTAAATCCTCCGAAGATATCTTTATTGGCGTAAGAACTCGGCGGCTTTGCACGATGATCTTTATGTCATTGAGGTCTTCGTCGGTCAATTCTTTAGCCAATCAAGCTATTGCATCCACTTTGCTGTTTTCCATGCACGGTATACTCTCCAAGACGTAGGAGAGGATTTGTGTCAGCAGTCGCTGCACTCTTTCACCATACCTAATCAGTTCTGGCTTGCATGTCTGATAGTCTCCATTTACTTGGCTGAAAATGAGCTAGGAGTCTCCATATATGAGGAGGTCTTTGATTCCCATATCAACAGCGATCTTGAGACCTGTTATCAAAGCTTCATATTCAGCTTCATTGTTAGTTCTTGGCTCCGTCAGGGAGAAAGCGTAATGCAATATCCTTCTTTGCGGGGTCACATAGATAAGGCCTATCCTAGCTTTGATTATTGGGGTGTTATGCTTCTGCTTCTTCATGGAAGATGCTTCATCGAAGTAGAGTTCCCATCGGGCACCATTCTCTTTTTCCTTTGCATCGAACGCATATTCATCCGGTAACTCACAATTTAAGGAGGGTCGGAGGGTATCGGATGCTCGGCGAGAAAATCAGCGATGGATTGGCCCTTCACTGCTTTGAGAGGTTGATACGTTATCAAGAATTCCATCAGGAGGAGGGACCATTTGGCGAGCCTTCCCGTTAGTATGGCCTTAGACATTAGATATTTGAAAGGATCCGCCTTTGATATAAAATGGACCTCATGTGCCAAGGCATAGTGTCTAAGCTTCGTTATCGTGAAGATTAGTGCCAGACAATGCTTTTCGATGGGGGAGTAGTTATTTTCTGCCCCCAGGAGAACTCGACTCAAATAGTTCAGAGCTCTCTCCTTTCCCTGGTCATTCTCCTGTACCCATAGGGCATCCAGAGAACCTTCAAGGGCCGTTAGGTATAGGATAAGCAGTTTTCCCTTAACCGATGCGGTCAACACTGGCGGATTTTGTAGGTATTGCTTAATTCGTACAGTGCATTTTGGCACTTATGATCCCAGACAAACGGGGTCCCCTTCTTCATTAAATGACCGTAGGGACGGCATTTTCCGGAGAGGTTGGCTATGAACCTCCGGATATACGCGAGCTTTCCTTGGAGAGACCGCAGTTGTTTGAGAGTTCTCAGCGTGGGCATTTCCGTAATCGCTTTGATCTTTGATGGGTCTATTTCGATGCCTCGGTATCATATGATGAATCCTAGGAATTTGCCCGAAGAGATTCCAAACGCACATTTTAAAGGATTCATCTTCAGATTATATTTGACGTTGGAACACTATATTCAAATGTTCCCAGTGTTCCTCATACGATTTGCTTTTCACCACAAGGTTGTCAATATAGCATTCTACAATCTCGTATATAAGGTCATCGAAGATCTTCGTCATGGCCCTCTGATAGGTAGCGCCAGCGTTCTTCAGACCAAAAGGCATTACCCTGTAGCAGAATATGCCCAACGGAGTCAGGAAGGCGGTATGCTTTTGGTCTTAAGGATGCATTTTTATTTGGTTATACCCTGAAGATCCATCCATGAAGGAGAAAACCTCATGGGTAGACGTGTTATCTATCGTCAGCTCGGTAACTGGTACCGAGAAGTCATCCTTTGGGAAAGCTTTGTTGAGGTCCCGAAAGTCTACACAGATGCGCACCGTCCCATTTTTCTTCATTACTGGAACAATGTTGGCAATCCAGTCGGGATATTGAACTTCTTGGATGAAGCCGGAGTCAATTAGTTTCTTGACTTCGGCGTTGATACTCATCTCGAATTCGAGCCACGTTCTTCTTGGCGCCTGTTTGATTGGCTTGACGTCCGGCGATATAGCCAGTTTATGCACCGCTATTTTTGGATCTAATCCCGGCATCTCGGAATTGTTCTATGCGAATCAGTCTTTATATAGTATAAGCACGTCCTTTAGTGTGGCTACCTATTTTTTAGACAACAGCTCACTGACGAACGTGGCCTCGGCTCGTTTTCCGTCCCTAGGTCAATTCTTCTTAGGTTGTCCGCCGTGGTATGTATCTCGTCTTCCAGCTCTTTTGGCGCTGGTGGAAACTCTGAGATCTCCTCCTCCTCGTCCTCATTTGTGAAGCACTTGAAGAAGTCATCTATATTCTTGTGCTCTCCCTCCTTTGAGAGTGTTATCATGTGGCAAGTACGAGTTCGCTTCCATTCTTGGTGTTGAGCTGGTCTTGTCCTCACGGTATAGGTCCTCTTTGGCTCATGCTTTTGTGGTGGGGTCACCCTCTAGCTGTTGGACAAAGCGAACATACCCTGTTGATATTGGTCTTCGACCCGGTCTTTAAAGGTGAAGCGGTCTTCGAGGGGATGTCCTATTGCTCGATGATAGGAGCAATAATCCAGGTGATGGTCCTCATTTATCTATTCGGGGTATCGAGGCTCCGGGAACGTCATCATTTGATACTTCATAACAATGTTGAATATTTTTCTTGTCTTGTCTTGAGGGAAAGAGTACTCCCGACCCATCTTCTTCATAAAAAACGGGTTCCAGCAGACTTTTTCTTTATTGTGTGACTTCTTGGATCCGCTTCGCTATTTTCAGGGGTTGTTTGCTTTCTTTGCCTTGTTTTTGCCTCTATTTCGGGATTTTCCTTCGAGGCGAGAACGTACAGTTGATTGAGGATGAAGGGTATTGTAGTCTTCTTTCTCCGCAGACTGTTGGTTGAGGCGTTGCGTCCTAGCATTTTCATAGATAGCCATTTCGTGGCTGCGGTCGTCCCGGATCTTTTGGCAAGCTTCTTGTATTAGCCTATCAACTTATTCTCCGAACGATGAATTTGACATTCTTATACCGGGATTTTGCTCTGTTTCAACGTCACAGCTTTTTGGAAGAGCATTCCCTTCTTCACCGGAGTTGTTATGACACAGCAGCTGTGGAATCGCTCCCATTTCTTGGACCGAACGTATCCAAGTCTAGTTGTCTTCATCTTCCCGTTGGGCATCTTTGGCTGAGTCCCGAGAACCTTCCAGATCTTGTTTTTGAACTGGTCTTGTCGAGCGGTTTGTTTGAAGGATATGCCTTGGCATCTTAATAGCCTTTTTAATCCCTCTGCGTAATATCTGGGTAGACGGATTGGTTGAAGCCTGTCAAGCGCAGGTTCGGCACCATTCCAGACTTCTTTCTCCACTTTGGTCTCTGTAGATTGATAGAAGAGGATCACCTTTTCACCTCTTCGCCTGGGAGGGATGTAGAAAGTCTGCAGCTCTTGTACGCTGTATGTATCAAGCGCATCAAGTAATTTGTAATGCCGTGGCGGAACCATGGTGATTTGTAAACTCTGATCAGCTCCAGTAATGGTTTGTGCTGACGGGCGAGTGGAGAACACGGAGTTGACCTCGTCTTCAGAGTCACTGCCAAAGACCAAAATAGGAGTAGATGGTCCGGGTCTATTGCATTGGGGTTGCCCCGAGTAGACCATTTCCTCATCTTCCTCGGTATTGCTCCCAAAGATCGGGATAGTGGCGATAGATTTTTGTTTATTCTCCGGCTTATGACATCTTTCCATGTCTTTAAAATCTGGTAGGAAGTACTTGGCGTCTTCATATTTTCGGACTTCATTTACGGAGAATGGATTTAGCTCCCCTATAACGGTGTACTCGAGGCCGTCTTTGAAATACTTCATACACCGTTGTTGTGTAGAAGGGATGACGTTGTACTCGTGTAACCAAGGCTTGCCGAGCAGAGCGTTGTAGCAAGTATTGGCGTCAATGACATGAAATTTGATGTCAGTGACGAGTAGCCCAAAGCGTAACATCAGTATTACAGACCCGAGCGTCCGTTATGACTGTGAATCGAAACCGGAGATGGTAATTTTATCTCGGGCTAGGTGTTGAACGTTCATGCAAATCTCTTTCAGCACCTTCACATTGAGGAGGTTGACAGAAGACCCATTGTCGACAAGGATTTTGCCTATCTTGATGTCGTGGCAATACCCGGTGACGTATAGAGGACGGTTGTGCTTGCACGTTCCGAGGAGGAGATCCTCATCGCTGAATGTGATGTCAGATGTGTGGACCTCTGCCAGTTCTTCCTTCATCCTTTCTTCAGCTAAGAAAGATTGTAATTGATCAAGATCTTGCAATGCCTTGATGAGAGAATATCGTGCCTCTTTGGACAGGAGGAGAGCATCCAGTATGCTTAGTTGTGAAGGCATTTTCCACAGATGTGTTAGGACATTATAATCCACCTTGTTTGTCCTAGGTGGGTCCTTAGCTGCGAGCTCTTTAACAACTCCATCATCAAGGGTGATTTCCTTAGGGAATTTTTCTTTCCCTTTGTCTCTTTTAATCAAACCTTTACTTGTAGGTCTGAGGTTCTTCTCAGATAGTGTGCGGTTACGCAGCTGAATGTTCTTGCAGTTCTTCTCCTCCTCTTCTTTTTCGGAGGTGGAGTTCTTGAAGAGAGGGCCGAGGGTCATTTCTTCCTCGGAATCGCTCCCGAAGGTAAGGACTTAGAGTTTTTCACTTTCCAACTGGTATCAACCATATGACAGTTGCCAGTCGTTTTCTCATGCGCACTTGTCGAACTTCTTTGTTTTCGACGAGCTTCGCGTTTTATCCTCTTGAAGTGTTGTTGATGGGCAACGTATCCTTGCCACCACTTCTTGAAGGCACTGCATTCCTTGGTGGGGTGGGTAACCCTCCGATGATATAGGAAGTAGTTTGGATGTATATCCGCTCCGTTGAGACTTATGACCCCGGGCGTGTTTTCTTTGAGAGGTGGCAGCTTCATTCCCACTGACAGAGCTTTAGCAAACCGCTTCTCTGTCTTGAACCTGCTCTTATTTGCTGCAAGTGTGCTTTGGTTTGGTTGGAGTACTTTACGACTCATCCTCGCCGTAGCTTCTTCATCCTGACGCCGATGCTTAGCCTTTTCGTATATGGATGTTTTACGTTCTTGGTTAGCTAACTCTTTCGAAAGGCTTCGTTTAGCAGCCTATCGATTGGGTCTTCTGATAGTTCTGGGGATTTTGGCGCCGATCCTGCCCCCAGTTCCTCTGCGTTATTTTCTGACGCCGAGGGAGCTTCTTCTCCATTTGACGACGAATGGGAGACTATGTGGCAACTTGCTACATAATCTTCAGTTTCTGATGAGTTATTTTCCTCATCGTTATCACTCTCTTCGTTCTCAAGAATATGCGTGAGGAACTCTTCGAGAGTGACTGGGGTCCGCGCCTTCTAGTTGTACTCCTCCAGCGCATCGATGTACTTGCAGGTCCGTGAGCTTGTCATCATACTCGGCAGGCTTCTTGGTCTTCTTCTTTTTCTTTGAAGACTTTGAAGGCTCGACTTGGGGATTTTGCCCTTTGTCGACAGTTTTCGGTACGGGACGCGGTTTCAGCAACCCTTCGATGATTTCCGGTTCAAGCAGGCTCTTCCACCTAATTGCCGGACATGCCTGGAGATCCTTCAGCATTCTTTAGTTTTAGATGAAAGGACGACTTCCCATAGAGCTTTTTCCATGAGCGAGCATGATGCCCCTGGTTTATCCACCTTTTTAGGAGCATGCTTCTGTGGCGGGTTCACCCTCCAGTTCTCAGAAAGCGCGAATTTCCCCCGTTGATACTAGTTCTCGACCCAATTTTTGAAGACGTAGCAATCTTCAATTGGGTGGCTCACCATTCTGTGATAAGAGCAGTAGTTGGGGTTGTTGACATCGCCTGGTTGCGGTGGACGTCATGGGTCCGGCAATGTGATAAGTTTGTTGTGTACTGCCACCTCAAACAGTCTCCTCGTCTTGTCACGGGGAAACGAGTAAGCATGTCCTAGCTTTTCTTCCAGGGATAGACGCGGACGCATGTTGTTTTGGCGAGTAACTGGCTTCGGGTCACTCGGCTGTTGTTGAGTGTTGGCAACGAAGGCTGCTTTCCCTTTACCCTTTGCATTTCGAGGGTCCATTTTTTAGGAGGAAGGCCCGTGGCCTATCTGGTCTATTTCGAAAGCTTGTCAATCAGAGCGTGGAAGGTGGTCAGCTTGAAGAACATCATGAACTGGGACACAGTCACTTGAGGATTGAGGGTACCTATGAACATGCCCACGGCAGGAGATTCTTCGATGCGTTGTTCGCATTTTGACCATAGGTTCCGCCACCGGATCGCGTATTGGACACATTTCTCTCCCGACTTCACCCTGGCATTGATTAATGCCGTGATCGGGGTATGCTCGCTTATGCTGGCGAACCGCTGTGTGAAAAGCAATTCCATTTCTGTGAATGTTTTGACGGAGTCATTTAGGAGCTCCGAGTACCATTTAAAGGCTGTCTCTGACAGGCTACCAACGAACTGGCGAAGCAACAGTTTGTCATCGCCTCCAGTGTTGTCGCACAAAGCTCTGAACTGTACGACGTGTTGGTGTGGGTTGCATTTCCCCTTGTACACATAAAACTTGTGGATCGTATATCCCGACGGGTACTTGATTTGGTCATACTAGCCCGGATACGGTCGCCCAGTTTTGACAGTTTGGCCAACCGCTTCACTGGCTTGATGAGCTCGTATTTGTTGAGTTATATAGTCATCGAGAGCGGCCCTGGAGATTGTTTCCTCTTTAGCTGTTGATAGAGCCGGAAGAGGGTTTGATGTTTCCCCTCTGTCATCCTCGATGATTATCGGTGAATATTCAGCTGGAGGTTCTGGTTGGATCATCATTCCAACCATGTCTTGGAAAAAAAGCTCCATCTGCTTTATATTAGCAGCTTGTTCCGCAGCCTCCTTGTCTTTTCTTTCTAGCACCCTTCGCAGAAACTCTGTATCGGTCTCCTGCTCCTGGCGCTGTTCAGATGCTGATTCCGGGCTTTCTTTCTGCCCGGTGAGTGCTGACATTTTGATCAGCATTTCTTGGAGCTTTTGTTGTTGCTCCTGAGCTTTTGTCAATGGCCTAGTTTGCGGCCGATGACCCACGGAAGTACGGCTTTCCTCTTTCCCGGAAGTTGTTCCCCTCCGAAAGACGGCGCGCAAGACTGCGGTGTCTTGGCACTGAGATTCCGGGCAGATGCTAATTGGTGCTATCCGTTCACCTCTCCGAAGATGCCAGGTTGATTTATGGCACCATACATCGAAGGTTTGAACGGAAGCGGCCGATGTAGCAGACTTCGTCAGATTCCCCCTCGCTTGAGGGGTTTTTGATTATGGGGACGCTCTTCCCTGCAGGCGCAAGCCCCTGCAGTTAATTACGCTACCGCATCGCGGTAACAACTTTCTCCTTCTCCAGATGGTCACTTCGTGTCATGTGTGTCTATTTTGTTTTGTTTGTGGTTGCCCGTGGATTGTTTACGGAGACCGAGTTATATCGTCGCCCGTAGGGCGTGGACTAGTCCAAATCCGTATTATCTTATATTAGGTTTGGGGGTTTGGTTTGAGGATACGTTAGCCATATTTGAGGCTAAGGTCAACTCAAACATTTGTTAAGGATACGTTAGTCTAACTTGAGACTAAGATCAACTTAACGGGATCGTTTAGATCCGACAAAAGAGCATTTGGGCTCCATTGTTCCAGTTTAGGGACATAGTGGTCCATTGCATGTATGGTCGTCGGGACCCGTTACCTCTCTGACGGCATTGAAGGATTACAACGACAGGTGTCAAAGGAGTTTCGAGATGTACCCTTGAACCAAAGTTGATTGGAGGGATTCATAGTCCAGTCTGTTTGAAGGTTTAAGGATACGTTAGCCATATTTGAGGCTAAGATCAACTTAAACGTTTGTTAAGGATACGTTAGTCCAGTTTGGGACTAAGATCGACTTAACGGGATCGTTTAGATCCGACAAAAGAGCAATTGGCTCTATTGTTCCAGTTTAGGGACATAGTGATCCATTGCCAGTTTAGGGACGTGGTGGTCCATCGCCAGTTTAGGGACGTGGTGGTCCATCGCCAGTTTAGGGACGTGGTGGTCCATTTGTATTTTAAGGACGCATAAGTCCATGGGTTTAAAGACCCCACAGTCCATGTTGATGTGTGGTTGTCGGGACCCGTCACCTCTCTGAAGACGTTGAAGGATTACAACGACAAATATCAGAGGAGTTCAGAGATGTACCCTTGAACCAATGAGTAGTTTGAAAGAGCGGATGTGCTCAGTTCAAGATGATTTGAGGACTTATGACCAGTTTGGGCTAAGTCCAAAATATTGGCCCTCTGTTGGTCCATTGAAGGAGAGGCTTTGCCTCTGGCCATTTAGCCAATTGGGCCAATGCCTAGTGTTAAAACACTAAAGACCAATCAGTGTTGAACACTGGGAATAAGATCGATAAGTTAGTGTTTAACACTAAAAGATAGTTGGTGTTAAACACCAGCAACAAGGCTTTCAAATTAGTGTTAAACACTAAAACAGGTCAAAACACTGGCAGCAAAGATCTCAAATTAGTGTTAAACACTAAGGTAATCAGTATTGAACACTGCAAATAAAGCTTTTTGATTAGTGTTGAACACTAAGGCCAAACAATGTTTTAACACTGGATTCAGGGGTTCCAATTTAGTGTTAGACGCTAAGGCAAGAGGGGTCACGTGGTAGCACGTGAGGGCGCCCTCCCTTCATTTGTTCTGCTGAGAATATCGCATCTTTTGGAGCATTACGTGCCATCACGTGATGGGTGTTTAAATGGAGTATGTTAAAGCCTCTGCCAAGGGTCACGTGGGTCACGTGAGGCACTGCCCCAAAGGGGCTTTTCTGTAGATCTTTTTGGGGGTCACGTGGTGACACGTGACCCTGCCTCTATGTATGTTTTTTTAGAAGATCTGTTAATCCCTTTCAGGAATTAAATTCCTCGTAGGGTTGAACCCTGGCAATAATTTCAGAGGAATTAAATTCCTACTTCCTTTTGAAGGTTCATATTCTGGAATAGAGTTGAACTCTGAATTTTCTGTAGGAATTAAATTCCTCATATATGTGAAGAACTGAATAGGGTTAAACCCTAATAAAAGCTTTAAGGAGTTAAACTCCCACTCTCTGTTAAAGAATTATTCTGGGGAATGAGATTAAGGGAATTAAATTCCTGTTGTTTTAACAGAACTAAGTTCTTAACCAGGGTTAAACCCTGATTCTTTTCATTCTGAAGGAATTAAATTCCCATAACATGGGGTCAACCCTAATTTTATTTTAAAGGAATTAAATTCCTATAGTTCTGTGAGAATTAAATTCTCGTGCTTCTATTCCCTCTCTATGCTTTGGATCTGCACGGCAGGATCTCAACCCATTGAGAATTAAATTCTCAACTGAAGGGGAGATGTGCGCTTTACAGATCCTCCACCAAAGAGAAAACTATGTTCTTCTGTTTTTATATCAGAGTTAAACTCTGTTGAGAATTAAATTCTCTTTTCTTTCAAAAAGCCTTCCCTTTCTTACCTAGGGTTTTCTTTTGCAGAAGATCCAAATTCCTCCAAAGTATCAAGGCTCTCTCTCTTTTCTTCCCTCTGCATATATATTCTTTTTGTGTGTCTCTTGGCTCCTATTTATAGGAGAAGCTGTCGAGTCAATTAGTTTTTGATGAATCTTTCATTGAGAGATTTGATTTGTATCCATCATTCGTTTTGGACCTTTGGATTATTAGGTGAATTTTATTCACCATTGGATTTTAAATCCAGAGATTCTCCTTTGTTATTTCGGTTAGATTTTACGGGGAAATATTTCCAAATTCGAGATTTTCCCATAGATAGATGATATTTAATCACCTTTAAATCTTTAATTCAATCGGTTGCTTTGGAAAGATTTAAGAGGTCTTTTCTCAGAATTTAATTCTGTTAACAGATAGGCTTTGAAAGCTGGTCACGTGTGGGCACGTGACCCCCTTGGAACGAGCCCTCTTCTTTCTTTCTGCGCTCTGCTTTCTGGTCGCTGCTTAGCTGTCACGTGCCACCACGTGACCCCTGGTCACGTGTGAGCACGTGACCCTCGTCTGGAGCCTTTTTCTTGATTCAATCAGAGAATTGAGTCTGCCACTTTTGAGTGTCACGTGCCAACACGTGACCCTGGTCACGTGGGAGCACGTGACCCTTTCTGAAGCCTTTTTCTTCGATATAGTTGGGAAACTGAATTTGCCTTGCCGATGCTTTTAGATGTCACGTGCCAACACGTGACTGTTGGTCACGTGTAAGCACGTGACCCTTTTCTGAAGCCTTTTCCGTAGGCTTTCCTGATTTTAAATCAGGAAACAAATGCCCCCACAGCGTTGTTCTCACGTGTCCGCACGTGAGTGCAACGCTGTCACCTTTTGTGACCGTTGGATTCCTCTAGGGATTTGGGGAGATGAAACGTTTCCATCACCTCCTATAAATACTCATGTTTCTTCAGAAGAGCCTTCACTTTGTTCATCTTCTTGTTTTGAGAACTTTTTCCCTTGAGAATTTAATTCTCGCTTCCAGAGCTTAGTTCTCTGTCTTGAAACAATCTTCAGAGTTTAACTCTGTTCAGGTGACCCTTTTTCCTCAGGTAATGTTCTTGGACAAACAGTAAATTTTCACATTCCTTTGGATTTTAAATCCCAAAACAAGGGTTTTTACTCTTTTTCAACAAGGAACCCATTTTTCTTCAAGTTTTTCCATAAGAACAGGAAACCACCTAACCTTCGAACTGTAAATCTGTTAGGGTTTAGATGATCTTTGGGGAGATGATGGTGGCGTTTCAACTCCATGGAACTTAATTCCATCCAAAAATGTTTCTGGAAATTTAATTCCCTTCTCTTAATAAGGAATTTAATTCCAATGAAGAACTCAGTTTCTTCACACGGAGGCTTCTTGGGGTCTCTTGACCCGAGGTTGTCCTTCTGCAATTAATGAAACAAGAGCTTTCTAATGATTCTCATGACCTTTATTTCAGGTATCATGGATGCCCATCTGTATGGTCTTGACGAGATTATTTCCTATGGGAATATTCGTGCACTGGGCCGCAGTCAGAACCAGGAGTTCACCGATGCTCAGTGTGCTGAGATCATGAGCCGCTTTGACGAGTACAACTATCGGCTACTCCCCCGTCGCTCTTCTCTTCTGAGGCTGATCGTGCTGGCGATCCGGGAGGCACTTCCTCTCTTTTGCACCGGCATACCGCTCAGGGCCTTGGACACTGCTGAGGATAAGGTACATTCGGTGTACCTGATGGGCTTGATCTCAAAGAGGAGGCGAGATCACCTTATTGATCTCTTGCACCAAGCCTTTCAGCAGTCAGCCATACTTGCCGCCTATCGGAGGGTGGAGGATATTCGTGAGGACCCCGACGCTTGCGATCACGAGAGGAAGCATACTCGGGAGGTTCGAAATGCTTGGAGAATCTTGGACAAAGTTAATCTTGAGTTTCTCAACCCATGCCCCGCGTCTGAAGTCTTACCATTGTAAACGTGTCCTCTTTATTTTGTATGAACTTCTTGAAGTATGAGTGACAAGTTTTATTATGTCTTTCCCTGCTTGCATGCCTTTCTCTGGGATTTCATCATTTTGCTACTGTTGTTGTTGATGGTTTTAATATGCAGGGTGCTACTCCATCCATTTTTTTTACATCAATTTTGGGCCTCACGTGTTCTGCACGTGAGGTCCCTTGATGGGGCTGTTCAAAAAATTTTCCCATGCCATATTTTCAGTGCACAATATCAGATGCAGAAAGAGGGCCTTGGAAATAGTTCCATCTCCTTGATTTTCGATGCCCCTCCTTTTTCTTGGGCTTTGGAAATAGCTTTACCATGCAAAATTTTCCGCGCACAGCACTTAATGCTCCCCTTTATATCTGAGGCAATGGTTTTCCTTTTCTTTTCACAGAGAACTTTTATTCCCATTTTAACGCGATTTAATTCGAGAACTAAGTGCCATGGCCTGCAACCGTCCACACGCTCGTCGACAGCCATGGGAAGTTCCTATCGAGGAGATGATCCCCCGCTTCGCCGCTCGGTTGGTGGATCCACTCCTTACCGATGATGAATGTGACTCGGCGATGTATGAACTCTCGATCCGTAAGGGATCTCCCCTCCCAATGGGTTCCCTCTGGCTCCGGATGATCCTCACGGCCGTGCTTGCCGACATTCCTCCTCACCCGGCAGAGATGACCCTGGCGATGCTTGATGCGGCTGAAGAGAAGCTCGAGGGCTTTCACGAAGCGTGCCTGATTACTCAGGCTTTGAAGGACTGCTCGATTCACCTGCTGAGCCAAATAAGGGCCCGGCGAGCTATTATGTTTGCTTTCGCGGACGAACAGGGCACCAATCGATAGGGAGCGACTCCTCGCGAGAACCGTCGCTTTGACGTACTGGAGAGAGCGGAGAGAGAGATGGAGAATTTCGTTCTTTGCTTTGTTAACCCTTGTGCTACTGATCCCGTGTTTGGTGACCTTTTCCCGCTAGCGTAGAATATTTAAATTAATCCCTTTTTTTGTATGCTTTATGCTGAACCTGCATGTAGGCTTGGTACTCGTATGTATGTTTTCGCTTGCATAAATAAACTTTGGGTTCTTCTTATGAAGACTTTATTTAGTCGCCAACATTATCATCACGTCGCATGCACATCAGAGCTTCGCATATTGTTTCCCTTTTTTTTATAATTGCGAACGCATGCTTGACAGGATAAAGTCAGAAATTTTCTTATTGGTTCCCATACCCGATGATGTACGCGTTCTTTAGCTCGACTACTGCTATCAACCGGAGCTTATTTATACAATCCAGAGCGTTCCTATCCTGTTTCAGAGGCTGCGGTCGTGACAGTGGGCTTAATTGGCTTGACAAGGCGACACGTGGCGAACACATTGTTGTGCGAGGAAAGAGGTCGGTCGTAAATTCTCGGAGAGGGAGTTGGCTTCTAAGGCACTGAGTGAGCTTCAAGCTAATCTCACCGCCAAGGCCAACAAAGCGTACGAACTCTGGCGGGTGCTTCAGGGGTCCATAAAAGAGGTGGTAGCTCTCGATAAAGCTGCCACGTTCACTCATGAAAGGGTCGAGGCTCATAAAGCCACCGAGAAAGAACTCGAAGCTCGGCTTGCTTCGTATCAGGCTCAGCAAGCTCAGGCGGAGGCTCGTCTTCTGGAGATCTTGCATCATGAAGCCGTGGCTCAGCAACAGAACGATGAGCTGGTAAAATTACTGCACCGCACGCCGGCTTGAGGACTTGTATCTTTTCCCCTTTTTTGTACGTACTCATGGATGAGAGTGTCTTTCTTTTTTGTTTCTTTCATGAATTGTACTTTGTATCCATTTTGGTTTATGAATAAAAGATACATTTTTCTTCTCAATGGTGTGTCCCCTTTTTATTGAATATATTCTGCGGATATTCTATCTTGATCTCCTTGCAGGACAGTGATGGCTTAGGATTCAGGGTTAAGATCTGCTTCCTAAGACTTTTGCATTTTATGAGCCATGAGGGTCTCATAAAGAGTCTTTCTCCCTACAGGTCGAGAGGATCCCATAGGTGTAAGTCCTTCTTAAGAATCGTGAGGATTCTTAAGCGGGTTTTCCCTTGAGAGTCGTAAGGGATCTCACAAGAGAGTTTTTTTTTCCTTACAGGTCGTGAGGACTTGTAAGTGCTGGATGTGGTCACCCTTGTCCGTGTTTTACGGAGTCAGGGGTTTCTCCAGGTATCGTAGTTTAAAGACGTCGCGGTCAAGGTTAAGGACCTCATAGTCCGTGGATTTAGGGACTCCACAGTCCGATATTTGGTTGCAGGGACCCGTCACCTCTTTGAAGACGTTGAGGAATTACAACGCCACGTATCAAAGGAGTGAAAAGATGTACCCTTAAACCAAGGCAGAATCCGTAGGGAATCGGGGTGGTTGATCGTTAGTTTTAAGACATCACAGTCGAGGTTAAGGACATCATAGTCCGTGGATTTTAAGGACTCCACAGTCCGATATTTGCTCTGGATGCTTCACACGGGTTCACTGCCGTGCTTGGCGAGGACCAGGCTCCGCTCTGGGCGTTTTCCGCGGGGTCAAAGAGTGACGTTATCCGCGTTCCACATAACCAGGAATTTTGCACTAGATGCTTCACACGGGTTCACTGCCGTACTCGGCGAGGACTAGGCTCCGCTCTGGATGCTTCACACGGGTTCACTGCCGTGCTTTGCGAGGACCAGGATCCGCTCTGGACGTTTTCCACGGGGTCAAAGAGTGAAGTTATCCGCGTTCTACGTAACCAGGAATTTTGCACTAGATGCTTCACACGGGTTCACTGCCATGCTCGGCAAGGACTAGGCTCCGCTCTGGATGCTTCACACGGGTTCACTGCCGTGCTTTGCGAGGACCAGGATCCACTCTGGACGTTTTCCACGGAGTCAAAGAGTGAAGTTATCCGCGTTCCACGTAACCAGGAATTTTGCACTAGATGCTTCACACGGGTTCACTACCGTGCTCGGCGAGGACTAGGCTCCGCTCTGGATGCTTCACACGGGTTCACTGCCGTGCTTTGCGAGGACCAGGATCCGCTCTGGACGTTTTCCACGGGGTCAAAGAGTGACGTTATCCGCGTTCCACGTAACTAGGAATTTTTCACTAGATGCTTCACACGGGTTCACTGCCGTGCTCGGCGAGGACTAGGCTCCGCTCTGGATGCTTCACACGGGTTCACTGCCGTGCTTTGCGAGGACCAGGATCCGCTCTGGACGTTTTCCATGGGGTCAAAGAGTGACGTTATCCGCGTTCCACGTAACTAGGAATTTTGCACTAGATGCTTCACATGGGTTCACTGCCGTGCTCGGCGAGGACTAAGCTCCGCTCTGGATGCTTTACACGGGTTCACTACCGTACTTTGCGAGGACCAGGATCCGCTCTGGACGTTTTCCACAGGGTCAAAGAGTGACGTTATCCGCGTTCCACGTAACCAGGAATTTTGCTGATTGTATCCGCATTTCACGGGATGGAGGTTTGACTGTTGGCGATATGTATACCACCGAGCCATGGAACTGGGAGTTGCCGCTGTTCCGGTTAGCTTGAAGTTGTGTCCGTCGTTACAAGACGAGTGTTGGGATGATCTCTAGGTCGCTTGTGACCCGTCGAGATTTAGCTTCTTTCTTTGGTGAAACCTAGGGGGGAGGTATGTTCCCTTTTGTTTACGCCCTTGGACTGTGTACAGGGTGTGATGGAACATCACCTGTAGGGCATAAATTTTATTTTTATTTTATTTCTTTTTCCGCGATGCTCGATCGTTTCAGCTTTTATATCGCGAAGGTCGCGATTGCCCCATCATTTCGGCTATTTTTCGCGGTGCCCAATCATTTCGGCTATTTATTTATTTTCTACTCGCTGCTTTTTATTGCGAGTTGCCCCATCGTTTCGGCTATTTTTCATGCATACATTTTTACTTGCTGCTTTTTATTGCAAGTTGCCCCATCATTTCGGCTATTTCGTATGCATGCGTGGCTTGCTAGCTTTTTTCGCCGCAAGCTTGGATTTTAGACACCGATTTCAGCATCAGCACCGCTACAACTGGGATGTTGCCAGGAGTGAATCATCATTTGCCTCTGTCGATGTTGAACAAAGGTGGCTTAGCAAACAGGGTTAAGGGTCCTGTCGACCAAGGCTTTTGACTTCATGAGCCGTAAGGGTCTCACCAAGATATTTCTCCCTACGAGTCGTGAGGATCTCGTAGGTGTATTTTCTCCCTAGGAATCGTGAGGATCCCTAAATGTTTGTTCCTCTGTAAGTCGTAAGGATCCTACAAGAGGGTTTTCTCCTTATGGGTCGAGAGGACCTACAAGGGTTGCTCATTATATGGATATATCCCTAGTCACGGGTGTGACTTTGCTGGGGAAATGTTTATTCGCGCCCGTGGATTGTATACAAGGGTCAGTATTGAGCCACTTATAGGGCAATGTCGAAGGGTATGGGGGATTTTGCTTAAGCACAGGTTTAGGTCTCTGTGACTTAAGACTTTCAAATCTTATGAGCCATGAGGGTCCCATAAGAGAATTCTCCTTACGAGTCATGAGGATCTCGCAAGTGTATTTTCTCCTTAGGAATCGTGGGGATCCCTAAGTGTGTTGCTCCTTTGTGAGTCGTAAGGATCTCACGCGGGTGGTTTCTCTTTGCAAGGTCGTGGGGATCCCGCAAGTGTCCTTTAACGAGGTTGCGCCTTTTCGGGTTTTCACAAACACTCGCCGGCAGCCCTGCTGTTTTTACTCACGGAGCCCTTTCGGGTTTTCATCCGTGCCCTTTTTGCTTGTGGACATACCGTTTTTTTTTATTCTTTTCTCTCTCTCTTTTTTTTACAAGGTCGCGCCCTTTCGGGTTTTCACGAACACTCGCCGGTAGCCCTGCTGTTTTTACTCACGGAGCCCTTTCGGGTTTTCATCCGTGCCCTTTTTGCTTATGGACATACCGTTTTTATTTATTATATTTTTTTTATTTATTTTTTTTTATCTCGTCAGCCTAAGGATACTGCGGTATTAGTTTAAGGACGTTTCGGTCCGCTATTAGTTTAAGGACATTTCGGTCCGTCGTTAGTTTAAGGACATTTCGGTCCGTCGTTAGTTTAAGGACGTTTCGGTCCGTCGTTAGTTTAAGGACGTTTCGGTCCGTCGTGGAGAGAGCCGGCTACTACTTATAGAGTTTTGAGCTTTAGGAAGATAGCGAGCGGACATAGTCGTCGTCATCTATCATTGACCTAGGCTGTGGCTCATTAAGCGTAGTATTTCTTTAGGAAGCGGCCGTTTATTGGCTTGAAAGGCCTTTCACCATGCATGTCTATGAGTAAATAGGCCCCACCCTGGTAGACCTTATCTATGATGTACGGGCCTTCATAGTTTGGCTCGAATTTTCCTCGCTTGGCGCGATTGGAGATCATCGGTCTTTTGACCACTAGCATGAGTTCGCCTTGTCGAAATGTTCTCGGCCTGGTCAATCTTTCATACGAGCGCGTCATCTTTGCTTTATAGGCCTCCAGATTTTGTTGCGCTATGAGCCGGGTTTCATCGAGGGCATCAAGCTCCTCAAGCCGAAGGTGAGCATTTTCTTCATTTGTCAATCCGTGGTGGACTACCACTCGTAGAGAAGGCAACTCTATCTCGAGGGGGAGTACCGCTTCCGTACCGAATACCAGTGCGTATGGCGTCGTGTTCGTGGCCATCTTGCACGTAGTTCGATATGCCCAAAGAGCCTCTTGCAGTCTCTCATGCCAGTCCTTCTTATTTCGGGACACCGTCTTTTTTATGATCTTTGTCATGGTCTTATTGAAGGCCTCGGCCAGACCGTTAGCTCGCGGATTGTAAACTGAAGAATATCTCCAGTCTATATTGTGCTGCTGCGCGAAGCGGCTAATCTTATGGCTTCTGTAGGCTGGCCCGTTATCGGAGATAATCCGCCGTGGGGTTCTAAACCGATAGATGACATGCGTCTTGAAGAAGTGGAGGATATTCTTCGTCTTCACTTCCCTCAGCGGTACTGCTTCTGCCTATTTGGAGAAGTAGTCAGTTGTCACCAGGATGAAACGATGTCCCCAGGACGATGCTGGCACGATGGGGCCGACTATGTCAGTCCCCCACATTTCGAATGGCCAGCTAGCCACCGTTGGGTGTAGTGGATTCGGATGTTGGTGGATGAAATCCCCATGAATTTAGCATGAATGGCATTGCTTCGCATATTCAAGGCAGTCCTGGATCATTGTGGACCAATTGTAGCCCATCCGTTTGATCTTCAACTTCATCTTTGGGCCCGCTTGGTGAGAACCGCAGAGTCCGTCGTGAACTTCCTGAACGACTCTTTCTGCTTCGTCAGGTCCTGTTCATATCATAATATTGCAATTCATACGCCCCACTTTTATGCATTTTATAAGTAAACAGGTACTTTTGAAACTCGTTTGTTGCATGTTACAGGATACAGGCTCTTGGAGCAAATACAGTGAAAAAGACGAAAGATGCTACAGAAAAGGGACTTTTGACCAACAAGCAGACGGATCTTACTCAAGCCGAGACGAAGAACAGTGCAAGATCCAAAAGACGAAAGTGAAACGGTCAAAAGATCCTTACAAGTTTTCACTGAGGATCTGGAGAAGACTAAGAAGCCCAACAGAGAAAAGAAGTATAAAAATAGGAAGCCCAAGAAAAGCCAAACCAAGCCCAGAAAGATGGTGAGCCAAGCCCACCAAAGGGCCGCGGAACCGCGGCCCAAGCGCCCCATTGCCGCGGTTCCGCGGCCATATCATGCCCGTGTCGGTGGAAATTTTTCCTGTCGGTGTGTCGGTGCAGATGTTGGGATTTTTAGGGGGCAAATCTGTAATTGCATGTCTACGAGAGTCTGTAACCCTAGGTTCACTGGTTGCTTATAAATTGTACTCAAAATCTGTAAAATGTCATGCCTCTTTTTAATCAATAAAATCAGAATTGTTGAGAGATCAAGAGCATCATTTTGTAAGTGTTCTTTATTTTCATGCCTTAGTGTAGTTCTTTTTTTCTTGCCCTAGCTAATATACTTATTGCAGTAGAGTAATCTTAATACTTGCCGTAGTTAACTAGTCTAGCTCCTTTTAATCTGCAGTAAGTAATAATTCAAGATCTGAACAAAACATTTTAAAACATAACAACAAAATGTCGTTTTTCGAAAATTCCCTAATGAGCGAGTAAAACCCTCGCTTGTTAGGGTTAGGAATAAGGTAAGGAGTGAGAGATGAATATCTCTCACCTCCTTCAATGCCAACACATTTTCAAAACTAGAACTTCATGCACGCATGCATGATCCGCCCCCTACGGCACCCTACCACGAGGTAACGGTGAACCGTAGTCTAAAAAGCCGGACATACATGACGTCCCTGAAGATTGTACCAATTAATAGGAAAGGACGGACAAGGATCTAGAGGAAGAAACTTCGTTTCTTCCCAATCATCCTAATCCCCTTTGCTAGTAATTGTTGTGATTTCTAAAAAGCTTTAATCAAATGGCATTGAAAGAGGTGACAATATTAATCTCATCAACCCCTCCTTCGACTTAACCCTAACAAGTTCTTTCATATCATATAAATTAGTTTTTTTTTAATCGACAAAAACCAAACAACAATCTGAATCAACTCGTTAAAACACAAAAACAGAAAATTACACATCTCTGCGGATCGACCCGTACTCACCGGCTAGCTGCAAAGCGACGCCGTTTCTGATTACGGTAAACACAATATTTTGGAAAAATCAAATGGCGCCGTTGCCGGGGATGGCGTAATTTTTTGTTTTGTATGATTTCGGGTTGATATAAATTTTGAAAAATCATAAAAATCAGAAAATACAAAATACAAAAACATTTTAGCGATTTTTATCTGTTTGAAGGGTTCTATGTTTTGAATCTTGTAGGAACAGCAAAGGATTGTGAATCTGGAATTTTACAGAGAGCAAAACAGAAAAGAGAACATCAGAACAGAGTAGAATTGGTGAACAGGAGCTGCACAAAATTTTCCACAGCCTGACCCCACTTCTTGACCGCGCTTCCGCCGCAAATAGGGCATCAATACCGCGGTTCCGTGCTCCTTCTGCCTCTTCAGTGCACCAAATTTGCATGGTTTGCTCTCTTTTCTTCCCCTCTGCAACCTCCATATCTCCACTGTAAAAATTTTCTGCAGGAATTCTTTGCGCTAAAAAAGTCTTCTCTCCCCTTCTAAATAACAGATTTTCTGCAGGTTTCTTTGCGCCGCGCTAAAAATTGATTGCAAGTGAATTTTACTGTTTTGCATAATTTAATCGGACTTTAAGGGGCTAATTGACCAAACTCAGATTGGGTAGGGATTTCATCACCCTTCCCAGGACCCCAGAAAACACCTAAAGCATGTGCATTGACCACAGTTAATTAAAAAAAGACTAGACTCAGACCTAAGGACATCGAGCTCAATAGGAAAAAGACTAGTATAGGCATCGGCCGTTTATCCTAACCGACATTGCGGTGTCTAGGCTAGTGGTTATTAATTAGGCCCACTGTAGTGGTGGTTCCTTCCCACTTACCTGGCCGTACTTGTCCGTGAAGAGGCGGTTTGAGGTCCTATTTCTAGCCCTAGTTAGGAGCTGTCTAGCAGACCTAGACGACCCTAGATCTAGGCCTGATTGTGTATGAGTGGTTGATACATTGGTATCACGAGTCCCTTTCCAAAAACCTTTTTGCAAAACTCTCACATAAAAAAAAGAAAAAGAAAAATCTTTTCAAACTTGCAACTTGCCGCTAAGAAAACTTGCAACTCACTTCCACCACTTTCCCTCACTGACGTTATCTTACCTCCACATTCTGTCTTTTTCTTTTTTCTGACTGCACTACCCTTTAGTGTATGTCACTTTGGACTAGGGATACTGACGCCCGATTAGTCCGTGTTTCGTTGGTACCGACCGACGAACCTTTCGACACTAAAGTCGACACTCCGTCCACTTTCTTACCCTCAACTTCAAATTCTTTCACCGAAGGCATGTCGGGATTCAACCCCAACAATACCTTACCGACGGGAAGGATTCTACCTCCTTTAGGTGCGAATAACCCGAACCAGCCGCCTGTTGAAGCGCCCGCACGAGTTGCGCTCCAGGATCTCTTTTACCCCATCCGCACTTCTTTACCTACTTGTCTTTCACCCCCACCGGCAAATGGGGACAATTTTGAAATAAAACCACATTTCATCAATATGCTGCCAAAATTTCATAGTTTGGAATCTGAAGATGCATATATCTTTATTAATAAATTCCAAAATGTGTGCGCTATGATGAAAACAACCCAATTAAGTGATGACGCGATAAGGCTAAGGGTCATTCCTTTCACCTTATGTGACCTAGCCGAGAAGTGGCTATATAGCACCGCATCACATTCCATAAGAAATTGGGACGAGTTTGTGAAGGCTTTTCTGAAAAAGTTCTATCCTCATCACAAAACTGCCAGAATCCGCAATGAAATAATTCAATTCTCACAACTTCCTTCCGAACCATTTTGGAAGTGCTTCGAGAGATTTAAGGACCTACTAGTTCAATGCCCTCATCATGGGATCGAAAGTTGGCAACTTTGCCAAACATTATACGAGGGATTGAACTCGGCAACGAAGCAGTTGCTAGAAACCATCTGTCAAGGTCATTTTCTCTCTAAGTCTAGTGATGAAGCATGGCAGTTTCTTGAGGATCTTAGTGAGCAAACAATTCAGTGGGCGAGTACCAAGACCACATCATCTTCTAGTGGTCAATCTAGGGCAGGCATATATCAAGTAGAGATGTCGATTGCCATGAAGGCCGAGATGGCCGCTCTTACGAAAAAGCTAGAAGCGATTGAGACCAAAATCTCATCGCCTTCTCCTGCCCCTGCTATGCCCCCACGAACTGTCTGTGCTTGTTGTGCGGATCCATCGCACCTAACCGAAGAGTGTCCTTATAATGCATCCACTCAAGGACAGGATCAAGTCAATGCTGCATTTCAGCAACGACAAAGAAACGATCCGTACTCTTCGACATATAATCCGGGGTGGAGGAGTCACCCAAATTTCGCTTGGAACCAAAATCAACAATTCCAAGGAAATAACAATTTTCAAAGACCTCCTCCTCCACAACAACAACAAGCACCTTCACAAACTCAATTTCAACCGCAACAATTTCAACAACAACCTTACCCTAATCAGGTGAACAATTTTGTGCCTAACAATGCTTACCAGCCAAATAATTATGTTCAACCTAATAATGATAAGGTTAGCTCGCTCGAAAGAAGTCTAGATGCGTTCCTTAAGCAATCTACACAGTCTACAGCAAGACTTGAGACTTCTATTCAATCCTTAGTGCAAAATAGTGCCTCACACGATCAAAGCATCAAATCTATTGAGGCACAAATTGCACAACTCAATGCAGCTTTGAGCGAGCGCGAAAAAGGAAAACTCCCGTCTCAACCACTGCCCAACCCCGGTCAAGCACATGCTGCCTACCAACAGCAGAATCATAACGTAAATGCTGTGACCACGTTGAGATCGGGAAAAGTGTTGCAAAACAATATGGGCATGAACAATGACACCCCTGTCGGTGGCCCTTCTTCATCTTCTTCACCATCTTCTTCTTCCTTAGAGCCTATTCTTCACCCTTCACATGGCTCTACCTCTTCTAGCTCGAACGGACCCATTTCTCACAACACGAATACATCTACACGGGGTGCCGTTCCAACTCGACAATCTGATCCACAAAAATTGGACTTAACCACCTTTCAAAGTGTTCCTTTTCCTAATAGGTTGAGATCCAATAAACCAACTCCACAGATGGAGAAGATCGTTGAGTTGTTCAAACAGGTTAGCATAAATATCCCTCTTTTGGATTCAATCCAACAAGTTCCTTCATATGCAAAAATTTTAAAGGACTTATGCACCAAAAAGAGGAAGTCGCAAGTGCCAAAGAAAGTTTTTGTGGCTAGTGCTATTAGTGATGCTCTTGTAAATTCCCTTCCCCTAAAGTAAAAGGACCCCGGGTGTCCTACCATTTCGATAACAATTGGGGACAAGAACATCAATAGAGCACTATTAGATCTTGGCGCAAGTGTTAATTTGCTACCCTATTCTGTGTACGAGCAATTGGGTGTTGGAGAGCTTAAGCCCACTCACTGTACTCTCCAAATGGCCGACCGGTCAATAACCCATCCTAGGGGAGAGCTGGAGGATGTGTTAATTAGAGTAGGGGATTTCATTTTCCCCGTTGACTTTATTGTGATGGATACACAACCTGTCGCTAACCCCCGGAACCAAATTCCGGTAATACTTGGTCGACCATTTCTGGCTACTTCCAACGCAGTAATCAATTGTCGTAATGGTTCAATGAACCTATCTTTCGGCAATATGACAATTGAGCTCAATATTTTCAAGTTAGGAAGTCATCCTGCTGAGCCTAATGCTAGCGTACTCGATGTTTGCTCGATCAACGAGATCGCGGAGGAGGACTGTGAATTCGAGAATTTTTTGTTCAATCACAGCAATGTTAACGCCACTAGTGCGTTCCTCCTAGAATCCGACACAGCTTTCACAGCGGATAATGATTTTGAGTGCTTTACCTTCGTTGATGATTTTGAAGACTCATCACCTGAATTGGAGTCTTTTGCTTTGTCGGATGAGTTAGTTGAACCATCCGACACTGTTGCGTACACTCGGTTCGAACCTTTGATGGAATCCTTCGAGTTTGAAATAACTACCCCATTGTTACCATCTATTATTTCACCTCCTAAACTCGAATTAAAGCTTTTGCCGACACACCTAAAATATGCTTATCTAGGTGATAATGAGACCTTACCCGTCATTATATCAGCCTCTCTAGCTCTTGAGCAAGAGAAGGCTCTTTTGATGGTCTTACATAATAATCGGCAAGCTTTCGGCTGGTCTATGGCGGACATTAAGGGGATTAGTCCCCTCATAGTCGAACATCATATACACTTAATGGATGATGCCAAGCCAGCACGGGATCCACAAAGGCGCCTCAACCCCATCATGAAAGAGGCTGTTAAGAAGGAAATTGTCAAGTGTCTGGATAGCGGTATCATTTACCCTATCTCGGATAGCCAATGGGTTAGCCCAATCCACGTCGTGCCAAAGAAATCGGGCATTACGGTCATTACCAATGAGGCAAATGAGTTAATTCCCACTCGCACCCAAACTGGGTGGCGAGTCTGCATAGACTATAGGAAACTCAATGCCGCAACAAGGAAGGACCACTTTCCTTTACCTTTCATTGACCAAATGCTCGAGCGATTGGCAGGGCACGAGTTCTATTGCTTTCTCGATGGCTATTCTGGTTACAACCAAGTCCCCATCGCCAAAGAGGATCAAGACAAGACAACATTCACTTGTCCCTTTGGCACGTTTGCTTATCGTCGCATGCCCTTTGGGTTATGCAATGCACCCGCGACATTTCAGCGGTGTATGATGGGGATCTTTTCAGACATGGTTGAAAAGTTCTTGGAGATCTTTATGGATGATTTCTCCATCTTTGGCGACTCCTTCGACGAGTGTTTACGCCATCTTGACGCTGTTCTTACCCGCTGCAGAGATAAGAACCTAACATTGAATTGGGAGAAGTGCTATTTCATGGTGCGAGAGGGCATTGTCTTAGGACATGTCATCTCGTAAAACGGCATCGAGGTTGACAGAACTAAAATCGAAGTGATTTCTAACCTCCCTCCCCCAAAATGCGTCAAAGATATTAGAGCCTTCCTCGGCCACGCCGGTTTCTACAGACGGTTCATCAAGGACTTTAGCAAGATTGCTAGACCCTTGACTCTATTACTGGCCAAGGACACAACTTTTGCTTTCGACTCCACTTGCATTGAAGCATTCGAGTCTTTGAAGCATTCCCTCATCACTGCGCCCATCCTCTCATCTCCCGACTGGACGCACCCTTTTGAAATCATGTGCGACGCATCAGACTTTGCTATTGGCGCTGTTCTTAGACAGCACATTAATAAGATGCCTCACGTGATTTATTATGCTAGCTGAACATTAAATGAGGCCCAACTCAACTACACAACAACTGAGAAAGAGTTTTTAGCTGTTGTGTTTGCACTCGAAAAATTTCGGCCTTATTTAATCGGCTCTCCAGTCGTTGTATATACAGATCATTCAGCTCTTCGCCACCTTTTTGCGAAGAAAGATGCTAAGTCAAGGCTAATACGTTGGATCCTTTTATTACAAGAGTTTGACCTTGTCATTAAGGACAAAAAAGGATGTGAAAACGTAGTAGCTGATCACCTATCACGACTTCCTTCTTCCCCCACGCTCGATCTTCCAATCACTGATGTTTTTCCCGACGAGCAACTCTTGACCGTTTCTTGCGAACCATGGTTCGCCGATATTGTAAACTACTTAGCCACCGGCCTGATACCTAATGATTGGTCGAAACAGGATAAACTCCGATTTTTATCCCAAGTAAAGCATTTTTACTGGGATGAACCCTATCTTTTTAAATACTGTTCCGACCAAATCATTCGTCGGTGTGTGCCTGAAAGTGAGGTCAAGAGTGTGCTGTCTTTTTGCCACGATCAAGCATGTGGCGGGCATTTTGGCCCAAAGAAGACAGCCGAAAAAGTTTTGCAGTATGGTTTCTATTGGCCACGACTCTTCAAGGATGCATTTGAATACTGCAAAACTTGCTCCCGGTGCCAACACTTGGGCCGGATTTCGCGGAGAAATGAAATGCCGCTCCAACATATTTTGGTTGTGGACATTTTTGATGTTTGGGGTATAGATTTCATGGGACCATTTCCTAACTCTTTTGGAAATGTGTATATTCTTTTGGCGGTTGACTATGTTTCAAAGTGGGTCGAGGCTGTGCCCAGCCGAACGAACGATAATAAATTTGTCGTTCGGTTTCTTAAAGAACACATATTTTCTCGATTTGGGCACCCTCGGGCGATAATAAGTGATAATGGTTCTCACTTCTGCAATAGGACTTTCGAGTCCTTAATGCGCAAATACTCTATCACCCACAAGTTGTCAACGCCATATCACCCTCAAACATATGGGCAAGCCGAGGTTTCAAATCGGCAAATAAAGCAAATCTTGGAGAAAACGATTTCCAAAAACCGTAAGGATTGGTCACTTAAACTAATCGATGCACTATGGGCTTTCTGTACTGCATATAAAACCGATCTTGGTATGTCTCCATACCGGCTTGTGTACGGGAAGGCTTGCCACCTCCCAGTGGAGATTGAGCATAAAGCATTCTGGGCTATCAAAGAGCTGAATTTATCTTTAGGAGATGCGGGCAGCAATCGAAAGCTGCAATTGAATGAGTTGGAGGAGCTGAGAGATGAGGCATATGATAATGCCATAACTGCTAAAAACCGAGCCAAGGTGTTCCACGATAAACACCTTTTGCGAAAAACTTTCGAACCTGGTCAACAAGTTCTACTTTATGACACTCGGTTACATTTTCATCCCGGCAAGCTCCGGTCCAGATGGAGAGGACCTTTTGTAATCCGCACCGTTTATCCGCACGGTGCGGTTGATCTTGAGAACCCTGAAGACGGTACCTTATTCAAGGTGAATGGGCATCGACTGAAACCGTTCTTCAAAGCGCACCCTTCGGAGGAGCTCCTGCTCTTGCAGGAGCCGATCTACACTGAGTGATATTCCTCCACTTTCACCCCCAAATTTCTTTTCCCAAAACATTATTTCAAATAAATTTGGGGGTGTGTATATTGTTTGTATATATAAAAAATAAAAAAATAAAAAAAAATTTATAATAAAAAAATAATAATTTTTGGACCTAATTGTAAATTTGCAGATTAAGAGCTGATTTTACAAATAAAACCCTCATTTTAGAGGGTGTTTTATGCAAATCACCTTCTCTCCCCTCTATTTAAAGGAACCCGAGCCCCCTGTTCTTTTACCCTAAATTTTTTCCTCCTCATTAAACCCTAGCCGCCGCCACCAACCTACTGCAAAAGAATCTCGACGCAACTCTACCAGAGCGCCGCGGACCCGCCGCCGTTGCCGCCTCCTGCCGCGCAATCGCCGCCGTCTGGAGTCCTCACCCCCTGAAATTTTTAGGGGAGGTAAATCTGACTGTTTCCTCTCTGTTACTGCATATCTTTTTACTGAAAAATTGTAATGGCACATAAAATGCAGTTTGAAAGGGATTTTTCCCCTGTTTTCGCACACGAGGTATACTGTAGATATTTCGCACATGAAATCGCAAAAAGGGGCTGGAATTTCCTGCTCTATAATCATTCATCTGCGTTTGCCCTACCTAACCTAGTTGCCCTATTTTACGAATCCATGGAAGATAATAGCCTTGACAACTTAGGTTACATTAAACTAAATTGGGGAAATCGGGAAATTCACATCGATAGGGACTTGATACACGAGGTTACACTCATACCACGTGTACCTGCACATGAGCACCCATTACGCTTTGAAGATTATATGCCCTTAATGGGTAATGACTGTGCACGAGAACCGCGTAAGGGCATCCAAGCACGGACCCTTTTCGTGAACGTTTTAACTGTGTGCCGGTGGGCACAAAACAATATCTTTGGTAGTTCCCACAACACGACCTTTTTCACCCCTTCATTACATGTCGTACACACACTAATGATGAAAAATCCAAGGTTCGACATGTGCACGGTTTTGCTCCAATTTATAGGTACGGGGAAACGAGGTACCGTATACCCATGTCCCATGCTTGTTACCCAACTCTGCCATTATTTCCTCCCCGTCGAGGAATTTGACTCTTACATGATAGACGGTGTCCTGGTTCGACCACTTGTAGAGGTCGTCTCGTCGTCCTACTCTAGACTCACGGATATTTGGACACGAACCGAACCGGCAGAAAATGTACCTGCACACACCCCTAGCTCGAGCTCGACTTCGAGCGGGGAAGAACTAACTCCCCAGGAGCATGCGCGATTGATGCGAAGAACAGTGAGAAGAATCGACTCTTTGAGGGATGAGTTTCGGGCAACTGCACGAGATCACGACCGTCGGTTGACGGAAATTGAGAGGGGAATCCAAACACTTTTGGCTAGAGGGGAACGATCACGTTCACGCTCACGAGCGCGACGTGGGGCCAGGCAGTGAGGGCACTGCTTTGCTCAAGTTTGGGGGAGAGGGTAATGTATATAGTTATCTTTTGCATTGCATATTGTATATATTTTTATCTTCCTTTTGCATATTTAATTTCTGCATTGCATCTTTATATAAAAAATCATGAAAATTTGAAAATTTGAAGAAAAAAAAAAATTAGGAAACGAAAAAAAAAACCAGAAAAATTGAGAAAAATTCAAAAAAATTATAAAAATTATTGTATTCAATTTTGGTTAATTGACTTGAGTTTGATAAAAAGGTTAACTGGCTAGGAAAAACTAGATCTTAGACTTAGCAAAGTAAAAACCCTAAAAATAACCTTCCTTAGAGTTTAACGGTAGAGAATATATGTCTTTGTAGGTTATTTAGGAATAGGCAAATTTTGGGTTCACTTCATGGGTTAAGCCAAAATGAGGGAAGAGTATTAATATTCTTATTAGAGTATAAGTTCGAAAAATAGTTCCTAGCTTAAGTTTAGATTCTGAAAACATGTACCCTACAAAATGCACAATCACGCACCTTGAAACTTGGATTAGTAGAAGAGACCTTGAATTACTCTTGTCTAAAGTCCTTAGCACAATGAAAATAAAAAGAAAAAAAAAAGTGAATAAAAAAAAATGGACACTGGTTTTTGTGATTACTTAGGGCTAGAAAATTATTTAGCGAGGGTGCTTCATCACCTAGTGCCTTAGACCAACTGGTTTGGGAGTCACTGCTAAAAGCCTTGGGAGTTGCAAAAACTAGGAAATACGCTTTAAAGTGCTAACGCATCTTGTAATCAGCTGTTGGTACCTCAAGAAGTATTAACGGTTGCATGAAGGATGTGTAAGCAAAAGTTAAGAAAAATTCACAAATTAATAAGTGTTTTGGACAATGGACGAGAGTACGATTGCTTGATTTGAATTTTCAAGTGTAGGGATGATAATTACACACACGTGGGGATATGTGATTAGAGTTTAGATAAGAGAGAGGAATGAAAAATAAAACTTGTATCTTTAATAGAGTTGATAGAAATTCCTAAGTGGAGATGAAACTCTAGAAGAAAAACTTAAGAAATGCTGAATTCTAAGTAATTTTATAGAACATGTACAATCTTAAGTTACATAATAAGGAAGTGTGAAGAATATGGGTGGATAATTTGCGGGGCGACGATAATAGAATTCCTTATTAGAAAACCTAATTGGAAAGCAAAAGTCGAAAAACCAAGTTGATAGGATTTTGTGGGTGTAATCCGCTGAAAACCCTCAGGAGACAACACTCCTCCTACTAGGGACACCTAGAGGTTTAACGGCTTGTTGCACGTGCTCAGTGCAATCGCGTTCCCTGCGAAAGTGCGGCTAGGTTAGAATAAATTAATAAGTTTGCTCGAGGACGAGCAAAAGATAAGTTTGGGGGTATTTGTTCATATCATAATATTGCAATTCATACGCCCCACTTTTATGCATTTTATAAGTAAACAGGTACTTTTGACGCTCGTTTGTTGCATGTTACAGGATACAGGCTCTTGGAGCAAATACAGTGAAAAAGACGAAAGATGCTACAGAAAAGGGACTTTTGACCAACAAGCAGACGGATCTTACTCAAGCCGAGACGAAGAACAGTGCAAGATCCAAAAGACGAAAGTGAAACGGTCAAAAGATCCTTTCAAGTTTTCACTGAGGATCTGTAGAAGACTAAGAAGCCCAACAGAGAAAAGAAGTATAAAAATAGGAAGCCCAAGAAAAGCCAAACCAAGCCCAGAAAGATGGTGAGCCAAGCCCACCAAAGGGCCGCAGAACCGCGGCCCAAGCGCCCCATTGCCGCGGTTCCGCGGCCATATCATGCCCGTGTCGGTGGAAATTTTTCCTGTCGGTGTGTCGGTGCAGATGTTGAGATTTTTAGGGGGCAAATCTGTAATTGCATATCTACGAGAGTCTGTAACCCTAGGTTCACTGGTTGCTTATAAATTGTACTCAAAATCTGTAAAATGTCATGCCTCTTTTTAATCAATAAAATCAGAATTGTTGAGAGATCAAGAGCATCATTTTGTAAGTGTTCTTTATTTTCATGCCTTAGTGTAGTTCTTTTTTTCTTACCCTAGCTAATATACTTATTGCAGTAGAGTAATCTTAATACTTGCCGTAGTTAACTAGTCTAGCTCCTTTTAATCTGCAGTAAGTAATAATTCAAGATCTGAACAAAACATTTTAAAACATAACAACAAAATGTCGTTTTTCGAAAATTCCTTAATGAGCGAGTAAAACCCTCGCTTGTCAGGGTTAGGAACAAGGTAAGGAGTGAGAGATGAATATCTCTCACCTCCTTCAATGCCAACACATTTTCAAAACTAGAACTTCATGCACGCATGCATGATCCGCCCCCTACGGCACCCTACCTACGAGGTAACGGTGAACCATAGTCTAAAAGGCCGGACATACATGACGTCCTTGAAGATTGTAGCAATTAATAGGAAAGGACGGACAAGGATCTAGAGGAAGAAACTTCGTTTCTTCCCAATCATCCTAATCCCCTTTGCTAGTAATTGTTGTGATTTCTAAAAAGCTTTAATCAAATGGCATTGAAAGAGGTGACAATATTAATCTCATCAACCCCTCCTTCGACTTAACCCTAACAAGTTCTTTCATATCATATAAATTAGTTTTTTTTTTAATCGACAAAAACCAAACAACAATCTGAATCAACTCGTTAAAACACAAAAACAGAAAATTACACATCTCTGCGGATCGACCCGTACTCACCGGCTAGCTGCAAAGCGACGCCGTTTCTGATTACGGTAAACACAATATTTTGGAAAAATCAGGTCCTAAGCATCTCAGCCACAGAGAATCAAACGACCTCTTATACAGAGTATCATAGACGAAAGCGAAAGATAGAACTCGTTTCATAAGCTGATGTCTTGAGGACGCTCCTTCGGGCATTCGGTGGGACTTAAAGTAGTCTATGAAGACTTCCCTCCAGTCCTCAGCCTTCTTACGGTCTTTTATTTGTAGGATTGTTTGCTCAGTCGCTCCCTTTTCTTCGCATGATTCCGGAGATATTTCTGCCGGGGCGAGCACTCGACGGCTTTGCACCATGATTTTGACGTCATCGAGGTTCTCATCAGCTAGTTCTTTAGCAAGTTTGGCCAGCGCGTCTGCTTTGCTATTTTCTGCGCGCGGTATGTTCTCCAAAGAATAAGAAGGAATTTGGGTCAACAATTGTTGCACCTTTTCGCCGTACCTCACCAACTCCGGTTTGCATGTTTGGTAGTCGCCGTTTACTTGACTAATGACCAGTTGAGAATCCCCGTATATAGAGAGGTATTCAATTCCCATGTCAATGGTGATCTCGAGGCCCGCTATCAAAGCTTCGTGTTCGGCTTCATTGTTCGTCCTCGATTCCGTTAAGGAGAAGGCAAAGCGCATTATCCCTCCTTGTGGGGTTACGAAGATGAGGCCTACTCCCGATTTGATTATGGGGGTACATTGTTTGTGCTTCTTCATGGAAGATGCCCCGTCAAAATAGAGTTCCCATCGGGTATCACCGCCGCCGATCGCATCGAATGCATGTTCGTCCGGCAAATCGCAGTTCAGAGGAGAACCGGCAGGTACTGGATGCTCAGCAAGGAAGTCGGCAATGACCTGGCCTTTCACTGTCTTAAAAGGTCGATATGTTATCGAGAACTCCATCAGGAGTAGAGCCCATTTAGCGAGTCGACCCGTCAATATAGCCTTTGACATCAGATATTTAAGAGGGTCCACCTTCGAGATGAGACGGACTTCGTGCGCCAACGCATAGTGCCTGAGTTTTGTTATCGCGAAGATTAACGCCAAGTAGTGTTTTTCAATGGGAGAGTAGTTGTTTTCTTCCCCCAGCAGAACTCGACTCAAGTAGTAGAGTGCTCTCTCTTTTCCTTGATCGTTCTCTTGTGCCCACAATGCGCCTAAGGAACCTTCGAGGGCGGTTGTATAAAGAATGAGGGGTTTTCCCTTGACCGGCGCAGCCAACACCGGAGGGTTCTGTAGGTACTGCTTGATCTCGTCTAGTGCACCTTGGCATTTGTGATCCTAAACGAATGGAGTTCCCTTCTTCATCAGGTGGCTGTAAGGACGGCATTTGCCTGAAAGATTGGCGATAAACCGCCGGATGTATGCGAGCTTCCCTTGGAGAGACCGCAACTGTTTGAGGGTTCTTGGCGGAGGCATTTCCATGATCGCCTTGATCTTAGATGGATCTATTTCGATACCTCAGTGTCGGATGATGAATCCCAGGAATTTACCTGAGGAGACTCCAAACGCGCATTTGAGGGGATTCATCTTCAAATTATATTGCCGAAGGCATTGAAATACAGTCTCTAGATGCTTTAAATGCTCTTCATATGACATGCTCTTTACTACAAGGTCATCGATATAGCACTCGACGATGTCATGTATGAGGTCGTCGAAGATCTTTGTCATGGCCCTTTGATAGGTAGCGCCAGCGTTCTTTAGACCAAAGGGCATAACCCTGTAGCAGAATATACCCAAAGGGGTCCGGAAAGCGGTGTACTTCTGGTCTTCGGGATGCATCTTTATCTGATTGTACCCTGATGAACCGTCCATAAAGGAGAAAACCTCGTGAGTGGACGTGTTATCTATCATTAGCTCGGTTACCAATACCGGGAAATCATCTTTCGGGCAGGCTTTGTTGAGATCCCTGAAATCCACGCATATGCGTACCGTCCTATTTTTCTTCATTACCGGGACGATGTTGGCGATCCAATCGGGATACTGGACTTCTTGGATAAATCCAGAATCGATCAGCTTCTTGACTTCGGCGTTGATGCTCATCTCAAGCTCGAGTCGCATCCTTCTCGGCACCTGCTTGACTGGCTTGATATCTTGGGATATTGCTAATTTATGCACAGCAATCTCCGGATCCAATCCTGGCATTTCGGAATAGTTCCACGCGAAGCAGTCTTTATGCCGTAGAAGCACGTTCTTTAACGCAGCCACCCTTTCTTCAGGTAGCAGCTCGCTGACAAATGTTGGTCGCGGGTCATCTGCCGATCCCAACTCAATCTTCTTGAGGTTATCTGCAGTAGTATGTATGCCGTCTTCCAGTTCTTTCGGAGCTGGCGGAAATTCTGAGATCACCTCATCATCGCTGTTCTCAAAGCACCAGGGAAGGTCATCCATGTTCTCGGGCTCTTCTTTTAATATCGTAACCGTGTAACAGGTGTGAATCCGCTTCCAGGGATGAGGTGGATCTGATTCTGCTTTTGCGGCTTTGGGTTCATGCTTTTGTGGCGGCGTTACCCTCCAGCCGTCGGATAAAGCGAATATGCCCTGTTGGTACTGGTCCTCGACCCAGTTCTTGAAGGTGAAGCAGTCTTCGGTAGGCTGTCCTATGGCTTGGTGATAAGAGCAATAGCTCAGATGAGACGTCTTGTTAGCTTTCTCAGGGTGCTTAGACTCTGGAAGCGCGATCATTTGATGTTTTATAGCGAGCTCGAGTAACCTCTCCATCTTGTCTCGGGGGAAGGAGTACGCTCGACTCATCTTCTTCATGAGGAACAAATCCGAGCCGCGCAATATCCGATCACGTAACTCTCTAATCCTGCGTCGTTGTTGTCGGCTCCCCTTTCCGCTTCTTGATTTATTTCTGCCTCTGCGTCGGGCCCTTCGTACAACGGGTTGACAGGGATGAACATCTTCGTCTTTTGCAGCCTGTTGAAATAGACGTTGCGCCATGGCCTTCTCGTAGATGGCCATCTCGCGGTTGTAGTCTTCCCAAGCTTTTTGACCCGCTTTCCTGATAAGCTTGTCCATCCGTTCTTCAAATGACGGGCTCGGCACTTTAATCGCGGGCTCTAGTTTTGATGAGGGGTTGGCATCTCCCGACAGGGCGTCCTCTTCTTCATCAAAGGTATATATGGCGTAGCTACTGTGAGCCCGTTCCCGTTTTCCGGCTCTCACGTACCCAAGTCCAAGTGTTTCCATTTTCCCGTTGGGCAATTTGCGTTGAGTCCCAGGGACATCCCAAATCCTGTTGTAGAACCGAGCTTGTCGAACAGTCTGTTTTAAGGGTACTCCTTGGCACTTCAATGGCCTCTTTAATCCATTTGTATAGTATCTGGGCAGACGGATGGGTTGGAGCCTGTCGAGTGTAGCATCCGCGCCATGCCAAATCTCTTTCTCTACTTTCGACTCTGAGGATCGGTAGAATAGAATCACCTTCTCACCCTTTTGCTTGGGAGGGACGTAAAACGTTTGCAGGTCCTGCACATTGTAAGCTTGAAGTGTGTCGAGATCCTTGTAGTGTTCTCGCGGCACCATGGTGATTTGCAAACTCTGATCATCGCTAGGGGGTGCTTGTATTGACAGCCGATTGGAGAACACGGCATTAACCTCATCTTCCGAGTCACTTCCGAAGACCAACATGGGGGTGGACGTCCCCGGGTTGTTGCGTTGAGATGGCCCAGCATAAACTATCTCTTCTTCTTCTTCGGTGACGCTCTCGAAAACAGGGATGGTGGCGGCGGCTTTGTTCTCCGACTTGCGACACCTTTCTGTATCCTCGAAATCTGGCAAAAAGTACTTCGCATCTTCGTATTTGCGGACTTCGTTCACAGAAAATGGGTTCAGCTCACCTGTTACGGTATACTCGAAACCATCCTTAAAGTACTTCATACACTGATGTTGTGTAGAAGGGATGATGTTGTACTCGTGTAGCCAAGGACGACCGAACAAGGCGTTGTAGCAGGTCTTGGCGTCAATGACATGGAATTTGATGTCTGTGACGAGTAGTCTAAAGCGTAATGTTAGTATCACGGATCCGAGAGTCCGTGATGATTGTGAATCGAAACCGGAGATGGTAATTTTGTCACGAGCGAGGTGTTGCACACTCATGCAGATTTCCTTTAACACCCGAACGTTAAGGAGATTGACAGAGGATCCATTATCCACTAGGATCTTGGCTATCTTGATATCATGGCAGTATCCAGAGATATATAGGGGACGGTTGTGGTCGCACATCCCGAGAAGGAGGTCTTCGTCCCCGAAAGTGATGTCGGCCGTATGCACTTCCTCCAGTTCATCTTTCATCCTTTCAGTGGCGAGGAAAGCTTGGAATTGCTCAGGTTCTTGTAACGCCTTAATTAGTGAATCTCGCGCTTCTTTTGATAATAGGAGGGCATCGAGAATGCTAAGTTGAGAAGGTAGCTTCCTTAGGTGCGTCAGGATATTGTAGTCCACCTTACCCTTCATAGGAGGGTCTTTGGTAGTCAGCTCTTTCATGACTTGGTCATCTAAAGTGATATCCTCAGTGACTTTTTCCTTTCCCTTATCTTTTCTATTTGCAGGCCCGAGATTCTTTTCCAGGAGCATGGGGTTGCGCAGCTGAATGTTTTCGCAGGCCTCCGGTTCCTCCTCTTTCCCTAAAACGGATTTTTTAAAGAGAGGGCCCAGAGCCATTTCTTCGTCAGAGTCGTTCCCAAAGGTGAGAACTCGTGACCCTCCGGCGTTAACCATGTAACAGTTGCCAGTGGTCTTGTTGTGCCCGTCGGCAGTACTTCTTTGTTCCCGACGAGTCTTGCGTTTCATGCGGTTAAAATGTTGCCGGTGAGCAACATATCCTTGCCACCATATCCTAAAGGCGTCGCACTCCTCCGTGGGGTGTGAAATTTTCCGATGATATGCGCAATAATCAGGGTGCCTTTCGAGGGTGGTAGCTTCATTCCCATTGACATGGCTTTGGCAAACCTTTTCCTCGTCTTGAATATCTTCTTGTCTGCCTCGGATGCCCTTTGATCTGGCGGGGGTACTTCAACTCTTTCGTTCGGTCGCCTGCATTTAGCTCCTTCCGATGCGGCCATCTCATGCTCCTGATCCGCCTTACTCTTTAGATGAATCTCTTCTAGAAAGGCGTCGATCATTTCATCTGTTGGCCACACACGCTCTGGTTCAGGCTTTGTCCCCAGTTTCTTAGTGCCAGGGGTTTTTTCATCGTTGGCAAACGAGTGGGAGATTACGTTACAACTCGCCACGTATCCCTCGGATTCATCCGACAAGCTTTTTCCATCATCTTTCTCTAGAAAGATGTGGTTGAGGAACTCTTGCAGCGTGACAGGAGTTCGCGCCTTTTGATTGTACTCTTCCATCGCATCGATTTGCTTCTGCAAGTTCGTGCGCTTGTCTCCAGGCTTCACGGGCTTCTTGGATTTCTTCTTCTTTTTCTTCGAAGATTTTGACGGTTGGGCGTGAGTATTTGGGCCATCACCACCGCTTTTTGTAGTTGGGCGCGGCCTCAGCATTCCTTCAATAATTTGAGGTTCAAGAGGGCCCTTCCATTCGATCGCAGGGCACGCATGAAGGTCCCTCAGCATTCTTTTGGTTTTAGTTGACAGCACGACCTCCCATGGAGCTTTTTCAATAAAGGAACAGGTTGCCCCCGGTGTATCTGCTTTCTTAGGAGTATGCGGCTGTGGTGGGTTCACCTTCCACTTTTCGGACAGTGCAGACTTCCCCTGGAGGTATTGATCTTCAATCCATCCTTTGAAGACGAAGCAATCCTCAATCGGATGACTTACCGTTTGATGGTAAGGGCAATAATTAGGGTTATTCACCTCAGTGGGTTGTGGCGGTCGCCTTGGATTTGGTAGGTTTATCAGTCTGTTGCGTACTGCCAGCTCGAATAGCCGCTTCGTCTTGTCCCGTGGGAACGAGTAGGGACGCTTCATCTTCTTATTATAATACCGGCGTCTTTCTTCCAGTTGATCCGTCAGCTTTGGGGCATTAGGTTGCTGCTGAGCATTCGTGACGAAGGTGGCCTTTCCCTTACCCTTGTCATTTCGAGGTTCTGGCTTCGGGGGAGACGGTCTATGACCCATTTGGTCCATCTGGGCCAGCTTGTCGATTAGAGCCTGGAATGTGGTTGGCTTAAAGAACATCATGAACTGGGAGATAGTTGCGTGAGGGTCTAGGGTTCCTACGAACATGCCCACCGCGGGCGCTTCCTCAATGCGTTGCTCGCATTTTGACCACAAATTCCGCCAGCGTATAGCATACTGGACCCAAGTTTCGCCTGGTTTTACCCTGGCGTTAATCAATGCCGTTATTGGAGTGCGTTCGCTGGCGCTTGCGAATCGCTGAGTGAATAGCAACTCCATTTCAGCGAACGTCTTGATAGAATCGTTCGGAAGTTCCGAATACCATTCGAACGCTGTTTCTGATAGGCTGCCCACGAACTGGCGAAGCAACAGTTTATCATCACCGCCGGTGTTACCGCAAAGGGCCCTGAACTAGGCGACATGTTGGTGGGGATTGCCGGTCCCTTTGTAAACATGGAACTTGGGAATTGTGTAACCCGGCGGGTACCTGATTTGGTCGTACCAGCTTGAATATGGCCGGCCCGTTTTTACGACTTGACCAGCTGCCTCAGTCG
This sequence comes from Agapanthus africanus, assembly GCA_030015575.1. Taxonomy (NCBI): domain Eukaryota; kingdom Viridiplantae; phylum Streptophyta; class Magnoliopsida; order Asparagales; family Amaryllidaceae; genus Agapanthus; species Agapanthus africanus. The sequence goes on along the minus strand of CM057338.1, from coordinate 317,124,712 downwards.
CTGTAACGTGTTGAAAATCGTTTCGGTGAAATTTCGGAAAATCGGTAAAATAAGGGGGTTTTCTGTAAAAAGTCAAAATACAAATATCTTCATTACAAAATTAAATATATATATTCTAGCTATGTAATTGCTAGTATTTGGTGTTTATTGAGCCACTGGTAAAATTTCTAATTTTCTGGAAAAAAATTTCCGAAATTAATTATTTTAATATTATTTTAAGCCGTCACTAATACATTTAATTAGGATAATTACAATTGGAATAGGTTAATCATTCATTAGTGAAACATGACAACTTAGGATCAAGTTTGTAACATGCTCTTTTCTTCTCAAATTGCCTCCATGTTTCTAGAGATTTCTAGGATTAAGATAGTTAGAAAAATAAATTAAGTAAGAAATGAATTTAATATATGTAATATTGTACTTGTCTTGACATGGAAAATTACCCCACACACACACCCATATTCCCTGAGCCGAAATTGCACAGCCTCCCCCCTCTCATTCAACTCCACTAAAAAAAAATTAAAAAAAAGGAGGAGAAGAATAGATTAAACAAAGATGGCATGGGGCTAAATTAATGAGGTATGGGGTTTTCTTTTCATGAAAATTTCCAAATGTACACCTCACACTCTCTCTCTCTCTTCCCCTCCTCACAAACTGCAGCCCCCTCATCAAGCTCGGCCAGCAACTTCTTCCCACATTTCTTCTCTTCTCTCATTTGTAAAATTCCACAAAAAAATCCACAAAATAAAACCTAAAAAAAATCCTAGCAAAAATCATCAAAAATTCTTGGTGCAAATCTAGCATGGATCTTGGACCATGGAAACCTTTTTGGGAGGCCTAGAGTTTGCAAGTTTGATCTTAAACATGTGAGGTATAATCTCAACCTTTTGTTAAATTGTTGTTTATTTACTTTAATCAAAACTTATTTAGTAAGAATTATGGTTCCGATTTCAAGTTTAAGAAATTCAAGTGAGGGTTTAGTTTTGGAGCTAGGGTTTGATCACTTGAGATTGGTTGTGATGTGTAGTTTCACATCTTAAGCATGCTAAAACCTAACCTAATTGCTAAATTTCAAATTGTTACAATTAATTTGCCCAAATTGTGTCTTTTTGCAAACTAGATTTTTATAATTAATATAATTAGAAGAGAGAAAAATTTTGAAATGGTTTGTGTGACTTAGTTGAGTTAATTAGTGAGCATTATGGCCACTAAAATTTGTTAAAATATTTATATTGGTTAAAACATCAAGTTTTGAACAAAAAGGGTAAGTTTTGAACAAAAAGGGTATTTGTGCTAACTAGGTTTTGGTTTAATGAAATTTAGCAAGATTAAAAATCTAGTAAATATTTATATGGCCTAATTAAGATAATTAGTGAATATTGTGACCACTAGTTTTGCCAAAACATCAAGATTGTTTTAAAACGGTTAATGACCGCTAAATAGGCTTTTGGAAATAAATCGATTTGGTTAATTTTAAGGTTTGATGAATTGCACCTTATTTCTTGTAGTATTTAGTGAGTTGTGAAACCACGATTGGTGCGTTTGAGTTTTTCTCAATCACTCGGCGTTTGTACACCGATGTCGAAGGTTATTTGGTTCTTTCTCTTAAGCGGACCATAGGTTTTGACCTATGTGAGGTTCGTGTGTCGTTTTGGACATGAGTCGGATTTTAATGCGATACAATGCAATATATGACATGTAGGTACCCCATGTGGACTTCGAGACGACAAGAAAGCGCATGGCGACGTCGGCACCGGCGAGCGAGGACCAGGTGAGTAGATTTATGTCTACAGGGAGAAGTCGGGTGGATGGCGTATAGCACCCCCGCAGTTCGTAATATAGCATATATAGTGGATATATATATGTGGTTTATGATACGTGGATGATATTCATGGATTTATAGTGTAGTTGCGAAACCGTAGAGTAGGGGTTGCACCTATACACACACACGCACGCACATACTTGCATACATCCTTTCTTTTACATATGCGTATATGGGATTATATATTTATGTGTTCATATGGGTATGGGACTATGTGTTCATATACTGGATTTGGGGATAGTACTTGGGATTTGAGATGAGTCGATGGGATTTGATTTGAGGCCGTGAGATCGGTAATTTGGCAGGGTTCATATTTGAGATACGACATGACGTTGTAGCGGGTCCTTGACGTAGTGTTTTACACACGTGCATGCATACTTAGGTGGTATCAGTATTGTACTAGACTTAGATCAGTACCCGAATTGTGATCTTTGATAATGAGGATACCATATGAATAATATGATGAATGTGATATTGACCCGTACCCAGATTTGGGGATGCCGTACGACGGATTTACGTACGAGCTATATTTTGATGATTGATCCGCACTCTTGACTTGGGATGTCTGATTATAGATATGGTATCGGATATGATATTATTGAGACGGGATCACCGACTAATATATATACAGGTATGTATATGTATCGACTCAGATGTTAGGCGGTTTCCTTACCTGTAGTCCAGCTTGTTCGCTTGGCCCTTTAGTTTAGTTTAGTTGTTAGATTAGATTCGATCCTTACCTATTTCAAAAACTAACGAATCGTGGGTATTTTAAAAGACAGCCCAAGGGATCCTACGGATATTTCAAAGACGTATCTTTTCATAAAAACACCGTAGCCCCTATTTTCAAAACCCCATGATTCGTGTTATTTCAAAAGGCACCATTTGTAGGACTTCTATTATATTAATGCAGATTAGTTATCGTTGCGTCTAGTATTCAGCTCCCGCTCATTATTGTGGTTCGCTTCGCATCGCATGCTTATATTATGTTTCATACTCCATTATTGATATCTTGCTGTTAGGACACCAGCACCATTACCGATGATGCGTATGTACCACGTACACTTACTTGCCGGCTCACACACATCTTCATCGGTAATTGCCATGTCACGTACACCTTAGAAAATATTATTGCTTGACATAGCCTGTTAGCTAATAGTTTAGACATTGTATTTATTACCTGCTACTTCATGCATACTGTTATTCATTGTTATGCCGCATTCATGGATTCTCATACATATATTCACTATTTTACGTGTTATTGAGGTTTTGGATTCGGATTTCCATGAGATTTTCTGGATTTGGAGGAAAACCGCAAAAACATAAATAAACCTTTTCTCTCTTTTAAAATAAAAAGTGCGGTTTTCCCATGATGTATGAGTCGTTCACCATGAGTTTGCTGATGGATTTTGAGACCCGATTCGAGAAGTGGAGGAACCGTTTCGGGTACATGGTGGGCCCGGTGCGGTACCCCGGGGCAAGAGGAATGTGTTGTTGACGTTGAGCCCGGCAGGGGAGCACTACCGACCGGTGATATTACCCGACGCGTCGGATATCCGGAGGATACCGTCGTGGTCTTGAGATGGATGGTAGGGGCCGGTCTGGATTGACGGCACCCTAGATATTGATTTTGAGATATTGAGGTACAGAGATTGTGATACAGAGACATCGAGATATTTGGACACTTATTTTGTGTCGATGCTGGGCACTGTTTTATGCTGATTTCATTTATGGTACCTCACTTTTAAAATACAGAAATCTCACTAATTTATGAAAACAGTTCTTCATTTACATGTATTCTGTTTTCATGCATTCATACCTCATTCATATGATATATTGCTACCTGAGGCACCGACACGGGCACATGAGATCACACTCGAGTTAGATATTACCCTAGCCGTTGTTATAGGCTGCATGTTATTCATATTTGAGGATAGATTATGATCATTGACCTAGGTTGCGTTATTTATGTGATTTCTTTGCGTAGATGTTTTTCTATTCACGAGTTGGCAACTCGCCCCCGTTGTGCCCCAGTTTCTTGCAGGTTTGCCGTACAGGTTCATTACGGCTTGCGGGCATAGTTTCCTTCGGGTGATTTGCTAGTAGGTGGGTTTACTTGTATCGTACCCCCCATTATATAACTTGTATATTATTACTCTGTTGTATCTAGAAGTTCCATCAACCAAAAATGTATTTTTTTGAGATAGAGACCAGAGATGCTATTCTTTCGACCTTAGAGTCGCGCGTTTTATTTCTGTGGTTTTCTTGTGGTTTTGAGTTTTTGATCCTCGCCGTTGGCGTTGTATATTATATTGCTTGTGTGGTTGTGACCGTCGATTGACGAAGTGCTAGCTCCCGCTTGGGGATGCTCTTTTTTTTTGATTTCGTATACTATTCATGTTGTATCACGTTTGGGGGCCAGTATTTACAAAGGAGACTCTGCCGAAATTTTCAGTAAATTTTTGATGTTCTTAAAAACCGCATAATTCGGCTTATGCTATTAAAACTACTTATTTTAAATTGGTTTTCCTTTACTCTACCACTTTTCTTGGTTTGGATTTCTGGGTTTTTCGGCTTACTTAAATTACGTACGCCTCGAGACGTTTCGTAGTCTAAGTGCCGGTCATGTTCCGTACTTTCGTGTCGTGACAATCGCGTGATGAACCCGGATTTGCTGGGCTATATAGTCGACCAAATCAGCCTTAGAGATTGTCTCCTCCTTGGCCGTTGAGAGGGCCGGCGGTGGATTTGACGTTTCCCCCCTGTTGTCTTCAAGGACGATCGGGGGATCCTCAGCGGGTGGGTCTTGTTGGATCATCATTCCTATCATATCTTGGAAGAGAAGGCCCATACGCTGTATGTTGGCTGCTTGTTCAGCAGCCTCTTTGTCCTTCTTCTCCAATATTCGGCAAAGGAACTCAGCGTCGGTTTCTTCCTCCTGGCGTTCGTCTGAGGACGTTTCTGGGTTTTCTTTTGGCCCGGTAAGTGCGGCCATAGCGTTCATCATTTCCTGGAGCTTTTGCTCTTGCTCCTGAGCTTTGGTCACCGATTGTGTAAGCGGTCTATGACCCGTAGACGCATGGCTGTCTTCCTTTCCTGACGCCATGTATACGGTATGGACCATCATGCCCCCAAACTTAGGGCGTCTGGGCTTAGTGCCTTTAGCTGTCGTTGCAGACTGGGGGATCTTCTCTGGCTTCCTCCTTTTATGAGCAGTGGCAGTTGAGGGGGCCGTTGAGGCGGGCATCCAGACACTGTTTCGTGGTTTAGCCTGGTGACTGGCTTCCTGTTGGATTTTCAGCTTCTTGTGTTGGCGGGAGAAGTTTGGATCGATCATCGAGTCTCGGGCCTGCCGCCAAACCTTACAGATTCTGGAAGACAGCCGTTGTGGGGATCGGGGCTGTTCTGGCTTTATTTCCTCAACCTTTTTTAGTGGAGGAGGAGACCTCTTTAGCATCACGGTAGGAGAATTCCTACGCACCTTATTTAGCATCTCAAAGCTGTTCCCAGTTGGAACAGCAGCATTAACTTCTGCCATCGGGGCTGGTGGAGTTAGCCCAGAGGGGGAGTTGCCCCCAGCCTTCCTTACTCGGCGCCAGTGGCGACGTCGAGCGTGTCGAGCGGACGGCGTTGGTTCAGCGGTGAGAATGGCTTCGTCTTGCCCCCTGTGTAGGTGGGGGGTCGTTGCTGGGGTTAGCCTGTCAAAGACCGACGTCCTTTGGATAGCAGGAGCGGGAGCTGGAGCCGTCAATCTTGTAAAGACCGACTTTGTGGCAGTGGAAGCCGTTTTGACGACTTCAGGAGCAGGACCGGTCACTTTCTTAGAAGCAGCCTTCTCTGGGATTGTAGGCCTCATTGTGGGTCCACAGGAGTCATGGCCCAATCTAGAGAAGGTCGAGGCGCTGGTGTTGGGCGACCCGTTGAGAGGGGCCGCGGCAGGGGTAAGACGATCAAAGACCGACTTCTTGGGAGCCTCCTTTGTCAGCACCGGAGCGGTGAAGCTTGTTGGCGGGAGTGCAGGGTTCCTAGGCACACTAGTGAGGTCTCCCAAGCCATCAACCATGGCAATTTCAAAAATTATAGTGCCTACAAACCCTAAGCTACGGATCGATAACTAGAAATCTAGGCGAACAAGAACTAGTTAACAGTTAACTACTGAGAATACGGAAATACAACCTTTGTAGATCCGGTCCTCCACCTCCACGGCTCCGCAACGGGGTCGTCTCCGCTGTCCAAATCAAATCCGGGCTCTAGAGTCGGCTTCGTCGGAGAATGGGCAAGCTAGGTCGTCGATGTCCATGCCGAAGATGATCTACGTCGAGGCATCGATGAATCAAGCTCCACCTTCACCAAACCCTAAAATCTTGTGAAGGAAACACACTCTACTACTTGGCAAGAGGTAGAGGATGTAGAAATAGGAAGTGGGTTGACTTTAGTTTTGGATTTCTCACTCTTTTTGATCACTTGCCATTGTTGAAGTGAAGGTTTCTTCACTTGAAGCAAGGAAGAAGAAGTAAGTTATATTATGATAAGTTCAAAATAAAAAGAATAATTAAATTATACTTATCATAACACAACCATGGTTATATGTAGAGAGCAAACCCTAGTTAGGTGAATGGTTAGGTTAGGCATGAAACAAAAATGGTTGACTTTTCAATCCTTCATGAAACTTCAAGATAGAAACAAAATAAAGCAACCATTTTTCCTTTTGCCAAAATGCAATAAATAAATTAATAAATGATTAAAATAATTAAACATAACCTTAACCATTTACTTAACTAAGGTTTAGACTAAAACTACACACAAACATGCATGTACCATCAAATATGATACAAGTAAGTGCACAAATCATATCGCATATGCAATGCGCACACCCGAGTGAGAAAATCCATCTTAAGTGAACCGATACTAGTTAACGCAAAGTAATATATCAAATATATAATTATGCATTAAATCATTAAATCAACGCTTGATTTAATGATCCGGTCATGCGCACATAACCGACTGGTATCAATAGTAACATCTTATCGAATCAACACTTGATCCGATAACCCGGCTATATCGCATATAACCGATCAATGTCACATCGCGAGAATCGAATACAGTATCACATACTCGCATTATTCTCGGTCCCGCACATATCTCATATGCGCTCCTATTTCGTTTCGCTTGAGCCAGGAAACCTCTGTGTAGGACTCTAAAGACTCGTCAATACGCCGGCAGCAGGCGATGATCATATCAAACACCCACAAGCCGCAAGCGGTCTGCTAAACGTAACGGCCACCCGGGTATTGAGCGATCTGAAGATCGACGAGCAAGCCCGCTCACACTCCAGTGAATCCGACCAGTAACACTACCGTACAGTCCGGTCTGATCGTCTGATCTGTCGCATATCTCGCCTAGGGGTGGTAAACGTCAGACCCCAATAGCTCAATAAGTCGTGTCGATATGAGGTCTATAACTGTTCGAGAAACTACTGGTAACACTTACCAGCAAATCTCAGCAACCCTGGCCAGGGATTTCCTGTTATAGCCAATCGAACACAGCGCAACATCAACCCCCATATACCGGGAGAGACGAATCCCCTCCTATCGCTCATTGCCTCCATGTGACTCGGGACTGTACCCAAAAACCACCGTTTTGCACGCCCTCTTGGACGTGGTAAGATGGAAATCAAAGCACAGTGGGAACCACACAAGACTCTATGACGATCTCGGGTCAACAGACTACTCTGTACCAGTGTCACCAGAGAACTGCCATCTGACGTGAGGTATAATACCATCTGGGAGTTCTCGGCGAGTCCGTCCAGTGTACCCAGTCTCTACTGAGCACCCGTATATCATCTCTGATGTCAAACACCGATGGATATGGGATCATCCATCGCCCATCTGTATGGGTCGAGAAGGTACACGCTAGTCTACTCTGGTATATCGATGCCCCGTCTCGATACACCCTTGACTAGGGACTTTGAAGGATGTACTTATGGACTACCATGTCCCCACTAGTATGATCCGCATCATAGTCCAGGTAGTCAAGTACAGATCCTAAGGGCTTTACCAACATGTAACAGAGAGACAATCAGCATACACGTTAAGGTAAAGGGTAACCAGATAGCATACTATCATGTCGAGCAAGAAAGTCCTCCCTATATATGTCCCAGCATCCACTACAATATACATCCTATGTACAGTAATGGCCTCTAGGGCATACATATAACTAACAATCTCCCACTTGCACTAGGGCCATCTGTAGCAGTGGTTGTAGTATCTCATACTCAACCATCCCATAATAGTCTCTCTCTGGGACCAGGCCTTTGTGAGTGGATCCGCTGTGTTGTCCTCTGAGTCTACTCTCCTAACCTCGATCTCCCTGGAGATCAACCATCTCCATGATCAGGCGATGCTGCCTTAGAATAAGTCTGGATCACTGATGGGACCAGCGTTCCTTGGCATAAGCCACAACTCCATTGTCACACAATGGTAGGAACGTAGTTCATCTCATGAACCAATATACCCCCGAACAGCCTCTTTGGTAGCATCTTAAGTAGCGATGTATTCAGCCTTTATCGTCTAGTATGTCACGGTATCTAGCTTGGAACTCTTCCAACATACCGTCCCTTTAGTGAGGGTAAAGACAATGCCTGCGACTGACATTCAGTCGTCTTTATCACCCTGGAACCCTTCCAGTGATTCTCCCCAGGATCGGTTGATACCGTCTCACTACATCTAGTGAGAGTCCTAACATCCAATTAGATCTATCTCATAGATCCAAAATCCAGGATTTAGTAGGTATCACTTTAATCCTATATGGAGAATCTTTGTGATAAGCGGAGATTGACCGAGCGTAGCATAGGAAACTACTTCCCTATCAAGAGTATGTTATCCACGTACTCTACGAGGATCGTCACCATACTCCCTACTACCTTCTTGTTTATACAAGGTTCATCTACCAATTTGATGATGTCAACTTCTTTGACTTATCCATCAAAACAGATGTTCCAACTCCGCGATGCCTGCTTTATCCTATAAAGCATCTTGCACACGTTTCCGCTGCTCCCACTGTCTACGAAGCCCTCTGGCTGTGTACTTATAGACGTTCTCTTCTAAAACATCATTTAGAAAAGCAGTCATGACACCCAACCACCAGATATCGTAGTCATGGTATGTAGCCGTGGCAAGTAGGATCTGGATGGACTTAAGCATAGCTACTTGAAAAGGTTTCATCATTATCCACGCCTGGTCAATGAAGAAAACCTTTAACAAGTCTAGCTTTGAAAGTCTCAACTTTTCCATGTACACCAAGTAATCTTCTCAAGATATACTTGCTCCTGATGGGGATTTAACCCTTCAGATATAGCAACTAAAGTCCATACTTTGTTGGTGTATAAGGATTCCATCTCAGATCGCTAAACATCCAGCCATTCTTACAGAGTCACACTCCTGATGGCCAGGTCGAAACTAGTTGGGTCATCATCTCATGATGCAATCCTCGCTCCCACTGTCATAGAGAAACTGAAGTATCTCTCAGGTGGGTGAGGAACCCTACTAGATCGGCGGAGAGGCTGAGGTTCGTTGGTATCTACTGAATACTTTGGTTCTATCAAATCATCAGCTGTAGTTCGTATAGCTGGAACATTTCCAGTTCTACATAACTGACATTGCCTCGAGCTTGTCCGGATTTTGTTTTCAGACATAGGCCAGACAACCCCAAATCTTAACTAACTTAAGATATGGGCTCTTCCCTTTCCATATCATATATGAAGTGGTAGGCAACTGATTTGATTCGAACCCTATTCAATAGGTATGCAGCTTCTCAAGTGCATAACTCCCTAAAAGGAAATAGGTAACTCAGTAATACTCATCATAGAGCACACCTTATCATATAGGGTGTGATTGCTCCGCCCCGATATACCATTGTGCTATGGTGTATACGGAGGAGTAATGCTGAGAGAGAATCTCATTCTCCTTTAGAATAGTCCAGTATTTCCGTGCTCAAGTATTCTCCTCCTTGATCTCATCATAGGACATAATACTTATACCCGTATTCTGGTTCTCTACTTCTAACTTATATTCCGTGAATATCTCAAAAGGTTCGGACCTGTGTTTCAACAGGAACATATATCTGAATCTTGAGAGATTATCAGAGAATATAATGAAGTATAAAGAACCAGTCTTGGCAGGTGTAGACAGGGGACCTTACATACATCAACATGTATCATCCCAAGAGTTTACTAACTCTTTCTCTGTTTCAGTAAACGGAGCTATGGTCATCTTATCTTTGTGACATGACTGGCGAGTTTCAGAAGATGTAAATTCAAACTGATTTAAATATACATCTATATGTAACTCTAGCCAGTCGGGTCGCATTGATCTGACCTAGTCTACAATACCTCAAGAAGAATTCGTTCATTTCTGAACTATTCCTCGTGTGTGTTCCGTATATTAAGAACTGTAGTTTGATTTAGAACATTAATGCTTTTAGATAACGTGCCTGAACCGATCAACCTTTGATATAGGAAATGTTTAAAACATTATCCAACAATACAAAATTATATCCTTTCTTTTCAGATAAAGAGACTGATATGATTTTGTATATCAGGTTCGGTATCTAACAACATTCGTTCAGAATCAATGTACTGTAATACAGGGTGACAGTGACCAACAGACTTGGCTGCAACACTTGCCCCGTTTTCTGCCTCATGAAACTTATCACCCGTTCTCAGTTCTTCTACCTTTCTGTAGCCCTATGTAACATATTACATATCAGGGATCCTGATCTGGTATCACATACCCAGGACGTAGAGGATACAGAGAAACAGTTCTGTATAATGAACACACCCGAAGATGATGCATCAGCATGCACTTTCTTCGTTTGGGCGGCACGGGAAATCTGGTATTCCCCAATTTCCTGCTCTGTCTTATAACAATTATAAGTTGGAGCGGGACCAACGTTCCCCAGCTCAGTATAACAAGCGGGTTCGGTCAATAATCCGTTTTTTTTTATCTTGATTAAGGCGTGATATGGTCGCTACCTGGAGAGAGAGAGAAGAAAACACTCAGCGTGCGCTCTGTCAAGAATAGATTGGTTATTATTTTATCTAATCAGGATGGCTCCCACTGCTTTTTATCAAATCTTCCTTCAAACCCTAAAAGGAAAGACTAGCCGGGATTAATTACACACTACAAGTTCGCCAATCTTTCAGCCAGGCCAGTGTCGGTACTTTGAGGGAGGTCCCCCGTGCTTTCGCACGAACCTAATTACTGTAAACCTCGTTTTCCCAGAGGCGTAACCTCGTTAACACCTTTCTAGACACCTACTTGATCGGCTAATTGTAATGTATAAAACTCTCCCAGGAGTAACTCTTACTCGCAGCGGGTATCGGGATCCAACTATCTCATAGGAGGTATGCAATCTCATTGCAAATTTCAACACTTGAAATTCCCGATAATATTTTGCCCCATGCGATCTATGACCTTGACTGAGTCAACAAACCAAAGACCGCAAGTAAAGTTCAACCCGTCATTTCTCGATTGAATTAAACCCACCCGCACGACCCTTGACTGAGTCAACAAGGCCGCACGACTACCCTAATCCAATCGCATCATATGCTTTGCAGATAAGCAATAATCAGCTACCGCACACTACGCCTTGACTGAGTCAACAAACGCAGCACGAATACTAACTATTACCTATCTGAAATGACGGAGGGCTACGACAGGTTTTTAAGAAAACCTTTTGCGTAATGAACTTTATATCGTTGTAGGATCGAATGATTTTAAAAATGGAGTGTTTTTGAAGCTTTTCTAGTTTTGCTAAAGGAGTCACTCCCGGTGAAGGGATCGTCGGTCCTTTCCTCGTCGAATGAGGTGTGGGATATATCACATATATCGCTGTGCAAAGCAAAAACACTTAAAAGCAATCAAAAGACAAACCGAGGGTGTAGCATCTGCCAGTTATTGCTAAAGGAGTCACTCCCGGTGAAGGGATCTCGGTCCTTTCCTCATCGAATAAGGTGCAGGATATATCACATATACCGCTGTGCAAAGCAAGAACTGTAGCTACCTGTTTTATTTTGAAATTCGATTCTACAACATCTTAGGTTTCTTTTATTTCATTAATCACATTAATGAAGTCCCATCATTTAAGTACCTAAACATCACAGATAGATATGACGTACATTTATGCCATCCGCATTCGCCTCGATGTCCCCTCATGCACCGTTAGGTTAGGTAACTAACGACAGAGCAGGGCAGGGCTAGCGCGGGTGTAAAACATAAGTAACGCCTATATAATATATCATATATACTATATACTATATCCATCACAGAAACATCACATGATCTCATCACAGATATCGCAGCAGAAGAATCATATGAAATATTGGATATACTAGGACGTCCGTGTTTTCAATACGAGCCAGTATAAAACACGGATTCCACGGTCGTGATGAATAGCCAAACCCACACCCCTAGACCCCTACGAGAGCGGCAAGCAACCCTACCAATTCTGGAGTTAGGAGACCCGGACTCGACTCCTCGAGTTGGTCTCCCACTGGACTCCAGAACCCGGTTACTTGTGCCCTCCTCCTTGGGTCTATCCTAGTGCGGAAAAGTAAATAATATACAACAGGTGACAACTCCCGCAACCTGGAAGCGCCCCAATAAAAGAATATTACATACAAGTTTTTACATGAATGAAAATGAAAAACACTCATCTCACATAAAAAACCCCCGGCTATTCAAACACGACGATCCAATATAACATATCCAGCAACACATAACATCACATGTCATCAACGTAAGTAAATATGCGCATCCCAATTTTCGTTGACATATAGCAACGAAACCGGCGATATCACATATTACACTTACGGTCACAGAAAAGAAAGTGTAAAACTACAACAGTTGGAATCCGCAACCACCTCAGACATCGCATGCCTGACCAAATGAATACCTTAGACATCGCATGCCTAACAATTATAAACCCCGCATTTTAGTCTCAAAATCGAAAACTCTTTTCAATATCAAGTCGGGGAATTCAACAGGATTCCCGACAGTCTGATCGAATACTCGTCGCAAACTTCAGTAGACGGCTGCACCCCCGATACCGTCGACGAAGTGCACCAAGGGGGAACACCGCTACCGCGAGCACCCAGAGGGATGCTTTCGGCGACGGGGTTCTCCTACAGTCACTTGGTCGGGGCTATGGAGTGAGGCTGTCTATTAAGTTTACCCGGCGAGTATCCGCGTACGCTACGTGATTGCGACGGACTTTTGATCACATCAAAATTCCGTGGCAACCGATCAAGTGAGACTAAACTGCTATGTTTATAACATTCATTCAGTTATCTCATAACTATTGTGAATTCCAATTATTGTATCCCATTCCAGATAAATAGAAAATGTTAAACTTTCCGATCGAACAATCGAACACCCAAGTTTTCCCGAAATAGATCAACACATGAAACAAGTCTAACAACATTCCGTTCGTGCCTCAGTACCAACGATCCAGCCGTAGAAGGGTCAAGCCAACGCCTCACATGTGGCACGCCGTACTGCCCCAAACCCGAAGGTTCAAAGGGCAGTTCAAGACGGTCACATAATCGAGTTAAGGTTTGTGTCTTCTAGAGGGACCATTGCGTTACTTGCACTACTTAGAACGTCGTTAAACTACGGAAAAATCCAACACTTGGAAATTTCCCGACAGGGGAAAAAGTGGGTATTTATATCCGGTCGAACTTTTTAACATATTCTAAAATTTATCCGGAAAGCCACACAGACAAAATTTGATACTCCGATCGAATATACGAATCCCCAAAACAACTGCAGAAAAATCAACTCTTGAAAAAATATCAAAAATACCCAGGAAAACCAGCACAGCAGAATATGAATTACTGTAGAAATTTGTATGCGAAAAACGACAAATTGGCCGCTCTTCCGCCGCACGAGCCATGCTCGTGCCGCGGAAGCGCGGCGCACTGTTTGAATTACCCAACCGAATTTTACAGTTTCTCATAGAATTGCCTGCTGATTTTTCTGAATATTTTTAATGTTGAAAAATCCCAGATTTTAAAAATTGGACAGAGAGCATGTTTGTTTTGGACTTTCCGGTTCGATCGGACTTCAATTTCCGTCTGGACTTCGCCTAAGGCTCTAGCTAGGCTCTGATACCACTGCAGGGTTCCTAGGCACACTAGTGAGGTCTCCCAAGCCATCAACCATGGCAATTTCAAAAATTATAGTGCCTACAAACCCTAAGCTACGGATCGATAACTAGAAATCTAGGCGAACAAGAACTAGTTAACAGTTAACTACTGAGAATACGGAAATACAACCTTTGTAGATCCGGTCCTCCACCTCCACGGCTCCGCAACGGGGTCGTCTCCGCTGTCCAAATCAAATCCGGGCTCTAGAGTCGGCTTCGTCGGAGAATGGGCAAGCTAGGTCGTCGATGTCCATGCCGAAGATGATCTACGTCGAGGCATCGATGAATCAAGCTCCACCTTCACCAAACCCTAAAATCTTGTGAAGGAAACACACTCTACTACTTGGCAAGAGGTAGAGGATGTAGAAATAGGAAGTGGGTTGACTTTAGTTTTGGATTTCTCACTCTTTTTGATCACTTGCCATTGTTGAAGTGAAGGTTTCTTCACTTGAAGCAAGGAAGAAGAAGTAAGTTATATTATGATAAGTTCAAAATAAAAAGAATAATTAAATTATACTTATCATAACACAACCATGGTTATGTGTAGAGAGCAAACCCTAGTTAGGTGAATGGTTAGGTTAGGCATGAAACAAAAATGGTTGACTTTTCAATCCTTCATGAAACTTCAAGATAGAAACAAAATAAAGCAACCATTTTTCCTTTTGCCAAAATGCAATAAATAAATTAATAAATGATTAAAATAATTAAACATAACCTTAACCATTTACTTAACTAAGGTTTAGACTAAAACTACACACAAACATGCATGTACCATCAAATATGATACAAGTAAGTGCACAAATCATATCGCATATGCAATGCGCACACCCGAGTGAGAAAATCCATCTTAAGTGAACCGATACTAGTTAACGCAAAGTAATATATCAAATATATAATTATGCATTAAATCATTAAATCAACGCTTGATTTAATGATCCGGTCATGCGCACATAACCGACTGGTATCAATAGTAACATCTTATCGAATCAACACTTGATCCGATAACCCGGCTATATCGCATATAACCGATCAATGTCACATCGCGAGAATCGAATACAGTATCACATACTCGCATTATTCTCGGTCCCGCACATATCTCATATGCGCTCCTATTTCGTTTCGCTTGAGCCAGGAAACCTCTGTGTAGGACTCTAAAGACTCGTCAATACGCCGGCAGCAGGCGATGATCATATCAAACACCCACAAGCCGCAAGCGGTCTGCTAAACGTAACGGCCACCCGGGTATTGAGCGATCTGAAGATCGACGAGCAAGCCCGCTCACACTCCAGTGAATCCGACCAGTAACACTACCGTACAGTCCGGTCTGATCGTCTGATCTGTCGCATATCTCGCCTAGGGGTGGTAAACGTCAGACCCCAATAGCTCAATAAGTCGTGTCGATATGAGGTCTATAACTGTTCGAGAAACTACTGGTAACACTTACCAGCAAATCTCAGCAACCCTGGCCAGGGATTTCCTGTTATAGCCAATCGAACACAGCGCAACATCAACCCCCATATACCGGGAGAGACGAATCCCCTCCTATCGCTCATTGCCTCCATGTGACTCGGGACTGTACCCAAAAACCACCGTTTTGCACGCCCTCTTGGACGTGGTAAGATGGAAATCAAAGCACAGTGGGAACCACACAAGACTCTATGACGATCTCGGGTCAACAGACTACTCTGTACCAGTGTCACCAGAGAACTGCCATCTGACGTGAGGTATAATACCATCTGGGAGTTCTCGGCGAGTCCGTCCAGTGTACCCAGTCTCTACTGAGCACCCGTATATCATCTCTGATGTCAAACACCGATGGATATGGGATCATCCATCGCCCATCTGTATGGGTCGAGAAGGTACACGCTAATCTACTCTGGTATATCGATGCCCCGTCTCGATACACCCTTGACTAGGGACTTTGAAGGATGTACTTATGGACTACCATGTCCCCACTAGTATGATCCGCATCATAGTCCAGGTAGTCAAGTACAGATCCTAAGGGCTTTACCAACATGTAACAGAGAGACAATCAGCATACACGTTAAGGTAAAGGGTAACCAGATAGCATACTATCATGTCGAGCAAGAAAGTCCTCCCTATATATGTCCCAGCATCCACTACAATATACATCCTATGTACAGTAATGGCCTCTAGGGCATACATATAACTAACAGGGAGCATGGTCCCAAAGAATAGACCGGTAGTAGCTTGGGTCACTTGCTCCATAGGCATAGTGAATAGGGAAGCAGCCTGCGTTCCATATGCTACACCTCCAGGTGAGGCGGAGCGTCGGTTGCATTTGCAGTTCAAGCAGTTGGAGCATTTCACACAAGTAGAAGCCATCGATTCTTTGCTTTCTGCAATAAGCCAGACGCCGAGTCTTAGTATCTTGAAACCCAAGGGCAACCATTAGCGAACCGCGATTGGTTCGCGAATCACGACACACGAAGTGTGGAGTGGAAAGAGGAAAAGGTCCCACCGGGCGTGCCAGAATCTGTTTCCCTCCGAAAGACGGCGCGCAGGACTGCGGTGTCTTGGCGCTGAGATTCGGGGCAGATGCTAATTGGTGCTATCCGTTCACCTATCCAAAGATGCCAAGTTGATTTATGGAACTATACATCGAAGGTTTCAACGGATGCGGCCGATGTAGCAGACTTCGTCAGATTCCCCCTCGCTTGGGGGTTTTTGATTGTGGGGACGCTCTTCCCTGCAGGCGCAAGCCCCTGCAAGTAATTACGCTACCGCATCGCGGTAACAACTTTCTCCTTCTCCAGATGGTCACTTCGTGTCGTGTGTGTCTATTTTGTTTTGTTTGTGGTTGCCCGTAGATTGTTTACGGAGACCGAGTTATGTCGTCGCCCGTAGGGCGTGGACTAGTCCAAATCCGTATTATCTTAGATTTGGGTTTGGGGGTTTGGTTTGAGGATACGTTAGCCATATTTGAGGCTAAGGTCAACTCAAACATTTGTTAAGGATACGTTAGTCTAACTTGAGACTAAGATCAACTTAACGGGATCGTTTAGATCCGACAAAAGAGCATTTGGGCTCCATTGTTCCAGTTTAGGGACATAGTGGTCCATTGCATGTATGGTCGTCGGGACCCGTTACCTCTCTGACGGCGTTGAAGGATTACAACGACAGGTGTCAAAGGAGTTCCGAGATGTACCCTTGAACCAAAGTTGATTGGAGGGATTCATAGTTCAGTCTGTTTGAAGGTTTAAGGATACGTTAGCCATATTTGAGGCTAAGATCAACTTAAACGTTTGTTAAGGATACGTTAGTCCAGTTTGGGACTAAGATCGACTTAACGGGATCGTTTAGATCCGACAAAAGAGCAATTGGCTCTATTGTTCCAGTTTAGGGACATGGTGGTCCATCGCCAGTTTAGGGACGTGGTGGTCCATCACCAGTTTAGGGACGTGGTGGTCCATCGCCAGTTTAAGGACGCATAAGTCCATGAGTTTAAGGACCCCACAGTCCATGTTGATGTGTGGTTGTCGGGACCCGTCACCTCTCTGAAGACGTTGAAGGATTACAACGACAAATATCAGAGGAGTTCAGAGATGTACCCTTGAACCAATGAGTCGTTTGAAAGAGCGGATGTGCTCAGTTCAAGATGATTTGAGGACTTATGGCCAGTTTGGGCTAAGTCCAAAATATTGGCCCTCTGTT
This sequence comes from Agapanthus africanus, assembly GCA_030015575.1. NCBI lineage: Eukaryota > Viridiplantae > Streptophyta > Magnoliopsida > Asparagales > Amaryllidaceae > Agapanthus > Agapanthus africanus. Next base: position 317,107,011 of record CM057338.1, on the reverse strand, counting down.
GGTCCATTGAAGGAGAGGCTTTGCCTCTGGCCATTTAGCCAATTGGGCCAATGCCTAGTGTTAAACACTAAAGACCAATCAGTGTTGAACACTGGGAATGAGATCGATAAGTTAGTGTTTAACACTAAAAGATAGTTGGTGTTAAACACCAGCAACAAGGCTTTCAAATTAGTGTTAAACACTAAAACAGGTCAAAACACTGGCAGCAGAGATCTCAAATTAGTGTTAAACACTAAGGTAATCAGTGTTGAACACTGCAAATAAAGCTTTTTGATTAGTGTTGAACACTAAGGCCAAACAGTGTTTTAACACTGGATTCAGGGGTTCCAATTTAGCGTTAGACGCTAAGGCAAGAGAGGTCACGTGGTAGCACGTGAGGGCGCCCTCCCTTCATTTGTTCTGCTGAGAATATCGCATCTTTTGGAGCATTACGTGCCATCACGTGACGGGTGTTTAAATGGAGTATGTTAAAGCCTCTGCCAAGGGTCACGTGGGTCACGTGAGGCACTGCCTCAAAGGGGCTTTTCTGTAGATCTTTTTAGGGGTCACGTGGGGACACGTGACCCTGCCTCTATGTATGTTTTTTTAGAAGATCTGTTAATCCCTTTCAGGAATTAAATTCCTCGTAGGGTTGAACCCTGGCAATAATTTCAGAGGAATTAAATTCCTACTTCCTTTTGAAGGTTCATATTCTGGAATAGAGTTGAACTCTGAATTTTCTGTAGGAATTAAATTCCTCATATATGTGAAGAATTGAATAGGGTTAAACCCTAATAAAAGCTTTAAGGAGTTAAACCCCCACTCTCTGTTAAAGAATTATTCTGGGGAATGAGATTAAGGGAATTAAATTCCTGTTGTTTTAACAGAACTAAGTTCTTAACCAGGGTTAAACCCTGATTCTTTTCATTCTGAAGGAATTAAATTCCCATAACACAGGGTCAACCCTAATTTTATTTTAAAGGAATTAAATTCCTATAGTTCTGTGAGAATTAAATTCTCGTGCTTCCATTCCCTCTCTATGCTTTGGATCTGCACGGCAGGATCTCAACCCATTGAGAATTAAATTCTCAACTGAAGGGGAGATGTGCACTTTACAGATCCTCCACCAAAGAGAGAACTATGTTCTTCTGTTTTTATATCAGAGTTAAACTCTGTTGAGAATTAAATTCTCTTTTCTTTCAAAAAGCCTTCCCTTTCTTACCTAGGGTTTTCTTTTGTAGAAGATCCAAATTCCTCCAAAGTATCAAGGCTCTCTCTCTTTTCTTCCCTCTGCATATATATTCTTTTTGTGTGTCTCTTGGCTCCTATTTATAGGAGAAGCAGCCGAGTCAATTAGTTTTTGATGAGTCTTTCATTGAGAGATTTGATTTGTATCCATCATTCGTTTTGGACCTTTGGATTATTAGGTGAATTTTATTCACCATTGGATTTTAAATCCAGAGATTCTCCTTTGTTATTTCGGTTAGATTTTACGGGAAAATCTTTCCAAATTTGAGATTTTCCCATAGATAGATGATATTTAATCACCTTTAAATCTTTAATTCAATCGGTTGCTTTGGAAAGATTTAAGAGGTCTTTTCTCAGAATTTAATTCTGTTAACAGATAGGCTTTGAAAGCTGGTCACGTATGGCCACGTGACCCATGGTCACGTGTGGGCACGTGACCCTCTTGGAATGAGCCCTCTTCTTTCTTTTTGCGCTCTGCTTTCTGGTCGCTGCTTAGCTGTCACGTGCCACCACGTGACCCCTGGTCACGTGTGAGCACGTGACCCTCGTCTGGACCCATTTTCTTGATTCAATCAGGGAATTGAGTATGCCGCTTTTGAGTGTCACGTGCCAACACGTGACCCTGGTCACGTGGGAGCACGTGACCCTTTCTGAAGCCTTTTTCTTCGATGTAGTTGGGAAACTGAATTTGCCTTGCCGATGCTTTTAGATGTCACGTGCCAACACATGACTGCTGGTCACGTGTAAGCACGTGACCCTTTTCTAAAGCCTTTTCCGTAGGCTTTCCTGATTTTAAATCAGGAAACAGAAGCCATGTAGATTGTTGGCACTATCATGCCCCCAGACTTAGAGCGTTTAGGTCCGTCGCCTTTGGAATTTGCCGCGGGCAGTGGGATTTTCTCCGGCCTTCTCCTTTTGTGGGAGGTCAAAGTTGAAGGAGTCGTTGTATCAGGTGCCTGTGTTGAAGACATTCATCTCTGTATGACAAAGAGATGGTCCTCCTCTTGCCGAGCCTTCGTTTTCTTCAGTCGGCGAGAGTAGTCTTTGTTGATCACAGAATCTTGGACTTTCCGCCAGACCCTGTGGATTTGGGAGGACAGCCACTGAGGGGGCTGCTCCGGCTTTGCATGCATCATGTTTTCAGCAGGTGGGGGAGATTTCCTCAGCACCACGGTTGGAAAGTTCTTTCTCACCCTCCTAAGTAGATCAAAATTGTTCGCGGTTGGAACAACAACATCAACTTCCACCATTGGAGCTAGTGGGGTAAGTCCAGAGGGGGAGTTGCCCCCAGCCTTTCTCACTCGATGCCAGTGGCGACTTCGAGCGTGTCTTGCAGACGGGACCACCACAGTTGTGGAAGCAGCTCCGTCATGCCCCCGGCTTTGATGAGGGACTACTGTTGGTGCCATCCTATCGAAGACTGACGTCCGTTGAGAAGGAACGACAAATCTTTCAAGGCCGATTTTCTAGTAGGGGAAGCACTTTTGATGACTTCACCCGCAGCAGGAGTTGAAACGGCCAATATGTCAAAGACCGATCTTTTGGTAGGCGAAGCACCTTTGACGACTTCACCCACCGGAGGAGTTGGAAGGACTATCCGTTTTGAGATAGCCCCTTCAGGTATCGCGAGCTTCTTTGTGGGCCTATTTGAGCTTCGGCTCAGCCTGTTGAAGACTGAGATGGCAGACTTGGACGACCCGTTGAGTGGGACCGTGGTGGTTGCAAATCGATCAAAGACTAACTTATTGAGAGCTTCCTGTGGTGTCACTGGGGCGCTAAAGCTTGCTGGCGGGAGCATGGTCCCGAAGAACAATCCAGTGGTGGCTTGAGTCACCTGCCCCACCGGCATTGAAAAGATGGAGGCTACATTGGGCCCGTAAGTCACTCCTCCAGTTAGGGCGGAGCAGGAGTTGCTATTGCAGTTTGTGCGGCTGGAAGCCATTGACCTTTTTCCTAGACAGGAGCAAGACACCAAATCTTTGTACTTCGAATCTAAGAGCAACCATAGCAAACCGCGATTTTGATCGCGAAACATGACACACGAAGTGTGGAGTGGAAAGAGAAAAAGGTCCCACCGAGCGTGCCAGAATCTGTTCACCGCCGGAAACAGAGACAGACAAGGATGGATCGTCTTGCCTGAATTCTGGGGGCAGATGCTATTTGGATTTATCCGTCCACCTCTCCGAAAATGCCAAGTTGATTTATAGCACCGTATATCGGAGGTTTGGACGGATACGACCGTTGTAGCAGACTTCATCAGATTCCCCCTTGTTTGCGAAGGGTTTTTTATTGTGAGGACGCTCTTCCCTGCAGGCGCAAGCCCTGCATTTAATTACGTTACCGCATCGCGATAATCACTTTCTCCTGCTCCGGAAGTTCACTTCGTGTCATGTGTTTTTTTTGTTTGTTTAGGTTGCCCGTGGATTGTATACGGAGACTAATTTATATTGTCGCCCGTAGGGCATGGATTAGCCCAAATCCGTATATTTTAGATTTAGGTTTTTTATTTAAGGATCGTTAATCTGGTTTGAGATTAAGATTGACTTAAATGTATGTGAGCATCTAGGGCTCTATTTGTTTTTGTTAAGGATACATCAGTCCAATTTGAGACTAAGATTCACTTAACAATTTTTAGGATCATTTTTATTTCAGATCCAACAAAAGAGCATTTGGGCTCTATTGTTTTAGTTTAAGGACGTTTCGGTCCATTGTTCAACTTGCGCGTACGCGTATTTGTTACGTGACGAAGTGAATAATGGTGATATGGAATGTGCCCAATTTAGGGTACGATCCGATTTGAGGTGTGCACGTCAATTTGGAAATCATTAATGTGGGATGAAAGAAGTTGTTGGTCGCTGGGACCCGCCACCTCTCTGAAGACGTTGAAAAATTACAACGACATATATCAGAGATGTGAAGAGATATACCCTTGAACCGAATCCCGTATTTGAGGGAGAGGTTATTTTGGCCTTAAGAATTTTTGTTAAGGATACGTTAGTCCAAATTGAGACTAAGATCCACTTAACAACATTTTACGATCTTCCTTAATTAAGACCCGGCAACAGAGCATTTGGACTCAGTTGCAAGACTTTAGCAACTTAGCCAACTTGGACTTTAGTCTGCTTAGTCTCCCTTCTTTTTTGAAAAAGTGCTGAGCACTGGTTTGGGCTCTGTTTAATCAGCCCCCCTTTTTTTATTATATGAGTTTTGTCGCCTACATATGATCATATGGAACTGTCAGTCATGGGGGTTGCCCAATAAGTGTTGAACACTTTATTCCTTTTGTCTTTATATGAAGTGTTAGGCACTCTTTATGGCGTCCACGTGGAGAGCACATGAGGCGCTAGGCGCCGGGCACTGCCCACTGAGAGCTAAGCACTCCTTTCTTCTGTGGCGCCCACGTGAGGGACACGTGAAATGCTGAGCGCTAGGCGCTGCCCAGTGAGTGCTAAGCACTCTTTTCTTCTGTGGCGCCCATGTGAGGGACACATGAGGCGCTGGGCGCTGCCCAGTGAATGTTAACCACTCTCTTCTTCTGTGGCGCCCACGTGAGGGACACGTGAGGCGGTGGGTGCTGCCCAGTGAGTGCTAAGCACTCTTTTCTTCTGTGGCGCCCACATAAAGGACACGTGAGGCGCTGGGCACTGCCCAGTGAATGCTAAGCACTCTTTTCTTCTGTGGCGCCCACGTGAGGGACACGTGAGGCGCTAGGCACTGGGCGCTGCCCAGTGAGTGCTTAGCACTCTTTTCTTTTGTGGCGCCCATTGATGATCAAGCTTTCGTTTTTTAAGAACCAAGTTCTTTTATGAGAACCAAGTTTCTCTTATATGCTTCGTTTCAAGGAATTCAATTCCTAGTCCTTTTCTGAATCTTCGATTCTCAAGAACAAATTCTTCCCGATGAGAATTAAATTCTCAACTTATGGGAGATTTGTCTTGTGGATCTCAGATCCAGAGAAATAACTAAATTCTTTTTTAAAAGGGTTAAACCCTTAGATATGTAAACGAGATGTTTTGATCTCTGCTCTTTTTATTTACCTAGAGTTTTTGAGGAGGGAGATCTTCTTTTCTGTTCCCTTTTGAACCTTTCTGCTTTAATTTTTTAGAAACTTATTTGGGGGTTCCTCTATATCAGACTTGAAGTCTTGAGTCCTTTATATAGTAGAGGCAATTTGTTAATTAACTCTGAAGAAATCTCTCATTAAGAGATCCCAATTGATTTGGGGATTTTTACCCACCATTGGATCTTTAATCGAAGGGTTTCTATTTTACAGAACATATTTTCTTGTTTCTAACAAGATTGGGGAAATATTTTCCCTTACAAAGAATTTATTCTGTAAAACGGTGATTTTTTTAATCACCGTTGGATTTTTAATCCACCGGTTCTCTGTTTTACAGAGGGCGGTCTTTCTTGTTTAGAAAGATTGAGGTAATATATCCTAAAATAGAATTTTATTCTATAATCCAATTTGAGGGATGTTTTCTCCCGACAGAATTTAATTCTGTATTTTTGATGATTTACCATCTCCGTTGGATTTTTTATCCAACGGCTCTGTTTAACAGAGAGTAGAATTTAATTCTACTTGGGCGTCGGCGCTTACGTGTTGTGCACATGGGAGCTACTTAAAGTTTTAATTCTTATAATGGGTATTATGTGCTTTGCAATTAGCGCCCGCGTTGCACATTGGCGCCCGTGTGAGGAGCACGTGAGGCGCCACCATAGGATTAGTTCCTATCAGATTGGTCTTGGCGCTGGCGCCCTCATGAGAAGCACGTGAGGCGCTGCCTCATTTTTTTAACAGAGCTTTGCTCTTGTATTGGGGAAATAACGGACAAGCCGAAATAGCGATCTGAAGCGTCATTCGAAGGCTCTGAACTCGCCTAGAAGGAAGGCAAGACGACTAGGTTGAGGAACTACCTCGGGTACTGTGGGCACTGCGGACGTCGAGAAAAAAACCCATGGGAGAAACCCCGTGCAGCCTCTGTTACGGTACCGAGGTGATGGTCCCTACAAAAATTGGAATGCCCAGCTATCGGGTCGAGCACTTTGACGATGAAGCTAACACCTTGGCACTACGAAGTAACTTGGACGTCTTATTAGAAAAACAAGATCGGACGCAAATCAAGATGTCCGTTTATCAGCAGCAAACCGCCTGCTACTACAACGCCTGAGTCAGGCATCGAGCCTTCAAGATAGGAGACCTGGTCTTACGACAAAACGAGTTCATAGACCAAGCGAAGCTACATAAGTTCTCTCTAAAATGGGATGGGCCCTTCCTCGTGACAGAGACACTGCCCGGTGGAGCCTACCATCTCCAGGACTCCAAAGGGTGCAATTTCCCTCGGCCATATAACACCGAAAAGCTTAAGTTGTACAGATAAACGTGTTCCCCCCTTTTTTCCTTTTTTCGAATAATGTAATTTCTTTCCATATCAGCTAAATTTTCCAAACAAAGTACTCAGGCAAATTAGACTTCAACACCGACCTGTAACCCCGCCCTTTCTTCTTTTCCCCAGGTCCGAGTTAGGGGACATAGAAGGGGAACGGGTTGGCCGAAAAAAAAGGGGAGGAGGATGGGGAAGAGAGATATAATGCACGGCAACCTTAACCAAAAGAAAAAAAATTATTACTCGAAGGTATTCTTGGCTCCACAGCTTTACAATCATTACAGTAAAGAAGGAAGAGGATTAAGAAAATATTGACGATGGTACTCGGAAGAAAGCTCCTCCAGCCGAGCCCAGGAAACCTCCACCCACTCCCTCTGGCGATGCTCGTGGACTGTCACGACCCGAAAAGTACGGAACATGACCGGCACTTAAATTACGAAACGTCTCGAGGCGTGCGTAATCTAAGTAAGCCAAAACCCAGAAATCAAAACCAAAGAAGCAGTAGAGTGAAGGAAAAACCATTTTAAAGCAAGTGGTTTTAACAACATAGGCCGAAGTATGCATTTTTAAAATCTCAAGTATTTTATGAAAATTTCGGCAGAGTCTCCTTTGTAAATACTAGCCCCAAACGGGATACAACATGAATAGTATACGAAATGAAATAAAAGGAATCCCCAAGCGGGAGCTAGCTCTTCGTCAATCGACGGTCACAACCACGCAAGAAATATAATATACAACGCCGAAGGGTGAGGATCAAAACTCAAAAGAAATCCCAAAATCAACATGAAAACCATAATAATACAATGCACGACTCTAAGGTCGAAAGAATAACAGGCCTGGTTTTCTATCTCTCTCAAATATACTATCTGGTTGATGGGGTTTCTAGATACAACTGAAATGATAATAAACAATGGTGGTCCTGATGCAAAGAACCCACCTGCCAAAGCAATCACCCGGAAAGATCAGTGTGCCAGCAAAGCCGCAAGGAACCTGTACGGGAAAACCTGCAAGGAACTGTGGCACAACGGGGGTGAGTTGCCAACTCGTGAGTAGAAAACATCTACGAGTAGAAATCGCATGCATAACGCTATCCTAGGTCATATCCTCAAATAAAAATCCTGGTCCAGCTATGTATAGTGTAATACTACATGCTCGTGTCGGTGCCTCAGATAGCAACATATCAGATATATGATGTATGAATGCATTACGAATGGAAATAGAATATATCATGAGTGAGACAACTGCTTTCTTTAATCAATGAGATTTCTATATGTATGTCAATCACGTATCATCAATGAATGCAACAGAGAAATCAGTGTCAAGTATCGACACAAAACACAAGTCTCGGTATCACAGTATCAAATCACAATATCTCAAATCTCAATCTCAAATCTCATATCAATATCTCAGGCATCCGTATCATCTGCGAGATCGGCCCGCGGGCTCCGGCAGAACGGATCAGCCTATATCATCAATCTCACGGCCACGAACGGTATCCTCCGGATATCCGCCACGACAGGTAAAATCACCGGTAGGCAGTCTGCCCCTGCCGGGCTCATCGTCTACTACTCGAACTTCTTGCCCCGGGCTACCATACCGGGTCCACCATGTACCCGCAGACGGTTCATCCAACTCCTCGAATCGGGTCTCGAAAACTATTTCAGAACCGAGAAAATATCATGGTGGACACTACTCATCATATCAAGGAAAAACCACATTTTCTCTTTAAAATACATCATCAGTTATAAAAGTTTCACATGCGGTTTCCAAATCCAGAAAATCTCAAGACGGATCCGAAAATATCAAATCACCATGTCAATGAAAGTGAAAACCGACATAATGTCCATAATACTGTATAACCAATGAATATATGAATGCATCTCATATCATGCAATTAATGCAATAGTTTAACTAGCATATGAAAGCTATAGCATATTGCAACATCAGCTATCAAGCTATGTCGATGAAATGGTATATTCTAAAGTGTACGTGACATGGCAATTACCGATGATGATGTGTGTGAGCTGGCAAGCAAGCGTATATGGAGCATACGCATCATCGGTAATGGTGCTGGTGTCCTGACAGCATGATTCATAGACACTAAGTACACAATAAATATGCAATGAGATGATAACAACATGATAAATGGCAATGAGTAGTAATTGCAACAATAATATGCGGAACATGAATTATAACGTAACAATAAGGAATCTACACCGCTACCCCTGTATTATACTGTTTTGCCATTTGAAAAAGTACGAATCGTGGTGTTTTGAAAATAAGGCCTACGGTGTTTTTAAGAAAAGGTACGTCTTTTGAAATATCCGTAGTATCCCTTGACATGTCTTTAAAATCCTCATGATTCATTAGTTTTGGAAATAGGTATGACTCGGGTCCAGTCTGACATCTACTAGGTAAACTACAGGTCTAACTAACAACCAATCGAAAGGGGTACGGAATCCACCTACACCTGAGTCGATATATATATCTGTCTATATAATAGTCGGTGATCCCGTCTCAATAGTATCCTATATGATATACCATCTGATATGACATTCTCAAATCAGGAGTGTAGATCTATCATCAATATATAGCTCGTACGGTAAATCCATCATACGGCCCAAACTGGGTACGGGTCAATATCAATTTATCTCATTATTCATCTGGTATCCACATCATCACATATCATGGGTAGGGGGTACTGATCTAAGTCTATTACACTACTAATATCATCAACATATATATAAATGCGTGTGTATGAAACACATCGCTTACCGATCCGCTATCATCACATTTCGCATCGCATAATACGATCCAAATCATATCACCGATCTCGTAGCATCAAGCCCAAACTCATCGACTCATCTCCAAATATCATACAATATCCTCAACATTCATGCATGTGTATATGAATGTATATATGCATAGTCCCATACCCATGCGTATATATATATATACACATTCCTATATACGCACAAGAAAATTAAACATGCAAGTGTATATGTGTGCGTGTATGCAAATCCTTACTCTAGGATTTCGTGACTACGAAATCCGCTAAAGTCCTTTCTTCAATTCTCGCTAATCATAAACCCATAAGCTCCTAAGGCTTCTCTTACTAAGTGTTCATATCTCACAATAACATATAAAAGTATATCGTTACCACATCACCTCATTCCTCATAACTTTGCGGTGGTGCTATACGCCATCCACCCGACTTCTCCCCGTAGATATAAATCTACTCACCTGGTCTTCGCTCGCCGGTGTCGGCGTCGCCACGCGCTTGCTTGTCGTCTCGAAGTCTATATGGGTACCTCCCAAGTTTGAAACCCTAGATTGCTCTAGCCTCCAAAGATGCCATCTTTCACCTTGCTTTAAACCAATTTAGGTATTAGAAGAGGTAGAATAGGGATTAGCTTGAATTTGTGAAGGATTTTTGTGGATTTTTATGAATTTTGAGATGAATTTGAAGCAAAATGAGATGGGAATTTGGGGGGGAAATGGGGCTGCTGCAGGGATGGTTTTGGCCAGGTGAGGGATGGGGGAGAGTGAGGGAGAATGGTGTAAAAAAATCCAAGTCAAAGCCCTCTCAATTTACCATAATACCCCCACCTACCTTAATATATGTAAAAACCTTTATTTTAACTCATTTCATCACATGAATGAAGACAAAATGGAGGGGGGAGTGAGTGGGCTGCTGCCAAGTGGTGGGGCCGGCCATAAGAAGGTGAGGAGGTGTGAGGGGGTGTACAAGAAAATTTCATGCAAAAAAAACCCCTCAAGTTACCAAATTGCAAGTTTTAATTTAATTTATTTAAATTTTTAGTTTCATTTGATTATAACCAATTAGAACTTGAAATAAATTGCTAAAATTTTATATTACTAACTAGATTTTAGTTGTCATGGTTCTATAGTTTGTAATTAGCCTATTCAAATTTATATTTATCGCAAATTTAATGTATTTTTAACAGCTTAAAATAATATTAAAATAATTAATTTCGGAAAAATTTTCAGAAAATTAGAAATTTTACCAGTGGCTCAATACACACCAAAGACTAGCAATTACATAGCTAGAATATGTATATTTAATTTTATATTAAAAGATATTTTGATTTTGATTTTTTACAGAAAACCCCCTTATTTTACCGATTTTCCGAAATTTCACCGAAACGATTTTCAAAACGTTACAATCTTCCCCCCTTAAAGAAATTCGGTCCCCGAATTTAAATTAAAAACTCCCCCAAATACTAAAACGTTTCAGCAAAACAATCAAGTCGTCGGGGCTCCGAAATCATAAATACATAGAATATCTATCGTAGCGCAATGCATGCGCATGAAAAAGAGTGTATAACTCAAAATCAAAACTCCGTCAAGCATCCCACAATCATCGGAGTCATGGGGAAGACATCAATGTCCAAATCCAATACGAAAACCAATATGACATACATCAACACTATACATATAAACATCTGAAGGAAATGCATGCCAAACCCTTTTAAGTCGCTGTGCGATGCGCATAACACTGCACAGTGGCGGACGTCTATTGTAAGAAAATAACTATATATACACATATATATATATATATATATATCCTTTATTTAATATGCACGTCCCGCCGTTTTGAAAACACTTTTAGAAGGGTTTCCCTTTTAAACAGTTTCGTGTCATCACTGACACGTAGGTAAACACTGAGACTATAACTCCTCTTTGGAAATCCCTTCGATAACTATCAATGCATGCAAAAATATACTCAGGTATTGCCCTCTAAGTAGTTCTGCTCAGTACTAAACCAGATAGCAAGTATCATAAAATATACTGCTCCAAAAGAAATCAATCCCAAATATATATATGAATGCCGCGTGCGTCTGGTGCGCACAGAAATCGAAATCCACGAATGTGCCATACATGTGCACAGAAATAACATCTAAGTGCAACGGGTGTGCACGAAACACCTATCAGAGACAACGTGGTGCCTGACAGTAAAACCAGGTGCACCTGATATGCACAAAAAATCTCAATTTAGTGCATCTGGTGTGCACCTAAATCGCATCAAGTGCCTTAAGTATGCACAAAATCCAAATCAAGTGCACAATGTGCATGAAAACGAATATCGAATATCACAATCGAAATCGACGGTATACAACACACTTCAATCAAAATCCCAATCAGGTATACTGTGGTATAAAATCTCACCATCCTGTGTATCGGCGTGCACAAAAGCAAATCGAATACTAGAAGTGCATGAAAACTATGCCAAAAGCATAAGTCAAATCATATACATGCCCTAGGCATGAAATCACATATCATGAAACTCGGTCATCAAAACTCAATCATGAAATAAATCACCCAAAAATACTGAAATCCAAAGTGACGGATACGTGATAGTCAATCACAAAATCACAACTCATAAATATTGTCGTCGATATGTCCGTCCTTCAAAGTCGAGAAGGTGTCGGTGCATCCAATGCTAGCAGAGCAAGTTATCTACTTGCCTTCTGATCATGGCATGTCGCCTGGTGCCCTCAGGCTCTCGTCTCTCACTGCAGATTGCTAAGTACATAGCTCGTCCAATATAGAAACGATAACGGAAGCAGTCCGCTCTGACACATTCTCTAAAGATCTCTGGTCAACTATCATGGTTACTCATAGCATGTCTCGTCGACGATGCCGAACTCTAGCCTACTGGGTGTGCGTCATTTGACCGCTCCTAGGTCCAGGTCTTCTCGTTCAGTATTTCCAGAAAGGTCATGTCGAAGTCTCTCCCAAGTCTTGTTTCTGCCGAACTGCCCGGAAGTTATCATCCTTTTACTATATTTATTTCTTGTTCCGGAACGGCTGCATACTCATCATGACTCCTCCTGGAATATATATCCATAGTCAACGCTTCTGCTTGCGTATCACATCTCTGATGTCGGCGAAGTGGAACGTTATCTTGTCAAGATCTCGTACGAATCTCTTACTCCACTTTTCTCAAATGTCGACTGCTTCGGACTTGTCTCTTCGTGGCTGCATGGACTGCGCTCCAACGGCAACACTCGTATCTGGAGCCTCCTAAGCAATGCATCCCATCACCTGATATCCGAATGAAGTCGAACCATCCGATCGATTTGCTAAAACCTCATAATCCCCCAAGAGCTCAACATCTTGGGTACAGTTTAATAGTATCGAATATATGCCACAGCACCTATGGACCAACCGTAGAAGGGCAGACCCAAGCCTCACTAATGGCACCGCTAAACTGCCGCAAACCCTAAGGTTCACCGGCGTTCCATGGTCATTAAATCGAGTTAGGGTTTCATTCTTCTAGAGGGTCCGTCGAATTTCTTGCAATGTTTTCCGAATACTTTAAAGTTGGAAAATGGGTTCCTGACATTCGATCGTCTTTATCGACTCTCAACGTGTCAGCGTGAAGTCGCCTCTAGCTGGAATCAATCCATCCGATGACCTCGCATCGGGGTAGGCAATGAATCATATGTCCTGGTCTTTTATCCTTGGTGACTAGCGACATTCTATCATATCTCGAAGTATAACTCGTGCGGCATAGCTCCAAACTTCTGGGGCGATATCTCGTCAGTCATAGCAACATCTGAATCTTCTGTCCGCACGTTGAACAGTGCCTCAAACATCAAAATATGGTGCATTAACGGTCATCACATCCTGGCTGGCCTCTTGCAGTGGCCCTATCCTCTGGTGCTGATCTGCATGTCCGAGAAATCTCGTAAAAGCGATCCATCAAACGCTCGTGGCACAAAAACACAATGAAATGACGCCTCTATGCAATCGTATGTCCCTGGAATCACGCCTTGGTCAGTCCTCATTCGTGACGAGCTCGTGCTGACCGCAACTCTAACCGCAGCTCTCTGCCCGTGTAACCATGGTAACAAAACCATAACTGGTACTGATGAGGCAAGATCATAGGAATGAATATAATACTGTGCAAAGAAATGTACATCCTAAGGCTTCTTAAGCGGAATATCGTATCGTAAATATGCCGCGGAACATACGTACGGTACTTCACTCTACTCAAGCTACCTACTCCATCAACCAAGGGTCATCCTACACTCGGAAGGTAAAACCTAACGCTCTGATACCAACTTTGTCACGACCCGAAAAGTACGGAACATGACCGGCACTTAAATTACGAAACGTCTCGAGGCGTACGTAATCTAAGTAAGCTAAAACCCAAAAATCAAAACCAATGAAGCAGTAGAGTGAAGGAAAAACCATTTTAAAGCAAGTAGTTTTAACAACATAGGCCGAAGTATGCATTTTTAAAAGCTCAAGTATTTTATGAAAATTTCGGCAGAGTCTCCTTTGTAAATACTGGCCCCAAACGGGATACAACATGAATAGTATACGAAATGAAATAAAAGGCATCCCTAAGCGGGAGCTAGCTCTTCGTCAATCGACGGTCACAACCACGCAAGCAATATAATATACAACGCCGAAGGGCGAGGATCAAAACTCAAAAGAAATCACAAAATCAACATGAAAACCATAATAATACAACGCATGACTCTAAGGTCGAAAGAATAACAGGCCTGGTTTTCTATCTCTCTCAAATATACAATCTGGTTGATGGAGTTTCTAGATACAACTGAAATAATAATAAACAATGGTGGTCCTGATGCAAAGACCCACCTGCCAAAGCAATCACCCGGAAAGATCAGTGTGCCAGCAAAGCCGTAAGGAACCTGTACGGGAAAACCTGCAAGGAACTGTGGCACAACGGGGGTGAGTTACCAACTCGTGAGTAGAAAACATCTACGAGTAGAATTGCATGCATAACGCTATCCTAGGTCATATCCTCAAATAAAAATCCTGGTCCAGCTATGTGTAGTGTAATACTACATGCTCATGTCAATGCCTCAGATAGCAACATATCAGATATATGATGTATGAATGCATTACGAATGGAAACAGAATATATCATGAGTGAGACAACTGCTTTCTTTAATCAATGAGATTTCTATATGTATGTCAATCACGTATCATCAATGAATGCAACAGAGAAATCAGTGTCAAGTATCAACACAAAACACAAGTCTCGGTATCACAGTATCAAATTTCAATATCTCAAATCTCAATCTCAAATCTCATATCAATATCTCAGGCATCCGTATCATCTGCGGGATCGGCCCGCAGGCTCCGGCAGAATGGATCAGCCCATATCATCAATCTCACGACCACGAACGGTATCCTCCGGATATCCGCCGCGCCAGGTAAAATCACCGGTAGGCAGTCTGCCCCTGCCGGGCTCATCGTCTACTACTCGAACTTCTTGCCCCGGGCTACCATACCGGGTCCACCATGTACCCACAGACGGTTCATCCAACTCCTCGAATCGGGTCTCGAAAACTATCTCAGAACCGAGAAAATATCATGGTGGACACTACTCATCATATTAAGGAAAAACCGCATTTTCTCTTTAAAATACATCATCAGTTATAAAACTTTCACATGCGGTTTCCAAATCCAGAAAATCTCAAGACGGATCCGAAAACATCAAATCACCATGTCAATGAAAGTGAAAACCAACTAATGTCCATAATACTGTATAACCAATGAATATATGAATGCATCTGATATCATGCAATTATGCAATAGTTTAACTAGCATATGAAAGCTATAGCATATTGCAACATCAGCTATCAAGCTATGTCGATGAAATGGTATATTCTAAAGTGTACGTGACATGGCAATTACCGATGATGATGTGTGTGAGCCGGCAAGCAAGTGTATGTGGAGCATACGCATCATCGGTAATAGTGCTGGTGTCCTGACAACATGATTCATAAACACTAAGTACACAATAAACATGCAATGAGATGATAACAACATGATAAATGGCAATGAGTAGTAATTGCAACAATAATATGCGGAACATGAATGATAACGTAACGATAAGGAATCTACACCGCTACCCCTGTGTTATACTGTTTTGCCATTTGAAAAAGTACGAATCGTGGTGTTTTGAAAATAAGGCCTACGGTGTTTTTAAGAAAAGGTACGTCCTTTGAAATATCCGTAGTATCGCTTGACATGTCTTTAAAATCCTCACGATTCGTTAGTTTTGGAAATAGGTATGACTCGGGTCCAGTCTGACATCTTCTAGGTAAACTACAGGTCTAACTAACAACCAATCGAAAGGGATACGGAAACCACCTACACCTGAGTCGATATATATATCTGTCTATATAATAGTCGGTGATCCCGCCTCAATAGTATACCATATGATACACCATCTGATATGACATCCTCAAATCAGGAGTGCGGATCTATAATCAATATATAGCTCGTACGGTAAATCCATCGTACGGCATCCCAAACTGGGTACGGGTCAATATCAATTTATCTCATTATTCATCTGGTATCCACATCATCACATATCGTAGGTAGAGGGTACTGATCTAAGTCTATTACACTACTAATATCATCAACATATATATAAATGTGTGTGTATGAAATACATCGCCTACCGATCCGCTATCATCACATTTCGCATCTCATAATACGATCCAAATTATATCACCGATCTCGTGGTATCAAGCCCAAACTCATCGACTCATCTCCAAATATCATACAATATCATCAACATTCACGCATATGTATATGAATGTATATATGCATAGTCCCATATCCATGCATATATACATATATACACATTCCAATATACGCACAAAAAAATGATACATGCAAGTGTATATGTGTGCGTGTATGCAAATCCTTACTCTAGGATTTCGTGACTAAGAAATCCGCTAAAATCCTTTCTTCAATTCTCGCTAATCCTAAACACATAAGCTCCTAAGGCTTCTCTTACTAGGTGTTCATATCTCACAATAACATATAAAAGTATATCGTTACCACATCACCTCATTTCTTATAATTTTGCGAAGGTGCTATACGCCATCCACCTGACTTCTCCCCGTAGATATAAATCTACTCACCTGGTCTTCGCTCGCCGGTGCCGGCGTCGCCACGCGCTTGCTTGTCGTCCCGAAGTCCATATGGGTACCTCCCAAGTTTGAAACCCTAGGTTGCTCTAGCCTCCAAAGATGCCATCTTTCACCTTGCTTTAAACCAATTTGTGTATTAGAAGAGGTAGAATAGGGATTAGCTTGAATTTGTGAAGGATTTTTGTAGATTTTTATGGATTTTGAGGTGAATTTGAAGCAAAATGAGATGGGAATTTGGGGGGGGAATGGGGCTGCTGCAGGGATGGTTCGGCCAGGTGAGGAATGGGGGAGAATGGTGTAAAAAAAATCCAAGTCAAAGTTCTCTCAATTTACCATAATACCCCCACCTACCTTAATATATAAAAAAAACATTTATTTTAACTCGTTTCATCACATGAATGAAGACAAAATGGAAGGGGGAGTGAGTGGGCTGCTGCCAAGTGGTGGGGCCGGCCACAAGGAGGTGAGGAGGTGTGAGAGGGTGTACAAGAAAATTTCATGCAAAAAAAACCCTCAAGTTACCAAATTGCAAGTTTTAATTTAATTTATTTAAATTTTTAGTTTCCTTTGATTATAACCAATTAGAACTTGAAATAAATTGCTAAAAATTTTATATTACTAACTAGATTTTAGTTGTCATGGTTCTATAGTTTGTAATTAGCCTATTCAAATTTGTATTTATCGCTAATTTAATGTATTTTTAACAGCTTAAAATAATATTAAAATAATTAATTTCTGAAAAATTTTCAGAAAAATAGAAATTTTACCGGTGGCTCTATAAACACCAAATACTATCAATTACATAGCTAGAATATGTATATTTAATTTTATATTAAAAGACATTTATATTTTGACTTTTTACGGAAAACCCCCTTATTTTACCGATTTTCCGAAATTTCACCGAAACGATTTTCAAAACGTTACATGGACCCTAGAAGCTACGGATTCGCTGGGATCCCCAACCGTCGAGCATGACACCACAACCAACCTCTGTTGAAAACATTCAAGAAGAATGTCCACCGAGCGATCCCTCCGGCTCTTCGAGATAAGGCCAAGCCCATGGGTCGTATGCATCTTATCAAACGCCTCGTCCATCGCCTGTGGGGACAGAACATTATAAATGCCCAAGGACGACCTCCATATCGCGTAGATCAACACTTGCAAGAGAGGAGATCGTCGGGGAAGAAGACGCCCGTTGTGCCCCTCCAAACGACTTATCACAGCCACATACGTCACCTCGGAACGGTCGAGACCATAAAAGTACAAGTCATCTCGGGACACGATCTCTCTGATAGTGTATGCATGGCCCGTCATCTTCAAGAAATGTAGCATCTAGGTGGAATTCGACCACGCCTTCGACATTTATAGCCACAACAAGAAATCTTCCAACAGCCGAGGTCTTCTTGCGCTACAACACAAATCACGAAATGTCGCACTTTCCCAATGAGGCACGACCACGTGGCACCCGATTGCATGTCGCACTTTCCTTAAAATACGGGTCAAAAAAGGTTGAACGACATTTCCCAAAAAACATAGAATTTGGAAAGCCCTTGCCAAAGGGCGGCCGAGTAATTTCCTGCTCGGTTCATCCACTGAAGGCAACTTCCTGCCCAACCACTCCGCGGATCCAAAGCCCTCGCCAAGAGGCGGCCAAGCAGTTTCCTGCTTGGTTCATCCGCTAAAGTAGCTTCCTGCCCGACCACTCCGCGGATCTAAAGCCCTCGCCAAGAGGTAGCCAAGCAGTTTCTGTTAGTTATATGTATGCCCTAGAGGCCATTACTGTACATAGGATGTATATTGTAGTGGATGCTGGGACATATATAGGGAGGACTTTCTTGCTCGACATGATAGTATGCTATCTGGTTGCTCTTTACCTTAACGTGTACACTGATTGTCTCTCTGTTACATGTTGGTAAAGCCCTTAGGATGTGTACTTGACTACCTGGACTATGATGCAGATCATACTAGTAGGGACATGGTAGTCCATAAGTACATCCTTCAAGGTCCCTAGTCGTGGGTGTATCGAGACGGGGCATCGATATACCAGAGTAGACTAGCGTATACCTTCTCGACCCATACAGATGGGCGATGGATGATCCCATATCCATTGGTGTTTGACATCAGAGATGATATACGGGTGCTCAGTGGAGACTGGGTACACTGGACGGACTCGCCGAGAACTCCCAGATGGTATTATACCTTACGTCAGATGGCAGTTCTCTGGTGACACTGGTACAGGTTAGTCTGTAGACCCGAGATCGTCATAGAGTCTTGTGTGATTCCCACTGTGCTTTGATTTCCACCTTACCACATCCAAGAGGGCGTGTAAAACGGTGGTTTTTGGGTACAGTCCCGAATCATATGGAGGCAATGAAAGATAGGAGGGGATTCGTCTCTCCCGGTATAGGGAGTTGATGTTGCGCTGTGTTCGATTGGCTATAACCGGAAATCCCTGGCCAGGGTTGCTGAGATTTACTGGTAAGTGTTACCGGTAGTTTCTCGAACTGTTATAGACCTCATATCGACACGACTTATCGAGCTACTGGGGTCTGACGTTTACCACCCCTAGGCGAGATATGCGACATATCAGACGACGAGACCGGACTGTACGGTAAGTGTTACTGGTTAGATTCACAGGAGTGTGAGCGGGATTGCTCGTTGATCTTCTGATCGCTCAATACCCGGGTGGCCGTTACGTTTAGCAGACCGCTTGCGGCTTGTGGGTGTTTGATATGATCATCACCTGCTGCTGGCGTATTGACGAGTCTTTAGAGTCCTACACAGAGGTTTCCTGGCTCAAGCAAAACGAAATAGGAGCGCATATGAGATATGTGCGGGACCGAGAATAATACCAGTATGTGATACTGTATTCTATTCTCGCGATTTGTATCATTGGACGGTTATATATGAGATATAGCCGGGTTACCGAATCAAGTGTTGATTCGATACATTGTTACACTTGATATTAGTCGGTTATATGCAGTATGACCGGATCATTAAATCAAGTGTTGATTTAGTGATTTAATGTATAATTATATATTTGATATATTTCTTTACATTAACTAGTATTTGTTCACTTAAGATGGATTTTCTCACTTGATTTGCACAAGTTGTATATGTGATATATTTTTGTGCACTTGATTGTATCATGTTTGATGATACATGCAAACTTGGGTGTGTGTATGTTATACACCATGTTTAGTAAATGGTTAGGGTTTTATTTACCTTATTTATTTTTGGTTAAAAAGAAAAAAAAAACTAAATGGTTGCTTTTGTTTTATGCAAGAAGGTTCATGATGCTTCATGCATCTTTGACAAAGTGACCATTTTGTTTTTATTCCTTAACCTAACCATTTAACTAAACCCTAGTTTATTCTCTACATGAGTTTATCTGACCCATGGTTGCAATATGATAGATGTAGGGTTCCTAGGCACTCTCAAGAGGTCTCACAAGGCATCAACCATGCCAATTTCAAATTTTGGGGTGCCGAGAAACCCTAGATACGGATCGTTGGCTAGAATTTTAGGCAAAAAGAAACTAGTTAACAACTTAACTAAATGATAAACGGAAATACAACCTTTGTAGATCCGGTTCTCCACCTCCATAGCTCCGCAATGAAGTCTCCTCGCTGTCCAAATCGAATCCCGGGCTCTAGCGTCGGCTTCATCGGAGAATGGGCGGGCTAGGTTGTCGACGACGATGCCGAAGATGATCTACGTCGAGGCATCACAAGATCAAGCTCCCACTTCACCAAGTCATGAAACTTGTGAAGAAAACACACTCTATTACTTGGCAAGAGGTAGAGGATGAAGAAATAGGAAGTGGGTTCACTTTAGAATTGGATTTCTCACTCATTTCCTCAATTCACCATTGATGAAGCAAGCTTTCTTCAAGTGAAGAAGAAGAAGAAGATGAATATTATGATGAGTATTTTTCAAAAAGGAAATAAAATGAATACTTATCATAATGTAACCATGGTCAAGTGTAGAGAATAGACTAGGGTTAAGTGGAATGGTTAAGGTTAAGCATGAGACAAAATGGTGACTTAGTCAAAGCTTCATGAAGCTTCAAATACAAACAAAGAAAGCCACCATCTTTCCCATTTTCTTTTCCAAAATAAAATAAATGAAATAAATAAATAAGAAAATGAAAACCCTAACCATTACACAACCATGGTTTAATCTTTACACAAACCATAGTGAGCATGTATCATCAAACATGATACAAACTTGTGTACAAAAGTATATCACATATACAATGTGCACAATCCAAGTGAGAAAATCCATTTAAAGTGAACCAATACTAGTTAATGTAAATTAATATATCATATATATAATTATACATTAAATCATTAAATCAACACTTGATTTAACGATCCGGTCATATCGCATATAACCGACTAATATCCAATGTATCGATTTATCGAATCAATCCTTGATTCGATAACTAGGTTATATCGCATACAACCATTCGACACATTCATCGCGAGAATAGAATACGGTATCACATACACGCATTATTCTCGGTCCCGCACATATCTCATATGCGCTCCTATTTCGTTTCGCTTGAGCCAGGAAACCTCTGTGTAGGACTCTAAAGACTCGTCAATACGCCGGCAGCAGGTGATGATCATATCAAACACCCACAAGCCGCAAGCGGTCTGCTAAACGTAACGGCCACCCGGGTATTGAGCGATCAGAAGATCGACGAGCAAGCCCGCTCACACTCCAGTGAATCCAACCAGTAACACTACCGTACGGTCCGGTCTGATCGTCTGATATGTCGCATATCTCGCCTAGGGGTGGTAAACGTCAGACCCCAATAGCTTGATAAGTCGTGTCGATATGAGGTCTATAACAGTTCGAGAAACTACAGGTAACACTTACCAGTAAATCTCAGCAACCCTGGCCAGGGATTTCCGGTTATAGCCAATCGAACACAGCGCAACATCAACTCCCTATACCGGGAGAGACGAATCCCCTCCTATCGCTCATTGCCTCCATGTGATTCGGGACTGTACCTAAAAGCCACCGTTTTGCATGCCCTCTTGGACGTGGTAAGGTGGAAATCAAAGCACAGTGGGAACCACACAAGACTCTATGACGATCTCGGGTCAACAGACTACTCTGTACCAGTGTCACCAGAGAACTGCCATCTGACGTAAGGTATAATACTATCTGGGAGTTCTCAGCGAGTCCGTCCAGTGTACCCAGTCTCTACTGAGCACCCGTATATCATCTCTGATGTCAAACACCGATGGATATGGGATCATCCATCACCCATCTGTATGGGTCGAGAAGGTACACGCTAGTCTACTCTGGTATATCGATGCCCCGTCTCGATACACCCACGACTAGGGACTTTGAAGGATGTACTTATGGACTACCATGTCCCCACTAGTATGATCTGCATCATAGTCCAGATAGTCAAGTACACATCCTAAGGGCTTTACCAACATGTAACAGAGAGACAATCAGTATACACGTTAAGGTAAAGAGCAACCAGATAGCATACTATCATGTGGAGCAAGAAAGTCCTCCCTATATATGTCCCAGCATCCACTACAATATACATCCAATGTACAGTAATGGCCTCTAGGACATACATATAACTAACAATCTCCCATTTGCACTAGGGCCATCTGATAGCAGTGGTTGTAGTATCTCATACTCAACCATCCCATAAAAGTCTCTCTCTGGGAACAGGCCTTTGTGAGTGGATCCGCTGTGTTGTCCTCTGAGTCTACTCTCCAAACCTCGATCACCCTGGAGATCAACCATCTCCATGATCAGGTGACACTGCCTTAGAATATGTCTGGATCACTGATGGGACCGGCATTCCTTGGCATAAGCCACAACTCCATTGTCACACAATGGGAGGAACGAAGTTCATCTCATGAACCAATATACACCCAAACATCCTCTTTGGTAGCATCTTGAGTAGCGATGTATCCTGCCTTTATCGTCTAGTATGCCACGGTATTTAGCTTGGAACTCTTCCAACATACCGTCCCTTTACTGAGGGTAAAGACAATGCCTGTGACTGACATTCAGTCGTCTTTATCACCCTGGAACCATTCCAGTGATTCTCCCCAGGGTCGATTGATACCGTCTTACTACTACTAGTGAGATTTCTAGCATCCAATTACATCTATCTCATAGATGATAACTCAGGATTTAGGAGGTATCATTTTGATCCTTTATGGAGAATCATTGTGATAAGCGGAGATTGACCGAGCGTAGCATAGGAAACTCCTTCCCTATCAAGAGTATGTCATCCACGTACTCTACGAGGATCGCCACCATACTCCCTACTACCTTTTTGTTTATACAAGGTTCATCTACCATTTTGATGATGTCAAACTCTTTGACTAACACATCAAAGCAGATGTTCCAACTCCGCGATGCCTGCTTTATCTTATAAAGCATCTTGCACACGTTTCCGCTACTCCCACTGTCTACGAAGCCCTCTGGCTGTGTATTTATAGATGCCCTCTTCTAAAACTTCATTTAGAAAAGCTGTCATGACACCCAACCACCAGATATCGTAGTCACGGTATGTAGCCGTGGCAAGTAGGATCCGGATGGACTTAAGCATAGCCACTGGAAAAGGTTTCATCATTATCCACGCCTGGTCGATGACGAAAACCTTTAACAAGTCTAGCTTTGAAAGTCTCAACTTTTCCATGTACACCAAGTAATCTTCTCAAGATTTACTTGCTCCTGATGGGGATTTAACCCTTCAGATATAGCAACTAAAGTCCATACTTTGTTGGTGTATAAGGATTCCATCTCAGATCACTAAGCATCCAGCCATTCTTACAGAGTCCCACTCCTGATGGCCAGCTCGAAACTAGTTGGGTCATCATCTCATGATGCAATCCTCGCTCCCACTGTCATAGAGGAACCGAAGTATCTCTCAGGTGGGTGAGGAACCCTACTAGATCGGCGGAGAGGCTGAGGTTCGTTGGTTACTATTGAATCCTTTGGTTCTACCAAGTCATCTGTTGTAATTTATATAGCTGGAACATTTCCAGTTGTACATAACAGACCTTGCCTCGAGCGTGTCCGGATTTTGCTTTTAAACATAGCCCGGACAACCCCAAATCTTAACTAACTTAAGATATGGGCTCTTCCCTTATCATATCACATATGAAGTGGTAGGCAACTGATTTGATCGGAACCCAATTCAATAGGTATACAGCTTCTCAAGTGCATAACTCCCAAAAGGAAATAGGAAACTCAGTAGTACTCATCATAGAGCACACCATATCATATAGGGTGCATATGCTCCGCCCCGATATACCATCGTGCAATGGTGTATACGGAGGAGTAATCCTGAGAGAGAATCTCATTCTCCTTTAGAATAATCCAGGAATTCCGTGCTCAAGTATTCTCCTCCTTGATCACATCAAAGGACATAATACTTTTACCCGTATTTTGGTTCTCTACTTCTTACTTATATTCTGTGAATATCTCAAAAGGTTCGGACTTGTGTTTCAACAGGAACATAGGTCTGAATCTCGAAAGATCATCAGAGAATGTAATGAAGTACAAAGAACCAGTCTTGGCATGTGTAGACAGGGGACCTTACATACATCAACATGTATCATCCCAAGAGTTTACTAACTCTTTCTCTGTTTTCAGTAAACGGAGCTATGGTCATCTTATCTTTGTGACATGACTGGCGAGTTTCACAAGATGTAAATTCAAACTGATTTAAATATGCATCTATATGTAACTCTAGCTAGTCGGGTCACATTGATATGACCTAGTCTACAATGCCTCAAGAAAGATTCGTTCATTTCTGAACTCTCCCTCTTGTGTGTGTTCCGTATACTAAGAACTGTAGTTTGATTTAGAACATTAATGCTTTTAGATAACGTGCCTGAACCGATCAACTTTTGATATAGGAAATATTCAAAACATTATCCAACAATACAGAATTTTATCATTTCTTTACTAATAAAGAGACTGATATGATTTTGTATATCAGGTTCGGTATCTAATAACATTCGTTCAGAATCAATGTATTGGTAATACAGGGTGACAGTAACCAACAGACTTGGCTGCAACTCTTGCCCCGTTTTCTGCCTCATGAAACTTATCACCCGTTCTCAGTTCTCTACCTTTCTGTAGCCCTATGTAACAAATTACATATCTGGGATCCTGATCTGGTATCACATACCCAGGACGTAAAGGATACTGAGAAACAGTTCTCTGTAATGAACACACCCGAAGATGATGCATTAGCATGCACTCTCTTCATTTGGGTGGCACGGGAATTCTGGTAATCCTCAATTTCCTGCTCTGTCTTATAACAATTATAAGTTGGAGCGGGACCAACATTCCCCAGCTCAGTATAACAAGCGGGTTCAGTCAATAATCCGTATTATTATCTTGATTAAGGCGTGATATGGTCGCTACCTGGAGAGAGAGAGAAGAAAACACTCAGCGTGCGCTCTTGCAAGAATAGATTGGTTATTACTTTATCTAATCAGGATGGCTCCTACTGCTTTTTATCAAATCTTCCTTCAAACCCTAAAAGGAAAGACTAGCCGGGATTAATTACACACTACAAGTTCGCCAATCTTTCAGCCAGGCCAGTGTCGGTACTTTGAGGGAGGTCCCCCGTGCTTTCGCACGAACCTAATTAATGTAAACCTCGTTTTCCCAGAGGCGTAATCTCGTTGACACCTTTCTAGACACCTACTTGATCGGCTAATTGTAATGTATAAAACTCTCCCAGGAGTAACTCTTACTCGCAGCGGGTATCGGGATCCAACTATCTCATAGAAGGTATGCAATCTCATTGCAAATTTCAACACTTGAAATTCCCGATAATATTTTACCCCTAGCGTCCTATGACCTTGACGGAGGCCAAACAACCCATAGTCCGCTAGTCAAGTTCAACCCGTCATTTCCTGATTGAATTAAACCCACCCGCACGACCCTTGACGGAGGCCAAACAACGCCGTACGAATACCCTAATCCAATCGCATCATATGCTAGCAGATAAGCACTAGTTAGCTACTGTACACTACCCCTTGACGGAGGCCAAACAACCGCAGCACGAATACTAACTAGTACGTATCTGAAATGACAGAGGGCTACGACAGGTTTTTCTGAAAACCTATTGCGTAATGAACTTGATATCGTTGTAGAATCAAATGATGTTTTAAAATGGAGTGCTTTTGAGGCTTTTCTAGTTTTGCTAAAGGAGTCACTCCCGGTGAAGGGATCATCGGTCCTTTCCTCGTCGAATGAGGTGCGGGATATATCATATATATCACTGTGCAAAGCAAAAACACTTAAAAGCAATCAAAAGACAAACCGAGTGTGTAGCATCTGCCAGTTTTTGCTAAAGGAGTCACTCCCGGTGAAGGGATCTCGGTCCTTTCCTTATCGAATAAGGTGCAGGATATATCATATATACCGCTGTGCAAAGCAAGAACTGTAGCTACCTGTTTTATTTTGAAATTCGATTCTACAACATCTTAGGTTTCTTTTATTTTCATTAATCATATTAATGAAGTCTCATCATTTAAGTACCTAAACATCACAGATAAATACGACGTACACTTATGCCATCCGCATTCGCCTCGATGTCCCCTCGTGCACCGTTAGGTTAGGTAACTAACGGCAGAGCGGGGCAGGGCTAGTGCGGGTGTAAAACATAAGCAACGCCTATATAATATATCATATATACTATATAAAGTATCCATCACAGAACATATCACATGATCACATCACAGATATCGCAGCAGAAGAATCATATGAAATATTGGATACACTAGGACGTCCGTATTTTCAATACGAGCCAGTATAAAACACGGATTCCACGGTCGTGATGAATAGCCAAACCCACACCCTAGACCCCTACGAGAGCGGCAAGCAACCCTACCAATTCTAGAGTTAGGAGACCCGGACTCGACTCCTCGAGTTGGTCTCCCACTGGACTCCAGAACCCTGTTACCTGTGCTCCCCTCCTTGGGTCTATCCTAGTGCAGAAAAGTAAATAATATACAAACGGTGACACCTTCCGCAACCTGGAAGTACCCCAATAAAAGAATATTACATACAAGTTTTTACATGAATGAAAATGAAAAACACTCATCTCACATAAAAAAACCCCGGCTATTCAAACACGACGATCCAATATAACATATCCAGCAACACATAACAACACATGTCATCAACGTAAGTAAATATGTCCATCCCAATTGTCGTTGACATATAGCAACGAAACCGGCGATATCACATATTACACTTACGGTCACAGAAAAGAAAGTGTAAAACTACAATAGTTGGAATCCGCAACCTCCATAGACATCGCATGCCTAATCAAATGAATTCCTTAGACATCGCATGCCTAACAATTATAAACCCCGCATTTTAGTCTCAAAATCGAAAACACTTTTCAATATCAAGTCGGGCAATTCAACAAGATTCCCGACATCCTGATCGAATGCTCGTCGCAAACTTTAGTAGGCGGCCGCACCCCCGACGCCGTCGACGAAGTGCACCAAGGCGGAACACCGCTACCGCGAGCACCCAAACGGATGCTTTCGGCGACGGGGTTCTCCTACAGTCACTTGGTCGGGGCTATGGAGTGAGGCTGTCTATTAAGTTTACCCGGCGAGTATCCGCATACGCTACGTGATTGCGACGGACTTTTGATCACATCAAAATTCCGTGGCAACCGATCAAGTGAGACTAAACCGCTAGATTTATAACATTCATTCAGTTATCTCATAACTGCTTGTGAATTCCAATTATTGTATCACATTCCAGATAATTAGAAAATGTTAAATTTTCCGATCGAACATTCAAACACCCAAGTTTTCCCGATACAGATCAACACATGAAACAAGTCTAAAAACATTCAGTTCGTGCCTCAGTACCAACGGTCTAGCCGTAGAAGGGTCAAGCCAACGCCTCACATGTGGCACGCCGTACTGCCCCAAACCCGAAGGTTCAAAGGGCAGTTCAAGACGGTCACATAATCGAGTTAAGGTTTGTTGTCTTCTAGAGGGTCCATTGCATTACTTGCACTACTTAGAACGTCGTTAAACTACGGAAAGATCCAACACTTGGAAATTTCCCGACAGGGGAAAAGTTGGGTATTTATATCCGGTCGAACTTTTTAACATATTCAAAAATACCCGGAAAGCCACACAGACAAAATTTGATAATCCGATCGAATATACGAATCCCCAAAACAACCCCAGAAAATTCAACTCTTGAATAAAATATTAAAATTATCCAGAAAACACAGGAGTCAAATATAACAATTACTGTGCAAACAAAAGTCAAAGATTCAACATAACGGTCGCGGAACCGCCGCGACACGTGGGGTAAGGCCGCGGTTCCACGGCGGGTTGACAGAGTTAGAGCTCCGTTTTGCACAGTAATTCATAAAAAACCCTGCTTAATTTTCTGCATATTTTTAATATGGAAAAATCCAGATTTTTAAAAATTGGACAGAGAGCATTTTGGAAATGGGTTTCGGGTTCGTTCGGATTTCAAACGTCGTCAAGACTTCGCCTAAGGCTCTAGCTAGGCTCTGATACCACTGTAGGGTTCCTAGGCACTCTCAAGAGGTCTCACAAGGCATCAACCATGCCAATTTCAAATTTTGGGGTGCCGAGAAACCCTAGATACGGATTGTTGGCTAGAATTTTAGGCAAAAAGAAACTGGTTAACAACTTAACTAAATGGTAAACGGAAATACAACCTTTATAGATCCGGTTCTCCACCTCCATAGCTCCGCAATGAAGTCTCCTCGCTGTATAAATCGAATCCCGGGCTCTAGCGTCGGCTTCATCGGAGAATGGGCGGGCTAGGTTGTCGACGACGATGCCGAAGATGATCTACGTTGAGGCATCACAAGATCAAGCTCCCACTTCACCAAGTCATGAAACTTGTGAAGAAAACACACTCTATTACTTGGCAAGAGGTAGAGGATGAAGAAATAGGAAGTGGGTTCACTTTAGAATTGGATTTCTCACTCATTTCCTCAATTCACCATTGATGAAGCAAGCTTTCTTCAAGTGAAGAAGAAGAAGAAGATGAATATTATGATGAGTATTTTTCAAAAAGGAAATAAAATGAATACTTATCATAATGTAACCATGGTCAAGTGTAGAGAATAGACTAGGGTTAAGTGGAATGGTTAAGGTTAAGCATGAGACAAAATGGTGACTTAGTCAAAGCTTCATGAAGCTTCAAATACAAACAAAGAAAGCCACCATCTTTCCCATTTTCTTTTCCAAAATAAAATAAATGAAATAAATAAATAAGAAAATGAAAACCCTAACCATTACACAACCATGGTTTAATCTTTACACAAACCATAGTGAGCATGTATCATCAAACATGATACAAACTTGTGTACAAAAGTATATCACATATACAATGTGCACAATCCAAGTGAGAAAATCCATTTAAAGTGAACCAATACTAGTTAATGTAAATTAATATATCATATATATAATTATACATTAAATCATTAAATCAACACTTGATTTAACGATCCGGTCATATCGCATATAACCGACTAATATCCAATGTATCGATTTATCGAATCAATCCTTGATTCGATAACTAGGTTATATCGCATACAACCATTCGACACATTCATCGCGAGAATAGAATACGGTATCACATACACGCATTATTCTCGGTCCCGCACATATCTCATGTGCGCTCCTATTTCGTTTCGCTTGAGCCAGGAAACTTCTGTGTAGGACTCTAAAGACTCGTCAATACGCCGGCAGCAGGTGATGATCATATCAAACACCCACAAGCTGCAAGCGGTCTGCTAAACGTAACGGCCACCCGGGTATTGAGCGATCAGAAGATCGACGAGCAAGCCCGCTCACACTCCAGTGAATCCAACCAGTAACACTACCGTACGGTCCGGTCTGATCGTCTGATATGTCGCATATCTCGCCTAGGGGTGGTAAACGTCAGACCCCAATAGCTTGATAAGTCGTGTCGATATGAGGTCTATAACAGTTCGAGAAACTACAGGTAACACTTACCAGTAAATCTCAGCAACCCTGGCCAGGGATTTCCGGTTATAGCCAATCGAACACAGCGCAACATCAACTCCCTATACCGGGAGAGACGAATCCCCTCCTATCGCTCATTGCCTCCATGTGATTCGGGACTGTACCCAAAAGCCACCGTTTTGCACGCCCTCTTGGACGTGGTAAGGTGGAAATCAAAGCACAGTGGGAATCACACAAGACTCTATGACGATCTCGGGTCAACAGACTACTCTGTACCAGTGTCACCAGAGAACTGCCATCTGACGTAAGGTATAATACCATCTGGGAGTTCTCGGCGAGTCCGTCCAGTGTACCCAGTCTCTACTGAGCACCCGTATATCATCTCTGATGTCAAACACCGATGGATATGGGATCATCCATTGCCCATCTGTATGGGTCGAGAAGGTACACGCTAGTCTACTCTGGTATATCGATGCCCCGTCTCGATACACCCACGACTAGGGACTTTGAAGGATGTACTTATGGACTACCATGTCCCCACTAGTATGATCTGCATCATAGTCCAGATAGTCAAGTACACATCCTAAGGGCTTTACCAACATGTAACAGAGAGACAATCAGTATACACGTTAAGGTAAAGAGCAACCAGATAGCATACTATCATGTGGAGCAAGAAAGTCCTCCCTATATATGTCCCAGCATCCACTACAATATACATCCAATGTACAGTAATGGCCTCTAGGGCATACATATAACTAACAATAGATATCTCTTGAATTTTCTTTTTGTAATAATTCTTTTTCTTTCTTCTTCTTCATCTTCTTCATGAAGAGAAGAAAACCTAGCTAGAAAATTCTAAGTGATGAATCCAAGTGAGAAATCAAAATCCAAAGTGAACCCACTTCCTATTTCTTCATCCTATACCACTTTCCATGTTGTATAGGGTGTTTTCTTTACAAGTTTCATGACTTAGTGAAGATGGAGCTTGAGTTAGAGTTGCCTCGACGTAGATCATCTTCGGCATCGAAGTCATCGACCTAGCCCGCCCATTTCTCCGATGAAACCGATAATAGAGTCCGGGATTCCGATGATCGCAGCGGAGGGACGTCAACACGAAGCTAGAGAAGTGGAGGACCGGATCTACAAAGGTTGTAGCCCCTTTCACTTAGTACTAAAGCAGTTTAGTAGCTTGTAGTTTCGCCTAATTTCTAGTTAACGATCTATCTTAGGGTTTCTCGGCACCTAAATTTTTGAATTTGGCATGGTTGATGCCTTGTGGAACCTCATGGGCGTGCCTAGGAACCCTACAGTGGTATCAGAGCCTAGCTAGAGCTTTAAGCGATGAGTAGACGAAGTTAGAAACCCGATCAAACCCCGAAACCCTAGATTTAACCCTTCTCTGTACATTTTTCAAAACAGTAGATTTTTCCAAATTAAAAATATGCAGAAAAATCAGTAGAGTTTTATAAGAATTACTGTGTAAAACGTCGACCTAACTCCATCAAACCGCCGCGGAACCGCGGCCTTACCCCACATGGCGCGGCGGTTCCGCGGCCATACTGTTGCTTCGTTGACCACAATTTGCACAGTAATGTCTCTATTTGACTCCTGTGTTTTCTGGGTAATTTTAATCTGCACTCAAGAGTTGAGTAATCTGGGTTGTATTGGGGACTCGGTGTTTCGATCGGGAAGTCTAATTTCGTCTAAGTGTTTTTCCGGATAATTTAGAAATGTTGAAAAGTTCGATCGGATATAAATACCCACTTTTTCCCCTGTCGGGAAATTTCCAAGTGTTGGATTTTTCCGTGGTTTAAGAACGTTCTAAGTAGTGCAAGTAACGCGATGGACCCTCTAGAAGACAACAAACCTTAACTCGATTATGTGACCGTCTTGAACTGCCCTTTGAACCTTAGGGTTTGGGGCAGTACGGCGTGCCACATGTGAGGCGTTGGCTTGACCCTTCTACGGCTGGACCGTTGGTACTGTGGCATGAAGTGAATGTTTTTAAACTTATTTCATGTGTTGAGCTGTTTCGGGAAAACTTGGGTGTTTGATCGTTCGATCGAAAAGTTTAACATTTTCTATTTATCTGGAATGTGATACAATATTTGGAATTCACAAGTAGTTATGAGATAACTGAATGAATGTTATAAACATAGCAGTTTAGTCTCACTTGATCGGTTGCCACGGAATTTTGATGCGATCAAAATTCCGTCGCAATAGCGTAGCATACGCGGATACTCGCCGGTAAACTTAATAGATAGCCACGCCCCATAGCCCCGACCAAGTGACTGTAGGAGAACCCCGTCGCCGAAAGTATCCGTTCGGGTGCTCGCGGCAGCGGTGTTTCGTCTTGGTGCACTTCGTCGACGGTATCGGGGGTGCGGCCGTCTACTAAAGTTTGCGACGAGTATTCGGTCAGGATGCCGGGAATCTTGTTGAATTGCCCGACTAGATATTGAAAAGAGTTTTCGATAATGAGACTAAAATGCGGGGTTTATAATTGTTAGGCATGTGATGTCTAAGGAATTCATTTGATTAGGCATGCGATGTCTAAAGAGTTTGCGGATTCCAACTGTTATAGTTTTACACTTTCTTTTCTGCGACCGTAAGTGTAATATGTGATATCGTCGGTTTCGTTGCTATATGTCAACGACAATTGGGATGGGCATATTTACTTACGTTGATGACATGTGATGTTATGTGTTGCTGGATATGTTATATTGGATCGTCGTGTTTGAATAGCCGGGGGTTTTTATGTGAGATGGGTGTTTTTCATTTTCATTCATGTAAAAACTTGTATGTAATATTCTTTTATTAGGGCACTTCCAGGTTGCGGAAGATGTCACCATTTGTATATTATTTACTTTTCCGCACTAGGATAGACCCAAGGAGGAGAGCACAAGTAACCGGATTCTAGGGTCCAGTGGGAGACCAACTCGAGGAGTCGAGTCCGGGTCTCCTAACTCTAGAATTAGTAGGGTTGCTTGCCGCTCTCGTAGGGGTCTAGGGGTGTGGGTTTGGATATTCATCACGACCGTGGAATCCGTGTTTTATACAGGCTCGTATTGAAAACACGGACGCCCTAGTATATCCAATATTTCATATATGATTCTTCTGCTGCGATATCTGTGATGTGATCATCTGATGTTCTGTGATAGATACTATATATAATATATATGATATATTATATAGACGTTACTTATGTTTTACACCCGCGCTAGCCCTGCCCCGCTCTGCCGTTAGTTACCTAACCTAACGGTGCACGAGGGGACATCGAGGCGAATGCGGATGGCATAAGTGTACGTCGTATTTATCTGTAATGTTTAGGTGACTTAAATGATGGGACTTCATTAATATGATTAATGAAAGAAAAGAAACCTAAGATGTTTTGGAATCGAATTTTCAAAAACAGGTAGCTACAGTTCTTGCTTTGCATCGAGGTGTTCCTTGCAGAACATCCTGCACCTTATTCGATGAGGAAAGGGCCGAGATCCCTTCACCGGGAGTGACCCCTTTAGCAATAACTGGCAGATGCTACACACTCGGTTTATCTTTTGATTGCTTCTATAGTTTCTGCTTTGCACAGTGATATATATGATATATCTCGCACCTCATTCGACGAGGAAAGGGCCGACGATCCCTTCACCGGGAGTGACCCCTTTAGCAAAACTAGAAAAGCCTTAAAAACACTCCATTTCAAAATCATTTGATACTACAACGATATCAAGTTCATTACGCAATAGGTTTTCAGAAAAACCTGTCGTAGCCCTCCGTCATTTCAGATAAGTAGTAGTTAGTATTCGTGCTGCGTTTGTTGGCCTTTGTCAAGGCGTAGTGTGCGGTAGCTGACTAGTACTTATCTGCTTATGCATATGATGCAGATTGGATTAGGGTAGTCGTGGGACCTTGTTAGCCTTTGTCAAGGGCCGTACGGGTGGGTTTATTTCAATCAAGAAATGACGGGTTGAACTTGACTAGCAGCCTATGATTTGTTGGCCTTTGTCAAGGTCATAGGAGGCTTGGGGCAAAATATTATCGGGAATTTCAAGTGTTAAAATTTGCAATGAGATTGCATACCTTCTATGAGATAGTTGGATCCCGATACCCGCTGCGAGTAATTGTTACTCCTGGGAGAATTTTACACATTACAATTAGCCGATCAAGTAGGTGTCTAGAAAGGTATCAACGAGATTACGCCTCTGGGAAAACGAGGTTTACATTCATTAGGTTCATGCGAAAGCACGGGGGACCTCCCTCAAAGTACCGACACTGGCCTGGCTGAAAGATTGGCGAACTTGTAGCGTGTAATTAATCCCGGCTAGTCTTTCCTTTTAGGGTTTGAAGGAAGATTTGATAAAAACAGTGGGAGCCATCCTGATTAGATAAAATAATAACCAATCTATTCTTGCAAGAGCACACGCAGAGTGTTTTCTTCTCTCTCTCTCCAGGTAGCGACCATTTCATGCCTTAATCAAGATAATAATACGGATGTATTAACCGAATCCGCTTGTTATACTGAGCTGGGGAACGTTGGTCCCGCTCCAACTTATAATTGTTATAAGACAGAGCAGGAAATAGGGGAATACCAGAATTCCTATGCCGCCCAAACGAAGAAAGTGCATATGATGCATCTCCTTCGGGTGTGTTAGTTGTAAAGAACTGTTTCTCAGTGTCCTCTACATCTTAGGTATTAGATACCGGATCAGGATCCCGCTAATGTAATCCGTTACATGGGCTACAGAAAGGTAGAGAACTGAGAACGGGTGATAAGTTTCATGAGACAGAAAACGGTGCAAGTGTTGCAGCCAAGTCTGTTGGTCACTGTCACCCTGTATTTCCAAATACATTGATTCTGAACAAATGTTATTAGATACCGAACCTGATATACAAAATCATATCAGTCTCTTTATTAGTAAAGAAATGATAAAATTTTGTATTGTTGGATAATGTTTTGAACATTTCCTATATCAAAAGTTGATCGGTTCAGGCACGTTATCTAAAAGCATTGATGTTCTAAATCAAACTACAGTTCTTAGTATACTGAACACACAAAAGAGGAAGAGTTCAGAAATGAACGGATCCTTCTTGAGGTTTTGTAGACTAGGTCATATCAATGTGACCCGACTAGCTTAAGTTACATTTTAGATGCATATTTAAATTAGTTTGAATTTACATCTTGTGAAACTTGCCAGTCATGTCACAAAGATAAGATGACCATAGCTCTGTTTACTGGAAATAGAGAAAGAGTTAGTGAACTCTTGGGTTGATACATGTTGTTGTATGAAGGTCCCCTGTCTACACATGCCAAGACCGGTTCTTTGTATTTCATTACATTCTCTGATAATCTCTCAAGATTCAGACATATGTTCTTGTTGAAACATAAGTCCGAACCTTTTGAGATATTCACAGAATATAAGTTAGAAGTAGAGAACCAAAAACGAGTATAAGTATTATATCATTTGATGTGATCAAGGAGGAGAATACTTGAGCACAGAATTCTTGGACTTTTCTAAAGGAGAATGAGATTCTCTCTCAGCATTACTCCTCCGTATACACCACAGCACGTCGGTGAATCGGGGTGGAGCAATCACACCCTATATGATAAGGTTTGCTCTATGATGAGTACAACTGAGTTACCTATTTCCTTTTGGGGGTTATGCACTTGAGAAGCTGCATACCTATTGAATTAGGTTCGAATCAGATCACAGCCTACCACTCTATATGAGATATGGTATGGAAAGAGCCCATGTCTTAAGCTAGTTAAGATTTGGGGTTGACCGGCCTATGTCTAAAAGCAAAATCCGGACAAACTCGAGGCAAGGTCTGTTATGTAGAACTGGAAATGTTCCAGCTATACAAACTGCAGCTGATGATTTGATAGAACCAATGGATTCAGTAGATTCCAACGAACCCTAGCCTCTCCGCCGATCTAGTAGGGTTCCTCATCCACCTGAGAGATACTTTTGTTTCTCTATGACAGTGGGAGCAAGGATTGCATCATGAGATGATGACCCAACTAGTTTCGAGCTGGCCATCAGGAGAGGGACTCTGTAAGAATGGCTGGATGCTTAGCGATCTGAGATGGAATCCATGTACACCAGCAAAGTATGGACTTTGGCTGCTATATCTGAAGGGTTAAATCCCCATCAGGAGCAAGTATATCTTAAGAAGATTACTTGGTGTAGATGGAAAAGTTGAGACTTTCAAAGCTAGACATGTTAAAGGTTTTCATCATCGACCAGGCGTGGATAATGATGAAACCTTTTTCAGTGGCTATGCTTAAGTCCATCCAGATCCTACTTGCCACGGCTACATACCATGACTACGATATCTGGTGGTTGGGTGTCATGACTGCTTTTCTAAAATGATGTTTTAGAAGAGAGCGTCTGTAAGTACACAGCCAGAGGGCTTCGTAGACAGTGGGAGCAGCGGAAACGTGTACAAGATGCTTTATAAGATTAAAGCAGGCATCGCGGAGTTGGAACATCTGTTTTGATGAGATAGTCAAAGAGTTTGACATTATCAAAATGGTAGATGAACCTTGTATATACAAAAAGGTAGTAGGGAGTATGGTGGTGATCCTCATAGAGTACATGGATGACATACTCTTGATAGGGAAGGAGTTTCCTATGTTACGCTCGGTCAATCTCCGCTTATCACAAGGATTCTCCATATAGGATCATAGTGATACCTACTAAATCTTATATTTTGGATCTATGAGATAGATCTAATTGGATATTAGGATACTCACTAGATGTAGTGAAATGGTATCAATTGATCCTGGGGAGAATCACAGGAAGGGTTCCAGGGTGATAAGGACGACTGAATGTCAGTCACAGGCATTGTCTTTTACCCTCAGTAGAGGGACGGAGCAAGATACCGTGGCATACTAGACGATAAAGGCTGGATACATCACTACTTAAGATGCTACCAAAGAGGAAGTCTGGGTGTATATTAGTTCATGAGATGAACTTCGTTCCTCCCATTGTGAGACAATGGAGTTGTGGCTTATGCCTAGGAACGCCTGTCCCATCAGTGATCCAGACATATTCTAAGGCAGTATCACCTGATCATGGAGATGGTTGATCTCCAGGGTGATTAAGGTTAAGAGAGTAGACTCAGAGGACAACATGGCGGATCCACTCACAAAGGCCTTTTCCCAGAGAGAGACTTTTATGGGATGGTTGAGTATGAGATACTACAACCACTGCTACAGATAGCCCTAGTGCAAGTGGGAGATTGTTAGTTATATGTATGCCCTAGAGGCCATTACTGTACATAGGATGTATATTGTAGTGGATGCTGGGACATATATAGGGAGGACTTTCTTGCTCGACATGATAGTATGCTATCTGGTTGCTCTTTACCTTAACGTGTACACTGATTGTCTCTCTGTTACATGTTGGTAAAGCCCTTAGGATATGTACTTGACTACCTGGACTATGATGCAGATCATACTAGTGGGGACATGGTAGTCCATAAGTACATCCTTCAAGGTCCCTAGTCGTGGGTGTATCGAGACGGGGCATCGATATACCAGAGTAGACTAGCGTATACCTTCTCGACCCATACAGATGGGCGATGGATGATCCCATATCCATTGGTGTTTGACATCAGAGATGATATACGGGTGCTCAGTGGAGACTGGGTACACTGGACGGACTCGCTGAGAACTCCCAGATGGTATTATACCTTACGTCAGATGGCAGTTCTCTGGTGACACTGGTACAGGTTAGTCTGTAGACCCGAGATCGTCATAGAGTCTTGTGTGATTCCCACTGTGCTTTGATTTCCACCTTACCACGTCTAAGAGGGAGTGCAAAATGGTGGTTTTTGGGTACAGTCCCGAATCACATGGAGGCAATGAGCGATAGGAGGGGATTCGTCTCTCCCGGTATAGGGAGTTGATGTTGCGCTGTGTTCGATTGGCTATAACCGGAAATCCCTGGCCAGGGTTGCTGAGATTTACTGGTAAGTGTTACCAGTAGTTTCTCGAACTGCTATAGACCTCATATCGACACGACTTATCGAGCTACTGGGGTCTGACGTTTACCACCCCTAAGCGAGATATGCGACATATCAGACGACGAGACCGGACTGTACGGTAAGTGTTACTGGTTGGATTCACAGGAGTGTAAGCGGGCTTGCTCGTTGATCTTCTGATCGCTCAATACCTGGGTGGACATTACGTTTAGCAGACCGCTTGCGGCTTGTGGGTGTTTGATATGATCATCACCTGCTGCCGGCGTATTGACGAGTCTTTAGAGTCCTACACAGAGGTTTCCTGGCTCAAGCGAAACGAAATAGGAGCGCATATGAGATATGTGCGGGACCGAGAATAATACCAGTATGTGATACTGTATTCTATTCTCACGATTTGTATCATTGGACGGTTATATGAGATATAGCCGGGTTACCGAATCAAGTGTTGATTCGATACATTGATACACTTGATATTAGTCGGTTATATGCAGTATGACCAGATCATTAAATCAAGTGTTGATTTAGTGATTTAATGTATAATTATATATTTGATATATTTCTTTACATTAACTAGTATTTGTTCACTTAAGATGGATTTTCTCACTTGATTTGCACAAGTTGTATATGTGTTATATTTTTGTGCACTTGATTGTATCATGTTTGATGATACATGCAAACTTGGGTGTGTGTATGTTATACACCATGTTTAGTAAATGGTTAGGGTTTTATTTACCTTATTTATTTTTGGTTAAAAAGAAAAAAAAACTAAATGGTTGCTTTTGTTTTATGCAAGAAGGTTCATGATGCTTCATGCATCTTTGACAAAGTGACCATTTTGTTTTTATTCCTTAACCTAACCATTTAACTAAACCCTAGTTTATTCTCTACATGAGTTTATCTGACCCATGGTTGCAATATGATAGATATCACTTGAATTTTCTTTTTGTAATAATTCTTTTTCTTTCTTCTTCTTCATCTTCTTCATGAAGAGAAGAAAACCTAGCTAGAAAATTCTAAGTGATGAATCCAAGTGAGAAATCAAAATCCAAAGTGAACCCACTTCCTATTTCTTCATCCTCTACCACTTTCCATGTTGTATAGGGTGTTTTCTTCACAAGTTTCATGACTTAGTGAAGATGAAGCTTGAGTTAGAGTTGCCTCAACGTAGATCATCTTCGGCATCGAAGTCATCGACCTAGCCCGCCCATTTCTCCGATGAAACCGACAATAGAGTCCGGGATTCCGATGATCGCAGCGGAGGGACGTCAACACGAAGCTAGAGAAGTGGAGGACCGGATCTACAAAGGTTGTAGCCTCTTTCACTTAGTACTAAAGCAGTTTAGTAGTTTGTAGTTTCGCATAATTTCTAGTTAACGATCTATCTTAGGGTTTCTCGACACCTAAATTTTTGAATTTGGCATGGTTGATGCCTTGTGGAACCTCATGGGCGTGCCTAGGAACCCTACAGTTTCCTGCTCGGCTCATCCGCTGAAGGCAGCTTCCTGCCCGACCACTCCGCGGATCCAAAGCCCTCGCCAAGATGCGGCCAAGCAGTTTCCTGCTCGGCTCATCCGCTGAAGGCAGCTTCCTGTCTAACCACTTAGTGGATCCAAAGCCCTCGCCAAGAGGCGGCCGAGCAGTTTCCTGCTCGGCTCATCCG
Organism: Agapanthus africanus; assembly: GCA_030015575.1. NCBI lineage: Eukaryota > Viridiplantae > Streptophyta > Magnoliopsida > Asparagales > Amaryllidaceae > Agapanthus > Agapanthus africanus. The sequence continues at coordinate 317,067,782 of CM057338.1, read as the reverse complement.
CTGAAGGCAACTTCCTGCTCAGCCACTCCGCGGATCCAAAGCCCTCGCCAAGAGGCGGCCGAGCAGTTTTCTGCTCGGCTCATCCGCTAAAGGCAGTTTCCTTCTCGGCCACTCCGCGGATCCTAAACCCTCGTATAGAAACGATCGAGCAGCTTCCTGCCCGGATCTTTCAAAATTCCAATTCAGACGCGGCGCACGATCGTCACCTTGACTCCGGAGTGAATGGGACGCCGACCTACCTATACTTGGCGTTCGTTCGATTTATATACACGACGCATGATCGTCACATCGATTCTGGGGTGAGTGGGACGCCGACCTACCTATACTTGGCGTTCGTTCGATTTATATACACGACGCATGATCATCACCTCGACTCTGGGGTGAGTAAGACGCCGACCTACCTATACGTAGCGTTTGTTTGATTTATATATGCGACGCATGATCGTCACCTCGACTCCGGGGTGAGTAAGACGCCGACCTACCTATACATAGAGTTTGTTCAATTTATATACGCAGCGCACGGTCGTCACCTCGGCTCTAGGTGATGGAAGGCGCCAATCTACCTATGACTTGGCTTTCGCTAGCTCGTATGCCATGCTCGCTCAGCACTCGACGCCCAACTTTGCATGTGCTGAGCGTCCGCTGGATACTGACCCATCTACACTTGCGGAAATAGAAGCACTCTAAAGGCGAGATAAAAATACTTGCGAGCTAAGGATACTTGCGAGCTAAAAATACTTGCGGATCAGTATACTTGCAAACTAAAAGTACTTTATTTATATCCAGAAATTTTATACAGGGTACTATGTGTTAGTGTATATGCCCTAGGGGCCATTATTGTATCATACTAGATTGTATATTACTTAATGGAAGCTTGGGATATTCACAGTTGTATATACAGTCTTGCTAAAAATGGTAGTATGCTACTTGGTTTGTGTCTACTTTAATATGTGCCTATGTTTCTTGTAACGTATCACTTATACATAGTAGTGGAGCCCATAGGTTCTTTGCTTGATTACCAACGTTGTGATGGCAGTCACACTAGTGGGGGCTGGCTAGTCTATAAGCAACATCCTATACAGGTCCCTAGTCGTAGGATTATCGAGACAGGGTATCGATACTCCAGAGTAGACTAGTGTGTACGCTTCTCATCCCAGTCAGGGAGATGGTCTGTCCCATAACCATCAGTACGTCGTACTGGAGATAGTATACAGGTGCTCGTTAGGTTACGGGTACACCGGACAGGACTCGCAGGGGAACTGTTGGTTGGTATTATACCCGTCGTCAGTTAACAGTTCCCAGGTGACATGAGTACAGCATAGTCCGCAGACTTGACACTGCTACTTCGCCTCGAGTGTGTCCCACTGTTCTTAGATTGCTACCCTACCACGGCTCAAAGGAGTCGTGCAAAAAGGTAGCAGTTGGGTGCAGTCCCGAGCACTTGGAGGCAGTAGTGGTTAGACAGGATTCATCTTTCCCGGTATTGGGAGATGATATCGCGCTGTGTCAGAGAGCCATTACGCAAAGTCCCTGGCCAAGGCAAGCGAGATTTACTGGTAGGTTCCAGTAGTTTCTCAGGGTGTAATGGGCTTCGCTCCGACACGACTTATACCGCTATTAGGGGACTGACGCTTGCCGCCCCCTAGGCTCTATATGCGATAGTCTTTAGACGAACAGACCGGACTGTACGGAGATTGTCACATCAGGCTCAGTGGGAGTTCGGATAAGTTTACTCATCGGCCTTCTTATCGACATCTACCTGGGGACCGTTACTATAACCGGAAATCCCTGGCCAGGGTTGCTAAGATTTACTGGTAAGTGTTACCAGTAGTTTCTCGAATTGTTATAGACCTCATATCGACACGACTTATCGACCTATTGGGGTCTGACGTTTACCACCCCTGGGCGAGATATGCGACATATCAGACGATCAGACCGGACTGTACGGTAAGTGTTACTGGTTGGATTCACAGGAGTGTGAGCGGGCTTGCTCGTCGATCTTCTGATCGCTCAATACCCGGGTGGCCGTTACGTTTAGCAGACCGCTTGCGGCTTGTGGGTGTTTGATATGATCATCACCTGCTGCCGGCGTATTGACGAGTCTTTAGAGTCCTACACAGAGGTTTCCTGGCTCAAGCGAAACGAAATAGGAGCGCATATGAGATATGTGCGGGACTGAGAATAATGCATGTATGTGATACCGTATTCTATTCTCGCGATGAATGTATCGATTGGTTGTATGCGATATAACCTAGTTATCGAATCAAGTATTGATTCGATAAGCCGATACATAGGATACTAGTCGGTTATATGCGATATGACCGGATCGTTAAATCAAGTATTGATTTAATGATTTAATGTATAATTATATATTTGATATATTACTTTGCATTAACTAGTATTGGTTCACTTTAAATGGATATTCTCACTCGGATGTGCACATTGTATATGTGATATACTTTTGTGCACTTGATTGTATCATGTTTGATGATACATGTTTGCTAGGGTTTTTGTGTAAAGATCAAACCATGGTTACATGATAATGGTTAGGGTTTTGTTTTATTCACTTATTTATTTATCTATTGTTTTTGGAAAATGAAAAGCATAAAGAGAAAATGGTGGCTAACTTTGTTGTATATTGAAGCTTCATGAAACTTTGACTATGTGACCATTTTGTCTCATGCTTAACCCTAACCATTCCCACTAACCCTAGTTTACTCTCTACACTTGACTATGGTTAGGATATGATAAGTATTCATATTATTTTCTTTTTTAAATAAGGAACTTATCATATTCTTTCTTTCTTCTTCTACTTCTTCACTTGAAGAAAGCTTGCTTCATCAATGGCAACTTGAGCAAAAGAGTGAGAAATCCAATTCTAAAGTGAACCCACTTCCTATTTCTTCATCCTCTACCTCTTGCCAAGTAGTAGAGTGTGTTTTCTTCACAAGTTTCATGACTTGGTGAAGTGGGAGCTTGATTTTGTGATGCCTCGACGTAGATCATCTTCGGCACGAAGCCGACGACCTTGCCCGCCCATTTCTCCGATGAAGCCGACGCTAGAGCCCGGGTTTCCATTTGGACAGTGAGGAGACTTCATTACGGAGCTATGGAGGTGGAGGACCGGATCTACAAAGGTTGTATTTCCGTTCTCTTAGTAAAGTAGTTTACTAGTTGCATCTTTCGCCTAGACATCTAGTTAACGATCCGAAGTCTAGGGTTTCTCGGCACCCCTAAAATTTGAAATTGGCATGGTTGATGCCTTGTAAGACCTCTTGAGAGTGCCTAGGAACCCTACAGTGGTATCAGAGCCTAGCTAGAGCCTTAGGCGATGCGTAGACGAAGTTTGAAACCCGAACGAACCCGAAACCCTAACCCGATAATGCTCTGTGGACTTTTTTCAAATTTGTGGATTTTTGTCAATTAAAAATATGCAGAAAAATCAGCAGGGAATCTTAAGAATTACTGTGCAACACGTGTCCATGATTCCTCCAAAGTGCGGTGGAACCGCGGCAGAAGCCTGGCTTCTGCGGCGGTTCCGCGGCCGTATGATGACGTCATCCTTCCCTGTTTGCACAGTAACTCCTATTTTATTATGCTGAGTTTTCTGGGAATTTTTAATTTGACTCAAGAGTTGAGTATTCTGGGGTTGTTTTGGGGATTCGATTATTCGATCGGATTATCTGATTTTGTCTATGTGGCTTCCGGATAATTTTTGAATATGTTAAAAAGTTCGACCGGATATAAATACCCAATTTTTCCCCTGTCGGGAAATTTCCAAGTGTTGGATTTTTCCGTGGTTTAACGACGTTCTAAGTAGTGCAAGTAACGCGATGGACCCTCTAGAAGACAACAAACCTTAACTCGATTATGTGACCGTCTTGAACTGCCCTTTGAACCTTCGGGTTTGGGGCAGTACGGCGTGCCACATGTGAGGCGTTGGCTTGACCCTTCTACGGCTGGACCGTTGGTACTGAGGCACGAACTGAATGTTGTTAGACTTATTTCATGTGTTGATCTTTATCGGGAAAACTTGGGTGTTCGACTGTTTGATCGAAAAGTTTAACATTTTCTATTTATCCGGAATGTGATACAATAATTGGAATTCACAAGTAGTTATGAGATAACTGAATGAAGAACATAGCAGTTTAGTCTCACTTGATCGGTTGCCACGGAATTTTGATGTGATCAAAAGTCCGTCGCAATCACGTAGCGTACGCGGATACTCACCGGGTAAACTTAATAGACAGCCTCACTCCATAACCCCGACCAAGTGACTGTAGGAGAACCCCGTCGCCGAAAGCGTCCGTCCGGGTGCTCGCGGTAGCGGTGTTCCGCCTTGGTGCACTTCGTCGACGGTATCGGGGGTGCGACCGTCTACTGAAGTTTGCGACGAGCATTCGATCAAATTGTCGGGAATCCTGTTGAATTGCCCGACTTGGTATTGAAAAGTGTTTTCGATTTTGAGACTAAAATGCGGGGTTTATAATTGTTAGGCATGCGATGTCTAAAGAATTCATTTGATCAGGCATGCGATGTCTGAGGTGGTTACGGATTCCAACTGTTGTAGTTTTACACTTTCTTTTCTGTGACCGTAAGTGTAATATGTGATATCGCCGGTTTCGTTGCTATATGTCAACGACAATTGGGATGCGCATATTTACTTACGTTGATGACATGTGATGTTATGTGTTGCTGGATATGTTATATTGGATCGTCGTGTTTGAATAGCCGGGGGTTTTTATGTGAGATGAGTGTTTTTTCATTTTCATTCATGTAAAAACTTGTATGTAATATTCTTTTATTGGGGCACTTCCAGGTTGCGGAAGATGTCACCTTTTGTATATTATTTACTTTTCCGCACTAGGATAGACCCAAGGAGGGGAGCACAAGTAACCGGGTTCTGGAGTCCAGTAGGAGACCAACTCGAGGAGTCGAGTCCGGGTCTCCTAACTCTAGAATTGGTAGGGTTACTTGCCGCTCTCGTAGGGGTCTAGGGGTGTGGGATTGGCTACTCATCGCGACCGTGGAATCCGTGTTTTATACTGGCTCGTATTGAAAACACGGACGTCCTAGTATATCCAATATTTCATATGTTTCTTCTGCTGCGATATCTGTGATGTGATCATGTGATGTTCTGTGATAGATACAGTATATAGTATATATGATATATTATATAGGCGTTACTTATGTTTTACACCCGCGCTAGCCCTGCCCCGCTCTGTCGTTAGTTACCTAACCTAACGGTGCACGAGGGGACATCGAGGCGAATGCGGATGGCATAAGTGTACGTCGTATTTATCTGTGATGTTTAGGTACTTAAATGATGGGACTTCATTAATGAGATTAATGAAATAAAAGAAACCTAAGATGTTGTAGAATCGAATTTCAAAATAAAACAGGTAGCTACAGTTCTTGCTTTGCACAGCGGTATATATGATATATCCTGCACCTTATTCGATGAGGAAAGGACCGAGATCCCTTCACCGGGAGTGACTCCTTTAGCAATAACTGGCAGATGCTACACATTCGGTTTGTCTTTTGATTGCTTTTAAGTGTTTTTGTTTTGCACAGTGATATATATGATATATCCCGCACCTCATTCGACGAGGAAAGGACCGACGATCCCTTCACCGGGAGTGACTCCTTTAGCAAAACTAGAAAAGCCTCAAAAACACTCTATTTTTAAAAATCATTTGATTCTACAACGATATCAAGTTCATTACGCAATAGGTTTTCAGAAAAACCTGTCGTAGCCCTCCGTCATTTCAGATAAATGGTAGTTAGTATTCGTGCTACGTTTGTTGGCCTGCGTCAAGGCGTAGTGTGCGGTAGCTAACTAGTATTTATCTGTTTATGCATATGATGCAGATTGGATTAGAGTAGTCGTGCGACTTTGTTGGCCTGCGTCAAGGGTCGTGCGGGTGGGTTTAATTCAATCAAGAAATGACGGGTTGAACTTGACTAGCGCACTATGGTTTGTTGGCCTGCGTCAAGGTCATTGGACGCTAGGGGCAAAATTATCGGGAATTTCAAATGTTGAAATTTGCAATGAGATTGCATACCTTCTATGAGATAGTTGGATCCCGATACCCGCTGTGAGTAAGAGTTACTCTTGGGAGAGTTTTATACATTACAATTAGCCGATCAAGTAGGTGTCTAGAAAGGTGTCAACGGGGTTACGCCTCTGGGAAAACGAGGTTTACACTAATTAGGTTCGTGCGAAAGCACGGGGGACCTCCCTCAAAGTATCGACACTGGCCTGGCTGAAAGATTGGCGAACTTGTAGTGTGTAATTAATCCCGGCTAGTCTTTCCTTTTAGGGTTTGAAGGAAGATTTGATAAAAAGCAGTGGGAGCCATCCTGATTAGATAAAATAATAACCAATCCATTCTTGCAAGAGCGCACGCTGAGTGTTTTCTTCTCTCTCTCTCCAGGTAGCGACCATATCACGCCTTAATCAAGATAATAATACGGAATATTGACCGAACCCGCTTGTTATACTGAGCTGGGGAACGTTGGTCCCGCTCCAACTTATAATTGTTATAAGACAGAGCAGGAAATGGGGGATTACCAGAATTCCCGTGCTGCCCAAACGAAGAAAGTGCATATGATGCATCATCTTCGGGTGTGTTCATTATACAGAACTGTTTCTCAGTATTCTTTACGTCCTGGGTATGTGATACCAGATCAGGATCCCAGATATGTAATCTGTTACATAGGGCTACAGAAAGGTAGAGAACTGAGAACGGGTGATAAGTTTCATGAGGCAGAAAACGGGGCAAGTGTTGCAGCCAAGTCTGTTGGTCACTGTCACCCTGTATTACAAATACATTGATTCTGAACGAATGTTATTAGATACGGAACCTGATATACAAAATCGTATCTATCTCTTTATTAGTAAAGAAATGATAAAATTTTGTATTGTTGGATAATGTTTTGAACATTTCCTATATCAAAAGTTGATCGGTTCAGGCACATTATCTAAAAGCATTGATGTTCTAAATCAAACTACAGTTCTTTAGTATACTGAACACACAAAAGAGGAAGAGTTCAGAAATGAACGAATCCTTCTTAAGGTATTGTAGACTAGGTCATATCAATGCGACCTGACTAGCTGAAGTTACATTTAGATGCATATTTAAATCAGTTTGAATTTACATCTTGTGAAACTTGCCAGTCATGTCATAAAGATATAATAACACCAGCTCTGTTTATTGGAAACAGAGAAAGAGTTAGTAAACTCTTGGGATGATACATGTTGATGTATGAAAGGTCCCCTGTCTACATATGCCAAGACCGGTTCTTTGTACTTCATTACATTCTCTGATGATCTCTTTAGATTCAGACATATGTTCCTGTTGAAACACAAGTCCGAACCTTTTGAGATATTCACAGAATATAAGTTAGAAGTAGAGAACCAAAATACGGGTATAAGTATTATGTCCTATGATGAGATCAAGGAGGAGAATACTTGAGCATGAAATTCTTGGACTTTTCTAAAGGAGAATGAGATTCTCTCTCAGAATTACTCCTCCGTATACACCATAGCACGATGGTATATCGGGGCGGAGCAGATGCACCCTATATGATATGGTGTGCTCTATGATGAGTACTACTGAGTTTCCTATTTCCTTTTGGGAGTTATGCACTTGAGAAGCTGCATACCTATTGAATAGGGTTCAAATCAAATCAGTTGCCTACCACTTCATATGTGATATGGAAAGGGTACAGCCCATCTCTTAAGCTAGTTAAGATTTGGGGTTGTCCGGCCTATGTCTGAAAAGCAAAATCCGGACAAGCTCGAGCCAAGGTCTGTAATGTAGAACTGGAAAGGTTCCAGCTATACAAACTACAGCAGATGATTTGGTACAACCAAAGGATTCAGTAGATACCAACGAACCTCAGCCTCTCCGCCGATCTAGTAGGGTTCCTCACCCACCTGAGAGATACTTCGGTTTCTCTATGACAGTGGGAGCGAGGATTGCATCATGAGATGATGACCCAACTAGTTTCGAGCTGGCCATCAGGAGTGGGACTCTGTAAGAATGGTTGGATGCTTAGCGATCTGAGATGGAATCCGTGTACACCGACAAAGTATGGACTTTGGTTGCTATATCTGAAGGGTTAAATCCCCATCAGGAGCAAGTATATCTTGAGAAGATTACTTGGTGTAGATGGAAAAGTTGAGACTTTCAAAGCTAGACTTGTTAAAGGTTTTCGTCATCAACCAGGCGTGGATAATGATGAAACCTTTTCAAGTAGCTATGCTTAAGTCCATCCGGATCCTACTTACCACGGCTACGTACCATGACTACGATATCTGGCGATTGGGTGCCATGACTGCTTTTCTAAATGATGTTTTAGAAGAGAACTTCTATAAGTACACAGCCAGAGGGCTTCGTAGACAGTAGGAGCAGCGGAAACGTGTGCAAGATGCTTTATAGGATAAAGCAGGCATCGCGGAGTTGGAACATCTGTTTTGATGAAATAGTCAAAGAGTTTGACATCATCAAAATGGTAGATGAACCTTGTATATACAAAAAGGTAGTAGGGAGTATGGTGACGATTCTCGTAGAGTACGTGGATGACATACTCTTGATAGGGAAGGAGTTTCCTATGCTACGCTCGATCAATCTCCGTTTATCACAAGGATTCTCCATATAGGATCAAAGTGATACCTCCTAAATCCTGGGTTTTGGATCTATGAAATAGATCTAAATGGATGTTAGGATTCTCACTAGTTGTAGTGAGACAGTATCAATTGATCCTGGGGAAAATCACTGGAAAGGTTCCAGGGTGATAAGGATGACTGAATGCCAGTCACAGGCATTGTCTTTACCCTCAGTAAAGGGACGGTATATTGGAAGAGTTCCAAGCTAGATACCGTGGCTAACTAGACGATAAAGGCAGGATACATCGCTACTCAAGATGCTACCAAAGAGGCTGTTTGGGTGTATATTGGTTCATGAGATGAACTAGGTTCCTACCATTGTGTGACAATGGAAGTGTGGCTTTAGCCCGGGAACCCCGGTCCCATCAGTGATCCAGACATATTCTAAGGCAGTGTCACCTGATCGTGGAGATGGTTGATCTCCAGGGGATCGAGGTCAGGAGAGCAGACTCAGAGGACAACACGGCGGATCCACTCACGAAGGCCTTTTCCCAGAGAGAGACTTTTATGGGATGGTTGAGTATGAGATACTACAACCACTGCTATCAGATGGCCCTAGTGCAAGTGGGAGATTGTTAGTTATATGTATGCCCTATAGGCCATTACTGTACATTGGATGTATATTGTAGTGGATGCTTGGACATATATAGGGAGGACTTTCTTGCTCGACATGATAGTATGCTATCTGGTTACTCTTTACCTTAACGTGTATACTGATTGTCTCTCTGTTACATGTTGGTAAAGCCCTTAGGATGTGTACTTGACTACCTGGACTATGATGCGGATCATACTAGTGGGGACATGGTAGTCTATAAGTACATCCTTCAAGGTCCCTAGTCGTGGGTGTATCGAGACGGGGCATCGATATACCAGAGTAGACTAGCGTATACCTTCTCGAATCATACAGATGGGCGATGGATGATCCCATATCCATTGGTGTTTGACATCAGAGATGATATACGGGTGCTCAGTAGAGACTGGGTACACTGGATGGACTCGCCGAGAACTCCCAGATGGTATTATACCTTACGTCAGATGGCAGTTCTCTGGTGACACTGGTACAGAGTAGTCTGTTGACCCGAGATCGTCATAGAGTCTTGTGTGGTTCCCACTGTGCTTTGATTTCCATCTTACCACGTCCAAGAGGGCGTGCAAAATGGTGGTTTTTGGGTACAGTCCCGAGTCACATGGAGGCAATGAGCGATAGGAGGGGATTCGTCTCTCCCGGTATAGGGAGTTGATGTTGCGCTGTGTTCGATTGGCTATAACCGGAAATCCCTGGCCAGGGTTGCTGAGATTTACTGGTAAGTGTTACCAGTAGTTTCTCGAATTGTTATAAACCTCATATCGACACGACTTATCGACCTATTGGGTTCTGACGTTTACCACCCCTAGGCGAGATATACAACATATCAGACGATCAGACCGGACTGTACGGTAAGTGTTACTGGTTGGATTCACAGGAGTGTGAGCGAGCTTGCTCGTCGATCTTCTGATCGCTCAATACCCGGGTGGCCGTTACGTTTAGCAGACCGCTTGCGGCTTGTGGGTGTTTGATATGATCATCACCTGCTGCCGGCGTATTGACGAGTCTTTAGAGTCCTACACAGAGGTTTCCTGGCTCAAGCGAAACGAAATAGGAGCGCATATGTGATATGTGCGGGACCGAGAATAATGCGTGTATGTGATACCGTATTCTATTCTCGCGATGAATGTATCGATTGGTTGTATGCGATATAACCTAGTTATCGAATCAAGTATTGATTCGATAAGCCGATACATAGGATACTAGTCGGTTATATGCGATATGACCGGATCGTTAAATCAAGTGTTGATTTAATGATTTAATGTATAATTATATATTTGATATATTACTTTGCATTAACTAGTATTGGTTCACTTTAAATGGATATTCTCACTCGGATGTGCACATTGTATATGTGATATACTTTTGTGCACTTGATTGTATCATGTTTGATGATGCATGTTTGCTAGGGTTTTTGTGTAAAGATCAAACCATGGTTACATGATAATGGTTAGGGTTTTGTTTTATTCACTTATTTATTTATCTATTGTTTTTGGAAAATGAAAAGCATAAAAAGAAAATGGTGGCTAACTTTGTTTTATATTGAAGCTTCATGAAACTTTGACTATGTGACCATTTTGTCTCATGCTTAACCCTAACCATTCCCACTAACCCTAGTTTACTCTCTACACTTGACTATGGTTAGGATATGATAAGTATTCATATTAGTTTCTTTTTTAAATAAGGAACTTATCATATTCTTTCTTTCTTCTTCTTCTTCTTCACTTGAAGAAAGCTTGCTTCATCAATGGCAACTTGAGCAAAAGATTGAGAAATCCAATTCTAAAGTGAACCCACTTCCTATTTCTTCATCCTCTACCTCTTGCCAAGTAGTAGAGTGTGTTTTCTTCACAAGTTTCATGACTTGGTGAAGTGGGAGCTTGATCTTGTGATGCCTCGACGTAGATCATCTTCGGCACGAAGCCGACGACCTTGCCCGCCCATTTCTCCGATGAAGCCGACGCTAGAGCCCGGGTTTCTATTTGGACAGCGAGGAGACTTCATTGCGGAGCAATGGAGGTGGAGGACCGGATCTACAAAGGTTGTATTTCCGTTCTCTTAGTAAAGTAGTTTACTAGTTGCATCTTTCGCCTAGACATCTAGTTAACGATCCGTAGTCTAGGGTTTCTCGGCACCCCTAAAATTTGAAATTGGCATGGTTGATGCCTTGTGAGACCTCTTGAGAGTGCCTAGGAACCCTACAGTTACGTACAGCTAGTGCCGCTTGCGGTCTATAGTTAAACCCACTGCCACCGTAGTGTCGAGTCTTTAGAGTCCCACACAGAGAGTTTCCCTGCTCCAGGCGAAACGATATAGAGGTCGTATGGTTTTACGACAAGGGTTCGGACACGTACGTGTGTTTACGCACGTACGACTTTTCGGACAGTTTTTACTAGCCGGCTTTGGTTTAAGCCAGATTCTAGTATCGGGTTATTGGATTTATACAGTCTAAAGTTTTTCCGTGTTTTCACGGATTGGAGGGGCGTTCTCGTAATTTGTCGGGAAGCTTCTAGAAGCATGGTGACTTGGGGGGTAAGGTGGCATTGCATTAAATGAGATTAGTGACTCATTTGTGTAATTCATCCATGTCATTAATGCATCATAAATGCTTAATGACTCATGGAGATGAATCACTCAAATGCATTTATGAAGCATGGTTGATTAATCATTTATTTATTTATTTGATAAATAATAATGCTTCATAAATATTATGATAGATCATTATCTCTTTTCATTCTCATCTTCACCTTCTCTCTCCTCAAGCTCTCTCATTCTTCAAACCCTAACCCTAATCTCTCATGAGTTAAGATCAAGGGTTAGCTAAGACTAATACATCCATAACCTCACTCTATATCCCCTAGGTAGCTTAGATTAGCACTTTAAGCAACCTAGTTATCTCAAGTTTAAGATTAAGCTTGGCGTAGGAGCTTTCGGGTGGATCGTCTTTGATTCGAGGAGGCCATTGAGGTGCCGATGTTCCAAGAAGCCTACGAGGAGTGGAGGACAGCGATGAAGACCCGAAGGACATGTAAGGTGAGGTATAACTTCGAATCCGAGTAGTTAAACTTCTAGTAGATTGTTAGCAATGGTTTAGATACGATTCATGCGCTCAAGTCCATGTTACGAAACTTTGATAATCGTTTTTCATATATTCCGCCTCCCCGCAAGTTTGTGGGGTGCGTGACATGGACTTACAGTGGTATCAGAGCCAACTAAACCATTACTAGCTTGTTAGCAACTAATTAGAAGTTCGATCGACGGAAAACACGAAAACAAAACCCCGGAAATTCCAAGTTTCTGTTAATTTTAAAAGTGTTTGAAAAAATATTTGACATACCTTAAAATTCACAGCAGGGAAATATAAGAATACTGGGAAAATACGAGGACACAACTCGACTAGATGGCCGCGGAACCGCGGCCAAATGGTGCTTTTGGCCGCGGATCCGCCGCCGAGTCAACCCCGAGTTGACTCGGATTTGCGCAGTAATTCTTATTTTAAAGTGTTTTATTTTCCTGTATATTCTTTTTCTGCCCAGGTTACTTCAGTGCAGGTTTGCTTTTGGGGTAGACATGGAATATGGTAATCGATCGATATTCTAAGATATTTGCTAATTGGGTTTTTATCTGTAATATTTAATGTGTTCGTAAACCTCCCCTAACTGCTAGTATATCGGTTGGCAGGGGGTTGCACATTTCTGAAATATTTACTGTTTGTGTATATGAACTGTATTGGACTGTTGTGATGATTAGCCGGGGTTTGAGATGTGTTTTATATTCATTCAATGTAAATGTAATTTGATGTAATATTCTTTTACGGGACACATCCAGGTTGCGGTTGTAGCCACCGTTGTATTATTTCTTTTTACTGTTTTTGCTCCTAGGATAGACCCAAGGTGGGGTACACAAACTACCGGGTACGTTGAAGTGTTTAATGGCCTACTCACGTTATTGAGGGAGACCGCTTCACTTCGGGTACTTGGCGGGTAGTTTGCCGTACCCGTAGGGGTCTAGGGTGGGGTAATGGCTATTCATCACAACTGTGTAATCCGTCTTTTATTGCAGGCTCAAAACGAATGCGGATTGCTAGTATATCAAATAAAGTTCATATGTGATCTGGAATGCTTATTATTGCGTCTGACGAATGTACAATATCTATATATGATAGCTATTAGACGTCACTTATATTTTACATCCGCGCTAGCCCAGCCCCCGCTCTGTCGTTAGTTAAGTAACCTAACGGGTGATGACGGGACCCAGTGGCGAATGCGGATGGCATAAGAGGACGTGGTATTTTCGTTATTTTTTGCAATGATAGGATAAATGATGGGACGCATTATTATAATGCAAAGAAAATAAACCAAAGTTGAATCGTTGGAACAAATTTAAAAGAAACCACTCGGTTACTTTAAAAGTGCAGAATTTTTAATTGCGGAGCTTTAACCACTCCTTTTAAAAAGCTATCAGGTTCCTTCGATTATATCAAGTTCACTACGTTCATGGTTTTGCCAAAACCATTCGTAACCCTCCGTCATTTCTTATGGATGGTCAGTAGTATTCAAGCTATGTTTGTTGGCCTTCATCAAGGCATAGTGTTTGGTAGCTACTGGGGTATTCATTTGTTGCATAGATAGATGTGCTGGTTTGGGACAGTCGTATTACCTTGTTGGCCTTCGTCAAGGATATGTACGGATGGGTTCAAATTAACAAAGATAATGATGGGCAGAACTTGACATGTGACTTATGATTTGTTGGCCTTCGTCAAGGTCATAAGAGCATGGGGCAAAAATCCATATCGGGAATTTCTAAAGAAACTGAAATTTGTAGAGAGATGCATACCATTTGGAGTTTGATGAATGTTGGTAGGATACCTTCAACATTGTCATACGATGATATTTTGGATCCCGATCCAACTGTGAGTACATGCTACTTATCAGGAGATTCGTCACTTAACGATCAATGGTATAAACCAAGTAGGTGCCTAGAAAGGTGTCAGCGGGGTTACGCCCCCAGAGAAAAGAGGTTATTTAATTAAGGAACTTCGCGAAAGCGTTGGAAAACTTCCCTCGAAGTATCGACACTGGCCTGGCTGAACGGTTAAGCAAGTATTATACGGTGAGAATAGTCCTGGCTAATTCTTCTTTTATGGTTTGAGGAAGGATTCGAGAAACAGTGGGAGCCATCCTGTTTAGATAAATTAATAACCACTCTAAACTTGCAAGAGCATCATGCTAATAAGTGTTTTCTTCTCTCTCTCTCTTAATTGCAGCAACCTTGTGACCACACATAGGTTAAATCTAGATAACAAATTGACTGAATCTGACTTATATGACTGGCAAAGGTCTGTCCAGATGTCCATTGCCTATGACAAGCCGGACCACCCTATTACTACTCAAGATCCCACCGTCCCAGGTCCAGTTTCCACCGTCGCGGATATGGATATCCGTCAGACAAGGGAAAAGGATAAAACGAAAGCCAAGTGCCTCGTGTCAGCTTCAGTTGATGGTGTATACCAGAAGCAGCACGAGAAGATGGACTTAGTTTCCATCTTTCTCCATAACAAAGATTTATATGGAGAGCAATCTCATATCGCAAGATATGAGACCTCGACCGATTTAATTCAAGCGAGGATGGCTGTCGGGTCATCTGTAGGGGACAACGTCCTTGCAATGACTAGCTATATTCATAAGCTCCAGGACCTGGAAACCACGTTGGGAAACAGGTCAGATACTGACTTGATTCTACAGTCTCTACCTTCTACCCTGAAGGAAACCTGGGAAGTAGAAGGAAAGAGAAGGGCAAAAGTTTCGGGACTTAATATAGTAAAAGAGGGTAGTTCCTATTATTATGGGATTGGATATTGGCAGATTGATTGCAGGGCTTTAGAAGCCAGTAAGCAGGATACGAAGCATGTTGTGGCTTCAGCCTCAAGTGTGTTTGTTATTGAGAACTGTTTATCAATTAACTCTACTTCCTAAGTATTAGATACCGGAGCAGGATCTCATATCTGTAATTCATTACATGCTTTGAGAAACCGTAGAGTTATAAAGGTAGGTGATTGGTCTCTCGGAGTTGCAAATGGAATGAGCGTGGACGCTGAATCCATGGGAGAATATCGCCTAGGTTTGATAAGTGGGCAGATATTGATTCTACGTAACTGTCTGTATGTACCTAGTATGACTTGTAATATCATATCAGTATCCTCACTTTCAAGAGAGGGATATAATTTTACATTCGAAAGCGATGTAGTTTACATCCACCTAAATCAAGTTATGATTGGGTCTGGTACATTAGATAACGGCATATACGTATTGAGTTAAGCTCAGGTTTTCAATGTCCAGAATACACTTAAAAGAAAGTCTCCGGAATTAAATAAGGCTTTCTTATGGCATTGTAGACTAGGTCACATCAATGAGAGAAGGTTGACTAAGTTACATAGAGAAGGATATTTGAATCCGTTCGAATATCAATCTTATGCTACTTGTGAATCTTGTCTCATAGGAAAGATGACCAAGACTCCGTTTACTGGACATGGAGTAAGAGCAAGCGAGCTCTTGGGACTCATACACAGTGACGTATGCGGTCTAATGTCTACACATGCGAGAGGTGGTTATTCCTATTTCATTACTTTTACGGATGATTTCTCTAGGTATGGACATGTCTTCTTGATGAAACATAAATCCGAGGCCTTTGAGAAATTCCAGGAATACAAGAATGAAGTGGAAAACCAAAAAGGAAAAAGTATCAAGACACTGAGATCTGATCGAGGTGGAGAATACTTAAGTACCGAGTTCCTGGGTTACTTAAAAGAGAATGGAATTCTCTCTCAGCTTACTCCTCCATACACACCACAACACAATGGTGTATCAGAAAGGAGGAATTGAACCCTATTGGATATGGTTCGTTCCATGATGAGTAAAGCAGAGTTACCGCGATCTTTCTGGAGATATGCGCTAGAATCAGCTGCATATCTTTTGAACAAAGTTCCAACCAAGACTGTGCCTACCACACCATATCAGATGTGGAGTGGGAAGAAACCCTATCTTCAGTACCTGAAGACATGGGGATGTCCATCTTTTGTAAAAAAGCAGCATCCGGACAAGCTCGAGGCACGCTCAGTACAGTGTAAGTTTGTGGGATATCCAAAGAACTCCAAAGGGTATTATTTCTATTGCGCAGAGGAACAAAAGGTTTTTGTTTCTCGTCATGCCCACTTCTTAGAAATTGAATTTTTAGAAAATCAGAAGAATGGGAACGCAGTAGAACTGGAAGAAATTCCAGAACCACAAGCTATTACTGAAACCTTGGTAGAACAAGAAGGTTCAGGAGAACAGAACATACCGGCGCCTATCCGCAGAAGTAGTAGGCAGTCTCATCCGCCTGAGAGATACTACGGTTTTCTCATAGATGGGGATAGAGAGGATTGCGTCATTGATGATAATGACCCTACTAGCTTCCAGCAAGCCATTCAGAGCAGCGACTCGGTAAAATGGCTGGATGCAATGCGGACCGAAATGGAGTCCATGTACACTAACAAAGTATGGACTTTAGACACTGCTCCAGAAGGGGTAAAACCCGTAAGATGCAAATGGATCTTCAAAAAGAAGATTGGTGTAGATAAACAGGTTGAAACCTATAAAGCTAGACTTGTTGCAAAGGGTTTCCTTCAAAGACCTGGTTTGGACTATGACGAAACCTTTTCTCCAGTGGCTATGCTCAAATCCATTCGGGTCCTTCTTGCTATTGCTGCCTTCCACGATTATGAGATCTGGCAGATGGACGTAAAGACGGCTTTTCTAAATGGAAATTTAGAAGAGAGCGTCTATATGGATCAGCCAGAAGGATTCATTCAGAATGGGAGCAGAGGTAAAGTATGCAAGCTGCTTAAGTCTATTTATGGACTAAAGCAGGCATCGCAGAGTTGGAACATCTATTTTGATGATACTGTCAAAGAATTTGACTTTATCAAAAATCCAGATGAACCATGCATATACAGTAAGATTGTAGGGAGAGCTGTAGTATTCCTCGTCTTGTACGTGGATAACATTCTCCTAATAGGAAATGATATTCCTATGTTACAGTCAGTCAAAAGTTTTTTGTCACAGAAGTTCTCTATGAAAGACCTAGGTGATGACATCTACATTCTGGGGATCCAGATCTATCGTGATAGATCAAAGAGGATGTTGGGACTTTCGCAGTCCAGGTACATAAACACCATATTGAAAAGATTCGGTATAGAAGATTCTAAGCGCGGTAACCTACCGGCTTGTCACGGAATCACCCTCTCCAAAGATATGTCTCCCAAGACTGATTTGGAAAGGGATCGCATGTCGATTATACCCTACGCTTCAGTGGTAGGCTCTATAATATATGCGATGTTATGTACCAGACCAGATGTAGCATACGCATTGAGCGTAGTAAGCTGGTATCAAGCAAACCCAGGGGAGAATCACTGGATAGCAGTAAAGAACATTCTCAAGTACCTGAGGAGGACTAAGGAGATGTTCTTGGTGTATGGAGGAAAAGACCTCCAGATGGAGGCCTTTGCCGACTCCGGCTTCCAGAGTGACAAAGATGACTCCAAGTCCATGTCGGGTTATGTCTTTACCCTCAATGGAGGGGCGGTCTATTGGAAGAGTTCCAAGAAGGAGACCGTTGCTGACTCAACGATAGAAGCGGAGTACATAGCTGCTTGTGATGCCGCAAAAGAAGCTGTCTGGATGAAGAAGTTCCTCACAGAACTTCAGGTGGTTCCTACCAGTGTTGATCCAATACCTCTGTATTGTGACAACAACGGCGCTATAGCTTAGCGAAGGAACCCAGGTCCCATCAGAAGTCCAGACACATCTTAAGGCGGTATCACCTGATCAGGGAGATCGTAGATCGCCGGGAGATCGAGGTGAAGAGAGTAGAGACGGAGAATAACATTGCTGATCCATTCACAAAGGCTATTCCTCAGACGCAGTTCGAGAGGCTATTCGAGATGATAGGTCTACGATATGCCAGCTCATGGCCCTAGTGCAAGTGGGAGATTGTTAGTGTATATGCCCTAGGGGCCATTATTGTATCATACTAGATTGTATATTACTTAATGGAAGCTTGGGATATTCACAGTTGTATATATAGTCTTACTAAAAATGGTAGTATGCTACTTGGTTTGTGTCTACTTTAATATGTGCATATCTTTCTTGTAACGTATCACTTATACATATTAGTGGAGCCCATTGGTTCTTTGCTTGATTACCAGCATTGTGATGGCAGTCACACTAGTGGGAGCTGGGTAGTCTATAAGCAACATCCTATACAGGTCCCTAGTCGTAGGATTATCGAGACAGGGCATCGATACTCCAGAGTAGACTAGTGTGCACGCTTCTCATCCCAGTCAGGGAGATGGTCTGTCCCATAGCCATCAGTACGTCGTACTGGAGATAGTATACAGGTGCTCGTTAGGTTACGGGTACACCGGACAAGACTCACAGGGGAACTGTTGGTTGGTATTATACCCGTCGTCAGTTAACAGTTCCCAGGTGACATAAGTACAGCATAGTCCGCAGACTTGACACTGCTACTTCGCCTCGAGTGTGTCCCACTGTTCTTAAATTGCTACCCTACCACGGCTCAAAGGAGTCGTGCAAACAGGTAGCAATTGGGTGCAGTCCCGAGCACTTGGAGGCAGTAGTGGTTAGACAGGATTCGTCTCTCCCGGTATTGGGAGATGATATCGCGCTGTGTCAGAGAGCCATTACGCAAAGTCCCCGGTCAGGGCAAGCGAGATTTACTGGTAGGTTCCAGTAGTTTCTCAGGGTGTAATGGGCTTCGCTCCGACACGACTTATACCGCTATTAGGGGACTGACGCTTGCCGCCCCCTAGGCTCTATATGCGATAGTCTTTAGACGAATAGACCGGACTGTACGAAGATTGTCACATCAGGCTCAGTGGGAGTTCGGATAAGTTTACTCATCGGCCTTCTTATCGACATCTACCTGGGGACCGTTACGTACAGCTAGTGCCGCTTGCGGTCTGTAGTTAAACCCACTGCCAGCGTAGTGTCGAGTCTTTGGAGTCCCACACAGAGAGTTTCCCTTCTCCAGACGAAACGATATAGAGGTCGTATGGTTTTACGACAAGGGTTCGGACGCGTACGTGTGTTTAAGCACGTACGACTTTTCGGACAGTTTTTACTAGCCGGCTTTGGTTTAAGCCAGATTCTAGTATCGGGTTATTAGATTTATACAGTCTAAAGTTTTTCCGTGTTTTCACGGATTGGAGGGGCGTTCTCGTAATTTGTCGGGAAGTTTCTAGAAGCATGGTGACTTGGGGGGTAAGGTGGCATTGCATTAAATGAGATTAGTGACTCATTTGTGTGATTCATCCATGTCATTAATGCATCATAAATGCTTAATGACTCATGGAGATGAATCACTTAAATGCATTTATGAAGCATGGTTGATTAATCATTTATTTATTTATTTGATAAATAATAATACTTCATAAATATTATGATAAATCATTATCTCATTTCATTCTCATCTTCACCTTCTCTCTCCTCAAGCTCTCTCATTCTTCAAACCCTAACCCTAACCTCTCATGAGTTGAGATCAAGGGTTAGCTAGACTAATACATCCATAACCTCACTCTATATCCCCTAGGTAGCTTAGATTAGCACTTTAAGCAACCTAGTTATCTCAAGTTTGAGATTAAGCTTGGCGTAGGAGCTTTCGGGTGGATCGTCTTTGATTCGAGGAGGCCGTTGAGGTGCCGATGTTCCAAGGAGCCTACGAGGAGTGGAGGACAGCGATGAAGACCCGAAGGACATGTAACGTGAGGTATAACTTCGAATCCGAGTAGTTAAACCTCTAGTAGATTGTTAGCAATGGTTTAGATACGATTCATGCGCTCAAGTCCGTGTTACAAAGCTTTGATAATCGTTTTTCATATATTCCGCCTCCCCACAAGTTCGTGGGGTGCGTGACATGGACTTACACTATGGGCTCCCCAGCCTTACAAAATACCCAGAGGCTTACAAAATTTAGTGACCGAGGCGGGGTAGCTCAAACTGCCTTCTCGGCTGCCACTTCCCCTTGATCGGTGCCTCCTTCTGGGGCTATGATCGCAACGTACGGCTCGGCGCTTCCGCCCACCGCCTCGCCTCCCCCGGCCGGCTCGGCACCGCCCCCTGTAGCGCTTCTTCGGCTAGGGGATACCTAGAACGAAGCTCTTGATCTTCGAACCTAGGCATGGCTTCCTTAACGGCATAGAAGGCATTATGCCACCCGAGGGCCGCGGAGTCGGCGAAGTCGAGCTAGAACTGGTCAGAAGTCTTGTACTCTTCCACGGCCCTTTCCACTCTTCCCTCCGCGAACTTCGCCGCCTCGCAAAACGCCTGAGCATCCCTCTTAACGAGTCCCTCTACCTCTTCATGGCATCGAAGAGTCTGTTGACCTCCCCTATCTAGGCCTGGATAGCCCGGTTAGATTCAGTCACGAGCCGATGAGACTCCTTCAACTTAGCGACTGTCAGGCCCTCCGCAACCAACCTCGAATCAAGGAGGACCGCCTTCTCTTCTGCCTGGTGCAGCCAGGCAAAGTGTTCTTCTTCTCGCAAAGAAGATTCTTCCGCCTTCTTCATCACCGGGGCCACCTCCTCGGACTCCATTGCAGCAAGAAGAGCGCAATGCTGGAGGATCTAGGAAAACGGGAGCTGTGTTAGGAGATATATAAATACACACACACACACACAAAACATGGTGCCTCGGGGAATCTTGGTCCCCGCCACTTGTTCCTTCATGGTGCCTCGGGAGATCTTGGTCCCTGTTGCCTTCTCCATGTCTGCCAGTAAACTGTCGGCCACAGAGAGCCCTGAGGGCACCTCGATGCAGAAGGCGCCTTCCTGCACCTGAATCCTGGCCTGAGGGGGTAAAGAAACCACCCTCTTCTGCCTCTTGAGTGGGGATTTGGCAGAAGACGGCGCTTTCGTCCTAGCCTGAGGGGCCGGATCTCGCGTGTGCTTCTGTCCTCCCCGTGGCGTTCCTCCAGAACGGGGGGCGCTGCGGGAGCCTTGGCTATGGGTACTTGCCGGGGATCTACGCCCAGAGCAGGCCGGGTTGAGCTTGCGCCGCCACCCTTCCTCCCCTGGGCTTTGTCGGCCATGGTAGCCATAATCTTCGAACGATCCATCGGCTCTGCAAGATACCATAAGAAAAGATCAGCAACCAAATTTAAGCAAGTCTAAATAGATCGGCACAAGCCCTAACTCACCCACGAAGTGTGCGGGACTGAGTCCCGCCCATCTCAAAACCTGCTCGGAAAGTAGGACATCAGCTGTAACACCTTAGGATAAGGGTTAGTGAATAATTATAATTAAATAATGTTTTTTAATAAAAAGTTTACCAAACTGTGTTTTAAATATTTTTCCTAATTTAATAAATATTTTTCCAAAATTTTCCTAGGCTTGCACACACATGTGCATGTAAACTAGGGTTTTTAAATTAAGTTAATACTATAATTATTAACCATGGTGGGTTAATTATAGGATTAAGTCTTTTGGGTTATAAGTGAGTTTAATTAATTAGTTAAAGGTTACTTTAATTTGAATTAGTTTTTTTTTATGTTGACTTGTGAGAGAGAGGGAGTGGGCATCATGGCTTAGCCCATGCTTGCCATTAATGAAGAGAGAGAGAGAGGGGTTGACCCTTGAGTGTTGGTTGTTTTTCTCTTATTTCTTTGTTTTCTCTCAAGTCTCTCAAAAACTCTCACACACACACACACTTACCTGAAGCAGCAGCAGCAGCAGCAGCAACATGAAGGCAGCAGCAGCAGCATGAGAGCAGCAGCAGCAGCAAGAAGTAGCAACAGCAGCAGCAGTGAACAGCAACAGCAGCAACTGCAGCTTCTTCCCCTCCACTTCTTCATCTTCCTGCAACTTCCTAGGGTTAAGCATGAGGTATATTTCCTAACTTGCTTCCCTAGTTTGCTTAGTAGTGTGGTTTTGCTTCGGTTAGTGGATTTTAGTGCGTTTTAGTGCGATATGGGGTGTTTAGAGGGAACTTTGTGCTAATGAGGTGTAAATTGGTTTCAGTAGGACATTAGTGAGTTGTTGAGGCCATAGTAACCTAGTTCAACCCCAATTACACTAAAATACCACCAGTTTCACTAATTGTTGCAATATGTCGTATTTGTGCAAATTTGAGCTTTTCTGGATCTGCTTTTGACCCGAGGTGATATAAATGAAATTGAGTTGACTGTAGTATAGTGGAGTAGTGCTGATACCACAGGTGAAACCCGACCCCCTACCTGCTACAGTGGGCCGCCGATTTCCTCATTCTGGCCGCAATTTGCGGCCAGATGGGTAGGGATTTGGGTGTTGTTTGGTCCATTGGGTGTCTGCTAATGTGTGTAGTATTGTGGTATATATATTTTTGTAAGTTTAGTTCTGTAGGAAAATCTGGGACCAAATACCTATTTTTGCCGTTTTCTAAACCTTCGCGACACGCGTGATACGTGAGTAGGTTTGGGTTTCTGCGTATCGCGGCGCGTCGGGGTAGTTTCTTGGCGCGTGATCACACGTTTTAACGTATCGCGCACACGCGCGATTGGTTTGCGACACGAGTGTCTAGTTGGACCGTAATGTCGCGTTTTTGTGAAATGAGCTTATGTGTGATATATGTTATGTGATTCTAGGTTCGCAGGCCAGTGAGACGGACGCTGCGAAGAAGGGCAAGCAGGTGGTTGGATACACTTAGCGCGAGACACGGTGAGTAGATTTCACATCTACGGGGATATCGCCCGCATGGCGTGATGCGTCAGGGCTGATAGGACCTTATTGTTATATATTGCATATACCATACCATGGATTGTCATCACATATTGCATTCCCTGCCATCTTTATATATTGCTTAGAACTGATAGAACCGCCATGATCATACTGTTGTATATTGTTGTAGCTCATCTATATATGACATGACTTGAATTTCATACTTGATACCTATATCACATTGGATCGTTGCATTGTAGCTCATTTTTCTGTGACATGACTAGATATACATACTTGATGCACATATCACATCACAATTACTTGTATTACTGGTTGAGATTTCTTGTGATTTCTGGATTTGGGAACCGTGGCCCTTTTCAAATAAGTAATCATTTAAAAACCCGGTTCCCTTGATATGATGTTTTGGGGCGTCGCCCCGTGTTTTCTCGGTGCTAGAGGCATGTACTGAGAGAGGGCTGACCCGGAATGACGGATGCCCGATGGATTGATATAGGGCTGACCCGGACTGACGGATGCCCGATGTATTGAGAGAGGGATGACCCGGACTGACGGATTCCCGATATATCCTTTGAGAGAGGGCTGACCCGGAATGACGGATGCCCGATGGATTGATATAGGGCTGACCCGGAATGACGGATGCCCGATGTATTGAGAGAGGGATGACCCGGACTGACGGATTCCCGATATATACCTTGTGAGAGGGCTGACCCGGAATGACGGATGCCCGATACAGGATGTTTTACGTGTCGATGCTAGACACGAGTATTTATGATATTTGGGTGCCGATGTTGGGCACTCGGGATTTTCAGGGATATACAGGATATGTGGACCGATGGAGTACCGGCGTTTGGGATGTTGGGATTTGGGGTGCATACATACATATGTAGTCCACCTTGATACTTCATGTAGATACTATATTCCCATACTCAGCATTTATTATCACACCTCATCCTGTAGTTATATCACCTGATAGAGGACTTGCATTATTATTACGCATACTGCTTACCCGCATTGATATCATCTGCTGGCATTGGTTAGAGTAGCGCTGTACGTGCATGCTCGCGATTACCTTTATATGTTATCTCTATTCACGAGTTGGCAACTCACCCCCGTTGTGCCACAGTATTTGCAGGTTGCCCTTGGGAGTAGTCACGGCTAGCTGTTACCGCATCTTTTGGCACAGATACCCTTTTTGAGCAGAGATAGCCTTTTGCTGATAGGTGGGTTTTGTACGGTATCTGTTATCTTCCAGTTGTATATTGATGTATCTAGTACTCTCCATCTACTTTTCTGTATTGACTTAGAGACAGTTGTGAGGACGATATGTATGATTTTATATTCTGGTGTCGAGCTCGCATGTGAGCCGACTTTACTTTTGCAGTCTCATCTTTTATGATATTGTCCTTGCTTTACTGTGTATTCTTCGCTACGGCGTCGTATATCTTATTGTGATGCTTCATTCATTTTACTCGTCATTTCTGTTACACCTTGTTTCTTTCTGACTGGCGGGGCAAATGTTTTAAAAAGGAAATGTTACCAAAATTATAAAACTTATAACTTTTGAACTTAAAAAGGATTTCTACTAAATAAATGGAAGTTTTTTTTTGACATGTACGATTGTTTTTACAAATGTTTTAAAATCACTCTATAATTCTTGGTTTTGATTTCTGGGTTCGGCTTACTTAGCCGCGTTGCGCCTGTAGACGTTGCGTGGTTAAGTGCCGGTCACGAGTCGAATTCTCGGGTCGTGACAAAGTTGGTATCAGAGCGTAGGTTTTACCTTCAGAGTGTAGGATGACCCTGGTATGATGGAGTAGGTAGCTGCAGCAGGGTAGCGTAGCATGCGTATGTTCCGCGGCATACTCACGACACGGTACTCCGCCTACGCGACCTTAGGACTTATTGATTTGATCCCTCCTTATATTCTTGCGATTCGATTTCCGTGTTCTTATCGAATCTAAATTTTCTTTCAGCCATTATGCCGCCTAAGACTACGAGGGCACAGAGAGCGGCCGCGAGGGCCGAGATTCGAGTTGACTCGTCCGAGACACGGACTGATCCGGGCAGTACGCCGGTTGTACCCGAGCAGGCTGTTCCTGCCGTGACAGAGCAGATCGCCACGCTAGGGGCTGGTATGCAGGAGATGCGCCAGACGGTGGGATCTAGCATGCAGGAGATGCGCCAGATGATAGGATCGCTAGTTGAGACGCTTCGAGCGCAGCGACCAGAGGTAGCTCCACCAGTTCCAGAGACCGCTATGGTACCTACCGCACAGCCAGTTGCCCCTGCGGTTACGGAGGTGATTACAGTATCGCTATCAGAGTTCATGAGGCTGAAGCCTCCGGTTTTCACAGGCACCGATACAGCCGAGGACCCACAGTCTTTCATAGACAGGATGGCCAGGATATGCCGTTCCCTCAGATGCGCAGATGCGAGATGGGTCGAGTTCGCGAGCTTTCGCCTGGAAGGTCTTGCGCAGAAGTGGTGTGATTCGGTGGAGAAGGGCAGAGCAGCAGGTCTTCCTCCTATGACCTGGACGGAGTTTGTGACCATATTTTTAGCCCGTTTCCTTCCCCAGAGTGTTAGGGATGCCCGAGCACGCAGATTTGAATCCTTGCGCCAGACGCCAGGGATGACGGTGGCAGAGTATGATGTGCTGTTTACAGAGCTAGCAGTCTATGCCCTATATTTAGTGGCTACCGAGGAGTTGCGAGTCAGGAGATTTGTTCGAGGCTTGCTTACACCATTGTTCCTCGCGATCAGCGCACAGCACTACGAGACCTATGCAGCAGCTGTAGACGCAGCCCTAGTGGTCGAGGAGCACCTTGCTGAGACTTCGGTAGTTCCAGAGCCGAAGAGAGTTCGTGCGGATACATCAGCACAGAGACAGCCTTTTCGGCGCCGTGATAGACGTATTGTAGGCAGCAGAGATTCAGGACGGGGCCGGTTATTCAGTTCCTATTCCCAGGACGGTCAGCGGTCGTCGTCGGGATGTTTTCGCTGTAGGAGTTCTTACCATCGTATACGGGATTGTCCTGAGTTACCCCGGAGGGAGGCGACAGCACCGCATGTCACATTACCGCCTTCACCACCCCAGAGGGCGTTGCCTATCGTACCTACCGTTGCTCCGCGCCAGACTCATGCACAGCGAGGTCGTGGGCATGGAGGAGTTGCTCAGAGAGGGCGAGGTGACCGAGGCAGAGGGCAGCCAGTCACAGGTGGCGGACAGGCGAGGGTTTTTGCTTTGACGCATCAGGATGCGCAGGCGTCCAATGCAGTGGTTTCAGGTATCCTCCCTGTATGTTCAGTTGATGCACATGTATTGTTCGATCCCGGATCCACACACTCGTACGTATCCACGCACTTTGTGCCGGGTTTGGGTAGAGAGTCTGGCTTACTTGATCAGCCGCTTGTGGTGACTACTCCTGTGGGAGAGTCGTTTGTTGCTAGGCACGTGTTCCGATCCTGTACCGTCTGTATTGGCGAGAGAGAGTTGCCTGTCGACTTGATCCTTCTGGAGATGTTGGACTTCGACGTTCTTTTGGGTATGGATTGGTTAGCCACGTGCTATGCTTCTGTGGACTGCCGTGAGAAGACAGTTAGATTCTGCTTTCCCGGTGAGTCGGTTTTTGTTGTGTTGGGGGACCGTGGTGCCGCCCCTCACAGTGTGATTTCTTCTTTTCGCGCTGGGCAGCTTTTGAGGAAGGGATGTCAGGGATTTCTCGCATATGTTTGCGATGCTAGTGCTATACAGGTTCCATTGGACCAGGTTCCGGTTGTTAGCGAGTTTCCTGATGTGTTCCCTGACGAGCTTCCTGGGTTGCCGCCCGAGCGCGACATTTCTTTCTGTATTGATTTGGTTCCCGGCTCGGGGCCTGTTTCCATACCGCCTTATCGGATGGCCCCGGCGGAACTTCGAGAGTTGAAGGGCCAGTTGCAAGATTTGCTGGACAAGGGACTTATTCGACCCAGTGTTTCTCCTTGGGGTGCTCCAGTCCTGTTCGTCAGGAAGAAGGACGGCAGTTTGCGTCTTTGTATCGACTACCGCCAGCTGAACAGGGTGACAGTGCGGAACAGGTATCCTTTGCCGCGTATCGACAATTTGTTCGATCAGCTTCAGGAGGCAGGGTACTTTTCGAGGATCGATTTGCGATCGGGCTATCATCAGCTGCGGGTTCGACAGGAGGACATTCCCCGGACAGCCTTCCGTACGCGCTACGGCCATTACGAGTTTTTGGTGATGTCGTTCGGACTCACCAATTCGCCAGCAGCCTTCATGGATTTGATGAACCGTATTTTCCGGCCTTATTTGGATCTGTTCATCATAGTCTTCATTGACGATATCTTGGTGTATTCCCGGAGTAGTGAGGAGCACGAGCAGCACCTGCGGATTACATTGCAGACCTTGAGGGAGCACCAGCTTTATGCGAAATTTTCCAAGTGTGCTTTTTGGCTGGACAGCGTAGACTTCTTGGGTCACGTGATTTCACGAGACGGTATATGTGTAGACCCGAGGAAGATCGAGGCCGTTCAGCGTTGGCCCAGACCTACATCGGTGACGGAGATTCGCAGCTTTTTGGGATTGGCCGGTTACTACAGGCGTTTTGTGCAGGACTTCTCCCGTATTGCTACACCGTTGACCGGGTTGACCCGGAAGGGAGTTCCCTTCGAATGGACAGAGGAGTGCGAGCACAGTTTTCAGCAGCTGCGGACTCGGCTAACGACGGCACCGGTGTTATCTTTACCTTCCGGATCGGGCGGATTTGTGGTCTTTTGTGATGCCTCTCGAGTGGGGCTAGGGTGCGTTTTGATGCAGCACGACAGGGTGATCGCGTATGCTTCGCGACAATTGAAGAGACATGAACAAAACTACCCCACTCATGACTTGGAGATGGCTGCAGTGGTCTTCGCACTTAAGATCTGGCGACATTATCTCTACGGCGAGTCGTGCCAGATATTCACGGATCACAAGAGTTTGAAATACATTTTCCAGCAGCGGGACCTGAACCTTCGACAGCGTCGATGGATGGAATTAGTGAAGGATTACGACTGTGAGATCTTATATCACCCGGGCAAGGCAAATGTGGTGGCGGACGCTTTGAGCAGGAGGCCCGGGAGCAGCCTATATTGTTTGAGTGCAGTACAGGAGCAGTCATCCGCAGATTGGCAGATATTATACGACAGTCGAGTACAGTTCGAGTTCACGCCGATTGGAGGACAGATAGCGCATGTCCGTGCACGCCCACAGTTGATCGATCGTATACGTGAGGCACAGCTCAGTGATGACCGATGTTCAGAGATCATGGCACAGATTGGACAGGACAGATTTTCCGAGTTCGTGATCGATGATCAGGGAGTACTACGATTTGGAGTCAGACTGTGCGTACCTGATGCTGAGGGACTGAGGCGCGAGATTCTTGAGGAGGCACACCGATCGGTATATAGCGTCCATCCCGGTTCCACCAAGATGTATCATGATATGAGAAGTGTTTACTGGTGGGACGGAATGAAGAGGGACATTGCAGATTTTGTATCGAGATGCCTGACTTGTCAGCAAGTCAAGGCTGAGCACCAGAGGCCCGCGGGAGAGCTACAGCCGTTACCCATTCCGGAGTGGAAATGGGAACAGATTTCGATGGATTTCGTGGTGGGTCTACCCAGGACTAGTCGGGGGTATGACTCCATCTGGGTGATCGTGGATCGTTTGACGAAAGCGGCTCACTTCTTACCGGTGAAGACGACTTTCGGATTTACTCAGTATGCCCAGATCTACATTGACGAGATAGTGCGACTACACGGAGTCCCGACGTGCATTGTGTCCGACAGAGGCACCCAGTTTACTAGTAGACTATGGCAGAGGCTTCAGGAGGCTTTGGGCACTCGCTTGAGTTTCAGCACAGCTTTTCATCCGCAGACCGACGGACAGTCAGAGCGGACCATCCAGACTCTCGAGGACATGCTCAGAGCTTGTGTATTAGATTTCGGAGGTAGCTGGGATCATCATTTGCCCTTAGTAGAGTTTTCCTACAACAACAGCTACCAGGAGACCATTCAGATGGCACCATTTGAGGCTCTTTATGGGAGGAGATGCGGGTCACCCACTTGTTGGACAGAGCTCAGTGAGGGCAGTATCTTAGGGCCACAGATTGTTGAGGAGACGACCGCGAAGATCCAGTTGATTCGCGATAGGATGAGAGCAGCGCGGAGTAGGCAGAGAGCTTATGCAGACCGTCGACGACGCAGACTTGAGTTTTCTGTTGGTGATCATGTTTTCTTGAGGGTCTCCCCAATGAAAGGTGTGATGAGGTTTGGGAAGAAGGGGAAGCTCAGTCCCAGATATGTGGGCCCCTTCGAGATCCTCGAGCGTGTTGGTGCAGTAGCTTACCGTTTAGCCCTTCCGCCCAGCTTTCCAGATGTGCACCCCGTATTCCATGTCTCGATGCTCCGCAGATATCTTCATGATCCTTCGCATGCGATTCAGCATCCGACGATCCAGCTTGAGCGTGACCTTTTCTATGCAGAGCAGCCGGTGATGATCTTGGATCGACAAGTGAAGAAATTGAGATCGAAGGACATTCCATCAGTTAAGGTACTTTGGCGTGGTCAGAACCGTGAGGAGGTCACTTGGGAGACCGAAAGCGAGATGATGAAGACGTATCCCCATCTTTTTGAAGGTAACCGTAGTTAGATTTTTGAAATTCGGGGACGAATTTCTTTAAGGGGGAGAGATTGTAACACCTTAGGATAAGGGTTAGTGAATAATTATAATTAAATAATGTTTTTTAATAAAAAGTTTACCAAACTGTGTTTTAAATATTTTTCCTAATTTAATAAATATTTTTCCAAAATTTTCCTAGGCTTGCACACACATGTGCATGTAAACTAGGGTTTTTAAATTAAGTTAATACTATAATTATTAACCATGGTGGGTTAATTATAGGATTAAGTCTTTTGGGTTATAAGTGAGTTTAATTAATTAGTTAAAGGTTACTTTAATTTGAATTAGTTTTTTTTTTATGTTGACTTGTGAGAGAGAGGGAGTGGGCATCATGGCTTAGCCCATGCTTGCCATTAATGAAGAGAGAGAGAGAGAGAGGGGTTGACCCTTGAGTGTTGGTTGTTTTTCTCTCATTTCTTTGTTTTCTCTCAAGTCTCTCAAAAACTCTCACACACACACACACTTACCTGAAGCAGCAGCAGCAGCAGCAGCAGCAGCAACATGAAGGCAGCAGCAGCAGTATGAGAGCAGCAGCAGCAGCAAGAAGTAGCAACAGCAGCAGCAGTGAACAGCAACAGCAGCAACTGCAGCTTCTTCCCCTCCACTTCTTCATCTTCCTGCAACTTCCTAGGGTTAAGCATGAGGTATATTTCCTAACTTGCTTCCCTAGTTTGCTTAGTAGTGTGGTTTTGCTTCGGTTAGTGGATTTTAGTGCGTTTTAGTGCGATATGGGGTGTTTAGAGGGAACTTTGTGCTAATGAGGTGTAAATTGGTTTCTGTTAGTGTATATGCCCTAGAGGCCATTACTGTATCATACTAGTTTGTATATTACTTAATGGAAGCTTGGGATATTCACAGTTGTATATACAATCTTGCTCGAAATGGTAGTATGCTACTTGGTTTGTCTCTGCTTTAATATGTGCATGTGTTTCTTTTAGCATATTGCTGGTATACATATTAGTAGAGCCCTTAGGATCTTTGCTTGATTACCAGCGTTGTGATGGCGCTCGCACTCGTGGGAGCTGGGTAATCTATAAGCACATCCTTATACAGGTCCCTGGTCGTTGGACTATCGAGACAGGGCATCGATACTCCGGAGTAGACTAGCGTATGCGCTTCTCATCCCAGTGTGGGAGACGGTCTGTCCCACAGCCGTTAGTACGTCGTACTTGGGATAGTATGCGGGTGCTCGTTAGGTTACGAGTACACTGGACAGGACTCGTCGGGAATTGTTGGTTGGTAATATACCTATCGTCAGTTATCAGTTCCCAGGTGACATGAGTACAGCTTAGTCCGCTGACTTGACACTGTCACTTCGTCTCGAGTGTGTTCCCACTGCACTTTGATTACTACCCTACCACGGCTTGAAGGAGTCGTGCAAACAGGTAGTTTTTGGGTGCAGTCCCGAAGCACTTGGAGGCAGTGACGGTTAGACAGGATTCGTCTCTCCCGGTATTAGGGGTTGACATCGCGCTGTGTCCAGGAGAGCCATTACACGGGTAGTCCCTGGCCAGGGCAAGCGAGATATACTGGTAGGTTTCCAGTGTTATCTCAGGGTGTTCTGGGCTACACTCCGACACGACTTGTACCACTATTAGGGGACTGACGTTCACCGCCCCCCTAGGCCCGCCATGCGATGTATCAGACGAACAGACCGGACTGTACGGAGACTGTCACATACAGGCTCAGTAGGAGTGCAGATGGGGTTCACCTCGTCAGTCTTCTTATCGACATCTACCTGGGGACCGTTACGTACAGCTAGTGCCGCTTGCGGTCTGTGGTTAAACCCACTGCCAGCGTAGTGTCGAGTCTTTAGAGTCCCACACAGAGAGCTATTCGCCTTTAGGCAAAATGAGTAGAGGTCGCATGGTTTTGCGACAGGGTTCGTTCGCATCCGCGCACTTGTGCACGTTTGCTGTCTGGACAGTTTATACTAGCGGGCTTTGGTTTAAGCCGGATCCTAGTATATGATTTGAGATTGGTTTTTCTCAGGGTATTCGTGTTCCTCGGATCACGAATGCGGGTGCGTATGCACAGTTGCTTGAGATTAGGGGAGAGGACCTTGTTTAGGGTTAATGGCTTTTGTCATTTTATTAACCCTATTGATTTTGTGTGGATTATAGCTAATTGATAATTAGCTTAATAATTGTGCATGGTTGTTGTTGACAATTTGACTTCATTGACTTGTTGACCTTGTTGACAACTTGACCATGATCATTTCATTTGGAAGATGCTCTTTGATCTTTGCAAAATTGAAATGATAATGGTCATGTCATGATTTATCATGACAATTTTCAAGCTAATTATCCAATTAAAATTATCCACACATATTAGTGAGAATGGCTCACTAATAATTCACTCTCTCATATCATTTCTCTCTCTTGCTCATCCTCTCCCTCAAGCTCTCTCCCTCTCATGTGTTGAGAAACAAAAAGCTTGAGAAAAACCTTCACTTGATCCTCTCTACTCTCTTCTAGGGTTCAAGTCTTAGCATTTCTTGCACTCTAGTTACTCCTAGCTTGGAGTTGAAGCTAAAGGTAGTGGCTTTCGGGTGGATCGTTCTTTGACGGGAGGAGACAAGCAAGGTGAACTCTTTCAACCATTCCAAGGAGCAAGGAGAGAAGGACTTTGAGCTCAAGGTATAACCTTTCCATCACTTAGCTACTTTGTAGTTAGGGTTAGCAAGTTTATGTTTAGCAAAGATCCTTAAAGCATAGTCCATGTTGCCTATAGTTGATAAAAATCAAATTTTTATTATGTTTTCCGCCTCCCCGTAAGCACCGGGGTGGGCAACACGGACTTACAGTGGTATCAGAGCCTAACTAAACCTAAACTAGCTAAGTAGTTAAGTGTAACGAAGTTTCGAAACCGAAAAACCCAAAAAACCAAACTTTTTCAAAATCCAAGTTTCTGTTAAAAATTTTTCTGGTCAAAATGAAAAACTTTATACTCCTAAATTTGGCTCAGGGTTTTGTATGAACACCCAAGAAAAACGATGCAGTGATTCGTTCAAACCGCCGCGCTTCCGCCGCACGAGGTAGGCATGTGCCGCGGAAGCGCCGCGGTTTGTCGTCTTCTGTGCATCGTTTTTCGTGCAGTGTTTGTCTGTGTTGGTTTTGGGATTTTTGAAATATATTATATGTACCCAGATTTTCCAGAAAAGAAATTTCCTTTTGGGGTCCTATAATTCCGTATTTTTTTTCGGAACTTCACTACACTTTAACTATATCGGTTATATCTGTGATGCTTGTATGTATTGAACGTCGGCTAATCGCTATAAGTCGATTAGTCGGGGTTATACATCTCTGTGATCTGTGATTGTTGGTTTGTGGATATGAATGGATTGGATCGTCGCGGGTGAATAGCCGGGTTGGATGTGAGATGAGCGTTATTTTTTCTTTCATTCATTTGTAACATGTAAATTGATGTAATAATTTTATTTGTATGGCCGCACAACCGGGTCGGGGTTGTAGCCGTCATTGTATAATTCTTTTTACTGTTTTTGCTCCTAGGATAGACCCATGGAGGGGGTGCACAAACTACCGGGTATCTCGAAGTGCCGAGTGGCCTACTCACGGTGGTGAGGGAGGTTGCTTCGCTTCGGGTGCTTGGCGGGTAGTTTGCCGCACCCGTAGGGGTCTTGGGTAGGGTATTGGCTATTCACCGCGACCGTGTAATCCGCTTTGCGTTGCAGGCTCGAACGCATTGCGGATTCCTAGTATATCCAATGTATTCATCTGTGATCTGTAATGTCTATCATTGCTATATATTTATATATAATAACTATTTAGGCGTTGCTTATGTTTTACAGCCGCGCTAGCCCAGCCCCCGCTCTGTCGTTAGTTAAGTAACCTAACGGGTGATGACGGGGCCCCGTGGCGAATGCGAATGGCATAAGCGTACGTCATATTTTGGTTGTTTTCTGCAATGGTAGGATTAAATGATGGGACGCATTAAAAGAACTAATGCAAGAAATAAACCAAGTAAAAGTCGATTGGAACACTTTGAAAACCACTCGGTTCTTTTCAAAACTAAAACTTTTAAACGCGGAGCTTGAACCACTCCTTTTAAAAGCTATCTCGTTCCATCGATTATATCAAGTTCACTACGTTCACGGTTTCGCCAAAACCATCCGTAGCCCTCCATCATTTCGGTTAAATATTCGGTAGTATTCAAGCTATGTATTTTGACCTCACGCCAAGGCATAGTGATTGGTAGCTGCCAGATATTTATCCGTTGCATAGATAGAATGCGTTGATTTGAGACAGTCGTACTGCCGTTTTGGCCTACGTCAAGGGTAGGTACGGGTGGGTTCAAATTAACCAGGATAATGATGGGAAGAACTTGACATGTGACTTATGACATTTTGACCTCACGCCAAGGTCATAAGAGCATGGGGCAAAAATCTACATCGGGAGTTTCATAAGTACTGAAACTTGCTAGCGTTGCATACCATTTGGAGTGTGATGATTCTGGTAGGATTCCTTCGGTTTTATCACGCGATGATATTTGGATCCCGATCCTACTGTGAGTATATGCTACTCCTCGGGAAAACTCTCACTTAACGATCAATGCTATAAACCTAGTAGGTGCCTAGAAAGGTGTTAGCGGGGCTACGCCCACAGGGAAAAGAGGTTACTTAATTAAGGAACTTTGCGAAAGCGTTGGAAAACCTCCCTCGAAGTACCGACACTGGCCTGGCTGAACGGTTAAGCAAGTATTGTACGGTGAGAATGATCCCGGCTAATCCTTTTCTTTACGGTTTGAGAAGGGATTCGAGAGACAGTGGGAGCCATCCAGTTTAGACAAACTAAAAACCACTCTAAACTTGCAAGAGCATCATGCTAAAGTGTTTCTTTTCTCTCTCCTAATTGCAGCGACCATTCAAGATGACCGGACTTAAGTTACTATTAGATAAAAACATATTGACAGGGCCAAACTACAAAGATTGGCTCAGGAATGTCAAGATGGCTATCACTTATGACAAGCTGGGGTATATACTTACCACCAAAGCTCCCCCCGTCCCAGGTCCCACCTCCAGCGTCGCGGATGTAGAAATCCGTAAGACATGGGAGATAGATTGCGCGAGGGCCAGATGCCTCGTACTAGCCTCGATGGACAACGAACATCAGAGGAGGCACGAGAATATGGACCTAGAGTCCATATTTCTCCATACAAAAGAACTGTATGGAGAGCAGTCTCGTATCGCAAGATACGAAGTGTCGAAGAAGCTCTTTTCGGCAAGGTTGGCCGTCGGATCATCGGTAGCGGACCACGTGCTTAAGATGATCGGCTACATAGAGGAGCTCGCGGACCTTGGGACCACGTTGGAGAATGAACTCTATACCGATTTAATTCTCCAGTCCCTTCCTTCCACTTACGCCCAGTTCATTCTTAACTTCAACATGCAAGGAAAGGAGGTTGAACTTGCCGAACTTCTGAACATGTTGAGGACTGCTGAGGGCACCCTACAGAAGGGTAGGGAGACATCCACTTTGTTTGTAGGAGGATCTTCCTCTTCTAGGTCCAGGGCGAAAGCCAAGGGCAAGAAGAAGAAAGCCCCCGCCAAACCAAGAGGCGGTGTCGGTAAAGTGGATACGAAAGGAAAGGGTAAAGCAACAAAGGTAGCGGGGAAGCTGGTGGGGAAGGAAGAATGCTTCTATTGTCACAAAAGTGGTCACTGGAAACAAGATTGCAAGGCTTGGAAAGCCAGAACACAGGATTTGAAGCGAGTTGCAGCTTCAGCTTCAGGTGTGTATGTTATTGAAAACTGTCTATCAATAAACTCTACATCCTGGGTATTGGATACCGGATCAGGATCTCATATCTGTAATTCTTTGCAGGCGTTGAGAAAGCGTAGAGTTTTGAAGGCAGGTGACATGACCCTCAGAGTTGCGAACGGTGCTAGCATGGATGCTGAGGCCGTGGGGGACTATCACCTGGGATTATCAGATGGACACTTTTTGGTTTTGCGTAGTTGTTATTATGTACCAAATGCAACCTGTAATATCATTTCTGTATCTTTATTATCTAAAGAAGGTTATGAATTTGCATTTGTAAGTAATGTAGTGAACATTCACCTTAATCAAGTGTTGATTGGGTCAGGTACATTGAACAACGGTATATACGTTTTAAACCAACCACAGGTTTTCAATATCCAGAATACACACAAAAGAAAGTCTCCAGAAATTAATAAAACTTTCTTATGGCATTGTAGACTGGGTCACATCAATGAGAGAAGATTGACTAAGTTACATACTGAAGGATATTTAGATCCGTTCGAATATCAATCGTATGCAACTTGTCAATCCTGTCTCAAAGGAAAGATGACAAAGGCTCCGTTTTCTGGACACGGAGAAAGAGCGAGCGAGCTCTTGGGACTCGTACACAGCGACGTGTGCGGTCCAATGTCTACACATGCGCGGAGCGGTTTTTCTTACTTCATAACTTTTACGGATGATTTCTCAAGATTCGGACATGTCTTCTTAATGAAGCATAAATCCGAAGCTTTTGATAAGTTCCAGGAATATAAGAATGAAGTAGAAAAACAAACAGGCAAAAGTATCAAGATCCTAAGATCGGATCGAGGAGGAGAATACTTAAGTGCCGAATTCCTGAATTACTTAAAAGAGAATGGAATTCTCTCTCAGCTTACTCCTCCATACACCCCGCAACATAACGATGTATCGGAGAGACGGAACCGAACCCTATTGGATATGGTACGGTCCATGATGAGTAACGCTGAGTTACCGCGGTCATTCTGGGGATATGCGCTAGAAACAGCTGCATATCTTTTGAACCGTGTTCCCACTAAGACTGTGCCTACCACACCATATGAGTTATGGAGTGGGAAGAAACCCTATCTTCAATACTTGAAGATTTGGGGATGTCCAGCTTATGTCAAAAAGCAGCATACGGACAAGCTCGAGGCACGCTCAGTACTGTGCAAGTTTGTGGGATACCCAAAGAACTCCAGGGGGTATCTTTTCTATTACGCAGAGGAACAAAAAGTTCTTGTTTCTCGCAATGCCCATTTTCTGGACCATCAGTTTTTAGAAAAAGAAATAAGTGGGAGCGCAATAGAACTGGAAGAAATTCCAGAACCACAAACTATTACTGAAAGTTTAGTGGAACCAGAAGGTTCAAAAGAACAGGACATTCCTGCGCCGCTCCGTAGGAGTAGTAGGCAGTCTCATCCGCCCGAGAGGTACTACGGTTTTCTCATTGACGGGGATAGAGAGGACTGCATCATAGATTGTGATGAGCCTACTAGCTTCCAGCAAGCCATTCAGAGCGTCGACTCGGTAAAATGGCTGGATGCAATGCGGACCGAGATGGAGTCCATGTACACCAACAAAGTATGGACGTTGGACATTGCTCCAGACGGGGTAAAACCCGTAGGATGCAAGTGGATCTTCAAAAGGAAGATTGGTGTAGATGGACAGGTTGAGACCTATAAAGCTAGACTGGTAGCAAAGGGTTTTCGTCAGCGACCTGGTTTGGACTATGACGAAACCTTTTCTCCAGTAGCTATGCTGAAATCCATTCGGATCCTTCTTGCCATCGCTGCTTTCCACGATTATGAGATTTGGCAGATGGACGTAAAGACAGCTTTTCTAAATGGTCATTTAGAGGAGTGTGTCTATATGGACCAGCCAGAGGGTTTCATTCAGGGTGGGAGCAGCGGAAAGGTGTGCAAGTTGCTCAAGTCCATTTATGGACTCAAGCAGGCATCGCGGAGTTGGAACATCTGTTTTGATGAGACGGTCAAAGAATTTGGCTTTATCAAAAATCCAGATGAACCATGCATCTATTGTAGATTTGTAGCGAGAACTGTAGTATTCCTCGTTTTATACGTGGATGACATTCTCTTAATAGGAAATGACATTCCTATGCTACAATCTGTCAAGGGGTTCTTGTCACACAGGTTCTCCATGAAAGACCTGGGTGATGCCTCATACATTCTGGGTATCCGGATCTACCGTGACAGATCCAAGAGGATATTAGGACTCTCGCAGTCCAGGTACATCGACACCATACTGAAGAGATTCAGTATGGAAGATTCCAAGCGCGGTAATCTACCGGCTTGTCACGGGATCACCCTCTCCAAAGAGATGTCTCCCAAGACTGATTTGGAGAGGGATCGCATGTCTATTATACCCTACGCTTCTGCGGTAGGCTCTATAATGTATGCGATGTTGTGTACCAGACCGGATGTGGCTTATGCACTGAGTGTGGTAAGCAGGTATCAATCAAACCCTGGGGAGAAACATTGGATAGCAGTAAAGAACATTCTCAAGTACCTGAGAAGGACTAAGGAGATGTTCTTGGTGTATGGCGGAAAAGACCTGCAGGTTGAGGCCTTTGCTGACTCCAGCTTCCAGAGTGACAAGGATGATTCCAAGTCCATGTCGGGTTTTGTCTTTACCCTCAATGGAGGGGCGGTGTGTTGGAAGAGCTCCAAACAGGAAACCGTTGCAGACTCGACGATGGAAGCGGAATACATCGCTGCATCTGATGCCGCAAAAGAAGCTGTCTGGATGAGGAAGTTCTTGAAAGAACTTCAGGTGGTTCCGTCCATTGTTGACCCAATACCTCTGTATTGCGACAACAACGGGGCTATAGCTTTAGCGAAGGAACCCAGGTCTCATCAGAAATCCAGACACATCTTAAGGCGGTATCACCTGATCAGGGAGATCGTGGATCGCCAGGAGATCGAGGTCCGGAGAGTTGCATCAGAGGATAACACTGCAGATCCACTCACGAAGGCCCTACCCCAGACTCAGTTTGAGCGGCTGATCGAGATGATAGGTCTTCGATACGCCAGTACATGGCCTTAGTGCAAGTGGGAGATTGTTAGTGTATATGCCCTAGAGGCCATTACTGTATCATACTAGTTTGTATATTACTTAATGGAAGCTTGGGATATTCACAGTTGTATATACAATCTTGCTCGAAATGGTAGTATGCTACTTGGTTTGTCTCTGCTTTAATATGTGCATGTGTTTCTTTTAGCATATTGCTGGTATACATATTAGTAGAGCCCTTAGGATCTTTGCTTGATTACCAGCGTTGTGATGGCGCTCGCACTCGTGGGAGCTGGGTAATCTATAAGCACATCCTTATACAGGTCCCTGGTCGTTGGACTATCGAGACAGGGCATCGATACTCCGGAGTAGACTAGCGTATGCGCTTCTCATCCCAGTGTGGGAGACGGTCTGTCCCACAGCCGTTAGTACGTCGTACTTAGGATAGTATGCGGGTGCTCGTTAGGTTACGAGTACACTGGACAGGACTCGTCGGGAACTGTTGGTTGGTAATATACCTATCGTCAGTTATCAGTTTCCAGGTGACATGAGTACAGCTTAGTCCGCTGACTTGACACTGTCACTTCGCCTCGAGTGTGTTCCCACTGCACTTTGATTACTACCCTACCACGGCTTGAAGGAGTCGTGCAAACAGGTAGTTTTTGGGTGCAGTCCCGAAGCACTTGGAGGCAGTGACGGTTAGACAGGATTCGTCTCTCCCGGTATTGGGGGTTGACATCGCGCTGTGTCCAGGAGAGCCATTACACGGGTAGTCCCTGGCCAGGGCAAGCGAGATATACTGGTAGGTTTCCAGTGTTATCTCAGGGTGTTCTGGGCTACACTCCGACACGACTTGTACCGCTATTAGGGGACTGACGTTCACCGCCCCCCTAGGCCCGCCATGCGATGTATCAGACGAACAGACCGGACTGTACGGAGACTGTCACATACAGGCTCGGTAGGAGTGCAGATGGGGTTCACCTCGTCAGTCTTCTTATCGACATCTACCTGGGGACCGTTACGTACAGCTAGTGCCGCTTGCGGTCTGTGGTTAAACCCACTGCCAGCGTAGTGTCGAGTCTTTAGAGTCCCACACAGAGAGCTATTCGCCTTTAGGCAAAATGAGTAGAGGTCGCATGGTTTTGCGACAGGGTTCGTTCGCATCCGCGCACTTGTGCACGTTTGCTGTCTGGACAGTTTATACTAGCGGGCTTTGGTTTAAGCCGGATCCTAGTATATGATTTGAGATTGGTTTTTCTCAGGGTATTCGTGTTCCTCGGATCACGAATGCGGGTGCGTATGCACAGTTGCTTGAGATTGGGGGAGAGGACCTTGTTTAGGGTTAATGGCTTTTGTCATTTTATTAACCCTATTGATTTTGTGTGGATTATAGTTAATTGATAATTAGCCTAATAATTGTGCATGGTTGTTGTTGACAATTTGACTTCATTGACTTGTTGACCTTGTTGACAACTTGACCATGATCATTTCATTTGGAAGATGCTCTTTGATCTTTGCAAAATTGAAATGATAATAGTCATGTCATGATTTATCATGACAATTTTCAAGCTAATTATCCAATTAAAATTATCCACACATATTAGTGAGAATGGCTCACTAATAATTCACTCTCTCATATCATTTCTCTCTCTTGCTCATCCTCTCCCTCAAGCTCTCTCCCTCTCATGTGTTGAGAAACAAAAAGCTTGAGAAAAACCTTCACTTGATCCTCTCTACTCTCTTCTAGGGTTCAAGTCTTAGCATTTCTTGCACTCTAGTTACTCCTAGCTTGGAGTTGAAGCTAAAGGTAGTGGCTTTCGGTTGGATCGTTCTTTGACGGGAGGAGACAAGCAAGGTGAACTCTTTCAACCATTCCAAGGAGCAAGGAGAGAAGGACTTTGAGCTCAAGGTATAACCTTTCCATCACTTAGCTACTTTGTAGTTAGGGTTAGCAAGTTTATGTTTAGCAAAGATCCTTAAAGTATAGTCCATGTTGCCTATAGTTGATAAAAATCAAATTTTTATTATGTTTTCCGCCTCCCCGTAAGCACCGGGGTAGGCAACACGGACTTACAGTTTCAGTAGGACATTAGTGAGTTGTTGAGGCCATAGTAACCTAGTTCAACCCCAATTACACTAAAATACCACCAGTTTCACTAATTGTTGCAATATGTCGTATTTGTGCAAATTTGAGCTTTTCTAGATCTGCTTTTGACCCGAGGTGATATAAATGAAATTGAGTTGACTGTAGTATAGTGGAGTAGTGCTGATACCACAGGTGAAACCCGACCCCCTACCTGCTACAGTGGGCCGCCGATTTCCTCATTCTGGCCGCAATTTGCGGCCAGATGGGTAGGGATTTGGGTGTTGTTTGGTCCATTGGGTGTCTGCTAATGTGTGTAGTATTGTGGTATATATATTTTTGTAAGTTTAGTTCTGTAGGAAAATCTGGGACCAAATACCTATTTTTGCCGTTTTCTAAACCTTCGCGACACGCGTGATACGTGAGTAGGTTTGGGTTTCTGCGTATCGCGGCGCGTCGGGGTAGTTTCTTGGCGCGTGATCACACGTTTTAACGTATCGCGCACACGCGCGATTGGTTTGCGACACGAGTGTCTAGTTGGACCGTAATGTCGCGTTTTTGTGAAATGAGCTTATGTGTGATATATGTTATGTGATTCTAGGTTCGCAGGCCAGTGAGACGGACGCTGCGAAGAAGGGCAAGCAGGTGGTTGGATACACTTAGCGCGAGACACGGTGAGTAGATTTCACATCTACGGGGATATCGCCCGCATGGCGTGATGCGTCAGGGCTGATAGTACCTTATTGTTATATATTGCATATACCATACCATGGATTGTCATCACATATTGCATTCCCTGCCATCTTTATATATTGCTTAGAACTGATAGAACCGCCATGATCATACTGTTGTATATTGTTGTAGCTCATCTATATATGACATGACTTGAATTTCATACTTGATACCTATATCACATTGGATCGTTGCATTGTAGCTCATTTTTCTGTGACATGACTAGATATACATACTTGATGCACATATCACATCACAATTACTTGTATTACTGGTTGAGATTTCTTGTGATTTCTGGATTTGGGAACCGTGGCCCTTTTCAAATAAGTAATCATTTAAAAACCTGGTTCCCTTGATATGATATTTTGGGGCGTCGCCCCGTGTTTTCTCGGTGCTAGAGGCATGTACTGAGAGAGGGCTGACCCGGAATGACGGATGCCCGATGGATTGATATAGGGCTGACCCGGACTGACGGATGCCCGATGTATTGAGAGAGGGATGACCCGGACTGACGGATTCCCGATATATCCTTTGAGAGAGGGCTGACCCGGAATGACGGATGCCCGATGGATTGATATAGGGCTGACCCGGAATGACGGATGCCCGATGTATTGAGAGAGGGATGACCCGGACTGACGGATTCCCGATATATACCTTGTGAGAGGGCTGACCCGGAATGACGGATGCCCGATACAGGATATTTTACGTGTCGATGCTAGACACGAGTATTTATGATATTTGGGTGCCGATGTTGGGCACTCGGGATTTTCAGGGATATACAGGATATGTGGGCCGATGGAGTACCGGCGTTTGGGATGTTGGGATTTGGGGTGCATACATACATATGTAGTCCACCTTGATACTTCATGTAGATACTATATTCCCATGCTCAGCATTTATTATCACACCTCATCCTGTAGTTATATCACCTGATAGAGGACTTGCATTATTATTACGCATACTGCTTACCCGCATTGATATCATCTGCTGGCATTGGTTAGAGTAGCGCTGTACGTGCATGCTCGCGATTACCTTTATATGTTATCTCTATTCACGAGTTGGCAACTCACCCCCGTTGTGCCACAGTATTTGCAGGTTGCCCTTGGGAGTAGTCACGGCTGGCTGTTACCGCATCTTTTGGCACAGATACCCTTTTTGAGCAGAGATAGCCTTTTGCTGATAGGTGGGTTTTGTACGGTATCTGTTATCTTC
Organism: Agapanthus africanus; assembly: GCA_030015575.1. Classification (NCBI taxonomy): domain Eukaryota; kingdom Viridiplantae; phylum Streptophyta; class Magnoliopsida; order Asparagales; family Amaryllidaceae; genus Agapanthus; species Agapanthus africanus. The sequence goes on along the minus strand of CM057338.1, from coordinate 317,025,199 downwards.
CAGTTGTATATTGATGTATCTAGTACTCTCCATCTACTTTTCTGTATTGACTTAGAGACAGTTGTGAGGACGATATGTATGATTTTATATTCTGGTGTCGAGCTCGCATGTGAGCCGACTTTACTTTTGCAGTCTCATCTTTTATGATATTGTCCTTGCTTTACTGTGTATTCTTCGCTACGGCGTCGTATATCTTATTGTGATGCTTCATTCATTTTACTCGTCATTTCTGTTACACCTTGTTTCTTTCTGACTGGCGGGGCAAATGTTTTAAAAAGGAAATGTTACCAAAATTATAAAACTTATAACTTTTGAACTTAAAAAGGATTTCTACTAAATAAATGGAAGTTTTTTTTTGACATGTACGATTGTTTTTACAAATGTTTTAAAATCACTCTATAATTCTTGGTTTTGATTTCTGGGTTCGGCTTACTTAGCCGCGTTGCGCCTGTAGACGTTGCGTGGTTAAGTGCCGGTAACGAGTCGAATTCTCGGGTCGTGACATCGGCCCGCTGGATCGGTTCCCATTTATACACCACTCTTGCCTCGAGAGCATTCGACTGCCTAACTCTAGAACAGTCGGCCCTATGCCACTTGATGGGCATCGGCCAATCCTCGTCCTTCGGATTCCCGACGAAAACAAACTTCTCCTTCCATTCGTGGATGGAAGAAGGGACGACCACTACCCCCGAACCAGCAGCCCTACCCTTATGTTTTTTGAATGAAAAATACACCCAGCTCGATTCGTCCTTGCTGGTACCGGGGTGATTTTTATAGCAAAGGAAAGAAAGGAGTAGGCTCAAATCAAAAGGGATCAGATCAATCTTCAACTGGACCAGAAACCCGAGGAGGATCCTCCATGAATTCGGCGTTGGCTGGCCCAGGGCGAGACGGAAACAATGGAGCACGACACAAACCTCAGGCGAGAAGGGCAAACGCATTCCTGCCCAGAACGCTTCCAAGTACAGGACAATCTCTTTGCCTTGCACCTGGTATGCCCGCTCACCCTCCCTGGCCAAACGGAGTGAATAGCTAGAGGGTATATGAAAACGGGCTCGGATGTCAGAAAGCTCATCCAGACGGTTCAAAACTGAGGGCGCATCGCGGGTATTCCCGATGCGCGCCTTGGGGGCCCGTTCCCCCCCTCCCAGACTACGAGGGACGAGGGCGTCGTTCCTCCTTAGGGCGAGCCCGACATAGAAGACGGAGACGAGGATGAAGAAGAAGAAGAACTCTCTCGGCTATCGGAAGCCGAGGAGGAAGAATACCCGCTGGGCACGGCTCCAGAAACTGAAGCCCCATCGCCCGACTCAACCCCTACAGCATCAATAGATACTTCGGAGGAAGACATCTAACCTGATTCTAGAATGGTTTGGCCGAGGAAAAATTTTGACAGCTGTAGTTCCCACCTAAGCGAATGTGCACCGGGAAATCTTCAGACGACAAGAGATGACTAGGGTAAAGTAATGGTCGTGGGATGAACCCCCTATTTATACACTCAGCAAGATGGCATCCAACGGCCTGCATCCGTTCCCGCCAAAACGAACCGTCACACCAAGCGGCCACCGAGACTCCATATGGCAACCGGCCATTGGACACGTCCTCTCTCGCCAAGATTCGGATGACAACCACCCATGTCCTACCGCCCAGTGGAGGACATGTGGCGCGTAGCCCAACCGGCCGAGTGAACGAAACGGCGCCCCTCTTTTTAGGCGCAATCATTTCACTGATACACTGGCATCACCAAAGATACGCGCGGGAACTGAGGTGCTTCGCGAGCCGCCACGTAGATCTAGGGATTCAAGACGAGTAGCCGCCAAACGGTGCGTTTTCGTCCGACGACCCATTGCAGGGGAATTTTAGGCTGAATCGTCAAAAACCGAGCTTACCACTCTTAACCCTGACCCATAAATAGGTCAGGGCGAGAGTGGGGGGCTAATGATGAAGCTCATAAATGAGTATTCCCTAGATCACGACACATGGCGAATGACGTGTCATCCGCTAAGCCTGCTAGACTCCTGAGGGCTACAGAGCTGGAACAAGTATGATGCATCGAGGACATTTTTCGGCACCACGCCTCCGAGGTTGCATCCAACCTTTCGGGGCATCTCCGGAGTACCTTCCCAATTTTGTCTAAACGACCATCCGACGGCTCTCCTCCAAGCAATCCTACAGCAGAGCTTCCTCGGCCACCAAGTTATCCTACAGCCGAGCTTCCTCGGCTTCCCTGTTCAACCGAGAGCACGGAGCTCAAACGCCCCCGTAACGGCTCCGTGTATCTCACCACGACGAGATCTCCGCCGCTCCACGACCCGCATCTCGCGCTAGCGTAACTCGCCATTAATGAGCGCATCCCGCCATTAATAGGCATGTCCCGCCATCAGCGCGAACGTGATGCAGAGGTGTAACGGGCGGCGAGAATCTCGCACTGGTCCACTTCATGCGATCACTATATAAACCCCTTCACCAGACGATCCAGGTAAGTCAGATTTATTCCAATACGCCACTACTCTGCCATTATTCCCCAGTGCTTACTTGATCGTCGGAGGGTCCTACGGTAGTTCCCACCCCGGGACTGCCCTTGCAGGTAGCTCGGCTCCCACGGTATCCAACAACCCATTGAGATCCATACGTTTAATTTTCACTCTCAATCACAACTGTTCAGAACCGATTGCAGCAAGATCGACGGAGGACAGCATCTGAGGGAGATTCCGACCTCTATCAACAAGTTTTCAGAAGTACGCTTTCCGAGTATCTAATTATAGAAAATGTTGCATTGTCATGCTTGGTATAATTTGATCATTTTCGGTAACACACAAACAACTGCAGCAAGGGGCAATGACGAGCAATGTCCGATGGGGGCAACGGCGGGTGGCGGCCGACGGGGTGACGGCAACGGTGACAATGGACAACTAAATTGAAAAGGTTGATTAATAATAAAAGATAGTATTAGATTAGTGAATTAAATTTACTAGAGGGGTTTTTCTTGGCATAAAAGAGTCTTATGGATGGAAAAACTTACAATGTTAGGGTTTTGGATATAAAATGCATGTTTTTTTGAGGTTTAAGAGGGTTTTCTGATTTTCGAATAGAACTGGAAGGATTTTCCATAATTTAGCCTTTTATTTATGATGTTAACATGTACACACTACATCGCATTTGCAGAACAACAGTGTCCTACACGAGAGCTATTAAAAATCTGCTACTGTCACGCTTAACACCGACCATCCAGATGACAAATTATTGCACATAATATCTTGTGACCTCAATTTCATTGCCTCCACACTCAAAAGAGGTTGGTTTGGCATTTACCTTAACTCGATATAAATTGATAAAGAAAATGTCGTCCTCATGCTGCAACTACAAATCTAAAGTATTTTGTGGTGCTTGGCTTTTATTGATGGCAACAGGCAAAGCTTCAATCCAAAGGGAGAACAATCAGCCCTCAAGGTGTTTGATAAAATGTGGCAGAGAATTTGGTTGTCTTTGAAAAGCTAAGGATTTGAAACAATAAACCTAAAGGTGAGCAGCCATTATTTACACTCTTGTGATTTCTTAACATATATATGCATGATGGTCTCATTCTTTTACTACAGTGCGATGATTGTGTGCATGTATTTTTTTATCAGATACGGCAATTGGTTCAAAGCCATTCTGAAAATGGAATATGAATAGGATATATTATTAAAAAAGATCGGGCGTGATAGAGCGGAAATTTGAGTAAAATTTTATTATTGGGGCTTTGCTTAAGAAATTTTTTATTGGTTTCGTTAATTGTTTGAAGTTTTAAGAGGGTTTGTTAAGGGCCATGATATTCCCACGCCAAAAAGTCATAATTTCAATGTACTATGGGCTCTGTATACATTGCTTTCACTCTTGTCTGAGATTCATACTCAATATAAACAGAAAGTCCGTGCGTGCGTGACACAGTTCGTGCATGCACACACAAATACACACTTGGACTTTTTATTCATATTGAATATGTACTGTGTACTCAGCCAAGAGGGAAAGCAATGATACAACCGAGGATATTTGCTATGGACTTTTGTAGCCCATCGTAATATATTATAGTTATGACTTGTTGGAGGAAAATTTCATGGCCCTTACCAAACCCCCTTTTAAAGCTCAATTAATTCTACCCTCACCACAACATTGGGTTTTCCGTGGTAGCAGAAATGTTAAGATGTTGTAGTAGCCAAAGTTCAAATCCAGTCGAGCACTTATGTAAAGTGTATTAGAATAATATCATAGCCCAAAAGCTCGGGTTTCGGCCCAAAAAAGAGCACTCAACTTGCGGGGGTAGTTAGTAAACAGTTATTTCCCTCAAGCCATATTTCCCTCGAGCCTCACAACAAACTTTGGCGTTTGGGTGCACAATGCCAGAAACTGAGTAATTTAAGCACTTTGGATTATGAAGCATGTAGTTGCAAATCATGTAAATATTTAGGGATGGATGCGGTCAAAAAGATTATAATTAGTGGTACAAACCATAATTCATAATCCTTAAATATCGATTAACTCTCTGAGTATAGTCCTTGCATATAAAAATTTATATTATTGTTGCTATCATATCATCATCAATTCTATACCATGAAGTTGATCATTGGAGGCTTGTATGGTTTGTTCTTACCCGTTGTGAATTGAACTATTGGAACAGTTTTCTTTCTCTACAGTTGTTATTGGTTGGCGATGCTTTGTACATTATTTGATCGAGGAAGGTGAAAATTAATGCATACGACTCCTAGTTACTCATGCTTATCATATTGATGATTCCGGTGCTTTGGCGTGCGCTAAAATGAGGAATGTCTTAAATTACCAAAATGCACAAGCTTTTCTTGCATGTATGGAACAATAATATTAAGGGGTTTTTTCCGTTAGCCCTCCATACTTCAATATGTTTTTCTATCCCTCATGGTTAGTATTTACGTATAGCCCCCTATATTTATAAATTACTCCTGCAGCTTCCTTACTTTACTTTTGAAAATGATTCTTCCTCCTCGCCGTCCATCGCCGCCGCCGCCTTTTTTCTCCTCCTCTTCATCACCACCACCGCCATCATCACCGTCAACACCACCATTCTTCTCTTCTTCTTCAACCCATCAACACCCCCTTCCTCCTTCTTTTCGACAACGCCGGCACCACCATCACCACCATCTTCTTCTTCAACCCACAACCGCCGCCGCCGTCATCAACAACAAGAGAAGGAGGAAGAAGGATGACGGCGACGGTTGTGGGTTGGAGAAGAAGAGGAAGAAGAAGATGGTGTTGATGGTGGCGACAGCGGCGGTGTTGAAAAGGAGGAGGAAGAAGGAGGTATTGATGGGTTGAAGAAGAGGAGGAGGATGGTGGTGGTGTTGACGGTGATGATGGCAGTGGCGATGTTGAAGAGGAGTAAGAACGTGGGGACGGCGGCGGTGGCCTGGGAAGAGGAGGAGGAGAAAGAATCATTTTCAAAAATGAAGTAGAAGGGCTGCAGGAGTAACTTATAAGTATAGAGGCTATATGTAAATACTAACTATGGAGAGACTAAAAAATATTGAAGTATGGGGGGACTAACGGAAAAACCCCTAATATTAAACCCTAAATCAGTACAGTAGCATTGTTCTCATTAGCTTTTCGAAAGAAAATTACACTTCTTTTATTGTCTCCTATATGAATTTCCATTCATTAGATCATGGATTTTTTTTTATGTCATTATAGACTTTTAGCACAACTTTCAAATTTTACATGAAACATTTATTCCATTGATTGCTTCTCTTGATGAAATTGCCAGATTTTTGCTTCAGTATAATCTTTACGGGTATGCTAAGCTTGCACCTTTCTGATCTTTTCTGAAAACTTGTTGCCCATGTGTACAAGTATATTAAACCTGCACCTTGATTAATTAATGCTAACCTAAAAAATGTTGTGAAAACACTGCAAATGTTAGCTTTATTGAGCATCTCTCTCAGGGTTCTGAAGTTATATATCTACATCTATCCGTGGACATTTGATCAAGTTGCTGTCGGTGAATTATGTCTTCGGGCAGCATGTTTAGCTCCTTACCTTCTGGGTTTGTTGCATAGAAACCTCTAAAGCTCCCAACATCGAATCGTTTTGTTCTTCCGCATTTAGATTACCATGTTTCATGTTTCTCTCGCTTAATTTGGGTTAATTGCACAAACCCCATGTAGCTTATCCCGTATAATATTAATACTCCCACGATGCATGAGTGCGAAAACCCTTTTATTTACCCACCAAAAATCTCAAAAACACTGAAATTCCACTGAAACAACACAAACAAGTCCTAGAGTTAAATTAGATGGTCATTCGAGTTGTTTAGAGTTCAATTTTGATGCTTTTAAGAGTTTGGGTTGTTTCGGCTAATAAAACACTTGAGGTGGTGTAAGTTTAAGGGGTCGATTACAGGGGTTTTTGTGCAATTAACCCTATAATACTAGGAACCTTTCTGCAGGACTATATCATTCATATATTAATGCATGTATCACCACATTGATGAGATATATGATCGATTATTACTTTGTGTGTTTCAGTGACAGATGCAAGCACTTTGTGAAGGGGTGATGACTTTAGCGAGCATTACCCACACGATTCAAAATTTCAAACTTCTTGATGTGTCGGACAATGGGGTACATGACTCGTCCTGATATTCCAATGTCTGGTAGTCGACTCTTCATCACTATCCATTTGCATCAAATCATCACATCATGATCATAACAGATCTGCGATGGTATTACTAAATGATTCTTTTTAATAGTTGTCAAGAGTATCATTCCATCAAGCAAAGGTCTAATCTTTCTATTTTACCAGACAACATATATTGCAGGGTACGTACGCAATTACATGCACGTCCAAGACATCATTTAGATCGATGAGGGGTTGGGTCATATCCACAATAGCATTGCCCTGATCCAGATCCATGTATTTTAAATGGATATAACCCGCCCATTTATCCAACGAGTCTAAATCTAATGGATCTAGATCCATTACTAAACAGGTCAGATCCTTTTACCCAAATTCTGTTTACCCAATTTTTGTTTGCGAAAATAAGTAAACTAAATGGTAATTATAAGATCATTTCGCCTTCTGTACAGAGAGAATGAGCTAGAGATAGCTATCAATAAAGGAATCAATCAGTGAGTTGAAAATCTCTCTTAATATGATCGGCTAGGATATTATTAATCAGATAAGGATCATGTTTTCTTGTCTTGAGGAAGAGGTCTGGATGTATCCACATTAGGAAAAATTCTTTTGTGTGGCAGCCATATGTGCCCAAACCCTGGGTCTCACCGGGCTACTCGAAGGGTGCCCGAAAAGTTCCATCTCTTTCTCTCTCCTGCCCGAGTGCATTGCACCGGGCATCTGATAATTTCTCCCATATTAGGCTGCTCTAAATGTTGTATCTATTTACTATAAATTCCGCAGAATTTTTCTTATTAGGATATTTTGTACTTTATAAATAAGGGACTCGCCTTATAATCAAATTGTGAAAACTACAAGCAATTTTTTCTTCCTTCTTTTGCTAGCATCCTTCTCCAACATCTTCTCACCTTTGTTCTCCACCGAACACAAAAATATAACCTAACACCTGATGCCATGGTATCAGATACCATGGCATATAAGATCTTGCTATTGGACGATTTATATGATCAATCATAAATTTGTCACCTTAAGCTCAGTGGAGGGATTTCGCTAGATGGAGGCAGTCGGCTAATTAGGTCTTGTATTTATGATTTGGCCGCTTCGTCTCACGTTTATTTTTATTCAACTGAGTATATGTATAAGATAGGATTATAGCAGGTTGGGTCACACGGATCTGAACTGACCTTATCCAAATCCAATTCATTTGTGAAATCTCGTAATGGATCTGGGTCGGGTCTGGGTAAACGTTTAAACTCGAGATAGGGTCAGTGTGATTAAGGAGCGAGTTAGTCTGGCCCGATTGCTTATGGAGGAGAACTGGCAGAGGGTTAGAAGTTAATGTAAGTGGATTGTGTTTTGTACCAGGGATGGGGTTGGCTGATCCCTTTTTTTCATATTCAATAGTATGGCATATTGTTGAGTGGCTTTTCCGTGTATGTGAAATGTGAAAGTTTAGAATACACAATACGGAATCACGTGGTAGTAATTACCGCAATCAACACCTACGATAAGTAAGCAATGAGTACAAGCCGTCCTTAGGGAAACAGAGTTTGATTCGATTACTTTAAACGAGTTATTGAATATCATTTTGGAGTTTGTTTAGTGATATACAAGTTTAAAGAATGAAATTAATAAAGACTTGCTGATAATGAGAATCGAAAAGAAACGAACGGTTATAATCCCTACACTTCTCTTTCAATCCATTTCTTACTAAATCCGGGTTGTCAATCCGTTTAGCAAGTTAAAACCCCTAGCTAGTTATTAACTTGGTGTTTATGAGCACGGAATATCAAACACATACCGGTTAAGGTGGTGAAGTATAAACCGTCAAAATACACCGAAGCTAGTAACTAATTAGATTCAGAATTGTGCTAGAAACAACGTAGAGAGATGTGGATTATGAGATAAATGGATTGCGAGTATAGACAAGCCTTCCAAGCGCAAATCTGTATCCTTGATTAGAAACTTGCAAGTATAGAAGGGTAAGCTGTACATTCATAAGATCGTCACCTAGGTACCCTTGTCCTTTCATTTCTTTACTTTACTAATAACCTTCGACTCAATCAACCATGACTTATTCCCATGGTCGGATTCAAATCATCATGCTAGCCTCGTATCGAGAACTAGAGAGGATGAAGTGTCCGGCTCGGCTAATTCGTGTTTGCTTGTACCGAAGTTCAATTCATTTATAATAGGATCAAAAGATAGGTAGTGATTAGTAAACATTCATTACAACCTTCCTCTTATAATTAACAAGAGAAGACTACTTGATCATTTCAAAAGAAAAGGAATTTACAAAGTTCATGGTATTTAACTGCAAAAATGAAAAGAAAAGAATCTATGCTAACAATCAGAGTTATCCTCCGATGAAGAAGGATCTCACTGTGCACCATCGCACTAAAGAATGAAAGAAATGAAACAAAACAAGAATACAAGAACATTAACTAAAAACTAAACGAAAACACGAAAACTTATTAACCGAAAAAGCAAATAACTTCATTAACTACAAAGTATTACAACTACAAAGGAAAACTAACTTACACTTACTCTAGGAAGGAGAAAAACAGTTTTTATGGCTACTCTAAGCAGCAAGAAACAAAAGTTACACTAACATACCCTAAATTATGAACTAGCTAGAACTAAATCCTAATACAAATGCCTCCTCTGGATCTGCTATATATAGGGGCTTCAAGATGGAAAATCCAGAATGCTACAGGGATGATGAGACATTGTTGATGACTTTTGCAAAGCCCGAGGTCAAACAGAGCCAGTACTGCAGTTCCCGGCGGCAAAAATGCAGCCCCCGACTGCACTGTTGTGGAGTTAGGGCTCCAATCTTCAGGTGTTGTCTTATGAGCTCATTGGAATGTCCCTGGTATTGTCGCATTTTGATAAATCACTGTGGAATGCTCTCGGGTTCCTGGAGTCCAGAAAATACGACTTTTTCGTCTTTTTCTCACGTCACTTCACCTTTGCATCATCTTGAGTCTTGTGCTGGCTCGTGTCGACCAACCCGTTGTCTTGTCTCTTGCACCCATGTATTGCACGTGACGGATTTTGAGATGCGGAAACCCGTATTTTGGTCGTTTTGTCCGTCCGTCCGTAGTTGTAACCTAGAAACATCACAAATGCAGAGAATGTGCATGTTTTGCATTGCTCTGAACTTTATTCCTCAAAAACATGAAATCTGTACTTATTAGCAGTCATAAGGTTAATAGCATTTCTTTATTCACAAACCGATATAAATGGGCGGTATAAAATGCATAAAAATGTGATGAACACATATCTTCTTCCTGACTACATTAACATCCACTCAAAAAATGCATCCACCTTGTTCCTTTTTTCGTAGGTCTGCCTACAGGGCGTCACTCTTTCTAACCTGTATACCTATTGCTCCGTTCCTCTCATTTGTTATCTTATCTTTTGGAGTATTTCGACCCTACATCTCAACATTCTCATTTCAGATCAATATGACCATATTAGTTTGAGAAAAATACAAAAATGTGTGTGTGCTTATTCTATTTATGAAGCTTAGATGCTACATATGTATCATTCATAAATAAGCGCAATTATGTTTCCACTTAGTTGCCTTTCTCATCTTCCTATACTAACTGAGACATTACCATGGTTTAATTCTTTTATGCCTGCACTATTCCAGAGTCCAGATTTTGATATGCTTCACAATTAAGATCTCAAAAGGTTGAAATTGATTTATTTAGTTTTCAAAGAAATCAGTTCTTAAGGCCATGATTAATTCAACCATGGTTTCTAAAATGGGATCCTATTATCATTATTGAATAATTCATTGATGCTAAATCAACATGTGGACCGTTATATCTTGTTTGCCAACCACCTATTGTAAGCTTTGTCACATTGAGTTCCAATTACCTAATTTTAGAAGAAAATACACTAGAATACCTGTAGTTGTCACCAAGATACCCTTAGTTTTAGCACTTTAAGGGAGCTTACCATATTAATAAAATTTAAGGTAGTTTAGTGAAAAAGAACGATAGTCAACGTTATTTTAGCGTAATGTAGCCGATGACTTCACCAACCTTTAGCTATCATGGTCAACATTTTTCCAGGCATCATGGTCTCATGAACCTGATATTATGAGAGAAATTTGATCTCTGGTGGTTATAATTGCTACTGTTTAAATAAATAAGTTTTTCACTTGATACAAGATATATCAAACCAATGCATTGGATTCTTGTCTAGCTAAAATGAATCATGGCTCCAAATATCTTGTGTAACATTTGATGCCTCTATTGATGTCAGTTTTAAGAGTCCAATACAATATTTCAGAAAATGAAGCATGAGGTGACAACTTAGATCTCTTTATCTGAGTTTTTGTCCTTAAATTTTGGTTAGTGATATTAGATTATGACTCATAATCATAATTGGTACTTAGTACTGTTAATTCTCTGAACAGTGTTATCCTTGCATATTAACTTGTGTTAATTTATTGTGAAGTCAATCATTGGACTCTATGGAACCTGTAATTAAATATATTTTGCATGAGTATATAATTAACTTGTAGACGATTTGCACTTTGTACTCCTTAGATCTAACAACGGTAGAGTTAACGCACACGGGTAGTCAATATGACCCCTTGAATACAATTGGGGTTATTTTGATGCAGGATACTCGGTACTTTGATCATGTGCTTTAATAGTGCATGTTTTTATTTCCAGAATGCACAGGCTATAATTACGCCTGACAGTTAACGCAAACGATTCCGTTGTAATGCACAAGTTATTATTACGTCAAGACACTATAAGCATAGTAACAATATGCTAATTGCTATGTGGGAAAATAAATCTTGATTATTATTAATCAATGAATTATTGACAAGCTATTCACAAAATCATGAATTTCGTGTCATTTACTACCAAACTTTTGGCTAGCTTTCAAAATCTATCATGTATCACTAATTCAGAAATCTGTGGCCTACTAGCCGATCTTGTTATTTCTTCTTGACTAACATTTTTCGGTTGTCGCCTATATAATATATACGAACGTATTATTTCTTTTTCTTTTTCTTGTTCTTTTGCGTTAATTAATAGAATTATTTTTTTTAATAACGGACCCAGAGTCTCTAAGTTAACTAAATAGGCCATTGTAGTTAAATCAGCCCTTGTACACTATAGGTAACTTAGATACAAAATATGCAACCATAGCACAACGGAAAGTCTATGTATCTACCCTAAAGGTTTACGATATACCTGATCTGATTGATTAGATTGATCATCTCGCCCATGTCACATAGAAGATCTGATATTTAGCATCTCCAAGCAACGACACGTTTTGGTAGAAAGCGAAAATCTCTCTCTTGATCCCCTCGCAAGCCAACTCAAAGTAGAAGAGGATGAGAAAATGAGACGATGGCTCTATATTGTTTTTCTCTATATAAAAACTCTCTATGTTGCATCATCTATTATATGTCTCATATGAAATCATAACCCCTTATATATTCATATATAGGACGCTCACTCATATGGGTGGATATTGGGCCAGATAGGACCGATTGGCTAACATACTCCCACTCGCACATTCGAATGAGTGTCGTCCATAACTTCCTAAGCTGGTTCCCTGAACCATTGATTACCTGAATCAATTGTCTTCCTGAGAATCTCCTCCTCTTCCTCATTCATATCCATATATAACATATTGGTGCAGCGTTGACCGCTGAGAACCTGCAAGTAGGTAGCCTTACAGCCAGATCCGTTAGGACAGACACAATGATCTTTCTAAAAAAAGACAACAAAACCAGAAATATGTTAGGCTCGCGAAATCTTATACCCCAGATCCGATCATACATTTCTGCTCAAGTAACTTCGATCCCTCTCAAAAACATATTTGAACACCTAGGTATATCTCTTGATTCACCGCACCCTTAAACTTCGCCACCATAGCGTTAATAAGAGCTGGCCATGCGATGCAATTAGGAGTCATTCCAATCAATCTTCCTTCGGCTCTGAATAGTTAGGTATAATATTCACCCGCTTTCCTGATACTGCCCCGTATGTATGGTATATTGTCATCGCAGCAGGAAACAACAGCCAAAATAGCAAACGCTCATAATATACCTACCCAGACAATCCAGTGTCGCTAAGGGTATAGACCGCATGTCCTTCCGTAAAGGAGGTCATCATAAGGGCTCACAGAGTGAGGGAGATGGGATCCATCCCTCAACCTTCTTATATGCACGCTCCAAGCGCACGTCGTATGACAATGTGCTACGGTATAAAACTCTCTCCCTGAGAGCGTACGCCATTAAGATTATACCGTACGGACCCAACTTCATTCATCATGTGATTGACTTGCCCGGCCATATCGCCCTTCGATATTCCTGGGATCTCCCGACAAGCTCACATCACGTATGACGAGTCAGACTCCTAGTCCAGCTATATGTAAATAGGTAAAAGTGGTCATGGGATAACTACTTCAGTCGCTCGGCCTATAGCATATGACAACCTCATACTGATCCGGTCAGGGCGACTCTATTAAGTGTTCCCACTGTCGCCATACCCAGTATGCAACACCCCGGTCACTCCTCCGAGCAGCTGACTTCTAGCACTTAGTCTCATCTTCGTATGCTTCCCTAATATAAAGGGGATCTCTCGCGTGAGGGAGAGTTCATACATGTTGATGTATGATTATTAAATATGTGCCCTACGCATATCGTGTATCCCGTACACTGCGTATACCTTGTACACTTATACTCCATTCCTGAAATAGTCAAACAAAAATATAGACATATCCATCCCATATCATAAAGAAAGAAACCTATACACCATCAATCTTTAAATATGCATCTATAAAGTCGCCATCCATAATAATAATGTCAAACATAAGAGTAAGGTCTATCAAGTTATCTGAAATGCAATACATCACCTAGGACGAAGCCCAAACGCATATAGCGTTACTTAGCTATTTCCTTCATCATCGGATCCCCGATCGTCTGACCTGAAGGAAAACCCTATAACTTAGACCACCTTCTCATGCTACTTACTCCTTGATGAAGTGTCGTTAAATCTATAAGTACTTCAACTTCCTATATATATGTGGGATTGCTTGAATATGCTATCGTTGACATGATATCACGATAAATAGAAACCATGTTTCCATTGCATATGAAATCACGCGCAAACCCTCGAGAAATCAGCTCAGCCTAGCAGCCCTTTGGCGCTATTGAGGTAGCTGCATATTCCACCCCTATGGTGAAAAAACTACACCTGTTGCTTCTTGTTACTCCGAGTGATGACCCTGCCATTATGCAAGAAAGTATGTGCAGATATGGATGCACGGATATCCATATTGCCTGCCCAGTCGGCATTTGTATGTCCACGTGACTTCAAACCTGATTCCTCATAGCACAATATATTGTGGGTCGTCCTACATAAATACCTAAAAATCCTTGTCATTTCATCCCAACAAGCAAACCCTACTAGTATGTCCAATCAGTAAAGGTTATATGTCTAGTCAAGTACACACTATGCATACATTAGACTACTGACTATACAAAATAGAACCTATAAAATCTGTCTCTCTGTGTCAAGAGTCTTATATCAAAGATCAAGGCTAAAAACATGTCCATTAGTCATTGGAGTAATAAACTGAAGAGTGACTGTGCGTGCTGAACCGTTTTAAGACATACCTCATGTGAGTCTTCGAAAATAAACATAGGATGTTCCTGAAACGGCTCCTCATGGATTCAATTCCTAAGCACAAACTCAACATCTCATGTGTCCGCTATAGCGAGAACAACCACTCCAAGTGGCACTTATTGTCTTCAAGTTCCTTTTGGTCATCACAACATCGTTCACAACAATATTTCTGAACTTACAGTTGTCACATTCAATCATCGTCAGTTCATATCCAATATAGATTGATGATATCGAATCAATAACTATTGGATAAGTGTTTCAAGACATAAATGGACTCTCTGAGTTAACTCAAGTCCCTTTAGTTTTGAAACCCGTAGACAGATCTCCTTATCCAAATTTCCATCGACAATACGATCTAAGTCTCCAGGACTAGTTCAAGATCTTTATGTATAACGACTAGTTAGGGAAGGTGAAATAGACGCAAGTATCATCCCAGATGAGAAGTGTCTATTCATTGTCCACATATGCTAGATGAATCCCTTCGCCAATAAGCGCGTCTTGTATCTCTCTACAATATCCTCTCCTTTCGCAAGACTTCGAAAATTCAAGTTTTTATCAATAGTCTTGCGTCTGGTAGGATAATTTGACCAAATTCCAGACTTAATTCTTTAATGTTGACTCTTGCACTTCTTCCATTGTCATTATTCACTCTTCGCATTAGACCCATAAATAGAGTCCTCATATGACTTGGGTTCCGCAACCAATGCGAAGTTGCTATAAATATCTCTCCTTCAATATCGAAATATTATCGGGTGTCAATCCACAACATTATCTATAAGTTTCTTAAGGATCCGTGATTGGCTCCGAGCCATCAGCGGAAATATCGCTCCCACTGTCGTCAGCCGCTAAAGGAATTAATTCCTTCTGCATCGCTAACCGACTAGGAGTCTTTTCAATCTCGTAGAATCCCAAATCCTGACCTACTTCTGCCATTTGTGAAAATTCCTCCCCAAGGAAATCGCTCAATATTTCCTCCCTAAGAAAATCGTTCGTTGTTTCCTCTTCGAGAAAATCAGCGTCGCACGACTAAATGTTAGTCATAGTCTTATCACATACTCATGGATACAAGTGACCGCCTAGGTCTCTCATTCATCCACTATACATAGAGTGTTAACTGTACTGAAAACACATGATCAAGAACATAAGCCGCTGCCAACAGTGCATCTCCCAAACAATATGTAAGATTGGCCATTACAATCATATTCTTTATCATATCTAGGGTTTCATAATTCTTCTCTTCACAACACCATTTTGTTGCAGAGTTTACGATATCATCAGCTATCTGACAACTCTATTTCTTTCATTCAGTTCCCTGAATTGCTAAAATAAATATTCATGACTTGCTTACAGCCGAAAGAAACACGCACAACCCTATTTGCGTGAACTGACTCTTCACTTCACTAATACCACGTTTGATACAAATCAACGGTTTAGTTCCGTGTGAGATCAATAACCATATCGAGTAATTATGAATGAAGGTGTTAAATTAGGAAACTCCACCACGTATCTTCACGTTTATTGGTCCGTATCTATCGGAGTGAATTTTCTGTAATGGATATCCAAATAGTTTTACTCTGGTAGTTTTGCCTCCAACGAAACTCTCACAAGTAGATGGTTTGATTTTGTCTTAAATGCCAACTCATCTCTCCCAGGTGGTTAAGCCATTTCATCTATCTATTGACCTAATCTACCATGTCACTCATGACATTTATAGAAGTGTTAATCCTCAAAACCATAAGGAATTCATAAGACAGATTGTTCTATTGAGCTATCTAAATATCTTAGGCCGAAACTAAAATTGTAACTGGCAGGAAGATGATTTGTGGATAACTATCTGCATCCCCGATACAGAATTGACTCATATGTTCTCGACACATGATTTGCTTTCTCAAACTTTTCTTCTCCCAACAGAAAGCTTTCTTCCACTCAGTACCCTGACAGAAAGATTATTTATGGATAACTATCTGCATTCCTGATGTAGATCAGATTCATATGTTCTCAACATATGATTTGCTTCCATAAACTTTTCTGCTCCAAGCAGAAGGCCTATTTCCACTCAGTATCCTGACGAGTGGAGCGGTTCAAATTTCTACAGTAAAACGTTGGACTTACTATATTCATTATTTCCAGCACATTTCTCCATATCAGATCACTTAAATTGTTGGCGTGTTACTCCTGTTTTCGTAGCTCAATTGAACTCTTCTTGCGCTAGGACATCCGCCCTTGCACACTGTTGACCTCGTCAATATATCAGCAGTGCTCTTGATTCTATTGTCCCTGGCAATTAAGTCTTAAGCCTCAGCTACTCAAACGTACTAGCAAACGTCAACACATTCGCTTTCCGCATAACTAATTGTTTCATATATCGAGTAGAAAAAACATATAACCGTCTATTGCTATCGCTCAACAATCTGACTAGAGCAGCACTCTTCAGATTCCGGATCGATGAAGATGTAACTCTTAAGTGTATCCACATTACTTGGTTCGACTCATTATATGAAAATAAGGTCAAAACCAAAAAATAATATGACGTTGCCACGTCTCATAGGTTACCCCATAATCATCACACGGCTTATCTCTTGGCATGTAGATACCCTGTAACTACCGCTCAGTATAAACTGTGAGTGCTCGGTAATAAAACATATGATCACTAATGATATCGCTCCTTATCATGTCCAACGCGTAGAGCGATCCTAGATGCGCCAATCCTCCAAAGATCACTGCATCTCAATGGTGCTGCATCATGTATCCCCGTGACATTGCTGCCGCCTCGATGGTGTTGCATCGTGTAGTTCTGCTGCATCGCTGCCATCTTGTCATTAGCATCCAAGTCTTTCTGCTTGTTCATATAACATTAAACTAATATTTCTATTTTGTTATCGTCATCTACCGTCTCATCCCGGTGAGACTAACGATAATTGACTTTATTATGAATACATTAAGACTATGGCACATAATGGAGTATCGTTCTTTCCCAAAGAACACTACGTTTTCAACACATCTTAACAAAAATAATAAATCTATACCCTGAAGAAAGAGAAGAAGGCCAATGGGCCCAACCACATACTTCAAAAATATAAAATATAAAATTTTATTAAAATGATTGAAAAACGGATCATAAATTTCCTAGAAACATAGTACAATTGGGTAGTTAAATCTAAACTCTTGTCCTCTCGAAATCTCCCACTTAAAATTTGTCAGATTAATGCAGTATGCGTCGTTATATATACAATATGTCATGCACATCACAAATGCAACAATCAATCTAACAAATTTCATTTTCATTAAACTACCCTATCTAATCTTGTCCGTTTTTTTAGGGTTTTCGTTTTTTTCGTGAAATTAACATACGGACCAGGCGCTCCCACAGGAACAACTACCTATAAAATCTCTAAGATAGTAAAAATTTGAAACATTTGGTAAGCAAACAAAATTTTCGAAAAAATATAACGCTCAGAGTTAATAGTAAAACCCTCAGCCAGCCAAAACTTGAGTGAGAAATTTAAAAAAAAATAAGAAAACACCAAAAATAATTTTCTCAGTTTTCTGGAATTTTTCGGTAATTTTCGACAATTTTCTTGAAATTTCTGGAATTTTTTATTTCTTAAAAAAATTATAAAACTGAGCCGGCTCGGACGGCTCCGAGTCTGGCTCGGCCCCCTTCTTTTTTTAAAAAGTTATTCTGTGGATTTTCCCAGAAAATCCAAATAAAATAAAATAAAAATCAGAAAAATATTTTTATTTTCCAAAAATATTTTTATTTGTTAAATAAAATATTTGTCCCTCTACCAAAATCCAAAAAATATTTGGTTCCAAACCAAAATCTAAAAAAATATTTGGTTCCAAACCAAAATCTCAAAAAAAATGTATTTGGTGCTATCACCAAAATCCAAAAATCCCACAAGTTTTCTTTTATCCAAAATAATAGAGTTAGGGTTTTAGAAAAAAATTGCGACCTAACCGCCATTAATACTCACCAAAAAAAGAAAAAATTAAATTTTCTTTTCACACAAAAGATCCAATATTTACAAAAATTTATCTCGCATTTGTTCCATGGGTTATTTCACATCAACGAACTAAAAAAACTATATCAAAACGTCATAAACAAATAAATCTAATATATGGTGACACATAATGATGCAAAATAGATAGATCTTAAAAGATCCATTAAACGATAACCCTAAAAATATAGATTTGTCATAAAATAATTTTTAAAAAATTTTGATCTATATTTAGATTAAAAAACGCAACTTTTGAGTTGCAATATTTTAAACATCACAGATCTATAATTCTACGAACGTGGGATGTATGTCTCTAATACCAATGTACACTTTAGATAACGTAAATATAAAATATGCAACCATAGCACAGCGAAAAGTCTATGTACCTACTATAAATGTTTACGTTATACCTGATCTGATTGATTAGATCAATCATCTTGCCCACGCCACACAGCTGATCTGATCTTTAGTGCCTCCAAGTAACGGCCGGAAGAAAACTACATTTAGATAGAAAGCGGGAATCTCTCTCTTGATCACCCTGCAAGCCAACCCAAAGTAGAAGAGAATGAGAAAAGGAGACGACTGCTCTATGTTGTTTTTCTCTTTAGAAAAACTCTCTATGTTGCCTCATTTATCATGTCTCATATGAAACCTGGCCCCTTATATAGGGCATCCACTCATATGGGCGGATATTGAGCTGGGTCATGCCAAATGGCTAACAGCCCCTGACACGGTTATTGGAGGTGTATAAGGACGATTTTACCCCTCTAACAGACCGTGAAGGGCAAGAATATTTAGAAGGCTGGTCCTGGAGGTTGCTAAGAGAAACAAATTTGGATTGTTTTTAGGGTTCAGGGATTTGCATGGGAGAGTGAGAGTAGAGAAAGATGAGGAAGATAGGGGTAGTATAGTCAATAAATTATCCATTTAACCGTAGTTAACCCTAAATCATGAGTTAAAGAAACAGAGGACCCGAGTCCTTTTTAGTTAACGAAGAATTCTTTGGGGTTGTTTTTTTATTTTTATTTAGTAATCTTTAAAGATAGTTTTTCCAAAATTAGCTTATCTTTCGGGGTTCTATATCAAAAGGTCCCAAATTAATAAAGATATAGTTTTATTTCTCTTACCTATATTATTCTTCATGCTAGATTTTTTTTCGAATCATATGTCGAAAAGCTTTAAATTACTATGGAATAAAACTTATGTGTCGCGCCATGAAGCTTCGGGAGAGACGGGATTCCTATCGAGATTTGGAGATGCTTAGAAGAGACAAATATTAGATGGCCGACAGATCTGTTTAATAAGATTTGGCAGACCAAAAAGAAACCAAATGAGTTAAGGAAAAATACCCTTGTATCTATCTATAAGAACAAGAGTGACATTCAAAATTGCTCAAACTATTGTGTAATAGAACTTATGTGTCACACCATGAAGTTTTGAGAGAGAGTGATTGAACACATGCTAAAGAAGAATATTAAAATAATAGAGAACCAGTTTGGGTTCATACATAGATGATCGACGACGGAGACTATTCATTTGTTTTGTCAACTTGTCGAGCGTTTTCGAGAGAGGAGAAGAGATTTGCATATGATATTTATTGATTTAGAGAAAGCGTACGATAAGGTACCTAGAAAGGTATTATGGAGGGACAATGATAAAGAAGAGAGTCTCAGTCAAGTAGATTGACATAATCAAGGACATGTACGATGGAGTGGTAGCAAATGTCAGAACTTGCGGCGGCATAACGAGCGATTTTCCGATTACAATTGGATTGCATCAAGGATCTGCATTAAGTCCATCCCTGTTTACCATCGTAATGGATGAGCTTACTAGAACTGTCCAGGATAAGATACCTTGGTGTATGTTATTCGCTGATGATATTGTTTTGGTAAATGAGACGAAAACAGGGGTTAATGTTAAATTGGAGTTATGGAGGTAAACGTTGGAATCTCGGGGGTTCAGATTGAGCACGTCCAAGACAGCATATATGCAATGCAAATTTAGCAAACAGAGAAGTCGAGACCACAGTGGTATAACACTGGATGGATAAGAGATATCACCGAGTGATCAGTTTAGATATTGTTCATACCAGAATATTGCATTTAATACCGCTCATTCTTTTGCTCGTTTGTTTATAGGCAGATGCTTTTGATCCGTATTTGCTACATATTTACAGGTTACAGGTTCCTAGTCTAAAATGACATAAATCATACAAAATCTCCACAGTTACGCCAAAATCCAGAAAATCTGCCACAAACAGATAAAAGTCGGGTTCTGGTCATCCGTATCCGTCCAGTGCCGCTTACCAGTTCAAGAGATAAGACAAATAATAGTGGTCATTCGTGTCTCGGACAAGCACAGAGTACGAGAAGGGCAGCACAAGATTCAATGGATGCACGGAGCTCGAGGGAAATAAAGATCATATGAATTAAAAGTGAAGCCCATTTGAACTATTGAAAATCTGAAGAAATATTGGAAGCATTTTTCAATTTAGGACCTGTAAAATAGAAGAATAAAGCAACGTGGAGAAGCCCTAGAAAAATCACCACAAGATCCCCCCAAAGAGCCGCGGAACCGCGGCCAATATGGCCATTATGCGGCGGTTCCGCGGCCAAGTTGACTCGGTGCCATAAGATACTTTTGGGGTGTTTTGGTAATTTCATTTGGGCTCAGAACTTGGCCTTAGGGTTTCAGCTCTTTGCCTATAAATACTCCAGTTTTTAGCCATTGTAGGGATGCTTCTTTTTAAGTTAGAATTAGTGTAGTTTAGTTTGTATCTTCTTCTTCTTTATTATCTATTCTCCATTAAAGTGTAGTGAGGGCTCTTGAGTAGAAAATCAATGAAAATGAGAGTTTTTATTTAACTTGTATCTTTTATTTTTCTTGTATTGTAATTTCATTTCTTATCTTGTAATTTTAATTCCTAGTGTAATTTTATTTATTGTTGTTAAGTAGTTATTATTTCTTGTTTTATTTTCCTTTTCTTCTTATCCGCATTTTCAAGCCATGATACTCGACGGAGTCCTTTGCTAAGGTGGGGTACCAAGTAGTTAGCTTACTACCATTTTGTAAAACCGTATTTTTCCTTTCTTTCTTTTCTTTTTTTCTTGTTTTCTTTTCCTTTTAAATGTGTGAATAATTTCCACACTTGTTAGGGGCTAAGGAAGGTTAGTATGAGGGACAGAAAACTTCATTGCGCTTCTCTTCGCCAAACACCTTAAAATGAACTTAGACCAAACAAACATAACTCCCTCACTTAGGCGCGCTATACGTGATATATAGCTGCGACCTAAGTCGAGAAGTTTTTTGGGCGCACTACAACGTGACATGTAGTTGTGAACCAATTGGATACATGGTTGCATATGTTCGGCCGAGAGTTGGAAATAAGCGCACGTAGCGGAAGGACAAGAGGCACTAGGAATGGATTTAGCATTGGAAAACTTGCTTAAACTCGCAAATCTCATTCCTATCTCCTCTTAATCCCCGCTATTTTTTATTATCCTAACATCATTTTAAGACTGGCAAAAGAAAAGCACAAGACTAATCCCAACTCTACTAACCAACCTTAACCCTAACAAGCTTACTTGAACATACATACAAACACTTAGGATAGATTTGTACCAACACATATACACATTTTTTATTGACTCGTCTAAGATAAGAATGGACATACTACCATCTTCCCGTGGATCGACCCGTGCTCAACCGGCTAGCTGTAAAATGACACCGTCTTGATTGTGGTAAGTAGAACAAATAGGATAAGGTAGAACGCACGTTTCTAGGACAATCAAATGGCGTCGTTGCCGGAGAGACGATAACATATTTTTTCTTATTATTCGGGTTAATATTTTTTTGTATATATATAAAATAATAAATATAATAAAAAACCATTTTATTATTTTTAATATTTTTTGTGTGCAAGTGTGCAGGCTATTTGGAGCAAGTACAGTAATCAAATAATGAAACAGAGGGTTTAAGATAGTAGAACATCACAAGGGGAGTACAGGGACCAATTTTGAAGCCCCAATTCAACACTTTAACCGCGGAACTGCGGTCAAAGCTATCGATCTGCAGCGGTTCCGCGGTCAATATTAGGCTTCTGTGCCCAAAAAAAATTTCACCCCTCCCTATTCCCCAAAACACTCTGTAAACTCCACTTAACTGTATTTTTCTGCAGGTTTCTTTACACAGATTGTGCCGCCGCCAATAAATTTTTTTGTTGTTTCAGATTTTGTTTGTTTATACGCATTGCATATAATAATACGGACATTAAGGAGCTTGAACACCAGTTAAGATTGGGTGGGGATTTCATCACCCTTCCTAAGACCCTACAAATCACAAAAAGCATACGCATTATCTTGAGCTAATAAAAAATATTTAGACCAAACCTATAAGGACTTGCCGCGCTCATTTAGGACAAGTGAAGGTTGCAGAGAATCGGTCGTTTATCTAAACTTGAGTTTGTGGTGCCTAGGCTAGACAAGTGAGAAGGTAATTTTAAAAGGCCCGTCTCACGGTGATTCGTGAACGAAACCCTCCTTACCTCACTTGTGCTTACCTGGTCACAATTGGCAGTGAAGAGGCGATTCGAGAGTTATCTTGCAACTTGTCGTTTGGAAGTGTAGGAGTGGTCTAATTGGACTTTGAAGACCTTAGCTCTAGGTTTGTTTGTGCATATTGTGATTGTGATTATGCTTGTATAAAGTTTAGTCCCATAATTTTGTATTCTTTCAAAAACCAAACAAACAATTTCAAAAACTCCAAAAACGCAAAAAAAAATTTATAAAAATTCACCCGCTTTCCACCCTCTCTACATTTTCATAACATAAGTACCCCAAAACGATCAACTCTTGCTGAACTTTGGTACCCACAACCAGACATTTATTCTTACGGTTCTTGTTTTGACCGAATTTCGAACGATCCATCCATGTCCAAAATTTCTTTGAGAGATCGGATAGACATGTCTAGGACAAACAATTGGACTCCGTAATCTATTTTGTATCAACCGTTTCAACCTCCCCTATCTTCTTACGTTGATACCTCTTTTGTGAGTCATGTTGCGACTCCGAAACCAATGTCCATTGCAGACAGAATCAAACAATCTCGTAGCCGATCTTTCACTCCTTTCACCACTTTGAATTCTTTTGATCAACGATTCCAATCACCTTCTTATCAGAATGTTTATCCTACTCCTGTCCAACCATTCGATTCCTATCAATCCTACCCGACTTTTACACCTTCCCTAGACATTGTTTCTGAACAGCCATTTGGGAGTTTCACTTATCCAGACAACTTTGAATCATTTACTGAAATCCCCTCACAACCCATGTCTAGTCTTGAACAGTCGTTGGAAGAATTTCGGGTAGCGTCGTGCTAACAGATGATGGATTTGAATGCGTTCATGGCCGCCCCCATACAACCTAACAAACCGGCAGCTAGTTTCCAACTAGCTCCGAATTTTCCAATGTATGATGAGGCGACTGGACAGTTTGAGAATTTGAGTAGTGAGAGTGAGCAGTACACCCTTCCAGATCAAACATACCCGTTGCAAATTGAATTCCACAAGTCCGGTTTCGAAAGTCTATCAAGTATCCCAAATGATTCACCAATTGAATATAAAAAGTTTGATGAGTTATGCAATTTTGTAGTGTTTGATTTACCCAATTGTGAAGGATCAATTTCAAGTGAAACCAATCCCAATCCTTTTGATCTCTACACCTCCACTCTAGAACCTGAATTGATTAAAATACATGCTTTTGATGAGGTGTCTGAAAAATTTGACTTTCACTTGATTGAGAATATTGATGCTGGGAATATTATAGATGATGAAACCAAAGTTTTGGATGAGTTTTCTCACCAATTCATCATGTCCTTTCACTTCCGTATGGACATCATCTCGAGTCATTAACTGTTTTTCCCGAACACCATATGCGTCTAAATATTGATGATAAATGCATGGATGAGCTGAATTTTGAGGAGAATTTTGAGGATAGTATTGAAGATGAACCAGTTTTATTAGATGGGACGGATTTTCCAATTCATTATGTCCCTTTCATTGACTGTATACACCCTCCTGAATCATTAACCGATACCATTCATCCATCACTTTCCTCCATCCTTTCCATCGTTCCCACTTTGCAAGTCACCATATCACCTTCAATTCTTATGTCTAGTTTACCAAGTTCGGTCTACCCATGTTTTCTTACGAATCTTGAGAAGTTTGACCCCATTTCTCGGCGGGTTGATAGATTAGTACAATCGCTTTTTACACATCAGTCATTACAAATTGTACTAATTTATTCACTCCATTTCCACCCTCAAGTTCATATTCTATTTCTTTCCCCCTTCCGCCGTTCTTCTCCTCTACCGAAACCGTACGCCACTACCATCCCCACACGGTCTCGTGTATTCTTCATCTCTTTTCTCTCCGCCTTCTTTCACCAACCTGCACATTATCGCGATAAAATTTTTGAATGGTTGGTATTAACTTTTAGCCTGTGTAAGGTCTTTTATAGATTGATACTGTTCGCTCCCCTAATCCTGAACTTCACCGTTTAAACAATGGAAACACTGTTTTACTTAAGTTTGGGAGGGATCTTTTTGTATATATATATATTTTTGATTTGCTTTTCCTTTTGTAAAAAACAAAATGAAAAAAAAGAGGACTGTCGACAATTTTGACCCTCTTGGTGTAGCATGACAGTGAGGGCACTGTCAAGTTTAAGTTTGGGGGTGTGCTCGGTAAGCTTTCTGCCTTCGCATTCATGTGTATATTTTGCATTTGCATACTTATTAAAAAATGATAAAAATCGAAAAATTTTACAAAAATATAAAAACTTTGTCAAGTTATCCAATAGGGTAACTTAGATTTTTATTCCGAAAGTTTAGTTGATATGTTAGAAATAACTAAATTTTAGGCTTAGAAATTGAAAACCCTAAAAATAACTCTCCTTCTGTTGAACCTTGGTAAATATACGTCCTTACAGTTTTTTTTAAAAGTAGGTAATCTTGAGTTCAGTTCTTGAATTAAGTCGAGATGAAGGGAAAGTATTGAAAGCTTTATTGAAGGATAAATCTGAAAAACAGTTCCTATTCTTGAGTCCAAATTCAGAAAGTATATACCCTACAAATCGCACTTACACGCACCTTAAAACTTGGGATAGTATAGGATACCTAGAAATACTCTTGCCTGAAAACCTAATATAAAAGAAAAAACGGTATTTAAAGCTAACCACCAAAAGAGCATCATTGAAAAATATATCCGGTCTTGAAAAAGAAAAATAAAGAAAAAAAGAAGAAAAAAAAGAATAAAGTCGAGACCTGAAAACTGCTATTTACGCTTTAAACTCACACATTCAGTAATCGGCTATTAGTGCCTCAAGAAGCATTAGTAGTCACATGAAAGGTGTGTGAACAAATCCGTCAATCATTAATGAAAAGAAGTAGTATTAGGTATTAGGGCAAGAGTACTATAGCTTGAATTGAATTCTTGAGTGTAGGGATGAAAATTCACACACACGTAGGGGTATACGATCGATATTTGGAGGAAAGATATGAATAAAGAATAAGACTTATATTTTCTGTAAAGTTGATAAAAATTCTGGATTGGAGACTGAGCTTTAGAAGGAAAACTCAGGAGAAACCGAGATCTTTCTAAACTGTAAAAACATATAGGATCTGGAGTTGAATAAATAGGAGGTGTGAAAAATAAAGGTTGAATATTTCTAATTTAGAATGATAGAATTTCTAATTTAAATACTAAACTGTAGAAGTAGAATCAAGCTTAACTTATGAAACTAGCTTGACGGGATTTTGTGGGTAGTATCCGCTGAAAACCCTCGGTAGACAACACTCCTCCTACTAGGGACACCTAAAGATTTAACGGCTTGTTGCACGAGCTCAGTGCAATCGCGTTCCCTGCGAAAGTGAGATTAGGACTTTTTATGAATAATTAGTTTTGCTCGGGACAAGCAAAAGTTAAGTTTGGGAGTATTTGTTCATACCAGAATATTGCATTTAATACCGTCCATTTTTTTGCTCGTTTGTATATAGGCAGGTGCTTTTGATCCGTATTTACTACATATTTACAGGTTACAGATTCCTAGTCCAAAATGACGCAAATCATACAAAAT
This sequence comes from Agapanthus africanus, assembly GCA_030015575.1. Classification (NCBI taxonomy): domain Eukaryota; kingdom Viridiplantae; phylum Streptophyta; class Magnoliopsida; order Asparagales; family Amaryllidaceae; genus Agapanthus; species Agapanthus africanus. Next base: position 316,998,754 of record CM057338.1, on the reverse strand, counting down.
CTCTATAATTACGCCAAAATCCAAAACATCTGCCACAAATAGATAAAAGCCGGGTTCCGGTCATCTGTATCCGTCCAGTGCCGCTTACCAGTTCAAGAGACAAGACAAATAACAGTGGTCATTCGTGTCTCGGACAAACACAGAGTACGAGTGGGGCAGCACAAGATTCAATGGGTGCGCGGAGCTCGAGGGAGATAAAGATCATATGAATTAAAAGTGAAGCCCATTTGGACTGTTGAAAATCTGAAGAAATATTGAAAGCATTTTGCAATTTAGGACCTGTAAAACAGAAGAATAAAGCAATGTGGAGAAGCCTTAGAAAAATCACCCCAAGATCCCCCTAAAGAGCCGCGGAACAGCGGCCAATATGGCCATTATGCGGCGGTTCCGCGGCCGAGTTGACTCGGTGCCAGAAGATACTTTTGGGGTGTTTTGGTAATTTCATTTGGGTTCAGAATTTGGCTCTAGGGTTTCAGCTCTCTGCCTATAAATACTCCAGTTTTGAGCCATTGTAGGGATGCTTCTTTTTTAGTTAGAATTAGTGTAGTTTAGTTTGTATCTTCTTCTTCTTCATCATCTATTCTCCATTAAAATGTAGTGAGAGCTCTTGAGTGGAAAATCAATGAAGATGAGAGTTTTTATTTAATTTGTATCTTTTATTTTTCTTGTATTGTAATTTCATTTCTTGTCTTGTAATTTTAATATTTGGTGTAATTTTATTTCTTATTGTTAAGTAGTTGTTGTTATTTCTTATTTTATTTTCCTTTTCTTCTTATCCGCATTTTCAAGCCATGATACTCGACGAAGTCCCTTGCTAAGGTGAGGGCCCAAGTAGTTAGCTTGCTACCATGTTGTAAAACCGTATTTTTCCTTTCTTTCTTTTCTTCTTTTCTTGTTTTCTTTTCCTTTTAAATGTGTGAATAATTTCCACACTTGTTAGGAGCTAAGAAAGATTAGTATGAGGGACAGAAAACACCCTTGTATGAACCTAGACCAAATAAACACAACCCCCTCCCTTAGACGTGCTATACGTGACATATAGCCGCGACCTAAGTTGAGAAAACCTTTATGCACACTACAACGTGATATGTAGTTGTGACCAAATTGGATACATGATTGCATATATTTGGCCGATGGTTGGAAATAAGCGTATGTAGTGAAAGGACAAGGGGCACTCGGAATGGATTTAGCGTTGAAAAGCTTTCTTAAACTCGCAAATCCCATTTTTATGTCCTCCTAATCGCTGCTACTTTCAATTATCCTAACATCATTTTAAGACTGGCAAAAGAAAAGTACAAGACTAATCCTAACTCTATTAACCAATCTTAACCCTAAAAAGCTTACTTGAACATACATACAAACACTTAGGATAGATTTGGACCAACACATATACATATTCTTTATTGACTCGTCTAAGATAAGAACGGACATACTACCATCTCCCTGTAGATCGACCCGTGCTCAACCGGCTAGCTGCAAAGTGACACCGTCTTGATTACGGTAAGTAGAACAAATAAGACAAGTTAGAACGCACGTTTCTACGACAATTGGATATCTAGGTTCCATCATCTAAAAGGATGGAGAGATCGATAGCGATGTCAACCAAAGGATCCAGGCTGGTTGGTTGAAATAAAGGAGTGCAACAGGGATTTTGTGCGATCATAACTTTCCGTTAATGTTGAAAAGGAATTTTTATCGGAGAGCTATTCGGCCTGCCTTATTATATGGTACGGAACGCTGGGCTTCTAACAAGCATCATACACAGAAGATGCACGTAGCGGAGAAGTGCATGCTTCGTTGGATGTGTGGTAACACCAGAAAAGATAAGGTACGAAATGAGGATATTAGTGCAAAAGTTGGTGTAGCACCTGTGGAAGAGAAGATGCGGGAAAACCGGCTAAGATAGTTTTGTCATATGCGACGCAGACCTATGTAAGTATCGGTTCGACGAATGGATACTCTCAATATAGGCAATTGTAACATTTCTGAATTTCGAAAGTTTATTTTATAATTTAAATAGAGATATAATGATACCAATTATTGAATTTGGTTTTCATAATTTGGTATATATAGAATTTCGAAAGTTTATTAAAATGATACCAATTATTGAATTGGGTGTTCATAATTTGGTATATATAGATGCCTATAAAAATTGTTATGATAAAACTAATACTTTCTTTTATAATTAATCCATTTTTGGAATGACAAACATTTTTGAATATTAATGTTTTTCTTTTTTTTATTTTGGAGAGTGGGGGGAGGCATAGGAGAAGTCATGGGCTCACCATGCCTTGCCTCTCCTTTTCTTTCTTCTTCTCTCTCAAACTCTCACTTCCCCACTCTCACTCTCACTCTCCTTTTCTTTCTTCTTCTTCAAAATATCTCTCATTCTCTCTCAAATACTCAAAACCCAACTCCAAACTCCAAACCAACTTACAAGTTCATCTCCTCAAGCTTCTTCAACTTGAAGCCACTTCAAGACTTAAAGTAGGACCATCTTCAAATCCTCCGAGTAGAAGCCTTCGCTAAATGTTCAAGTGATATCCTACATGTCTTAGATCTCTTTTGGCCTCATTTCAAGGTGACAATCCCTCATTTCAAGTTATTGTTAAGAGTTTTGCATGAAAAACTATATCTTTTGCATAAAAATCACATTTTTATGGTTTAAATCTTACCAAAGATAGGGGTTTTGATGGTTACTTATAGCAGTAGTGTGTTAATGGAGTTTCTTGTTGATTTCTAACTTATTGTGGATAGTAGAGGATAGTATGATGCAAAAGTTTTGATTTTAAAGTGTTTGCAAAATTCCATATTTCGAACCAGCATTTTTCTTCTTCAGACGTCTGAACGTTGTTCTTCAGACGTCTGTCAATTTTCTGTTATTTATTCATATTTGTTCTTCAGACGTCTAGGCTTAAAGCATCAGATGTCTTCTTGTAACTGTGATGTTGTTCCTCAGACGTCTGAAAGTCCTTCTTCAGACGTCTGTCTATTTTCTGTCTCAATGAGACGTCTTCATTAGATGTCTGAACTTTGAGCTTTAGACATGTGACGCTCTTTTTATGGCCTGATTTCTTGATATTTTCGTCGTATTTCGTTTTCTCTGGTTTATATCGATATTGATGGGATTTCCTTACTGGTTTATGATTACGATTGGTTATAGGGTCGATTGCGGAGACTCCCGAGTCGACGAGAAAGGACAAGGCGGTTGTAAGTTTCGATTAGCTCGAACCACATTACTGTGAGTAGATTTGTATCTACGAGTGGGGATCGGGTGGATGGCGTATAGCACCCCTCTGAAACATATTTAAATTTATATGCTTATGATTCATGCCACATGTATTTAGATGTCCGTTAATTAGTAAAATTCACTAGTTTCGCTTTAGTAGGCTTTTCGTAAATACACTCGTACATTACTAGTAATTATCATGTGGCATAATCACAAATATGCATGCAACACTACACATTACAAGTAATTACCATGCCACATAGAACTTGTCATGCTTTACATATTATAGTGGGATTAACGTTATAGTAGGATTAATGATACGAATAGGACTTGCCATGTTTTACATGTTATAAAATGATCAACGTTTTATTTATGTACGCGACTAGATGTCCGTACTGATTATTAGGCGAGTACACGGCTGGAGATCCGTAACAGTCGTTGTGTGTGTACGTGACTAGATGTCCGTCCCGATTGTTGAGTGAGTGCGTCGACGAGATGTCCACACCAGTCGCTATGTGTGTACGTAGACTAGATGTCCGTACTAACTGTTATGTGTGTGCGTGGACTAGAGCTCCATACTGGCTATTATTGAACGCATTATATTATTATCATAACAATTAAGATTTTTGAAAATGAAGTTATAATTGATTACTTGGATTATTTGGTTGTCATTGTACGAGGTGGGATTCTGTACTGGATGAGATGATGATGGTTGGCCAAATACGGCCTTTTATATTATTGACTCGCGGACTTTTATTGTTCACCCTGATCGGGAGATTATGAAAATATAAAGGTTTTATCCATTTCCAAATAACCAATCATTTCATGTTTTACAAGCGATAATGCCAAGGATATGCTGCTTGAAATTCAAAAGGATATCTATATATATTTTAAAATATCGCAGCCTGCTTATTTTCAAACAACGTTTCGTTATATATATATATATATATATATATATATATATATATATATATATATATATATATCGGATTATTCGGAAGTATTTATCTATCTACTATATTCGTTCACGTTACGCTTGCTTTAGATGTTATTCGTCCGCGTTATGTTTACTTTATCGATTATGCTACGCTTATGTTAATAGTTCGCGCTTTGTTTATCTTATTGATTTGTGCTACACTTATACTATCCATTGCGCTATGTTTATCGGTTAGCGCTATGTTTATTTTACTAGCTTGCACTCTGTTATGCTACCCGTATGTATTATGCTTATTTCACACAGACTAAAAGGGTAAGATTTAAACGAGATTTATATTATTATAGAAAATGATATGATGTCACGGCCCATTTTCCAGTAGACGGAAACAGTGACGTGGTAAGCCCGCAACGTATTTACTATAAGAATACGTTAAGCGTCTATAAGCAACATAAAAATGACACAAGAATAGACAAGTGAAAATAAAATCCTATCACTTTATATATTTACATTCTCAACTTTATAGAGTTTAACCGATACAAGAAGTCTGAACATAAAAAGAAAGTGTTTAAATATGTAACTTGCTGAAAAAGAAAAGTGGGAAAGAAAACTAATGATTTGCTTCTGGTATGAACTGGTTGTAATTCTTTGCGACCACTTCCACCTTTTTTTATTCTAAATCACCTGACGAACATTCTACAAAATAAAAGATAGATGAAATGCCCGTCAGCGAACTTACGCTTGGTAAGTCATAATAGAGATGTGTAATATATAAATTGAGTGTAAAATAACATGTAATATAGTATAAATGGAAACTGTAATATGTGAACAAGTATGGTAATGTATATGGCAACTATGTCAGCATGACAAACAGGTATAACATGGTCATGGAGTGTAGGTATAGTGAATATGAAGTGGATGTCCATGTCCTAAGGGGTCTCTACAAGGTAATATATCTTAACGTCAGTTCAAGTGTGAATATCAACCAATCTCAAGAGTATTCTCGAACCCAAGGTTATCGTCCAGGGGTAAGCAATCACGGGCCCAAAATAGCGGGACTTCAATTGTTATTGAAGTGTTCCAAACCCAACAAGCTATCATCCAGAAGCTTGGAAACACGGGCCCTCATTCATGAATTTGTGATGTGCCGTTTCAGCCTGGTACCATAGCAATATTATTTGTACCGTTTCAGCCCGGTACCACAGCAACGTTATTTTAATAATAGGACTCCTGAGATTCCGTTGGATTCATACTCAAACTACCCCAACACCCCGCGTATATTAGTCTGTGATTAAAGTTATAAGTCTTGCCCAAATCCATGAATACATAAGAGAGTGCAATTCAAGTATCGAGTCAATTGTTCATGTATTCATGTCAAGTGTTCATGTCAAGTCATTACGTATTCATGGTTCGGGTCAAGTCGAGTCAAGTATACATATTGGGTTCAAGTATTCATGATTAAGTCGTGTCAAGATTAAGTCAATTCTAGCATGTAATGGTTTAATCACAAGTCATATAGATAAAAATAGATAGGCAATCATAGAACATAATATGAGATAAGTATACAAGTAACGTCCAAAAATAATGTTGTAAATATGTGATATATACGACTAGTTAATCAAGTCAATTGAAGTCGGAAATATAAACGAAAACACAGCCTTAAGTGTTATGCACCTGTGAGTTCCAGTCTCGATTAAATACGATTACCAGTTTGGGAGATATATGTTTTCGTATCGTCGCGCAAAACAGATCAGAATTTGTTTGACACCGCCATACATTTTTAAAACGCGGTTTGAGTTAATTTATATCGGGTTTAGGTTACAAAAATTATTAGAAAATTGTAGGTCTTTCATAGTACATATCCAAAACACTAAGATTCGCGCGATTTGGATTTCTGAAGCTCTAGTTATGATCGTTTTAATATCAGCGTTTAAAACAGAAATTCAGATGTCTGTACAGCAACTATATGTTATATTGCAAAACCTATATCGATTTGTTTCATGCGTTTATAAGTAATCTAATATATAGGAAATTATAGCTCTATTAATTATGCATCCACACATCTAAATTTTGTCACGAACAGACATCGGGTGTTCGACTTATGTCCTATTTAAAAACAATGTGCGAATCGGGACAGATTCTGTCCAGATTCGTCGTTTAATATTGTAACGCGGTTTTTTATATTTTAAGTTCGTTTTTAGTAAAATCTTAAAACTAAGAAAATATAGATATTTCGATGTAAATGTCCAAAACACCTGAGTTTGCTCAATTTGGACATCGGTTGACCGAGTTATGTGTCTTAGAAATTGATTGATTAAAACTATTTTCAGATTTCAGAAAAAAAACAGTGACTAAAAATGTCATAAGTTCAAAACCGTTCTTCGGTTCGATATAAAAAAAAATTCATTGTAGATCTGAAATTCTATATATTATTTATCCTAATTTTCCTAGGATTTCCATATGTGAAAATTAATTTTTTAAAATTATTTTAAGGACAAAAGTTATCTAGGACCGTATTTAAAGATGACAAAACTACAGGATTTATTTGCAGCTTCGTTTTTCTCTTTTATATAAAAAATTTAAACAATTATAAAATAAATGGCACATGCAATATATATTTCAAATTGAATCCCTTAATGTCAATATCTGGATCATGAATTTCGACAAGGTCCTATACCAGAAAAGTCCTAATTTCAAGAGAGTTTATGTTAAGTTGTGTTATCACGCATCGTTTATTTATATTCAGTCTATGATATTCCTAGTTAACGTAAAAGTAAACCTATGACATGGAGGCATTTTTATTCTATAAGAAAACAATGAATAAATATGAAGATTAAGTATAAACAAACAATATTTTAAAAATATATATATGCAACTATATTCATTTATATATATGTGTGTGTGTTTATGCATTCGATTAAGTACCATGGTCAAGAAAATGAAATCATGTAGAAGACACAATAACATAGTGAAAGAGATGGAGAGGGAGAAAAGGGACTTACAGGTTGTGTGAGTCGGTATAACAACCGGCTCACCGTTTTGATAAAATGCTCAATCAAGATTTTGAACCTTGATAGAACCAGTGCTTCTCCAAGCTCGAGGGAAATGATATTTTTTATTATTATTATTTTTAGAATTGATCAAAACAAAATGGCTAAGGTGGGATGAAGAAATGATTGAGAGATATTTTTATTAAAAGAAAATTGAAACTCTTCATAATAATTTTACTTAAATATAATTTATAACCATCCTAATTATGTTGGGAGTTAAAAGGAATATGAAATGAAAGGTCATTTGCAGGTTATGAGAGAGATTTAAAAAAAATAAATAAAAATAATTGCTAGTCCCAAGGTTCGAACATGTGGCTTATGGAATAACAATGCAAGAACTTAACCAATAAGCTACAAGTTTGTTCATATACATATTTAACAAGAATTAAATATATGTTGTTACTTAAAAAGAAAGTAGGCTTTTGGGCTCATAGTTTTATAAAAGAAATGAAAATGAGATTGGATTTGGGTTATGGGCTGGGTCAGGTCTTGTATTTAATTTGAAATAAATTAAGATTTAGTTTAATGAAATGGGTTTGAGAAAAATAGATAGAATGATAAAATAATATATTTAATAGAAAACAAAATATACGGAAAAATACTAAAAATAAATAAATACAATATTTTACTAAAGAAAGAAAACACGAAGGTATAGTAATATTGGGGTCGTTACATATCAATCCTAAGAGATTGAGAATATATAAAAGAGAATTATAGTGTGAAATGATAGTTTCGAACACGGTGGATATGGCCGGGATTATGTGATCAATCTGTGAGCGATTGAGGTTATGATAATTTCGAACACGGTGGATATGGCCGGGGTTCTGTGATCAATCCGTGAGTGATTGAGGATATGTGTGATCAATCCGTAGGCGATTGAGAATATATATATATATATATATATATATATATATATATATATATATATATATATTGTGATCAATCCATGAGTGATTGAGATGAGAAGGCACGAGATGTCTTGATGGAGATCGAAGGGTTGATATAGATACCCTGCCGAGAATGAGATGTATTATGCTTTATAGCAGCCGAACAAAACTGGTCCAAAAGACAGTACCTGAAATATTATTTTCACATATCGATGTATATTAAAGAGGTTTTCAAAAGAGATATAGTCGTACTATTTTTTCACGTGTCTATGATTGACACAAAAATCTTTCAAAAAAATAAAACCCTTTAAATCTTTTTCAAAGACGTGACATATACTTTAAATGTGTTAAAGTTATTTTTAAAGTAGAGTAGAGCTTTAAAATTAGAGAAGAGTTAGAGAAGTGATGAGTTTTTTTACACATGGGCTTTTAATGATAAATGGGTTCCAACAATAAAACTCAAGCCTTGTTGAAATGTGACCATTTTATATTTTATACTCATGTGTTTCTTTTGTTGTTTCCAATGTGGGACTATTTTTAAAATCTTATCATTTGGTTTTTTTTACTTCCAACACCCCCTCTCATGTGCAATCATCACTTTTTTTTCTTTTTGATATGGTTGTCACGTGGAAAGTATCACACTTGATAGTATTATCGAGTCGAGTTTGGATCGAGCTATTGGATCTGATACCATATTAGAGTTTAAAGTTTATTTAAAGTTGAGAAAATGATGGGCTTTTACACATGAGCTTTTAATGATAAGTGGGTTTCAACAATAAGACTCAAGTCTTGTTGAGGTGTGACCCATTTTATATTTTATACACGTGTATTTCATTTGTTGTTTCCAATGTGAAACTATCTTTAAAGTCCTATCATTTGGTTTTTTACTTTCAACGAAACGAAATGCTTATATTACTTCATAAATTAACGTCCGCTACTTATGCCGTGATAGGCGCACCATATAGCTATTTTGAAAGGATTTTACATACATATATATTTCGGCTACTTTTATATAATTACGCATGGATACGTGCTACATATGTATTATACCTTTAATTGTGTTTATGTTTGGTCGTGTGCTATAGATATTGCACTATGACTACGGTGAGGGTGATTTGATACCGTTGTGTGTATGTGTATGCAATTGAGTTATTGATGAATGATGATGATTATCGTTTCATTTCGCATTTATGCGTATTACATTCGTGACTTGTATACTTTCATATGCTTATAGTTGTGTTATGCTCATACCGGGCGAGATATAGAATTATTCTTGATGACATGATAACCACACATATTAAATACTTCACATGCTAGGATAGCGGTACACGAGTTGTCAGGACCCGGTTCTTGCTTACGGAACAAAGTTCCATGCCAAGTGTCATGCCAAGGAGCGGGGGCCACCTCCTGAATCCATAGGGGCCACCTTTTGAGTCCGTGGGGCCCACTATAGAACAATGGGAAATCTTCGGAATACATTCCGAATGAGGGCAGATCTGTACTATAAATGGAATAATATCACTCTTCAATACAGAAGCGCCTTTTAAGTGAACCGGCACTACAGGAGCTTGAGAACTCCGTAGTTAAGCATACTCGGGCCAGGGAAATCCTAGGATGGGTAAGCTCTTGGAAAGTGGCCCTAGTCGGGCCCGGTTCGCTCAGAAGGACAAAACCGTGCGGGTTTGGCCATAGCGGACAATACTCTCTGTATTGAGGATGGGGCGTGACAGAATGGTATCAGAACTAGTCTCTCAATAGTAGGTCTGTGGTTCGAGGACGAACCATTGTTCAAAAGTGGGGAGGATGTCGGGACCCGGTTCTTACTCACAGAACAAAGGGTCATGCCAAGGGGCGAGGGCCACCTCTTGAATATGTGGGGGCCACATCTTGAGTCCGTGGGACCCACTATAGAACAATAGGGAATGTTTGGAATACATTCCGAATAAGGGCATATCTGTACTATAAATAGAATGATAATGATACCACTATTCAATGCAAAGGCGCTTTCTAAGTGAACCGGCACTACAGGAGCTTGAGAACTCCGTAGTTAAGAGTGCTCGGGCCCAGGAAGTCCTGGGATAGGTGACCTCCTGGGAAGTGGCCCTCTCGTCGGGTCCAGTTCGCTTCGAAATACAAAACCGTGCGGGTTTGGCTAGAGCGGACAATACTCTCTGTATTGGGGGTAGGACGTGACACGAGTTGTATATGAGGGGTTATTATTATTATTGTTGTTCATCGCTCGAACTTTAGTTTCGATGTATGCTTATTTACCCTCCTTGCTGTACATGTTTATCATGCTTAGTTGTTTCACCGCTTATCCATGCGAATTTTATTTTGTTATGCAAATTCTATTCATGAGTTGGCAACTCAGCTCGTTGTGCCATAGTTCTTGCAGGTTTGATCAGAGCGGACAATACTCTCTGTATTGAGGGTGGGACGTGACACGAGTTGTACATGAGGGGCTATTTTTATTATTGTTGTTCATCGCTCGAACTCTAGTTTCGATGCATGCTTATTTACCCTCCTGGCCAAACCGTGCAGGTTTGGCCAGAGCGGACAATAATCTCTTTACTGGGGGTGGGACGTGACACGAGTTGTACATGAGGGGTTATTTTTATTATTGTTGTTCATCGCTCGAACTCTAGTTTTTATGCATGCTTATTTGCCTTCCTTGCAGTACATGTTTATCATGCTTAGTTGTTTCACCGCTTATCCATGCCACTTTTATTTTGTTATACGAATTCTACTCATGAGTGGGCAACTCAGCCTGTTGTGCCATAGTTCTTGCAGGTTTGAGCGCTTGAATCAGTACCGGCCTTCGTTGGCATATTTCCTTTCTTGTGGGCGTGGTTGCATTTTTATTTTGAGTTAAGTGGGTTAGAATTCATTTCGGCATTTGTCTTGCATTGATTATTGTACTTAGAAGTACTCCATCAACCAAGTCTAATGTATTGACTGTGACCTTCAATGTTATATTGTTGTTGTAGTCGAACTTGTGTGGAGTCTAATTGACTTTATGTATATATAGTGTTATTTGCTTCCCGTTTGTTGAACTTCGCCTTTTGGCATCTGTTTACACCGGTTTAAATTTCGTTTACAGATATGTGTGAAAGCAGGCTCATTCATATACGCGTGTGGAGGGTTAGTGCATGACACGAGCACATCAGTGACATTTGCGCTTAGCAAAAATCCCTAAGGGTAAAGTGCACGTGCGCACATGTATGTTGCACGTATATTTCAACAATACGATCAGAGGAAGAAAAGGTGTTAGAAATGAAGCACTCGGTGATCAGCGATAAAGGGAAAGCATTTAAATAAACATTTTATGCTATAGGAAATAAATCACTAAACACGGGATCAAAAGTACAAGAGCTTACAAAATTACGAATAAAGTTTTTTAAACCCTCTCAGCCTTTTCCACCATGTCGAAACGGCGATCTTCGCGAGGAGTTGCTCCCCATCGTTTAGCGCCATGCCCATCGGCGAAGGCAGACATGATGGCCCGTTGAGCTCGTATCTGGCTCGGCAGCTGAACAGAACGATCCCTCAGAGGCTTGGTAATCAAAAGTGCCTCATGAAAGCACTCGATCTTGTCCTCCGCTGTGTTGAGTATCGTCGAAGTCATCTCCGCTGGATGAGAGGGAATGTCATCGAGCACGAACAGGAAGATCATCTGGAGCCAAATGGAGCCGATAGGGAGAAGAGATCCTCTACGAGTCAAGATCTCGTACAGCACCGTATCACATTGGTCATCCGTGAGAGCGGGATTCACCAAAGACCCCGAGATACAAAGCGAGGAACAATTTCCTCAATAGGCATCTCTCATGGCTGCCGATTAGCATGCGGACGATTGCAAGCCATAACTCTTCACTGTTAATCTCTATGTGCAAAGCACAGAAGTGTTCATTATATAAGAGCTAAGCTCTTAGATGGCACCGCACGTGCTTCTCACGCGGACGCCAATGTGCAAAATATAGAAATACCCATCTTAAGAATTAAATTCTTAAGTGTCGCCCACGTGTACAAAACGTGAGCGCCAACGCCCAGGTAGAATTAAATTCTACAATACTCTCTGTTAAATAGAGTCGTTGGATTAAAGATCCAACGGAGATGATAAATCATCAAGATATAGAATCAAATTCTATTAGGAGAAAATATCTCCCATATCTTTCTAAATAAGAAAGATACTCTCGGTTGGATCAAAAATCCAATTGTAGAATAAAATTCTATTCTGGAATTATTCTCTCAATCTTTCTAAATAAGAAAGATTGCTCTCTGTAAAATAGAGAACCGCTGGATTAAAAAATCCAATGGTGATTAAAAATCACCGTTTTACAAAATAAATTTTGTATAGGGAAAATATTTCCCCAATCTCGTTAAAAACCAAAAATCATATTCTGTAAAAAAAACAGAAGTTCTTGGATCAAAGGTCCAATGGTGGGAAAAAATTCCAAAATAAATTTTGAGACCAATTAAATCAATTGGAATCTATCAATGGGAGATTTTATCAAAACTAATCAACAATTTGCCTTACCTATATAAAGAACCTGAGACTTCAAGTCTCACACACATAGAGAGAACCATGGAGGAGAGGAGAAAAAAAAAGAAGGAGACAGATATGCACAGAGAGAAGGAGATAGAATGAACCACCGAAAAGCTTCTACAAAATACATCGAGCTCTTGAGAGAACAGAGAATTTAATTCTCAAAGAAAGAATACTTTCCTCTTCAAAACCCTAGGTAAAGAAAAGAGATCAAAATATCTCTATCATATCTAAGAGTTTAATCCTTCTTAAAGAACTTAGTTCTTTCTCTGAATCTGAGATCCACAAGGCAAATCTCCCACAAGTTAAGAATTTAATTCTCATCAGGAAGAGCTTGTTCTTGAGAATTAAAAATTCAGGGAAGAACAAATTTTAAACGGAGTCCATGATGCTTAAAGAACTCAATTCCTTCATATCGAGAACTTGGTTCTTTAAAAAAAAACTCAACCTAAAATCCTCAAGTATAATAATTTTAGCGAGCGTTAATGGTCAAAGCGCCAGTGATAGAGGCTTAACCTCTATGAAAATATCAACAGAGATTTAAATCTATAAAAATGGTAAAAGGAAAAAAAACTAGCGACTCAAGTGCTTCCCATGTGGGCGCCCCTCGTAACAGCGCCTAGCGCCTCACGTAAAAAGCACGTGAACGCCCAAAACAGAAGGCCAGCACCGCACGTCCTCATGACGTGGGCGCTGAACAAAAGTGCATAGCACTCCATAAACAGTCAAAATGACTGAGTGCTCAGCACTCATTAGATGGCACCCATGACTGAATGCTTCACATATCATATATGTGAGTGTCAGAGGTCAAATAAGCGCTCAACACTTTAGCATAAAAGAAAATGGCTGAACAAACAGAGCCCAAATAAGTGCCTAGCACTTTTGAATAAAAGAAAAGACTAAGTGGGCCAAGCCTCCAAATTGGCTAGATCTCTGAAGTTATTCCTGCAGCTAAGCCCAAATGCTCTGTTGTTGGATCCGAGATAAAAATGAACCCTGAAATTCCGCTAAGTTGATCTTAGTCCCAAATTGGACTAACGTTTCCTTATTCAAAAACAAATTGAGCCCCAAATGCTCATATATATTTAAGTTGATCTTAATCTCAGAGTAGATTAACGGTTCTTAAATGAAACCAAGTCCAAATCTAAAATATACGGATTTGGACTAACTTACGTCCTACGGGCGACGACATAAATTAGTCTCCGTATACAATCCACGGGCAACCAAAACCAAAACAAACATACACACGATACGAAGTGAACTGCCGGAGCAGGAAAAAGTGGTTATCGCAAAGCGGTAACGTAATTAACTGCAGAGGTTTGCACCTGTAGGGAAAAGCGTCCCCACAATCAAAACCCCCTTATAAAACAAGGGGGAATCTAATGAAATCCGCTACAACGGCCGCATCCGTCCAAACCTCCGATATATGGTGCCATAAATCAACTTGGTATTTTCGGAGAGGTGGACGGATAAATCTAAATAGTATCTGCCCCCAAATTCAGGCAAGATGATCCATCCTAGGTTCGTCTCTGTTTTCGGCGGTAAATAGATTCTGGCACGCCCAGTGAGACATTTTTCTCTTTCCACTCTACACTTCGTGTGTCGTGTTTCGCGAACAAAATCACGGCTCGTTATGGTTGCCTTTGGATTTGAGGTACTAAAATTTGGTGTCTTGTTCCTGTGCAGAAGGAGAAGAAAGTCAATGGTTTCCAACTGCACAACTTGCAATAGCAACTCTCGCTCTGTCCCAACTGGAGGAGTGACCTAAGGGCCCAACGCGGCCTCCATCTTTTCGATGCCGGTGGGGTAAGTAACGCAAGCTACTACTGGACTATTCTATGGGACCATGTTCCCACCGATGGGTGTTGGTGCCTCGGCGCCGCAGGAAGAACTCCCAAAAAGTCGGTCTTTGATCGACTGGTAACCACAATGGCCCCTCTCAACAGGCCGTCCAAATCCGATGTCTCAGTCTTCGACAGGCTGAGCCGAAGCTCAGACATCTCAGTCTTCAACAGACTGAGAAAGAACCAAAACGGGCCCATAATGATGCTCGTGATATCTGAAAGGGGCTACCCTAAAACGGATAGCCCTCCCAACTCCTCCTGCAGGTGAAGTCATCAAAGGTGTTTCCCCTACCAGAAAGCCGGTCTTCGAAAAATTGCCTGATCATCCTCAAACTCTGCCAAGGACGTCGGTCTTCAACAGGATGGCACCAACAGCAGCTCCTCACCAAATCCGGGGCACAACGAAGCCGCTTCCAAAACTAAGGCGGTCCCGTCTGCAAGACACACTCGACGTCGCCACTGGCGCCGAGTGAGAAAAGCTGGGGGCAACTCCCCCTCTGGACGTACTCCACCAGCTCCAACGGTAGAAGTTGACGCTGATGTTCCAACCGGGAACAGTTTTGATCTGCTCTAGAGGGTACGCAAGAACTCTCCAACGGCGGTGCTAAAGAAATCGCCCCCGCCTGCAGAAGCCACAGTGCATACAAAGACGGAGCGCCCCCATCAAAAGTTCTCCTCCCAAATTCATAAAGTCTGACGGAAAGTCCAAGACTCTGTGATCAGCAAAGATTACTCTCGTCGACCGAAGAAATTGAAGTCTCGGCAAGAGGAAGACCATCCCTCCACCATACAATGAGGGACTTCTTTCACACGGGTGCCTGTTACAACGGCTCCTTCAAGTTCGACCTCCCACAAAAGGAGGAGGCCGGAGAAAATCCCACCGCCTGCAGTAAATTCCAAAGGCGATGGACCCAAACGCCCCAAGGCTGGGGGCATGATCGTGCATACGGTTTACATGGCTTCTGGAAAAGAAGAAAGTCGTGCTTCCATAGGTCATCGACCCTAAACTCGGTCGTTGACAAAAGCTCAGGAGCAACAACAAAAGCTCCAGGAGATGCTGACCAAAATGGCAGCACTTACCGGACAGAAAGAAAGCCCGGATACAACAGCCAAACAGCGCCAGGAGCAGGAGACCGATACAGAGTTCCTGCGAAGGGTGCTTGAAAGAAAGGACAAGGAAGCCGCAAAGCAGGCTGCTAACATAAAGCAGATGGCTCTCTTGTTCCTGGACATGGTTGAAATGATGATCCAGCCAGAACCCCCAGCCGAGGATCCGCCGATAATTATCGAGGATGACAGAGGGGAAATATCAAACCCTCTTCCAGACTTATCATTGGCCAAGGAGAAAACGATCTCCAAGGCTGCCCTTGATGATTACATCACTCAACAAATACGAGCTCATCAAGCAAATGAAGCAGCCAGCCAAACTGTCAGAACTGGGTGACCATAACCAAGCTGGTATGTCTAAATCAAGTACCCGCCGGGATATACGATCCCCAAGTTCCATATGTATAAGGGGATAGGCAACCCACACCAGCACGTTGCGCAGTTCAGAGCTCTGTGCGGCAACACTGGAGTCGACGACAAACTGTTTCTTCGCCAGTTCATTGGTAGCCTGTCGGAGACGGCCTTTGAATGGTACTCGGAGCTCCCAAATGACTTCGTAAAGACATTCACAGAGATGGAGCTGATGTTCACACGGCGGTTCGCCAGTGCTAGCGAGGGCACTCCAATCACGGCATTAATCAATGCCATAGTGAAGCTAAGAGAGACCTGGGTCCAATATACGATCCGGTGGCGGAACCTATGGTCAAAGTGCGAACAACGCATCGAAGAATCCCCCGCCGTGGGCATGTTCATCAGGACCCTGGATCCGCAAATGACTGTGTCCCAGTTCATGACGTTTTTCAAGCCGATGACCTTCCAGGCTCTAATTGATAAACTGGCCCAAATGGACCAGATGGATCATAGACCTTCCTCCTCAAGTAAGGACCCTCGAAATCCCAAGGATAAAGGGAAAGCGGCCTTCGTCGCCAACACTCAACGACAACCGAGCGACCCAAAACCGGTGGTTCGCCAAAACAATGCACATCCATGCCTATCCCTGGAGATTGTAATTTTGTCTCGGGCCAAGTGTTGAACGTTCATGCAAATATCCTTTAGCACTTTCACGTTGAGAAGGTTGACGGAGGATCCGTTGTCAACAAGAATTTTCCCTATTTTGATGTCATGGCGGTACCCAGTGACGTATAATGGGCGGTTATGCTCGCGCGTACCGAGAAGGAGATCTTCATCGCTGAATGTAATATCAGCTGTGTGAATCTCTGCCAGCCCGTCTTTCATATTCTCTTCTGTGAGGAAAGCTTGGAACTGATCGGGCTCTTGTAATACCTTGATCAGAGACTCTCGTGTCTCTTTGGACAAGAGGAAAGCATCTAATATACTCAACTGTGAGGGTATTTTCCTCAGATGTGCTAAAACATTGTAATCCACCTTGCTTTTCTTAGGCGGGGCCCTGGCTGCGAGCTCTTTGACAACTCCATCATTAAGGGTAATTTCCTTAAGGATTTTTTCTTTCTTTTTATCTCTTTAGTTCGAACCTTTATTTGTAGGTCTAAGATTCTTCTCAGGCAGTGTGCGGTTACGAAGCTGAATGTTCTCACAGTTCTTCTCTTCCTCTTCTTTTTCGGAGGTGGAGTCCTTGAAAAGAGGGCTGGGGGTTATTTCATCCTCAGAATCGCTCCCGAAGGTAGGAACTTGAGGTTTTCCCTTTCCAAACTGGTATCAACCATATGACAGTTGCCAGTCGTTTTCTCACGCGCACTTGCCGTACTTTTTCGCTGTCGACGAGTTTCGCGTTTCATCCTCTTGAAGTGTTTTTGATGGGCAACATATCCTTGCCACACTTCTTGAAGGCACTGCATTCCTCGGTGGGGTGGGTAACCCTCTGATTATATAAGCAGTAGTTTGGATGTGAATCCTCTCTGTCGAGGCATATGACCCCGGGAGTGTTTCTTACGAGAGGTGGCAGCTTCATTCCCATGGATAGGGCTTTGGCGAACCGCTTCTCTGCTTTGATCCTGCTCTTATTTGTGGCATGTGTGCTTTGGTTCGGTTGGAGTACTTTACAACTCATCCTTGCCGCAGCTTTTTCATCCTGACGCTGACTCTTAGCCTTTTCGTATATGGCTGTTTCGTATTCTCGGTCAGCTTTTCTTTTTCGAAAGGCTTCGTTTAACAGCCTATTGATCGGGTCTTCTTGCAGTTCAGAGGATTTTAGCGCCGATTCTGCCCCCGGTTCTTCTGCGCTGTTTTCTGACGCTGAGAGAGCTTCTTCGCCATTTAACGACGAATGGGAGACCATATAGCAACTTGCTACATAGTCTTTAGTTTCTTCTGATGAGTCATTTCTCTCATCGTTGTCACTATCTTCATTCTCAAGAATATACTTGAGGAACTCTTCGAGTGTGACCGGTGTCCGCCACTTCTGGTTGTACTCCTCCAGCGTGTCAATGTACTTTTGTAGGTTTGTGGGCTTGTCGTCATACTCGGCAGGCTGCACAGGCTTCTTGGTCTTCTTCTTTTTCTTTGAAGATTTTGAAGACTTGACTTGGGAATTTTGCCCTTTGTCAACAACTTTCGGTATGGGACGCGGTTTCAACATCCCTTTGACAATTTCAGGTTCAAGTAGGCTTTTCCACCTGACTGCCGAACATGCCTATAGATCTTTCAGCATTCTTTTGGTTTTAGCTGAAAGAACGACTTTCCATGGAGTTCTTCCACGAGCGAGCGTGATGCCCCCGGCGCATCCACCTTTTTAGGAGTGTGCTTCTGTGGTAGGTTCACCCTCCAGTTTTTAAACAGTGCGAACTTCCCCTGTTGATACTGGTCATCGACCCAGTTCTTGAAGACGCAGCAATCCTCAATTGGGTGGCTCACCATTCTGTGATAGGAGCAGTATTTGGGGTTGTTGACGTCGCTGGGTTTGCGGTGGACGCCGTGGGTCTGGCAATATGATAAGTTTGTTATGCATTGCCAACTCAAAATTACAATCTCCCGAGAAAAAAGTCTGGCACGGTGCCGATTTTGCACTCGACAGACTTCAATCAATCCGTCTGCCAAGATACTACGCTGAGAGATTGAAAAGACTATTAAGATGCCCAGGTATACCCCTTGAACAAACTGCTCAGCAAACCCGATTCTACAAAAAGATTTAGGATATCCCTGAAACTCAACGAAAAATGCCCAACGGGAAGATGGAGACAACCGGGCTCGGATACGTTCGATCGGGAGCAGTTCCACAGTTGTCGCGTCATAAACAGCGCCAGAGAAGAGGAAAATGCTCTTCCAAATGGCCGTGACATTAAAACAGAGCGAAATCCCGCTCTAAGAATGTTAACTCCGTCGCTCGAAAAACAAATAGACAAGCTAATAGAAAAGGCTTGTCAAAAGAGTCGAGACAACCACAGCCGTGAAATGGCTATCTATGAAAAAGTCAGGACGCAGCGCCTCAATTAGCAACCTGCGGAGAAAGAAGGCTACAATGCCCTCTATCCCCAGCTCACTGTAAAATCCTGAAATAGAGGCAAAAACAGGACAAAGAGCGCAAACAACGTTCACAAACAATAAGGCAGATCTAAGAAGCCGTGCTATCAAGAAAAACTTGGTTGGAACCCGTCCTTTATAAAGAAGATGGGTCGGAAATACTCTTTCCCTCAAGACAAGACAAGGAAAATATTCAACCTTATCATAAAACACCAAATAATGACACTACCGGAGTCTCGGCACCCCGAAAAAATAAACGAAGTCCATCACCTGGATTATTGCTTCTACCATCGAGCCATAGGCCATCCCCTTGAAGACTGCTTCACCTTCAAAAACTGGGTCGAAGACCAATATCAACAAGACAGGTTCGCTTTATCCGACATCTGGAGGGTAACCCCACCGCAAAAGCATGAGCCAAAGAGGACCTATACCTTAAGGATAGGACCAGCTCAACATCAAGGATGGAAGCGAACCCGTACCTACCATGTGATAACACTCTCAAAGTAGGGAGGACATGAGACTGTAGATGACCCCTTCAAGTGCTTCGCAAGTGAAGATGAGGACGAGGTGATCTCAGAGTTTCCATCAGCAACAAAAGAGCTGGAAGACGGGATACAAATACGGCGGAAAACCTAAGGAAAATTGACTTAGGGACGGAAAATGATTCGAGACCGTCAGTGAGCTGCTATCTAAAAAATAGGTAGCTACGTTAAAAGACATGCTCATGTAGTATAAAAACTGCTTCGCATAGAACTATTCCGAAATGCCGGGTCTAGATCCAAAGGTAGCAGTACATAAACTGGCCATATCGCCGGACATAAAGCCAGTCAAACAGGCGCCAAGAAGAATGCGGCTCGAACTTGAGATGAGTATAAACGCTAAGGTCAAGAAACTAATCGACTCCGGCTTCATCCAAGAAGTTCAATATCCTGACTGGATTGCTAACATCGTTCTGGTGATAAAGAATGGGACGGTGCGTATCTGCGTGGACTTTTGGGACCTCAACAAAGCTTGCCTGAATGATGACTTCCCAGTGCATGTTACCGAGCTGATGATCGATAACACATCTACCAATGATGTCTTCTCCTTCATGGATGGATCTTCAGAATACAACCAAATAAAAATGCATCATGAAGACCAAAAACATACCGCCTTCCAGACTCCGCTGGGCATATTCTCCTACAAGGTGATGCCTTTCGGTTTAAAGAACACTGGCGCTACCTACCAGAGGGCCATGACGAAGATCTTCGATGACCTCATCCATGAGATTGTCGAATGCTACATCGACGACCTGGTGGTGAAGAGCAAGTCTTACGAAGAATATTGAGACCATCTAGACGTAGTGTTCCAACATCTTCGAAAGTATAATCTGAAAATGAATCCTCTGAAATGCGCGTTTAGAGTCTCCTCAGGAAAATTCCTAAGATTCATTATACGGCACTGGAGTATCGAAATCGATCCCTCAAAAATCAAGGTGGTTACGGAAATGCCTAACCAAGGACCCTCAAACAGTTGCGATCCATTCAAGGAAAGCTCGCATATATCCGGCGGTTCATAGCCAATCTCTCCGGAAAATACCGTCCCTACAGTTATCTGATGAAGAAAGGGACCTCGTTCGTCTGGGATCAAAAGTGTCAAAATGCACTACACGAAATCAAACAATATCTACAAAATCCGGCGGTATTGACTGCTCCAGTTAAGGGAAAACCTCTCATCCTATATACAACAGCCCTTAAAGGTTCTCTATGCGTGCTATGGGCACAAGAGAACGATCAAGGAAAAAATAGAGCTTTGTACTATTTGAGTCGAGTTCTCCTGGGGGTAGAAAACAACTACTCCCCCTTCGAAAAGCATTGCCTGGCATTGATCTTCGCGATAACGAAGCTCAGACATTACATCTTGGCACATAAGGTCCATCTCATATCAAAGGTGGATCCTCTCAAATATCTGATTTCAAGGGCCATATTACAAGAAGGCTTACCAAATGGGCCCTCCTCCTGATGGAGTTCTCGATAACGTATCGACCTCTCAAAGCAATGAAAGGCCAGACCATCGCAGATTTTCTCGCCGAGCATCCGATACCAGCCGACTCTTCCTTAAATTGTGAGTTGCCGGATGAACATGCATTCGACACAATCGAAGCAGAGAAGGAAGAAAATGATCCCCGATGGAAACTCTACTTCGATGGAGCATCTTCCATGAAGAGGCGAAAGCAAAACACCTCCATAATCAAAGCCGGGGTGGGCCTTATCTTCGTGACTCCATAAGGAGGGATATTGCGTTACGCCCTCTCCTTAACAGAGCCAAGGACTAATAACGAAGCTGGATATGAAACTTTGATAGCAGGTCTCGAGATCGCTGTCGACATGGGAATCAAAGACCTTCTCATATTTGGAGACTCCCAGCTAATCGTTAACCAAGTAAATGGCGACTATCAGACATGCAAGCCGGAGCTGATAAAGTATGGCGAAAAGGTGCAACAACTGTTGACACAAATCCCTTCCTATATCCTGAAGAATATACCGCGTGCGGAAAACAGCAAGGCGGATGTGTTGGCCAAATTGGTTAAGGAATTAGCCGACGAAAACCTCAATGACGTAAAGATCATTGTGCAAAGTCACAGGATCCTCGCGCCGACAGAAATATCTTCGGGAGACTTAACAGAGCCATCCGAAGGAAAAGAAACGACCGAACAAATAGCCCTTCAAATAGAGGATGAAGAAAAGGTCAAGGATTGGAGGGGAGTCTTCATAGACTACTTCAAATCCCAACGAACGCCTAAAAACACGTCTCAACATCAGCTCATGAAACGAGCTGTCTTTCGTTTTCGTCAATGATACACTATATAAGAGATCGTTCGACTGTCTGTGGCTAAGATGCCTGGGGCCGGATGAAGCAAAGAAAGCCGTCCAAGAAACTCACGACGGACTCTGTGGTTCTCACCAAGTCGGGCCAAAGATGAAGTTGAAGCTTAAAAGAATGGGTTACTATTGGTCCACAATGATTCAGGACTGCCTCGAATATGCGAAGCAGTGTCACTCGTGCCAAATCCACGGAGACTTCATTCGCCAACATCCAAATCCACTATATCCAACAGTAGCTAGTTGGCCGTTCGAAATGTGGGGAACCGATATAATTGGCCCCATTGAACCGGCGTCGTCCAAAAGACATCGGTTTATATTTTCAACGACTGACTATTTCTCTAAGTGGGCAGAAACAGTACCACTAAGGGAGGTGAATACGGAGAATATCTGTCACGCCCCGCTTCCCGGTATACAGAAAAGGGAACGCGACTGGTCCGCTACGTATATACTCAGAAGTACATACGCTAAGCGTATCTAAGCAATATAAAAGTAAATACACAAGTGACAAGGTATAATAAAAACAGCAACTTTTATTTATTAACATTCTTTTGTACAATGCATGAAAAGGAAATACAACTGAAATAAAACGATGCCTAAACAATGGCATAACAGGAAATGAAAAGTACTGAATGGAAAATGTACAATGTCTAGAGCTCGGGGTCTTCACAGAACTGGTCTAAGTCTTCAGCAGTAGGCTTGTTCTCTGACGGTTCCAAACCACCTGACGACATTCAAAGAAGAAAGAATAGAATGTCGTCAGCGAACAGATCGCTCGGTAAGTCCCAAAGATAAAAGAGAAATAGACAGAGAGTAGGAGAGAGAGGGGGTAGCTTTTAATGTTGTATTATATTGTTGTAATGTTGTATTAACGCTGTTGTTTGTAGCTTGGTACAGAAGAATGCCAGTGTATACGAGAGGGCTCTCTATATGTTAGAGACCAGGGCAAACGGAATATAGAGTACAAGGCTCCATTCGAAGGCCCGGAACAACGGCAATTGGATTCATGTTAGGTGTCTTAAGTCTTACCGTCTCGTGCCACTTCTAACACCTTCCGTACCAGTCTATCCCTTAAACCCCGTAGTGTTTTGATTGTATTGTTGTATTGTATTGTAAACTGTATAGATTGTATAATTGGGTGACTGATCGAAACCATGATATCAGTAAACGGATGTAACCGTAGAATCATGTAAATGGAATAACTGGAGAACCATGTAAATGGAATGTATATCTATGGTTCGGTTCAGTCAAGTTGTATAAATTGATAATTGGATTTATGGATTCATGTTGAATTGTAATATTGAAGATTGTAGATTATAGATTGTAGATTTGTACTTCAATCATATTCAAGTCAGATATAATCAGACTCAAACCCGAGTCAGACAATTAGAAATGTAAATCGAAGTCTTGATTATTTCTTAAACCTATATTTACTAGGATCCTTAAAGTAATTTATAGAACTTGAGGGGGTTTTCTGTAAAAAATATTTTTATATACTTTTCAAAATACACCTCAAGTATTTATTATTCGTCTTTAGAGTTATAATGAATGTGGATTTTATATTGTGATATTTCTAGTGAAAATATCCTAGTTTCATAAATAAAGGTGTTTATTTGTAATATTCATGGTATTTCAGTGTAAAATTGATTCTTGTGATTTTTAGAAAAATGTGGAATATTTATATCATAACAAAATAGATATTTTAATGATAAATATACATATATTTATACAAAAATAATTTTAATATATTTTTATATATTCTAAAAATCTCATTTTCTTAAGATGTCGTATTTTAAATCTTTCGAGACCGAATGCTCCTTGCGGAGATCTGAATCTTGCACTACTAAGCCCGAGGATGTGCGATAAACCGCACCATCCCGAACGGGTTCCCCAAAATGTGCTGTAGCGGCGCTTTGCAAAGATTGTAAAATACTAATCCTTTAGAAAACGGTTTTATGAAGTAAATGGTATTTATTTGTAAAGATGTATATTTTCCGTATTGTATGTTCTAGATTCTCCTAAGTTAACTAGTCTATTTCTAACTGGTCCAGAAGACAAGTTGTGAGATGCCTCAAATCGTCTCTTCATCGCCAATTGTGGCCAGGTAAGTACAAGTGAGGAAAGGAGAGATCCGCTCACGAATCACCGTGAGACGGGCATTTTAAAGTTACTTTTCTCATTTGCCTAGCCTAGACACCACAAAGTCAGGTTTAGATAAACGACCGATGTCCACAACTTATCGTATTTTCATAATAAGTGGTACTTCTTTAAAAATGTATCAAAACTAAATCTTTTAGAAATGGTTTTATTAAGTATATGGTATTTAAATGAAAAATGTTTGTTTTCTCGTATTCTAGGTTCTCGGGGGTGTTGCATATGAGTGTGTGGGGAGGTAGGTCGTTACCTCGTGATCTACTTTAAATGTATAGCTAGTTTGATGGGGTTAAATGAAGGATTGAAACATTGTGGTATTTAAGTGAAAAATACGATAAATTGAAATAGCTATCATTTCATGTGATGAAACTTATTCAAATTGTTTGATTAGTGTTTAATAGTCAACATAAGGATGTTTAAGTAAGATTGTATTAGTGAGAAATGTAATTTTATAGAAAACCGAATCGGAAATCGGATTTGTTCCGATTCCGTCGAGTTTTGTAAATCCGTATTTTGAGAATGGAAAGAGAGATAGAAAGGGACTTACGGGTTTTAGATTAAACAATGGAGTGAAAGGGAACTAGAGGAATCATCGATGTGAAGCGTCGTCGCCAGTAGTTCATAAAATGATCGCCAGAAGTTCCGCCAGAAATTCGTCGGAGCTTCGCCTCGAGCTTGTTTTCAAAGTACACGACTCTTGGAAAATTTTTGAGAGAGTGGGCTCAGCATTTTGGGGTGAGAGGGTAGATGGTAGGGGGTGTATTTATAGGGTAGGCTAGGGTTAGGGTAGATGAAGGGTTTTTAAATTAAAAAAATGTAAAAATGTATAAAATCATTAAAAATTGGAGTAAATAGGGTATTTCAAAGGTTTCTGGAACCGATCTAAACATTTAAAGTATGCAGGGGAGTTGGGAATGCAAAGAGATACATTTTTCATGTTGATGACTCGGCCGACCGGTCGACCCGGCCGAGTCAGGCCGAGTCGGGGTCTTGGAAGGTGGGGGGTCGCCGGGGGTAAACACTGGTATATTTAGATTTTCAGGTTCAGTTCAAGTTTTGGGAGTTATCTCAGGTGGACTATTGGGCTTCCAAAAAATTTAAAACAAAATAATATTAAAAATAATGTTGGGCGGGGGATTTGAACTCTGGTGGCTTGGTTCAACAGTGCAAGGTATTACCAATGAGCTATGTTCAGACCATAATATTGCATTTTTCATTCCCCTATTCTTATCTGTTTTATAAATAAACAGGTACTCTTGACGCACGTTTGTTGCATATTACAGGATATATGCTCTTGGAGCGAATACAGTGAAAAAGACGAAAGTTGATACAGAAAAGAGACTTTTGACCAACAAGTAGACGGATCCTAATCAAGCCTACAACGAAGAACAGTTCACAACGAACAAGGCAACGCATGGTCCGAAATGTCAAGGGAAACAGTCAAAAGATCATTACAAGTTTTCACTGAAGATCTGGAGAAGACCCAGAAGTCAAATTGAGAAAAGAAGTGGAAAAATAGAAAGCCCAAGAATCCAAGAAGAAAGCCCCGAAGTTTCATGACCCAACTCTCTTCTTTGGCCGCGGAACCGCGACCAAACCTAGGCTGGCGCCGCGGTTCCGCGGCCATTCAGAGCCCGTGTCGGTGGAATTTTTCTGTGTCGGTGCGTCGGTGCGGGTGTTGGGATTTTCCGTGGGCAAATCTGTAATTGAACATGTGCGAGAGTCTGTAACCCTAGTTTTTATGTTTTCCTATAAATTGTAATCACAGATCTGTAAAACCTATACCTCTTTTCAATCAATAAAATTCAGAATTGCTGGGAGTTTATTCAGATCTGTTCTATATTGCTTGGAGGGAGCCATCAAATTGGTAAGTAATATTATTTCTGTGCTTTTAATTCTCTTTTATTAAAATGTTTTTTCATCCCCTAATGAGCGAGTAATCTTCTCGATTGTTAGGGTTAGCCTTAGAGAAAGGTTTGAGAGATGAGATCTCTCACCCCTTTCATGCCCCTTCACAACTAAAAATTAGAACTCCATGCATACACGCACAACCGCTCCCTACGGCACCCTACCCTTCGAGGTAACGGTGACACCGTAGTATAAAGGCCCGGTTGCACGTGTTTTCCATGGGGGTTAGGGTAATTATCGATAAAGGATAAGAATCTAGAGGAAGAAATATCTTCCCAAAAGATTCTAATCCACTTTATTGATAATTACACCAACATCTAATAGATCAAAAATAGGGCAATGAAAGCGGTGAGGAAACCTTTAATCTCCAAACTTCCCCTAAACCTAACCCTAGCAAGACTTTAAATTAGATTAATTTAGTTTATTGATAGATCTAGGTTTTTATAGATTTAATAAACCAACCAAAACAACATTTGGAATCAACTCGTAAAAACACATTAAGGAAATTACCCATCTCTGTGGATCGACCCGTATTCACCGGCTAGCTGCAAAGCGACGCCGTTTCTGATTACAGTAAATACAAATTTTTGGATAAATCAAATGGCGCCGTTGCCGGGGATGGCGTAAATTTTTTTCTGTGTAATTTCGGGTTGATATAAATTTAAAAATTATAAAAATCTGAAATAAAAAGAGAAATAAAAATTATCAATTTTGATCTGTTTGAAGGGTGTATCTTTTGAATCTTGCAGGAACAGCGAAGAATAGCGAATCTGGAAATTTACAAAGGGCAAAACAGAATTTGGTACATAAGAACAGAGAGGAATTACAAGTACAGAACCCTACAAATTTTTTCAGAGCCTGAACACCTCACAAGGCCGCGGTTCCGCCGCAAATAGCCCATCAAGGCCGCGGAATCGCCGCGTGGCTGCTACGTCAGCACATCAAAATTGCAGGGTTTGTTTTCTTTTTCTCCCCTCTGCAACCTCCATATATCTGTCTGTAAAAATTTTCTGCAGGAATTCTTTGCGCTAAAAATTCTTTCTCCCCCTTCTAAATAACTGATTTTCTGCAGGTTTCTTTGCGCCGCGCTAAAAAAAATTGATTGCAAGTGAATTTTATTGTTTTGCATAATTTAATCGGACTTTAAGGGGCTAATTGACCAAACTCAGATTGGGTGGGGATTTCATCACCCTTCCCAGGACCCCAGAAAACACCTAAAGTATTTGCATTGACCACAATTAATTAAAAAATACTAGACTCAGACCTAAGGACATCGAGCTCAATAGGAAAAGGACTAGTATAGGCATCGACCGTTTATCCTAACTGACTTTGCGGTGTTTAGGCTAGTGGTTTTTAATTAGGCCCACTACTGTGGTTCCTTCCCACTTACCTGGCCGTACTTGTCGGTGAAGAGGCGGTTTGAGGTCCTATTTCTAGCCCTAGTTAGGAGCTGTCTAGCAGACCTAGGCGACCCTAGATCTAGGCCTGATTGTGCATGTGTGGTTGATACATTTGTGTCACAAGTCCCTTTTCAAAAATCTCTTTGCAAAACTCTCACATAAATAAAAAAAAAAGGGAAAATCTTTTCAAAACTTGCAACTTGTCGCTAAAGAAATCTTGCACCTCACTTCCACCACTTCTTCTCATTGACGTTATCTTACCCCCACATTCTGTTTTTTTTTCTTTTTTCTGACTACACTACCCTTTTAGTGTATGTCACTTTGGACTAGGGATACTAACGCCCGATTAGTCCGTGTTTCATTGGTACCGACCGACGAACCTTTCGACACCGAAGTCGAAATTCCCTCCATTTCCTTACCTCCACCTTCAAATTCTTCTTTCGAAGGTATGTCGGGACACGACCCCAACGATATCTTACCGACGGGGATGATTCCACCTCCGTTAGGTGTGAATAACCCGAATCTTCCACCTGTTGTAGCGCCTGCACGAGTTGCGCTCCAGGATCTCTTCTACCCCGTCCGCACTTCTTTACCTACCTGTCTTTCACCCCCACCGGCAAATGGGGATAAATTTGAAATAAAACCACATTTCATCAATATGCTGCCAAAATTTCATGGTTTGGAATCTGAAGATGCATATATCTTTATCAATAAATTCCAAAATGTGTGCGCTATGATGAAAACGACCAAATTAAGTGATGACGCTATAAGGCTAAGGGTCATTCCTTTTACCTTATGTGACATAGCCGAGAAGTGGTTATACAGCACCGCATCATATTCCATTAGAAATTGGGATGAGTTTATGAGAGCTTTTCTGAAAAAGTTCTATCCTCATCACAAAACTGCTAGAATCCGTAACGAGATAATACAATTTTCACAGCTTCCTTCCGAACCATTTTGGAAGTGCTTCGAGAGATTTAAGGACCTACTCGTTCAATGCCCTCATCATGGGATCGAAAGTTGGCAACTTTGCCAAATATTATACGAGAGATTGAACTCGGCAACGAAGCAGTTGCTAGAAACCATATGTCAAGGTCATTTTCTCTCCAAGTCTAGTGACGAAGCGTAGCAGTTTCTTGAGGATCTTAGTGAGCAAACAATTCAGTGGGAGAGTACCAAGACCACATCATCTTCTTCTAGTGGTCAATCTAGGGCAGGCATACATCAAGTAGATATGTCAATTGCTATGAAGGCCGAGATGACCGCACTTATGAAAAAGCTAGAAGCCATTGAGACCAAAATCTCATCGTCTTCTCCTGCCCCTGCCTTACCTCCACGAACTGTTTGTGCTTGTTGTTCGAATCCATCGCATCTAACCGAAGAGTGTCCTTATAATGCACCTATTCAAGGACAAGATCAAGTCAATGCTGCATTTCAGCAACGACAAAAAAACGATCCGTACTCTTCGACATACAATCCGGGGTGAAGGAGTCACCCAAATTTCGCTTGGAACCAAAATCAACAAGTCCAAGGAAATAACAATTTTCAAAGACCTCCTCCACAACAACAACAAGCACCTTCGCAAACTCAAAACCAGCAACCTTTCCAACAACAACCTTATACAAATCAAACGAACAATTTGGTTCAACTAAATGATGATAAGGTTATCTCGCTCGAAAGAAGTCTAGATGCATTTCTTAAGCAATCTACAGAATCCGCAGCAAGATTTGAAAATTATGTTCAGTCTTTGATGCATAACAATGCCTCACACGATCAAAGTATCAAATCTATTGAGGCACAAATTGCACAATTAACTGCTGTGTTGAGCGAGAGAGAAAAGGGAAAGCTTCCATCTCAACCATTGCCAAATCCCGGTCACACACAAAATGCATATCACAATCACAATGTAAATGCGGTGACCACGTTGAGATCCGGAAGAGTGTTGCAGAATAATGTGGAAACTAGTGATGACATCCCCGCCGGTGGTTCTTCTTCTTTTTCTTCTTCTTCTTCTTCTCCATCGTCACCTTCCCCTTCGTCATTTTCTTCACCCTCTTCTTCACCTTTTTCTTTAGAGCCTATTCTCCACCCTTCACATGGCTCTACTTCTTCTAACTCGAACGGACCCATTTCTCACAACACGAACACATCCACACTGGGATCCGTTCCTACTCCACATTCTACTCCACAGACATTTGACTCAACAAATTTTCAAAATGCTCCATTTCCAAACAGGTTGAGTCCCAATAAACCAACTGCACAAGTGGAGAAGATTGTGGAGATATTTAAGCAGGTTAGCATAAATTTACCTCTCTTGGATGCAATCCAACAAGTCCCTTCATACGCGAAAATCTTAAAGGGCTTATGCACCTCGAAGAGAAAGGCATCTCAAGTACCCAAGAAAGTACTAGTGGCTAGTGCAGTGAGCAATGCTATTAACCACCATCAAACCTTACCCCGAAAACGAAAGGACCCCGGCTGTCCTACGATTTCAATCACAATTGGGGATAAGAAAATTAATCGAGCAGTTTTAGATCTTGGGTCTAGTGTTAACCTGATTCCCTACTCCGTGTACGAACAATTAGGGGTTGGAGAGTTGAAACCCACTCGTTGTACTCTCCAAATGGCTGATCGATCAATCACCCATCCTAGGGGTCAGCTAGAGGATGTGTTGATCAAAGTTGGGGAGTTCATATTCCCCGTTGATTTTATTGTTATGGATACACAACCTGTTGCTAACCCACGGAACTAAATTCCGGTGATCCTCGGTCGACCATTTTTGGCCACTTCCAATGCTGTAATAAACTGTCGCAATGGCTCCATGACTCTATCCTTTGGGAAGATATTTAGTGAGTTCAATATTTATAAGATGGGAAGTCTGCCCCCCATGCCTAAAACTAGTACACGTGAAGTTTGCTCTATTCACGAAATCACGCAAGAGGACTACGAGCTTGAAAGATTCTCGTTTGATGAAAACAGTTTTGACGCCACTAGTGCGTCCCTCCTTGAGCTTACCACCGTTGACACAACCGATATGGATTATGAATGTTTCACTTTTTCGGATGATGACGACTCACAGCCCGAATATGAGTCTTTTGAATTTGTGGATGAGTTAGTTGAACCATCCGAATCGGTTGTTTGCAGTGCTTTCGAACCTGTGTTGGAGTCCTTTGAGTTCGAGATAGATTCCGCAATGATTCTTTCGCCTCTGAAACTCGAACTCATGCCCTTACCGCCTCACCTTAAATATGCTTACATAGATGAGAATGAGACTTTTCCCCTTATAATATCGGCTTCTCTAGCCCTTGAGCAAGAGAACGCCCTTTTGATGGTCTTACAAGATAGGCGGCAAGTTTTCGGTTGGACTATGGCGGACATCGAGGAGATCAGTTCCCTTATAATTGAATATCATATGAAATTGATGGATGATGCCACGCCAATAGAGGACCCACAGGAACATTTTGGGGATATTGTGGTTAGTCAACCTCCTCTTTTAGAAGTTGAACCACCCCCATCTCTTTTAATAAGCTACGAGAATGTCAATATTCCACTGATTGCTGATCATTCACATTCTCGTTTTGATGCATCACCACCTCATGTATATTCACCTCCACACCTTCCATACCACCACTTCTATCTTCCCCAATTCTTTGTGGATCGCTACAACGTATTCTTCCACCAACCCATACTCTTTACTGATAAATTTTTTAACTAGTTGGTGTTAACGTTTGGTCTATGCAAGGTTTGGTAGTAATGACTAACATAGTTTGAATGAAGTTTGGGGGAGGGCCCTTCTGTATATATTTGTTTTTCTTAACAATAAAAAAAATTATAAATAAATAAACAGGGAAGTGCCGGTATTTTGACCCTCTTGGTTTAGTATGACAGTGAGGACACTGTCAAGTTCAAGTTTGGGGGTATGCTCGGTACGTCTTCTTCCTTCGCATTCATCTGTACATACTTTTGCATTTGCATACTTATTTGAAAACCTATAAAAATTGAAAATTTTTGAAAATAATTGTATTCAATTTTGGCCTTATTTGACTAGAGTTTGACATATAGGTTAACTAGCTAGGAACAACTAGATCTTACACTTAGTGAATTAAAAACCCTAAAGATAACATTCCTTAAAGTTTAGCGGTAGAAAATATATGCCTTGTAGTTTATTTAGAAATAGGCAAATTTTGGGTTCACTTCTTGGACTAAGTCGAAACAAGGGAAGAGTATTGATGTTCTTATTAGAGTAAAAATTTGAAAAATAGTTCCTAGTTTAAGTCTAGATTCTGAAAGTGTATACCCTACAATTTGTACAATCACGCACCTTAAAACTTGGAATAGTAGAAGAGACCTTGAAATGCTCTTGTCTAAAAGTCCTTAGTACAATGAAAATAAAGAAGAAAAAAATGAATAAAAAAAATGGACACTGGTTTTTGTGATTGCTTAAGGCTGTAAAAATAGAAAAATCTTTAGCGAGGGTGCTTCATCACCTAGTGCCTTAGACCAACTGGTTTGGGAGTCACTGCTAAAAGCCTTAGGTATTGCAAAAACTAGGAAGTACGCTTTAAAGTGCTAACGCATCTTGTAATCGGTTGTTGGTACCTCAAGAAGTATTAACAGTCGCATGAAGGATGTGTAAGCGAAATTCAAAATTAACGAATTAATAAATGCTTTGGACAATGGACGAGAGTACGATTGCTTGATTTGAATTTCCAATTGTAGGGGTGATATTTACACACACGTGGGGATATGTGATTAGAGTTTAGATGAGAGAAAGGAATGAAAGATAGAACTTGTATCTTTAGTAGAGTTGATAGAAATTCCTAAGTAGAGATGAAACCCTAGAAGAAAGACTTAAGAGATGCCAAAAGCTAAGTAGGTCTACATAACATATATAATCTTAAGTTAGATGATTAGGAAGTGTGAAGAATGTGGGTGGATGATTCGCGAGTCAAAAGATAATAGAATTCCTTGTTAGATACCCTAATTGGAGAATTAAAGTCGAAAAGCCAAATTGATAGGATTTTGTGGGTGTAATCCGCTGAAAACCCTCAGGAGACAACACTCCTCCTACTAGGGACACCTAGAGGTTTAACGGCTTGTTGCACGTGCTCAGTGCAATCGTGTTTCCCTGCGAAAGTGTGGTTAGGATTTTAGTGAATAAAATAATAAGCTTGCTCGAGGACGAGCAAAAGATAAGTTTGGGGGTATTTGTTCAGACCATAATATTGCATTTTTCATTCCCCTATTCTTATCTGTTTTTATAAATAAACAGGTACTCTTGACGCACGTTTGTTGCATATTACAGGATACAGGCTCTTGGAGCGAATACAGTGAAAAAGACGAAAGTTGATACAGAAAAGGGACTTTTGACCAACAAGTAGACGGATCCTAATCAAGCCTACAACGAAGAACAGTTCACAATGAACAAGGCAACGCATGGTCCGAAATGTCAAGGGAAACAATCAAAAGATCATTACAAGTTTTCACTGAAGATCTGGAGAAGACCCAGAAGTCAAATTGAGAAAAGAAGTGGAAAAATAGAAAGCCCAAGAATCCAAGAAGAAAGCCCAGAAGTTTCATGACCCAACTCTCTTCTTTGGCCGTGGAACCGCGGCCAAACCTAGGCTGGCGCCGCGGTTCCGCGGCCATTCAGAGCCCGTGTCGGTGGAATTTTTCTGTGTCGGTGCGTCGGTGCGGGTGTTAGGATTTTCCGTGGGCAAATCTGTAATTGAACATGTGCGAGAGTCTGTAACCCTAGTTTTTATGTTTTCCTATAAATTGTAATCACAGATCTGTAAAACCTATGCATCTTTTCAATCAATAAAATTCAGAATTGCTGGGAGTTTATTCAGATCTGTTCTATATTGCTTGGAGGGAGCCATCAAATTGGTAAGTAATATTATTTCTGTGCTTTTAATTCTCTTTTATTAAAATGTTTTTTCATCCCCTAATGAGCGAGTAATCTCCTCGCTTGTTAGGGTTAGCCTTAGGGAAAGGTTTGAGAGATGAGATCTCTCACCCCTTTCATGCCCCTTCACAACTAAAAATTAGAACTCCGTGTATACACGCACAACTGCTCCCTACGGCACCCTACCCCTCGAGATAACGGTGACACCGTAGTATAAAGGCCCGGTTGCACGTGTTTTCCATGGGGGTTAGGGTAATTATCGATAAAGGAAGGATAAGAATCTAGAGGAAGAAACATCTTCCCAAAAGATTCTAATCCACTTTATTGATAATTACACTAACATCTAATAGATCAAAAATAAGGCAATGAAAGCGGTGAGGAAACCTTTAATCTCCAAACTTCCCCTAAACCTAACCCTAGCAAGACTTTAAATTAGATTAATTTAGTTTATTGATAGATCTAGGTTTTTATAGATTTAATAAACCAACCAAAACAACATTTGGAATCAACTCGTAAAAACACATTAAGGAAATTACCCATCTCTGTGGATCGACCCGTATTCACCGGCTAGCTGCAAAGCGACGCCGTTTCTGATTACGGTAAATACAAATTTTTGGATAAATCAAGCTACAAGCTCCTTCTTGTAATTAAATTGCTAATTAATTACTTAAGTCTTGTGCTCAGGCAATAAATACCCCTTTAAGGATTTTGAAAAATAAGCAATTTAAAAATTTGTATGGAAAAAGTGTATAAGAAAATTAGGGTTGTTACAATATCCTCCATTTCTTCAGGACATGTCATCTATCAGTTTGGTACTCCGCGACGAATTATCTCGGACAATGGACCAGTTTATAGAAGCCATAAAATCAGCCACTTCGTACACAACATAAGATAGATTGGAGATACTCTTCAGTCTATAATTCTCGTGCCAACGGTCTAACTGAAGCTTTCAACAAGATATTGACAAAGATTATAAAGAAAAACATTTTATCATATGCCTTTGCCATTTCCAACTTCGGTGTCCAGAAACAAGAGAGACTAGCACGAAAGGTTACATGAAGCTCTCTGGGCGTACCGAACAACGTTCAAAACAGCGACGAATACAACACCATACGCGTTGGTATTCGGTACGGAAGCAGTGCTTCCCTTGGAAATAGATTTCCCTTCTCTACGAGTAGCGGTTCGATACGAGCTGATAGATGAAGAAAATTCTCATCTTCGGCTTGAGGAGCTCGACACCCTCGACGAAACCCGCCTTATAGCACAGCAAAACCTGGAGACTTATAAGGCAAGGATGACACGGTCATATGAAAAACTGACCAGGCCGAGAACATTCCGCTAAGGCGAACTCGTACTAGTCGTCAAAAGACCAATGATCCCCAATCGTGCAAAACGGGGGAGATTCGAGCCGAACTATGAAGGTCCGTACATCATAAACAAAGTCTACCAAGGTGGAGCCTACCTTCTCATGGATATGCATGGCAAAAGACCATTCTGGCCAATAAATGGTCGATTCCTCAAAAAATACTACGCTTGACGAGTCACGAATTAGGTCTATGATAGATGACGCTCGTATCCGCTCACTATCTTCTTGAGTCAGAACTCTAAGAGTAGTATACAAAGAAGCTCCGTCGCCTCAAACATGGCGACATATGACCAAGATGTTCTTAAACTAGAAATCCGCCTCAAACATGGCGAACAACGGACCGAGATGTCCTTAAAATAACAACGGACCGAGATGTCCTTAAACTAAAAATTCGCCTCAAATATGGCGATAACGGACCGAGATGTCCTTAAACTAGAAATTCGCCTCAAACATGGCGAACAACGGATTGAGATGTCCTTTAACTAGATAACTCCACCTCAAATGTGGCGATATAGGACCGAGAAGTCCTTAAACTGTTTATCCGCCTCAAACATGGCGATATCGGACTGAAATGTCCCTAAACTAACAACGGATCAAGATATTCTTAAACTAAAAATTCGCCTCAAACATGGTGATAAAGGACCGAGATGTTCTTAAACTAAAAACCCGTCTCAAATATGGCGATAAGGGGCCGAGTTGTCCTTAAATTAAAAATTCGCCGCAAATATGGTGATAATAGACCGGAGCGTCCCTAAACTACCACATCGCCCCAAATACGGTGATACACCTCCTTGAGATCTATATTGCAATCGAAGTCTCAATGGCGAGGGTTGCAACTCAAGTCCCACTGGCAACACAGTTATTCCAGCGATGAAGCCATCCCTAAGTCCCACCGGCAAACAGATGGGTCACCTGCGGTGAAACTATTTTCGAGAGTTCTATCGTTCGCAAAACAAGGGTATGCCCACAAGCGAAATGAGCACGGATGAAAACCCGAAAAGACGCCGTGAGTAAAAACAGTAGGGCTACCGGCGAGCTTGTGAAAACCCAAAAAGGTGCAATCTCATTAAAAAGGGGTATGTTCACAAGCGAAATGGACACGAATGAAAACCTAAAAGGGCGCTGTGAGTAAAAACAGCAGGACTGCCGGCGAGTTTGTGAAAACCCGGAAAGGGCGCAAACTCGTAAAATAAAAGAAAATTCATATGCACTTGTAAAGTCCTCTCAATCTTGTGAGGGGAAAATACCTGCGTGAGATCCTTACGACTCATAAAGGAGCAACACACTTAGGAATCTTCATGATTCCTAAAGAGAAATTATACTTGCGAGATTCTCATGACTCGTAAGGAGAATTCCTCTTATGAGACCTTCATGGCTCATAAGATTCAAAATCCTTAAGCTACAGGGATCCGAACATGTTCTTAAGCCGTTGTATCCCCCAATTTGCCCTATAGGCGGTCCAATATTGACCCCTGTATGCAATCCACGGGCACAAATAAATATTTTCCCCACCAAGTTCCACCAATGGCAAGAAATGTCCCCATATGGTGAACGACACTTGTAAGTCCTCTCGACTTATAAGGAGAAAACACTCTTGGAAGATCCTTACAACTTACGAGAGAAAATATCACTTGGAAATCCCCACGGTTCCTAAGGAGAAAATACACCTACGAGATCCTCACGACTCGTAGGGAGAAAAACCTTTATGAGACCCTTGCGGCTCATAAGGTTAAAAAGACTTAGTCAATAGGATCCTAACCCTGTTTGCTAAGCCACCTTTGTTCAAATTAATAAAGGCAAATGATGATTCGCTCCTGGCAATATCCAAATTGCAGCGATGCTGATGTCTAAAAAGGTGTCAAACTCCAAGTCCTTTCATGGCAAATGATGATTCGCTCCTGGCAATATTCCAGTCGTAGCGTTGCTGATTCCAAGGTTGGTATCAGATTCCAAACTCACAAAAGAAACAGCAGGGAGTAGCAAAAAATTGCATATAAAAACAGCCGAAATGATGGAGCAACTCGCAATAAAAATCAGCGAATAAAAAATATATGCATATGAAAACAGTCAAAATTTTTGGACAACTTGCAATAAAAAGCAGCAAGTAAAAATATAAAAAAATATCCGAAATGATTGGACAATCACGACTTTCGCGATATGAAAAGCTGAAAAGATAGAGTATCGCGGTAATAAAAAATAAAATAAAATAAAATTCCCTCTGCCCTGCAAGTATGTCCATATTGACTCTTGTATACGATTTATGGGCACAAATGAAAGAAAGAAAACCATATTTTTCAATCAGGCTCCGTCAAAGAGAGATCCAGATCTGGATGGCAATATCTACAGCCTAGAGATCAACCCGATATTCTTCTCATTCCAACAAGGTGTGGACGTGACGTTACAAAAGCTTTAAGGAGCCAAATCAAAAAGGAGTGACGGCAAAATCCTAACTCCAGCCCGACGTGCTTCTCATGCCAACAGGATATAGATGCAACATCAACAAAAGACCCAATGGTCGAAACAAAAATGGAGCCATAGCAAAATCCTAGCTCTAATTCTTGACAGTTCATATACAACTCAGAGACTGTCCCGGCGTTTCTTTTCAGTGCAAACGTAACGTCAACAAAAGACCCAAGGGTCGAAACCAAAAAATGGAGTAACGGAAAAATTCCAACTCCAAGTCTCGACGGCGCATATACAACCTAGAGACCATCCCGACGCTCCCCCTCATTTCAGCAGGATGCGAATGCAGTTATCAAATGAAATTGGAGCAATGGCATATTCCTAGCTCCGGACTTCAACTGCGCTACATACAGTATAGAAGTCTTACAGATGTCTACCCTACTTCAGCAAAGAATCGCCGCGACATCGTCAAAACAAAAAAATGAAGCAACGGCATATTCCCAGCTTCGAGTCTTGAAGGCAACTCATATAAAGCCTACTATCGGAGATCATCCCATACCAGTGCGGAGTGGTTATGCCTCATCGGGGCTCCAAACTGAGCCTAATCTCAAGTAAAAAGCGTCACGGCAAATTTCTAACTTTTGCTCTTCTGACGGTAATATGACCCAAGGAGATTACTTGAAGACGTCTTGTCTAGCCCCCGAAGGAATCAGAGTCACGACAATTGCGGGGCTACTCGAACAACGGATTAAAAACCGCATATCGCGGAATACATCAGCCAACGCGACGGTACCACGGACTAAAACCCTAGTGCCACAAACCTAACGAACCTCTGTCGTAAAGAATGGGGGTTATCTATATACAACGTTATGACAAGTTTACTTGTAAACCCAAGGGCGGTAAACTAAAAAACTCCGAAACGAGTGAATAAACTAGAAACTCCGAAATGAGTACATAAACTAGAAACTCCGAAATGAGTAAATAAACTAGAAACTTCGAAATGAAACTACTTCACGCCAGATTAAAACATAAAGAAAGAGAATGGTGCAACTCATGGGCCTCAGGGTTTAGAACTATATCCTTTAAGAGTTGAGATTTGAGTTAATGATGGATGACGACCCTTATGTCCGCTCGCTATCTTCTCAAATCAAGATTCTAAAAGTTATGTACGATACTCCAGCCCAAAACCAGTCGTCTGCTATGTATTACTCTACACTACTTCACTCACGTGTATACCTCCATGAGTAAAGTAGTGGAGGGCATTTGTTTACACCGGTTTAAATTTCGTTTACAGATATGTGTGAAAGCAGGCTCATTCATATACACGTGTGGAGGGTTAATGCATGACACGAGCACATCAGTGGCGTTTGCGCTTAGCAAAAATCCCTAAGGGTAAAGTGCACGTGTGCACATGTATGTTGCACGTATATTTCAATAATACGATCAGAGGAAGAAAAGGTTTTAGAAATGAAGCACTCGGTGGTCAACGATAAAGGAAAAGTATTTAAATAAACATTTTATGCAACAGGAAATAGATCACCAAACACGAGATCAAAAGTACAAGGGTTTACAAAATTATGAATAAAGTTTTCTAAAACCCTCGCAGCCTTCTCC
This sequence comes from Agapanthus africanus, assembly GCA_030015575.1. Lineage (NCBI taxonomy): Eukaryota > Viridiplantae > Streptophyta > Magnoliopsida > Asparagales > Amaryllidaceae > Agapanthus > Agapanthus africanus. The sequence goes on along the minus strand of CM057338.1, from coordinate 316,960,108 downwards.
ACCATGTCGAAGCGGTGATCTTCACGAGGAGCTGCTCCCCATCGGTTAGAGCCATGCCCATCGGCGAAGGCAGACATGATGGCCCGCTGAGCCCGTATTTGGCTCAGCAGCTGAACAGAACGATCCCTCAGAGGCTTGGTAATCAAAAGTGCCTCATGAAAGCACTCGATCTTGTCCTCCGCTGTGTCGAGTATCGCCGGAGTCATCTCCGCTGGATGAGGGGGAATGTCATCGAGCACGAACAGGAAGATCATCCGGAGCTAAATGGAGCCGATGGGGAGAGGAGATTATCTACGAGTCAAGAGCTCATGCAGCACCGTATCACATTGGTCATCCGTGAGAGCGGGATTCACCAAAGATCCCGAGATACAAAGCGAGGAACAATTTCCTCAATAGGCACCTCCCATGGATGTCGATTAGCATGCGGACGATTGCAAGCCATGACTCTTCTCTGTTAATCTCTATGTGCAAAGCATAGAAGGGTTCATTATATAAGAGCTAAGCTCTTAGATGGCGCCGCACGTGCTCCTCATGCGGGCGTCAATGTGCAAAACATAGAAATACCCATCTTAAGAATTAAATTCTTAAGTGTCGCCCACATGTACAACACGTGAGCGCCAGCGTCCTGGTAAAATTAAATTCTACGATACTCTCTGTTAAATAGAGCCGTTGGATCAAAAATCTAACGGAGATGATAAATCATCAAGATATAGAATCAAATTTTATTAAGAGAAAATATCTCTCATATCTTTCTAAATAAGAAGACACTCTCGGTTGGATCAAAAATCCAATTGTAGAATAAAGTTCTATTCTGGAATATATTCTCTTAATCTTTCTAAATAAGAAAAATTGCTCTCTGTAAGACAGAGAACCGCCGGGTTAAAAAATCCAATAGTGATTAAAAACCACCCTTTTGCAGAATAAATTCTGTATAGGGAAAATATTTCCCAAATCTCGTTAAAAACCAAAAATCATATTCTGTAAAAAATACAGAAGTCTTTGGATCAAAAATCCAATGGTGTGTAAAATTCCCCAAATTAATTTTGAGACCAATTAAATCAATTGGAATCTCTTAATGAGAGATTTTCTCAAAACTAATCAACAATTTGCCTTACCTATATAGAGGACTTGAGACTTTAAGTCTCACACACATAGAAAGAACCATAGAGGAGAGAAGAGAAAAAAAGGAGGAGACACACAGAGGAGACAGATACGCACAGAAAGAAGGAGATAGAACGAACCCCCGAGAAGTTTCTGCAAAATACAGCGAGCTCTTAAAAGAACAGAGAATTTAATTCTCAAAGGAAGAATACTTTTCTCTTCAAAACCCTAGATAAAGAAAAGAGATCAAAATATCTCTATCATATCTAAGGGTTTAACCCTTCTTAAAGAATTTAGTTCTTTCTCTAGATCTGAGATCCACAAAGTAAATTTTCCATAAGTTGAGAATTTAATTCTCATCGGGAAGAACTTGTTCTTGAGAATCAAAGATTCAGGAAAGAAAAAAATTTAAACGGAGTCCATGATACTCCAGAAACTCAGTTCCTTTAAATCGAGAACTTAGTTCTTTAAAAAAAACTCAATCTAAAATCCTCAAGTATAATAATTTGAGCGAGCGTTAATGGTCAAAGCGCCAGTGACAGAGTTTTAAGCTCTCTGAAAATATCAACAGAGATTTAAATCTCTAAAAATGATAAAAGGAAAAAAAGACTACGCTTTACGTGCTTCCCACGTGGGCGCCTTTTATAACAGCGCCTAGCGCCTTACGTGAAAAGCACGTGAACGTCCAAAACAAAAGGCTAGTGCTGCACGTGCTCATCACGTGGGCGCTGAGAAAAGTGCATAGCACTCCACAAACAGCCAAAATGGCTGAGTACTCAGCGCTCATTAGACGGCGCCCATGACTGAATACTTCACATGTCATATATGTGGGTGTCGGAAGTCAAATAAATGCCCGGCACTTTAGCATAAAAGAAAGAGGCTGAACAAACAGAGCCCAAATAAGTGCCTAGCACTTTTGAATAAAAGAAAAGACTAAGCGGGCTAAGCCCCCAAATTGGTTAGGTCTCTGAAGTTTTTCCTGCAGCTGAGCCCAAATGCTATGTTGTTGGATCCGAGATAAAAATGATCCTTAAATTTCCGCTAAGTTGATCTTAGTCCCAAATTGGACTAACGTATCCTTAGTCAAAAACAAATTGAACCCCAAATGCTCATATATATTTAAGTTGATCTTAATCTCAAACTAAATTAACGATCCTTTAATAAAACTAAGCCCAAATTTAAAATATACGGATTTAGACTAACCTGCGCCCTACGGGCGACGACATAAATTGGTCTCCGTATACAATCCACGGACAACCAAAACCAAAACAAAATATACACACGACACGAAATGAACTGCCGGAGCAGGAGAAAGTGGTTATCGCAATGCGGTAATATAATTAACCGCAGGGGCTTGCGCTTGCAGGGAAGTGCGTCCCCACAATCAAAAACCCTCATAAAACGAGAGAGAATTTGACGTAGTCCGCTACAATGGCCGCATCCGTCCAAACCTCCGATATATGGTGTCATAAATCAACTTGGTATTTTCAGAGAGGTGGACGAATAAATCCAAATAGCATCTGCCCCTAAATTCAGGCAAGACGATCCATCCCAGATCTGTCTCTGTTTTCGGCGGTAAACTGCATCGTATATTACTGTGTGGATTGTGTCTCCGCCTTGTAGGTGTCTAGCTAGCTCCCCTATGGAGATGCTTTTATTTTTTTTATTGTACAGGTTTTTTATTCGAAATTAACAAAGGAGGCGTGGTCCGTTTTGCAACATCTTTGCAAAACAAGATTTCTTTTTATAAAACTTTTCTTAAAACTTCAACTCTATTTTATTATATTATATTATTTATTTCTCTTACATATGGTTTAGATTCCTGATTTTAGTTTACTTGGGTTACGGTGGAGTCCACCGGACTTTACGTGCTCATTGTAACGGTCACAATGCTTTTTTGGATCGTGACAGCAATGTCAAAAGGGCGAAAGTGAGACTGAAGAAAACATAGATGGAGGTAATACGAAAAGATATGTTTACCAAAGGTCTCAATGAAAGTATATTGTTTGATATGAGTGAGTGAAGGCGGAGGATTCATGTGTTGGACCCGACGTGATTCTCATGTTGGTTCATGTAGCCTACCCCATATGCTTGGGATAAAAGGCTCAGTTGTTGTTATATGTCGAAAAGCTTCATAATCCTGTTTGTTCTTGACGCAGGTCTCGGGGGAATCAATGGTTGCGAAAATGGGATACATGTTGGTGCTCTGAGCTCCATTTGGCCGCCACAAAGTGAAAGGCATGTATCTGTTGTCCTTTTTGTTATGGCCTTTGATTAATTGTGCAGGAGATATATATATGTTTGGACTTGTGACTTCTCTTTTATTTACTCTTTGTTAAATTGAAGTGTAGTACTCTGCTTTGTTTGATCCCCACATGGTTACAGCTAATAACAGCTGTTTATTTCCACTGCCATGCTCTTATCCCTGCTTGTTCTCTTGTACACCAAGGCCTGCATCTTATATGGATCTTAAGTTTGGCATAGATGACTCTGACTCGACCGAGCCTGTATTTTACCTGATCGGGTAAATTTTTCGTTAATAGCATTCATCGCAAACCCGAGATATAGAATGCTCAATATCCATCGTGTTCAAGCAAGGTCGGGTTGAGGGTTTGAAAATCCGGTTGGATTTGAAAATTGACAGATTTCCGAACCACCCAACTAACATGCTTACTAGGGTGCAAAGGTAAAAGCTGAAGTGGTTGTATGTGTTGCTAGTCTGAAAAGTTGAGAATAAGGCAGGAATTGAATAGAATTAAGTCCTAGATCTTGAGAGTGAAAAGATTCTGAACTCTCATGCATCATCACTTTTCACTTCTGCAGAATCTTCATCTCATTCATCCTCAGGTTTATTTAGTTGTTAATACTTTTGTTCTATTTTATAAGAACTCAAAACCTGCAAATTAGATTTGTGCCTTCAACATGATTTTTCTATAGACAATCTATCCTTTTCTTTTCATTTGAAAAGATTTTATTTTCTCAATTAGAGATTGTTTCTAATTAAGAGATAGTTAAGATTATAATTAGGAGAGACCTGACGTCAGCCGTCAGCCATATATAGAAACTAGTCATAAAACTTAATGAGACCTGCTTCTTTGACGATTCTTTTTGGATTTGAGAAGCCTTAAATTTAGACGACGAAGATTCTTTTTGGGGAAAAAACTTCTCTACAAGCACAAGTTTTTGGATAGGTTTTGAGATTCGTGCAAATCTTTTTGCACTCTCTCTCTCTTCTCTTGCACGAATCTTAAAGCCCATCCAAGAGCTGTGCTTGTAGAGAAATTTCTCTACAAGCCATGTTAAGAATATTTTTCCTTCTTTTTGGATATGAGAAGCCTTAAATTTAGATGATGAAGAGGAAGATATACAAATTATTAGTAAAACCAATATTGACTATTTCCCTAGATTTTGGCCACCATATTCAATATTTTTAGATCACAGGTAAAACCTTTGAAGTGATTGCTTTTAATCAACTATAACTCTTTATGTTCAGCTTTCAAAGAGAGTTGCAAGTCATCACATGGCAGTGACAATACAAGATATTTGTGCTGCTATTTCCAAATAGTGATTGCCAGCCTGCTTTTAGGTGGGAAATAATGTTATTGTTGGGGGGATTCATGGCATAGGTTTCTGACAATTAATCATCACTGAATGATATAGCAACATGTAAATTTAACTATCCGTCTGTTTTTTATCGATCAACACCAGCCAGCCATTATTGATCTTCATGTTCTAAACTATAGAAACACCAAATTTTCATGACCAATGGATGTATTTTACCCATTCATTTAAGGTTGAGAAATGTTCTCAGTAGCAACAGCAGCAAACACACATGAAAATTGATTTACAGTATTTAAAGACATGAAGAGGAAAATGATGAGTACCCCATCATCCAAAAAGTCGACGGATGCTTACAGAATATAATATTAAATTGCTAACCAACATTCTACAGCTAACATGTCACTTTCTACAATGCCAGCTGGCAGTATTATCTTAAAAGCAGTTGTGGTCCAGACAACCAAAACAAATTCATCGTCTAATTATATTGGATTCTTGCAATAATCTGAACACAAAAGTTTCTCTAAACTGTAACAAAAAAGGAAAAAGAAAACCCAAAACCAAGCAAGGAAAATAAGAAAGAAACAGCGCTTGGTTTAGAACTGAGCTTTCTGTTTCTTGGATCATTTGAATTGATGCAAATAATCAATACCATCAAAATATACAACATAACCCCTAAGAACTACACTAACAAAACCCCTTCATCACATAGTAAACATACAACAAATGATATCACATTTCTCACCAAAATCACCACCCAAAGCCCCAAATCAATGAAACCAATCAACCTCATGGTGATCAATTTGCCTATAAAGCATCACAATTTTGAAGCAGTAAATGTTTTGTTTCAGTGCATATACACTCGCTTGTTTCTTTGGCATGCTACGCCGTATCCGAATCCATCAATGGTAACCTCTGGTGCCAGTTTTCGAAGTGTAGAGCTCGACTCTGTTCTTTGCTTCGTTCAACAATTCACTCAATGTAGAGTCTTGAATGTAGCCTTGCTTCGACCCCCAGTCGAGCACGTTTCCGACTTCGGCCTGAGCCAATGCCTCGCTCTCCGGCACATGATAGGCAATGTAACACAACAGGACCAATGCGGCGGTCTGCACCATCTGCTCCCCGAAATAAACCAACTGCACCAAATGCTTGGCCCCTCCGGCACTGATGATAGATTTTGCATGGTCCGTATGCAAGTAATTCTCCGTGCACGCAAATTTGGTTAAGGCCACAGCCGCCTCCTTTGACACGATCGGTTCCCTCTCATCGAGTAATTTAACCAAGGGACCGATGATTCGGGTCTCGGTCGCTCGAAATGTCCGTGACAGACACCCCAACGCTACAATGCAAGGCACCAAAAGATCGTCGTACTCCGCTTTCTCCACAATATGAATGAACTGGTCGATCACTGCACGTGCGGCCGGAGAATTCGGCTTGAACGCGGACCTCCTGAGGTCCGCGTCCTGTTCCGCCACGCGCGCAATCTCCATCAAAGCCATGGCGGAGTTGTACTGGACCTCTTCTGCCCCTTTCTCCAACAGCACGGCGAAGCACAGCAGCGCCTTCGACTCGCAGATGCTCTTGCAGATGGCAACATTGCCCTTTGAGAGCTGCCAGAGGGCCTTGGCCGCCATCGCTTTCATGTAGGCTTTCGTGGCCGGGTCTTCGAACTCCCTCCCTTTAATGCTCGCCCCAGCGAGCGTGATGTGCTTCGCCTGCGGCTGGTGATTCTGTTGCTGCTGATGCTGCTTGCCGTTGGCGTTGCTGTGTGGATGAGCTGGGGGCAGCGTATGAGCTTTTCCGGATTTCGCGGCCATGGTCGACTGAATCACATTGTGCATCTGGTTCTTGCTCTGGCTCCCACCCAGCGGGTGCTTCATCACTTGCCCATGGTCGGTGTCGCCGCCGCCGCCGCCGCCGCCGCCAGGGCCGGCGGCGGCGGCGGCATCGCCATTGCCGGTACCAGGGATGGTGTTCATTAAGAGGACGCCGTGGATGGAGGTGATGGACTTGGAAGGGATGGTGTACTTGCTGTGCTCCTGTACGGTCTCGAAGGCGAGGTGGCTAACGAGGAGGCGGATGACATTGTGCTGGGCGAAGGCGTCCTGGCATTTAGGGTGGTTGGCGGCGAGCTCGGAGACGGCCCAGGCCGTCATGGCCTGCACCTTCATGGGTCCCTCCTTCAGTACCTTGGAGAAGACAGAGCAGACGCCGCCCAGGACCATCTGCTCGACGCTCTCAGGGTCCCGGCCCAATAGGCCGATGGCCTTGGCCGCGTTCTCCTGGCCCTCGATCTGGCCGTCCTTCACGAGGCGGAGGAGGGGCCCGACGCCGTCCTCCTCGATGATGAGCTTTCCGTAGCGTTCGTTGTCGCGGGCGAGGGAGACGAGGCTGGCGGCGGCGTCGGCGCGGGACTCGTAGTTGCCGGTATGCAGAGTGGCGATCTGCTCCCAGATGAGGAAGAGGATGGGCTCGTTCTGGGCGATGGGGGGGAGGCCAAGGTGCATGTCGCCGTCGTCGTCTCCGCCGGCGGAAACCCTAAGGAGCCATGAGACGTCGCCGAGGGAGTTGTCGAGATGCGTCGACATCTTCTTGAAAGCGGCGGCGGGGATGATGGTGAAGACGCGCTTGAGGACGCCGCCTGCGCGGCACTTGGTGACCAAGGCGACGGCTTTCTCGAGGACCTGCTCGGTGTCGTCCATGATCCTGCGCGCGGGGCGCTCGTAGAGGTCCATGCGCGCAGCCTGCCGCAGGAGCGCCGACAGCTTCTCCGCCTTCGATTTCAACTCCGCACACTCCTGCTTGAAGCTGTAGGCGTCGTCGGCGAGCTTCGTCACCTTCTCCGCCAGCGACAGCGGCTGCGTCAGGATCGATTTCACCGTGTCGCCCATCATCTTGCTCGAATTTTTGGGGGAATAGATTGGATTTTTACTTTCTAGGGCTAAAGATTGGATTTTTAATTTTTGGGGATTTGGGGGAGAAACTGGGGAAGAAGGAGAGAGAAGAGAGAGGGGGGATTTTACAAGGTCAAACGCGTTTCGCTCCTTTAGGGATGGGGGTGCTATTTTTATTAAGAGGAAATTAATGATGAGATTAATATTTGGGGTTCGGTCGATTAATTTGTTTTGTTGGAGGTTTAGGGGAAGGAATGAACCGGGCGGTTCGGTTGGAAGTCTGCTATCACCGGTTCATGGGTGTGAAACTATTCACTGTGCTAGGTGGAGCAGTAAATCGGAGCAAGTGAGACTCAAGGAAGACAAAGATGGCGAAGTTCGAGTTTGTTTCTATCGACTAGGCAGGTTTGTGTTCTTGTTTCTTTCTTTTTCATGACCGGACATATATTATCGACACGCCGTAAATTTTTTTGTCGCCTATCAGGATAACAATTACAACATTGGGATAATTCTGGGAAAAAAATATCTAAAACTGCATTTTAATATGGAGTGGAATGGTATTGTGGCAGAAAAAACAAGTGAAAAATAAAAATGTTCTATATGTGCATGGTTACATGCGGCTAACTGTAAGGTAATTTTAGTCTTCTACGTAATAAGTTTTTCTTTTTATTGTGTTTGAATAAGCAATGAAAAAGCCCTTTTTTAAAACTATATTTTGAAATGCTTTGAAAATATTTCTCTTTGCCTTGTTTTGGACAATTATACCTTTAACGATTGTAAATCTCTATTTCCTTTTTATCCATGGGAGAAAAGGCTTGAACATGTAATTCCCCTTTTCAATATTGCGAAAACCCTAATCTACTTCAAATATGGAAGCGAATTCAGAATGCGGAGAAATATCGAGCTTAAGAAAAAGAAAGTGGACCGGTGAAAATAGAAAATTATAGTGTAAAAAATAATTGCATTAAGAAAAATAGGTTCATTTCGAATGGCTATATAATCTTTTGTTTGTGTCATCTAACTATAATTGTATGTTTTAGGGTATTTTGTGCATAGGAGATTAGCATAGAGTATTTCTATCCAATTTGGATGGACCATTGAGATGCTATTGTGCAACTAATGCATTAGTATTATTAACAAAAATAGTGTAAAATAGTAGGATGACAGCAGGAAAAGTTCATTGGTATCATAAAGGCAAAATTATTCAGAATTGTTTCATAACAACGGAAAACGTGAGATTGGTAAAAAGTTTATGTGAAATCAAGGTGGAAAACATAAATAATAGTCAAGTGTGGGGGGTGAACTTAATTTGTTCATGTTTTGGTCTGTTTATGATCCATGATTTTGATTGGACTGTTAGGATGGTGCTCAATGCTCGTGTTAGCAATTGGACACATAAATTGTGCCTGAAGTTACAATATAGCAATCTTTGATTTTGCTCCCATGTGATCGATGGCTTTATCATTTTCCCACGCTTTTGCTTCTCTTATCCTGTTCTCAAGGAACAACTTAACCCATGCAAGGTCTCGTCCACTTGAGGGCTTGGAGTCGCTTTTACGAAGCTAAACCCAATGAGCCATGGCTCCGATGACATGGCACTTCTCCTTCCGGAAAGTGTACATGGTTGAAACCCATGAGAGTAAGTGGCCCTAAATTAACTGACCGTTGTTCAATCCTATTGAATTTGGATATGGTAACATCTAGGTCTGTCACGTATGCGACCGCTTTAAGTCCTCTCTCTAATGTTTTAAATTACTTTATCATTATTCCTAGAGTTGTCAAAGAGGAGGGTTGGGACACCGAGGATCATTGCGGGTGGAGGATAAGATGGGTACTGATAGAAATGCCTAAATTCTACCAAATGCTAGATTTTGCGTCCATTACCCAGATAGTATAAGACAGACGGATTGTGCGGTGACCCATGTATGGATTGAGCGGGTTAATAGGTTAATGGGTAACTTATGTTATTTCGTATGGTCGTTTTGTAAACCTATCCGGGGAAAATTAATTTTTTTTGGAGTTTAATTTGATTAGATAAATTGATTTTAATAACTAAAAAGGATAATCACATTGGAATGTGTATTCTAAGAATCGTTTAACATCCATGATATGACTTTTACATGAAAAACTTGTTGATCAAAACTTGGAAGAAAAAAATTTGGATCGAATCTGCTGATTCTTTTATATGGGCGGGCATACAATTAATTCTTAAACCGGCTGTAAACGTTTAACTTGTGAACGATGTTAAGATCAAATGGGTTATGGGTCATTGAGGACACCTCCAATTCGTCTATGGTTTTGGCTCTGTTATCCTGTTCCTAAGGGACAAGTTAACACCTGCAAAGTCTAGTCCACGGAAGGCTTGTTCTTCTCTAAACTGAGTCAATTGGGTGTGGAGTTGGTTCAACGTTGAGAATTAAGCATCACATTCCCTTAACCATGTGGCTTGACCAGTTCCCCTTTTATGTGGCTTGACCAGTTCCCCTTTTAGGTTGGAGTGTGAGTTGGTTGCCTAAAAGTTTTCTTTTCTTTTTAAAAATGTTTATTTAACTTTGAAAAAGTATTGATTATTATTTCCACTCTTATTATATTTTAAACATGAGACTAATGGGCATTAGGTGAGAATTTTTTTTAAATTGGTTAAAAGTTAATATATTGCTGTATTTTCTACTTATTGGAATCGCTCATCCTGATTTTCTAGCCCAAAAACCATGTATTATCATGCTTTTAGTATTGCATTAGATGGTTTTAAATCATAATATATAGAAAATCATGTAAAAATTGGTGTATCAATCTTGTAGACTATAAAGATCGGTATAAACATGTTGATTTTTTATTACATAGGAAAATATAAGTTTTCTCCTATGGTGTCCAAAATTAAAACTTTAACAAAAGTTATATAAAACCCTTCAAAATCGTCTCATGGTGTTTTTATTCCTATGGTGTCCAAAATTAAAACTTTAACAAAAATTATATAAAACCCTTCAAAATCGTCTCATGATGTTTTTTCTAAAATGCTGAAGGCTTTCCTAGAATTTCCCTTTACTAAGTTCTATCTCCGCTAGCTTTAATTTGTTAAATGTTCCAAATAATTTTGAATTTGGAACCATCCACAATTATCCCTTGCCCCTTTATCATTAAATTTGCAAAAGAACCAATTGTGCCTTTAATTATCTCATTGATCATATACTTTTTGCATGAATTAACTTCAAAAGGTTATGTAAAAGTCCCCAATGACAGATATGATAATAAAGAACTTTAATCATATGTAAAAGTTTCCAATAAAAAACTTGTGATTGAAGGACCATTTGGTAGCTAGCACAAAATATGCTACCTATACTTAACAAAGAAGTAATGCCCAAAGTCTTTTACTATAGATATATACAAGAAAGTTGTTTGGTAAATTTCAGGTGCTTTTATTTACTTTTACATTATTAAGAAAAAAAATTCGTAGATTTACATGGCACGCAAGGAAATATAAATACTATAAAAAAAAGGAAAGATTCATGCACTTACAACTTAGAAAGAGAGAGAGACTGACTGATGGTGAAGCATCTCATAAATGAAAGAGATCTATGTAACTATTGGATCTCTTATTCATGCACATATAAATCACTCATGCTATATATGCAAGCGCATATATTTTTTGAACACTTCCTCCTGCTGCTAGGATCATAGAGGTTTAATTCTTTTAAATTTTAATACAAAATCTCTTTAAAAATAATAAAATATGTAGGAGTTTCTCTGATCATAGATGTGCAAACTGATGATCGAATCATATCATCTAATTTTCATTTATCCAAATATTCAATCCTATTTTTGGGATTCAGTTAGGATGATTGCTATTCCCTACAAATTTCTAAGGTAGTTTGTAGTTTGACAGGTCATTTTAATTTGTGGGGAAATGTTAACATGGTTTAAAGCAATGTTTAAAACAGCTCGCTATTTTAAGCTGCATAGCGTAGCTTAGCCTCTTCGCTGCATAGCATCAGTAAATAGCTTAAATACAAAGTAGATTACACTTTTTAACAAATAGTATACGCTAAGCTATGCATAGGCCATTTTCACATAATATTTTCTATTCAGATTCTTAAGATTTCTGTATCTAATCCTAAACTATACGAAAACAGTTTTACTGAAGTTCTAAACTCTCAATTTGAAATCATATTTAGTAGAAATATTTCTCAAATAGAGATTATTTGGTCGATTTTTTAATACAATTATGAATTATACATATGAACTCAAAATTTGAAAATTAAGAAAATAATGTCATGTTATTAATTGTTCCATTCTTAATTTGAGTATGCTTTTATGGTAGCTAATTTAAGATTATTGGATCTAATAACATTACATGAGCAAAAAAATCCATCATTTTGAGGGAAACAAGGACCTTCCTTTTCATGCAGTAATATGTCTATCAACTAATGGTCCACGTATATAACTAATGAGCAATCGTGACCCTGCGGTCCCCAAGCTGCAGTGCCCTCACCTATTACGGTTACGGACAGAAGCCGGAGTAAGGAGCTGCGGTGTTTGGTTGGGTTTCCAGCCAAAGTAAGGGTGGTGCGACATCAGCACATATAAACCCAACCTATTGAAGGTGGATCTAGAATCTGCATCTTCATCTCTAACTCTTTGCTCCTTTTTTCTTGTTTAGTCCGGGGGCCTGCATGCAGTGTGAGGTCCTTATAGCCATAATTAATAGGGAAAAGTGACTCGGACCTAAACATTGACCTAAGAATTTTATGTTCGTTTAGGTCCACCATTTAGCTCAGAGAGAGAGAGGGAGAGATGCTTATTGTACGTGTATCCTCTTCATCGCTGTTAAAGTCCAATTTCATTACTACGGATCGTTCAACGTTTACGGTAGGCTCTTTGATAGGTTGATATTTCAGCATTGAAGATGTTAAGTAGCAGTGCGGAGTCATGTATATATTCCGCTTGTACATGACTTCATACCGCTACTATATATATACATACATATATATATAAAAGAGAAGAAGTGATGACGCTCATAACGAGTATTCCCCATATCACGACACGTGGCGGATGACGTGTCATCCGCTAAGCCTGCTAGACTTCTGGGGCTATGGAGCTGGAACAAGTATGATGCATTGGGGACATTCTTCGGCACCTCGTCCCCGAGCTTGCGTCCGACCTTTCGGGGACATTTCCGGAGTGCCTTCCCTATTTCTCCTAAACAACCATCCGACAGCTCTCCTCCGAGCAATCCTATAACCGAGCTTCCTCGGCCATCGAGCTATCCACCCTGTTCAACCGAGAGCATGGAGCCCAAGCGCCCCCGTAACGACTCCGTGTATCTTACCACGACGAGATCTCCGCCATTCCACGACCCGTATCTCGCGCTAGCGTATCTCACCATTAATGAGCGCATCCCGCCATTAATAGGCGTGTCCCGCCATCAGCGCGAACGTGATGCAGAGGTGTAACGGGCGGCGAGAATATCGCGCCGGTTCACCTCATGCGACCACTATATAAACCCTCTCTACCAGACGACCCAGGTATGTCAAATCGATTCCAATACGCCGCTACGCTTCCCTTATATCTCGGTACTTACTTGATCGTCGAAAGATCCTACGGTGGTTCCCCACCTCGGGACTTCCCTTGCAGGTAGCCCAACGTCAGCAGCATCCAACAACCCATTAAGATCTACACGTTCAATTCTCACTCCCAATCACAACCGTTCAGAGTCGCTTGCAGCAAGATCGATGGAGGACAACATCTGAGGGAGATCTCGACCTCCATCAGTTAGCGTCGTCTGTGGAAAGTATTCTTCTCCACCCAAAAGTTGATCTTCCGCCTCCAATTCAATGACAAGCGACAACCGCGACGATCCAAGCACGAGTTGTCCTGTCCTCCACAACAGGGGCGGAAACGGACCTACTCCTTCCCCTAACGTCATCAACGCCTTATCCACTCGAATCAACAGGCTCATGGTGATGGTGTACGCACTCGCCCGTGTCAAAGCGGCCGGCCATGCCCGCCAGACCGCAGCATACCCTTCCCAGGGTGACGACGTTCGCAGGGAAATGGAAGGACACACTTAGGCTCTTAACCTCACTCGCGCTCATCTTGATGTGGCCGAACACCGACATGCCGGTTCTGGCAGTCATGGCCCGTGTCCGGGAAATGATTCCATGACCCGCTGAGCGCCAGATAGCTCGACACCCCGATCTCAGGGGAGATCGGGCTATCACTTCAACGCACGACACGCTTTCTTGCCCCCCCGAGAAAGTGTCTGTCAAATTGCCCGATCCGGGCTAGACCCGCGCCGCCACTTCCATCGAGGTCACGCGTATGAGAAGCACCGGGGCTATCCATGAAGGGTCCGCCCCGAAGATTTAAGGAACGTAATAGAGCGGAGCCGCTCCATCGCGCAAGCCAGGAGCGGAGGTAGCAGGCGCTCCGACTGTGATGATTCCTCGGGATACTAAAAATGAATAGAGGCCCTCAAAAGTAAAATCGAAGGCATACGACAGGATGACCGTAAGGCTGACGAAGGCGTGAGGTACTCTGCTGACTCACTCACAAGGACCTTTACCGAACAGCTACTAGTTGAGCGTGTCTCATCCAGAACCAAACCGTCCAAAATGGCCCTCTTCGATGGGAAGTCCGAACCGAAGGACCACTTGGACGCATTTACGGCAGGCATGAATTTTCACGACAACTCTGACGCGGCTCAATGCTAAGCCTTCCCCACCACCCTCATCCGGGATGGCCAAGATTAGTTTCGAGGGCTCGCGCCATGCTTAATCTCAACCTTTGACGAGCTGGCCACTCAATTCCTCGGTCATTTCGTCGGTAACCGCCGGCAGTAAAAGACGGTCAACTATCTGTTCACCATCAAAAGCGAAGACAAGGAATCCTTTAAGGGGTACATTACCCGCTTCTACAATACCCTTCTCAAGGTTCCCGAGCATCGTGACGAGACGGTGATCACCGCCCTGAGGTTAGGTCTTAGGCACAAAGAGTGGATCCGCTCTTGTCACGCCCCGCTTTCCAATGTACGGGGAAAAGGACGTGGCAGGGACGCAATGTATTTACTTAGAAGTAAACACGTTAAGCATAAATAAATAATATAAAAGTAAAGCACAAGAATAACAAGAGATGTAATGAAACAACAACTTTTTAATTATATTCATTTTTTACATACAACTAGAAAGTAAAGTACAATAATGGAAAGTGATGCCTAAACAATGGCATATGAACTGAAAGTAAAGTAAGTACAAGTAAAAACTAGAACTTTGACTCCTCTGTGAAATGCTCCAAGTCGTCTTGGCTGGGCTCGATCTCCTGAGAGTCGGGTCCTCCTGACAACATTCCAAGAAAGAAGAAATAGGAATGTCTTCGGCGAACAATCGCTCGGTAAGTCCCAAGAGAGAGATATGAATAGATCAAGTAAAAGGAATAGGTCTGGTAATTTATTTGTTTTTTGTTATACTAACGTAGTTGTTTGTAACTTGGTACAGAATGCATCAGTGTATACGAGAGGAGTCCAACTATCCTTGGACTAAGGTATACGGAGTACAAGTCCCCGTCAAGCTACGGGACAACGACACAGATATTCAGGTTAAGTGTATTATAGTGACCGTCTCGTGCCACTTCTAATACATTCCGTACCAATCTACCATGTTAAACCCCGTAATACATATTGTATCGATTGTATTGATTTGTTGTATAAGACTTGCCGAAACCATGGTATAAGTTGTTCATATAAACGGTTCAGATGTAAACGGACAGTCATATAGTCAGTTCAAAATATACCCATGGTTCGGTCCAGTCAAGTCATGTTGCATGTTTGTATTGTTCGGTATTCATGTTCAAGTTCAAGTGTTCATGCTTGATACATTGGATTCATGTTGCATTAGATATATGGTTGGATTCATGTTTGGATTGTATTCAGATTAGACTGAGACTCAAATTGAGTCAGACACTTAAACAGATTTGAGTCCTGAATTAGGTTTAGGAGTTATCGGTAACTACTGCACATGAACGGTAAGATCTGTGGCTTTTTCCAAGCCAACTACCATTGATAACCCCGTTTTAGTTTTCTACCTTAAATATGTAAGCACCCACTTTCTCCGGCTCTCTGAGGCTCAAGAGAATCAGCCCTGCTTAAACCTATAATTACTAGGGTCCTTAATATAAATTAATATAATTTGAAGGGGTTTTATAAAAAATATTTTACATATACTTCCAAAATATTCTCAAGTATTTATTTATATTCTTTAGGGTTTTCATGGATGTAATTTTTTAAAAGTGAGATATTCTGTTGAATAAACACTTAGCTTGAATAATACAAGGTATTTTAGTGTAAAATTGACTTGTATGGATTCTTGATGGTATTTTCATGAAACTTGCAATTCTTTTTTTTTTGTTTAGAAGACATGGAATTTATTATATATTTAAAATAGATGGTTTGAAAATATTTATATATAATTATTAAAAATAAAATTTATTTATTAAATAGAATCACGTTTTTCTTTAAAATTGCATTAAAAATTCAATCGAGATCGTATGCTCCGTGAGGAGGTCTGCATCTCGCCCTACTAATTCGATGGATGTGCGATAACCCGCACCAACCGAATCGAATTCCCCAAAATTGGTTGTAAAGGTATAATTGCAAGGAATTTAAATAACATAATTAAAAGAATACGTTTTTTTAATAGTTTATGGTATTTTGATGTAAAAGTCGTATTTGCTACAAAATTGTTATTCAAGGGGATCGTGCTATGTCAAGATGTGTGTTTGTGAGAGGTAGGTCATTATCTCGTGAGATTTTTCTAAAGGTAATATAAGCAAGAATGATTAAACTATGTCATATGTAATTTCATGGTATTTAAGCGTAAAAACTTGATAAAAGTTATTTTACATGAAGTTGTAAAATGAAACTTGTTTCTAAATATTAGTTAATGTTTAACAAGCAAGATGTAATGATATAATTAAGTGGTTCTTAAGAGGAAATTGAAATTTAAAAGAGAATAGAATTAAGGGTCGGTATAACTCCACTTACCGACGTGATTTGAAAAGAGAACATTTTAAATTAAGAAGAGGAGAAGAGAAGTGGGACTTACAAGTTAAAAAGATAGAAGGGAGGTTGAGAAGAGGAATGATGGCCTTCTTGTAGTCGTGGGGTCGCCGGAAGTGCTTCGAAAACTCGTCGGAAAAGGAACTTCGGCTAACTCCACTTGTACTCTTCTTTGACTTGGAAATTTTGGAGGATTTTTTATAATAGATTTCAGAATGAGGAGGGCTAGGATATGATGTTGTATTTATAGGGTAAAATTAGGGTTTTGAGAGTGAAGAGAGAATTAAAAATAGGATTTATGAGTGAATTAACACTCTCTGGATAATTAAAGAGAATTCAAACAGCATGGGGGCAGTGGGGTAGACCAAGAGTTTCAGGTTGCAGAGAATGGGAGTTTTACCCATGGGGGGCCCGGCAGTGCCGGCTATAAGGCCAATCTCGCCGGTCGTTGGGTGAGGGTTGGGCTCTGGATTTGTGCCACATGTCTAGGTCGGTTCATATAATATTCAGCACATTTTTGATTTTCTCAGACTTTTCATTTTACGTGTATTGCACGTGTAAATTTTTGGGCTTCCAAAATGTTTAAAAGAAAAATCATTAAAAATAATATATGACTGAAGGGATTCGAACATAGGGGCTATATCACAGCAGTGCAAGATTTTACCATTGAGCTACAAGTTGTTTCTTGCTGTTCTTAAACAATTTTAATTTATAACTTGTGCTCAGGCTTAAAACTCTATTCTGTACATTAATTTAAAAAAATTTGTACAATGAAATTGGAATCGTTACATTCTACCCGCCTTACAAAAATTTCGTCTCGAAATTTACAATTATTTGAGGATTAGTTTACAAGCAAGTAAGGGTATCTTGCACGCATGTCGTCCTTGCGTTCCCATGTTGATTCTCCTGGTGAATATTTTCTCCACATCACTCGGACTAAGTTTACTTTCTTGTTCCTAAGTGACTTTATTTTTCTGTCCAGAATTTCAACGGGTTGCTGCTCACAAAATAGATTTGTTTGTACAATTAGCTCAAAGTGATCAAGGATGTGGCTGGAATCTCTTACATATCTTCGAAACTGGGATATGTGGAATACGTTGTGCACTCCTTCCAATGACGGTGGAAGTGCTAAACGATATGCCACTTTTCTGACTCGTTTGAGTATGTTGAACGGTCCAATGTATCTCGGACTGAGCTTACCCCTCTTGCCAAAGCGAATTACTCCACGATTCGAAGAGATCTTTAAGAACACATGATCTCCCGGCTGGAACTCCAGATGTCGGTGCTTTGCATCATTCCAGTGCTTCTGTCTGTCTTGGGCTTGTAGGGTGTTTTTCGTCACCCCATTGAGATGGGAATACGCGCGCGCTTGTCAGGCGCATTACAGATTCCCCCTACCTAGGGTAGGCTGGGGTTTATTGATTGTGGGGATCCGAATCTCCGGCAGCCGCGGACTAAGCTGCCGTTAATTACCCCTCGCCTTTGGAGCAAGGGAATCTCCGATTGACGGGTCAAACAAGCCATGCGAACTCAATGTGCAGTGCGTGTACGTGTTTTGAAAGGGTTTTGGATATATCAGGGGCCCCGCAGAGTATTTACGGGGGTCTCGCTACCCGGATAGAGGGCTGGGGGTCAAGGGGGCTAGCAGCCCCTTGCGGGGTGCGGGGCAGCGCCTCGTTAGAAATTTTTTCTAACGGGGACAGTGTTGTGGAGTATGTGTGTGTCTATATTTATATATAACAAAGGCATCCAAAGGATGCGTGGGAGAAGGCGCCAGCGCCCCACGTGCGCAGCACGCGGGCGCTGGGCGCAAGAAGACAGGTTTAGGTCCCTATCACCTAAGGCTTTTCAATTTTATGAGCCGTAAGGGTCTCATAAAGCATTTTCTCTCTACGAGTCGTAAGGATCCCGTAGGTGTATTTTCTCCTTAGGAATCGTGGGGACCCCCAAGTGTGTTTTTCCTTTGTGAGTCGTAAGGATCCAACGAAGGTGTTTTCTTATGAGTCGTGAGGATCCTGTAAGTTTTTTCTCCTCATGTATCGTGAGGACACATGAGTGGGTCTTCCCAAACGAAGCATAATTCCAAGGGCGGAGACCGGCCGCGTAACTGATGATTACGGTGGGGCATGGGTATGATGAGAATTATTTGAGCCCGTGGATTGTATACGATAGTCAACTTGGGGACCAACCGTAGGGCTGGGAGAATTTTAGGAAATTGGATTTTGGTTGGCGTCTGCATCGCTGCACTGGAATATGGTACCAGGAGCGACTCATCATTCGCTGTTGGGAATTTAGGATTTAGACGGCGTCTGCATCGCTGCACTGGAATATGGTACCAGGAGCAACTCAGCATTCGCCGTTTGGAATTTGGGATTTGGACAGCGTCTGCATCGCTGCACTGGAATATGGTACCAGGAGCAACTCATCATTCGCCATTTGGAATTTGGACGGCATCTACATCGCTGCACTGGAATATGGTACCAGGAGCGACTCATCATTCGCCGTTTAGAGATTTGGAATTTTGGTTGGCGTATGAATCGCTAACACTGGAATATGGTGCCAGGAGCGACTCATCATTCGCCGTTTTTTTTTACATTCATTTTTTTACCGCGATTGCTCTATCATTTCAGCTTTTCTTATCGTGAAGGTTGTGATTGCCCTATCATTTCGGCTATTTATTCGCGGTTGCCCTATCATTTCAGCTTTATTTTTTATCTTTATTTTACTCGCTAATTTTTATTGCGAGTTGACCCATCATTTCGGCTTTTTTTTTATTTACACATTTTTACATCCCCAGTTTAACGACTTAGAGGTCGATTGTTCCCAGTTTAATGACGTGGTGGTCGATCGTTCCTAGTTTAATGACGTGGTGGTCAGCAGTTTTGTATGATGTTGGCGGTCGCAGCTTGACTGCTTGTCAACACGCCTTTAGACAGTTCTATCTCTCCTGCCTTGTATTGTTTTTCGACCCAATCTTTGAAGACGAAGCAGTCCTCAATGGCATGACCTATCACTCTGTGATAAGGGCAATATTTGGGGTCGTCGGTCATGTTCGCTTCTTGCGGTCTCTTTGATTCTGGCAGTTGTAGACCGTTTCTTAGGGCGTCCTTGAATATCTTGTGGACTTTGTCCCTTTTGAAGAAATAGACCTTATCCAGTTTCTCTTTCAGTGGAGATTCTCCTCCATCTCCAAACACTGGCTTCCGAGACTGGTTGGCATTAGTCCCGCTCATCCCTCACTTATTTCGGTTAGCCGAAGTGTTGAAAGATTCAGTATCGTCGGAATTTCAGCGTTTACGATTTTCGTCCTTTCGGTTTCTCCAGAACCTATTGTTATTTTGGGAGTCAGAGGAGAACTCCTGCTTTGAGCGTTCCAACATTTGAACTTTCCTGGTTAGCTCTTGGAATGTTTTGAGACGGGGCCATCCAATTGTTGAGATTTCCGACGAGAAGACTGACAGATTGGTCCTGCTCTATCGGCGGTTCACATTTGACAGAGAGATTGGGCTATCGGGTTATAAAATCCGTGCTGCTTTCATTGTTCTTTGGCTTTGTCCTTACGAGATCGGCAATGGTGATCTTATCGCTGACGCTCATGAACCTCTGCCAAAACAGAGACTCCATTTGGACGAAAGTTGTGACGGAGCCATCCAGTATGCTCGCGTACCAGTCGAAAGCAACATCAGTCAAGCTATTAACGAACTAGCGGAGGAGAAGCGCATCATTGCCCCCAGTATTCCTGCATGAGGCTTTAAAGTGGGCGATGTGCTGATTCGCATTTCCCGTCCCATCGAATCTTCCGAATTTAGGGATGACATAACCGCTAGGAAATTCTACCAAATCATACTGAGCAGGTTATAATCTCCCGCTACTGCTAACATCTTTTTGCGCTTCAGCTTTGGCTACCAATGTTTTGACTTTTTCGGCAACCAAATCCATGATTTGATCTTGAGTTAGCTGGCTACTGTCATCGGTAGCCAATACATTTCCTGAGATAGGATGCGACTGACTTTCATGCGGTCCGCCCACCTTTGGATTTGAGGGAATAGGCGTCGGCTGCCTTGGGACACCGTTTTCCGGTTCATGAGCCGAACCTTGCGCTTGATTGGATGGCTGAGAAGCAACTTGGGTTGTGAGCCGTAAGATGACGTTTGTCAAGTCGTCAATTTTTGAGTAGAGCTTGGCCATCTCCTTGTCTTTGTTTCTGAGCTGCTTTCGGAGCTCCTGGAGAAGTTGCTGCTCTGCATTCTTGGGTCGGAAGATTGGCTCCCCTTCGCTTTCCGAGCTCGACTACTCATGAACCGAGGGATCTCTATGCTTATCAGCTTCACTTGGAGCATTTTCATTACCTTCAGGAGGATGCTGGTCTTGGGAAGTGACAGCCACATTCACACCGGACTGGATTTGAGATGTAGTGGCCCCCTCCTTGCTCTTGCTGCGCGTGCCTACCATATAGACAGTGTGGACCACATATCCAGCCATCTCTTTATCTTTGGCGGTTGATTTTGTAGAGCGGTCCGGGCTTTGGAAATTCATAAATTTTAACATGGCCAGAGCCCTAGCCCTTTTGTTGGCTCTGTATCTCAGCCGCTTCTGCCTCAGCTTCTCTGCTTTGAGTGCTTGGCAGGCTTCTGCTCTTCGGAAAGCCGCCGTGAGCCGATTAACGGGGAGCTTAGAGAAGATACCCAATTGAGCAGTTGTCAGGGGCGCCGTTGGAGCTTGCCCGAGATGCCTTGTTGCTTTGTTGGTGTTGATGGCCTTGCCCCCGGCTGGGGCCAAGGAAAGTCGTTCAAACACCGACTTGCGTTTAAGCAGTGGTGCCCCCGAGATCACCACATTTAGCCTCTTAGCTTTCGAGACCGGTTTGTCTGTTACTGGAGCTTGAGGAGCTGGGATGGCGTTAGCTGACACGAATAGAATAGAGCCAAATGATAGCGGCGGCTCCTCCCATTGTCGTCCGAGACTGGCCGGGAGGACCGTCCTGGCGTCCATCTTCATCGTGTAGGAGATGGGAGCTGTGTTGAGAGTTGAGCTTGTCCTTGAAGACATTTTTGCTGCATCCGAAGATTGCAATTGGAGATTGCTAACCTGCAAATAGAAACATGATTTCAGTACATGCAATCGATATGTATATTGATTGAGTTCACATGAACGTTTAACCTGAAATATGGAAGGAAAGATTAGGTCCCACCGGGCGTGCCAGAATCTGTAGGGTGTTTTTCGTCACCCCATTGAGATGGGAATACGCACGCGCTTGTCAGGCGCATTACAGATTCCCCCTGCCTAGGGTAGGCTGGGGTTTATTGATTGTGGGGATCCGAATCTCCCGCAGTCGCGGACTAACCTACCGTTAATTACCCCTCGTCTTTGGAGCGAGGGAACCTCCGATTGACGGGTCAAACAAGCCATGTGAACTCAATGTGCAGTGTGCGTACATATTTTGAAGGGGTTTTGGATATATCAGAGGCCCCGCAGAGTTTTTACGGGGGCCTCACTACCCGGATAGCGGGCTGGGGGTCAAGGGGGCTAGCAGCCCCTTTGTGGGGTGTGGGGCAGCGCCCCGTTAGAAATTTTTTCTAACGGGGACAGTGTTGTGGAGTATGTATGTGTGTGTCTATATATATATACATATACATATATATATACATATACATATATATATACATATATATATATATACATATATATATAAGAAAGGCATTCAAAGGATGCGTGGGAGAAGGCGTCAGCGTCCCACGTGCGCGGCACGCGGGTGCGGGGCGCATGGCACCGGCGGAAAGTAAAAGGGGGGGCTCAGCCCCCCGTACTGGGAGTTGTACTCCAATTGACCTTTGGGAGTTAAACTCCTTTAAAAAAGGATGCATTATTATTGTCAATTTATTCTTATGGAGTTAAACTCCCAGAAACTTTGATTTGTGGAGTTAAACTCCAAGAAATCCTTGTGAATGCTCAAGAGGACCCCTTTCTTCCCCCCTGAGCCTTGGATCTTTTCCAAAATGGGATCTCTGGAGATGGGTCTCTTTCCTCCTCTTCTGTCGGCCGGATCTTGGAGAACAAGAGAGGGTGAGATTTAAAAATATCCCCTTTTTGATATCTAATGAAAGATCCGAGCTCCCTTTGGTGGGTTTTGTGGTGGAAAACTATTTATTTTTGGAAAGGGAAGAGTAAAACTCTTGATTTAATTGAAAATGGGAAAAAGGTTTAGAACCTTGAGGAAGGAGAAGGAGGCACAAAAAACACTAGAGTTTGAGAGAATGAAAAGTGTATCCTTTATTTGATTATCATGTTGCCTTATATAGGCTTACACATTTATATATAGCCCCTTGGGCTTTACAAAATGACATTTTGCCCATCCCATGCCTTATGTGCTCATTTCTTTTGCACATAAGCCATGGGCTTTACAAAAGTTTGGCTTTATGCCCATTTTTCTTACATTCATGCATAAAAAATTATATCAAAATTATTTATTACATGATTTTTTATTTCGGCATGGGAGAGGCCGGCCGTGGGGCTCGACTTGGGCATAGGCCCACTTGCTTGGGCTCGCTTACTTGGTTTTGACCTTGACTTTGACTTGGTCAACTGGGGTACAAATTTTGACCCCAACAGGGCTATGCGCATTCTTTCCCTGATCGTGCGAACTACGTCCACAGTCGTCACAATCATCTCTGGTTCAAGGAGTTCCTTATCTCCGATGTTGTCCCAACTTAATGGTGAACGGCACTTCCTTCCATAGAGAGCTTCAAAGGGTGTCATTCCAATACTCGTCTGGTAGCTATTGTTGTATGAAAATTCCATAAGATGCAGGTGATCTTCCCACGATCCTCCGAAGTCTAACATACACGCTCTTAGCATATCTTCAAGGATCTAAATCGTTCACTCAAACTGACCATCTGTTTGTGGATGATAAGCTGTGCTGAAGTTCAGACTCATTCCCAGGCTAGCTTGCAGACTCTGCCAAAACTGCGATCGGAATCTGGTGTCACGATCGGAGACAATGCAAACCGATACTCCATGTAATCTCACGATCTCCTGCATGAGTTCATGGATATCAGAAATAGTACACTATGTAGAGTTAAATCTTACTTAGATTCAGACTTACTTCCATGTACTTCTTTGCTAGTGTCTCAGTAGATTGGCCAACTCGAAATGGGATGAAGTGAGCTGACTTTGTGAGTCGATCCACAATAACCCATATCGCATCGTTACCTTTCATGCTGCGAGGAAGTGCAGTCACGAAGTCCATGGTGATATGTTGCCACTTCCATTCTGGAATAGGTAGCGGTTGAAGTAAACCGGCAGTCCTGTGATATTCAGCTTTTACTTGATGACACACCAAGCATTTGGCTACGATTCTGGCTACTTCACGCTTCATTCCATGCCACCGGTAATGTTAACATAGATCTTTGTACATCTTTGTACCACCAGGGTGTACTGAGTACGGAAAGCTGTGAGCTTCTTTCATCAACTCTTCCCGAACAGGACCTTGTGGTACACACAACCTGCATCCGTATCTCAAAGATCCATCTTCATGTATGAGGAAGTCTGTTCTAAGTCCACTTTTTACTTGTTCTCTGATCTTTGCAACTTAGCATCACTTGCTTCAGCTGCTTTGATCTGATTGACAATAGTAAACTGAACGTGTAAGTTCATCAACTTTGAAGTATTACCTGGCATAACTACTTCTATCTCCATCTTGTGTAATTCTTGTTGAAGCTTCCACTGTGCGGTGAGATTCACAGATAATGGCTGGCGACTAAGTGCACCAGGAACTACATTTACCTTCCCTGGATGATATTGTAGGTTGATGTCAAAATCCGCCATAAGTTCTAGCCATCTTCTCTGTCGCATATTCGATTCTTTCTGAGTAAACACATATTTCAGACTTTTGTGGTCTGTGTATATATCTACTCGTTCTCCAAGCAGATAATGACGCCAAATCTTCAGTGCAAATATAACGGCCGCCAACTCCAAATCATGTATTGGATAATTACGCTCATAAATCTTCAGCTGTCTTGATGCATAAGCTGTAACTTTTTCCTGCTGGTGTAGAATACATCATGATCCCTTACCGGATGCATCGCAATGCACAACGAAACCTCCAGATTGGTCCGGTATTACAAGGATAGGAGTTGATGTCAATCTTGACTTAAGTTCTACAAAAACTTGTTCACATGCTTCTGACCACACGAATGCTTCATCTTTACGTGTGAGCTTGGTCAGGGGTGTTGCAATTTTCGAAAAGCCTTCTATGAATGTTCGGTAGTATCCTGCTAAACCCAAGAAACTTCGAATGTCCTTCACTGTCTTTGGTGTCTCCCATGTGCTTACTACTGATACTTTAGCTGGATCCACAGAGATTCCTTCGTTTGAAACGATATGTCCGAGAAATCTGACTAGATCTAGCCAAAATTCGCACTTGCTGTACTTGGCATAAAGTTGATACTGTCGTAAAGTCTCCAGGACAATCCTCAAATGTTCAGCGTGCTCTTTCCGATTCTTTGAATATACCAGGATGTCGATGAAAATGACAATGAACCTGTCTAGGTACTCTCGGAAAACTTGGTTCATTAGATTCATGAATATGACTGGTGCATTGGTCACTCCAAATGGCATCACGAGAAACTAATAATGACCATAGCGATTCCTGAATGCCGTCTTCGGAATATCAGACTCTTTGACCTTCACCTGATGATAACCCGAACGAAGATCTAACTTTGAGAAAACGCAAGACCCACTCAGCTGATCGAACAGATCGTCGATTCGCGGTAGTGGATACTTGTTCTTTATCGTGACTTCGTTCAGAGCTCGGTAGTCAATGCACATTCTGTATGAACCTTCCTTCTTCTTCACAAGCAAAACTGGAGATCCCCAACTTGAAGTACTGGGACGAATCCAACCTTTCTGCAGAAGTTCGTCCAACTGAGTATGGGCCTCCTTCAATCCTTCTGAACTTAAGCGGTATGGTTCTTTGATCACCGGTTGTGCACCAGGTACTAAGTCAATATTGAATTCAAGAGCTCGATCGGGAGGCAAACCTGAGATGTCTTCACGAAATACATCTTCGAACTCTCGAACTACTTCTGGTTTGTCTTCTTCAGCTTGTATTGTTGCAATCACCGCCTTCCTTGGTTTAGTCTTGTAGGTGCTAGGTTCCTGGGTTCGGTCTCCACTTTTGAAATAAAAGACCGAATGATCTGGTATCTCGAGCACTACCCTCCTTTGACGACAGTCGATGGTAGCGTAGAAAGCTCCTAGCCAGTCCATTCCTAAAACTACATAGAAGTTTGGTATGTCCAGCACCTTGAAATCAGCATAAAATTCTCTGCTGCAGACAACCACTGGACACGGGTCGTATCCCAAAGTTGTCTTTAAAACGCTGTTCCCTGAACTGACATTCCAACTGGATACGAGTGGCTTTACTGGAATCGCATGACTTCGGACGAACCGTTGCGATAAAAAGCAATGTGATGCTCCAGTATTGAAGAGTGCTAGTGCAGGAAGTGAGGCTACTAAGATTGTACCTAAGTTGTGTGGAATATGTTTAGGTATAGGAAAATATATATGGATGTAAACAAGTATTAAACAGGTTTGAAAGATGGGAAGGATAACTTGGCCAGTGGCTTCAGCTTCTTCCACGGTCATTGTGAAAGCCTGATGCCTAGGTACGTTCCTCCTTGCTGGAGGAGCATTTCTCTGTCCGTTCCTCTGTCCTTGAGGTAGATTCCTTTGTGCTTGATGGAACTGATGAGGAAGAGGTGTAGTAGGTCCACAAGGAGGTAGAGCTAGGAGAGAAAGTCGAAGAGTAGGTGCCTGAATAGCTAGCCACTGCAGATAAGTGATGGCTGGTCTGTGAGCTAGGTTCGGATTGAGTCTACGAGGACATGCACCAATGTCGTGAGTGGATGAGCCGCGGACTAACCACAGGTCGTTTGCACGCCTGCAGTCTGATTGATAAAAAAAAAGTAGTAAAGTAACCGCAATCAATAACGGTGTCGCGTGTAGCGAGCGTTAATGAGTACGGGTCGTCCTCTGCGATTCGAGGAATTTATAAATTCTTACTTTAGTTGAGTAGAAAGAACTAGTAAAGAAATTTAAGAAATAGTTCAAGATTTAGTTGAATTTAATAGTTTCAAGAAATTCAAGAAATTGTTTTCAAGAAAGAAAATCAAGAAAGTGTTCAAGATCTAATTATCAAGAAAATATGAAGAAGGCTTGTAGGATCAGATCGGATTTAGTAGCCATGGATGACTAATAAAGGTAACTCATCTTTTCTATTGACAGTTTAACGCTAGATTGATGGCGATGAATGCAAATTAGGGTTTTTCGGAAGAAACTAGGGTTTCTTCACTATAGTCCCCTGTCCTTTCATTGATCCCCATTCATTTTCTAGCCCTTCACAAAAAGATCGTCAATCTTATCTCACATCGTGGTCGAGATAATCAATAATTTGATCTCGTACCAAATGAAGATGTTAACGATTCTTTTGCGAAGGTTTGTAAACTTCATAAGACTAAAGAAAAGTATAGAATTCTACCATCCATCGATCTACCCTAATCCTACGGATCCTAGCAAGCGGAGATTTACTCGTGCATCATGAAAATCGAAGAAAGATTAGAAAAAGAACTCATAATTCAGAATTTTTAAAGAAAGCGAAATTGAAACTAATTATCACATTTATTATTCAACTTCAAATTACAACTTCTTCAATCCGAAATTACAAGAAGAATTGTTCTCGATCACTCTCTTGAAGAGGTAATTTTTTCGTAGATCTTTATGTTCCTCGATCGTCGTGAGTTTTGGACCTGTCGTGGATCGCGTGATTGTTGATGAATATCGGTTTCGTATAAATGATGTTTTGTTGAATCGCTTGATGAACTTCTCGATGATTCTTGATTTTGGATCTTGGAATTGATGTTGTTCTTGGATTTGTGTTGAATTGGATGAAATATTTGAGACAAAATTAGGAACTAATTGGGAACCCTTTTCTTCATGACCTTGGTCCTTTTTATAGCCCTCACTTTAAGCTTCCCCAACAAGCTAAATTATTATAGAGAAGTTTCCAGAACGAGGTTGTTACAAAGAGGCTTCCTCAACAAGTTAGGACGTTGAGAAGAAGTTTCCAGAGAATTCCCGACCCCGAAGGCCCTGAATCGGCCTTTGATCCGCGGCGACTTCGCCTGACTCGGTGCGATTCCGTGGCCAATTGGTGGCTTCATTGGTTGAAACTTCAGGTGTTTTCTTCTGTTGATCTCTGGGTTTTCTTATGATATCTGGAATCTTCTAATCGTTTCTGAATTTCTGCCAGTATTTGATTCTTCGACTTTCTTGTATTTTATTGGCAGATTCCTGATTCCTGATATCCGACCAGAGTTAACTTTGCACAAGATCTCAATGAAGAATGTGAGATACAAAATATTATGCGTAAAAATATTAAACATACAATTTCCTTCATAATATTGATTATAATGTATAACACATGGTAAATGATATTTTGCAGATGAACTTCTAATATGTGTTATATTTTATAGCAAATACCTTTAGATGATTAAGAAAAGTAAGGAAATTGTCATGTTAAAAATGCAATATTTTCGACTGAACAAATACCCCCAAACTTGACTTTGATCGCCCGAGCAAACTTTATTTATTCAAGAGAAGGAGAAAAATAAAAAAAAAGAAAAAACTAACTAGCACACTTTCATAGGCAACACGATTGCACTGAGCACGTGCAACAAGCCTTTAAACCTCTAGGTGTCCCTAGTAGGAAGAGTGTTGTCTCCTGAGGGTTTTCAGCGGATTGCACCTACAAATTCCTATAATAAAAGAAAGACTGTGAAAGTTACATATAAAGATAAGAATTATAAAAGAAAGAAACTTGAAAATTAGAGTTTTCAACTACACTAGCTTTTCGGTTGTCATGAGCCTATCTTAATAGTCATGAAAAGATATTAGAAATCACATCATCTCTCAATAAAACATCGCCTTTATTCTTCATCCCTTCCTTTCCTCCAACACCGATCATATACCCCTACGTGTGTGTAAAAGACATCCCTATACTCGGAGAATTCAATTCAAGCTATCATACTCTTGTCCATCTACCTCAGTAATTTTTAGTCGGTGAATATTTTAGATGGAATTACTCACACATTCTTCATGTGACCGTTAATATTTCTTGAGGTACTAACCGACAGATTGTTGGGGTTAAAATTTGCACCCCGGTTGACCAAGTCAAAGTTAAGGTCAACCCCAGGCCAGGTGGGCCCAAGCTCAGGTCAAGTGGGCCCATGCCCAAGTCGAGCCCGCAGCCAGCCTCCCCATGCCAACATAAAAATCATGTAATAAATAATTTTAATGTAATTTTTTTAATTTTTTTATGGAAAATGGGTATAAAGCCAATATTTTGTAAGCCCATGGCTTATGTGCAAAAAAGAAATGGCACATGAGCCATGGGATGGGCAAAAAGTCATTTTGTAAAGCCCAATGGGCTATATGCAAATATGTAAGCCTATATAAGGCAACATGATGATGACTAAAAGATATACTTTTCATTCCCCTCAAAATCTAGGGTTTGTGCCTCTTTCCCCTTTCTGAAGGTTCTAAACCTTCTTCTTTCTTTTGAATTAAATCAAGAGTTTTACTCTTCCTTTTCCAAAACTAAATAGTTTTTCACCATAAAACCCACAAAGGGGAGCTCAGATCTCCCATCAGATCTCAAAAAGAAGAGATTTTTAAAATCTCACATCTCTTGATCTTCAAGATCCGGCCAACAGAGGAGGAAGAAGGAAGCCCATCTCCGAAAACCCCATTTTGGGGAAGATCCAAGGCTCCAAAGAAGAACCCCTTTCATCAACTCCAAAACATCTTAGGAGTTTAACTCCACTCTAAATCCTCTTTTGGGATTTTAAATCCTATTTCAGGGACTAAAATCCCCTTTTTTCTCGCCGGCGTCCAAGCGCCCACGCGCCGGGCACGTGGTGCGCTAGCGCTCGAGCGCTCAAGCGTCCAGCGCCCACGTACCGGACACGTGGTGCGATCCCGCTCGAGCGCCTGGAGCTCAAGCACCCAGCGCCCACGTGGTGCGCTGGCGCTCGAGAGCCTTCCGCTCAAAGCGCCCAGCACCTACGTGCCGGGCACATGGTGTGCCAGCGCCTAAGCGCCCAGCGCTCGCGTGTTAGACACGGGAGGCGCTGGCCCCCACACATCCTTTAGATGCCCTTTCCCTTTATACACACACACACACACACTCTTCAACACCGTCCCCCTTAAAAAAATTTGGGCCGGAGCGCAGCCCTGCACCCCGTAAGGGGGCTGCTAGCCCCCTTAACCCCCAGCCCGCTATCCGGGTAGCGGGACCCCCGTAAAAACTCTGCGGGGCCCTCGATATATCCAAAACACAACACTGCACATTGAGTTCGCATGACCAGTTTAACCCGTTAATCGGAGGTTCCCTCGCCCCCAAAAGCGAAGGGTAATTAACGGCAGCTTAGTCTGCAGCTGCCGGAGATTCGGATCCTCACAATCAATAAACCTCTACCTACCCTAGGCAGGGGGAATCTGTAGTACGCCTGACAAGCGTGCGCGCATTCCTATCTCAATGGGATGACGAAAAACACCCTACAGATTCTGGCACGCCCGGTGGGACCTATCTCTCCTCCCATATTTCGGGTTAAACGTTCATGCGAACTCAATCAATATACATATCTATATTTATACTAAAATAATGCTCTTTCATGCAGGTTTTCAAGCAATCACCTTTCAACAATGTCTCCAAAGATGAATTCAGCTCCCATCTCCTACACGATGAAGATGGATGCCAGGACAGTCCTGCGGCCAGTCTCGGGAGACAATGGGAAGAGCTGCCGCTACCATTTGGCTCTATTATGTTCGTGGCAGCTAACGTCGTCCCAGCTCCTCAAGCTCCGGTAATAGACAAACCGGTCTCAAAAGGGAAAAGGCCGAATATCATGGTCGTGAGGGCACCTCAGCCCAAGTACAAATCCGTTTCCGAACGACTCTCCATCGCTCCAGCTGGGAGCAAGGCCATCGACATCAACAAAGCAACGGGGCATCTTGGGCAAACTTCAGTGGTACCTTCGACAACTGCTCGATCGGGTGTCTTCTCTAAGCTTCCCGCTAATCGACTCATGGTGGCTTCCAAGGAAATGGATGCCCGCCAAGCCCTTAAAATTGAGAACCTAAGGCAGAAAAGGCTCAGATATAGAGCCAACAAAAGGGCTAGGGCTCCTGCTAGGCTGAACCTCATGAGGTTCGAAGAACGGGGTTACCCTGCCAAAGATGAAGAGACAGCTGAATATGTGGTCCACACTGTCTACATGGTGGGCACGCGCAGCAAGAGCAAGGAAAGGGCCACTACATCTCAAATTCAATCTGGTACGAATATGGCTGCCACATTCCAAGACCAGCCTCCTCTGGAAGGTAATGAAAATGCTCCAAGTGAAGCTGATAAGCAGGGAGAGCCCTCAGTTCATGAGGAGTCGGGATCGGAAAGCGAAGATGAGCCAACTTTCCATCCTAAGACCGCAGAGCAGCAACTTCTCTAGGAGCTCCGAAAGCAGCTCAGAAGATAATACAAGGAGATGGCCAAGCTCTACTCAAAAATCGACGACTTGACAAACGTCGTCTTACAGCTCACGGCCCAACTTTCCTCTCAGCCGCCCAATCAAGCGCATGGTTCTGCTCATGAACCGGGAAACGGTGTCCCGAAACAGCCGACGCCTATTCCCTCAAATCCAAAGGTGGGCGGACTGCATGAAAGTCAGTCGCATCCTATCTAGGGAAATGTCTTGGCTACCGATGACAGTAGCCCGCTAACTCAAGATCAAATCATGGATTTGGTTGCCAACAAAGTCAAAACGTTGGTAGCCGAAGCCGAAGCGCAAAAAGATATCAGCAGTAGTGGGAGACCATATCCTGCTCAGTATGATCTGGTAGAATTTCTTAGCAGCTATGTCATCCCCAAATTCGGAAGATTTGATGGGACGGAAAATGCGAATCAGCACGTCGCCCATTTTAAAGCCTTATGCGGGAATACTGGGGGTAATGATGCGCTTCTCCTCCACCAGTTCGTTAATAACTTGGCCGATGTTGCTTTCGACTGGTACGCTAGCATACCGGATGGATCCGTCACAACTTTCGTCCAAATGGAGTCTCTGTTTCGGCAGAGGTTCATGAGCGTCAACGATAAGATCACCATCGCCGACCTCGTAAGGACCAAGCCAAAGAACAACGAAAGCAGCACGGATTTTATAACCCGTTGGCGCAATCTCTCCGTCAAATGTGAACCGCCGATAGAGCAGGACCAATCTGTTAGTCTCCTCGTCGGAAATCTTAATAATTGGATGGCCCCGTTTCTATGCACCGCGGGTCTCAAAACATTCCAAGAGCTGACCAGAAAAGTCCAGATGTTTGAGCGCTCAAAGCAGGAGTCCTGCTCAGATTCCCAAAATAACAATAGGTCCTGGAGAAACCGAAAGGACGATAATCGCAAAGGCGGAAATTTCGACGATTCTAAATCTTTTAACGCTTTGGCTAACCGAAATAAGCAAGGGATGAGCGGGCCTAATGCCAACTAGCCTCGGAAGCCAGTGTTCGGAGAGGGAGGAGAATCTCCACTGAAAGAGAAGCTAAATAAGGTCTATTCCTTCAGAAGGGACAAAATCCGTAAAATATTCAAAGACGCCCTGAGGAACGGTCTACAGCTGCCAAAGTCAAAAAGACCGCAGGAAGTGAATATGACCGACGACCCAAAATACTGCCCCTATCACAGAGTGATAGGTCATGCCATTGAGGACTGCTTCGTCTTCAAAAATTGGGTCGAAAAGCAATATAAAGCAGGAGAGATAGAACTGTCTAAAGGCGTGTTAACAAACAGTTCAGCTGTGACCGCTAATTTCATAAAAACGGAGATCGAAGTCTTTCGGGAACCTGATTCTCTCAGACATCTGTCTTTCTCTGAAAACAGTCGACCATCACGTCATTAAACTGGGAATAATCGACCCAATGTTTAAAATAACTCGCTACGTAGCTCGCTATTTTGCGCTACGTAGCATACTTTAGTATATTCGCTACGTAACTTTGGAAAACAACTCAAATACAAAGTAGCTTACGTTTTTTCTTCAAATAGCTTACGTTTTTTAACAAATAGTATACACTACGCTATGCATACGCTATTTTCATATAAAATTTTCTATTGAACTTCTTAAAATTTCAGTATCTAATCCTAAACTATACGAACACAGTTTCATTAAAGTTCTAACCTCTTAATTTGAAATCATATTTAGTAGACATGATTCTCAAACAGAGATTATTTAATTGATTTTCGATAGGTTTAATCTAGTATGAATCATATATATGAACTCAAGTATTGAAAATTTTGAAAATAATTTTTTTTTGGAATTTCGAGTAGCAGAGAAACTACTACTGTAAAAAATATTGTTATATTACTTATTTTTCTATGTTCCCTAGCTAATTTTATATCTTTATAATAATATAATTTATTGTAAATGAGATGATTACAGTAATAATTAATAATTCATGTAGCTTACGCTATGCGCAACGCTTTTTGCGTTTTCGCTATTTAGTAATAGAACGCTACGCAACACGCTATCGCTATTTTGAACATTGAATCGACCTCTAAGTCGTTAAACTGGGGATGTAAAAATGTGTAAATAAAAAAAGGGAATGTGTAAATAAATAAATAAAAAGAAAAGCCGAAATGATAGGGCAACTCGCAATAAAAATCAGCGAGTAAAATAAAGATGAAAAATAAAGCCGAAATGATGGGGCAATCGCGAATAAAAACCCGAAATGATAGGGCAATCGCGACCTTCGCGATAAGAAAAGCTGAAATGATATAGTAATCGCGGTAAAACAAAAAAAAACAAAAAAAAATGAAACAAAAAAAACAACAAAACAACGGCGAATGATGAGTCGCTCCTGGTACCATATTCCAGTGCGGCGATGCAGATGCCAACCAAAATCCAATTTCCCAAAATTCTCCCGGCCCTACGGTTGGTCCCCAAGTTGACTACCGTATACAATCCACGGGCTCAAATAATTCTCGTCATATACATGCCCCACTGCAATCATCAGTTACGCGGCTGGTCTCCGCCCTTGGAATTATGCTCCATTTGGGAAGACCCACTGATGTGTCCTCACGATACATGAGGAGAACAAACTTACGGGATCCTCACGACTCGTAAGAAAACGCCTTCGTGAGATTGTTCCCGCCAAAAATTTCTGCGCAAAAGAGTCCAAGGTATCAAATGGCAGCGATACGCTTAAGGAAATACGAACCAGTATCTTCCGGGCTGTTTTTTGACAAACTCCCGAAGGAGAAACGGATAAATTCTGATTGTATCGAAAGCGTCTCGAAAAACCCTTCGATTTGATATATTATGGGCCTCATAATTCATCCGGGATCAAAAGTTATGAGCAAATGTTTATGCACATGTGATTTAAGAAAGAAGATGCGAACCAG
This sequence comes from Agapanthus africanus, assembly GCA_030015575.1. NCBI lineage: Eukaryota > Viridiplantae > Streptophyta > Magnoliopsida > Asparagales > Amaryllidaceae > Agapanthus > Agapanthus africanus. Next base: position 316,926,006 of record CM057338.1, on the reverse strand, counting down.
TATTTTCCGAGCTGTATTTCGACAAACTCCGGAACGAAAAACAACTAAATCCTGATGATATTGAAAGCATCTCGAAAAGACCTTCGATTTGATATATTATGGGCCTCATAATTCATCCGAGATCAAAAGTTATGAGCAAATGTGTTATACACGTGTAATCTAAAGTAATGCTCTACTACATGGGGAATGCATTTTTTAGTCCCACATCGGGAAAAGGAGAGCTGGCTTCTCTACCACTCCCATATAAATAAGAGGGGATACCTCTTAGAAAGGGTAGAGTAAAAATCCTCAAAGGATTCAATACTCAAAGGAGCTTAGTTCTCCAAGATAGGAGCATGCTCCTCCATAATGCGCATATGCGCAAGCGCCATGTGCGCTACGTGCAACGCACGTGTGCCTGCCATGCGGCACTACGTGCAACGCACGTGCGCACCACATGAGAATATTTAATAATATTAAAAAGAGCTTGTTCTCCATATATAGAAGCTTTGCTTCTCCTCATAATGCGCATGTGCGCCACGTGCAACGCACGTATGCCCGCCATGCGGCACCACGTGCAACGCACGTGCGCACAACAGATAGTGCCTTGCACTTGCTATGAACCTCTGGTTCTCAGATAAATAAATAAATAAAAATAGTGCCTTGCACTTGCTATGAACCTCTGGTTCTCAGATAAATAAATAAATAAAAATAGTGCCTTGCACTTGCTATGAACCTCTGGTTCTCTGAGACAGAAAGAAAGAAAAGATTTTCTTTTCTCTTCTTTGATCTAAATTTAGATCATTAAAAAGTACTCTGCACTCATTTTCTTGAATCCAAAAGATTCTTGGTGCTTTGCACTATTTGAAGGGCCAGGCCCAAATCAAAATGACCTGACAGGCCAAAATAAATTGCAAGGCAATAAATGGGCAGAGCCCAAATAAATTGATGCTTTGCATCCTTTATATAAGGGCAGAGCCCAAATAAAATTGATACCTTGCATCATTCCTAAAAGGGTAGAGCCCAAAACAAATTGATACTCTGCATCCTTTCTGGGCAAGGCCCAAATAAAAATAAAAATAAAAAAAGAAATGCAATGCAAAAGCAAATAAAATGTTGAACATTTCAACTGGACTTAGCCCAATTTTGGCCATAAGTCCTTAAATTAAATTGACTAAGCAAAATGGCTCTCCTAAATCAATCTACATCCGGTTCGAGGGTACATCTCCGAACTCCTTTGACATCCATCGTTGTAATTCCTCAACGACGTCAAAGAGGTGACGGGTCCCAACGACCACACATCGATATGGACTGCGGGGTCCTTAAACTCGTGGACCGAGATGTCCCTAAACTAATATCGGACCGAAACGTCCTTAAACTAATATCGGACCGAAACGTCCTTAAACTAATATCGGACCGAGACGTCCTTAAACTAATGTTGGACCGAGACGTCCTTAAACTAATATCGGACCGAGATGTCCTTAAACTAATATTGGACCGAGACGTCCTTAAACTAATGATGGACCACTACGTCCCTAAACTGGCATCGGACCGAAATGTCCCTAAACTAATGACGGACCACCACGTCCCTAAACTGGCGATGGACCGAAATGTCCTTAAACTAATAATGGACCACTACGTCCCTAAACTGGCATCGGACCGAAACGTCCCTAAACTAATAATGGACCACTACGTCCTTAAACTGGTATCGGACCGAGACGTCCCTAAACTAATAAGGGACCACTACGTCCCTAAACTGGAACAATAGAGCCAATTGCTCTTTTGCCGGATCTAAACGATCCCGTTTAAGTTGATCTTAGCCCCAAATACGGCTAACGTATCCTTAAGCACTTAAATGGACTATAAAACCCTCAATCAGCTTTGGTTCAAGGGTACATCTCTGAGCTCCTCTGACACCTATCGTTGTAATCCTTCAACGATATTAGAGAGGTGATGAGTCCCGATGGCCATAAATTAAATGAATCACCACGTCAGGTTGATCTTAGTCCAAAGCAAGACTAACGTATCCTTGACGAATGTTTAAGTTGATCTTAGTCGCAACGCGACTAATGCATCCTTAAACTAAAAACACCAAACCCAAATCTAAGCAAATACGGATTTGGACTAATCCACGTCCTACGGGCGACGGCATTACTCAGTCTCCGTATACAATCCACGGGCAACCACAAATAAAACAAACACACACGACACGAAGTGAAATTCTGGAGAAGGAGAAAGTTGTTACCGCAAAGCGGTAGCGTAATTAACTGCAGGGGCTTGCGCCTGCAGGGAAGAGCGTCCCCACAATCAAAAACCCCTCAAGCGAGGGGGAATCTGACAAAGTCTGCTACATCGGCCGCATCCGTCTAAACCTTCGATACACGGTGCCATAAATCAACTTGGCATCTTCGAAGAGATGGACGGATAAAAACCAAATAGCATCTGCCCCGAACCTCAGGCACGTGACGTCCTAACGTCGCAGGCCGCCGTTCGGAGGGGAACAGATTCTGGCACGCCCGGTGGGACCTCTTCCTCTTTCCACTCCACACTTCGTGTGTCGTGTTCGCGAACAAATCGCGGTTTGCTGTGATTGCCTGTGGATTCAAGGTACTAAGATTTAGTGTCTTGCTCCGTGCAGAAAACAGAAGATCAATGGCTTCGAACTGCATCGTCCGCAGCGATAACTCTCGCTCCGCCGTTGCTGGAGGAGTGACTTATGGGCCCCAAGCGGCCTCCCTTTTCAAAATGCCGGTGGAGCAGATGGCTCAAGCCACCACCGGACTATTTTTTGGGACCATACTCCCACCAATGAGCTTCAACGCCCCAATGACATTGCAAGAAGCTCCAAAAGAGTCGGTCTTCGATCGACTTACTACTGCCGCGACCCCTCTCAACGGGTCGTCCAACTCCACTGCTTCAGTTTTTAACGGACTAGGCCAGAGCTCTAACAGGCTAATGAAAAAGCATGCCATACCAGAAGGCGTCATCCCGAAGCGGATAGCCATTCCAACTCCCGTTCCTGGCAAAATCACCAAGGCTGCTTCCCATGTTCAGAAGTCCGCTTCTGACAAGTTGGTCGTCCCCGTTCAACGGACGTCGATCTTTAAAAAGCTGGTACCAGTATGTTTTGACCAACACAGGGGGCATGAGGAGGTCACCCCCATAGCTGAAACAACTCCATCAGCACGACATGCCCGACGTCGCTACTGGCGTCGAGTGAGGAAGGCTGGGGGCAACTCCCCCTCTGGACTTACTCCTCCAACTCCGATGGTGAGGATCGATGCTGATGTTCCAACCAAGAACAGCTTTGAACTGCTCAACAAGGTGCGCAGAAACTCTCCTACTGCGATGTTGAAACGAACTCCTTCACCTGTGGAGAATACTCCAGAGAAGAAGCTAGAGCAGCCCCCTCAACGGCTGTCCTCTAAAATTTACAAAGTCTGGCGACAGGTCCAAGAGTCGGTGATCGATCGAGACTGCCTCCGACGACAGAAAAATATGAAGGTTCGGCAGGGGAAGGATTACTTTGTCAAACCACAAGAAGCAAAAGCTACTCGGGTGCCCACTACAACGGCTCCCTTAACTCCAATCACTCAAAAAAGGAGGCCGCAAAAAGCCCCTGTGTCTTCGGCAAATCGCAAAGACACCGAACACAAACGCCCCAAGTCTGGGGGCATGGTGGTGCATACTGTTTATATGGCTTCTGGAAAGGAGGAAAGCCGCACTTCTACGGGCCACCGACCGCTCACCCGATCCGTGACGAAAGCCCAGGAGCAACAACAAAAGCTTCAGGAAATGATGACTACAATGGCTGCACTCACTGAGCCAAAAGAAAGCTCTGAAACGTCTTCGGATGAGCGTCAAGAACAAGAAACCGACGCTGACTTTTTACGCAGAGTCCTCGAAAAGAGGGAAAAAGAAGCTGCAGAGCAGGCGGCAAACATAAAACAGATGGCGCTCCTCTTCAAAGATATGGTAGGGATGATGTTACAGCCGGACCCTCCTGCTGAAGATCCTCCGATCGTCCTTGAAGACGACAAGGGAGAAACGTCAAATCCTCCGCCGGCTCTATCAACAGCCAAGGAGGAGGCAATCTCCAAAGTCGATCTAGATGAATATATAGCTCAGCAGATTCGGGTTCATCAGGCGAATGAAGCGGCTGGGCAAATTGTTAGAACCGGACGACCGTATCCGAGCTGGTATGACCAAATCAATTACCCGCCAGGATATACGATCCCTAAATTCCACGTATATAAAGGGACAGGGAATCCGCATCAGCATGTCGCTCAATTCAGGGCCTTATGCGGCAATACTGGGGGCGATGACAAATTGTTGCTACGTCAATTTGTCGGCAGCTTAGCAGAAATAGCCTTTGAATGGTATTCGGAGCTACCTAACGACTATGTCAAAACATTTGCAGAGATGGAGCTGCTGTTTACACAAAGATTCGCAAGTGCTAGTGAACGCACCCCGATTACAGCACTGATAAATGCCAGGATAAGGCCGAGCGAAACGTGGGTCCAATACGCAACACGATGGCGGAACCTATGGTCGAAATGCGAACAACGCATAGAAGAGGCACCTGCGGTAGGCATGTTTGTGGGCACTCTCGATCCGCAAGCGACCATCTCGCAATTCATGATGTTCTTCAGGCCGACCACCTTCCAGGCCTTGATCGACAAATTAGCCCAAATGGACCAGATGGGCCATAGACCGTCTCCTCCAAGACCCGATCCCCGAAATGAGAAAGGAAAAGCGATCATCGTCGCCAACGCTCAGCAACAGTCAAGCAACTCAAAGCCGGCCGCTCGCCAAAACAACGTGCGTCCACGCCCATCCCTCGAAGAGAGGCTAGGACGTCCTTACTCGTTTCCTCAGGATAAAACGAGAAGACTGTTTGAGCTGGCAGTGCGCAGCAGACTTATTAATCTGCCGAGTCCAAAGCGTCTGTCGCAGCCAGGCGATCTTAATAGTCCCAATTATTGTCCTTACCACCAAACGGTAAGTCACCCGATTGAGGATTGTTTCGTCTTTAAGGGATGGATCGAGGATCAATACCTGCAAGGCAAGTTCACGCTGTCTGAAAGCTGGAAGGTAAACCCCCCACAGCCGCACTCTCCAAAGAAAACGGACACGCCGGGGGCAACTTGTTCTTTCGTCGAGGATGAAAACGATGGAGAAAACTTATCGGATGAATCCGAAGACTACGTAGCGACTTGTCATGTGATTTCTCATTCACTGACGGATGATGAGGAGGATCCTTGCGCTGAGAAATCAACGGCGGACCCTGAAACAGAAATTTCGCGGCCGTCAGACAAGTTGATCGATGCCTTCCTAAATGAAATTCGTTTGAAAGCAAAAGCTAATCAAGAGCATGAAATGGCCATACTCGAAAGAACCAAGGTATTCCCGTCAAATCAAAAGCCATACACTGCGGGTAAAAATAAATTCAAGACGAGGAAACGGTTCGCCAAAGCTCTATCAGTAGGAATGAAGCTACCGCCCTCCGAAGAAAATCCTTTCTCTGAGGTAGAGATGCACCCTAACTTCTGTTTATATCATCAGAAGATCATACATCCTACCGAAGACTGCGAGTCCTTTAACTGTTGGTGGCAAGGGTATGTCGCTCAAAAGCAACACTTCGACAGGACAAAGTGTGAAGCTTGTGGACATCGGAAAAATGCGATATATGAGCGCAAAAGAGCCACCGCCGACTGTCATATAGCCGACTTCAAGGCATCACAAATTATCACCTTTGGAAGCAACTCTGACGAAGAAGCTACCCCCAACTCTTCCATCGGGGAATCTATTTCAAAAATAAAGGAATTGAGAATCTGCGAGAACGTTCAGCCGTGCAATCGCATGCTACTCGGAAAAAATCTCGGCCCCGCAAACAAAGGATCGAACAAAAAGGATAAAGGAAAAAGAAAAACGGCCCTCGTCGCCAGCGCTCAACAACAATCAGGTGACCCTAGACCGGTTGCTTGCCAAAGCAACAAGCGGCAATCCCTCCAGGAAAAGTTGAAACGTCCTTACTCATTTCCGCAAGATAAAACAAGGGGACTGTTCGAGCTGGCAGTGTGCGACAGACTCATTAATCTGCCGAATCCAAAACGTCCATTGCGGCCAGGCGATATTAATAATCCTAATTATTGCCCTTACCACCAAACGGTAGGTCATCTGATCGAGGATTGCTACGTCTTCAAGAACTGGGTTGAAGACCAATACCAACAGGGCAAGTTCGCGTTGTCCGAAATTTGGAAGGTGAACCCGCCACAACCGCATGCTCCGAAAAATATGGACACGCCGGGGGCATCATGCTCATTCATAGAGAAAGCCTAACGGACCACTACGTCCTAAAACTGGATAACGGACCGAAACGTCCTTAAACTAACAACGGACCGAGATGTCCTTAAACTAACGACGGACCGCAATGTCCTAAAACTTGCAAATGACCGAAACGTCGTTAAACTACTCCCAACCCGCAGCATCTTCAGGCTGACGTGTTAATAAAAAAAAAAAAGGGTACGTCCACAAGCAAAATGGGCACGGATGAAAACCCGAAAGGGCTCCGTATGTAAAAACAGCAGGGCTACCGACGAGTGTTCGTGAAAACCCGAAAGGGCACGACCTCGTTAAAAAAAAAGAATAAAATAAAAGATAAAAAAACGGTACGTCCACAAGCAAAATGGGCACGGATGAAAACCCGAAAGGGCTCCGTGAGTAAAAACAGCAGGGCTACCGGCGAGTGTTCGTGAAAACCCGAAAGGGCGCGACCTCGTAAAAAAAAAGAAGAAAAAATAAAGGTATGTCCATAAGCAAAAAGGGCACGGATGAAAACCCGAAAGGGCTCCGTGAGTAAAAACAGCAGGGCTACCGGCGAGTGTTTGTGAAAACCCGAAAGGGCGCAACCTCGTTAAAGAAACACTTATAGAATCCTCTCGACCCTGTAAGGAGAAACCACCTGCGTGAGATCCCTACGACTCACAAAGGAGCAACACACTTGGGGATCCCCACGATTCCTAAGGAGAAAATACACTTGCGAGATCCTCACGACTCGTAAGGAGAACTCTCTTATGGGACCCCCACGGCCCGTAAGATTTGAAAGTCTTAAGTTACAGAGGACTAAACCTGTGCTTAAGCAACCCCCACAACTTTCGACATTGCCCTACAAGTAGTCCAATATTGACCCTTGTATACAATCCACGGGCATGAATAAATATTTCCCTAACAAAGTCCCATCCGTGACTAGGGATATGCTTGTACAGCAAACAACACTTGTAAGTTCTCTCGACTTATAAGGAGAAAACCCTTTTGTAAGATCCTTACGACTTACAAGAGAACATGCACTTAGGAATCCTCACGATTCCCAAGGAGAAAACACACCTACAAGATCCTCACGACTTGTAGGGAGAAATACCTTTGTGAGACCCTTACGGCTCATGAAGTCAAAAGCCTCAGTCGACGGGATCTTAACCCTGTTCGCTAAGCCACCTTTGTTCAACATCGACGGAGGCAGATGATGATTCGCTCCTGGCAATATCCCAGTTGTAGCGATGCTGATGCCTAAACCGGTATCAAATTCCAAGTCCTTTCATGGCAAATGATGATTCGCTCCTGGCAATATTCCAGTCGCAGCGATGCTGATGCCAAGATTGGTATCGGATCCCAAATCCCCTACTCGCGAGAAAGAAAAAAATCAGCGAGCCAAAAAAAAATGCATATGAAATAGCCGAAATGATTGGGCAACTCGCAATAAAAAACAGCGAGTAAAAATAAAATAAACAGCCGAAATTATTGGGCAACTCGCAATAAAAAGTAGCGAGTAAAAATAAAATAAACAGCCGAAATGATTGGGCACCGCGAAAAATAGCCGAAATGATTGGGCAATCGCGACCTTCGCGATATAAAAGCTGAAATGATAGAGCATCGCGGAAAGAATAAAAAAAAATGAAAGAATGAAACTTTTGCCCTACAGGTGAAATCACATCGATCCCTGTATATAATCCAGGGGCACAGATAAAAAGGGAACAATACCTTCCCAACAGGCTCCACCAGAAAGCGAAGCCAAATCTCGACGGTTCATAGATAACCTAGAGACCATCTCGACATTTGTCGCAATATTACAGACACGATGTCAACAAATGAAGCAAAGGAAGGTCCCTAACTTCAGGGTCTCGACGTCAATATCGACAACTTAAAGATCACCAACGGCGTTTCTCCTCACTTCAACTAGATGCAGACATGGCGTCAACAACTGACCTCAGAATCGCAACAAACGGAACCATGACAAAGTCCCTAGTTCCAAATCTCAATGGCCACGTCTAAAGCCTGGAGACCAACAACGGTGTGCCTCCTCATTCCAACAGGACACAGATGTTACACCATCAAGCAGAGCGATGGCAGAATCCCAGCTTCACCTCAGCATTCGTCTCGATACAGTAGACGCAATGTCAACAACAGCGTTCCTCCGCAGTCCAGCTGGAGGCAGATGTAACGTCAACAAAAGACCTCACGGTCAAAACAAAGCGGAGTAACGGCAAAATCCCAACTCCACCTTAGCATTCGTCTCGTTACAACAGACGCAATGTCAACAACGGCGTTCCTTCGCAGCCCAGCGGGGTGTACATGCAAAGTTAACAAAAGACCCCATGGTCGAAACAAAGCGGAGTGATGGCAAAATCCCAGCTCCACCTCAGCATTCGTCTCAATATACCAGACGCAGTGTAAGCAAACGAAGCGAAGGCCACATTCCTAGCTTCAACGTCTTTACGGTAACTCACATATAACCGGAAAGACAATCGGAGACCATCTCACAGAAAGTGGTCACCTCCTTGACGTTCGTCTCGATACAGTAGACGATATATCAACCCCGGCGTTCTTCCTCCAACAGGATTTGGACACACCAAAGCAAACGAAGCGAAGGCCACATTCCTAAATTCGACGTCTTAACGGTAACTCACATAAAACCGGAAAGACAATCGGAGACCATCTCACATGAAGTGGTCACCTCCATGACGTTCGTCTCGATACAGTAGACGAAATGTCAACCTCAACGTTCTTCCTCCAGCAGGGATTCAGACATGACAAAGCAAATGAAGCGAAGGCCACATTCCTAGTTTCAACGTCTTTACGGTAACTCATATAAAACCGGAAAGACAATCGGAGATCATCTCGCATCAGCACAGAGTGGTCACCACCTTGATGTTCGTCTCGACACAGCAGGCGCAACGTCATCAAACGAATGGAGCCACGGCAAAATCCCTAGTTCCAAACCTTGGCGGTTCACCAGCAACCTAGAGAAAACCTCGACGTCCGTCTCGATACAGCAGACGAGATGTCACCCCAACGTTCGTCTCGACACAGCAGACGCAACGTCATCAAACAAACGGAGCCACGGCAAAATCCCTAGTTCCAAACCTCGGCGGTTCACCAGTAACCTAGAGACAACCACGACATTCGTCTCGATACAGAGGACGCAATGCCAGCAAACGAAGCAAAGGCTAAATTCCTAGCTTCAGGGTCTTAACGGCAAGTCATATAAAACCGGAAAGACAATCGGAGATCATCTCGCACCAGTGTGGAGTGGTCACCACTTCGACGTCCGTCTCGATACAGCAGACGAGATGTCACCCCAACGTTCGTCTCGACACAGCAGACGTAACGTCATCAAACAAACGGAGCCACGGCAAAATCCCTAGTTCCCACCGTGACATTCGTCTCGATACAGAGGACGCAATGCCAGCAAACGAAGCGAAGGCTAAATTCCTAGCTTCAGGGTCTTAACGGCAAGTCATATAAAACCGGAAAGACAATCGGAGATCATCTCGCACCAGTGTGGAGTGGTCACCACTTCGACGTCCGTCTCGATACAGCAGACGAGATGTCACCCCAACGTTCGTCTCGACACAGCAGACGTAACGTCATCAAACAAACGGAGCCACGGCAAAATCCCTAGTTCCCACCGCAACATTCGTCTCGATACAGCAGACGCAATGCCAGCAAACGAAGCAAAGGCCAAATTCCTAGCTTCAGGGTCTTAACGGCAACTCATATAAAGCCCGAAAGACTATCGGAGATCATCCCCACACCAGCGCGGAGTGGTTATGACTCATCGGGGCTCTCCAAAATGAGCCTAACCTCAAGTAAAAAGCGGCATGGCAAATTCCTAGCGCTTGCTCTTCTGACGGTCAAACTGCCAAGGAGGATTGCTTGAAGACGTCTTGTCCAGCCCCCGAAGGGATCAGAGACACGGCAGTCGCAGGGCTACTCGAACAGCACGATTGCCTATCGAGGACTATATCAGCTTATGCGACGGTACGATGGCCAAAACCCTAAGTACCACCAACCTTAACGGGCTTCTGTCGTAAAGAGCAGAGGTTAAATGCGACGTTAAGATGTTCTTGCGAGATCTGCTCGATCCGTTTCGACTCGTGATGAAATTGATGTCTTTGCGAGATTTTCTCGATTCGTCTCGACTCGTGAGATAAAGCCTTAGGCAGTAGGGATTAAAAAACCTGTTTCCTAAGCACTGGGACCCTGCAAGTCGGCCCAAAACGGTCTCTTGCATACTATCCACGGGTCACACTCTCCAAAGTCGAATCTCGATAAGGAGGAAAACAACCGCTTACGGGTCCTCTCGACTCGTAAGAGGGAAAACTCTCTTATAGGATCCTTACGACTTATAAGAGAAAACACACTTAGGAATCCTCACGATTCCCAAGGAGAAAATACACCTACGAGATCCTCACGACTCGTAGGGAGAAAAGTCTTTATGAGACCCTCACGGCTCGTAAAGTTGAAAAGCCTTAGGTGGCAGATCCTACCCCTGTCTCCTAAGCCATCACTGCCCTGCAAAGAAGTCAAGATAGGCCGACCATCTATGGGCCACACTTGCCAAAGCTACATGCCACTGAAATGGAGAACTTACTCATAAGCGTATGAACTACTCCACGCCAGAGTGAGACAAAAAAAGAAATAGAAGGATGCGGCACATGGAGTTAAGGGTTGGAACTATATCCCTTAAGAGTTGAGATTTGAGTCAATGATAAATGACGACGCTTGTGTCCGCTCGTTATCTTCTCAGATCAAGATTCTGAAAGTGATACATCAACCCAAAACTGGTCATACGCCATGCATAACTCTGCATAACTCTGCACTACTTCACCCACGTACATACTTACGTGGGCAAAGTAGTGGGGGGCATTTGTTCCCGCCAAAAATTTCTGCGCAAAAGAGTCCAAGGTATCAAATGGCAGCGATACGCTTAAGGAAATACGAACCAGTATCTTCCGGGCTGTTTTTTGACAAACTCCCGAAGGAGAAACGGATAAATTCTGATTGTATCGAAAGCGTCTCGAAAAACCCTTCGATTTGATATATTATGGGCCTCATAATTCATCCGGGATCAAAAGTTATGAGCAAATGTTTATGCACATGTGATTTAAGAAAGAAGATGCGAACCAGTATTTTCCGAGCTGTATTTCGACAAACTCCGGAACGAAAAACAACTAAATCCTGATGATATTGAAAGCATCTCGAAAAGACCTTCGATTTGATATATTATGGGCCTCATAATTCATCCGAGATCAAAAGTTATGAGCAAATGTGTTATACACGTGTAATCTAAAGTAATGCTCTACTACATGGGGAATGCATTTTTTAGTCCCACATCGGGAAAAGGAGAGCTGGCTTCTCTACCACTCCCATATAAATAAGAGGGGATACCTCTTAGAAAGGGTAGAGTAAAAATCCTCAAAGGATTCAATACTCAAAGGAGCTTAGTTCTCCAAGATAGGAGCATGCTCCTCCATAATGCGCATATGCGCAAGCGCCATGTGCGCTACGTGCAACGCACGTGTGCCTGCCATGCGGCACTACGTGCAACGCACGTGCGCACCACATGAGAATATTTAATAATATTAAAAAGAGCTTGTTCTCCATATATAGAAGCTTTGCTTCTCCTCATAATGCGCATGTGCGCCACGTGCAACGCACGTATGCCCGCCATGCGGCACCACGTGCAACGCACGTGCGCACAACAGATAGTGCCTTGCACTTGCTATGAACCTCTGGTTCTCAGATAAATAAATAAATAAAAATAGTGCCTTGCACTTGCTATGAACCTCTGGTTCTCAGATAAATAAATAAATAAAAATAGTGCCTTGCACTTGCTATGAACCTCTGGTTCTCTGAGACAGAAAGAAAGAAAAGATTTTCTTTTCTCTTCTTTGATCTAAATTTAGATCATTAAAAAGTACTCTGCACTCATTTTCTTGAATCCAAAAGATTCTTGGTGCTTTGCACTATTTGAAGGGCCAGGCCCAAATCAAAATGACCTGACAGGCCAAAATAAATTGCAAGGCAATAAATGGGCAGAGCCCAAATAAATTGATGCTTTGCATCCTTTATATAAGGGCAGAGCCCAAATAAAATTGATACCTTGCATCATTCCTAAAAGGGTAGAGCCCAAAACAAATTGATACTCTGCATCCTTTCTGGGCAAGGCCCAAATAAAAATAAAAATAAAAAAAGAAATGCAATGCAAAAGCAAATAAAATGTTGAACATTTCAACTGGACTTAGCCCAATTTTGGCCATAAGTCCTTAAATTAAATTGACTAAGCAAAATGGCTCTCCTAAATCAATCTACATCCGGTTCGAGGGTACATCTCCGAACTCCTTTGACATCCATCGTTGTAATTCCTCAACGACGTCAAAGAGGTGACGGGTCCCAACGACCACACATCGATATGGACTGCGGGGTCCTTAAACTCGTGGACCGAGATGTCCCTAAACTAATATCGGACCGAAACGTCCTTAAACTAATATCGGACCGAAACGTCCTTAAACTAATATCGGACCGAGACGTCCTTAAACTAATGTTGGACCGAGACGTCCTTAAACTAATATCGGACCGAGATGTCCTTAAACTAATATTGGACCGAGACGTCCTTAAACTAATGATGGACCACTACGTCCCTAAACTGGCATCGGACCGAAATGTCCCTAAACTAATGACGGACCACCACGTCCCTAAACTGGCGATGGACCGAAATGTCCTTAAACTAATAATGGACCACTACGTCCCTAAACTGGCATCGGACCGAAACGTCCCTAAACTAATAATGGACCACTACGTCCTTAAACTGGTATCGGACCGAGACGTCCCTAAACTAATAAGGGACCACTACGTCCCTAAACTGGAACAATAGAGCCAATTGCTCTTTTGCCGGATCTAAACGATCCCGTTTAAGTTGATCTTAGCCCCAAATACGGCTAACGTATCCTTAAGCACTTAAATGGACTATAAAACCCTCAATCAGCTTTGGTTCAAGGGTACATCTCTGAGCTCCTCTGACACCTATCGTTGTAATCCTTCAACGATATTAGAGAGGTGATGAGTCCCGATGGCCATAAATTAAATGAATCACCACGTCAGGTTGATCTTAGTCCAAAGCAAGACTAACGTATCCTTGACGAATGTTTAAGTTGATCTTAGTCGCAACGCGACTAATGCATCCTTAAACTAAAAACACCAAACCCAAATCTAAGCAAATACGGATTTGGACTAATCCACGTCCTACGGGCGACGGCATTACTCAGTCTCCGTATACAATCCACGGGCAACCACAAATAAAACAAACACACACGACACGAAGTGAAATTCTGGAGAAGGAGAAAGTTGTTACCGCAAAGCGGTAGCGTAATTAACTGCAGGGGCTTGCGCCTGCAGGGAAGAGCGTCCCCACAATCAAAAACCCCTCAAGCGAGGGGGAATCTGACAAAGTCTGCTACATCGGCCGCATCCGTCTAAACCTTCGATACACGGTGCCATAAATCAACTTGGCATCTTCGAAGAGATGGACGGATAAAAACCAAATAGCATCTGCCCCGAACCTCAGGCACGTGACGTCCTAACGTCGCAGGCCGCCGTTCGGAGGGGAACAGAGATCCTTACGACTCACAAAGGAAAAACACACTTGGGGGTCCTCACGACTCCTAAGGAGAAAATGCACCTACGGGATCCTTACAACTCGTAGGGAGAAAATGCTTTTATGAACCCTTACGGCCCATAAAATTGAAAAGCCTTAGGTGATAGGGATCTAAACCTATCTCCTAAGCCATCGCTTCCCAATAGGCAATGGCGAATGATGAGTCGCTCCTGGTACCATATTCCAGTGCAGCGATGCAGACGCTGGCCAAAATCCAAATCCCCAAGTGGCGAATGATGAGTCGCTCCTGGTACCATATTCCAGTGTAGCGATGCAGACGCCAACCAAATTCTAAATCGCATGCCCCAACGGCGAATGATAAGTCGCTCCTGGTACCATATTCCAGTGTAGCGATGCAGACGCCAACCAAATTCCAAATCGCATACCCCAACGGCGAATGATGAGTCGCTCCTCGTACCATATTCCAGTGCAGCGATGCAGACGCCAACAAAGTCCCGAAATTTTTCCGACCCTACGGTCTGGATCATACATTCTGCAAAACCGTATACAATCTACGGGCGTAAAACAATCCCAATCTCTCCCAAGTCCTGCCGGTGAGACCACATTCAAAGTCGCACCAAAAATAAAAATAATAATAATAAAAAAATTGGTATGTCCACTAGAAAAATGGGCACGGATGAAAACCCGAAAGGGCTCCGTGAGTAAAAACAGCAAGACTGCCGGCGAGTTTGTGAAAACCCGAAAGGGCGCAAACTCGTAAAAAGGAGATGAAATGCACTCGCAAAGTCCTCTCGACTTTGTGAGGAGAAAACTCCAGCGTGAGATCCTTACGACTCACCAAGGAGTAACACACTTAGGAGTCCCCATGACTCCTAAGGAGAACATACACCTACGAGATCCTTTCGACTCGTAGGGAAAAATGCTTTTATGGGACCCTTACGGCCCATAAAATTAAAAAGCCTTAGGTAATAGGGATCTAAACCTGTCTCCTAAGCCACCAATTCCCAAATCCTCCCGTGGCAAATGATGATTCGCTCCTGGCACCATATTCCAGTGTAGCGATGCTGATGCCATACAAAAACCAAAATCCTCAAATCCGCTCATGGCAAATGATGATTCGCTCATGGTACCATATTCTAGTATAGCGATGCTGATGTCAACCCAAATCAAATCAAACCAACAGCCTCTGCGGCGGAATCATGCTTCGTCCCAGAATTTACCCCGTATTGAAATCATGCTTCGCCTTGGGATATCTACCTTCCCTGTCGGAATTATGCTTCGGCTCGTAATCAACCAACGACCTCCTCGTCGGAATTATGCTCCGCCTCGGAATCAAGTCAACCAGCAAGCTCTGCGCCAGAATCATGCTTCGTCTTAGAATGTGCACCCCGTGTCGAAATCATGCTTCGCCTCGGTGTATCTGCCTTCCCTGTCGAAATTATACTTCTTCTCGGAATCAAATCAAACGAACAACCTCTGCGGCGGAAGCATGCTCCGTCCCAGAATTTACCCCGTGTCGAAATCATGCTTCACCTCGGGATATCTACCTTCCCTGCCGAAATTACACTCCGTCTCGGCATCAAGTCAACCAACAAGCTCTGCGCCGGAATCATGCTTAGTCTCAGAGTGTACCCCGCGACGAAATCAAGCTTCGTCTCGGAGTATCTGCCTCCCCTGTTGGAATTATGCTTCGGCTCGTAATCAACCAACGACCTCCTCGTCGGAATTATGCTCCGCCTCGGAATCAAGTCAACCAGCAAGCTCTGCGTCGGAATCATGCTTCGTCTCAGAATGTGCACCCCGTGTCGAAATCATGCATCGCCTCGGTGTATCTGTCTTCCCTGTCGAAATTATGCTTCGTCTCGGAATCAAATCAAACCAACAACCTCTGCGGCGGAAGCATGCTCCGTCCCAGAATTTACCCCGTGTCGAAATCATGCTTCGCCTCGGGATATCTACCTTCCATGCCAGAATTATGCTCCACCTTGGAATCAAATCAACCAACCTGCTCTGCGTTGGAGTCATGCTCTGTCTTAGAGTGTACCCCGCGTCGAAATCAAGCTTCGCCTCGGTGTATCTGCCTTCCCTGTCGGAATTATGCATCGGCTTGGAATCAACCAACGACCTCCTCGTCGAAATTATGCTCCGCCTCGGAATCAAGTCAACCAGCAAGCTCTGCGTCGGAATCATGCTTCGTCCCAGAATGTGCACCCCGTGTCGAAATCAAGCTTCGCCTCGGTGTATCTGCCTTCCCTGTCGAAATTATGCTTCGTCTCGGAATCAAGTCGGCCAACAAGCTCTGCGCCGGAATCATGCTCCGTCTCAGAATGTATCCCGTGTCGAAATCATGCTTCGCCTCGGAGTATTTACCTTCCCTTTCAGAATTATGCTTCGCCTGGGAATCAACCTCTGCATCGAAATTATACTTCGGTCAGAATGTCTGCCGCTCTTCGGAATGATGCTCCGAACCCTGGAATCATGCTCCGCTCTTCGGAATGATGCTCCGATCCCTGGAATCATGCTCCGCCCTTCGGAATGATGCTCTGAACCCTGGAATCATGCTCCGCCTTTCGGAATGATGCTCCGATCCCTGGAATCATGCTCCGCTCTTCGGAATCATGCTCCGCTCTTCGGAATGATGCTCCGATCCCTGGAATCATGCTCCGCCCTTCGGAACGATGCTCCGAACCCTAGAATCATGCTCCGCTCTTCGGAATGATGCTCTAATCCCTGGAATCATGCTCCGTTCTTCGGAATGATTCTCCAATCCCTGGAATCATGCTCCGCTCTTCGGAATGATGCTCCGATCCCTGGAATCATGCTCCGCTCTTCGGAATGATGCTCTGATCCCGGAATTATGCTCCGACTCTTCGGAATGATGCTCCGATCTTTGGAATCATGCTCCGTGCTTCGGAATGATGCTCCGATCCCTGGAATCATGCTCTGCTCTTCGGAATGATGCTCCGATCCCTGGAATCATGCTCTGCTCTTCGGAATGATGCTCCGATCCCTGGAATCATGCTCTGCTCTTCGGAATGATGCTCTGATCCCTGGAATCATGCTCCGCTCTTTGAAATGATGCTTCGATCTTTGGAATCATGCTCCGCGCTTCGGAATGATGCTCCGATCCCTGGAATCATGCTCCACGCTTCGGAATGATGCTCCGATCCTTGGAATCATGCCTCTACTCTTCGGAATTATGCTTCGACTCTTCGGAATGATGCTCCGACCTTGGAATTATGCTCCGCAAATCGGAAAGATGCTCCGATCCCCGAGAATCATGCTCCCCGAGGGATACTCCGACCCTGGAATTATGCTTCGCAAATCAGAATGATGCTCTGATCCCCGGGAATCATGCTCCCCGGGATGATGCTCCGCCCCCGGAATGATGTTCCACCTCGAAGTCCAGCTTTAAGATCCATCAATTTCATGCACACAACTCAAAGGTGCGGTGTGCATTTATTGATGGGGGGAACTTTGTTGGGGTCAAAATTTGCACCCCGGTTGACCAAGTCAAAATCAAGGTCAACCCCAGGCCAGGTGGGCCCAAGCCCAGGTCAAGCGGGCCCATACCCAAGTCGAGCCCTCAGCCAGCCTCCCTATGCTAACATAAAAATCATGTAATAAATAATTTTAATGTAATTTTTTTATTTTTTTATGCAAAATGGGCATAAAGCCAATATTTTGTAAGCCCATGGCTTATGTGCAAAAAAGAAATGGCACATGAGCCATGGGATGGGCAAAATGTCATTTTGTAAGGCCCAATGGGCTATATGCAAATATGTAAACCTATATAAGGCAACATGATGATGAATAAAAGATATACTTTTCATTCCCCTCAAAATCTAGGGTTTGTGCCTCTTTCCCCTTTCTGAAGTTTCTAAACCTTCTTCTTTCTTTTGAATTAAATCAAGAGTTTTACCCTTCCTTTTCCAAAACTAAATAGTTTTTTACCATAAAACCCACAAAGGGGAGCTCATATCTTTTATCAGATCTCAAAAAGAAGAGATTTTTAAAATCTCACATCTCTTGATCTTCAAGATCCGGCCAACAGAGGAGGAAGAAGGAGGCTCATCTCCGAAAACCCCATTTTGGGGAAGATCTAGGGCTCCAAAGAAGTACCCCTTTCATCAACTCCAAAACATCTTAGGAGTTTAACTCCATTCTAAATTCTCTTTTGGGATTTTAAATCCTATTTCTGGGACTAAAAGCCCCTTTTTCTCGCCGGCGCCCGAGCTCTCAAGCGCCAACGTGCCGGGCACGTGGTGCGCTGGCGCTCGAGCGCCTTGCGCTCAAAGGGCTCAGCGCCCACGTGCCGGACACGTGGTACGCTGGCGCTCGAGCGCCCAGCGCCCAAGTGCCGGGCACGTGGCGCGCTGGCGCTCGAGCGCCCAGCGCCCAAGTGCCGGGCACGTGGCGCGCTGGCGCTCTAGCGCCCAGCGCCCAGCGCCCAAGTGCCGGGCACGTGGCGCGTTGGCGCTCGAGCGCCTAGCGCTCAAGCGCCCTGCGCCCACATGCCGGGCACATGGTGCGCTTGCGCCTAAGTGCCCAGCACTCGCGTGTTAGACACGGGAGGCGCTGGCCCCCACGCATCCTTTGGATGCCCTTTCCCTTTATACACACACACACACACACATACTCTACAACACCGTCCCCCTTAAAAAAATTTGGGCCGAGGCGCTACCCCGCACCCCGTAAGGGGGCTGCTAGCCCCCTTGACCCCCAGCCCGCTATCTGGGTAGCGGAACCCCCGTAAAAACTCTGCGGGGCCCCCGATATATCCAAAACCCCTCCAAAACACAACACTGCACATTGAGTTCGCATGACCAGTTTAACCCGTTAATCGGAGGTTCCCTCGCCCCAAAGGCGAGGGATAATTAACGACAACTTAGTTCGCGGCTGCCGGAGTTTCGGATCCCCACAATCAATAAACCCCCGCCTACCGTAGAGAGGGGGAATCTGTAGTACGCCTGACAAGCGTGCGCGCATTCCCATCTCAATGGGGTGACGAAAAACACCCTACACCGATTACAAAATATGCTCACTTATTATGCGTAATTAGCAATTTTCTCATCTTGCAACACCTAAGGCTTAGCAGTGACTCCCAAACCAGTTGGTCTAAGGCACTAAGTGATGAAGCACCCTCGCTATATTTTTTTATGCCGCCTTGGTGATTACAAAACCAGTGTTCATTTTTGTTAGTTATATGTATGCCCTAGAGGCCATTGCTATACATAGGATGTATATTGTAGTGTATGCTGGGACATATATAGGGAGGACTTTCTTGCTCGACATGATAGTATGCTATCTGGTTACTCTTTACCTTAACGTGTATACTGATTGTCTCTCTGTTACATGTTGGTAAAGCTCTTAGGATGTGTACTTGACTACCTGGACTATGATGCGGATCATACTAGTGGGGACATGGTAGTCCATAAGTACATCCTTCAAAGTCCCTAGTCGTGGATGTATCGAGACAGGGCATCGATATACCAGAGTAGACTAGCGTATACCTTCTCGACCCATACAGATGGGCGATGGATGATCCCATATCCATTGGTGTTTGACATCAGAGATGATATACGGGTGCTCAGTGGAGACTGGGTACACTGGACGGACTCGCCGAGAACTCCCAGATGGTATTATACCTTACGTCAGATGGCAGTTCTCTGGAGACACTGGTACAGGTTAGTCTGTAGACCCGAGATCGTCATAGAGTCTTGTGTGATTCCACTGTGCTTTGATTTCCACCTTACCACGTCCAAGAGGGCGTGCAAAATGGTCGTTTTTGGGTACAGTCCCGAATCACATGGAGGCAATGAGCGATAGGAGGGGATTCGTCTCTCCCGGTATAGGGAGTTGATGTTGCGCTGTGTTCGATTGGCTATAACCGGAAATCCCTGGCCAGGGTTGCTGAGATTTACTGGTAAGTGTTACCAGTAGTTTCTCGAACTGTTATAGACCTCATATCGACACGACTTATCGAGCTACTGGGGTCTGACGTTTACCACCCCTAGGCAAGATATGCGACATATCAGACGAACAGACCGGACTGTACGGTAAGTGTTACTGGTTGGATTCACAGGAGTGTGAGCGGGCTTGCTCGTCGATCTTCTGATCGTTCAATACCCGGGTGGCCGTTACGTTTAGCAGACCGCTTGCTGCCGGCGTATTGACGAGTCTTTAGAGTCCTACACAGAGGTTTCCTGGCTCAAGCGAAACGAAATAGGAGCGCATATGAGATATGTGCGGGACCGAGAATAATACCAGTATGTGATACTGTATTCGATTCTCGCGATTTGTGACAGTGATCGGTTATATGCGATATAGCCGGGTTATCGGATCAAGTGTTGATTCGATAAGTTGTTACTATTAATATTAGTCGGTTATATAAGATATGACCGGATCGTTAAATCAAGTGTTGATTTAATGATTTAATGTATAATTATATATTTGATATATTACTTTACATTAACTAGTATTTGTTCACTTAAGATGGATTTTCTCACTTGATATGCACAAGTTGTATATGTGATATATTTTTGTGCACTTGTTTGTATCATGTTTGATGATACATGCAAACTTGGATGTATGTTTGATTTAAACCTTGGTTAAGTAAATGGTTAGGGTTTTAATTTATTTATTTATTTATTTATTTATTTCATTTTGGCAAGAAATGAAATGGTTGCTACTTTTGTTTTACATTGAAGCTTCATGAAGCTTTGAAAAAGTCTACCATTTTTGTTTCATGCCTAACCTAACCATTCACCTAACCTTAGTTTACTCTCTACACATAACCATGGTTGCTAATATGATAAGAATCACTTATTTTCTATTATTCAATATTCTTATGATATTATCTTCTTCTTCTTCTTCTTCAAGAAGAAGAAAGCTTGCAACCTTCAATGGTGACTTGATGAAAAGAGTGAGAAATCCAATTCTAAAGTGAACCCACTTCCTATTTCTTCATCTTCTACCACTTGCCAAGTAGTATAGGGTGTTTTCTTCACAAGTTTCATGACTTGGTGAAGTTGGAGCTTGATCTTGTGTTGCCTCGACGTAGATCATCTTCGGCATCAAAGTCGACGACCTAGCCCGCCCATTTCTCCGATGAAGCCGACGCTAGAGCCCGGGATCCGATGATCGCAGCGGAGGGACATCAACGCGGAGCTATGGAGGTGGAGGACCGGATCTACAAAGGTTGTATTTCCGTTCACTTAGTTATGTTGTTAACTAGTTGCATGTTTCGCCTTAATCTCTAGTCAACGATCCGTATTAGGGTTTCTCGGCACCGGAAAATTTTGAAATTGGCATGGTTGATGCCTTGTGAGACCTCTTGAGCGTGCCTAGGAACCCTACAGTGGTATCAGAGCCTAGCTAGAGTCTTAGGCGATGCGTAGAAGGAGTTAGAAGTCCGATTGAACCGAAACCCTAATCTCAAATTGCTCGCTGTACATTTTTTGAAATCGGGGAATTTTGAGAATTAAAAATATGCAGAAAAATCAGCAGGAGTTTCTAAGAATTACTGTGAAGCCCGTACTCCTGATTCCATCAAAGCGCGGCGGAACCGCGGCATTAGCATGGCTAATGCGGCGGTTCCGCGGCCATTTAGTCTCCTCTTTCATTTAATTTTACACAGTAATTCCTATTTTGTAGTGCTGGTTTTCCTGGGAATTTTTAATCTGAACTCAAGAGTTGAGTTTTCTGGGTTGTATTGGGAGTTCGGAGATTCGATCGGACTGTCTAATTTTGTCTATGTTTTTTCCGGGTAATTTTAGAATATGTTAAAAGTTCGACCAGATATAAATACCCACTTTTTCCCCTGCCGGGAAATTTCCAATTGTTGGATTTTTCCGTGGTTTAAAGACGTTTGAAGTAGTGCAAGTAACGCGATGGACCTTCTAGAAGACAACAAACCTTAACTCGATTATGTGACCGTCTTGAACTGCCTTTTGAACCTTAGGGTTTGGGGCAGTACGGCGTGTCACATGTGAGGCGTTGGCTTGACCCTTCTACTGCTGGACCGATGGTACTGAGGCACGAAGTGAATGTTTTTAAACTTATTTCATGTGTTGAGCTGTTTCGGGAAAACTTGGGTGTTCGATTGTTCGATCGGAAAGTTTAACATTTTCTATTTATCTGGAATGGGATACAATAATTGGAATTCACAAGTAGTTATGAGATAACTGATATGAATGTTATAAACATAGCACTTTAGTCTCACTTGATCGGTTGCCTCGGAATTTTGATGCGATCAAAAGTCCGTCGCAATCACGTAGCGTACACGGATACTCGCCGGGTAAACTTAATAGACAGCTACACCCCTTAGCCTCGACCAAGTGACTATAGGAGAACCCCATCGCCGAAAGCATCCGTTCGGGTGCTCGCGGCAGCGGTGTTTCGCCTTGGTGCACTTCGTCGACGGCGTCGGGGGTGCTGCCGCCTACTAAAGTTTGCGACGAGCATTCGATCAGGATATCGGGAATCTTGTTGAATTGCCCGACTTAATATTGAAAAGTGTTTTCGATAATGAGACTAAAATGCGGGGTTTATAATTGTTAGGCATGCGATGTCTAAGTAATTCATTTGATTAGGCATGCGATGTCTATGGAGGTTGTGGATTCCAACTGTTGTAGTTTTACACTTTCTTTTCTGTGACCGTAAGTGTAATATGTGATATCGCTGGTTTCGTTGCTATATGTCAACGACAATTGGGATTCGCATATTTACTTACGTTGATGACATGTGATGTTATGTGTTGCTGGATATGTTATATTGGATCGTCGTGTTTGAATAGCCGGGTTTTTTTATGTGAGATGAGTGTTTTTTCATTTTCATTCATGTAAAAACTTGTATGTAATATTCTTTTATTGGGGCACTTCCAGGTTGCGGAAGATGTCACCTTTTATATATTATTTACTTTTCCGCATTAGGATAGACCCAAGGAGGAGGGCACAAGTAACCAGGTTCTGGAGTCCAGTGGGAGACCAACTCGAGGAGTCGAGTCCGTGTCTCCTAACTCTAGAATTGGTAGGGTTGCTTGCCGCTCTCGTAGGGGTCTAGGGGTGTGGGTTTGGCTATTCATCGCGACCGTGGAATCCGTGTTTTATACTGGCTCGTATTGAAAACACGGACGTCCTAATATATCCAATATTTCATATGTTTCTTCTGCTGCCATATCTGTGATGTGATCATGTGATGTTCTGTGATAGATACAGTATATAGTATATATGATATATTATATAGGCGTTACTTATGTTTTACACCCGCGCTAACCCTGCCCCGCTCTGCCGTTAGTTACCTAACCTAACGGTGCACGAGGGGACATCGAGACGAATGCGGATGGCATAAGTGTACGTCGTATTTATCTGTGATGTTTAAGTAACTTAAATGATGGGACTTCATTAATGAGATTAATGAAATAAAAGAAACCTAAAGATGTTGTAGAATCGAATTTCTTAAAAATAGGTAGCTACAGTTCTTGCTCTGCATCGCGGTGTTCCTTGTAGAACATCCTGCACCTTATTCGATAAGGAAAGGACCGAGATCCTTTCACCGGGAGTGACTCCTTTAGCAATAACTGGCAGATGCTACACACTCGGTTTGTCTTTTGATTGCTTCTATAGTTTCTGTTTTGCACAGTGATATATATGATATATCCCGCACCTCATTCGACGAGGAAAGGGCCGACGATCCCTTCACCGGGAGTGACCCCTTTAGCAAAACTAGAAAAGCCTAAAAAACACTCCATTTTAAAATCATTTGATTCTACGACGATATCAAGTTCATTACGCAATAGGTTTTCAGAAAAACCTGTCGTAGCCCTCCGTCATTTCAGATAAGCACTAGTTAGTATTCGTGCTACGTTTGTTGACTATGTTAAGGCGTAGTGTACGGTAGCTAATTAGTGCTTATCTGTATAAGCATATGATGCGAGGGTAGTCGTGCGACTTTGTTGACTATGTTAAAGGTCGTGCGGGTGGGTTTAATTCAATCGGGAAATGACGGGTTGAACTTGACTAGCACTTATGATTTGTTGACTATGTTAAGGTCATATAGCTGCTAGGGGCAAAATATTATCGGGAATTTCAAGTGTTGAAATTTGCAATGAGATTGCATACCTTCTATGAGATAGTTGGATCCCGATACCCGCTGCGAGTAAGAGTTACTCCTGGGAGAGTTTTACACATTACAATTAGCCGATCAAGTAGGTGTCTAAAAAGGTGTCAACGGGGTTACGCCTCTGGGAAAACGAGGTTTACATTAATTAGGTTCATGCGAAAGCACGGGGGACCTCCCTCAAAGTACCGACACTGGCCTGGCTGAAAGATTGGCGAACTTGTAGTGTGTAATTAATTCCGGCTAGTCTTTCCTTTTAGGGTTTGAAGGAAGATTTGATTAAAACAGTGGGAGCCATCCTGATTAGATAAAATAATAACCAATCTGATCTTGCAAGAGCGCACGCAGAGTGTTTTCTTCTCTCTCTCTCCAGGTAGCGACCATATCACGTCTTAATCAAGATAATAATACGGATGTATTGACCGAACCCTCTTGTTATACTGAGCTGGGGAACGTTGGTCCCGCTCAAACTTATAATTGTTATAAGACAGAGCAGGAAATTGGGGAATACCAGATTTTCCGTGCTGCCCAAACGAAGAAAGTGCATGATTATGCATCATCTTTGGGTGTGTTCGTTACATAGAACTGTTTCTCAGTATCCTTTACGTCCTGAGTATGTGATACCGGATCAGGATCCCGCATATGTAATCTGTTACATGGGCTACAGATAGGTAAAGAACTGAGAACGGGTGATAAGTTTCATGAGATAGAAAACAGGGCAAGTGTTGCAGCCAAGTCTGTTGGTCTCTGTCACCCTGTATTACCAATACATTGATTCTGAACGAATGTTATTAGATACCGAACCTGATATACAAAATCATATCAGTTTCTTTATTAGCAAAGAAAGGATATAATTTTGTATTGTTGGATAATGTTTTGAACATTTCCTATATCAAAAGTTGATCGGTTCAGGCACGTTATCTAAAAGCATTGATGTTCTAAATCAAACTACAGTTCTTAGTATACGGAACACACACAAGAGGAAGAGTTCAGAAATGAACGAATCCTTCTTGAGATATTGTAGACTAGGTCATATCAATGCAACCCGACTAGCTGAAATTACATATAGATGCATATTTAAATCTGTTTGAATTTACATCTTGTGAAACTTGCCAGTCATGTCACAGAGATAAGATGACCATAGCTCTGTTTACTGGAAACAGAGAAAGAGTTAGTAAACTCTTGGGACTGATACATGATGATGTATGTAAGGTCCCCTGTCTACATATGCCAGAACCGGTTCTTTATACTTCATTACATTCTCTGATAATCTCTTAAGATTCAGACATATGTTCCTGTTGAGACACAAGTCCGAACCTTTTGAGATATTCACAGAATATAAGTTAGAAGTAGAGAACCAAAACGGGTATAAGTATTATGTCCTTTGATGTAATCAAGGAGGAGAATACTTGAGCACGGAATTCTTGGACTTTCCTAAAGGAGAATGAGATTCTCTCTCAGCATTACTCCTCCGTATACACCATAGCACGATGGTATATCGGGGCGGAGCTGTAGGGTTCCTAGGCACGCTTGAGAGGTCTTACAAGGCATCAACAATGCCAATTTCAAATTTTAAAAGTGCCGAGAAACCCTAATACGGATTGTTAACTAGAATTTTAGGCGAAACTAGAAACTAGTTAACAACTTAACTAAAGGGTAAACGGAAATACAACCTTTGTAGATCCGGTCCTCCACCTCCATAGCTCCGTGATGATGTCTCCTCGCTGCGATCATCGGATCCCGGACTCTAGCGTCGGCTTCATCGGAGAAATGGGCGGGCTAGGTCATCGACTACGATGCCGAAGATGATCTACGTCGAGGCATCACAAGATCAAGCTCCCACTTCACCAAGTCATGAAACTTGTGAAGAAAACACCCTATACTACTTGGCAAGAGGTAGAGGATGAAGAAATAGGAGGTGGGTTCACTTTAGAATTGGATTTCTCACTCATTTGCTCAAGTTGCCATTGATGGAGCAAGGTTTCTTCTTGAAGAAGAAGAAGAAGATAATATTATGATAAGTTATTTTCAAATAGAAAATAAAAGAATACTTATCATAAACCAACCATGGTCAAGTGTAGAGAATTGACTAAGGTTAGATGAATGGTTAGGGTTAAACATGAAGACAAAATGGTCACTTGGTCAAAGCTTCATGAAGCTTCAACAAGCTTCATGAAAGAAAGAAAGAAAGAAACCATTTTGTTTTCATTTGCCATTTCTTTTTTATCTAAATTAAAAAGATAAATGAATGATAAAATAAAAACCCTAACCATTTACTTAACCAAGGTTTAATTCTTTACACAAAAACCCTAGCAATAATGTATCATCAAACATGATACAATCAAGTGCACAAAAGTACATCACATATACAACTTGTGCAATGCAAGTGAGAAAATCAATTTAAAGTGAACCAATACTAGTTAATGCAAAGTAATATATCAAATATATAATTATGCATTAAATCATCAAATCAACACTTGATTTAACGATCCGGTCATATCGCATATGACCGACTAATATCCAATGTATCGGCTTATCGAATCAACCCTCGATTCGATAACTAGGTTATATCGCATACAACCATTCGATACATTCATCGCGAGGATAGAATACGGTATCACATACACGCATTATTCTCGGTCCCGCACATATCTCATATGCGCTCCTATTTCGTTTCGCTTGAGCCAGGAAACCTCTGTGTAGGACTCTAAAGACTCGTCAATACGCCGGCAGCAGGTGATGATCATATCAAACACCCACAAGCCGCAAGCGGTCTGCTAAACGTAACGGCCACCCGGGTATTGAGCGATCAGAAGATCGACGAGCAAGC
Organism: Agapanthus africanus; assembly: GCA_030015575.1. Taxonomy (NCBI): domain Eukaryota; kingdom Viridiplantae; phylum Streptophyta; class Magnoliopsida; order Asparagales; family Amaryllidaceae; genus Agapanthus; species Agapanthus africanus. The sequence continues at coordinate 316,899,124 of CM057338.1, read as the reverse complement.
CCGCTCACACTCCTGTGAATCCAACCAGTAACACTTACCGTACAGTCCGGTCTCGTCGTCTGATATGTCGGATATCTCGCCTAAGGGTGGTAAACGTCAGACCCCAATAGCTTGATAAGTCGTGTCGATATGAGGTCTATAACAGTTCGAGAAACTACTGGTAACACTTACCAGTAAATCTCAGCAACCCTGGCCAGGGATTTCCGGTTATAGCCAATCGAACACAGCGCAACATCAACTCCCTATACCGGGAGAGACGAATCCCCTCCTATCGCTCATTGCCTCCATGTGATTCGGGACTGTACCCAAAAGCCACCGTTTTGCACGCCCTCTTGGACGTGGTAAGGTGGAAATCAAAGCACAGTGGGAACCACACAAGAATCTATGACGATCTCGGGTCAACAGACTACTCTGTACCAGTGTCACCAGAGAACTGCCATCTGACGTAAGGTATAATACCATCTGGGAGTTCTCGGCGAGTCCGTCCAGTGTACCCAGTCTCCACTGAGCACCCGTACATCATCTCCGATGTCAAACACCAATGGATATGGGATCATCCATCGCCCATCTGTATGGGTCGAGAAGGTATACGCTAGTCTACTCTGGTATATCGATGCCCCGTCTCAATACACCCACGACTAGGGACTTTGAAGGATGTACTTATGGACTACCATGTCCCCACTAGTATGATCCGCATCATAGTCCAGGTAGTCAAGCACACATCCTAAGGGCTTTACCAACATGTAACAGAGAGACAAACAGTATATACGTTAAGGTAAAGAGTAACCAGATAGCATACTATCATGTCGAGCGAGAAAGTCCTCCCTATATATGTCCAAGCATCCACTACAATATACATCCTATGTATAGTAATGGCCTCTAGGGCATACATACAACTAACAATCTCCCACTTGCACTAGGGCCATCTGATAGCAGTGGTTATAGTATCTCATACTCAACCATCCCATAAAAGTCTCTCTCTGGGAATAGGCCTTCGTGAGTGGATCCGCCGTGTTATCCTCTGAATCTGCTCTCCTAACCTCGATCACCCTGGAGATCAACCATCTCCATGATCAGGTGACACTGCCTTAGAATATGTCTGGATCACTGATGGGACGGTCGTTCCTTGGCATAAGCCACAACTCCATTGTCTCACAATGGTAGGAACGCAGTTCATCTCATGAACCAATATACACCCAAACAGCCTCTTTGGTAGCATCTTAAGTAGCGATGTATCCAGCCTTTATCGTCTAGTATGCCACGGTATCTAGCTTGGAACTCTTCCAACATACCGTCCCTTTACTGAGGGTAAAGACAATGTCTGTGACTGACATTCAGTCGTCTTTATCACCCTGGAACACTTCCAGTGATTCTCCCCAGGATCGATTGATACCATCTCACTACAACTAGTGAGTATCCTAACATCTATTTAGATCTATCTCATAGATCCAAAATCCAGGATTTAGGAGGTATCACTTGATCCCATATGGAGAACCATTGTGATAAGCGGAGATTGATCGAGCGTAGCATAGGAAACTCTTTCCCTATCCTGAGTATGTCATCCACGTACGCTACGAGGATCACCACCATACTCCTTACTACCTTTTTGTTTATACAAGGTTCATCTACCATTTTGATGATGTCAAACTCTTTGACTAATCCATCAAAACAGATGTTCCAACTCCGCGATGCCTGCTTTATCACATAAACCATCTTGCACACGTTTCCGCTGCTCCCACTGTCTACGAAGCCCTCTGACTGTGTACTTACAGACTGTTTCTTCTAAAACATTATTTAGAAAAGCAGTCATGACACCCAACCTCCAGATATCGTAGTTATGGTATGTAGCCGTGGCAAGTAGGATCCGGATGGACTTTAGCATAGTCACTGGAAAAGGTTTCATCATTATCCACTCCTGGTCGATGACGAAAACCTTTAACAAGTCTAGCTTTGAAAGTCTTAACCTTTTCATCTACACCAAGTAATCTTCTCGAGATATACTTGCTCCTGATGGGGATTTAACCCTTCAGATATAGCAACCAAAGTCCATACTTTGTTGGTGTATAAGGATTCCATCTCAGATCACTAAGCATCCAGCCATTCTTACAGAGTCATACTCCTGATGGCCAGCTCGAAACTAGTTGGGTCATCATCTCATGATGCAATCCTAGCTCCCACTGTCATAGAGAAACTGAAGTATCTCTCAGGTGGGTGAGGAACCCTACCAGATCGGCGGAGAGGCTGAGGTTTGTTGGTAACTATTGAATCCTTTGATTTTATCAAATCATCTGCTGTAGTTTGTATAGCTGGAACCTTTCCAGTTCTACATAACTTACCTTGCCTCGAGCTTGTCCGGATTTTGCTTTTAGACATAGGCCGGACAACCCCAAATCTTAACTAGCTTAAGACATGGGCTCTACCCTTTCCATATCACATATGAAGTGGTAGGCAACTGATTTGAATCGAACCCTATTCAATAGGTATGCAGCTTCTCAAGTGCATAACCCCCAAAAAGGAAATAAGTAACTCAGTAGTACTCATCATAGAGCACACCTTATCACATAGGGTGCTATTGCTCCGCCCCGATATACCATCGTGCTATGGTATATACGGAGGAGTAATGCTGAGAGAGAATCTCATTCTCCTTTAGAATAATCCAGGATTTCCGTGCTCAAGTATTCTCCTCCCTGATCACATCAAAGGACATAATACTTATACCCTTATTGGTTCCCTACTTCTAACTTATATTCTGTGAATATCTCAAAAGGTTCGGACTTGTGTTTCAACAGGAACATATGTCTGAATCTTGAGAGATTATCAGAGAAGGTAACGAAGTACAAAGAACCAGTCCTGGCATATGTAGACAGGGGACCTTACATACATCAACATGTATCATCCCAAGAGTTTACTAACTCTTTCTCTGTTTCCAATAAACGGAGCTATAGTCATCTTATCTTTGTGACATGACTGGCGAGTTTCACCAGATGTAAATTCAAACCAATTTAAATATGCATCTTTATGTAACTCTAGCTAGTCGGGTCACATTGATCTGACCTTGTCTACAATACCTCAAGAAGGATCTTCATATCTGAACTCTTCCTCTTGTGTGTGTTCCGTATACTAAGAACTGTAGTTTGATTTAGAACATCAATGCTTTTAGATAACGTGCCTGAACCGATCAACTTTTGATATAGGAAATGTTCAAAACATTATCCAACAATACAAAATTTTATCATTTCTTTATTAATAAAGAGACTGATATGATTTTGCATATCAGGTTCGGTATCTAATAACATTTGTTCAGAATCAATGTATTAGTAATACAGGGTGACAGTGACCAACAAACTTGGCTGCAACACTTGCCCCGTTTTCTGCCTCATGAAACTTATCACCCGTTCTCAGTTCTCTACCTATCTGTAGCCCAATGTAACAGATTACATATCTGGGATCCTGATCCGGTATCAACTACCCAGGACGTAGAGGATACAGAGAAACAGTTCTTTGTAATGAACACACCCGAAGATGATGCATCAGCATGCACTCTCTTCGTTTGGGCGGCACGGGAATTCTGGTATTCCCCAATTTCCTGCTCTGTCTTATAACATTTATAAGTTGGAGCGGGACTAACGTTCCTCAGCTCAGTATAACAAGCGGGTTCGGTCAATATTCCGTATTTTTATCTTGATTAAGACGTGATATGGTCGCTACCTGGAGAGAGAGAGAAGAAAACACTCAGCGTGCGCTCTTGCAAGAATAGATTGGTTATTATTTTATCTAATCAGGATGGCTCCCACTGCTTTTTATCAAATCTTCCTTCAAACCCTAAAAGAAAAGACTAGCCGGGATTAATTACACGCTACAAGTTCGCCAATCTTTCAGCCAGGCCAGTGTCGGTACTTTGAGGGAGGTTCCCCGTGCTTTCGCACGGACCTAATTAATGTAAACCTCGTTTTCCCAGAGGTGTAACCTCGTTAACACCTTTCTAGACACCTACTTGATCGGCTAATTGTAATGTGTAAAACTCTCCCAGGAGTAACTCTTACTCGCAGCGGGTATCGGGATCCAACTATCTCATAGAAGGTATGCAATCTCATTGCAAATTTCAACACTTGAAATTCCCGATAATTTTGCCCCTAACGTGCTATGTCCTTGACGAAAGCCAACAAACCATAGCCCGCTAGTCAAGTTCAACCCGTACATTTCTTGATTGAATTAAACCCACCCGCACGACCCTTGACGAAAGCCAACAAAGCCGCACGACTACCCTAATCCAATCGCATCGTATGCAGCAGATAAGCAGCATATAGCTACCGCACACTGCACCTTGACGAAAGCCAACAAATGCAGCACGAATACTATATACAACTTATCTGAAATGACGGAGGGCTACGACAGGTTTTTCTGAAAACCTATTGCGTAATGAACTTGATATCGTTGTAGAATCAAATGATTTTAAAATGGAGTGTTTTTTAGGCTTTTCTAGTTTTGCTAAAGGAGTCACTCCCGGTGAAGGGATCGTCGGTCCTTTCCTCGTCGAATGAGGTGCGGGATATATCATATATATCATTATGCAAAGCAGAAACTATAGAAGCTATCAAAAGACAAACCGAGTGTGTAGCATCTGCCAGTTATTGCTAAAGGAGTCACTCCCAGTGAAGGGATCTCGGTCCTTTCCTCATCGAATAAGGTGCAGGATATATCACATATACCGCTGTGCAAAGCAAGAACTGTAGCTACCTGTTTTATTTTGAAATTCAATTCTACAACATCTTTAGGTTTCTTTTACTTTCATTAATCACATTAATGAAGTCTCATCATTTAAGTACCTAAACATCACAGATAAATACGACGTACACTTATGCCATCCGCTTTCGCCTCGATGTCCCCTCGTGCACCGTTAGGTTAGGTAACTAACGGCAGAGCGGGGCAGGGCTAGCGCGGGTGTAAAACATAAGTAACATCTATATAATATATCATATATACTATATAAAGTATCCATCACAGTACATATCATATGATCACATCACAGATATCGCAGCAGAAGAATCATATGAAATATTGGATATACTAGGATGTCCGTGTTTTCAATACGAGCCAGTATAAAACACGGATTCCACGGTCGTGATGAATAGCCAAACCTACACCCCTAGATCCCTACGAGAGCGGCAAGCAACCCTACCAATTCTGGAGTTAGGAGACCCGGACTCGACTCCTTGAGTTGGTCTCCCACTGGACTCCAGAACCCGGTTACTTGTGCTCTCCTCCTTGGGTCTATCCTAGTGCGGAAAAGTAAATAATATACAAAGGGTGACATCTTCCGCAACCTGGAAGTGCCCCAATAAAAGAATATTACATACAAGTTTTTACATGAATGAAAATGAAAAACACTCATCTCACATAAAAACCCCCGGCTATTCAAACACGACGATCCAATATGACATATCCAGCAACACATAACATCACATGTCATCAACGTAAGTAAATATGCGCATCCCAATTGTCGTTGACATATAGCAACGAAACCGGCGATATCACATATTACACTTACGGTCGCAAAAAAGAAAGTGTAAAACTACAACAGTTGGAATCCGCAATCTGTTTATACATCGCATGCCTAATCAAATGAAATACTTAGATATCACATGCCTAACAATTATAAACCCCGCATTTCAGTCTCATTATCAAAAACACTTTTCAATATCAAGTCGGGCAATTCAACAAGATTCCCGACATCCTGATCGAATGCTCGTCGCAAACTTCAATAGACGGCTGCACCCCCGATACCGTCGACGAAGTGCACCAAGGCGGAACACCGCTACCGCGAGCACCCAAACGGATGCTTTCGGCGACGGGGTTCTCCTACAGTCACTTGGTCGGGGCTATGGAGCGAGGCTGTCTATTAAGTTTATCCGGCGAGTATCCGCGTACGCTACGTGATTGCGACGGACTTTTGATCACATCAAAATTCCGTGGCAACCGATCAAGTGAGACTAAACTGTTATGTTTATAACATTCATTCAGTTATCTCATAACTACTTGTGGATTCCAATTATTGTATCACATTCCGGATAAATAGAAAATGTTAAACTTTTCGATCAAACAATCGAACACCCAAGTTTTCCCGATACAGCTCAACACATGAAACAAGTCTAAAAACATTCAGTTCGTGCCTCAGTACCAACGGTCCAGCCGTAGAAGGGTCAAGCCAACGCCTCACATGTGGCACGCCGTACTGCCCCAAACCCTAAGGTTCAAAGGGCAGTTCAAGACGGTCACATAATCGAGTTAAGGTATGTTGTCTTCTAGAGGGACCATCGCGTTACTTGCACTACTTAGAACGTCGTTAAACTACGGAAAGATCCAACACTTGGAAATTTCCCGACAGGGGAAAAGGTGGGTATTTATATCCGGTCGAACTTTTTAACATATTCAATATATCCAGAAAGCCACATAGACAAAGTCTGATAATCCGATCGAATCAACAAAGCTCCAAAACACCCTAGAATATTCAACTCTTGAATAAATATTAAAAAAACCCAGAAAACCCAAAACCAAAATATAGGAGTTACTGTGCAAAAATTAAACAGTGATCACATATATTGGCCGCGGAACCGCCGCAGAAGCCAAGCTTCTGCCGCGGTTCCGCCGCACTGTAGCAGCATCACTCGATAAATTTTGCATCGTAATTCTTATAATTTCCTGCTGAATTTTTTATGAATTTTTAATTTGGAAAAAACCCAGTTTTTTGAAAAAGTCCAGAGAGCATTTTGGAAATCGGGTTTCGGTTCGATCGGACTTCAAACTCCGTCTACGCATCGCCTAAGGCTCTAGCTAGGCTCTGATACCACTGTAGGGTTCCTAGGCACGCTTGAGAGGTCTCACAAGGCATCAACAATGCCAATTTCAAATTTTACAAGTGCCGAGAAACCCTAATACGGATCGTTAACTAGAATTTTAGGCGAAACTAGAAGCTAGTTAACAACTTAACTAAAGGGTAAACGCAAATACAACCTTTGTAGATCCGGTCCTCCACCTCCATAGCTCCGTGATGATGTCTCCTCGCTGCGATCATCGGATCCCGGACTCTAGCGTCGGCTTCATCGGAGAAATGGGCGGGCTAGGTCATCGACTACGATGCCGAAGATGATCTACGTCGAGGCATCACAAGATCAAGCTCCCACTTCACCAAGTCATGAAACTTGTGAAGAAAACACCCTATACTACTTGGCAAGAGGTAGAGGATGAAGAAATAGGAGGTGGGTTCACTTTAGAATTGGATTTCTCACTCATTTGCTCAAGTTGCCATTGATGGAGCAAGGTTTCATCTTGAAGAAGAAGAAGAAGAAGATAATATTATGATAAGTTATTTTCAAATAGAAAATAAAAGAATACTTATAATAAACTAACCATGGTCAAGTGTAGAGAATTGACTAAGGTTAGATGAATGGTTAGGGTTAAACATGAAGACAAAATGGTCACTTGGTCAAAGCTTCATGAAGCTTCAACAAGCTTCATGAAAGAAAGAAAGAAAGAAACCATTTTGTTTTCATTTGCCATTTCTTTTTTATCTAAATTAAAAAGATAAATGAATGATAAAATAAAAACCCTAACCATTTACTTAACCAAGGTTTAATTCTTTACACAAAAACCCTAGCAATAATGTATCATCAAACATGATACAATCAAGTGCACAAAAGTACATCACATATACAACTTGTGCAATGCAAGTGAGAAAATCCATTTAAAGTGAACCAATACTAGTTAATGCAAAGTAATATATCAAATATATAATTATGCATTAAATCATCAAATCAACACTTGATTTAACGATCCGGTCATATCGCATATGACCGACTAATATCCAATGTATCGGCTTATCGAATCAACCCTCGATTCGATAACTAGGTTATATCGCATACAACCATTCGATACATTCATCGCGAGGATAGAATACGGTATCACATACACGCATTATTCTCGGTCCCGCACATATCTCATATGCGCTCCTATTTCGTTTCGCTTGAGCCAGGAAACCTCTGTGTAGGACTCTAAAGACTCGTCAATACGCCGGCAGCAGGTGATGATCATATCAAACGCCCACAAGCCGCAAGCGTTCTGCTAAACGTAACGGCCACCCGGGTATTGAGCGATCAGAAGATCGACGAGCAAGCCCGCTCACACTCCTGTGAATCCAACCAGTAACACTTACCGTACAGTCCGGTCTCGTCGTCTGATATGTCGCATATCTCGCCTAGGGGTGGTAAACATCAGACCCCAATAGCTCGATAAGTCGTGTCGATATGAGGTCTATAACAGTTCGAGAAACTACTGGTAACACTTACCAGTAAATCTCAGCAACCCTGGCCAGGGATTTCCGGTTATAGCCAATCGAACACAGCGCAACATCAACTCCCTATACCGGGAGAGACGAATCCCCTCCTATCGCTCATTGCCTCCATGTGATTCGGGACTGTACCCAAAAGCCACCGTTTTGCACGCCCTCTTGGACGTGGTAAGGTGGAAATCAAAGCACGGTTGGAACCACACAAGATTCTATGACGATCTCGGGTCAACAGACTACTCTGTACCAGTGTCACCAAAGAACTGTCATCTGACGTAAGGTATAATACCATCTGGGAGTTCTCGGCGAGTCCGTCCAGTGTACCCAGTCTCCACTGAGCACCCATACATCATCTCCGAAGTCAAACACCAATGGATATGGGATCATCCATCGCCCATCTGTATGGGTCGAGAAGGTATACGCTAGTCTACTCTGGTATATCGATTCCCCGTCTCAATACACCCACGACTAGGGACTTTGAAGGATGTACTTATGGACTACCATGTCCCCACTAGTATGATCCGCATCATAGTCCAGGTAGTCAAGCACACATCCTAAGGGCTTTACCAACATGTAACAGAAAGACAAACAGTATACACGTTAAGGTAAAGAGTAACCAGATAGCATACTATCATGTCGAGCGAGAAAGTCCTCCCTATATATGTCCAAGCATCCACAACAATATACATCCTATGTATAGTAATGGCCTCTAGGGCATACATACAACTAACAGGAGTAATAACACCCTATGTGATATGGTGTGCTCTATGATGAGTACTACTGAGTTTCCAATTTCCTTTTGGGGGTTATGCACTTGAGAAGCTGCATGCCTATTGAATTAGGTTCGAATCAGATCACAGCCTACCACTCCATATGAGATATGGTATGGGAAAAGCCCATGTCTTAAGCTAGTTAAGATTTGGGGTTGACCGGCCTATGTCTAAAAGCAAAATCCGGACAAGCTCGAGGCCAGGTCTGTTATGTAGAACTGGAAAGGTTCCAGCTATACAAACTACAGCAGATGATTTGATAAAACCAAAGGATTCAATAGTTACCAACGAACCTCAGCCTCTCCGCCGATCTAGTAGGGTTCCTCACCCACCTGAGAGATTCTTTGGTTTCTCTATGACAGTGGGAGCGAGGATTGCATCATGAGATGATGACCCAACTAGTTTCGAGCTGGCCATCAGGAGTAAGACTCTGTAAGAATGGCTGGATGCTTAGTGATCTGAGATGGAATCCTTATATACCAACAAAGTATGGACTTTGGTTGCTTTATCTGAAGGGTTAAATCCCCATCAGGAGCAAGTATATCTCGAGAAGATTACTTGGTGTACATGGAAAAGTTGAGACTTTCAAAGCTAGACTTGTTAAAGGTTTTCGTCATCAACCAGGCGTGGATAATGATGAAACCTTTTCTGGGGCCTATGCTTAAGTCCATCCAGATCCTACTTGCTATGGCTACATACCATGACTACGATATCTGGTGGTTGGGTGTCATGACAGCTTTTCTAAAATGATGTTTTAGAAGAGAGCGTCTATAAGTACACAGCCAGAGGGCTTCGTAAACAGTGGGAGCAGCGGAAACGTGTACAAGATGCTTTATAGGATAAAGCAGGCATCGCGGAGTTGGAACGTCTGTTTTGATGTCGTAGTCAAAAAGTTTGACTTCATCAAAATGGTAGATGAACCTTGTATATACAAAAAGGTAATAGGGAGTATGGTGATGATCCTCGTAGAGTACGTGGATGACATACTCTTGATGGGGAAGGAGTTTCCTATGCTACGCTCGGTCAATCTCCGCTTATCACAAGGATTCTCCATATAGGATCAAAGTGATACCTCCTAAATCCTGAGTTTTGATCTATGAGATAGAAGTAATTGGATATTAGGATACTCACTAGTTGTAGTGAGCTGGTATCAATCGATCCTGGGGAGAATCACTGGAAGTGTTCCAGGGTGATAAGGACGACTGAATGTCAGTCACAGGCATTATCTTTACCCTTAGTAAAGGGACGGTATGTTGGAAGAGTTCCAAGCTAGATACCGTGGCATACTAGACGATAAAGGCAGGATACATCGCTACTTAAGATGCTACCAAAGAGGCTGTTTGGGTGTATATTGGTTCATGAGATGAACTTAGCTCCTCCCATTGTGTGACAATGGAGTTGTGGCTTATGCCAAGGAACATCCGTCCCATCAGTGATCCAGACATATTCTAAGGCAGTATCACCTGATCATGGAGATGGTTGATCTCCAAGGAGATCGAGGTTAGGAGAGCAGACTCAGAGGATAACACGGCGGATCCACTCACGAAGGCCTTTTCCCAGAGAGAGACTTTTATGGGATGGTTGAGTATGAGATACTACAACCACTGCTATCAGATGGCCCTAGTGCAAGTGGGAGATTGTTAGTTATATGTATGCTCTAGAGGCCATCGCTATACATAGGATGTATATTGTAGTGGATGCTGGGACATATATAGGGAGGACTTTCTTGCTCGACATGATAGTATGCTATCTGATTACTCTTTACCTTAACGTGTATACTGATTGTCTCTCTGTTACATGTTGGTAAATCCCTTAGGATGTGTACTTGACTACCTGGACTATGATGCGGATCATACTAGTGGGGACATGGTAGTCCATAAGTACATCCTTCAAAGTCCCTAGTCGTGGGTGTATCGAGACAGGGCATCGATATATGTTCAGTCGATAAAACTGCACATTTGTAGTATATTTTTCCTACCATTTTTATATTAAAAAAGGACTTTATTATAATATATTATACATATGAGGGTCTATGTGTAAAAACATTATTTTCCATATGTTAATATATTTTAATTATCATTTTGGTAGGAAAATGTATGCAAATATTATTGACCTAATCCTAGTAGAATAAAGTCTACTAAAATCTTATTTGAGTTGTTGTGCAGAATTTTCCAAGTTGTTATGCAGAATATATCAAAGAAATCAAGCTGTTGAAGAAATCTTGCCAAATTAAGAAGCAAACTTGGAGACCAAGTCTGGAAGCAACCGAGAGAAGATTTCTGAATTCTGAAGATGCCTAGGATTGCCACATGTCACCAGATGAAAGCCCAAGAAAAATAAGCAATTGATCACATCCCTTGAGCGCGGATCCGCGGCCAAACACACCTTTGGGCCGCGGATCCGCCGCAATAATGAGGAGTTGGAATGCAAGATTTTGGGAGATTGATTACTGCTGAATTTTACCAACTTTTCAACAATAAGATTCTGGGTTTTCACTATAAAAAGGCACCGAGAGCCTCTTGGAAAAGCTATCAAGCCGAAGAGATCACGAAGCTCCCGACGCTCACGCATCCAGGCTGATCATCGACTGTTCGACTACCTCCTTAGGAAAGATCGAGAAGCAATTAGTTTGTAATCATTTTCTACGGATTAAAGTGTAGTTTGTTCAAGTCGATTAATAAAGGTAGTTGTTTTATTTAATTCTTTTGCATTTTACATTATGTTTTCCCTCTTTGTCTTTTCATCTTCTTTTCCCAACATGCACGAGTAATTCTCCGCTTGTTAGGGTTCGTAGGATTAGGGTAGGCTAATGGACGATGAAAATAATTAAACCCTTTTTAAGTCCTATAAAGTTTAGGAACTTTATCAAAAGAATCATTAACATCCTAATCGGGCGCGCTAGCAATTCTTTGCTAGTTCCGACCACGATTAGAGATTAGATTAATGATTGTTTTGGTAAAGGCTAGATATGAACGGAGTTCCGTGTCGAGATAAGGGTTAAGAGTGGGATTCCTTTTCCCTCCAGAAACCCTAATCTACACGCATCACCGTCGTTCTAGTTCTAAATCTATTAATGGATAAAAAGGGTAACTTTTAATTAATCGTCCATAACTACTAAATCCTAACGAACCCTACAAGCCTTCTTATTATATTTACTACATCTTTAAAATAATCTAGATCTATATTTTACATTCTTGTTTAACGTAGATCTAGAAACCATTCTATAAAATTCTTTATCACTCCTCTCTTTCTCAACATATCTAAAGTAAAAGTAAAAGTAAAAGGTTCCACATTTCCCAGAGGACGACCCGTACTCACCTCGGTCTAGCTACGCGCGACACCGTTCTGATTGCGGTTAACTACAAAACAAACACACTTTCTCGAACCAATCAAATGGCACCGTTGCCGGGGATCGAACCCGGGTCACCCGCGTGACAGGCGGGAATACTCACCACACACCACATCGATCGTGATGGACGACACTCCATCTAATTATAACACCACGCTGCCACCGTCCGCAGGTGCGCAGAACCCACCTCGCATCTCTCTCCAAGAGAGATGCTATCCTATTCGTGGTCCTCTTCCTACTTGTCTATCTCTTCCACCACCTAACGGGGATAATTTCGAAATTAAACCCCACTACATCAATCTGCTGCCCAAATTTCACGGGCTTGAGTCGGAAGACGCGTACGTTTTCATCACCAAATTCGAAAACGTATGCGCAATGATGGGTACTTCACAATTGACTTTAGATGCTATGCGCTTACGTCTTCTCCCATTCACATTGTGCGACTTGGCAGAAAAATGGCTTTATAATACTGCCGCACACTCTATCACTAATTGGGATGAATTCGTCGTAGCATTTCTTAAGAGGTTTTACCCAAATCATAAGACTGCACATGTTAGGAGCGAGATTAACCAGTTCACCCAGCTTCCCAATGAACCATTTTGGAAGTGCTTTGAACGTTTCAAAGATCTGCTTGTCCAATGCCTCCATCACGGAATACAAAGATGGGATTTATATCGGATTATATATGAGGGCATTAATCCAGCGACAAAGCAGATGCTTGAAACAATGTGTCAATGCAATTTCATGTCTAAAGATGATGGTGAAGCTTGGAAATATCTGGAAGATCTCGCAGAAAGCACTTTGCAGTGGGAAAGCGTAAGACCACCTTCAACTAAGGGAGGTATTCACCAGCTCGACGTTCCCATCGCAGTAAAAGCCGAAATGGCAGCGATACAAAAGAAACTCGACGCTATTGAAAACAAGTTCTCATCTTTCTCCCTAAATCAGGTCACGCTTCCTAAGACCGTCTGTGGTTGCTGTTCGGATCCTTCACACTTAACGGAAGAATGTCCTATGAATGCATCGTTTCAAGCAAATGCTGCTTTTCAGCAGCGACCTAGAAACGACCCTTATTCTTCCACATACAATCAAGGATGGAGGAATCATCATAACTTTGCTTGGAATCAAAACCAACAAAGTAATTATCAAAGACCTCCTCCGCAGCAACCACAACCACAGAATCAGCCCCCCTTTCAGTCACAGAATCTCCAAAATCCGGCCAACATTTCTACACCACAAGTGGCCGGTACTGACAACTCACTTGCACAAACCTTGGATATGTTCATGAAACAATCCATGCAAAATTCGGCTGAGATGAGGTCTTCTATTGATACCCTAACGAAAAACTCCTCCTCCCATGGTGAAAGTATTAAATCAATAGAAAACCAAATCGCACAGTTAAACGCCGCAATGAGTGCGAGAGAGAAAGGGAAACTCCCATCTCAACCCATACCTAATCCTGGCCACTCACAAAGTTATAATGTGAGTGCTGTTACCACGTTGAAATCGGGAAAAGTGCTGAATGACCGAGTGGGTGAGCAGTGTGATGATAGTGACACCAATGATACCCCAGCTTCTTCTTCTTCCCCTAATTCGTCTAGTCTCCCACCTTCACCCGAGCCTATTCTCCGTTTTCCCCAAGGCTCGAACCCTTCGCCCATTTCGCTAAATCTATCTAAGTCGATTCCCACTCCAGTTTTGGGATCGAATCCATCCCCACAGTCTTCTCCACAAACGTTGGACCCAAAACTTATTGATCAAGCACCTTATCCAAACAGGTTAAGGGGCAACAGACCTAGTCCACAAATGGAGAAGATTGTGGAAATTTTTAAGTAAGTTAACATAAACATTCCTCTCCTAGATGCTATTCAACAAGTTCCGTCATATGCAAAAATCTTAAAGGACTTGTGCACTAGGAAGAGAAAAGTTCAAGTACCTAAAAAAGTTTTCCTTGCGAGTAATGTGAGCACTGCTTTTACACAACAACTTCCCAAGAAACGAAAGGACCCCGGAAGTCCTACAATTTCAATTTCTATTGGGGGTAAAAATATTAATCGTGCTCTACTCGATCTAGGTGCTAGTGTTAACTTGCTTCCGTATTCGGTTTATGAGCAATTAGGAATCGGAGAGTTAAAACCTACACATTGCACTCTTCAGATGGCCGATCGATCTATCACCCAACCAAGGGGTGAGCTAGAGGATGTGTTAATCAAAGTCGGGGAATTCATATTCCCTGTGGACTTTATCGTTATAGATACACAACCTGTAGCAAACCCACGCAATCAAATTCCGGTGATACTCGGTCGACCCTTTTTGGCCACTTCCAACGCTGTAATCAATTGTAGAAACGGCTCTATGACCCTATCCTTTGGAAAGAAGTCAATTGAGCTTAACATTTACAGGTTGGGAAGTGAACCCTCCGAACCCTATGCTCATGTGTGTTCTGTCGAATTAATGGATGTCGACAGCAGCGAATATGATCAACCTCATAATTCTGACTCTTTTCATATGTTGTTGCTTGACACGGACTCTTCCACCGAGTTGTCTGGGTCAACATCTAACGCTGATGAGGAACTTTTTATAGAGTCGGACGATCACCCCATTTTTTCTGATGACATTATTCTTCGGGGTATCGATGAAAGCTTTGAGGAAATTTTCGCTGATGAACTCGCATTTTTACAAGACACGGGTGTTGAGATGAATCAACGCCAAGATGAAGAAATTGGACCTCCACCCCCTCTTTTGGACAATCATGATAATGCGAGTAATCTATCATTACTATCACTGTGTCGTCTCTCCAAATTGAGACGCAATCCTTTTCCATTACACTTCTTATCACCTCCCCACTTCTTCTTGTCGAAAGGTGACATATTCTTCCACCAACCTTGGTACTTCATTGATAAAATTTTTGAATGGTTGGTGTTGACCTTCGGTCTTTGCAAAGCTTGGCATTGACCAATAACCTTGACCCCCTCGTGTGATTTTAAAAGATTAAATTTGTTTAACTCAAGTTTGGGGAGATGGTATATTTTGGCTCTTGAAAGAAAATGATTTTTACAAAATTGTGAGCCTAAAATAAGTTTGGGGGAGGATTTTCACTTTCATATATTCTTGCCCCCATTAATAATTTCCTCCCAAGTCTACAGGTTTTTTGAGCTTAACGGATGACATCAGTGAGGACACTGCTGTAAACAGGTTTGGGGGAGGTTTGTGCTTATTTACACATCAATTTGCATCATATTTTGCATAAGCACAACATTTTCAAAAATTTTATAAAAAAATTCTTTTATAACAAAAGAGTAGAAAGTGAAAAATTACATCCAAAAGATAGGAATGGTTTAAGAAAACCAAGAAAATTAGAAGTTTTCTTAAACGAACCGGTAATAAGTAGTTATGAGCTGTTGTCCCAAGGGTTAGTAAGATGAAGAAAGTCACTAATCTGAGGATAAAAATAAGTCTGAAAAATAGTTTCTATTCTGGAAGCCAAACATTTGAATGTTGATACCCTACTATATACACTTACACACGTCTTGAAACTCGGGATAGTAGAGGATACCTTGAAATGCTCTTGTCTAAAAGCCAAAGTATGAAGGAAATGAAAAAAATAAAAAAATGAAGAAAATATAAAAATGGTGAAAAGAAAAAAATGAACACTGGTTTTGTTATCGCCAAGGCAGCAATAAAAAAATATAGCGAGGGTGTCTCTTCACCTAGTGCCCTAAGGCCAACTGGTCTGGGAGTCACTGCTAAGCCTTAGGTGGTGCAAGACGAGGAAAATATTATCACCTAATTAGCAAGCACATGAGTAATCGGTTGGTTAGTACCTCAAGAAGTATTAACGGTCGCATGAAAATGTTTGAGCAAATCTTTAATATTCATTAAATTAAAAAGTACTAAGGTAGATGGACAAGAGTATGATAGCTTGAATTGAATTCTCCGAGTGTAGGGATGTTCTTTACACACACGTGGGGTTATATGATCAATGTTTGGATGAAAGGTAGGAATGAAGAATAAAGACGATGTTTTATTGAGGGATGATGTGATTTCTAACATTTTTTCATGACTATTAAGATATGGCTCATGACAACTGAAAAACTAGTATAGTTGGAAACTCTTCTTTTCAAGGCCTTTCTTTTATGGTTCTTATCTTTATATGTAAATCTCACCATCTTTCTTTTGTTATTGGATTTTGTGGGTGTAATCCACTGAAAACCATCAGGAGACAACACTCCTCCTACTAGGGACACCTAGAGGTTTAACGGCTTGTTGCACGTGCTCAGTGCAATCGTGTCTGCCTACGAAAGTGTGCTTAGTTTTCTCTTTTTCTTTTTCTCCTCTTAAATAAACTAGTTTGCTCGGGACGATCAAAGATAAGTTTGGGGGTATTTGTTCAGTCGATAAAACTGCACATTTGTAGTATATTTTTCCTACCATTTTTATATTAAAAAAGGACTTTATTATAATATATTATACATATGAGGGTCTATGTGTAAAAACATTATTTTCCATATGTTAATATATTTTAATTATCATTTTGGTAGGAAAATGTATGCAAATATTATTGACCTAATCCTAGTAGAATAAAGTCTACTAAAATCTTATTTGAGTTGTTGTGCAGAATTTTCCAAGTTGTTATGCAGAATATATCAAAGAAATCAAGCTGTTGAAGAAATCTTGCCAAATTAAGAAGCAAACTTGGAGACCAAGTCTGGAAGCAACCGAGAGAAGATTTCTGAATTCTGAAGATGCCTAGGATTGCCACATGTCACCAGATGAAAGCCCAAGAAAAATAAGCAATTGATCACATCCCTTGTGCGCGGATCCGCGGCCAAACACACCTTTGGGCCGCGGATCCGCCGCAATAATGAGGAGTTGGAATGCAAGATTTTGGGAGATTGATTACTGCTGAATTTTACCAACTTTTCAACAATAAGATTCTGGGTTTTCACTATAAAAAGGCACCGAGAGCCTCTTGGAAAAGCTATCAAGCCGAAGAGATCACGAAGCTCCCGACGCTCACGCATCCAGGCTGATCATCGACTGTTCGACTACCTCCTTAGGAAAGATCGAGAAGCAATTAGTTTGTAATCATTTTCTACGGATTAAAGTGTAGTTTGTTCAAGTCGATTAATAAAGGTAGTTGTTTTATTTAATTCTTTTGCATTTTACATTATGTTTTCCCTCTTTGTCTTTTCATCTTCTTTTCCCAACATGCGCGAGTAATTCTCCGCTTGTTAGGGTTCGTAGGATTAGGGTAGGCTAATGGACGATGAAAATAATTAAACCCTTTTTAAGTCCTATAAAGTTTAGGAACTTTATCAAAAGAATCATTAACATCCTAATCGGGCGCGCTAGCAATTCTTTGCTAGTTCCGACCACGATTAGAGATTAGATTAATGATTGTTTTGGTAAAGGCTAGATATGAACGGAGTTCCGTGTCAAGATAAGGGTTAAGAGTGGGATTCCTTTTCCCTCCAGAAACCCTAATCTACACGCATCACCGTCGTTCTAGTTCTAAATCTATTAATGGATAAAAAGGGTAACTTTTAATTAATCGTCCATAACTACTAAATCCTAACGAACCCTACAAGCCTTCTTATTATATTTACTACATCTTTAAAATAATCTAGATCTATATTTTACATTCTTGTTTAACGTAGATCTAGAAACCATTCTATAAAATTCTTTATCACTCCTCTCTTTCTCAACATATCTAAAGTAAAAGTAAAAGGTTCCATATTTCCCAGAGGACGACCCGTACTCACCTCGGTCTAGCTACGCGCGACACCGTTCTGATTGCGGTTAACTACAAAACAAACACACTTTCTCGAACCAATCAATATACCAGAGTAGACTAGCGTATACCTTCTCGACCCATACAGATGGGCGATGGATGATCCCATATCCATTGGTGTTTGACATCAGAGATGATATACGGATGCTCAGTGGAGACTGGGTACACTGGACGAACTCGCCGAGAACTCCCAGATGGTATTATACCTTACATCAGATGGCAGTTCTCTGGTGACACTGGTACAGGTTAGTCTGTAGACCCGAGATCGTCATAGAGTCTTGTGTGATTCTCACTGTGCTTTGATTTCCACCTTACCACGTCCAAGAGGGCGTGCAAAATGGTGGTTTTTAGGTACAGTCCCGAATCACATGGAGGCAATGAGCGATAGGAGGGGATTCGTCTCTCCCGGTATAGGGAGTTGATGTTGCGCTGTGTTCGATTGGCTATAACCGGAAATCCCTGGCCAGGGTTGCTGAGATTTACTGGTAAGTGTTACCAGTAGTTTCTCGAACTGTTATAGACCTCATATCGACACGACTTATCGAGCTACTGGGGTCTGACGTTTACCACCCCTAGGCAAGATATGCGACATATCAGACGAACAGACCGGACTGTACGGTAAGTGTTACTGGTTGGATTCACAGGAGTGTGAGCGGGCTTGCTCGTCGATCTTCTGATCGTTCAATACTCGGGTGGCCGTTACGTTTAGCAGACCGCTTACGGCTTGTGGGTGTTTGATATGATCATCACCTGCTGCCGGCGTAGTGACGAGTCTTTAGAGTCCTACACAGAGGTTTCCTGGCTCAAGCGAAACGAAATAGGAGCGCATATGAGATATGTGCGGGACCGAGAATAATACCAGTATGTGATACTGTATTCGATTCTCGCGATTTGTGACAGTGATCGGTTATATGCGATATAGCCGGGTTATCGGATCAAGTGTTGATTCGATAAGTTGTTACTATTAATATTAGTCGGTTATATGAGATATGACCGGATCGTTAAATCAAGTGTTGATTTAATGATTTAATGAATAATTATATATTTAATATATTACTTTACATTAACTAGTATTTGTTCACTTAAGATGGATTTTCTCACTTGATATGCACAAGTTGTATATGTGATATATTTTTGTGCACTTGTTTGTATCATGTTTGATGATGCATGCAAACTTGGGTGTATGTTTGATTTAAACCTTGGTTAAGTAAATGGTTAGGGTTTTAATTTATTTATTCATTTATTTATTTATTTCATTTTGGCAAGAAATGAAATGGTTGCTACTTTTGTTTTACATTGAAGCTTCATGAAGCTTTGAAAAAAGTCTACCATTTTTGTTTCATGCCTAACCTAACCATTCACCTAACCTTAGTTTACTCTCTACACATAACCATGGTTGCTAATATGATAAGAATCACTTGTTTTCTATTATTCAATATTCTTATGATATTATCTTCTTCTTCTTCTTCTTCTTCTTCAAGAAGACGAAAGCTTGCAACCTTCAATTGTGACTTGATGAAAAGAGTGAGAAATCCAAGTCTAAAGTGAACCCACTTCCTATTTTTTCATCCTCTACCACTTGCCAAGTAGTATAGGGTGTTTTATTCACAAGTTTCATGACTTGGTGAAGTTGGAGCTTGATCTTGTGTTGCCTCGACGTAGATCATCTTCGGCATCAAAGTCGACGACCTAGCCCGCCCATTTCTCCGATGAAGCCGACGCTAGAGCCCGGGATCCGATGATCGCAGCGGAGGGACGTCAACGCGGAGCTATAGAGGCGGAGGACCGGATCTACAAAGGTTGTATTTCCGTTCACTTAGTTAAGTTGTTAACTAGTTGCATGTTTCGCCTTAATCTCTAGTCAACGATCCGTATTAGGGTTTCTCGGCACCGGAAAATTTTGAAATTGGCGTGGTTGATGCCTTGTGAGACCTCTTGTGCGTGTCTAGGAACCCTACAATTTTTCTTCACCATTTTATATTTTTATGCTTCATTTAAATTTATTTTCTTCGTACTTTGGCTTTTAGACAAGAGTATTTCAAGGTATCCTCTATTATCCCGAGTTTCAAGACGTGTGTAAGTGCATATAGTAGGGTATCAACGTTCAAATGTTTGGCTTCCAGAATAGGAACTATTTTTCAGACTTATTTTTATCCTCAGATTGGTGACTTCTTTCATCTTGCTAACCCTTGGGACAACGGCTCATAACTACTTATCACTACTTTCGTTTCAGAAAACATCTAACTTTCTTGGTTCTCTTAAACTCTTCCAATTTTTCAAATATAATTTTTCACTTTCTAATCTTTCATTATAAAAGAAATTTTTAAAATTTTTGTGCTTATGCAAAGTGTATAATGCAAAGTAATGCGTAAATAAGCACAAACCTCCCCAAACCTGTTTACAGCAATGTCCTCACTGTTGTCATCTTTTAAATCTCAAAAACCTGTAGACTTGGGAGGAAAAGTTATTAACGGGGACAAGAATAAGTGAAAGTGAAAATCTCCCCCAAACTTATATTTGGCTCACAATTTTGTGTACAAATTTTATTTTCAAGAGCCAAAAATATACCCCTCCCCCCAAACTTGATTTAAACAATATTAAGCTTTTAAAATTATAAGAGGGAGGGGTAAAGTTATTGGTCAATATAAAGCTTTACAAAAACCAAAAGTTAATACCAACCATTCAAAGATTTTATCAATGTAATGCATTGGTTGGTAGAAGAACACGTCACCTATCGACGTGAAGAAGTAGGGAAGAGATAAGTGATGGTATGGAAAGGATTTGCGTCTCTGTTTGTAGAGACGACTTAATGATGATGGATAAAAACGAGAATGTGGGTGATTAGGAATATTTTCATTCTCGTATTTTATAAGAAGAAATGGTGGTGATTCAACTTCTATAGGTGTAGGTTGATTAATCACAAAATCCGTGTTGTTTAGGAATACGAGTTCGTCAGCAAAAATTTCTTCAAAACTTTCATCGATATCCTGAAGAATAACTTCGAAACTTTCATCGATGGTTTGATTGAACGTTTCACTATCAATAAGTGTTGTGCCAGAATTTATCATACTTGATTTGTAAAAAATTATGGAGGTAGGAGACTCAAAAAACTCATCTACCTCATTCTCAAAAGTATCTAAATCAAGTAGGCTTTCTAGAATTATCGAACTCGAAATATCGAATTGTGATTCATCAACACTCGCTAAACTTAAAGGAAGAATAGAAGGACCCGAGAAAGTGGAAGATGAAATGGGTAAACAAATTGGTGTGTCGAGTATCGCTGAACCAGATGTGGAAATTGAAGGCTGAATTTCGTTTTGCTTTTCGGTTATACAATTATCATCAACTTCAAGACGCATTTGGGGTTCGGGAAGAATAGTTAAAGGCTCGAGATGATGACTGCACGGGGGTGAAAGGACCTGATGAATTGGTGGGACAAATTCATCCAAAATTTCTGGTACATCGTCCAATATATCCCCAACGTCAATCTCATTCAAGTGAAGGTTAGAAGTCTCAGACATCTCATCTAAAGTATGGTTTTCAATCAATTTCGGCTCTAGAGTGGTGGTGTGGAGATCACAAGAATTGGGTGTGGTTTCACTTGGAATGGACCATTCACAATCGGGTAAATCAAACACTACAAAGTCATACAACTTATTAGACATTCTATCTTCAATTGGTGCACTCGATAGATCAGTGAAACTAGAGTTGTGGATTTCAATTTGGGATGGGGAGGTTTGATTAGGAAGGGTGTATCGTTCTTTCTCACTACCCGAATTCTCAATTTGTCTGATGGCCGTATCATACATTAAAAAATTTTGAGCTGATCCGAAACTAGTTGCTTGTTCTTTTTGTTTATTGAAGTTGACCATGCTCTCCTTCAATTCCTTTCTGATGCGGCTCGTCACTACCACAAATTCTTCCAAGGTACGTTCAAGACTAGACATGGGTTGGTAAGCGGTTTCAGCATAAAATTGAAATTCTTGTGGATAAGTAAAACTCCCAAATGACTGATTAGAAGGAATGTCTAGAGAATGTGTAAAAGTCGGGTAGGATTGATAGGAATCGAATGGTTGTGAAAATTGGGCAGGAGTAGGATTAACATTGTGATAAGAAGAATATTGATATTGGTCGGTTGGTTGGCGACCTTCAACAGACATCATATACGTCACAAACCGAGTAGTAAAATCTTCTTTAGAAGGTGGTGGTGTTTGTTGTCCTAATAGTTTGACTGGATTGAAACTTTGGCCATTAGCCCTCGCTATATGCTCAGCAATGGACATGCGTTTAGGAGTTTCCTCACTCGGAGCATCAACATAAAAAAATGTAGAATTAGGATGCGGTTGATAAGACCTAGACTGAGGTGGCCAACTGTTTCTATCCGCTTGTTCTATCTGATCTCTTAAAGACATGGGAGAGTCGGATGGTATACCGAAGCGATTACAAAAACAAGAAATATCTAGTTCTGGATAGCAAAGCTCGGCAAGAGTTCGTCTATTTGGGTTACCCATTATAAGAAGAAAAGAGAAGGGAGGGTAAAATGGGAAAAGAAAAAATTTAAGATCTAATTGGTTTGTTTTGCTTTGAAAGTGGACTTGAGGGTTGACTCACAAAATCACAAAAGTGCACAAACAACCCTAGAACTAAGGTTCCCTAGGTCAAGTCACTAGACCGCTCCTAAACTTCCAGAAGACAAATCGCAGGATCAATCATCTACTATCTCTTTATCTCTCTTGTGGCCAGGTAGGTACCAGGTAAGTGGGAGGTATCCGCTATGTAAATAACGGGCCTAATTAAGTAACCACTTGCCTTAGACACACTTGCCTAGACACCACAAAAGAAATGCGGATAAGCAGTAGATTACCCACGATCTTCCTCTGTCCTAATTGAGCGCGACGGTCCTTAGATTCTTGGTCTAGATATTTTTTAATTAATGAAGGGAGATGCGGATGCTAGTTTTGTGATTTGTGGGGCTTAGAAAGGGTAATGAAATCCCCACCTAATCTGAATTTGGTCTTTCCCCCTTAATTTTCCGTATTACAATATGCACAAACAACCAATATCAAAACACGCAACAAGAATTTTTACGCGGCGAATTTTTGCAAAGAATCCTGCAGAGAAATGGTTATTGGACTTTTTCAGAGGAGAGAGGAAAAGATAGGAAATATACCAGAGAAAGATAGAGCCAAGAATCGACCAAATCGCCGCGGTTCCGCGGTAAGAATGAGGTTATTGCCGCGGTTCCACGGCCAACTTGATGAATCATGAAAATCTTTTTTCTACAGTTGCTTGCCTTTCTCCTCTGGTCTTGATGAATGCTTCTGAATCTTTATCTCCTCAATACAGTGATTCCAGATTCCCTCGCAAAAATTCACACACTAATCGTTAAGCACACGACGCGTTCTTGATTTTTATTTCGATGGAATAATAATACTTCAACCCACTATAGCAAGAAAGAACAAATTACGCACGTATCCCCGGCAACGGCGCCATTTAATTGATCAAAAAAAAGTAGTAAAGTAACCGCAATCAATAACGGTGTCGCGTGTAGCGAGCGTTGGTGAGTACGGGTCGTCTTCTGGGATTCAAGGAATTCGTAAATTCTTTCTTCAGTTGAGTCGAAAGAACTAGTAAAGAAATTCAAGAAAGAGTTCAAGATTTAGTTGAATTTAATAGTTTCAAGAAATTCAAGAAATTGTTTTCAAGAAAGGAAATCAAGAAAGTGTTCAAGATCTAATTATCAAGAAAATATGAAGAAGGCTTATAGGATCCGATCGGATTTAATAGCCATGGATGACTAATAAAGATAACTCATCTTTTCTATTGACAGTTTAACGCTAGATTGATGGCGATGAATGCGAATTAGGGTTTTTTTAGAAGAAACTAGGGTTTCTTCACTATAGTCCCTTGTCCTTTCATTGATCCCATTCATTTTCTAGCCCTTCACAAAAAGATCGTCAATCTTATCTCACATCATGATCAAGATAATCAATAATTTGATCTCGTACCAAATGAAGATGTTAACGATTCTTTTGCGAAGATTTGTAAACTTCATAAGACTAAAGAAAAGTATAGAATTCTGTCATCCATCGATCTACCCTAATCCTACGGATCCTAGCAAGCGGAGATTTACTCGTGCATCATGAAAATCGAAGAAAGATTAGAAAAAGAACTCATAATGCGGAATTTTTAAAGAAAGCGAAATTGAAACTAATTATCACCTTTATTATTCAACTTTAAATTACAACTTCTTCAATCCGAGATTACAAGAAGAATTACTCTCGATCACTCCCTTGAAGAGGTAATTTTTCCGTCGATTTTTACATTGCTCGATCGCCTTAAACCGCAATCGATACCTTTTCATTCCTGCTTCGCGTGCTCGTTGATGAAGATTGGCTTCGTATAAAGGATCTTTTGTTGAATCGCTTGATGAACTTCTCGATGATTCTTGATTTTGGATCTTGGAATTGATGTTGTTCTTGGATTTGTGTTGAATTGGATGAAATATTTGAGACAAGATTAGGAACTAATTGGGAACCCTTTTCTTCATGACCTTGGTCCTTTTTATAGCCCTCACTTTAAGCTTCCCCAACAAGCTAGATTGTTATAGAGAAGTTTTCAAAATAAGGTTGTTACAAAGAGGCTTCCTCAACAAGCTAGGACGTTGAGAAGAAGTTTCCAGAGAATTCCCGACCCCAAAGCCCCTGAATCGGCCACGGATCCGCGGCGACTCGGCCTGACTCGGCACGGTTCCGCGGCCAATTGGTGGCTTCATTGGTTGAAACTTCGGGTGTTTTCTTCTATTGATCTCTGGGTCTTTTTGTGATATCTGGAATCTTCTAATCGTTTCTGAATTTCTGCCAGTATTTGATTCTTCGACTTTTCTGTATTTTATTGGCAGATTCCTGATTCCCGATATCTGACCAGAGTTAACTTTGCACAAGATCTCAATGAAGAATGTGAGATACAAAATATTATGCGTAAAAATATTAAACATACAATTTCCTTCATAATGTTGATTATAATGTATAACATATGGTAAATGATATTTTGCAGATGAACTTCTAATATGTGTTATATTTATAGCAAATACCTTTAGATGATTAAGAAAAGTAAGGAAATTGTCATGTTAAAAATGTAATATTTTCGACTGAACACTGTCCTTCGCCAGGTGTCCATTCCTCCTGCAGTGGGTGCAAAAGTCTGGACTGGGCCGGTTAAAAGTTACTCCCGTTCTTCTTGGTACAAACGGTGGCCTGGAAGAGGCTCCTCCTGCCATCTGAGTAGCAGTACGCTTCATACCGGCAGATTGAGTTCTGCCCTTCTTCTTCACCACTGCCTCATATCTTCGGGCAGCCTTCAAAGCAAGGTCGTGGGTTAGGAAATCCCCTGTAGCTAATGCAGCTTGGATCTCCGGGTCCAACCCCTGCTGAAATCATCGTGCTCTGATCTCAGCAGTCGGTATGAGATGGGCCGCAAACCTGTTACGGTCTTGTGTCAGCTGTGTAGTATGTGATATTAGAAAATCGAATATTTGAGACATATTTTACCTGCTCAGAATGGTGAATTCTGTGTCATACTCATCCACAGATTTGGTCCACATCGAACCTTATTGCAGGTGGATGAATTGCCGCTCCATATCAAAATGGGCAGTCTCGGGAAAATATTTCGCATCGAACATCTCGCGAAAAATCCTCCATTCAATCGACTGGGCAAGACGGCTTTCTTCCACCTTCCATCATACTCTGGCGTTGTCAGTGAGTTGCAGCTTTGCAACTCTTACCCAAGCGATCTCTGGCACTTGTGCTGCTGCCAGGTCGTCTTCGATCGACTGAACCCATTCCTCTGCTTCCAAAGGGCTCTCTTTCCCAGAGAATTGTTTAGTGTGCGGT
The DNA here is from genome assembly GCA_030015575.1 of Agapanthus africanus. NCBI lineage: Eukaryota > Viridiplantae > Streptophyta > Magnoliopsida > Asparagales > Amaryllidaceae > Agapanthus > Agapanthus africanus. The sequence goes on along the minus strand of CM057338.1, from coordinate 316,872,978 downwards.
GCCAGGAATTGTTTCACACCGGATGCCTCAGCTTCTAGGCGGTGCAATAGGATTGCAGTCTGCTGCTGTTGTCCCTCAAAGAAGCTTTTGGTTGCCTCAAGCAATATTGTCTGCTCATTGATAGAAGCTGCTACGGTCGGTGTAAGCGGTAGAGATGATGGTGGGGTGTTGCCATTCACGTTGGTGCTGGTGTTGTTCGGAGAACCCATAACCTTGAAAAAAAAATAGGGTTAAGATAAATTCAAAGAATTTGAAATGTAAAGAATGTTTTTTAGTTGTTGATTCATATAATTCTTGTGATATATTGCTTAGGTTTCCATGCAGAACTGACCTTCATGGGCCGCCAACAAAACCTGTCACACCCCGCTTCCCAATGTATGGGGAAGAGGACGTGGCAGGGATGCGACGTATTTACTCCAAAGTAAATGTGTTAAGCGTAAATAAGTAATATAAAAGTAAAGCACAAGAATAACAAGAGATGTAATGAAACAACAACTTTTTATTTATATTCATTCTTTACATACAACTGGAAAGTAAAGTACAATAATAGAAAGCGATGCCTAAACAATGGCATATGAACTGAAAGTAAAGTAAGTACAAGTAAAAACTAGAACTCTGACTCTTCTGTGAAATGCTCCAAGTCATCTTGGCTGGGCTCGATCTCCTGAGAGTCGGGTCCTCCTGACAACATTCCAAGAAAGAAGAAATAGGAATGTCATCAGCGAACAATCGCTCAGTAAGTCCCAAGAGAGAGATATGAATAGATCAAGTAAATGGAATATGTCTGGTAATTTATCTGTTTTTTTGTTATACTAATGTAGTTGTTTGTAGCTTGGTACAGAATGTATCAGTGTATATGAGAGGAGTCCAACTATCCTTGAACTAAGGTATACGGAGTACAAGGCCCCGTCAAGCCACGGGACAGCGGCACAGATATTCAGGTTAGGTTTATTATAGTGACCGTCTCGTGCAACTTCTAATACATTCCGTACCAATCTACCCCGTTAAACCCCGTAATGCATATTGTATTGATTGTATTGATTTGTAGTATAAGACTTTCCGAAATCATGGTATAAGTTGTTCATGTAAACGGTTTTGTTGTAAACGGATAGTCATGTAGTCAAGTTCAAAATATACCCATGGTTCGGTTCAGTCAAATCATATTGCATGTTTGTATTGTTCGGTATTCATGTTCAAGTTCAAGTTTTCATGCTTGATACATTGGATTCATGTTGCATTAGATATATGGTTGGATTCATGTTTGGATTGTATTCAGATTAGACCGAGACTCAGATTGAGTCAAACACTTAAACAGATTTGAATCCTGAATTAGGTTTAGGAGTTATCGGAAACTGCTGCACATGGACGGCAGGATTTGTGAATTTTTCCAAGCCAATTACCATTGATAACCCCGTTTTAGTTTTCTACTTAAATAGGCAAGCATCCACTTTCTCCGGCTCTCTGAGGCTTAAGAGAATTAGTCTCGCTTAAACCTATATTTACTAGGGTCTTTAATGTAAATTAATATAATTTGAGGGGGTTTTATGAAAAATATTTTACATATACTTCCAAAATAATTCTCAACTATTTATTTATATTCTTTAGGGTTTTCATAGATGTAATTTTTTAAAAGTGAGGTATTTTAGTGAATAAATACCTAGCTTGAATAATACAAGGTATTTTAGTGTAAAGTTGACTTGTATGGATTCTTGATGGTATTTTCATGAAACTTGCAATTCTTTTTTTTTTGTTTAGAAAACATGGAATTTATTATATATTTAAAATAGATGATTTGATAATATTTATATATAATTATTAAAAATAAAATTTATTTATTAAATAGAAAATCCCGTTTTTCTTAAAAATTGCATTAAAAATTCCATCGAGATCGTATGCTCCATGAGGAGGTCTGCATTTCGCCCTACTAGTCTGATAGATGTGTGATAACCCGCACCAACCGAATCGGATTCTCCAAAATGGGTTGTAGAACTATAATTGCAAGGAATTTAAATAACACAATTAAAAGAATACATTTTTTTAATAGTTTATGATATTTTGATGTAAAGTCGTATTTGCTACAAAATTGTTGTTCAAAGGAATCGTGCTATGTCAAAATGCGTGTTTATGAGAGGTAGGTCATTACCTCGTGAGATTTTTCTAAAGGTAATATAAGCAAGAATGATTAAACGATGCCATATGTAATTTCATGGTATTTAAGCGTAAAAACTTAATAAAAGTTGTTTTACATGGAGTTTTAAAATGAAACTTGTTTCTAAATATTAGTTAATGTTTAACAAGCAAGATGTAATGATATAATTAAGTTGTTCTTAAGAGAAAATTGAAATTTAAAAGAGAATAGAATTAAGGGTCGGTATAACTCCACTTACCGACATGATTTGAAAAGAGAACATTTTAAGTTAAGAAGAGGAGCATAGAAGTGGGACTTACAAGTTAAAAAGATAGAAAGGAGGTTAAGGAGAGGAATGATGGACTTCTTGTAGTCGTGGGGTCGCCGGAAGTGCTTCGAATTCTCGCCGGAAAAGGAACTTAGGCTAACTCCACTTGTACTCTTCTTTGACTTGGAAATTTTTGAGGATTTTTGACAATAGATTTCAGAATGAGGAGGGCTAGGGTATGATGTTGTATTTATAGAGTAAAATTAGGGTTTTGAGAGTGAAGAGAGAATTAAAAATGTATTAAAAATAGGATTTATGAGTGAATTAACACTCTCTGGATAATTGCAGAGAATTCAAACAGCATGGGGGTAGTGGGGTTGACCAAGAGTTTCAGTATGCAGAGAATGGGAGTTTTACCCATGAGGGGGCCCGGCGGCGCCGGCTATAAGGCCGATCTCGCCGGTCGTTGGGCGGGGGTTGGGCTCTGGATTTGTGCCACGTGTCTAGGTCAGTTCATATAATATTCAGCACATGTTTGATTTTCTCAGACTTTTCATTTTACGTGTATTGCGCACGTGAAAAGTCTTGGGCTTCCAAAAAGTTTAAAAGAAAAATCATTAAAAATAATATGTGGCTAAAGGGATTCGAACACAGTGTAAGTCCACGTTACCCGTCCCCGGTTCTTTAGGGTTGCGGAAATGATGAAAAACGATTTTTCTTTGGTGGTAACATGGACTCAAAATACGGATCTTTGTTAAACAACTATCTAACAACCTAACTAGGAGTTTTACCTACTCAGTTAGGGGGTTATACGTTAACTTGAACTCCTTCTCTTCGACTCCTTGTAGTGGTCGGATGGTTCTCTCCTCGTCGTCTCCTTGTGCCGAAGATGGATCCACCTGAAAGCTTCTACCTTTGGCTTCAACCTCAATCTTGAGGAAACTAGAACACTTGGTTTGCTAGACCTTGTATACTAGGATGAGTAGAGAAGTGTTTTGGGTTTTATCTCTATGGTTCTTGCTTCTCAACACATGAGACAATAGAACCATGAACTAGAAAGAGAGCAAGAGGAAGAGGGAGAGCTTGAGGATGAGAGAGAATGAGAATGATAGAATGAGCAAGACTTTTCTCACCCTTGCTCTCATAATCCAAAATAATCATAACAATAATAGTAATTGAGTATCATGTGATGGTTCAAGTCAAATGGCAATATCATTTCATGCACTCATTTAGTAAAGAATAACAAGCAAGCAAAAGTCTTTGCCATGAAATGATAGCCATTGTAATGATGATGGTCAACAAGTCCAACCTAGTCAACCGGTCAACTAAGTCAACAAGTCAACAAAGTCAACCTTTCAACCCAACCATGGCACAATAATACTTAATTAATATTATCATTAATCATATTTCTTATTTTCATTAGGGTTTAGCAAAAGTCAACAGTCAACAACCCTAATGAGAATCCTCTGCCTCTGTCTCTGTCAACCGTGCATACACACCTGCATCCGCGTTCCGAGGAACACGAATACAAACGAGATAAAACCAATCCCAAAACATATACTAGGATCTGGCTTAAACCAAAGCCCGCTAGTGATAACTGCCCGGACACTAAACGTGCATAAGTGCACGGATGTGACCGAACCCTGTCGCAAAACCATGCGACCTCTACTCTTTTGCCAAAAGGCGAATAGCTCTCTGTGTGGGACTCTAAAGACTCGACACTACACTGGCAGTGGGTTTAACCACAGACCGCAAGCGGCACTAGTTGTGCGTAACGGCCCCCGGGTAGATGCCGATAAGAAGACGGACGAGGTGAAACCCATCTAAACTCCTACTGAGCCTGAATGTGACAATCTGCGTACAGTCCGGTCTGTTCGTCTGAGAATATCGTATGGCGGGCCTAGTGTTGGAGATAGTGCCCTCAGAGTCAATTATTGGATCACAGGCACGTGATTGCAATGATTGAGGGAGGACCTATCCCGGTAGGACAGTCTTACTCGAGATGATAGTATGCTATCTGGTTTACCTTTATCATCGTGTACTGTTTCAGGTGACCTTACAGGTCGCTATTACACGTTGATAGAGCCCCTAGGATTCTTGCTTGACGACCAGCAGTATGATGGCGATCATATACGTGGGAGCTGGGGTCTATAAGCACATCCTTAAATGGTCCCTAGTCGTGGGAGTTTCGAGACTGGGCATCGATACTCCATTAGTAGACTATTGTATACAGTCGAGACCCCGACGAGGGGCGGTGGCCGGTCTCACAAGCCACTGGTGTCAGTTGGTTCACCTAAGATGTATACAGGTGCTCATTGGGTTATGAGTACACCGGACAGGACTCGCCGGGAACCTGCTAGTTGGGATTATACCAGACGTCAGATAGCAGTTCCCAGGTGACATGTGTACAGGTTAGTTCATCGACCTGAGATCGTCATTTGTCTCGTGTGAGTTCCCACTGTGCTTTGATTACTACCCTACCACGGCTCAAAGGAGTCGTGCAAACAGGTTTTAGTTGGGTACAGTCCCGAGCCACATGGAGGCAGTGAGCGGATCTGCAGGGGTTCGTCTCTCCCGGTATTGGGGGTGAGGTCGCGCTGTGTCTAGGAGAGCCATTACGCAAAGCCCTCGGCCGAGGCAGGAGATTTACTGGTAGGTATTCCAGTAGTATCTCAGGGCGTTCTGGGCTACACTCCGACACGACTTGTACCGCCTTTGGGGGTCTGACTTTTACCAACCCCCTAGGCCCGACATGCGATCATCATAGACGAACGGACCGGACTGTACGGATATTGTCACTGACAGGCTCAGTAGGGTGTCAGGATGAGTTCGCTCATCGACGTCCCTTTTGGTCAATAGCTGGTGGCCCGTCACGTATTGGCTAATACCTCTGACGTGCTAGAGGTTAATGGCGTGGCTCTGATACCATGTTGCGCCACGGCAGCGCCCCGGCCGTCTATCCGAGGCCAAAATGCGGAATCAAAATTTTTCCTTACTTGGAAACCGGCGCTACCGCGGACAATGAAAACCCGGATCGTTAACCATTAACCTTACCTAGCTTGTTCTAATGTGTTTTGCATTTCCGATCGACCAAAATTCCCAAAACCGCGTTTTTGCATGCATCAGTTTTCTGTTGAATTTTTTCTTGCTCAAAATTTTTTTCAGGTTGTAGAAAACTGATGTACTAGATATTCTAAGACTTCTGTGAAAATTCGACACAGTCAGTCGATTAGTGAAGCGCGGAACCGCGGCTAAACCCCCCTTGGGCCGCGGTTCCGCCGCACTTTAATGACGTCACTTTGTCCAATTTTTACAGTGGCCTTGTGGACTGATTTTGGGGGTTTTGGGATATTAAATTTAGGCCCAGATCTTCTGTGACTGCTACAGTATTACTTGGGGGCCCACTTGTTAATCGTTTGATCGATCGGATATTTTTAAACACATTATTTCACAGTATTTACATTATATCTGCGACCGTGAATGTCACTTGATCGGTAAATCCCGTCTAACTGCTATAGCCCGGTTAGACGGATTTGCGAACGTGACTTTCACGTTGATGTTCTATGTTTATGCTGTGTTGTTGCGGATCGGTCGTGGGGATAGCCTGGATGCAATGCTAGTACAGTTTCTGTTGTATTATGTACATTTGATATTGCGGGGCGAGCGTCCGACATGTGGACTGCCGTCACTGCCTGTTTGTATTATTCTTTTGGGGCACGACCTGGTTGCGGTCGATGTACCCGGTGTATGTATATTTTACTTTCTGTACTAGGATTGCCCCGCGGTGGGGTGCACGGATAGCCGGGTTCTGGAAGGCAACAAGCCCGCATCTCATGGCATTGGGACGGAGGGGGCTTCAGTCTGGAATTGGCGGGCTATTCGCCACACTCATAGGGGGTACAGGTTGACCCAGGAGGGGTGCCCAAGTTACCGGATTCCGTGAAGTGCTGGGTGGTCCATTCACAGTGCTGAAGGGGGCTGCCTCGCTTCAGCTTTTGGCGGGTGACTTGCCGCGCCCGTAGGGGTCTAGGATTTCATTGCACAGGCTATCCACACGACCAGGGGAACGTCGGGTTTCAGCAGCGGCTCTGTGAAACCCGGGGCTTCCAGATATCTGTTTTGTTCTGTGATGCTGTACATTTCTGTGATGTTGCATTTTATTCACGCCTTGAGCGAAATACTATATATTGGTATATATATTAGTAGATGTTGTATATGTTTTTCATCCGCGCTAGTCCAGTCCCCGCTCTGCCATTAGTTAGCTAACCTAACGGGTGATGACGGGACCCAGTGGCGAATGCGGATGGCATATACGTACGTCAGTATATTTTCGTTCTTTGTGGTGTGATCAATTGATGGGACTGCATTGATTCGGATCAATGCAAGATAAACAAACCTAATTCTGATGTTGTTGGAACACTTTTTCAAAAAGCTGTTATTGCAACGACGTTCACTTTTGTTTTGCATCGTGGTATTCATTTGGAATATCCTGCTCCTCAGTCGACGAGGCAAGGGCCGAGATCCCTTCACCGGGAGTGACCCCTTGGACAGAAGTTTGCGTCAGGGCATTAACTTCACTATAGCCGATTACTTTTGCTTTGCATCGTGGTATTCAGTTGGAATATCCTGCACCTCATTCTACGGGGAAAGAGCCGAGATCCCTTCACCGGGAGTGACCTCTTTAGCAAAGGTTTTCGTCACTATATTTTTATAAAAGGCTATGCAGTTCCTTCAACGATATCAAGTTCATTACGTTAAAGGTTTTTCGCCAAAAACTACACGTAGCCCTCCGTCATTTCTTACAAGTATTACTTAGTATTCGTGCTGCGTTTGTTGACTGTGTCAAGGCGTAGTGTGCGGTAGCTAAGTAGTGTTTGTTTGTAGCATATTAATGGGACTGGTTAGGACAGTCGTGCGGCCTTGTTGACTGTGTCAAGGGCTCATACGGGTGGGTTTAATGCAATCCAGAATAATGACGGGCTGAACTTGACTAGGACTCTTTGATTTGTTGACTGTGTCAAGGTCACTTGGGTCCTAGGGGTAAAAATCACATCGGGAGTTTCAAAAGAACTGAAACTTGCCAGACATGCGCATACCTTCTGGAGTGTGGTGACTTGAGTGGATTCCGTCAAGTTATCATGCGATGATAGTTGGATCCCGATTCCCACTGATGAGTTAGTTTACTCCTCGGGTGACCCCGACTAATTCTTCTTTCAGGTTTGGAGGGGAATTTGAGGTACAGTGGGAGGTTTCCAGATTAGATAAAGTGATAACCTTTCTGATCTAGGTTAGAGTGCACGCTGAGTGTTTCTTTTCTCTCTCTCTTTGGCAGCGACCATTGACCCGACCCTTGACTATGACTCAGTGACCAAGTTGACCGAACCTTCTTAACACTGGCTTTTGGATTGTCAGAGTTGCAAACCTCATTGCCACTCCTACTTTTACCCTTTTCTCCAGGACACCCCGTATTACTACGAACGTCCACTTCCATTGGACAAAACCATCGTATGGTTATATACGAACTCGAAGGATTTCGAGGATGGTTTCTGGTTCTGGAGAAAACGAATAGGATTATTCAGTTGTCTTTTCTTTTCACCTTCTCTCACTGCGAGTACTCCTTGGTTTAGGAGATAGTACACCTATTACGCAAATTGGATAGTCTTCTTCCAAATCTTAGGCTGGTGCCGAATGGTGGGGAAGGAAGAAAACCAATTAGCATAACGATGGTGTGCAGAAGGTATTAAGTTAAGACAAAGAAAGGGATTAGTAAGAGGGCAAAGTAAATTGCGACTACTATTCACGACCAAACCAAGTACTTATTCGCCAATCCTAAATCACCTTTGTATTTCTCCAGGACACTCCGTATCACTACGAAGATCCATAGTTTATTGGATACTCCATCGTATGGTTATATACGAACTCGAAAGGAACTTGTTCCAGTTCGGGGATGGATTCTGGTCCAGGAGAAATAGGAATAAGGTTTATTCGGTTGTCTTTTATCTTCACCTTCTCTCGCATTGCGAGTGCTCCTAGGACTAGGACAGTACACCCATTATGCTTATTGGATAGTCTTCTTCCAAGCCATGGGCTGGTGCCGAATGGTAGGGAAGGAAGAAAACCATTTGGCCTAAGGGGTGTGCAGAAGGTAATGACTAAAGACATATAAAGGGATTTGGAGAGGTGGCAAAGAATTATACGGTTGTAGTTGTGAATCTGGATAATGGTAGGGGCATTACTAGGAATACCAGGAAACCCCATCGAAACATTTCAATGTTTCAGTTTCACTGTGTAATGTTAAAAGAAAACTGATTTCCCGATTAGATACTTACTCCAGGGTATGTATTTACCAGGTATGATTCTCACATCTGTATGGTTTTACAGATGATGAGTGGGAGTAAGTTATTGGGAATTAGGAGACCATCCTCATTATATCGGGATTCGTTGTAATTGGTGATATTTGAGGAAGCCATCTGGGTTGTTTGCCGGTCGGCAAACATTTGGTTTTGAATATCCGCTGTTGTGCACCAATTTCAAATTGATATATCTGTACGTCTATTTTCATAGAGTGAGATATACCTTTTGATATTATGTCGATGACATTTACCTATATCAGTGGATGGTTAGGTAAGGAGCATTAAACAGCGGTGTAATTCTTCTTGACCATAAGTACAGTTTTCAACCTACGACACACAGTGAAAGAGTTGCTAGACTCAGCGGACTTATACAGAGTATTGTATGTTGTCCAGTGTCCATTAGGACAGAGGGGTTGATCCTCATACTATATTCTGTTTACTTTTAACTTCTCTAGTTCTTAGACATGTGTTTCGTAGAAACACAGGGTCTAAGTTTTGAGGAGTTATAGGTATTTGAATAGAGTAGAGAACCAGGTATTGCAAGTATCGGGATTCTTCAAGGTGATCGAAGATGTAGATACTTGTGTATGGTATTCAGTTGATAGTAATGAGAACTTGCTTCTCCTTCAGGTTACTCATAATTGGAAGCATTCCTAAGTTAAGTAACGCTGATCGGCCTCCTTCCATTTAGTTGACATGCACTGGAGATAGCTGCATGATTTGAATCTGGTTCATTTAAATCAGTGCCTCTGGTTCTATATTGGATATAGAACAGTTCATACCTTAACGATGTTAAGGTACGGGGAGTTGTCCGGCTTATGATTAAAACCAGACACTGGACAACTCAAGGCACGTTTCTGTAATGGCTGTTTGTGGGTTGACCCAGGCTATGACGAGGGTTGATTTTCTACCATCTGGAAGATCAATAGTGATATTGCTCTTAACTCGCCACATTTTAAAATGAAATGGTTATTTTTCAGAAAACAGTAGTGGGAGTATGGTAGAACTGGAAGTGATTCCAGAACCGCAAACGATTACTGAAGATTTGATAAGGAACCTAAAGATTCAATCTGATTTGACATTCCATTGGCCACTCCGCAGATAAGGTGGGTAACTTCAGGCACCCGAGAGGTACTCCGGTAGCCTCAAGGACGGTGACAGGGAAGTTCTTGTTTACCCACACTTGCCATTGCTGTTGTTCCAGGCTGCGAGACCCGGTGAGAGGATGAGTATAGCGTCGTTCTAAACTAGCTTTAGAAGTGCACGTCTATATGACTCTGCCAGAGGGTTGTCGTAGTCAGTGGGAGCAGCGGAAGCATTGGTGGACATCAGGCTTATGTCTATAGACTAAAGCAGATATAGCGGAGATAGATCATCTGTTTCTGATGTGACAGTCATGGGTTTGACGTCATCAGAATAGGGGATGGATCTATTGAGAAGGTAGTAGGAAGTGATATTCCTATACTACGATCGGTTATACTTTGGTCGTCACACGGTGTTTTCTCCACATGGGACTTGGACATTATATCAGACATACTGGTTACTAGACCTATGGTTTTAGATCTAGATTTGGGTGGTTTCCCAATCAGGGTACTTTGACAGCATTCTAAGAGTATTTAGAATGGACGACTCCTGGCATGGTAGTGTACCTGCAGGTAATGGAGTCACCCTCTCTAAAGGTGTCTTATAGACTAAAGTAGAGAGGGATGTGCATGATTGGCAGATCACTTGCTTAGGCAATTGAGTCAATCATGAGATGTCAAGTACCACACCAGATGTTGTTCTTGCACTAGATGCAATAAGATGATATTGATCCAATCCTGGAAGAACAGTCGGTAGCAGTTTTAGAACATAAGTGGATGTTCTAGGGATATGATAACGACAGCCTCATTTGGGAGACAGTTATCATTCCAGGCTTCCAAGGTGACATGGATGGCAGAGTGGCTGTCAGAGTTGTGGTTTCTCCTTCAGACGAGGGGCAGTATTTTGGACAGGTGGTCCAAGGCAATACTGAGGGAGGCATGGCGCTGGGTACTGATTAAGTTCAGTTATCGATACAGTCTAAGAAGTTTGGATTTGGAGTTCATTTATGAGCTAGGTCCCATCAGATATCCAGACATACTCTAAGACAGGTATTGCTCATTTCGGGAGATGGTTTTCTCTGCGAACTTGAGATATTGAGAGACATAGAAAGAAACTTCACAGCGGATCCACTCACTGAGGCTTTTCCTCGAACGCAATAGTTTCGCAAACAGGCTTTGTGAGACTGACTAGTAGAGGAGTTGGGTGTTCGGTATCACACGGGCTGTGAGTATGCGACATCGCAATAATTAGCCTTGAGTGCAAGTGGGAGATTGTTGGAGATAGTGCCCTCAGAGTCAATTATTGGATCACAGGCACGTGATTGCAATGATTGAGGGAGGACCTATCCCGGTAGGACAGTCTTACTCGAGATGATAGTATGCTATCTGGTTTACCTTTATCATCGTGTACTGTTTCAGGTGACCTTACAGGTCGCTATTACACGTTGATAGAGCCCCTAGGATTCTTGCTTGACGACCAGCAGTATGATGGCGATCATATACGTGGGAGCTGGGGTCTATAAGCACATCCTTAAATGGTCCCTAGTCGTGGGAGTTTCGAGACTGGGCATCGATACTCCATTAGTAGACTAGTGTATACAGTCGAGACCCCGACGAGGGGCGGTGGCCGGTCTCACAAGCCACTGGTGTCAGTTGGTTCACCTAAGATGTATACAGGTGCTCATTGGGTTATGAGTACACCGGACAGGACTCGCCGGGAACCTGCTAGTTGGGATTATACCAGACGTCAGATAGCAGTTCCCAGGTGACATGTGTACAGGTTAGTTCATCGACCTGAGATCGTCATTTGTCTCGTGTGAGTTCCCACTGTGCTTTGATTACTACCCTACCACGGCTCAAAGGAGTCGTGCAAACAGGTTTTAGTTGGGTACAGTCCCGAGCCACATGGAGGCAGTGAGCGGATCTGCAGGGGTTCGTCTCTCCCGGTATTGGGGGTGAGGTCGCGCTGTGTCTAGGAGAGCCATTACGCAAAGCCCTCGGCCGAGGCAGGAGATTTACTGGTAGGTATTCCAGTAGTATCTCAGGGCGTTCTGGGCTACACTCCGACACGACTTGTACCGCCTTTGGGGGTCTGACTTTTACCAACCCCCTAGGCCCGACATGCGATCATCATAGACGAACGGACCGGACTGTACGGATATTGTCACTGACAGGCTCAGTAGGGTGTCAGGATGAGTTCGCTCATCGACGTCCCTTTTGGTCAATAGCTGGTGGCCCGTCACGTATTGGCTAATACCTCTGACGTGCTAGTGGTTAAATCCACAGCCATAGTATTGACGAGTCTTTAGAGTCCACCACACTTTCAGTTACTCAAGCTTTCGGGCGAAACGCTGTAGAGGCCGTATGGAGATATGGCCGGGTCAGATCAGATACGTGCGGTATTGCACGGATCAGGATCGGACGGATTTTACTAGCCGGCTTTGGTTTAAGCCGGATCCTAGTTTAGTACAGTGTAGATTTTGTCTCATTGTATTTGTATCCGGACGGAATACAGATGCGGGTGTGTATGCACAGTATCGGGGTTTTCCTGTAATTTATTACGGGACCAGTTTTCTGGAGTTGCCAGTTTGCATTCCGTTCCGGCCGGTTTTCCTTTGTTCTTTCCCGGCCGGACTTTTCCGATGGAGGGTGTTATTTGCAAATTTGCAAATAACACTTTGTGGAGGGTTTTCTTGCAAATGTATTTATTATGAAAGCATCTTTTTTATTCCTTTCTTTTCTATCATCATTTCTTGTAAAAGGTGATTAGGATTGATTTGTGTTTGATGTGAGATTGTGATGATGATGTTTTGGATATGGTCACCCTCTCTCTTTTCCTACACTCACCTCCCTCTTGCTTTCATATTCTTTCCTCCACCATTCTAAGATGATAAGTTTTTCATGGTTGAGAGAAGAAGAAGATGAGAGCTTCATCTTGAGAGTTTCATTCTTGATCTCATTTTCATGCTAGAAAAATGCAAGCACCATTTTTCTAATCTTGATTCCTCCATCATCTTCAAAGGCAACAAACCCCAAATGAGACATAGCCTCTACACTACACATTCTACAGCATATCTTGAGCATGTTGAGTTGCCGGCTTCATGCCCGAGTTGCCTCGGTATTGAGGCGGGAGCCCGTAAAAGACGCAGGCGATGTGGTGCCCTTCCGGCGAGGAGGCGACGATGTGGAGACAAGACTTTCCGCGGGAGATCGGGACGATGACGAGAAGACCGGAGGACTCGGATCACTCGGTATACTTCTCTTCCCATCTCTTGTTAGCTAGTATAGGTTAATGGTTAACGATCCGGGTTTTCATTGTCCGCGGTAGCGCCGGTTTCCAAGTAAGGAAAAATTTTGATTCCGCATTTTGGCCTCGGATAGACGGCCGGGGCACTGCCGTGGCGCAACACCTAGGGGGCGGTAAATGTTAGTCCCCTAATAGAGGTACAAGTCGTGTCGGAGTGTAGCCCAGAACACCCTGAGATAACACTGGAAACCTACCAGTATATCTCGCTTGCCCTGGCCAGGGACTTTGTGTAATGGCTCTCCTAGACATAGCGCAATATCAACCCCCAATACCGGGAGAGACGAATCCTGTCTAACCGTCACTGCCTCCAAGTGCTTCAGGACTGCACCCAACTACTACCTATTTGCACGACTCCTTTGAGCCGTGGTAGGGTAGTAATCTAAGTACAGTGGGAACACACTCGAGGCGAAGTGACAGTGTCAAGTCAGCGGACTAAGCCGTACTCATGTCATCTGGGAACTGATAACTGATGATAGGTATAGTACCAACCAACAGTTCCCGACGAGTCCTGTCCAGTGTACTCGTAACCTAACGAGCACCCGCATACTATCTCAAGTACGACGTACTGACGGCTGTGGGACAGACCGTCTCCCCTGATGGGATGAGAAGCGCATACGCCAGTCTACTCCGGAGTATCGATGCCCTGTCTCGATAGTCCTACGACTAGGGACCTGCATAAGGATGTGCTTGTGGATTACCCAGTCCCCATGAGTGTGACTGCCATCAAAACGCTCGTAATCAAACAAAGATCCTAAGGGCTCCACTAATGTGTATAGGTGATGTACTAAAAGAAACACATGTACACATTAAAGTAGAAACAAACCAAGTAGCATACTACTATTTTGAGCAAGATTGTCTATACAAGGTGAATATCCAAAGCTTCCATTAAGTAATATACAAACTAGTATGATATAGTAATGGCCTCTAGGGCATATACACTAACAATCTCCCACTTGGACTAAGGCCATGTACTGGCGTATCGAAGACCTATCATCTGAATCAACCGCTCGAACTAAGTCTGGGGTAAGGCCTTCATGAATGGATCAGCAGTGTTATCTTCCGTAGCAACTCTCCGAACCTCGATATCCTGGCAACCCACGATCTCCCTGATCAGGTGATACCGCCTCAAGATGTGTCTGGACTTCTGATGGGACCTGGGTTCCTTCGCTAAAGCTATAGCCCCGTTGTTGTCGCAATACAGAGGTATTGGATCAATAATGGACGGAACCACCTGAAGTTCTGTCAAGAACTTCCTTATCCAGACGGCTTCTTTTGCGGCATCTGCAGCAGCGATATATTCCGCTTCCATCGTCGAGTCAGCAACGGTTTCCTGTTTGGAACTCTTCCAACACACCGCCCCTCCATTGAGGGTAAATACATAACCCGACATGGACTTGGAATCATCCTTGTCACTCTGGAAGCTGGAGTCAGCAAAGGCCTCGATCTGGAGGTCTTTTCCGCCATACACCAAGAACATCTCCTTAGTCCTTCTTAGGTACTTGAGAATGTTCTTTACCGCTATCCAGTGCTTCTCTCCAGGGTTTGACTGATACCTGCTTACCACACTCGGTGCATAAGCTACATCTGGTCTGGTACACAACATCGCATACATTATAGAGCCTATAGCAGAAGCGTAGGGTATAATAGACATGCGATCCCTTTCCAAATCAGTCTTGGGAGACATCTCCTTGGAGAGGGTGATCCTGTGACAAGCCGGTAGATTACCGCGCTTGGAATCTTCCATACTGAATCTTCTCAGTATGGTGTCGATGTACCTGGACTGTGAAAGTCCTAATATCCTCTTGGATCTGTCACGATAGATCCGGATCCCCAGAATGTAAGAGGCATCACCCAGGTCTTTCATGGAGAACCTGTGTGACAAGAACCCTTTGACAGATTGTAGCATAGGAATGTCATTTCCTATTAAGAGAATGTCATCCACGTATAAAACGAGTAATACGACAGTTCTTGCTACAAATCTACTCTAGATGCATGGTTCATCTGGATTTTTGATAAAGCCAAATTCTTTGACTGTCTCATCAAAACAGATGTTCCAACTCCGCGATGCCTGCTTTAGTCCATAGATGGACTTAAGCAACTTGCACACCTTTCCGCTGCTCCTACTCTGAATGAAACCCTCTGGCTGGTCCATATAGACACACTTCTCTAAATTTCCATTTAGAAAAGCGGTTTTTACGTCCATCTGCAAAATCTCATAATCGTGGAAGGCAGCAATGGTAAGAAGGATCCGAATGGATTTCAGCATAGCCACTGGAGAAAAGGTTTCGTCAAGTCCAAACCAGGTCTTTGACGAAAACCCTTTGCAACAAGTCTAGCCTTATAGGTCTCAACCTGTCCATCTACACCAATCTTCCTTTTGAAGATTCACTTGCATCCTACGGGTTTTACCCCATCTGGAGCAACGTCCAACGTCCATACTTTGTTGGTGTACATGGACTCCATTTCGGTCCGTATTGCATCCAGCCATTTTATCGTGTCAACGCTCTGAATGGCCTGCTGGAAGCTAGTCGGCTCATCATAATCAATGATGCAATCCTCTCTATCCCCATCTACGAGAAAACCGTAGTATCTCTCGGGCGGATGAGACTGCCTACTACTCCTGTGGAGCTGCGCAGGAATGTCCTGATCTTTCGAACCCTCTGGTTCTACTAAGCTTTCAGTAATAGCTCGTGGTTCTGGAATTTCTTCCAGTTCTATTGCGCTCCCACTTATCTGATTTTCCAAAAACTCAGTTTCCAAGAAGTGGGCATGACGAGAAACAAAAACCTTTTGTTCCTCTTCGCAATAGAAGAAATATCCCTTGGAGTTCTTTGGATATCCCACAAACTTGCACTGTACTGAGCGTGCCTCGAGTTTGTCCGCATGCTGCTTTTTGACAAAAGCTGGACATCCCCATGTCTTAATGTGCTTAAGATAGGGTTTCTTCCCACACCACATCTGATATGGTGTGGTAGGCACAGTCTTAGTTGGAACTCGGTTTAAAAGGTATGCAGCTGATTCTAGTGCATATCCCCAGAATGATCGCGGTAACTCAGCATTACTCATCATGGAACGTACTATATCCAATAGGGTCCGGTTCCGTCTCTCCGATACACCGTTATGTTGCGGAGTGTATGGAGGAGTAAGCTGAGAGAGAATTCCATTCTCTTTTAGGTAATCCAGGAACTCGGCACTCAAATATTCACCACCTCGATCAGATCTCAGTGTCTTGATACTTTTGTCGGTTTGTTTTTCTACTTCATTCTTATATTCCTGGAATTTTCTAAAGGCTTCGGATTTATGTTTCATTAAGAAGACATATCCGTACCTTGAAAAGTCATCCGTAAAAGTAATGAAGTAAGAATAACCGCTTCGCGCATGTGTAGACATTGGACCGCACACATCGCTGTGTACGAGTCCCAAGAGCGAGCTCGCTCTTACTCCGTGTCCAG
The DNA here is from genome assembly GCA_030015575.1 of Agapanthus africanus. Lineage (NCBI taxonomy): Eukaryota > Viridiplantae > Streptophyta > Magnoliopsida > Asparagales > Amaryllidaceae > Agapanthus > Agapanthus africanus. Next base: position 316,856,388 of record CM057338.1, on the reverse strand, counting down.
TGAATGGAGTCTTTGTCATCTTTCCTTTGAGACAGGATTGACAAGTTGCATATGATTGATATTCGAATGGATCCAAATATCTTTCTGTATGTAACTTCGTCAACCTTCTCTCATTGATGTGACCCAGTCTACAATGCCATAAGAAAGCCCGATTTGTTTCCGGAGACTTTCTTTTGTGTGTATTCTGGATATTGAAAATCTGTGGTTGGTTTAATACGTATATACCATTGCTTAATGTACCTGATCCAATCAAAACTTGATTAAGGTGAATGTTTACAACATTGCTTACAAATGCAAATTCATAACCTTCTTTAGATAATAAAGATACAGATATGATATTACAGGTTGCATTGGGTACAAAATAACAATCACGCAAAACCAAAACATGTCCATCTGACATTCCCAGGTGATAGTCCCCCACGGACTCAGCATCCATGCCAGCTCCGTTTGCAACTCTGAGGGTCATATCACCTGCCTTCAAAACTCTACGCCTTCTCAGTGCCTGTAAAGAATTACAGATATGAGATCCTGATCCGGTATCCAATACCCAGGATGTAGAGTTTATTGATAGACAGTTTTCAATAACATACACACCTGAAGCTGAAGCCGCAACTTACTTTAGATCCTGGTTTCTGGCCTTCCACGCCCTGCAATCCTTTTTCCAGTGTCCACTCTTGTGACAGTAAAAGCATTCTTCCTTTCCCACAAGCTTTCCCGCTACCTTTGTTGCCTTTGTCTTTCCCTTCGTATCCACTTTACTAACACCGCCCCTTGGTTTGGCGGGGGCTTTCTTCTTCTTTCCCTTGGCTTTCTCCTTGGACCTAGAAGAGGAAGATCCTCCTACAAACAAAGTGGATGTTTCCCTATCTTTCTGTAGGGTGCCCTCTGCACTCCTCAGCATGTTGAGGAGTTCTGAAAGTTCAACTTCTTTTTCTTGAAGTTCAGGATAAACTGGGCGTAAGTGGAAGGAAGGGACTGGAGAATCAAGTCCGTGTAGAGCTCGTTCTCTAACATGGTCCCAAGGTCCGCGAGCTCCTCAATGAAGCCAATCATCTTAAGCACGTGTTCCGCTACCGATGATCCGACGGCCAATCTCGCCGAAAACAGCTTTTTCGAGACTTCGTATCTGGCGATACGGGATTGCTCTCCATACAGTTCTTTTGTATGGAGAAATATGGATTCAAGGTCCATATTCTCGTGCCTCCTCTGATGTTCATTGTCCATAGAGGCAAGCCTAAGGCACTTGGCCTTCGCGCAGTCGATTTCCCAGGTCTTATGGATTTCCTTATCCACGACGCTGGTTTTGGGACCTGGGACAGGGGAAGCTTTGGTGGTAAGGAGATACCCCAACTTGTCATAAGTGATTGCCATTTTGACATTCCTGAGCCAATCTTTGTAGTTTGGCCCTGTCAGTATGTTTTTATCTAGTAGTAACTTAAGTCCAGTCATGATGTTTGGTCGCTGCAATTAGGAGAGAGGGAAGAAACACTTTAGCATGATGCTCTTGCAAGTTTAGAGTGATTTTTAATTTGCCTAACAGGATGGCTCCCACTGTCTCTCGAATCCCTCCTCAAACCAAAAAGGAAGAATTAGTCGGGATCAATCTCACCGTACAATACTTGCTTAACCGTTCAGCCAGGCCAGTGTTGGTAGTTCGAGGGAGGTTTTCCAACGCTTTCGCGAAGTTCCTTAATTAAATAACCTCTTTTCCCTGTGGGCGTAGCCCCGCTAACACCTTTCTAGACACCTACTTGGTTTATAGCATTGATCGTTAAGTGAGAAATTTCCCGAGGAGTAGCATATACTCACAGTAGGATCGGGATCCAAATATCATCGCGTGACAAAACTGAAGGAACCCTACCAGAATCATCACACTCCAAATGGTATGCAGCGCTAGCAAGTTTCAGTTTCTTTTGAAACTCCCGGTGTGGATTTTTGCCCCATGCTCTTATGACCTTGACTTTGGCCAACAAATCATAAGTCACATGTCAAGTTCTACCCATCATTCTCCAGGTTAATTTGAACCCACCCATACCTACCTTTGACTTTGGCCAACAAGGCAGTACGACTGTCCCAAACCAACACATCTATCTATGCTGCACATGAATACCCAATAGCTACCAATCACTATGCCTTGACTTTGGCCAACAAACATAGCTTGAATACTATTGACTATCCATGTGAAACGACGGAGGGCTACGAATGGTTTTGGCGAAACAGTGAACGTAGTGAACTTGATATAATCGATGGAACGAGATAGCTTTTAAAAGGAGTGGCTTAAGCTCCGCGTTTAAAAGTTGTTTTTGAAAAGAAACCGAGTGGTTTTGAAAGTGTTCCAACGACTCAACTTTGGTTTATTTTCTTGCATTAATTTAATGCGTCCCATCATTTAATCCTACCATCGCAGAAAACAACGAAAATATGACGTACGCTTATGCCATCCGCATTCGCCACGGGGCCCCGTCATTACCCGTTAGGTTACTTAACTAACGACAGAGCGGGGGCTGGACTAGCGCGGATGCAAAACATAAGCAACGCCTAAATAGATATCATATATAGATATACACATTCGTCACATGCAATGATAGCCATTCCAGATCACAGATGAACACATTGGATATACTAGGAATCCACATTCCGTACGAGCTTGTAACGAAGAGCGGATTACACGGTCGTGATGAATAGCCAAGACCCCACCCTAGACCCCTACGGGTGCGGCAAACTACCCGCCAAGTACCCGAAGCGAAGCAACCTCCCTCAACACCGTGAGTAGGCCACTCGGCACTTCGAGATACCCGGTAGTTTGTGCACCCCACCTTGGGTCTATCCTAGGAGCAAAAACAGTAAAAGAAATTATACAATGACGGCTACAACCCCATCCCGGTTGTGCGGCCATATAAATAATATTACATCAATTACAAATTACATAAATTGAAAGAAAAAGAAAACTCTCTTCTCACAACCCCCCGACTATTCATCCGCGACAATCCAATGAATTCATATACACATACCATCAACATTACAGATCACAGATATGTATAACCCCCACTAATCGACGTATAACAATTAGCAGACGTTCAATACATATATCACATCACAGATATAACCCGTTAGCTTAAGTCTTTAGAAGTTCGATCAAAATACGGATTTTTAAACCCCAAAAACAAATTTTGCTTTCTGGAAAATCTGGGCAGAAAAATCATATTCCAAAAATCCCAAAACACCCCAATAAAAACACTGCAGCAAAACCGATCCACGGCCGAGTCAACTCGGCCGCGGATCCACGGCAAGAAGCTTTTCTTGCTGCGTTTCCGCGGTGAGTTGGTCGGTTCAGTGGATCGTTTTTCTGCACTGTTCACTAAAAACCCTAGCCAAATGGTATGTGTCAAATAATTTTTACAGCAGTTTAAAAATCAACAGAAAGTTTGAATTCCGGGCATGTTTCGTGACTTTTTCTCCGATCGAACTTCTAGTTACTTTGCTAACATGTTAGATAGTGTTTAACTAGGCTCTGATACCACTGTAAGTCCACGTTACCCATCCCCGGTTCTTTGGGGTTGCGGAAATGATGAAAAACGATTTTTCTTTGGTGGTAACATGGACTCAAAATACGGATCTTTGTTAAACAACTATCTAACAACCTAACTAGGAGTTTTACCTACTCGGTTAGGGGGTTATACCTTAACTTGAATTCCTTCTCTTCGACTCCTTGTGGTGGTCGGATGGTTCTCTCCTCGTCGTCTCCTTGTGCCGAAGATGGATCCACCTGAAAGCTTCTACCTTTGGCTTCAACCTCAATCTTGAGGAAACTAGAACACTTGGTTTGTCAGACCTTGTATACTAGGATGAGTAGAGAAGTGTTTTGGGTTTTATCTCTATGGTTCTTGCTTCTCAACATAATAGAAAATAGAACCATGAACTAGAGAGAGAGCAAGAGGAAGAGGGAGAGCTTGAGGATGAGAGAGAATGAGAATGATAGAATGAGCAAGACTTTTCTCACCCTTGCTCTCATAATCCAAAATAATCATAACAATAATAGTAATTGAGTATTATGTGATGGTTCAAGTCAAATGGCAATATCATTTCATGCACTCATTTTGTAAAGAATAACAAGCAAGCAAAAGTCTTTGCCAAGAAATGATAGCCATTGTAATGATGATGGTCAACAAGTCCAACCTAGTCAACCGGTCAACTAAGTCAACAAGTCAACAAAGTCAACCTTTCAACCCAACCATGGCACAATAATACTTAATTAATATTATCATTAATCATATTTCTTATTCTCATTAGGGTTTAGCAAAAGTCAACAGTCAACAACCCTAATGAGAATCCTCTTCCTCTGTCTCTGTCAACCGTGCATACACACCCGCATCTGCTTTCCGAGGAACACGAATACAAACGAGATAAAACCAATCCCAAAACATACACTAGGATCTGGCTTAAACCAAAGCCCGCTAGTGATAACTGCCTGGACAATAAACGTGCACAGGTGCACGGATGTGACCGAACCCTGTCGCAAAACCAAGCGACCTCTACTCTTTTGCCAAAAGGCGAATAGCTCTCTGTGTGGGACTCTAAAGACTCGACACTACGCTGGCAGTGGGTTTAACCACAGACCGCAAGCGGCACTAGCTGTGCGTAACGGCCCCCGGGTAGATACCGATAAGAAGATGGACGAGGTGAAACCCATCTGAACTCCTACTGAGCCTGAATGTGACAATCTGCGTACAGTCCGGTCTGTTCGTCTGAGAATATCGCATGGCGGGCCTAGGGGGCAGTAAACGTCAGTCCTCTAATAGCGGTACAAGTCGTGTCGGAGTGTAGCCCAGAACACCCTGAGATAACACTGGAAACCTACTAGTATATCTCGCTTGCCCTGGCCAGGGACTTTGTGTAATGGCTCTCCTAGACACAACGCGATATCAACCCCCAATACCGAGAAAGACGAATCCTGTCTAACCGTCACTGCCTCCAAGTGCTTCGGGACTGCACCCAACTACTACCTGTTTGCACGACTCCTTTGAGCCATGGTAGGGTAGTAATCTAAGTACAGTGGGAACACACTCGAGGCGAAGTGACAGTGTCAAGTCAGCGGACTAAGCTGTACTCATGTCACCTGGGAACTGATAACTGACGATAGGTATAGTACCAACCAACAGTTTCCGACGAGTCCTATCCAGTGTACTCGTAACCTAACGAGCACCCGCATACTATCTCAAGTACGACGTACTGACGGCTGTGGGACAGACCGTCTCCCCTGCTGGGATAAGAAGCGCATACGCTAGTCTACTCCGGAGTATCGATGCCCTGTCTCGATAGTCCTACGACTAGGGACCTGCATAAGGATGTGCTTGTGGATTACCCAGCCCCCACGAGTGTGACTGCCATCACAACGCTGGTAATCAAACAAAGATCCTAAGGGCTCCACTAATGTGTATAGGTGATGTACTAAAAGAAACACATGTACACATTAAAGTAGAAACAAACCAAGTAGCATACTACTATTTTGAGCAAGATTGTCTATACAAGGTGAATATCCCAAGCTTCCATTAAGTAATATACAAACTAGTATGATACAGTAATGGCCTCTAGGGCATATACACTAACACACAGGGGCTATGTCACAGCAGTGCAAAGTTTTACCAATGAGCTACAAGTTGTTTCTTGCTGTTCTTAAACAATTTTAATTTATAACTTGTGCTCAGACTTGAAACTCTATTCTATTCTGTACATTAATTTGAAAATTTTTGTACAATAAAATTGAAGTCGTTACAGCTCTTTTGCATTAGCGCAACCTAGAACCATGACCGAAGTAAAAGCATGGACCGAGCGAGAGATTCAACTCGATTCGGAGGTGAACGCCAACCTTCCCTGGAGTGACCAAGCAGATCGAAAGAAACGGGACAGAGAGGACAAAAAGAAAACCGACCGTCCAAAACCCTATGCCCCGATATTCTATGACACTCCTCTGAACATCTCCCAGACGGAACTGCTAGAGGAGGCTAAAGACGAGAGGTTTTTCAGGCTCCCGCCAGTAACCCAAAGGGCAGGCAAACGGATCCGGGGCCCATATTGCGCTTACCACGGGTCGCAGGGTCACCCGATCGAGAGTTGTAAGCAACTCCGTGACTATATTGAGGAGCTGATCCGCTCAGGCCACCTAGCAAAATACCTACGAGACAAGCGGCAGGCGGAACAAGAGCAGAAAGACCAACCTCCTCCCGGGGAGTTAACAATTGGTTAGATCATGGTCATCTCGACGCATCCGGCTCTGAACAGTAAGGGGGACCGCCGCCTGTACCAGTCATGGATATAAGTAATCCGCCCCATAAGAAGAACGGGAAGGATTACCCGATCGCTTTCACCGAGAAAGACCTTCACGGCATATCACTCGCTCACAATGCCCCCCTCGTGATAGCAGCTCAGGTTCACCGTTACGAGGTCCGGAGAATATTGGTCGATTCAGGGAGCTCTGCGGATATCCTGTTCTACGACTATTTCTACCGTATGGGCTTAGATCCCTCCCATCTCCAATCGACCTCTCATGTCCTCTCCGGGTTCACCAACCATTCCATCCCGGCTGAGTGTTCGATCACCCTCCTGCTCAACATTGGGGACGCTGGCAAAACGCGGACCATATCGGTAAACTTTCTCGTTGTCAAAATTCCGTCGTCCTATAACATCCTCCTGGGACGCCCCACCTTAAATGCCCTTCGGGCTCAGATCTCAACTTACCACCTCGCACTCAAATTCCCTTTAAATAACGGGGGGACAGGCCGTGCCTATGGAGATCAGCTGACTGCCAGGATCTGCCTCGCCTCAACATCGCACATACGCATGATCCCCGGGGTACCTTAGACACATGCGACGACCGAAAGGAAATCCACAGCGCACCGGTGGAAGCGTTAGCGGAAGTTCCCCTCATAGAAGCGGTCGACGGCCGGACTTTCCAGATCGATTCCCTCTTAATAGGGAACATCCGCGATGACCTGATTCGATTCCTCCGGAACAACTCGGATGTGTTCGCCTAGACGCCGGCGGACATGCCCGGAATCAATCCCAAGGTAATCTCACACAAGCTTGGGATCGACCCGAAATCCAAGCCAATCCGACAAAAGAGGAGAAGTTTCGCACCAATAAAACAAAGGGCGATAGAGGAGAAAGTGGATCGATTGCTCGCTGCCGACTTCATCAGTAACCTAGACTACTCAGATTGGCTGGCGAACGTAGTTTTGGTCAAAAAGGCGAATAGGAAATGGCGTATATGCGTCGATTTCATGGACCTGAACAAGACGTGCCTCAATGACAACTACCCGCTTCCTCAGATAGATCAGCTAGTAGACTGCTCAACCGGACACAAATTACTGAGCTTCATGGATGCCTTCTCCGGTTATAATCAGATCTGAATGAACCCGGCCGACGAAGAGCGGACAACCTTTACCACGGATCGGGAAGTATACTGCTATAAGGTAATGCCCTTCGGACTCAAGAATGCTGGAGCCACGTACTGGTCAACAAACTATTTAGACCACAAATTGGGAGAAACATGGAAGTCTACGTCGACGACATGCTCGTGAAATCCGCCTCATCGGCCGGACATACAACAGACCCCGCCGAAACATTCGACGTCCTGCGAAAATACAAGATGAAGCTCAATCCAGCCAAATGCGCATTCGGCGTCACAAGCGGAAAACTCCTTGGGTTCATGGTCACCCAATGAAGAATCGAGGTGAACCCAGAGAAGATCAGCGCCATCATCATTATGGCGACGCCCAAAAGCAATGTCGATATCATGCGACTCGCCGGGAGGGTGGCTGCCTTAAGCCGCTTTATGTCTAGATCCAGGAAAAATGCCTCCCTTTCTTCAGAGCCCTAAGGAAAATTCCCAGGTTTGAATTGTCCAAGAAATGCCAAAACGCTTTAGAACAACTCAAGGCACACCTCGTGACCACACTACTCCTCACCTGACCAGTCAAAGGCGATGAGCTACTACTATATCTGGCCGTCTCCGACCAAGCCGCGGGCTCAGTGCTCGTCAGAGAGTTCGAAGGAACGCAGAAACCAGTCTACTATGTGAGCCATGTCTTCAAGGACGCGGAAACTAGATACCCGGCAAGAGAGAAAATAGTCATCGCGCTTGTCATCATGTCTAAGAAACTGCGACAGTATTTCCAGGCACACACAATCCTCATCCTCACTGAACGACCTTTAGGGAATATTGTCACACCCCGCTTCCCAAAATACGGAATACGAGGGGTGACAAGGCCAGCCATGCTCCTACGGTCAAGGAAATATCCTACCGTAGTCACATTTCGGCTTCTAGCTTTACGTGGTAATCAGTAATCAATGCACAGGTAATGAGAAATGCAGTCACTAAATCAAAACAGATATAAAACTAAACAGATAGAGTCAAAGGAAAGATAGCGCTGACGTCGCTGATCTAGATGTCTGTAATATCCTCAAGGTACGACAGGTCCTGATCCGAGCTAAGTCCACTTCTCCCTCTGAACATGCATACTCAGGTCGTCAGAGCGACACAATAGCAATATATATATACACACATATGTAAACATGTGCAATGATGATGAATATTAAGCAGTAAATATGGAGTGATGACATGAGTATGAAGTAACCAGTACAGGTAAACAATAAAAGCAAGTATATCGAATCAGTAATCAATGCATGTCCATGTCACTAAACCTATTAGTCTCTAAGTCTCACTGTCTAGGTCGTTAAACCTATCGTCAGTCCAAGTGTGAGTGTCAACCTCTGCAGGAGTATCCCCAACCCAAGGGTAGGCCCCAGGGTCAAGGGAACACGGCCCGAATCACGCTCACTAATAATCAGTAATATCACCCATATAACTCCCAAAATCGTTGTATATGCCGGCAGTGGGACTCTCGAGATTCTGTTGATCGAACTCACACTCAAACTATCCCACACCCATGGTCTATATCAAATACCAACCATGAATCCAAATACTAGTTAGTCCATGACAAGTCTACGCGAGAACTGGAGACAGGATCTCCATCAAGTATGTCTCGACTGGTATCCAAGATAAATGGACAATGTTTGACGCCTTACCTATGACACTAATATAAGTGCCCCCATAACCGTCTCATTCTAGTTATAGTTACACTTATATATGTCTCATAGACGTCGACAATGCAATAATTTAACTGGTTCCGCTGATTGTGTACAAGTACGTGTCACTTTCACTATTCAATCACGCTTATATACTAACGTACTTGCCACAATCTAATAACTAATATTTATCACTGGGTAATGTTGTAAGTCTATGTCACGCACCCCACGAACTTGCGGGGAGGCGGAATATATGAAAAACGATTATCAAAGCTTCGTAACACGGACTTGAGCGCATGAATCGTTTTTAAACCGTTACTAGCAAACTACGAAAGGTTTAACTACTCGGATTCGAAGTTATACCTCACGTTACTTGTCCTTCGGGTCTTCATCGCGGTCCTCGACTCCTCGTAGGCTCCTTGGAACATCGGCACCTCAACGGCCTCCTCGAATCAAAGATGATCCACCCGAGAGCTCCTACTACAAGCTTGATCTCTAACTTGAGATAACTAGGTTGCTCAAAGTGCTAATCTAAGCTACCTAGGGGATATAGAGTGAGGTTATGGATGTATTAGTCTAGCTAACCCTTGATCTCAACACATGAGAGGTTAGGGTTAGGGTTTCAAGAATGAGAGAGCTTGAGGAGAGAGAAGGTGATGATAAGCATGAATTGAAATTGTTTCACACTTCTAATATATTATGAAGCATAAAGAATTATCAAATGAATAATTCAAATGCATTATCATCATGCTTCATTGAATATGTGCAATGAATCATCAAGTGAGTCATTAAGCAATAAATGCTTCATTAACTCACTTGAATGATTCATCTCATGAGTCACAAAATCAATTAATGCTAATGCCACCTTACCCTCCAAGTCACCATGCTTCTAGAAGCTTCCCGAAAAATTACGAGAACGCCCCTCCAATCCGTGAAAACACGGAAAAACTTTAGACTGTATAAATCCAATAACCCGATACTAGAATCTGGCTTAAACCAAAACCGGCTAGTAAAAACTATCCGAACGTCGTACGTGCGTAAACACACGTATGCGTCTGAACCCTTGTCGTAACACCATACGACCTCTATATCGTTTCGCCTGGAGCAGGGAAACTCTCTGTGTGGGACTCTAAAGACTCGACACTACGCTGGCAGTGGGTTTAACCACAGACCGCAAACGGCACTAGCTGTACGTAACGGTCCCCAGGTAGATGTCGATAAGAAAGCCGATGAGGAAACCCATCCGAACTCCTACTGAGCCTGATGTGACAATCTCCGTACAGTCCGGTCTGTTCGTCTAAGACTATCGCATATCGAGCCTAGGGGCGGCAAGCGTCAGTCCCCTAATAGCGGTATAAGTCGTGTCGGAGCGTAGCCCATTACACCCTGAGAAACTACTGGAACCTACCAGTAAATCTCGTTTGCCCTGGCCAGGGACTTTACGTAATGGCTTTCTGACACAGCGCGATATCAACTCCTAATACCGGGAGAGACGAATCCTATCTAACCGCCACTGCCTCCAAGTGCTCGGGACTGCACCCAACTGCTATCTGTTTGCACAACGCCTTTGAGCCGTAGTAGGGTAGCAATCTAAGAACAGTGGGACACACTCGAGGCGAAGTAGCAGTGTCAAGTCTGCGGACTATGCTGTACTCATGTCACCTGGGAACTGTTAACTGACGATGGGTATAAACCAACCAATCAGTTCCCTGCGAGTCATGTCCGGTATACCTGTAACCTAACGAGCACCTGTATACTATCTCCAGTACGACGTACTGATGGCTGTGGGACAGACCATCTCCCCAACTGGGATGAGAAGCGTACACACTTAGTCTACTCCGGAATATCGATGCCCTATCTCGATAATCCAACGACCAGGGACCTGTATAGGATGTTGCTTACAGACTACCAGCCCCCACTAGTGTGACTGCCATCACAACGCTGGTAATCAAGCAAAGATCCTATGGGCTCTACTAATATGTATAAGTGATACGTTACAAGAAACATATGCACATATTAAAGTAGACACAAACCAAGTAGCATACTACCATTTTTAGCAAGACTGTATATACAACTGTGAATATCCCAAACTTCCATTAAGTAATATACATACAAGTATGATACAATAATGGCCCCTAGGGCATATACACTAACAATCTCCCACTTGCACTAGGGCCATGAGCTGGCATATCGTAGACCTATCATCTCGAATAGCCTCTCGAACTGCGTCTAAGGAATGGCCTGGATCAGCAATGTTATTCTCTGTCTCTACTCTCTTCACCTCGATCTCCCGGCGATCTACGATCTCCCTGATCAGGTGATACCGCCTTAAGATGTGTCTGGATTTCTGATGGGACATGGGTTCCTTCGCTAAAGCTATAGCGCCGTTGTTGTCACAATACAGAGGTATTGGATCAACACTGGTAGGAACCGCCTGAAGTTCTGTGAGGAACTTCTTCATCCAGATAGCTTCTTTTGCGGCATCGCAAGCAGCTATGTACTCCGCTTCCATTGTTGAGTCAGCAACGGTCTCCTGCTTGGAACTCTTCCAACAGACCGCCCCTCTATTGAGGGTAAAGACATAACCCGACATGGATTTGGAGTCATCCTTGTCACTCTGGAACCCGGAGTCGGTAAAGGCCTCATCTGGAGGTCTTTTCCTCCATACACCAAGAACATCTCCTTAGTCCTCCTCGGGTATTTGAGAATGTTCTTTACCGCTATCCAGTAATTCTCCCCTGGGTTTGCCTGATACCGGCTTACAACGCTCAATGTGTATGCTACATCTGGTCTGGTACATAACATCGCATACATTATAGAGCCTACCGCAGAAGCGTAGGGTATAATCGACATGCGATCCCTTTCCAAATCAGTCTTGGAAGACATCTCTTTGGAGAGGGTGATTCCGTGACAAGCCGGTAAGTTACCACGCTTAGAATCATCCATTTTGAATCTCTTCACTATGGTGTCTATGTATCTGGACTGCGAAAGTCCCAACATCCTTCTTGATCTATCACGATAGATCCGGATCCCCAGAATGTAGGTGGCATCACCCAGGTCTTTCATGGAGAATTTCTGTGATAAGAATCTTTTGACTGACTGTAACATAGGAATATCATTTCCTATTAGGAGAATGTCATCCACGTACAAGACGAGGAATACTACAGCTCTCCTTACAATCTTACTGTATATGCAAGGTTCATCTGGATTTTTGATAAAGTCAAATTCTTTGACAGCATCATCAAAACAGATGTTCCAACTCCGCGATGCTTGCTTCAGACCATAAATGGACTTAAGCAACTTGCATACTTTACCGCCGCTCCCACTCTGAATGAATACCTCTGGTTGATCCATATAGACGCTCTCTTCTAAATTACCATTTAGAAAGGCCGTCTTTACGTCCATCTGCCAGATTTCATAATCGTGGAAGGCAGCAATAGCAAGAAGGACCCGAATGGATTTAAGCATAGCCACTGGAGAAAAGGTTTCGTCATAGTCCAGACCAGGTCTTTGACGGAAACCCTTTGCAACAAGTCTAGCCTTATAGGTTTCAACCTGTCTATCTACACCAATCTTCTTTTTGAAGATCCATTTGCATCCTATGGGTTTTACTCCATCTGGAGCAATGTCCAAAGTCCATACTTTGTTAGTGTACATGGACTCCATTTCGGTCCGTATTGCATCCAGCATTTTACTGAGTCACCGCTCTGAATGGATTGCTGGAAGCTATTAGGCTCATCATAGTCAATAGTGCAACCCTCTCTATCCCCGTCTATGAGAAAACCGTAGTATCTCTCGGGCGGATGAAACTGCCTACTACTCCTGCGGATTGGCGTCGGGATGTCCCTTTCTTCTGAAATCTCTGGTTCTACCATACTTTCAATAGTAGTTTGTGGTTCTGGAATTTCTTCCAGTTCTATTTCGCTCCCATTCTTCTGATTTCCTAAAAATTCAGCTTCTAAGAAATGGGCATGACGAGAAACAAAAACCTTTTGTTCCTCTGCGTAATAGAAATAATATCCCTTGGAGTGCTTTGGATATCCCACAAACTTACACTGCACTGAGCGTGCCTCGAGCTTGTCCGCATGCTGCCTTTTTACAAAAGATGGACATCCCCATGTCTTAAAATGTTTTAGACAGGGTTTCTTCCCACTCCACATCTGATATAGTGTGGTAGGCACAGTTTTGGTAGGAACCTGGTTCAAAAGATGTGCAGCCGATTCTAGTGCATATCCCCAGAATGATCACGGTAACTCAGCCTTACTCATCATGGAACGAACCATATCCAATAGGGTTCGATTCTTCCTTTCTAATACACCGTTGTGTTGTGGTGTGTATGGAGGAGTAAGCTGAGAGAGAATTCCTTTCTCTTTTAAGTAACCCAAGAACTCGGCACTTAAGTATTCACCACCTCGATCAGATCTCAGTGTCTTGATACTTTTGCCGGTTTGGTTTTCCACTTCATTCTTGTATTCTTGGAATTTCTCAAAGGCCTCGGATTTATGCTTCATTAAGAAGACATATCCATACCTAGAGAAATCATCCATAAAAGTAATGAAGTAGGAATAACCTCCTCGCGCATGTGTAGACATTGGACCACACATGTCACTGTGTACGAGTCCCAAGAGCTCGCTTGCTCTTACTCCGTGTCCAGTAAACGGAGTCTTTGTCATCTTTCCTATGAGACAAGATTCACAAGTAGCATAAGATTGATATTCGAACGGATTCAAATATCCTTCTCTATGTAACTTAGTTAACCTTCTCTCATTGATGTGACCCAGTCTACAATGCCATAAGAAAGCCTGATTTAATTCCGGAGACTTTCTTTTAAGTGTATTCTGGATACTGAAAATCTGAGTTTGATTTAATACGTATATTCCGTTTTGTAATGTACCCGACCCAATCATAACTTGATTTAGGTGGATGTGAACCACATCGCTTATAAGAGTAAAATCATATCCTTCCTTAGAAAGTAAGGATATAGATATGATATTACAAGTTGTACCTGGTACATAAAAATAGTTACGCAGAATCAATATCTGCCCAGTTGTCAGTCCAAGATGATATTCCCCTACGGATTCAGCGTCCATGCTCATTCCGTTAGCAACTGTGAGGGTCATATCACCTATCCCGATAACCCTACGGTTTCTCAGAGCCTGTAACGAATTGCAGATGTGAGATCCTGACCCGGTATCTAATACCCAGGAAGTAGGGTTAACTGACATACAGTTCTCTATCACAAACACACCCGAAGCTGAAGCCACAACATGTTTCGAATCTTGGCTACTGGCTTTGCTAGCCCTGCAATCATTCTGCCAATGTTCATTCCTGTAACAATAGGAACATCCCTCTTTTACTATATCCAGTCCCGAAACTTGTGCCCTTCTCTTTCCTTCTATTTCCCTAGTTTCCTTCAGGATAGGAGGCAGAGACTGTAGAATCAAGTCAGTATTTGACTCGTTTCCCAACGCGGTCTCCAGGTCCTGGAGCTCATCAATACAGCTAGTCATTGTAAGGACGTTGTCCCTTATAAATGACCCGTCAACCAACCTCGCTTGAATTAATTCGTTTGAGGTTTCACATCTTGTGATATGAGATTGCTCTCCATATAAATCTTTGTTATGGAGAAAGATGGAAACTAAGTCCATCTTCTCGTGCTGCTTCTGGTATACACCATCAACTGAAGCTAACACGAAGCATTTAGCTTTCGCTTTATCTTTTTCCCTTTTCTGACGGATATCCATATCCGCGACAGTGGAAACTGGACCTGGGACGGCGGGATCTTGAGTAGTAATAGGGTGTTCCAGCTTGTCGTAGGTAATGGACATCTGGACAGACCTTTGCCAGTCATATAAGTAAGATTCAGTCAATTTACTATCTAGATGTAACCTAGTCGTGGTCACAAGGTCGCTGCAATTAAGAGAGAGAGAAGAAAACATTTTAGCATGATGCTCTTGCAAGTTTAGAGTGGTTTTAATTTATCTAAACAGGATGGCTCCCACTGTTTCTCGAATCCCTCCTCAAACCATAAAAGAAGAATTAGCCAGGACTATTCTCACCGTACAATTCTTGCTTAACCGTTCAGCCAGGTCAGTGTCGATACTTCGAGGGAGGTTTTCCAACGCTTTCGCGAAGTTCCTTAATTAAATAACCTCTTTTCTCTGGGGACGTAGCCCCGCTGACACCTTTCTAGGCACCTACTTGGTTTATAGCATTGATCGTTAAGTGACGAATCTCCTGATAAGTAGCTTGTACTCACAGTAGGATCGGGATCCAAAATATCATCGTATGATAATGTTGAAGGAATCCTACCAACATTCATCAAACTCCAAAATGGTATGCATCTCTCTGCAAATTTCAGTTTCTTTAGAAATTCCCGATGTGGATTTTTGCCCCATGCTCTTATGACCTTGACTAAGGGCCAACAATCATAAGTCACATGTTAAGTTCTACCCGTCATTGTCCAGGTTAATTTGAACCCACATGTACATACTCTTGACTAAGGGCCAACAAAGTAATACGACTGTCCCAAACCAACGCATCTATCTATGCAACAAATGAATACCCCAGTAGCTACCAAACACTATGCCTTGACTAAGGGCCAACAAACATAGCTTGAATACTACTGACCATCCATAAGAAATGACGGAGGGCTACGAATGGTTTTGGCAAAACCGTGAACGTAGTGAACTTGATATAATCGAAGGAACCTGATACTTTTTAAAAGGAGTGGTTAAAGCTCCGTAATTTAAAAATTCTGATCTTTTTAAAATAACCGAGTGGTTTCTTTTAAATTTGTTCCAACGATTAAACAATGGTTTATTTTCTTTGCATTATAATAATGCGTCCCATCTTTATCCTATCATTGCAGAAAACAACGAAAATACCACGTTCTCTTATGTCATCCGCATTTGCCACGGGGTCCCGTCATCACCCGTTAGGTTACTTAACTAACGACAGAGCGGGGGCTGGGCTAACGCGGGTGTAAAACATAAGTGACGTCTAATAGCTATCATATATAGATATTGTACATTCGTCAGACGCAATAATAAGCATTCCAGATCACTGATGAACTTTATTGGAGTTACTAGCAATCCGCATTTGCTTTCAGCCTGCAATAAAATACGGATTACACAATTGTGATGAATAGCCATTACCCCACCCTAGACCCCTACGGGTACGGCAAACTACCCGCCAAGTACCCGAAGTGAAGCGGTCTTCCTCAACAAAGTGAGTAAGCCACTAAACACTTCAAAGTACCCGGTAGTTTGTGTATCCCGCCTTAGGTCTATCCTAGGAGCAAAAACAGTAAAAAGAAATAATACAACGGTGGCTACAACCGCAACCTGGATGTGCCCCGCAAAAGAATATTACATCATATTACATTTACATCGAATGAATGAATATTAAACCCATCTCAAACCCCGGCTAATCATCATAATACTCCAATTAAGTCCATATACACAAACAGTAAACATTACAGAAATGTGCAACCCCCTGCCAACCAACATACTAGCAGTTAGGGAAGGTTTACGAACACATTAAACATTACAGATAAAAACCCAATTAGCAAATAACTTAGAATATCGATCAACAACCTCTTTCCGTGTCTACCCCAAAAGCAAGCCGGCACAGAAGTAACCTGGGTAGAAACAGAATATACAGGAAACCAAAACACCCAAAAAAATGAATTACCGAGCAAATCCGAGTCAACTCGGAGTTGACTCGGCGGCGGATCCGCAGCCAAAAGCACCATCTTGCCGCGGATCCGCGGCCATCTAACCGAGTTGAAATCTCGTATTTTCCCAGAATTCTTATATTTACCTGCTGTGAATTTTAAGGCATATCAAATAATTTTTTAGACATGTTTAAAATTAACATAAACATAGGGGTCCCGGGGTTTCGTTTTCGTGTTTTCCGTCGATCGAACTTCTAATTAGTTGCTAACAAGCTAGTAATGGTTTAGTTGGCTCTGATAACACTGTAAGTCCATGTCACGCACCCCACGAACTTGCGGGGAGGCGGAATATATGAAAAACGATTATCAAAGCTTCGTAACACGGACTTGAGCGCATGAATCGTTTCTAAACCGTTACTAGCAAACTACGAAAGGTTTAAATACTCGGATTCGAAGTTATACCTCACGTTATTTTTCCTTCGGGTCTTCATCGCGGTCCTCAACTCCTCGTAGGCTCCTTGGAACATCGGCACCTCAACGGCCTCCTGGAATCAAAGATAATCCATCCGAGAGCTCCTACTACAAGCTTGATCTCTAACTTGAGATAACTAGGTTGCTCAAAGTGCTAATCTAAGCTACCTAGGGGATATAGAGTGAGGTTATGGATGTATTAGTCTAGCTAACCCTTGATCTCAACACATGAGAGGTTAGGGTTAGGGTTTCAAGAATGAGAGAGCTTGAGGAGAGAGAAGGTGATGATAAGCATGAATTGAAATTGTTTCTCACTTCTAATATATTATGAAGCATAAAGAATTATCAAATGAATAATTCAAATGCATTGCATTTTCATCATGCTTCATTGAATATGTGCAATGAATCATCAAGTGGGTCATTAAGCAATAAATGCTTCATTAACTCACTTGAATGATTCATCTCATGAGTCACAAAATCAATTAATGCTAATGCCACCTTACCCTCCAAGTCACCATGCTTCTAGAAGCTTCCCGGAAAATTACGAGAACGCCCCTCCAATCCGTGAAAACACGGAAAAACTTTAGACTGTATAAATCCAATAACCCGATACTAGAATCCGGCTTAAACTAAAGCCGGCTAGTAAAAACTGTCCGAACGGCGTACGTGCGTAAACACACGTATGCGTCCGAACCCTTGTCGTAACACCATACGACCTCTATATCGTTTCGCCTGGAGCAGGGAAACTCTCTGTGTGGGACTCTAAAGACTCGACACCACGCTGGCAGTGGGTTTAACCACAGACCGCAAACGGCACTAGCTGTACGTAACGGTCCCCAGGTAGATGTCGATAAGAAAGCCGATGAGGAAACCCATCCGAACTCCTACTGAGCCTGATGTGACAATCTCCGTACAATCCGGTCTGTTCGTCTAAGACTATCGCATATCGAGCCTAGGGGCGGCAAGCGTCAGTCCCCTAATAGCGGTATAAGTCGTGTCGGAGCGTAGCCCATTACACCCTGAGAAACTACTGGAACCTACCAGTAAATCTCGCTTGCCCTGGCCAGGGACTTTACGTAATGGCTCTCTGACACAGCGCGATATCAACTCCCAATACCGGGAGAGACGAAACCTATCTAACCGCCACTGCCTCCAAGTGCTCGGGACTGCACCCAACTGCTATCTGTTTGCACAACGCCTTTGAGCCGTAGTAGGGTAGCAATCTAAGAACAGTGGGACACACTCGAGGCGAAGTAGCAGTGTCAAGTCTGCGGACTATGCTGTACTCATGTCACCTGGGAACTGTTAACTGACGATGGGTATAATACCAACCAATCAGTTCCCTGCGAGTCATGTCCGGTATACCTGTAACCTAACGAGCACCTGTATACTATCTCCAGTACGACGTACTGATGGCTGTGGGACAGACCATCTCCCCAACTGGGATGAGAAGCGTACACACTTAGTCTGCTCCGGAATATCGATGCCCTATCTCGATAATCCAACGACCAGGGACCTGTATAGGATGTTGCTTACAGACTACTCAGCCCCCACTAGTGTGACTGCCATCACAACGCTGGTAATCAAGCAAAGATCCTATGGGTTCTACTAATATGTATAAGTGATACGTTACAAGAAACATATGCACATATTAAAGTAGACACAAACCAAGTAGCATACTACCATTTTTTGCAAGACTGTATATACAACTGTGAATATCCCAAGCTTCCATTAAGTAATATACATACAAGTATGATACAATAATGGCCCCTAGGGCATATACACTAACAAATGTAACACAATCACTAGGTTATCAATGTATGTGACCACTATTCAAATGAGGATACAACCGCTACATGATATGATGATAATGCAATTAATTATAATATGAAAGAACATAGCAGCCAGTGTCATACCACTTACAAAATGTATTATAAATCACACGTGTAGAATTAAGCAAAATAATATAAAAGGGGTAAGCAGTATGATTAATTATCTGTCCATCAAAATTGGTTTCGCGTCAATCGGGTTTCAGGTTCGCTAGTTATGGTCATTTTATTTTAAGTGTTTACTGCTGGAAATCCAATTTCTGAACTGGAAGTCCATTTCGTAACACGTTTTACTCCCAGTTGAGAGCACAATTAGGCGACGCTGTTTAACTAATAATAGGGTTATGAGTTAACTTTACATAACGGGAGACGTATCAACAATATTCATTGTGGTTTAGGAGTTACGATCAGATTACTGACGCAGGGTGCAAACTGAAATGACAGAAAACTGCCGCACAAGTCATCCGTTTAAAATATGATTTAAATACCAAATGACACTGGATTTTAGTGAAACTGGTATCATTGGAAAGATGAAACAATTGTCTACGTAGCGATATTTGGCTATGCATACTATCATGATTATACATTAAGGTTTCAGGGGTACAAATGCAGGTCAAGGGGTAAGTTCCTGCACTGGACTGCGGTCCAAGGTCAGGTAAGTTCTTTGTTTTCGATATTCAGAGGACATATCTAATAGTAAATCTACATGTCGGGTTAAGTACTATGCAGTACCCTTCGCAACGAACCCAAGAACACTGCTATGGGAGTTTTCTATAATTAATTATGAATTTTACAGTGTCAAGTGTTCGGTAAATTGTAAGTTTCGGTATTAAGGTTAGGGCGTCACTTATGTGTGAAGACGATATCGGTTTACCACCAAATTTGTACATAGTGTTTGTTAACAGTGTTAGGGTTGAAATATCATGAGTTCCGCCATTTGCAAAAATAAGTTTAGTTTAGGTATTGCATCGAGCAGTTAGCACAACATATCACGGATTTTTGAGATCTTATTCAATCTAGCCGACTCATTTATGCTATCGATCCCCATGGTCTCCATACCTTTTAATACTTGATTCTAAACTCAGTCCCAATCATTCACACATATAAATCCAAGCACTATGACGATGTTGTATTATGAACAACCATTTACTACAATTATAAATATATATAATCTAAATAAACAATTAGCCCTAATTAGTATAATGTTAGCATGTAAGAGCAAGTGAAGGGTTCACTTGCCTCGGTCGCTTAATATGGAAGCGACGAACGTGCAGAGTTTGTCTCAACACACGAGACGACGCGATACTGGATACGGTGCGTGGTGCATGCGCGATGTGCGATGCGCGGTGACTTGGTACTAGATGCAGTGGCGACGCAGGTGTGACATGGCACTGGGCACGGTCTTGACTCGGTGCGTGGTGCGGGAGCGGCACGGCGCGTGCACTGGATCGGGCACGGTGTGGTACGGGGGCTGGCACGATATAGCACAGAGAGTGGGTACGGCGTGGCACGAGGAGTGGGTAGTGGCACGAGGAGTGGGTACGGCGTAGCACGAGGAGTGGGCATGTGGCGCGACACGTCTGGGTACGCGGTGGCACGGAGGGGAGCACGGTACGCGATATGAAGCTCGAGCGCGAAACGGCTATGACGGATGTATACGGCGTTGCGATGGTGACTGCGTTGGCGACCGTGACAGCTACAGAGATTGAGGCCACAGCTTGGACGGCAACTCCGGCGACTGGAACAGCGGGGATCGCAACAAACTTAGGTGTTCGAAGAAATGTCGGGCATTGATTTTTAGCTTGGAACTTGGGCTCAGCTGGGCACGGGTCAGCAGCGAGGCACGGCGGTCCAGGGGTAACCGTCGACGGTTGAGAGGAATCTGTGACGGCGATGGGTGGCGGCTGCTTAGGTGAAGCTCGAGGGTGGTGGCAGCGCAGAGGTTGGTGGCTATGGTAGTGGCCTCATCGACGGTGGGTCCAAGGAGAAGGTCGACGGCGCAATTGCAGCAAAGTGGGGTTGTGAGAGGGGAGGTAGAGGCTCGGGGGTGATGATATCGGCGAGAGGGGGTCGCGGCAGTCGTTAGAGGTAGGTGGCGAAGCTTGGCTGCTGGGAGAGAGGCTCGGGGCAGTAGGGTTGCGGCGATGAGAGAAAGGGTGGCCGGTGGCAGTGGTCTCATCGGCTGTGAAGAGAGGTGGTGGTCGTGGTGAAAAGAATGGGTCTGTGAAGAGGAGGCTTGGGCTTGCTCGACGAGATGACGACGATGTTGTCGGTGCCCGTGGAGGAGGAGCTAAGGGTCGCCGAGAAGGTAGGCGAGACTCTGGTGGAGGTCGACGGCGGAGGTGGCCGCGGAGGTTCGTCGGCGAAGTGAGGCAGTGGGGGAGTGAGGGAGAGGAAAACTGAGAGAGTGAGATAGAGAGAGAGGGAGGAAATGGTTGTAAGAAGAGTAGGAGGCGAGGCAGAGAGGTGGTGGAGTTATGGGGGTCAGGGGCTCGTTGTCGAGGCCGTTGCAGGAGCGGGTCGCGCGGAGTAGGAAGTGGGGACGTGGAATTCATCGTCATGGACGTTAGGGAGTGGGCTTCGTGGTTAGCGCAAGGGAGGGGAAGACGTCAGGTGAGTGCGGTCGTAGGGCGAGTGCGGGTCGTCGGAAGTGGGCGCGGCCGTTGGGGAGTGGGCGCGAGGAGCGGGTGAACGTGGGGAAAAGAGCGGGAAGAAGGGAACGCGAAGGAGAAGAAGAAGGGAGAGGGGAGTTTGGGTCGGGTCGGGTGTGGGCTCGTGGGCCGGGCTCGGGAGAAAATAAAAGGAAATGAGGGGTTTGGTTTTGGGCTGAGGGTTTTTAATTAGGGTTTAGAAATGGGGTTAGAGATTTTAGGTAGGTTTTCAAGAAACATAAACATAATAAAATAGAAAGTAGATAGATATAGAGGTTCAAGGATAGAGATATGGTTTGGGGTAAAATAATTAGAGTTAGGGTTTAGATTAAAATAGGTAAATAGTAATTTAAAAGAAGTTGGTTTTGAGAATAGGACTTATAAATAATCGGTTAGGAAAATATTTTATTAGAAGTACGGTTACCAGGAAAATAAATTTCGAGGATTATTAAAATATGAAATACATCGTACAACAGATACCGGTTATTACCAGGCACACACAATCATCATGTCCAAGAAACTGCGACAGTATTTCCAGGCACACACAATCCTCGACCTCACTGAACGACCTTTAGGGAATATCCTCGCTTTCCCCGAATCATCAGGACGCTTAGAGAAATAGAGGAGGGTGCTGTCCCAGTTCGACATCAAATACCGACCCAGACGGGCAATTAAAGCATAAGCCTTAGCTAATTTCGTTGTCGAGTGCACCATTCCCACTAAGGAAGGAACGACGGTTCAGGGCCCCGACCTACGGCCGTCGGTCGAGGAGGTGCCCGGCTCAATCTCGGATTGGGTGATCTATGTAGACGGATCCTCTACTGAGGAGGGATGTAGGGCCTGCCTGATCATCCGCGGCCCAAATGAAGCAGAAATGGAGCACTCTTTGAAACTTGGTTTTAAAGTATCAAACAACACGGCAGAATAAGAGGCCCTATTATCCGGGATACGAATCTCCTCCGGGGTAGGGTTGAAAACCATCCGGATACGCAGCGACTCCGCACTGGTCGTCGGCCAAGTAACCGGGCGTTTCGAAGCCCGAGAACCACTCATGATAAAATACCTGGCAGAGGTAAGAAGGCTTCAAAAAAAATTTGACGAAGTCTAAGTGGAGCAGATTCCCAGAAATCTGAACACCGAGGCCGATGCCCTGAGCAAACTTGCCTCCTTATATTCGGCCAATCACAAAAGAAACATTCTCTTCGAAGTCCTGCCGCGACCCAGCATGGAAGATGGAGAGGCAATGCTCCAAATCTACATGACCCAAGATGCCCCGTATTGGAGAAAGCCCATTTTAGAATTTCTGAAAGATGGGATTCTTCCGGATGACTGGGATGAGACTCGTCGACTTCGAGCGAAAGCACGCCATTTCATATGGAGCAAAAAATCATATACAAAAAGTCTTACACTCAACCTCTGCTCCGGTGCGTCGACCCCCACAAAGCAGACTACATCTTACGAGAAATACACGAAGGGGTCGGAGGGGCGCATCAAAGGGCCCGCTGCCTAGTCCAAAAGACGCTGCTTCAGGGATACTATTGGTCGGGAATACATCAGGATGACAAGAAAATGGTCAGAAGATGCAAGAACTGCCAACTCTTCGGCAGCATCTCTCGTCTCTCCGCCACCGAATTAACGCCACTAAGTTCCCTTTAGCCATTTGCGCAGTAGGGAATGGATATGGTGGACCAGCTTCCCGCCGGCACGGGTGGACATAGGTATATTCTTGTCGCCGTAGACTACATCACAAAGTGGATTGAGGCCGTGCCTATCAGAAAACCGGACACCGCCTCTACGGTAAAATTTCTGCAGAACAACGTGATCTCCAGATTCGGGATCCCGAGGTGTATAGTCACCGACCATGGAACCAACTTCGAAAACAACAAATTCAAGGAATTTTGCAACGACTATCACATATTAATGAAGTTCGCCGCGGCCGCCCATCCCCAATCCAACGGGCAGGCCAAAATAGCAAACCGAAGCGTCATTCGAGGGCTCCGAACTCGCCTAGAAGGAAAGCAAGACGGCTGGGTTGAAGAACTACCCCGGGTACTATTAGTACCGCGGACGTTGAGAAAAACACCCACTGGGGAAACCCCGTCCAGCCTCTGCTATGGTACCGAGGCAATAGTCCCAACAGAAATCAGATTGCCCATCTATCGGGTCGAGCACTTTGACGATGAGGCCAACACCTTGGCCCTTCGAAGCAACCTGGACATCTTGTTAGAAAAGCGAGATCGGGCGCAAATCAAGATAGCCGCCTATCAGCAGCAAACCGCCCACTACTATAACGCCCGAATCAGGCATCGAGCCTTCAAGACAGGAAACTTGGTCTTACGACGAAACGAGTTCGTAGACCAAGCGAAGCTACATAAGTTATCCTTAAAATGGGATGGACCCTTCCTCGTGACAGAGACACTGCCTAAGGGCGCAATTTCCCTTGGCCATATAACGCCGAAAAGTTTAAGTTGTACAGATAAACGTGTGCCCCTTTTTTCTTTTTTCTTTTATTCGAATAATATATCTTCTTTTCACATTGGCTAAGTTCCCCGAACTATGTCCTCACGCAAGATAAACTTCGACACCGACCCATAACCCCACCCTTCCTTCTTTTCCTCGACTCTGAAATAAGGGGCATGGAGGGGGCACAGGTCGGCCAGTGCGCAAAAAAGGGGGGAGAGAGAGATGATACACCATAACCTTGACCAAAGAAAAATTTATTTATACTTCATTCAGAGGTATTCTTGGTTCCTCAGCCTTACAAGCATTACAGTAAAGGAGGAAGAGAATTAAGAAAATATTGACGATGGTACTCCGAAGAGAGCTCCTCCAGCCGAGCCCAAGCAACCTCCGCTCGCTCCCTCTGACGATGCTCATTGACTCTAGAAGCTACGGATTTGCTGGGATCCCCAACCACCGAGCACGACGCTATAACCAACCTCTGTTGAAAACATTCGAGAAGAATGTCCACCGAGCGATCCCTCTGGCTCTTCGAGATAAGGCCAAGCTCATGGGCCGTATGCATCTTATCAAACGCCTCGTCCATCGAGGACAGAACATTATAAAGACCCGGGGACGACCTCCATATCGCGTAGATCAACACTTGCAAGAGAGGAGATCGTCGGGGAAGAAGACGCCCGCAGTGCCCCTCCAAACGGCTTATCACGGCCTCATATGTCGTCTCGGAACGGTCAAGACCAACCTTGAATCGAGGAGGGCTGCTTTCTCTTCCACCTGTTGCAGCCGGGCGAGAAGCTCTTCTTCTCGCGAAGAAGATTCGCCCACCCTCTTCATCATCGGGGCCACCTCCTCGGACTCCATTTCACCAAGGAAAGCGCAATGATGGAGGACCTGGAAAATCGGGAGCCGTGCTAAGAGATAAAATAATAATAATAATAATAAATATATATATGTACTTAGAGAAATTCTGGGTGAGTTACCGACCTGAACGGCCTCCTAAGCTATCGCCGCCACTTGTGCCTTCATGGTGCTTTCGGGGATCTTGGTCCCCGCTGCCTTCTCCATGTCCGCCAATAAACTGTCGGCCACAGAGAGCTCCGATGGCACCTCGATGCAGAAGTCGCCCTACTACACCTGATTCCCGGCCTGCGGGGGCCGAGAAACCACCCTTTTCTGCCTCTTGAGCAGGGATTCGGCAGAAGGCGGGGCTTCCGTCCTAGCCCGGGGAGCCGGATCCTATGTGTGCTTCTGTCCTCCCCCGCGGCGTTTCTCCAGTACGGAGGATGTTGCGGGAGCCTTGGCTAGAGGTGCTTACCGAGGAGCCGCGCCTGGAGCAGGCCGAGATGAGCTTGCGCCGCCGCCCTTCCTCCTGTAACAACTCCAATTTCAATGTACAGAAAATTCATTTAAATTTAATGTACAATTGGGGTATTTGCAATCCTGTGAATGATATAAGAATTTGTTTTGCTTTGGAACGGCAAGAAAGAGCTTGTAGCTCATTGGTAAGACCTTGCATTGCTGAAACATAGCACCCGAGTTCAAATCCCATCAGCCACATTATCTTTTTGTTTTATTTTCTTTTAATCTTTTTAGAAGCCCAAGGGTCTACATGTGCACAACACGTAAACTGAAGAGTTACAAAATATTTAAACATGTGTACTGAAGAATACAAAGTGACAAGACACGTGGAACCAAACCCTAGCCCCCCCCTCCCCCGTCGGTGAAAAACCGGCGAAATTGAAAAAAAGCCCGGTACCACCAGTCGAACCCGACTGTAATGCCCCCATTCTTTTCCCCTGCAACCCTTGGCCTACCCCACTCCCTCTCACACTGCTTGTTTTCTCTGCATTCATACAGAGAGCAATAAAATGCTCTTTTAATCCAATTTTAATGCATATTTTAAATGCATTCTTTAACACACCAAACCCTAGTTTTTCCTATAAACACCACACCCAAATTCACACATCCTCGCTCATAAATTCCTGCCAAAACTCTCAAAAACTTTCAAGTCCTAATTGTGTGCAAGTGGAGTTAGCAAAAGGCGAAGCTCCGACGAAGTTCCAGCGACGATACAAGGAGATTCCGGCGACGAAACGATGTCTCGACGCTTCCCAATCCTTCTCCTACCTCTTCCCTCTAATTAAAGCCTGTAAGTCCCATCTCCCCATCTCATCTTCTAATCTAAAAACTTCAAATTCTAAAACCCGACGGAAGCGGAGTTAATCCGACTTCCGATTCGGTTTTTCTTTAAAAATCCTATTTTTCTTAAACAAGAAAATACCAAACTTTCATATCATGTTCAATAAATTAACAAACATATTAAACAAGTTTCACATCAAAAGAATTCATATTGCAATTTTTATCGCGGTTTTATAGTAAAACACCACATACTTTAGTTACCGACATAAACAACATATTACCTTTAAATAACTCACGAGGTAATGACCTACCTATCCACAACACACATCTTTGACATAGCACGATGGAATTTGGGATAATAGAATATGGGAAAATACGACTTTACAAATAAATACCCTAAACATACAAAACCGTTTTCTTTAAAAAGTGTATTAACCAATTCCATGCAATTGCGCCTCTACAACCCACTTTTGGGGACCTCGTTCGGGATGGTGTGGATTATCGCACATCCTCGGGCTTAGTAGAGCGAAATGCAGACCTCCGCAAGAAACATTCAATCTCGATGGAATTTTTTATATATTTTTCTTTAGAAAATTTCTACAAGAAAATAAATAAGTTATTTTCATGAAATATATAAATATCTATTTTAATTATATAAATATTCCTAAGTTTTCTAAATCAAAGGAATCACTATTACATGAAAATACCATCCAAATATAACACAAGTACAAAATTTCAAGAAAATACCATATACTATGAAACTAGGTTCTATTCACTAGAAATTTCACATTTATAAAATATACATCTATGAAAACCCTAAAGACGATAATTAAATGCTTGAGGTGTATTTTGAAATTATGCCAAAACTATTTTTACATAAAACCCCCTCAAGTTATACTAAATTACAATAAGGACCCTAGTAAATATATGTTTAAGCGGGATCAGTCTCTTGAGCCTCAGGGAGCCGGAAATATGGGTGCTTGCTTATTTAAGGTAGACAATCTAACAAACGGTGTTATTAACACGGTAATTGTCTTGGAAAAAGACACAAATCCTGCCGTCCATGTGCAGCAGTTACCGATAACATCAAAACTAATTCAGGATTTCAAGTTCTTTTTAAAAGTGTCTGACTCAGACTGAGTCTCAATCTAATCAATCTGACCTAAATACGATTCAAGTATAAACTTACAATACAACAGTATGAATCCGTCTATTCAATCAATATCAATATATATTGACCGAACCGAACCATGGATATACTCCGTCTACATGACTCTCCATTTATATCCATTCCATTTACTGATATTATGGTTTCGGCAAGTCATCCATATACAATTTACAATACAAGACAAAACTATACAAACAATACAATCAAGATATCGCTGGGTTTATAAAGGGTAGATTGATACGGAAGGTGTTAAAAATGGCACGAGACTGTACCCATAATACACCTAACCTGAATCTCCATTGCCATTATACCGTGGCTAAACGGTTCCTTGTGCTCCGTATACCTTAGTCTCCGGAATAGTGGGACTCTTCTCGTATACACTGGCATTTTCTGTACCAAGGTACAAATAACAGCGTTAACAATATAATACAACTTTAAAAGTTACATTCTCTTTCTGTCTATACTTACCTTTGGAACTTACCGAACGATTGTTCGCTGACGACATTCCTTTTTTTCTTTCTTTGGAATGTTGCCATGTGGATCGGACCTTCTGGAGACAGAGCCCACCAGCGAGGACTTGGATCAGATAGCCTTCGACCCAGAGATCTAGTTTACTTGTACATATTTTCATTTCTGTTATACCACTGTTTAGGCATTGCTTCCATTCCATGTATTTACTTTTCATTGTATTGTAAAAGAATGTTAATAAATAAAGTTGATGTTCATTTACATCTTGTCTCTTGTGTACATTTTATTTTATATTGCTTAAATACGTTTAGCGTGTTTACTTCTGAGTAAATACGTAGCGGCATCGTCGCGTCCTATGCCCGTACACTAGGAAGCGGGGCGTGACACCTCTCCTGGGCCTTGGCGGCCATGGCAGCCATAATTTTCGAGCGATCCATCGACTCTGCAAGATAACATAAGAAAAGATCAACGACCAAAAAAACAGCAACTAAATTTAAGCAAGTCTAAATAGATCGACACAAGCCCTAACTCACCCGCGAAGCGCGCGGGATTGAGTCCCGCCCAGCTCAAAACCTGCTCGGAAAGCAGGACATCGGCCCGCTGGATCAATTCCCATTGAGACACCACTCTTGCCTCGGGAGCATTTGACTGCCTAACTCTAGGACAGTCGGCCCTATACCACTTGATGGGCACCAACCAATCCTCATCCTCCGGTGGCACGACGAAGACAAACTTCTCCTTCCATTCGTGGATGGAAGAAGGGACGACCACTACCCCCGAACCAGCAGCCCTACCTTTATGTTTTTTGAATGAAAGGTACACCCAGCTCAGTTCGTCCTTGCTGGTACCGGGATGATTTTTATAGCAAATGAAATAAAGGAGTAGGCTCAAATCAAAGGGGATCCGATCAATCTTCAACCAGACCAGAAACCCGAGGAGGATTCTCCATGATTTCGGCGCTAGCTGGCCCGGGACGAGACGGAAATAATAGAGCACGGCACAAAGCTCAGGCGAGAAGGGCAGACGCATTCTTGCCCGGAACGCTTCCAAGTACAGGGCAAACTTTTTTCCCTGCACCTGGTCTGCCCGCTCTCCCTCCCTGGCCAAACAGAGTGAATAGCTAGAGGGTATATGAAAACGGGCCCGGATGTCACAAAGCTCATCCAGACGGTTCAAAACTGAGGGCGCATCAAGGGTATTCCCGATGCGCACCTTGGGAGCCATTTTCTCCCCCCGACGATGAGGGACGAGGGCGTCGTTCCTCCTAGGGGACGAGCCTGACACAGAAGACGAAGACGAGGATGAAGAAGAAGAAGAACTCTCTCGACTATCGGAAGCTGAGAAGGAAGAAGACCTGCTGGGCTCGGCTCCAGAAACTGAAGCCTCATCGCCCGACTCAATCCCTACTACGTCAATAGATATTTCGGAAGAAGACATCTAACCTGATTCAAAGAAGGTTTGGCCGAGCAAAAGTTTTGACAGCTGAAGTTCCCACCTAAGTGAATATGCGCCAGGTAATCTTCAGACAACAAGAGATGGCTAGGGTAAAGTAATGGCCGTGGGATGAACCCCCTTATTTATACACTCAGCAAAAAGGCATCCAACGGCCCGCATCCGTTCCCGCCAAAACGAAGCGTCACACCAAGAGACCATCGAGACTCCACGTGGCAACCGGCCATTGGACACGTCCCCTCTCGCCAGGATTCGGGTGACAACCATTTACGTCCTACCACCCAGTGAAGGACACGTAGCGCGTAGCCCAACCGGCCGAGTGAACGAAACGGCGCCCTCCTTTTTAGGCGCAGTCATTTCACTGATACACTAATGTCACCGAAGATACACGCGGGAACTAAAGTGCTTCGCGAGCCGCCACGTGGATCTAAGGATTCAAGATGAGTAGTCGCCAAACGGTGCATCTTCTTCCGACAACCCATTGCTGGGGAATGTTTGGCTGAATCGTCAAAAACCGGGTTTACCACTCTCAACTCTGACCCATAAATAGGTCAGGACGAGAGTGGGGGGGGGTTAATGATGAGGCTCATAAACAAGTATTCCCCAGATCACGACACGTGGCGGATGACGTGTCATCCGCTAAGTCTGCTAGACTCCTGGGGGTTATGGAGCTGGAACAAGTATGATACATTGGGGACATTCTTCGGCACCTCGTCTCTGAGATTGCATCCGACCTTTTGGGGACCTTTCCGAAGCGCCTTCCCTATTTCGTCTAAACAACCATCCGACAGCTCTCCTCCGAGCAATCCTATAGTCGAGCTTTCTCGGCCACCGAGCTATCCACCATGTTCAACCGAGAGCACGGAGGCCAAACGCCCCTGTAACGACTCCGTGTATCTCGCCACGACGAGATCTTCGCCGCTCCACGACCCGCATCTCGCCATTAATGAGCGCATCCCGCCATTAATAGGCATGTCCCGCCATCAGCGCGAACGTGATGCAGAGGCGTAACGGACGGCGAGAATCTCACACCGGTTCACCTCATGCGACCACTATATAAACCCTCTCTACCAGATGACTCAGATAAGTCAAATCGATTCCAATATGCCACTACGCTGTCCCTATATCTCGGTACTTATTTGATCGTCGGAGGGTCCTACGATGGTTCCCCACCCCGGGACTTCCCTTGCAGGTTGCCCGGCATCAGCAGCATCCAACAACCCATTAAGATCCGCACGTTTAATTCTCACTCCCAATCACAACCGATCAAAATCGCTTACAGCAAGATTGACGGGGGACAACATGTGAGAGATTTCGGGCCTCCATCAAGAAATTCAAATTTGGTTGATTTTCAACGTGCATGTAATTTCTTGGAATGAATCCAAGCAAGAGTTTCAGGTGGGCTGATTAATCTCCGGATCATTGTTCAACAAAGATAATTTGGTAATAACTGACTTGATAGGCATGTTTCTTTTTCTTCAACCTTTAGAGTTGATAGGGGTTGCTTGTTCGCTGGATTCAGCTGGTTTTAGTAGGGAGTTCTTGGACAAACCAATAATTAATGTTCATTATCAGCATTATTGGATCGAGTAAGGGCCTGTTTGGCGGCAGGATTATGGATTTGGATTTGGATTTGGATTTTGGATCGTGTGATTCCATAATTTTGTGTTTGGTTGATACATTTGGATTTCTAGGATTTCTTTGTTTTTTATGGGGGCCCACCACAATACAAGGATTCTTGAATTCTAAAATTTTTTAAGGATTTTCAAGGATTTGGCTCTATTCGTTGTACTTTTAGACCCGTGTACTTTATTTATTTAATAATCCTCTCTCTATCTCTCTCTCTCTAAAATCCTCAATCCAAATCCTACTTTTTTTCACCAACCAAACAAAGATTACAAGGATCTACAAATCCATTACTAGGAATCCAAAACCAACCAAACAACAAATTACCAAATCCAGAAATTTCAACCGTACTATTTTGGAATCCAAATTCCATAATCCTGTAACCAAACAGGCCCTAAAGAGCCGGGGTGTTGGGTTGGTTGGTTTCCAGCCAGAGTAAAATGGTGGCGCGACAACAGCACATGCACCTCACAATATTTTAGCAAACACACACAATTTAGAATTTAAGAAACAACACCCTCTTGACTTCTACATTTTCGAGACCCAAATTTTGGGACTCGATAACCAAATGAGCCCATAGTTAAACCAAACTATCATGAGCATCTATTTGAGCGATTGGACTGGATGCCTACATATCAAATTTTTTTGTTTCAGAGAAACATATATAGTTGGGATTTATGATCATGAACACATTCGAGTTTGAACACGGACCAGACGCAAAATCTCAATCAAAGAGTATATGAAAAAACGAACTAGATATACTATTGTTCACTTTATTCTTAGGTTTATTTTTTGTATCATGCACCTTGTTTGAAACTGGTTATCAACGTGAACATGGACTGTATAATATTAATAGCGTATATCTTTATAAGAAACTATAACACCTTATTTAATGGAGTATATGTATGATATAACAATAGCTACAGTATTCATGCCCACGGCTTTTGTAACAGGCCTAATTTATTGAGGCCTTAGATTAATAGCTCAAAAAACTGAGTTTTTGTAATTAAAAAAGCCCAGAGCAGCAGGTGTCCACAGCCCAATCAATTTTAGAGACCTTTCAAAGGACCAATGGTCAATGCAATTCAGTTGGGCTTTATTCAATGGACAAGCTCTACGAAGCACAATTCATAAAGTCCAAGGACTCTTGGTACGTGGTCAATTGGGAGGGGAACTCTAGATTCCCATAAAATATGTTCACGCTTGTTTTAACAAAAATAAATTTTTCTGGAATTTAAGCTTCTCAGGCGAATCAGATGCCCATAAATCATGGAAAAAATAAAATACTCCTGCAAATTGGTGCCTATCTAAATATTTCCACGAAACACTCTTATTTGCCACAGCGACTGTCATGCTTGTTGTCCACTATCACCACTGCCTACCACCGGTTATCGTCGTTGGACCTCGCCCCCCAACGCATCACACGTCACCCTCTACTAGCCATTGCCCGTTGCCTTCCACCAGCCGCAATCGACCGTAGACGTTACTCGCCACCGGCAGTTCTTCAATTGTTGCTCGCTGTTGCTCATCAATGAATTCTGCCAGACGTCATTGTCCTTCGCTCATCGACAGCCATCGCCCCCACTCGCCGACGGCCACCACCCTCGCCAGTTATAGTTATGTGTCACCCGTTGTTGCCCGCCGTCATCCGACAGCCATTGTTGACCATTACCCATCGACGTTGGCAGTTGACGCACTTCGTCGAACGTCGTCGCCTTTTGTTGGATGCCATTGGACGCATCTTCCGCAACCCACGTTTTTGTCGTTTGTCGTTGTCAGCTACTAACCGCTATCACATACAGATATTACTGTAAATGATCAAATCATACTAACTAGCATGTCAATACCACATTCCTTGCAATCAAATTCCAACAAATCACATTCTTGAAAATGTGGGGATGTCCCATAATCTTACATTCCATGCGCTAAGAGAGAGGACCCTCAGAGATATTGTCTAAATTAATTTTTAAAAATATACAATGGAAGCTTCTATAAATAGATGGTATAAGTGGCCATCAAGGTGGCAAATGTGCCGGGCAGCCCTTCACCCGGCCCCGGCTGGCCCATGCACGAGCCCGAGTCCGTGCCCGGTTCGGACCGGCCCGAGGCCCGGTCCGAGCCCGTCGAGAGGATTACGAAATTTTGAAATTTGAAACTTTTAATATTTTTTTGGCCTGAGGCCCGAGGTAGCGGTCAAAATTTCAAATTACAAAGTTTAAATTCAAAATTTCAAAGTTTCAGATTTCCATTTTGACCCTCCTAACTACTATAAAACGGTTGGTGTAGAGAGTATTTTGGTCATTTTCTATATCCAAAATTCTATAAAGACCTTCCTACACATCTCATTTTCATCACAGTTCACAACAATATAATTTTCATTCTCAACATCTCTTTTTAATTACCAAGAAGTTTACTGCTGAAATTTGGAATCAAGCAATCTTCGCTCCTGCAATCTCAATCTTCGCTTCAGTCTCCAGCAATTTGATTCTGCTATTTGGAATCGGGATTTTTTAGTATTAGTTATATATTTTTCTTGTCTAATTTTTTTTATCATATCTCTTCCTCTCTTTTTAATTTTTTTTTAATTAAGCATGGCTGGTTCATCATCATCATAAGGTAATAAAGATGATTCATCATCATATATACGTTATTTTCAACTTGATTCGAATTCACAATATACAATTAGATTAAGAAATATGACCGGTACATCATCACATAGACATTTTTTAAAATTGATTTGCATATACAAGATGCAATTAAATTAAGTAATATGCTTTCAATAACTGATTCTTATTCTCCTAATTTTGATTCAGCTAATTTAGAAATGCTTACACCACAAAGTCACTCCCCTGAAGAATTTCCTGCTCCTAATATTCCTGATGCTAGTGTTTCTAATCATGGTATTCCCAAATCCGAAAGACCTAGAACTTCTGAAGTTTGGAAACATTTGTACAAGAAGTTCCAGGTAAAGCCTAACGGGTTGTTTGTAAGACTTCTAGAAAAGATTTTATCTGTGCTGGAAAAGATGGAATGAACAATCTAAGAAGGCATGCAAACTCACATAAAAAAACAGATTCTCGACGGACGACTCTAAATATGGCATCTAATTTTTTGACTGGTTTTTCTTATTCTCAAGAAACTAATATAGAAGAAATTGCTAGATATGTTATAAATGCTGAACAACCATTTGGTTTTGTTGAAAATAAATTTTTTGATAGATTGGTAAAAACTGCATATAATTCTGCATTTCAAATAGTACCAAGAAATACACTTAGCGGTGATACTTTTAATTTTTTTTAGGAAGCTAAAACTAATTTATTTGGTATTTTTGCTAATCTTAAACGTAAAATTAGATTAACTTCCGATCATTGGACAACAAAATGGGTCATTAGTTTTATTTGTGTTACTGCACATTTTATCAACAATGATTGGTTGTTACATAAAAGAATTATTGGTTTTTCGAAAATGGAGGATCCACATACTGGAAATAATATAAGTAATGTATTATTACCACTGTACGTGACTATGATATTCAAAATAAAATATTTTCAATTAGTTTTGATAATACTACTAATAACACTACTGCTATAACAATTTTAAAAAATAATTTAAATCCTATTTTAAATGGAGTATTATTTCATCGAAAACGTGCACGCCATATTTTAAATTTAATTGTGAACGATGGTCTTAAATTTATTGATCATCGTTTATCAAAACTTAGAGATTCCCTGATTTTTATCGAAAGCTCTAGACTTAGAAAACCATTTTTAAGCAAATATGTGCCAAGTTAAGTGTGACGCCCCGCTTCCTAGTATACGGAGAAATAGACGTAACAGGCCGCGACGTATTTATTCAGAAGTAAACACGTTAAGTGTAAATAAGCAATATAAATAAAAACACAAGAATGACAAAATATGTAATATAAACAACAACTTTTATTAATATTCTTTCTTTACATTACAACTGATTTGAAAAGAAAATGTACAATGATAAAAGCAATGCCTAAACAGTGGCATACAAATGAAAAGGAAATAAGTACAAGTAAAATCTAAAAGTCCGGCTCCTCTGTGAACTGATCCAAGTCCTCCTGGCTGGACTCGGTCTCCTGAGAGCCGGGTCCTCCTGAC
Organism: Agapanthus africanus; assembly: GCA_030015575.1. Taxonomy (NCBI): domain Eukaryota; kingdom Viridiplantae; phylum Streptophyta; class Magnoliopsida; order Asparagales; family Amaryllidaceae; genus Agapanthus; species Agapanthus africanus. The sequence goes on along the minus strand of CM057338.1, from coordinate 316,821,235 downwards.
GAACATTCTAAGGAAAGAAAGAAACAGGAATGTCGTCAGCGAACTAGCGCTTGGAAGTCCCAAAAGAGAGATAGGAATAGTACAAGTAAATGGAAATAGAACTGGTAATTGGTACAAGTATATATTTGTTATGCTAACGTAATTGTTTGTAGTTTGGTACAAAATGTATCAATGTATATAAGAGTAGTTCAACTATCCCGTGGACTACGGGAATAGGAAAGTACAAGGCCCCGTCAAACCCCACGGGATAACGGCACATGATGTTCATGTAGGTGTCTTTTAGTATTGTAATGACCCCAAAATCTTTATACATTTGTATTATCCCTCTTCAATAATATACCGTATTTATTTGTACTTGGTATTTTCCGTTTTCTCCTAAATTTATTATTATTTTATTTCTCAATCTATTATGTATATTTTTCTAGGTACAATTTCTTTTTCTTATATTTAAGTTTTTAACTTCTCATTTTTATTTTTCCTTTCATAAATATTTAACCCAAATCCATTATTCTTATTCTCTACAGCCCATCTGAAAAGCCTACTTTCTTTTTAAGCAACAGCATATAATTAATTCTAATTAAATATGTGTATGAACAATCTTGTAACTTATTGATTAAGTCTTTGCATTGTTATTCCATAAGTCACATGTTCAAATCCTCATTATTGCAATTATTTTTTATCATTTTTTATTCTTCTCATAACCTACAAATGAGACCTTTCATTTCTCTTTTAATTCTCATGTTGAATGCATATATTATTATACATAATTCACCATTACACTATTTTTATTGTCCTCCTCTATCTTTTCCTTCCCTACATTTTTCTATCCTCACTCTTCACCTAGGGTCCAAGAAGAAGAACATAAAGAAGTCTTCAAGAAAGTCTCGCTAGTAACGCGAGCCTATCGGCGGATAGACAAGCCCGGTGACAAATACCGGCTTTTGCATGTAAGTCCCTTCTCTCTTTTCTTCCCTCCATTTCTCTCTTTTTCTCTTTATATTTCTCTTCTTTTATATTGCCATGAAAAAATTTTCTTGACATATCATAGTTCCTAAATAATTAATTAAATGTATATATATATATATATATATATATATATATATATATATATATAAATAATGAACACACAAACATACACACATATATAGTTTGTAAAGTATTTTTCATTACTCTCATTTCACATGTTAAGATTTCATAGTGACCAATTAGGATTGCATGTTTGTTGTTTTATTTTAAATCACTTTATTTAAAGTTTGTAAAAAAAAATGAAGTTACGAATAAATATCATGGTTTTCTCATTTCTCACATATGGCATATCAATACCTTTAGTTTTAAAATATTTTTTATAAATTAAATTTTAATTCTGAAAATTTCAGGAAATTTACATATGATAGAATATATTATTTTGTACACGCTGTAAAAATTTTAGATCGAACCGCATAAAGGTTTAGGAATTACATCGTTTTTATTCATTGATCGTAAAACAGAAAACTGCAGTTATCGGTCAACTTCTAGAACACATAACTTGGTATACCGGTATCCAAATTGAGCAAAATCAGGTGTTTTTAATATCTACATCGAATGATCTAGATTTTCTTAGTTTTATAGTTTTACCGTTATAATATTAAGTGACGGATCTGGACAGAATCTGTCCTGATTCGCACACTGTTTTTAAATTAGACATAACTCAAACTCCCGATGTCCGTTCGTGACAAAATTTAGATGTGTAGATGCACAATTGATATAACTATAATTTTATATATATTATATTACTTAGGAATGCATGAAACAACCTGATATAGGCTTTGCAATATAACATATAGTTGTTGTCCAGAAATCTGAATTTCTGTTTTAAACGCTGATATTAAAATGATCATAACTAGAGCTTAAGAAATCCAAATCGTATGAATCTTGGTGTTTTGGATAAGTACTTCAAAATACCTACAATTGTCTAATAATTTTTGTAACCTGAAACCCGATAAAACTTAACTCAAATTGTGTTTTAAAAATATGCGACCGGTGCTGGACAGATTATGATCTGTTCTGCGCGACAAAACGAAAATGAATGTATCTCCCAAACCAGTAGTCGTATTTAGACACGACTGGAGCTCACATGTGCAAAACATTTAGAGCCATATTTCTGTTTATATTCCGCATTCGTTTGACTTGATTAATTAGTCGTACATAATATTTCTTTACAGCATTATTTATAGTAGTTACTCGAATAATGTACTTAACTCATTTCATGCTATTCGAACATGTATACATATTAATCTTGATCATTAAATTGTTGTATGTACATAAAGATGATAATTAAATGCTTTAGTTGTATTTTGAAAACTATACAAAATTATTTTTACACAAACCCCCTCAAGTTATATAAATTACAATAAGGTCCCTAGTAAATATAGATTTAAGCGGAACCAGTCTCTTGAGCCTCAGGGAGCCGGAGATATGGGTGCTTGTCTATCTAAGGTAGACAACTTAATTAACGGTGTTATCAATACGGTAATCGTCTTTGAAAAAGACACAAATCCTACCGCCCATGTGCAGCGATTACCGATAACATCAAAACAATCAGGACTTCAATTTACTTTTCTAATTGTCTGACTCAGTTTGAGTCTCATTATAATCTGACTTGAATATGATTCAAGTACAATCTACAATCTACAAATCTTCAATATTACAATTCAACACGAATCCATGAATCCATTATTCCATATATTCAATCTATCAATTTATACAACTTGACTGAACCGAACCATGGATATACATTCCATTTACATGGTTCTCCAGTTTTCTATTTACATGATTATGCAGTTACATCCGTTTACTGATATCATGATTTTGGTCAGTCATCCAACTATACAATACAATACAACAATACAATCAAAACACTACGGGGTTTAAGGGATAGATTGGTACGGAAGGTGTTAAAGGTGGCACGAGACGGTAAGATCAAGACACCTAACATGAATCCAATTGCCGTTGTTCCGGGTTGTATAACGGAGCCTTGTACTTCCATTTGCCCTGGTCTCTAGCATATAGAGACCCCTCTCGTATACGCTGGCATTTTTCTGTACCAAGCTACAAACAACAGCGTTAACACAATACTACAACAATATAACAATATAATACAACTGTAAAAGCTACTCTCTCTATCCCTCTTACTCTCTGTCTATTTTATTTCTCCCTTATCTTTGGGACTTACCGAGCGACCTGTTCGCTGACGACATTCTATTTCTTTCTTTTTTGAATGTCGTCAGGTGATTCGGACCCAGCAGAGATCGAGCCATCTGCAGAAGACTTGGAGCAGTTTGCCGAAGATCCAGCACTTTAGTTTCATTGTACACTTTTCCTCTCTGTACTTTTCATTTCCTGTTATGCCACTGTTTAGGTATCTTTTTTATTTCAGTTGTATTTCCTTTCATGCATTGTACAATGAATGTTAATAAATAAAAGTTGTTCTTTTTATTTCTTGTCTCTTGTGTATTTATTTTATATTGCTTAGATACGCTTAGTGTATGTACTTCTGAGTATATACGTAGCGGGTCTCGTCGCGTCCCCTTCGCCGTACACTGGGAAGCGGGGCGTGACAAGTGTCCGTCATCGTGCCACTTTTAACACATTCCATACCAGTCTACCCCGTTAAAATCTCGTAATGTATATTATATTGATTGTAGTTATCAGACTTGTCGAGACCATGAGTATAAATTATTCATGTAAACAGTTTCAGGATGTATCAAGTCGGCATGTAGTCAAGTCAAGTCATAACCGTGGCTCGGTCAAGTCAAGTCATATTGCCATGTTGATATTGTTTTGGTATTCAGGTTCAGGTGCAAGTAGTCATATTTGGTATATTGGATTCATGTTTGGATTGGATTCAGATTGATTTGGACTTAGACTTGAATCAGACACTTAGAACTGATTTGGATCCTGAATTAGGTTTAGGAGTTATCGGTAACTGCTGCACATGGACGGCAGGATTTGTGTTTTTTTCCAAGACAATTACCATTGATAATTTCGTTTTAGTTTCCTACCTTAAATAGGCAAGCACTCACTTTCTCCGGCTCGCTGAGGCTCAAGAGAATTGATCCCGTTTAAACCTATATTTACTAAGGTCCTTAATGCAATTTTATATAACTCGAGGGCGTTTTATGAAAAATATTTTATTTACTTTCAAAATAAACCTTGAGTATTTATTTATATTATTTAGGTTTTCCATAATTTGTGAATTTTAAGAATGTGAAGTATTTTAGTGAATATTAATTTAACTTTAATAGTTCATGGTATTTTAGTGAAATTTGTCTTGTATTGATACTTGATGGTATTTTGATGAAACTTGTCATTATTTTAGAAAAAAATGGAATTTTAGTATAACTTGAAAATATGTGGTTATATAATATTTATATAATTATTAAAAAAATTAGTTTTTATTATTAAATAGAAAATCTCGTTTTTCTTAAAAATCGTATTAAAAAATTTTCGAGACCGAATGCTCCTTAAGAAGGTTTGCATCTCGCTCTACTAGCCCGAGAATATGCGATAATCCACACCATCCAATACCAAATTCCCCAAAATGAGTTGTAGAGATATAATCGCAAAGAATTTTTGATAATACAATTCAAAGAACACCGGGTTTTATAGTTCATGGTAGTTTGATGAAAAGCTATAATCGCCACAAAAATAGGTTCCCAAGATAATTGTGCTATGTCAATATATTTGTTGTGAAGGGTAGGTTGTTACCCCGTGATATTTTCTAAAGGTAAGATTAAGCCAAGTAATAAAATACGGTAAATACAAAGTTCATGGTAGTTTAAAAGTAAAACTCAATTTAAAATTATCTAACATGATGATTTAGGATGAAAGTTGTTTCTAATTATTAGTTTCATGTTTAACAATTCAAGGTATAGAATATGAATGAGTAATGATTAATAAAAGATGGGTTTTAAAACAAATATCGGTATAATTCCACTTACCGACATATTTTTTAAAAAGAGACTTTTTAAAGTATAACGAGAAGAAAGGGGTGGGACTTACTAGCTAGAAGGAGGGAGGGGAGGTAGAAGAAAAGGGTGGTAGCCTTCGTGGCATCGTGGGGTCGCCTGAACTTATGTAGATCCTCGCCGGAAGTCGTTTTGGGGCTAACCCCACTTCAACTCCACTTGAACTTAGAAAATTTTGATATTTTTGATTAGAATTTTCAGAATAAGGAGGGGTTAGGGTATGGGGTTGTATTTATAGTATGGAATTAGGATTTTGGAATTGAAAGATTGAATTAAAATACATTAAAAATTGGATTAAAGGTGAAATTGAATTCCCTGTTAAACTGCAGAGAAAACAAACAGTGCAGGGGTAATGGGGTAGGCCAAAGGGTTTTATGTGCAGAGCACGGGGAGTTTTCCCCACAGTCGGACCGTCGGCGCCGGTCCCAAGCCCGATCTCGCCGATCGATTTTGTGAGCTAGGCCGGTGGATTGATGCCACGTGTCCATACGGCTGTTAACTCTAATTTGCACATGTTTGGTTTTCTGTTTTTTAATTTCTTATGTGCAGTGCACGTGTAAACTTTTTGGCTTCCAAAAAGTTTAAAACAAAAATTCAAAAAAACATAATATGTGGTTAATGGGATTCGAAAACAAGGGCTATATCACAGCAGTGCAAGGTTTTACCAATGAGCTACAAGTGCTTTCTTACTGTTTTTAAACAAAAACAACTTTTAAAGTGTACTCAGGCTTGCAAGCTCCATTCTGTACATTAACTTAAAAAATTTCGTACGGTAAAATCAGAGTCGTTACATCAAGTTTAAAATTTAGACCTTTCAAATTCAACATTCCAAATATGTAGAATTCTACTTATGACATGTTGAAATGTCTTTTTAAATATAGAATTCCCATTACTTTATTTTATTAGGAACAAATGCCCACTTATGATTTAAAGGACTTTGATTGGTTTGTTTGTGAATATGTTATGATTTTTTTAAAAATATTTTATACCGCGGCTTGTATTTTATCTGGTGTTTACATGTTTAGTGTTAGAAGAATTATTTATATTAGTAAAGTTATTAATGATCATATACTTAACACTGAAGGTCCATTTCCTAAAATATTAGATAGTATGCTTTTTAAATTGAATAAACATTGGGAGAAAATTCCTGCTTTGATTTGTTAAGCTACAATTTTTTATCCTAAAATTAAACTAGATTGTTTATTTGATTTATCAGAAAGATGCCATGATAACTTGAATATTGAAATAGAAGATTATAAAAATATTTTAAATTTTTATTTGCAAAATATGTATACCATATATGAACTTCTTCTCATTTTCCTCTCGCTTCAAACTACTAAAAAATGATTTTTTGGATTTTTAAGTAAAAAAACAAAAACAAAAAAGTATTCTCTTTACTTCTTCTTGTAATGAACTTATAATATATTTACAAAATGATTTTAATAGTTTTCTCATTTCTGAACAAATAAATTTTTTTGATATTTTGGATTGATGGAAAACACATGAACGCATGTATCCTGTGCTTTCTGCCATGGCTCGTGATTTGGTAACAACTCCGGTGTCTACAGTTGCTTCAGAGTCTGCTTTTAGTGCAGGTAACATATTTTTGAGCAATAAGAGAGCGAGGCTTTCAGAAAGCAGTAGAGGTCGCAGTGTACCAAAAATATTGGTTCGATACTGAAACTAGACACCACCACCTTAAACTAATGAAAACTCCGACACCGATGGAAAATAAAGACTGATAGGACTCCACTAATTACATTTGTTTAATGAATTGTATTTTATATTTTTTGGGCTATTGTACGAGGGATAAGCTTTGCCGACTTGCGCCCCCCTCAAAAATAATTTAAATCAGTAAAATATCTAAGTATGACTTGGACGGGAGCTAAACGAAGTTCGGACTTAAAACAATCCCAAAAAAATTTTAAAAAACAATTTTAATAAATTAAAAAATACAGTCTGGCCGGCCTGACAGACCTGGTCCGGCCCAGACCTAACCCGACACAACTCAAGCCGGGCTGGGCTCTATGAAGGAGTTCTGGGGCGGCACAAGGCCAAGCCCGATTATGGTCAACCCGGGCTTGGCCTAGCCTGAAGACCGGCCAAGCCCGGTGGGCTTAGTGCCGGCTGGATCCGGCCCGATTGCCATCTTGAAATGGCTATAACCGCTAATTAATTTTCCAATCTATATGGCCCAAACCAATGTGTGAATTATTGCCCATCAGTGGATTTAAATAATGCAATAATTCCACTTTTTCCACAACTATGATATTGATGCTGATGTGAGAATGTTTCTAGAAACTTAGAATCATTCAAATGATTCTATTAAAAATTGTTGCCTATCTTCAGATAAGACAAACATAGCTACATATAACTGAGATCATTGTGGCTCTATATGAACCTATTCTAAGTTAAAATTGTCACATCTAGTCTAGAACAGTATGATAGTAAACTAGATGGAAAAATTGATGGTGTGCTTGAAATTCTAAGATTTATTTTTGACTAAGGAGGGGCATGTGAATTTATAACCAATAAGCATCAATAACTCAGTTGGTATGATATTTTTCTTTCTTGGAAGAGTGCGGGAAATGGGCACAAAGTAACACTTTCGGAGCAAAATCGTGGGTCTTTCGGTGCGTGAGTGTGTTGTGTGCGTGAGGCATACGGGCAAGTTCCCCAAAAGGGGGTATGGTTTATTGTTCTAAGTTCAATCATTATACTAATATGAGAAGTGGAAATTTGATGATATCCCCAAAATGTCCATAATAATAGAATATTCCTTTAGATTTGTTCGCAATTTTTTTTGTATTTTTGTAAATTTTGATGTTTTGATTGTGGTACTTTAGATAGTTCATGGCAAAATTTTGCCAACTTCTCATTATTTACAACTTTACTAACATCTCAATTTCTCACTATTTACAAATGTGGAATTAGTTCAAAAAAATTCAATAATTGCTGAAAGTAGATGCTAGCACCGCTACAAGGGTTTTAAGAAAAGCAAGTATGCAATTTAAAAATTCAAGAAGGCTAAGTCTACAGACAAGGATCAAATTAAAGATTTAAGACTAAAAAGAAAAACAGAGAGAGTTTAAACTAAGTGTTGGAAGAACTACAACCTTTGTAGCCTAAGTCCTTCACTTCTAAAACTTCATATAGAAGTCCCTTGAACTCTTTCATAAGCTTCATTTGAAGAAAAGATCAAGCTTACTTGAGATCTTCTAGGTCAAAGATGATCCAGTGTGAGGCAGCTCAAACACAAGCTCTCACTTCACTTAACAACTTGTAGTGAAGAGAACAGTATAAACTAATTTTCTAATTTAGTTTAGATTGAAGAAGTAGGTTGCTCATTTAATTTTCTTTTCTTTTTCTCCACTCTTAAATGAATAGGAAATCAAGAGAAGCGACGAAGAAGATGAAGATGGAAATGAGAATGAACTTGGAATTATGATAAGAGCAAACGATAAACTTATATGAACTAAAAAAGAAAAAGAGAAATGAGTCATGCACACTGCAATGTTATAAAGAAATGACTCATTCTTTCTTATTCCAAATTCAAATAAAAAATCATTATCCTCTTATCTTTTAACCCAATGAAATTCTCATATACACAACTCTTGCGTATAAACAACCATGACAAATATATATATATATATATATATATATATATATATATATATATATATATATATATTAAATCAACACTAGATTTAATAATCCAGTTATATCATATATAATCCGGCTAATATTAAATAACGCAAGATTATAATACGGTATCATATACCCGTATTTAATCGAGCTCCCGCACATATCTCTATACATGCCCTACTTCATTCTGCTTTTGCTAGAAAACCACTATGTGGGACTCTATAGACTCATCAATACGCTGACAATAGGTAATGATCATATCAAACACCTACAAGCACGTCAGCGGTATTAGCTGCACGTAACGGCTACCCAGGAATTGAACGAATAGAAGATCAACAAGTAAACTTGTCCAAACTTCATGTAGAGCCTATAAGCAACATTTACCGTATAGTCCGGTCTCTTCATCTGATATATTGCATATCAAGTCTGGGGTGGTATCGTCAGACCCCAATAACCCGATAAGTCATGCCGATGCGTGGCTTATAACCAATCGAGAAACTACTGATAACACTTATTAGTAAATCTCATCAGCTCTAGCCAGAGACTTGCGGTTATAGTCAATCGCGTATAGCATATCATCAACTCTCAATACCGGGAGAGACGAAACCTCTCGTATCGCTCACTGCCTCCATTTGATTCGGGACTATACCCAACTACCACTTGTTTGCACGACTCAGTAGAACCGTGGTAGGGAGGTAATCAATGTATAGTGGTAACCACACAAGATACTATGACGATCTCGGGTCTACAGACAAACCTGTACTAGTGTCACCAGAGAACTGTTATCTGACGATAGGTATGGTACTATCTAGGAGTTCTTAGCAAGTCCGTTCGGTGTACTCACTCTCTAATGAACACATGTATACAATCTTTGGTGACAAACACCAATAGTTGTAGGATCAACCATCACCCCATACAGGGTCAAGAAACATATACACTAGTCTACTGTAGAATATCGATGCCATGTCTCGATACTCCCTCAACTAGGAACATTTAAGAATGTGCTTGTGGACTTCTCAGGCCCCACTAGTAGTATCTACATCATATTCCTAGTAGTCAAGCAAACATCGTAAGGGCTTTATCAACATGTATCAATGAAATAGTAAATTAAAACAAATGCACATGTTAAGATAAAGAGAAACCAGATAGATACTATCATATCAAGTAAGAATGTCTTATATATATATGTGTATGTCTAAGCATCCACTATACAATAATGACCTCTAGGGTATACATATCACTAACAATCTCCCACTTTCACTGAGACCAGTTGTTGTAGTATATCATACCCAACATCCCAAAAAGTCTTTCGAACTGCGTCTGGGGATGGGACTTCATGAGTGGATCCACCGTGTATCTTTCGGATCAGGTGATTATTGGATATAGGTGTCTTCAAGTCAATTATTGTAATTGAAGGAGGAGCTATACGAGAGAACAATCTTACTCAAGATGATAGTATGCTATCTGGTTTGTTTTATCTCTCATGTGATGCGTTTTATTCACTATCACGTATTGTTTAGACATGAGATAAAGCCCTAGGATTTTGCTCGACTACCAGGACGATGATGAAGATCATACTAGTGGGGCCTTGATAGTCAATAAGCACATCCTTAAATGCCCCTAGTCGTGGGAGTATCGAGACTGGGTATCGGTATTCCAGTTTAGACTAGTGCGTACGTTTCCTGACCCGGTTGGAGAGCGATAGCTGATTTTACAACTATTGGTGTTAGACATCGAGGATTGTATATACGTGCTCATTGGATGAGTTACACTGGACGGACTCACCGAGAACTCCTAGTTGGTAATATACCAATATCATGTAGCAGTTCTCTTGTGACATATGTATAGGATAGTCCTTAGAACCTGAGATCGCCATAGTGTCTCATGTGTGTTTCCACTATACTTAGACTTCTACCCTACCACGGCTCAAAGGAGTCGTGCAAACAGGTTTTTGTTAGGTACAGTCCTAAAGTACGTGGAGGCAGTGAGCGGTCGAGTGGATTCGTCTCTCCCGGTATAGGGAGTTGATGTCCCTGTGCAGGACATGACTACAACCACAAGTCGATGGCCATCGCAGTGGATATAAACTTATAAGTATTATCAGTTGTATCTCCGGTTGGTTATGAGACCTCTGTCGCACAACTTATCGAGTTATTGGGATCTGACAGATTCCAAACCCTAGACCCGATATGCGATACTCTTAGACGAAGAGACCGGACTGTACGGAAATTTCGCTGATAGACTTTGCAGGGTTCAGATGAGCTTGCTCGTTGACCTTCTTTCGTTCAATACCTGAGTAGCCGTTATGTGCAGCTAGTACCGCAGACGTGCTTGTAGGATATGGGTATGATCCTAATCTACTGTCAGCGTATTGTCGAGTTTTTAGAGTCTCACACAGAGATTTCCTAGCACATGCGAAACAATGTAGGCCACGTATAGAGATATGTGCAGGAGTTCGATTAAACACGTGTATTTGATACACGTATATTAATCGGGTGTTTGTTGATATTAGCTGGTATATATATAATATAGCCGGATTATTAAATCAAGTGTTGATTTAATAATTAAATGTATATTTATATTGATATATTTATATATTAACTAATATCATGCTCACTTAATTATTTTCTTCTCTTTAATTAATATTTATATTTGATATAAATAATGAGACATGTATGTTGATACATGTATGATGGGAGTATAAGAATTATATGAAAGAAATGAGAATGAGTCGTGGTTGTAGAATTCATGAGATGATTCTTTTTAATGACTCATTTGTGTGAGTCATTATTTGTTTTATGACTCACTCTTGTTTCTGTTAGATATGTATGTCCTAGAGGCCATTATTGTATATGTATACATATGGATGCTTGGACATATATGTACAGGAAAGTCTTGCTCGATATGATAGTATGCTATTTGGTTTGACTTTATATTAACATGTGTATGTTTTACTTGATATTACATATCTTTTAGACATGTTGATAAAGCCCGTAGGATCACTGCTAGACTACCTGCGTTGTGATAGCGATCATACTTGTGGGAGCTGGGTAGTCGGTACGCACATCCTTAAATGGTCCCTAGTCATGGGAGTATCGAGACTGGGCATCGATATTCCAGAATAGACTAGTGTATACGTTTCTAGACCCCGATGAGGGGCGATGGTTTGGTCCCGCAACCATTGGTGTTTAGACCTAAGATCGTATACAGGTGCTCACTGGGGGTGAGTACACCGGACGTACTTGCCGAGAACTTCCAGATGGTACTATACATATCGTTAGGTGGAAGTTCTCAGGTGACATGAGTACAGGTTAGTTTTTAGACCTGAGATCGGCATTTGTCTCGTGTGAATTCTCATTGTGATTTGATCACTACCCTACCATGGCTCTACTGAGTCGTGCAAATAGGTTTTGGTTGGGTGCAGTCCCGAGCTACATGGAGCCAGTGAGCGATTGTCGGGGATTCGTCTCTCCCGGTATAGGGAGTCGATATCGCACCGTGTTCGATTGGTCATGACCATAAGACCTTGGCCAAGGCAGTTGGGATTTACTGATAGGCTGATCAGTAGTTTCCCAGATTGGTCCTGAGCCGCATCAGCACGAATTACTAGGTTATCAGGGTCTGACGTTTACCACCCCCTAGACCCGGTATGCGATACTCTCAGACGAAGAGACCAGACTGTACGGAGATTGTCACAGATAGGCTCAGTAGGGATCCAGATGAGTTTGCTCGACGGCCTTCCTTTTCGACAGGTACCCGGGTAGCCGTTACGTACAGCTAGTGCCGCTGACGTGCTTGTGGTTATGGATTTATCCAGTAACTCACTACCGGCGTACTGTCGAGTCTTTAGAGTCCCACACAGAGGGTTTTCCTGGATCAGGCGAAATGATGTAGTAGCCGTATTAGATACGTGCAGGGTCTTGATCGATTGATGTACTTTGTACTTGGACTTTCGATCAGACAGTTGGTAATACTAGCCGGCTCGGGTATGAGCGGATTATTAAATAAGGTATTGATTTAATAGTTTACATATATGTATTTCGATATGTATATTCTAGTATTACGTTCTTCGTGTTATTCTATCTCTTTGGGCATTCGGGTTTTTATCCGAGTGCAGGTATGTATATACAGCAGACTGTAATCCGTATTTTATTACGGATTACCTTCTAGAGGGTGGCCACCTCATTATGCTTTTTCCATTTATTTGATAAATGGAAAATGCGGTGGAAAGTGTGAGGTACGGGAGGAATGGTGATAACCATACTTTAATAGTTAACAAATGAATTTTTAATTTATTTGGAGTTACTATTGAAGCATAGTTGTAGATTGTTTATTCTAGAAATTCATACACAAAACCTTTGTGTTGAATTTCTCTCTCATGGATACTTCATTATTTTATTGAGCTCCCATTTTGCTTCACTCTCCTCCCTCCTCTTGAGTTTCCTCCACCTTCATCTTCTTCCTCCTCACTACCATTCTCATGAATTGAGAAACAAGTGAAGAGGCTAGAAAGAGATAGTAAACACTTATATCATCACACTACATCCTAGACTACTTGGTTTAGCAACCCAAGTTCTCTAGTTGCTCCACTTGACATATTGTGAGGAGCTAAAACCATGGATCATATCTCTCGGGTGGATCATCTACGACAAAGGAAGACCGGAGAACAAGCTCGATCCCGGAGGACCGATGGAGCCGGAAATGGAGATCAAGCATGTTTAAGGTGGCCACTAGGAGCACATGACGAGGAATGAAGACCGAAGGACTTGGGTCACTTGGTGAGATTTCTTCATCATAGTAGATATCATTACTACTTTTGCTAGTTAGGTTTATGCTAAGATCCGGGTTAAATGTTATCCTAGTGCCAAGTTTCAATTCGTAGAATTTTTTTTGTTCTGCATATGGTCACGGAAGTTGGCCGGGGAACTAGGGTAACCCTTCATGGTATCATAGACAGCCCATAAACCCTAGACTAGGAAGTTTAAACAATGTTAAAACAACGAAACCGAAACGACTCCGTAACATCAAAACCCAAACTGCAGTTTCCGTTAAATTTTTAAAGGCTTCAAATTTTTTTTTAAACAAGTGCAGAATGCTATTTACACTGTGAGATGAACACTGAACAAAAACGAGTCAATTCCACCACAACTTGGCCAGCCACAACCCCTCTAAAACTGTCCTGCTCGGTTTTTTCATGGAGGATTGCATTGTATTTTGGTCTGTGTTCTTGTCTCTTGAAGTTTGGGTTTCAGGTGTTGCTAGTTTTTGCCCAAGTTTGATTCTCTGTTGTTTTCAGTATGGGGCAATTTGGAGTGTTTCGAAGTTGTTATATTTGACACTGTTTAATAGTTTACAGTACATTCACTTTTATCTGCGACCGTGAATGCCATTTGATCGGTAAACTCGTCTGATTGCTATATGTTCTTTTAGACGGGTTTGCGAATGTGACATTCGCGTTGATGTTTTATGCTTGTGCTGTGATTGTGGTTGGATAGTCGTGGTGAATAGCAAGTGGTGCAATGTTAGTGGTACAGTTTGTATTCATTTGTACATTTTTTATTGCGGGGCGAGCGTCCGACATGTGGACTGCCGTCTTTGCCGGGTTGTATATTATTTTGGCGCACGACCGGGTTGAGGTCGATGTCACCATTTGTACATATTATTTTCTTTTTCTGTACTAGGATTACCCCGCGATAGAGTGCACGAACAGCCGGGTTCTAGAAGTCAACAAGCCTACATAACATGGCGTTGAGACGGAGGGGGCTTCATTCTAGAATTGGCAGGCTATTCACCGCACTCGTAAGGGGTATAGGATGACCCACGGAGGGGCGCCCAAGTTACCGGATTCCGTGAAGTGCTGGGTGGCCCATTCACTTTGTTGAAGGGGGCTGCCTCACTTCTGGGATTGGCGAGTAACTTGCCGCGCTCGTAGGGGTCCAGGTTGTCATTGCACAGGCTATCCACACGACCGGGAACGTCGGGTTTTATTTGCGGCTCAAATGAAACCCGGGGCTCCAAGATTATCCACCTTTCTGTATTGTTGGCTGAGATCCTTTGATGTTGCTTATTATCATGCCTGGGACGAATATTATATATACGTATATTTATACTAGTAGATGTTGTATATGTTTTTCACCCGCGCTAGTCCAGTCCCCGCTCTGTCGTTAGTTAAGTAACTTAACGGGTGATGATGGGGCCCAGTGGCGAATGCGGATGGTATATACGTACATTGTATTTTCGTTCTTTTCTGGTGTGATAGGATTAAATTGATGGGACCGCATTAATTTTGATTAATGCAAGAAAAGAAACCTAAAAACGTTGTTGGAACAGATTTCGAAAAACTGATATTACAGACGTTCTCTTTTGCTTTGCACAGTGGTATTCGGTTATGAATATCCAGCATCTCATTCGACGAGGCAAGGGCCGAGATCCCTTCATCGGGAGTGACCCCTTGAGTAAAAGTTTGCGTCAACGTAATAACTTCACTATAGTCGATTATTTTTGCTTTGCATTGTGGTATTCATTTTGGAATATCCTGCACCTTATTCGACAAGGAAAGAGCCGAGATCCCTTCACAGGGAGTGACCTCTTTAGCAAAAGTTTTCGCCATTATATATATTTGTAAAACCACTTGGATTCCTTCAACGATATCAAGTTCATTACGTTAACGGGTCTTTCGCCAAAAACCCAGCCACAGCCCTCCGTCATTTCAGGTAAATAGCAGCTAGTATTCGTGCTATGTACGTTGGTCTCTATCAAGGCATAATGAACGGTAGCTAAGTGTTACTTATCTGTTGCATTTTAGGATGCGATTGATTAGGACAGTCACATAGCCATTTTGGTCTCTATCAAGGGCTTATGAGGGCGGGTCTACGTTAATCCAGGATAATGACGGGTTGAACTTGACTTGCGACTTATGGTACGTTGGTCTCTATCAAGACCATATGACGTTAGGGGCAAAAACCACATCGGGAGTTTCAAACATACAGGAAACTTGCAGAATTTAGCATACCTTCTGGAGTGTGGTGACTAGAGTGGATTCCATCTAGTGCATCACACAATGATAGTTGGATCCCGATCTCACTGATGAGTAGGATTACTCTCGGGAGATTATTTCACTTAACAATCAATGCTATAAACCAAGTAGGTCTCTAAAACAGTGTTAGCGGGGCTACGCCTCCAGGGAAAAGAGATTATGTAATTAAGGAACTTCGTGAAAGCGTTGGAAAACCTCCCTCAAAGTACCGACACTAGCCTGGCTGAAAGGTTAAGCAAGTATTGTGATGTGCGATTAATCCTGACTAGTTCTTCTTTTAAGGTTTGAAGGAGAATTCGAGGAAACAGTGGGAGCTATCCTGATTAGATAAACTAATAACCAATCCAATCTTGCAAGAGCGCACGCTGAGTGTTCCTTCTCTCTCTCTCTCTCTCCAGGTAGCAACCATTTCACGTCTTAATCAAGATAATAAAATGTATCGCTTAACCGATCCGAATTCTTATTCGGGGCTGGGGAACGTCGGTTCGGCTCTAACTTATGACAACAGTCATGAGTATGAGCAAGGGAAAGAGGATTGTTTGAATTCCTTGATGACCCCATCGAAGAAGAAACATACTATTGTGTCTTCTTCAGGTGTTCTTGTTAGTGAGAACTATTTTTCGGTCAGTCCTACCTCCTGGGTACTCGATACCGGATCGGGATCTCATATCTGTAATTTATTACGGGGACTGAAAAAAAGTAGGATGGTTGGACCTGGTGATATGTCCCTCAGAGTAGGGAACGGAGCACGGGTTGATGCTTCTGCCGTCGGTGAATATCACCTAGCATTGCCAAATGGCAATACTATGATTTTGAACAACCGCTACTATGTACCTTCCATGGTTTGCAATATCATATCAGTTTCTTTACTTGATAAAGATGGATATAAGTTTGTTCTTGATAGAAATATCATGAACATTTACCTTAATCAAGTATTGGTTGCAGAAGGTACACTGTGTAATGGTATCTATGTTCTTAATCAAAACACAGTTCTCAGTATACAAAACACACGCAAGAGGAAGAGTTCAGAAATGAACGAATCCTACTTGTGGCATTGTAGACTTGGTCATATCGGAGAGAAAAGACTGAGTAAGTGGCATAAAAATGGACTTTTGGATACGTTCGAGTTTTCATCTTATGAAACTTGTCAATCTTTTCTCAAAGGAAAGATGACCAAATCTCCGTTCACCGGACACGGAGAAAGAGCAGCAGAGCTCTTGGGACTCATACACAGTGATGTATGTGGTCCAATGTCTATACATGTAAGTGGTGGGTTCTCGTACTTCATCACATTCACTGACGATCTCTCTAGGTTCGGATATGTGTATCTCATGAAACACAAATATGAAGCTTTTGAGAAATTCAAAGAATTTAGAAACGAAATAGAGAACCAGACTGGCAAAAGTATTAAGATCCTCCGATCTGATAGAGGGGGGGAGTACTTAAGTACGGAATTCATGGACTTTCTAAAAGAGAATGGTATTCTCTCTCAGCTTACTCCTCCGTATACACCACAGCACAACGGTGTATCGGAGCGGAGAAACCGTACCCTATTGGACATGGTTCGCTCCATGATGAGTAATGCAGAATTGCCTCTTTCATTCTGGGGGCTTGCGCTTGAAACAACAGCGTATCTATTGAATCAGGTTCCATCTAAATCTGTGCCTAAGACTCCATATGAAATATGGAGTAATAAAAGACCATGTCTTAAACGGGTTAAGATATGAGGTTGTCCAGCCCATGTGAAAAACCAAAATCCGGACAAACTTCAAGTACGGTCAGTTTTATGTAAGTTTGTAGGATATCCCAGGCATTCGAATGGATATCTATTCTACCATGTTGATGAACAAAAGGTTTTTTTTTCTCGACACGCCACCTTTCTTGAAAGGTTGTTTCTTGAAAAAGAAATAAGTGGGGGCGCGGTAGAATTGGAAGAAATTCCAGAAGGACAAACTATAACTAAAGATTTAGTAGAACCGCTAGATTCAATAGTCCCAGACGAACCTCAGCACTCCGCAGATCTGGTAGGATTTCTCATCCGTCCGAGAGATACTACGGTTTTCTCATAGACGGGGATCGAGAGGATTGCACGTTGGAAGAAGATGATCCTACTAGTTTCAGGCAGGCCATTATCAGTAGGGACTCTGATAAGTGGCAGGATGCTATGTGATCTGAAATGGAGTCCATGTACGCCAATAAAGTGTGGACCTTGGATATTCTCTACTTGGGGTAAAACCCGTTGGATGCAAATTAATCTACAAAAGGAAATTTGGTGTAGATGGACAGGTGGAAACCTATAAGGCTAGACTCGTTGCAAAAAGTTTTCGTCAAAGACCAGGTGTGGACTATGACGAAAGCTTTTCTCCAGTGGCTATGCTCAAATCCATTCGGATCCTGCTTACCATTGCTTGCTTCCATGACTATGAAATCTGGCAGATGGAAGTAAAAACAGCTTTTCTAAACGAAAGTTTAGAAGAGTGCATTTATATGGATCAACCGGAAGGTTTCGTAGACAGTGGGAGCAGCGGGAAGGTGTGCAAGTTGGTTAAATCCATTTATGGATTAAAACAGGCATCGCGGAGCTGGAACATCTGTTTTGATGAAACAATCAAGGATTTTGACTTCATTAAAAACGAGGATGAGCTTTGTATTTATAAGAAAATTGTAGGACGAACTGTCGTGTTCTTAGTCTTGTACATGGACGATATTCTTTTGATAGGAAATAACATTCCTATGCTACAATCGATCAAGCTATTCTTATCACAAAGGTTCTCCATGAAGGACCTGGGTGATGCCTCGTACATTCTGGGGATTAAGATCTACAGAGATAGATCCAAGAGATTACTGAGATTTTCACAGTCCAGGTACATAAAGACTATACTAAAGATATTTAGTATGGAAGATTCAAAGCGGGATAACATACCCGCATTGCATGGAATCACCCTCTCTAAGGAGATGTCTCCCAAGACTGATGAGGAGAGGGTTCACATGAGCACTATACCCTATGCTTCGGCGGTAGGATCTATAATGTATGCGATGCTATATACAAGGTCAGATGTAGCTTATGCGCTAAGCGTAGTGAGCAAAGATCGTATACAGGTTTACCGGAATGTACGAGGTGCTAAGATCTTAATCCCCAGAATGTACGAGGTATTAGGACCTGGGTGATGTCCTTTTCAGGTATTAGGACCTAAGATCGTATACAGGTGCTCACTGGGGGTGAGTATACCGGACGGACTCGCCAAGAACTTCCAGATGGTACTATACCTATCGTCAGGTGGAAGTTCTCAGGTGACATGAGTACAGGTTAGTCTTTAGACCTGAGATCGGCATTTTTCTCATGTGAGTTCCCACTGTGCTTTAATCACTACCCTACCACGTCTCTACTGAGTCGTGCAAACAGGTTTTGGTTGGGTGCAGTCCCGAGCCACATGGAGGCAGTGAGCGATTGTCGGGGATTCGTCTCTCCCGGTATAAGGAGTCGATATCGCACTGTGTTCGATTGGTCAGGACCATAAGACCTTGGCCAAGGCATTTGGGATTTACTGATAGGCTGATCAGTAGTTTACCAGATTGGTCCTGAGCCGCATCAGCACGAATTACCAAGTTATCAGGGTCTGACGTTTACCACCCCTAGACCCGGTATGCGATACTCTCAGACGAAGAGACCGGACTGTACGGAGATTGTCACAGATAGGCTCAGTAGGGATCCGGATGAGTTTGCTCGACGACCTTCATTTTCGACAGGTACTCGGGTAGCCGTTACGTACAGCTAGTGCCGCTGACGTGCTTGCGGTTATGGATTTATCCAGTAACTCACTGTCGGCGTACTGTCGAGTCTTTAGAGTCCCACACAGAGAGTTTCCCTGGTTCAGGTGAAATGATGTAGTAGCCGTATTGGATACGTGCAGGGTCTCGATCGGTTGATATACTTTGTACTCGGACTTTCGATCGGACAGTTGGTAATACTAGCCGGCTCGGGTATGAGCCGGATTATTAAATCAGGTATTGATTTAATAGTTTACCTATATGTATTTCGATATGTATATTCTAGTATTACATTTTTTGTGTTATTCTATCTCTTTGGGCATTCGGGTTTTTATCTGAATGCAGGTATGTATATACAGCAGACTGTAATCCGTATTTTATTACGGATTACCTTCTACAAGGTGGCCACCTCATTATGCTTTTTCCATTTATTTGATAAATGGAAAATGAGGTGGAAAGTGTGAGGTATAGGAGGAATGGTGATAACCATGCTTTAATAGTTAACAAATTTTTTTTAATTCATTTGGAGTTACTATTGAAGCATGGTTGTTGATTGTTTATTCTAGAAATTCATACACAAAAACTTTGTGTTGAATTTCTCTCTTATGGATACTTCATTATTTTCTTGAGCTCCCATTTTGCTTCACTCTCCTCCCTCCTCTTGACTTTCCTCCACCTTCATCTTCTTCCTCTTCACTACCATTCTCATGAGTTGAGAAACAAGTGAAGAGGTTAGAAAGAGATAGCAAACACTTAGATCATCACACCACATCCTAGACTACTTGGTTTTGCAACCCAAGTTCTCTCATTGCTCCACTTAACATATTGTGAGGAACTAAAGCCATGGATCATATCTTTCAGGCGGATCATCTACGACAAAGGAAGACTAGAGAACAAGCTCGATTCCGGAGGACCGATGGAGCCGGAAATGGAGATCAAGCATGTTCAAGGTGGCCACTAGGAGCACATGACGAGGAAAGAAGACCGAAGGACTTGGGTCACTTGGTGCGATTTCTTCATCATAGTAGATAGTATTACTACTTTTGCTAGTTAGGTTTATGCTAAGATCCGGGTTAAATGTTATCCTAGTGCCAAGTTTCAATTCGTAGAATTTTTTTTGTTCCGTATATGGTCACGGAAGTTGGCCGGGGCACTAGGGTAACCCTTCAGTTTCTAGTTAAAAAGGTTTATTCATGCTTATCTTCTACACACTCTCATCTCCTCTATGCTTCTTCTTCCTTCTTTAGATTTTTCTTCACGTGAGAAAAGGAAAAGAAAAGAGAAAAATTAAGTGAGCTAATTATTTTACATTTCTACTAATCATTCTTAGCAAGTTTAATTAGTGGATTGCTTCATTTTGATGAGATCAATTTGAAGCTAGAACTTGTGTTGGAGTTATCTCAAGGTGGATCATCTTCGGCAAGGAGATCATCGAGAAAGCATGTTCCGGGCTTCGTGGAGTCTAGCTGGAGTCCAAGGAGAGGTGGCTAATGTAGGGTATTTTTCGTCACCCTATTGAGATGGGAATATGCGGCGCTCGTCAGGCGTATACAGATTCCTCCTGCCCAGGGTAGGCCGGGATTTATTGATTGTGGAGATACGAATCTCCGGCAGCCGCGAACTGAACTGCCGTTATTTACCCCCGCCTTTGAAGCGAAGGAACCTCCGATTGACGGGTCAAATTGGTCATGTGAACTCAATGTGCAAGGTGCGTATGTGTATTTTGAGGGTTTTTGGGTATATCGGGGGCTTCACAGAGTTTAAAGGGGTCCCGCTACCTGAAAAGCGAGCTGGGGTTCAAGGTGGCTAACAGCCCCCTTGCGGGACAGCGCCCCATTAGAATTTTTTTCTAAAAAGTGACGTGTTTTGAGCATAGAGCGTGGGGAAAAAGGGGTGGGGGGTTAAACTCCCAAAAGGGTTTTTGTCATGACCCGAAATTTAGTTCGTGACCGGCACTTAAATCACGCAACGTCTAAACGCGTAACGTAACTTAAGTAAGCTGAAGACCAGAAATCTAAACCTTTTAAAGAAAATAAAAGAGGTGATGTTTTTGAAATAAAGGTACGATGAAATCAAAAGTTTTCTTAAATGCATAGAAAATGGAACATGAAAATGCAAGTGGATTATACTAGTTGAAAAACATGTTTCGTCTTTTTTAAAAATTTGGGCAACACCTCCCTTGTATATTTTGATCCAAAACCATATATACATAACAACAATAAAGGCATCCCCAAGCGGGAGCTAGCTCTTCGCCAATCGGCGGAATCACAACTACACAAGTCAGAAATATAAGTATACGACGCCCAACGGCTAAGGCCAACACAAAAGGATAATGTAAATAAAGCAAGACATTAAATCCCCTAATAGCAAACATATAATCCATCGCTCTAAGTCTCGCAAACACAAGTCTTTCTAAATCTTACTACTTATACAAATACTAATTTCTGATTGATGGAGTTGACTAGATACAACATGAATAATAATACAAAAGTGGGCACGATCCAATATGTCCTACCTACCAAAGCAAATCACCTGAAAGCAAGCTGTGTGCCAGTGATACCGCTACTGATCCATGCGGTCAACCTGCAAGAACTGTGGCACAACGGGGATGAGTTTCCAACTCGTGAGTAGAAAATATCAGCATGTAGAAATCGAATAAAACAACGATTCCTAGATCAACTATATCATAAAGGTAATACTATGATATCTAGGGTGAACGTATCTGTATATATACCAACAATATAATCAATGCCTGTATGCATGTGGATATCATCCACGTTTCCATCAATGACACAACAACATGAAAACATATGCATGTAAATATGAGGATATCAACCAACGTGTTTCCATCAACGACACATCAAAATCATGGAACCTGAGTGTCCAACATTGACACCCGAAACATCATGAAACCCGTATCCAACATCGACACGTAAATCCTCATATCTCGGGCTCCGTCAGTCCGGATCGGCCCACGGGCTCCGTCAGTCCGGATCGGCCCATATCATCTCACGACTCCGGTCGGTATCCTCCGGATAACCACCGAGTCTAAATACTATCTCCGGTAGGTAGTAGTCCCTCTGCCAGGCTCATCGTCTACTGCACAACATACCTTTCTTGCCTCGGAGTACCATACCGAGTCCACCACGTACCCGCAAACGACATCATCCAGCTCCTCGAATCGGGTATCACATAACTCATAACCGAGAAAACGCATTGTGGACGTCTCGAAATATCATATCAAGAGAAACTGGATTTTTAAAACAATACATAATTTTCTTTGAAATATAACCACGGTTTTCAAATCCAGAATCTCATGAAAACAGCATCTCAATACATATAATCGTAAAGCATGATGTATGCAAACATATAACAGAAATGTGAGCATATCAGTATATCATGCAACATAGAATAGTGATGTGAGCATAGCAAGTATATCATGCCAAGAGTCATGTGATAGTACTGAACAATTAAGAGTAATAGCATGATGCGGCAATTCTACTGTGTAAGTGACATAGCAATTATCGATGATGAAAGTGTGTGAGCCGGCAATCTGTGTAAGTGTAATATACGCATCATCGATAATTGTGTAGGTGTACTAGCACAGGTATATGTAATGCAATGAGAATATCATGAATGTAGCATAAAGTACATCGTCAGCGAAACGCTATAAGGTATATATATCTATAAAATATCCGAGTCGGTGAATCTATCAATCGGCATCCAGCCTCAAAACATCACGTACGGTATAATTCATCGTACGGCGACATCAAACAATTAGAGATTCTATCAACCTATATGACAATGAGGGTACGGACCTAACGTCTTGTACGACATGCCACTCATTATTCTGATAAATATATAAATATCTCATGTCACATCCATATCAATCTCATATCATGTTTTGGCAACAGTATCTATACTCTCATATAACCTCGCATCCGTATATCGACTTAACAAGTCAAGTCATCTTATTTTATCATATTCTCTTTTCATCACATCAATATCTCACATCAAGTGATCTTATATATATTTATCTTATTTTACCGATCTCATAACACATCTATCTCAGTCTTACCATATTCATCGATCTCATGTCATATTCTTATACATCTCGTTTCATATCTTATATCAATCATATCTGCTTGTATTATCTTATCCCATCGTCTACTAACTCTTTTAACCATATCAATAAACTTCTCACATAGTTCCTCAAATCATATTCTATATATATTGGGTTCCATTTATAATTTGCGAGGGTGATATACGCTATCCACCCGACTTCCCCCGTAGATGTAAATCTACTCACCTGCGGAACTCCTTGTTCAGCCGTAGTCGATGTGCTTCGTCGTCTCGGAATTCCAAGCGAGACACCTACAAATCAACACATATCGCATCGTTATGAAAACCAAGTCCGAAAACCGATATGGCACACGAATTTCTTATAGGTTAGAACCTATAGCTTACGCATGCAAAAACAACCAAATAACCCACATCGTTGACGTAAAAACGTCCAACGTCCAAATCTCATTAAGAATTGTTCCCCGTCGAAAACGCGGGAAGACGCGGTAAACGTCTTGCCTAAATTTCGGGGCAGATGCTAATTGGTGCTATCCGTCCACCTCTCCGAAGATGCCAAGTTGATTTATGGCACTATATATCGAAGGTTTAAACGGATGCGGCCGATATAGCAGACTTTGTTAGATTCCCCCTCGTTTGAGGGGTTTTTGATTGTGGGGACGCTCTTCCCTGCAGGCGCAAGCCCCTGCAGTTAATTACGCTACCACATCACGGTAACCACTTTCTCCTTCTCCAGATGGTCACTTCGTGTCGTGTGTGTTTGTTTTGTTTTTGGCTGCCCATGGATTGTATACGGAGACTAATTTATGTTGTCGCCCATAGGGCGTGGATTAGTCCAAATACGTATCTTCTTAGATTTGGGTTTGGGGGTTGGTTTTAAGGATACGTTAGCCTCATTTGAGACTAAGATCAACTTAAACGTATGTTAAGGATACGTTAGTCTACTTTTTAGACTAAGATCAACTTAACAAGATCATTTAGATCCAACAAGAGAGCATTTGGCCTCTGTTGTTTAGTTTAGGGATATTGCGGTTGATTGTTAGTTTAAGGACATCTCGGTCCAATGTTAGTTTAAGGATATCTCGGTCCAATGTTAGTTTAAGGACATCTCAGTCCATGAGTTTAAAGACCTCACAGTTAAGGTTAAGGACATCATAGTCCGTGAGTTTAAAGACCTCACAGTCAAGGTTAAGGACATCATAGTTCGTGAGTTTAAAGACCCCACAGTCCGTGAAATGTGTGGTTGTCGGGACCCGTCACCTCTCTGAAGACGTTGAAGGATTACGACAGATATCAGAGGAATAAAGAGATGTACCCTCGAACCGGTGTAAGTTGGTTGAAAGATCTGCAGTCTAATTTGGGACTAAGATCTGTTAAATATTCATGAGCAGATGAGCTCAATTAATATGAGTTGAGGACTTATGGCCAATCTCGGGCTAAGTCCAATAAATGTTTAACATTTTTGTTCTGGGCTGTTGAGCCTTCATTTGGGCTTGGCCCTGTTAACAATGCTGAGCATTAGATCTTGACACTGTTTTTTTTGTCTTGTATTGAATGCAAAGATTCATCAGAGCTCTGGCTTATTAAAGAACAATTTATGTTCTGTCAGCGCAACACGTGGCGCGCCAGTTAAAGAGCGCAATGCGCTTCTGCCGAGTAGCGCACATGTGAGGGACACGTGTCGCGTTCAGCGCTAGGCGCCAGATGATGGGCGTATTGCTCCAGTTTATGAGTGCATTGCGCTTTCAGTTTAGTGGCGCACACGTGAGTGACACGTGGTGCGCTTGGCGCTGAGCGCCAGCCCATGAGCGCAGTGCGCTATTTCATAAGCGCAAAGCGCAAGTTGTTAATTGGCGCATACGTGGTTGATACGTGACGTATTTGGCGTTGAGCGCCGATCTAGGGAGCGCAGAAGCGCAGTTCAAGAGCGCAAGGCGCATTTCAAGAGCGCAAGGCGCATTGGATCAATTTTATGATCTGGGAACAAATTTATGTTCTTTTAAAAGAGACTTTGTCTCAAGATTTAAGAACAACAGTTCTTATTTTGCAGGAGAGATTTTCAATCTCTTATTTTGATGAAAGGCTTTGCCCTTATACATCCATGATCTGTGAGAAGAAATATGTTCTTCTTTTATTTTATGATGAGATCTTTTAATCTCTTCTGTGAAAGACTTTTTGTCTTGTAGATCTATGATCTTTTTTAAAGAAAAGAATTCTTCTTTTTAGGAGATGATTTCATCTCTGTGTTCATCACCATTCTTTTTACCTTGAAGAAAAAAAAATCTTCTTTTGCTGAGAGCTATGCTTCTCTTCCTTTGAATTTTTCAAAGTTTATGGTTTTTTTTTCCTATATCAAACTTGAAGTTTTGGGGCCTTTATATAGGGCAAGCTGATTTGTTGAATCAGTTAAAAAGATCTTTCTCTGATTGATTTGGGGATGTTTCGCCACCATTGGATCTTTGATCCTAGGGCTTCTGTTTTACAGAAAGCAATCTTCTTGTTTTTAACAAGATTGAAAAGATTTTTCCATAACAGAATTTAATTCTGATTAATTAATGATTTATCATTATTATTAGATCTTTTGATATAACGGTGGGGAGTTTTTTCCCCAGCGCTAGCGCACCCGTGCTTTGCACGTGGTGCGCTGCTCAGAGCGCGGCGCACTTGGCGCTAGCGCACACGTGCCTTGCACGTGGTGCGCTGCCTAGGGCGTAGCGCACTGGGCGCTGGATCTGAAGCGTTGCTTCATTTTAAAATTTGAATTTTGAACAGAGCTTTGCTCTGATTGGGGGAAACAAATGCCCCCTACTGTTGCGCTCACGTGGCCCACACGTGAGTGCATCGGTGGCAGAATCTCTGCCGTTGGATCAACTCAGAAGTTGAAACGGCTATTTATGCCTATAAATAGGACCCTTGGCCCTTTAGATGATTCTGTTCATCTTCTTCCTTTGAGAATTTTTATTCAGAGCATACCTCTTCATTTCAAGGACTTTCAAGAGTCAGAACTCTGCTAAAATTTAGGTAAAGATTAAAGATTTTTAAAAGACCTTTTAATTATCTAGGGTTTTATCTATTAACAGAGCTTTGCTCTTCATAGATCTTTGATTTGAAGGAAACCCTTTTAGGGTTTTTCAATAGAGCTTTGCTCTTTCAAATCATGTAGATTTGTTGATCTGTCATGAAGGATTCATAAGAGTTTGTTCATGGATCATTAAAGATCGTGGAATTTCAAATTCGTTAAAAGCTTCGCCTTTTGGGTTTCTGATGGGTTCCTCCATCTTCCTCACAGAGCATGGCTCTTAAAATTCTCGGGGAATTTTTAATTCCCCTCATAATTGACTTTGACAGGTGTCACTCCTGTCTGCAGAGCATTGCTCTCAAGGAGTTTAACTCCTCTGTCCCGAGGAACCCTTTTATTAAATGCGAAATCCTTTTTAGGATTTCCTTTCTTGATTGCACATAATTAAATTCATTGAAGGATTTAATTAGCACATATTTCCTTCTTGGGGATGTCAAGAGTTGTTTAAATCTTTTGGTTGTTTCAATAATCTTTTTCTCAATCAGTCTGTCCACTAACTTTTCCTGATTTCCCTTTTCAGACGCTATGGATACTCATATGTATGATCTTAACGAGATTATTTCCTATGGAAAAATTCGCGCACTCGGCCGTTCCCAAAACCAGGAATTCACAAACGCCCAGTGTGCTGAAATTATGGGTCGCTTTGATGCATACAATGGTCGACTGCTTCCTCGTCGTTCCTCTCTCTTGAAGCTTATCGTGAGAGCGATCTGGGAAGCGCTTCCTTTATTCTGTCTAGGCATGCCACTTAGGGCATTGGACGACGCCGAAGATAAGGTTCATTTGGTGTATCTGATGGGCCTAATCTCAAAGAAAATGCGAGACAACCTTGTCGATATTCTGCGTCAAGCTTTTCAGCAGGCGGCGATACTTGCTGCCTATCGAAGAGTGGAGGACATCAGTGGGGATCCTGACGCTTGTGATCGTGAAAGGATGCACACGAAGATGGTCCGAGAGGCCCGAAAATTTTTGGATGGCCTTACTTTTGAATTTCTTAATCCGTGTCCTGGATTTGATGTCTTGCCAATGTAATCATTTTGACGATGTTTCTGTATACTGCTTTCATTGTTGTAAGAACCTTTTGAAGTATGAATAGAAAATTCCTCGTTTCCGTGTGTTTATTTTATGCACTAAATCTTTTGCACATGCATGAATGGGTATGCTTTCAACGCTTAACTGAATGTGCGTCAAATGTTCTCCTTACTGTCGTTTTATTCTCTTTTTCTCTGTTGCCAGCGTGTCACCTTAGTAAGCGTAGCCCGTAGATGATAGAGAGCATTCCGTCTTGAATTCTTCGAGAGGTAGTGATAGCTTAGGAAGCAGGTTCAGATCTGCTGCCTAAGGCTTTTCAACTTTATGCGCCGTGAGGGTCTCATAAATACTTTTCTCCCTACGAGTCGAGAGGATCTCGTAGGTGTATTTAGGAATCATGAGGATTCCTAAGTGCGTTTTCCCTTATAAGTCGTAAGGATCTTACAAGAGAGTTTTCTTCCTTACCGGCCGAGAGGACCCGTAAGTGTTTAATGAGATTGACGTTATCCGCTTTTCACGGCGTCAGAAGTTGCTCCGGGTGTTTTCCACGGGGTCAAGGTTAACTTTGGCCGTGTTCCGCGGGGACGTTGAATGACGTATTTCCGAGGCGGGGTCATGTGGATGCCGTAATTCCGCGACGGGGTCATGTGGATGACGTATTTCCGCGACGGGGTCATGTGGATGACGTATTTCCGCGACGGGGTCATTTGGATGACGTATTTCCGCGACGGGGTCATTTGGATGATGTATTTCCGAGACGGGGTCATGTGGATGACGTATTTCCGCGATGGGGTCATGTGGATGACGTATTTCCACGACGGGGTCATGTGGATGACGTATTTCCACGACGGGGTCATTTGGATGACGTATTTCCGCGACGGGGTCATGTGGATGACGTATTTCCGCGACGGGGTCATGTGGATGACGTATTTCTGCGATGTATTTCCGAGACGGGGTCATGTGGATGACGTATTTCCGCGACGGGGTCATGTGGATGACGTATTTCCGCGACGGAGTCATTTGGATGACGTATTTCCGCGACGGGATCATTTGGATGACGTATTTCCGCGATGGGGTCATGTGGATGACGCATTTTTGTGACGGGGTCATGTGGATGACGTATTTCCGCGACGGGGTCATTTAGATGACGTATTTCCGCGATGGGGTCATGTGGATGACGTATTGTCTGTTGTAATGAGACGAATATCGAAGTGGTCTCCAGGTTGTATGGGAACCATCGAGATTTGGCGTAAGGGATTTGCCGCAGCTCTAGGGTTGATTGCAGCTTCTAAATCCTGCTGGAATAGGGAGGAACGCTGTTGATGATCTTTAGGCTGTCCCTGAACCGTCGAGATTTGGCTTCGTTTTCTGATGGAGCCTGGTGAGGGAAAGTGTGATTCCATCTTTGTTTGCGCCCCTGGATTGTATACAGGGATTGATGTGATATCACCTGTAGGGCATAAATTTCATTTTTCTTTATTTCTTTCCGCGATGCTCTATCATTTCAGCTTTTATATCGCGAAGGTCGCGATTGCCCAATCATTTCGGCTATTTATTTTATTTTTACTCGCTGCTTTTTATTACGAGTTGCCCAATCATTTCGGCTATTTGCATGCATATATTTTTACTTGCTGATTTTGTTTGCAAGTTGCCCCATCATTTCGGCTATTTCGTATGCATGTGTGGCTTGCTAGCTTCTTTGCTGCAAGCTTGGAGTTAGATACCGATTTCAGCATCAGCACCGCTACAACTGGAATATTGCCAGGAGCGAATCATCATTTGCCTCTGTTGATGTCGAACAAAGGTGACTTAGCGAACAGGGTTAGGATCCTGTCGACTAAGGCTTTCGACTTCATGAGCCGTAAGGGTCTCATAAAGGTTTTTCTCCCTGCGAGTCGTGAGGATCTCGTAGGTGCGTTTTCTCCTTAGGAATCGTGAGGATTCCTAAGTGCATGGTCTCTTATAAGTCGTAAGGATCTTACAAGAGTGTTTTCTCCTTATAAGTCGAGAGGACTTACAAGGGTTGTACACCGTGTAGACATATCCCCAGTCACGGATGGGACTTTGTTAGGGAAATGTTTATTCACGCCCGTGGATTGTATACATGGGTCAGCGTTGAGCCGCTTGTAGGGCAAAGTTGGAGGTTATGGTGGCCGCTTAAGAACAGGTTCAGATCCCTGTAGCTTAAGACTTTTGAATCTTATGAGCCGTGAGAGTCCCATAAGAGGGTTCTCCTTACGAGTCGTGAGGATCTCGCAAGTCTAATTTCTCCTTAGGAGTCGTGGGGACCCCTAAGTATGTTGCTCCCTTGTGAGTCGTAAGGATCTCACGCAGGTGGTTTCTCCTCAAAAGGTCGAGAGGACCTTGCAAGTGTCTTTTAACGAGATTGCGCCCTTTCGGGTTTTCACAAAACTCGCCGGTAGCCCTGCTGTTTTTACTCACGGAGCCCTCTCAGGTTTTCATCCGTGCCCTTTTCGCTTATGGACATACCGTTTTTCTTTTTCTTTCTTCTTCTTCTTCTTTTTAAATTCTTTTCTTTCTCTTTTTTTGTATCAGCCTTGGGATGCTGCAATCCACAGTAGTTTATCGACGTCTCGGTCAACAGCTAATTTAAGGACATAATGGTCCATTGTTAGTTTAAGGACGTTTCGGTCCGTTGTTAGTTTAAGGACGTTTCGGTCCGTTAGCCGGCTACTACTTATAGAGTTTGGGCTTAGGAAGATAGCAAGCGGACATAGTCGTCGTCATCTATCATTGACCTAGGCCGTGACTCGTCAGGCGTAGTACCTTTTCAGGAAGCGACCATTTATTGGCCTGAAGGGCCTTTCGCCATGCATGTCCATGAGTAGATAGGCCCCACCCTGGTAGACCTTGTCTATGATATACGGGCCTTCATAGTTCGGCTCGAATTTCCCCCGTTTGGCACGATTGGGGATCATAGGACTTTTGACCACTAGCACGAGTTCGCCTTGGCGGAATGTCCTCGGCCTAATCAATCTCTCATATGAACGTGTCATCTTTGCTTTATAAGCCTCCATATTTTGTTGCGCTATGAGCCGAGTTTCATCAAGGGCATCGAGCTCCTCAAGCCGAAGGTGAGCATTCTCTTCGTCCGTTAGCTCGTAATGAACTGCCACTCGTAGAGAGGGTAACTCTATCTCGAGAGGGAGTACCGCTTCTGTACCGAATACCAACGCGTACGGCGTTGTGTTCGTGGCCGTTTTGAACGTAGTTCGATACGCCCAGAGGGCTTCATGCAGTCTCTCGTGCCAGTCCTTCTTATTTCGGGACACCGTCTTTTTCACGATCTTCGTCATGG
Organism: Agapanthus africanus; assembly: GCA_030015575.1. NCBI lineage: Eukaryota > Viridiplantae > Streptophyta > Magnoliopsida > Asparagales > Amaryllidaceae > Agapanthus > Agapanthus africanus. The sequence goes on along the minus strand of CM057338.1, from coordinate 316,790,270 downwards.
TCTTGTTGAAAGCCTCAGCTAGACCGTTAGCTCGGGGAATATAGACTGAGGAGTATCTCCAGTCTATGTTATGCTGTTGTGCAAAGCGGCTGATCTTGTGGCTTCTGTAGGCTGGCCCGTTATCGGAGATGATCCGTCTCGGAGTGCCAAACCGATAAATGACGTGTGTCTTGAAGAAATGGAGGATATTCTCCGTCTTCACTTCCCTCAGCGGTACTGCTTCTGCCCATTTGGAGAAGTAATCAGTTGTCGCCAAAATGAATCGATGTCTTCTGGACGATGCTGGTTCGATGGGTCCGATTATGTCAGTCCCCCACATTTCGAACGGCCAGCTAACAACTGTTGGATGCAGTGGATTCGGATGCTGATGGATAAAGTCCCCATGAATCTGACACGAGTGACACTGCTTCGCGTATTCGAGGCAGTCCTAGATCATCGTGGGCCAATAATAACCCATCCGTTTGATTTTCAGCTTCATCTTCGGCTCGGCTTGGTGAGAACCGCAGAGTCCGTCGTGAGTTTCTTGGACGACTCTCTTTGCCTCTTCAGGTCCCAGACATCTTAGCCACAGAGAATCAAATGACCTTTTATACAGAGTATCATTGACGAAAGCAAAAGACAGAGCTCGTTTCATAAGCTGATGTCTTGAGGACGCATCTTCAGGTGTCCAACGGGATTTGAAGTATTCTATAAAGATTTCCCTCCAATCCTTAGCCTTTTCCTGGTCTTTTATTTGTAGAGTCGTTTTCTCGGCCGCTCCCTTTTCTTCGGACGCCTCCGGAGATATTTCTTCCGGTGTGAGAACTCGACGGCTTTGCACAACGATCCTCACGTCATCGAGGTTTTCGTCAGCCAGTTCTTTAGCGAGCTTGGCTAATGCATCCGCTTTGCTATTTTCCTCACGCGGTATGCTTTTAAAGGTGTGGAAAAGAATTTGAGTCAGCAGTCGCTGTACCCTCTCGCCGTATTTCACCAACTCAGGCTTGCACGTCTGATAGTCGCTGTTTACTTGACTAACGACCAGCTGGGAGTCTCCGTATATGAGCAGGTTTTCAATTCCCATATCGATGGCGATCTCAAGACCTGCTATCAAAGTTTCGTATTCGGCTTCATTGTTCGTCCTCGACTCTGTTAAGGAGAAGGCAAAGCGCATTATCCCTCCTTGTGGAGTCACGAAGATGAGGCCTACCCCTGATTTGATTATAGAGGTGCTTTGTTTGCGCTTCTTCATGGAAGACGCCCCATCAAAATAGAGTTCCCATTGGATATCATTCTCTCTTCTCTCCCTGTCGATCGTGTCAAACGCATGTTCGTCTGGCAATTCGCAGTTTAAGGGAGAGTCAGCAGGTATCGGATGCTCAGCGAGGAAATCGGCGATGGCCTGGCCTTTCACTGCCTTAAGAGGCCGATAAGTTATCGAGAACTCCATCAAGAGCAAGGCCCACTTAGCGAGTCGTCCTGTTAATATGGCCTTTGACATCAAATATTTGAGGGGATCCACCTTTGATATGAGATGGAACTTATGTGCCAATGCATAGTGTCTGAGCTTCGTTATTGCAAAGATCAACGCCAGACAGTGTTTTTCAATGGGAGAGCAATTGCTTTCTGCCCCCAGGAGAACTCGAATCAGATAATAAAGGGCTCTCTCCTTCCCTTGGTCGTTTTCTTATGCCTACAGCGCGCCCAAAGAACCTTCAAGGGCTGTTGTGTACAGGACGAGAGGTTTTCCTTAAACGGGAGCGGCCAGTACTGGCGGATTCTGCAGGTATTGCTTGATTTTGTCCACTGCATTTTGGCATTTGCGATCCCAGACGAAAGGGGTTCCCTTCTTCATCAGGTGACTGTAAGGACGGCACTTGCCCGAGAGATTAGCTATAAACCACCGGATATACGCGAGCTTCCCTTGGAGAGACCGCAATTGCTTGAGAGTCCTTAGCGGAGGCATTTCCATAATCGCCTTGATCTTTGACGGATCTATCTCGATGGCTCGGTGTCGGACGATGAATCCTAGGAATTTGCCCGAGGAAACTCCGAACGCGCATTTGAGAGGGTTCATCTTCATGTTGTATTGCCGAAGGCGCTGAAACACGATCTTCAGATGCTCTAAATGTTCCTCGTATGATTTGCTTTTAACTACGAGGTCGTCGATATAGCATTCGACGATTTCATATATGAGGTCGTCGAAAATTTTCGTCATGGCCCTCTGATAGGTGGCGCCGGCGTTCTTTCGACCGAAGGGCATCACCTTGTAGCAGAATATGCCTAAAGGGGTCCGGAAAGCGGTGTGCTTCTGGTCCTCAGGATGCATCTTTATCTGATTGTATCATGACGAGCCGTCCATGAAGGAGAAAACTTCATGAGTGGACGTATTGTCTATCATCAGCTCGGTGACCGGTACTGGGAAGTCGTCCTTCGGGCAGGCTTTATTGAGATCCCGAAAGTCCACACATATGCGCACCGTTCCATTTTTCTTCATCACTGGGACGATGTTGGCGATCCAGTCAGGGTACTGAACCTCTTGGATGAAGCCGGAGTCGATTAGCTTCTTGACCTCAGCGTTGATGCTCATCTCAAGCTCGAGCCGCATTCTTCTCGGCGCTTGTTTGATCGGATTGACGTCCGGAGATATCGCCAATTTGTGTACAGCAATCTTTGGATCTAATCCTAGCATCTCGGAATAGTTCCATGCGAAGCAATCTTTATGTTGCACGAGCACGTCTTTTAGTGTAGCCACCCTTTCTTCAGACAACAGCTCACTGACGAACGTCGGCCGCGGGTCACTTGCCGTCCCCAAACCAATTTTCTTGAGGTTATCTGCAGTAGTATGTATCCCATCTTCCAGCTCTTTTGGCGCCGGTGGAAATTCTGAGATTAACTCATCTTCATCGTTTTCGAAGCACCAGGGGAGTTCATCCATATTCTCGGGCTTTTCTTCTGACAACATTATCATATGACAAGTACGAGATCGCTTCCAAGACCGATGTTGATCTGGTTCTACTCTCGCGGCTTTGGGTTCATGCTTCTGCGGCGGGGTTACCCACCAGCTGCTGGATAGAGCGAACCTGCCTTGCTGATACTGGTCTTCTACCCAGTCTTTAAATGTGAAGCAGTCTTCAAGAGGATGTCCTATTGCCCTGTGATAGGAGCAATAGTCCGGGTGAGAGACTTCGCCTGCTTGCTCGGGGTGCTTGGACTTCGGGAGTGTCATCATTTGATATTTTATGACAAGATCGAATATCTTCCTTGTCTTGTCTTAGGGAAAAGAATATGCTCGACCCATCTTTTTATAAGAGACGAATCCGGACTGCTCGATTCCTGATCGCGTGGCTTCTTGGACCCGATTTGTCGCTGTCGAACGCCTTTCTCGTTCTTTGGTTTGTTTCTGCCTCTGCGTTGGGCCTTTTGTACAACGGGTTGACAAGTAGGAGCATTTTCATTTTTCACAGCCTGTTGAAGGAGACGTTGCATCCTGGCTTTCTCGTAGATGGCCATTTCGCGATTATGGCCGTCTCGAACCTTTTGACCTGCTTCCCTTATAAGCTTGTCCATTTGTTCTTCGAATGACGGACTGGGAATTTTCACGGCGGGAGCTCTTTCTGGTTCAGGGTTAGCATCTGCCCACAGAGCATCACCTTCTTCATCAAAGTCATGTATGACGTAGCAGTCGCGGAGTAGCTCCCGTTTCTTGGATTGAACACAAGCCCGGTCGTTTCCATTCTTCCGTTGGGCAACTTTCGTTGGGCAACTTTCGTTGGGCAACTTTCGTTGAGTTCCAGGAACGTTCCGGATCTTGTTATAGAACCGTGCTTGTCGCGCAGTTTGCTTAAGGGGTACACCTTGGCGTCTCAAGAGTCTCTTTAGTCCGTCCGTGTAATATCTGGGAAAACAGATGGGCTGGAGCCTGTCAAGTGTAGAATCCACGCCATGCCAGATTTCTTTCTCTACTTTGGTTTCCCCGGATCGGTAGAATAGGATCGCCTTTTCACCTTTTCGCGTGGGAGGGACGTAGAATGTCTGCAGTTCTTCCACACTGTAGGTATCAAGCGCGTCTAGCTCTTTATGATGCTTTGGCGGAACCATGGCAACTTGCAAACTTTGAACTTCATCGGCGAAGGTTTGTATTGATGGCCGAGCAGAGAATACGGCATTGACCTCATCTTCCGAGTCGCTGCCGAAGATCAACATAGGCGCGGATGGTCCCGGCTTGTTGCATTGGGGCGGACCTGAATAAACTATTTCTTTTTCCTCCTCGGTATCACTCCCAAAGACCGGAATAGTGCTGATAGCTTTGTTCTTCGGTTTGTGACATCTTTCCATGTCTTCGAAATTTGGCAGGAGGTATTTTGCATCTTCGTACTTTTGGACTTCGTTTATGGAGAACGGCTTTAGTTCCCCTGTCACAGTGTACTCGTGACCATCTTTGAAATACTTCATACACTGATGTTGTGTAGAAGGGATGATGTTGTACTCGTGTAACCAGGGCCGGCCGAGCAAAGCATTGTAGCATGTCTTGGCGTCAATGACGTGAAACTTAATGTCCGTGACAAGCAGGCCAAAATGTAGTGTCAATATTATATACCCAATCGTCCGTGATGACCGGGAGTCAAATCCGGAGATGGTGATTTTATCGCGAGCGAGGTGTTGAACGCTCATGCAGATTTCCTTTAACACCCTTACGTTAAGGAGATTGACGGAGGACCTATTGTCGACCAGGATTTTACCTATCTTGATGCCATGACAGTATTCGGAGACATATAGGGGACGGTTGTGCTCGCATGTCCCAAGGAGAAGATCTTCATCACTGAAGGTGATATCGGCTGTGTGTACTTCTTCCAGCCCATCTTTCATCTTTTCTTCGGCGAGGAAAGCTTGGAATTGCTCGGGCTCTTTTAATACCTTGATCAAAGAATCTCTTGCTTCTTTGGATAACAGAAGGGCATCGAGAAAGCTTAACTGCAAAGGTAGCTTTCTCAAGTGTGCCAGAACGTTGTAGTCCACCTTACTTTTCTTTGGTGGGTCCTTGGCTGTCATCTTTTCGACGACTTGATCATCTAGGGCGATATCTTCAGGGATCTTTTCTTTTCCCTTATCCTTTTTATTCGATCCCTTGTTCGTAGGTCCGAGATTCTTTTCAGGTAATGTGCGATTGCGCAGTTGATTGTTCTCGCAGCTCTTCGGTTCTTCCTCTTTTCCTGAGGTGGACTCTTTAAAGAGAGGGCCAAGAGTCATTTCTTCGTCAGAGTCACTCCCGAAGGTGAGAACTTGCAATCCCCCGGCGTTGATCATGCGACAGTTGCCGGTAGTTCTTTTACGCTCCTCGGTCGTACTTCTTTGCTCCCGACGAGTTTTGCGTTTCATCCGCTTAAAATGTTGCCGGTGAGCAACATATCCCTGCCACCATCTTTTAAAAGCGTTGCACTCTTTGGTGGGGCGCGCAATCTTTCGATGATATAAGCAGTAGCTAGGATGTGTTTCTGCTTCACCAAGAATGTTTTCTTCGGAGGGTGGCAGCTTCATTCCCATTGATATGGCTTTGGCGAACATCTTCCTCATCTTGAACCTATTTTTATTTGCGACGGATGTACTTTGATCTGGCAGGAGTGTTTCAACCCTTTCGTCCAGTCGCCGGTGTTTGGCTTTTTCAAATACGGCCATCTCACGCTCTCAAGCAGCTTTGCTTTTAAGAAGAGCCTCGTCCAGGAATGCATCAATCATTTCTTCCGATGGCCCTAGAAGTTCTGGCTTAGGATCTGCCCCCAGTTTCTCTGTGTAAGGAGCTTCCTCATTGTCTATCGACGAGTGAGAGATCGCATGGCAGCTTGCTACATAACCTTCAGATTCATTCGACGAGTCTTCTCTATTGTCATCATCTCCGTCCTCAAGGACGTGGCTGAGAAATTCTTGGAGTGTGACTGGAGTCCGCGCTTTTTGATTATATTCTTCCAACGCGTCAATCTGTTTTTGCAGGTCCGTGCGCTTGTCACCAGGCTTCATGGGCTTTTTGGTCTTCTTCTTCTTCTTCGAAGACTTTGACGGCTGGGTGTGAATACTTTGGCTATCACTACCAATTTTTGGAGTTGGGCGCGGCTTCAGCATCCTTTCGATGATCTCAGGTTCCAGTGGATTCTTCCACCTAATTGCTGGACATGTGTGGAGATCCTTCAGCATTCTTTTAGTTTTGGCTGAAAGAGCGACTTCCCATGGAGCTTCTTCTACGAAAGAACACGATGCCCCCATGTATCCGTCTTCTTGAGAGCGTGCGGCTGAGGCGGGTTCACCTTCCAATTTTCGGATAATACGAATTTGCCCTGTTGGTACTGATCTTCTATCCAGCTTTTGAAGATGTAACAATCTTCGATCGGATGACCCAACATTCGGTGATAAGGGCAATAGTTAGGATTGCTAATGTCGCCTGGTTGCGCTGGGCGTCTTGGCTCCGGTAGAGTGATGAGCCTGTTGCGCAGCGCTAGCTCGAATAACCTCTTCGTCTTGTCTCGAGGGAACGAGTAAGGGCGTCTCATTTTATCTCCAAGAGATCGAGTTCTATCATTTTGGTGATCAACTGGTCTTAGACCACTGGGCTGCTGTTGAGCATTGGCAACGACGGTCGCTTTCCCTTTTCCCTTCTCGTTCCGAGGCTCTGCTTTCGAGGAAGATGGTCTATGACCCATCTGGTCCATTTGGGCCAACTTGTCAATAAAGGCCTGGAAAGTAGTCAGCTTGAAAAACATCATGAACTGAGAGATGGTCGCCTGCGGATCAAGAGTGCCCACGAACATTCCCACCGTCGGCGCTTCTTCGATGTGTTGTTCGTATTTCAACCACAGATTCCGCCATCGTATTGCGTATTGAACCCATGTGTCGCCTGGCTTTATCCTAGCGTTAATCAATGCTGTGATTGGGGTGCGCTCGCTAGCGCTTGCGAATCTTTGCGTAAATAACAGCTCCATCTCCGCAAATGTCTTGACAGAGTCGTTCGGGAGTTCAGAGTACCACTCGAATGCCGTTTCTGACAAGCTGCCGATGAATTGACGAAGTAGCAATTTATCATCACCTCCGGTGTTGCCACATAGAGCCCTAAACTGGGCGACATGCTGGTGGGGATTGCCCGTCCCTTTGTATACATGAAATTTAGGGATCGTATATCCCGGCGGGTATTTTATTTGGTCATACCAGCCTGGATATGGTCGTCCAGTTTTAACAACTTGGCCGGCCGCTTCATTCGCCTGGTGAGCTCGTATTTGCTGAGCAATGTAATCATCCAGAGCGGCCTTGGTAATGGTTTCCTTTTTGGTTGCTGAAAGAACCGGAGGAGGGTTCGATGTTTCCCCTCTGTCGTCTTCAATGATGACCGGAGGGTCTTCAGCTGGAGGTTCCGGCTGTAACATCATCCCAGCCATGTCTTGGAACAAGAGAGCCATTCGTTTTATATTGGCTGCCTGTTCCACAGCCTCTTTTTCTTTCCTCTCGAGCATTCTTAGGAGGAACTCGGTGTCAGTTTCTTGTTCCCGGCGCTGCTCCGAGGTCTCTGGATTTTCTTTTGGCCCAGTGAGTGCGGCCATTGCAGTCAGCATCTCCTGAAGCTTCTGCTGTTGTTGTTCCTGAGCCTTCGTTATTGACCGGGTAAGTGGTCGATGTCCCGTAGAAGCACGGCTTTCCTCTTTTCCGGAAGCCATATAAACAGTATGCACCATCATGCCCCCGGACTTGGGGCGTTTAGATTCAGCGCTTTTACGGTTTGCCACGTTTACAGGGGCTTTCTCCGGCCTCCTTCTGTTGTTAATGGTTGACGTCGAAGGGGTCGTTGCAGTGGGCACCCAAACAGCTGTTGCCTTTTGTGGCTTGGCAGGATGATTCTCTTCTTGCTGAACCTTCACTTTCTTCTGTCAGTGAGGGTAATCTTGATCAATTACTGAGTCCTGAACCTGTTGCCGGACATTATAAATCTTGGAGGACAGTCGCTGAGGAGGCTGCTCCGGCTTCGCCTTCGGCGCATTCTCCATGGGTGGAGGAGATCTCTTCAGTACTGCAGTAGGAGAGTTCCTGCGCACCTTATTAAGCAATTCAATGCTGTTCCCGGTTGGAACAGCAGCATCGATCTCCACTGTTGGAGCTGGTGGAGTAAATCCAGACGGAGAGCTGCCCCCAGCCTCCCTTACTCGACGCCAGTGACGACGGCGAGCATGTCGCGCAAATGGTGTTGGTTCGTCTATGGGGATGGATTTGTCATGCCCCCTATTCTGATGAGGCGCTGTGGTACCAGCCTCTTGAGGAACGACGTTCGTTGAGCAGTAGTATCCAATCTGTCAAAGACAGACCTTTGAGCAGGAACGGGAGCCGGAGTGGCCAGCCTCGTAAAGACTAATCCTTTGACGGGAGAAGCTTCTTTAGTGACCTCGAGAGCAGGAATGGCTATCCGTTTTGGGATGGCCGCTTCAGGTATCGTGGGCTTCTTGATGGGCCCATTGGAATTCAGGCTCAGCCTATCGAAGACTGATACTGTCGGCTTGGCATTGGATGACCAATTGAAATGGGCCGTGGTGGTAGTGAGCCGATCAAAGACCGACTTCTTTTGCGCTTCTTGCGGCAGCGGGATGTTAACGCTCACTGGTGGGAGCATGGTCCCGAAAAACAACCCGGTGGTAGCCTGTGTTACCTGCTCTACCGGCATTGTGAACAGGGAGGCCGCCTGGGGCCTGTAAGTTACACCTCGAGATGAGGTGGAACGGAAGTTGCAGTTGCAGCTGGAACATTTCGTGCAAGTAGACGCCATTGATCTTTCGTTTTCTGCACGGAGCAAGAAACCAAATCTTAGTACCTCGAACCCAAGGGCAACCATATCAAACCGCGATTCGTTCGCGAACACGACACACGAAGTGTGGAGTGGAAAGAGGAAAAGGTCTCACCGGGCGTGTCAGAATCTGTTCCCTGCCGAAAACGCGGAAAGACGCGGTAAACGTCTTGCCTGAATTTCGGTGCAGATGCTAATTGGTGCTATCCGTCCACCTCTCCGAAGATACCAAGTTGATTTATGGCACCATATATCGAAGGTTTAAACGGATGCGGCCGATGTAGCAGACTTTGTCAGATTCCCCCTCGTTTGAGGGGTTTTTGATTGTGGGGATGCTCTTCCCTGCAGGCGCAAGCCCCTGCAGTTAATTACGCTACCGCATCGCGGTAACCACTTTCTCCTTCTCCAGATGGTCACTTCGTGTCGTGTGTGTTTGTTTTGTTTTTGGTTGCCTGTGGATTGTATACGGAGACTAATTTATGTTGTCGTCCGTAGGGCGTGGATTAGTCTAAATCCGTATCTTCTTAGATTTGGGTTTGGGGGTTGGTTTTAAGGATACGTTAGCCTCATTTGAGACTAAGATCAATTTAAACGTATGTTAAGGATACATTAGTCTACTTTTTAGACTAAGATCAACTTAACAAGATCATTTAGATCCAACAAGAGAGCATTTGGCCTCTATTGTTTAGGTTAGGGACATTGCGGTTGATTGTTAGTTTAAGGACATCTCGGTCCATGAGTTTAAAGACCCCACAGTCAAGGTTAAGGATATCATAGTCCGTGAGTTTAAAGACCTCACAGTCAAGGTTAAGGACATCATAGTCCGTGAGTTTAAAGACCCTACAGTCCGTGAAATGTGTGGTTGTCGGGACCCGTCACCTCTCTGAAGACGTTGAAGGATTACAACGACAGATATCAGAGGAATAAAGAGATGTACCCTCAAACCGGTGTAAGTTGGTTGAAAGATCTGTAGTCCAATTTGGGACTAAGATCTGTTAAATATTCATGAGCAGATGGGCTCAATTAATATGAGTTGAGGACTTATGGCCAATCTTGGGCTAAATCCAATAAATGCTTAACATTTTTGTTCTGGGCTGTTGAGCCTTCATTTGGGCTTGGCCCTTTTAACAATACTGAGCATTAGATCTTGACACTGTTTTTTTTTGTCTTGTATTGAATGCAGAGCATTCATCAGAGCTCTGGCTTATTAAAGAACAATTTATGTTCTGTCAGCGCAACACGTGGCGCGCCAGTTAAAGAGCGCAATGCGCTTCTGCCGAGTAGCGCACATGTGAGGGAAACGTGTCGCGTTCAGCGCTAGGCGCTAGATGATGGACGCATTGCGCCAGTTTATGAGCGCATTGCGCTTTCAGTTTAGTGGCACACACGTGAATGACACATGGTGCGCTTGGCGCTGAGCGCCAGCCCATGAGCGCAGTGCGCTATTTCATAAGCGCAAAGCGCAAGTTGTTAATTGGCGCATACGTGGTTGACACGTGTCGCATTTGGCGCTGAGCGCCGATCCAGGGAGTGCAGAAGCGCAGTTCAAGAGCGCAAGACGCATTTCAAGAGCGCAAGGCGCATTTGATCAATTTTATGATTTGGGAACAAATTTATGTTCTTTTAAAAGAGGCTTTGTCTCAAGATTTAAGAACAACAGTTCTTATTTTGCAGGAGAGATTTTCAATCTCTTATTTTGATGAAAGGCTTTGCCTTTATAGATCCATGATCTGTGAGAAGAAATATGTTCTTCTTTTATTTTATGATGAGATCTTTTGATCTCTTCCGTGAAAAACTTTTTGTCTTGTAGATCTATGATCTTTTTTAATGAAAAGAATTCTTCTTTTTAGGAGATGAATTCATTTCTGTGTTCATCACCATTCTTCTTACCTTGAAGAAAAAAAAATCTTCTTTTGCTGAGAGCTATGCTTCTCTTCCTTTGAATTTTTCAAAGTTTATGGGTTTTTTTTTTTCTATATCAAACTTGAAGTCTTGGGGCCTTTATATAGGGCAAGCTGATTTTTTGAATCGGTTAAAGAGATCTTTTTCTGATTGATTTGGGAATGTTTCCCCACCATTGGATCTTTGATCCTAGGGCTTCTGTTTTACTGAAGGCAATCTTCTTGTTTTTAACAAGATTGAAAAGATCTTTCCATAACAGAATTTAATTCTGATTAATTAATGATTTATCATTATTATTAGATCTTTTGATCTAACGGTGGGTAGTTTTTTTTCCCAGCGCTAGCGCACCCGTGCCTTGCACGTGGTGCGCTGATCAGAGCGCACCCGTGCCTTGCACGTGGTGCGCTGCTCAGAGCGCAGGGCACTTGGCGCTAGCGCACACGTGCATTGCACGTGGTGCGCTGCTCAGAGCGCAGGGCACTTGGCGCTAGCGCACACGTGCATTGCACGTGGTGCGCTGCTCAGAGCGCAGCGCACTTGGCGCTAGCGCACACGTGCCTTGCACGTGGTGCGCTGCCTAGAGCATAACGCACTGGGCGTTGGATCTGAAGCATTGCTTCATTTTAAAATTTGAATTTTGAACAGAGCTTTGCTCTGATTGGGGGAAACAAGAATTTCATAAATCCAAGTGTCAAATATCGGAAAACATAGCCACAACCAACTCAAAATGTTCCCAGATTTTAGCTCAGGTAATTTGGGACAAAACAAAAAATACAGTAGCTATGTTATAAGGTATGTTAGCTGCAGGCAAAACCCTAACACCAATGCCTAAATTTTGGCTGGCCTAACTGCTACAGTATCCGCCCCCGCCAACCCCACCTTAGAATTTGGGTCTCGTCTTCTCATGGTGGTCTTCTATTGGTCTAACTAGATTAATGTATATGTTTGATTTTTTAAAGGTCCCGGGTTGCTCCAGATTCCCTGTAGACCTCCAAAAATATCACAAAACCGACACAGAATGTTTCTAAGTTCGTGTTTTGGGTTCGATTCTATGGCCCAGGTCAGGAAAATCATCACTAAGGTTCTACAACACTCACTACACCTCCATTACCTCTTTACAAGTCCACAAAACCACTAAACATCAACTTGGAAATTTCCAAGATCATCAAATCATATCGGTTTAACTCTAAACTAACAATAGGATAAACTAAACACAATAACTTAACTAAAGTTTAGAATTATACCTTATTTGGCAACTCAAGAATTTTCTTGAGTTGCTCAAAGCCCTCAAAATCCAAGCTTGGAAGGTCCAGAAGGTGTAGGATGAGGTGGGAATCATTTTTAATGAAGGGAGTATAAGGTTTTAGCAAGGTTTTTGAGGTAATCCATGGAGGTAGAGGAGGTGGAGGAAGAGATGAAGAAGATGAATGAGGAGTTGAGGAAATAAAATGTTGAAGGAAAATGAATGAGGGAGAATTGGTCAAGGGTAGGAGCCTCTCTCTCTCTCTCTTATGCCCTCACATGGCATGCCATGCCCCAAGTCATGAGTGTGTCCCCCCTCTCTCTCCTCAATAATGCACCCTTTCTTTTTCTTTTCTCACATAACAAACACAATACCACAAACACAAAAGAAACAACATGCAACAAAATACAATACGGCATGGTGCATTACCCATGGAGAATGTGTAAAAATACGGATTTGGCCTAATCTTGATTAGTAGTGCACTAATCAAGTTAAATTTTAAACTTGCATATAATTAATTATAAAAATGCCCAAATCTGATAAATATATTTTTAAATGAATAAATCATTTTAATCTCCCATTATATTCCAAATATTGGTATATAATTATACCATTTTACGAAAATCCCCATTTCGCAAATCGACTAGTTTTCGCGAAATATATTATTTTAATATTATATTCCAAAAATAATATTTTATATTTTCTGAAATGTTACAATCTTCCCCCCTTAAATAAATTCGGTCCCCGAATTTAAATTTAAATCCCAAAATACTAAAACATTTCAATAATCAGCTCAAATCATGGGGCACCGAAATCACGGAAGATATAGAAATACCACAACGCACCGTGTGCGCCTGAAAACGAGTATGAAACTCAAAATCGAACTCCGTCAAGCGTCACACAATCATCGGAGTTACAATGGAGATACAGATCTCGAAATCCACTACTGAAATCCAATATACACTAGTCGAATACTATAATATGTATATAGTACGCATCCTTGGAAAAATCTCTTAAAACTGAATAAAACACATGCAAAATCTTTTCTGAATCACTGTGTGATGCGTAACTCACGGCACAAATGACGGACGCTCATCTGTAAAGTAATCAATATACGTTCATATATGTTTTGCTCAAATATACGTTCCGCCCTTTGAAATATCCCAAAAGGTTTTCTTTTGTAAATGTTCGTGTCACTCACGGACACGTAGGAAATAGCGAGAATTTAACTCCTTTTTGAAAAACCTCCAGGTAAGCTTTTAATGCATGCAAAGTACTCAGGTATTGTCCTCAGATCAGTCCTGTTCGGCTACTACATAATATAGTGCCCATCATTAAAACAAAGTGCTCAAGAGCAAAATCAATCTCGAAAGGCGTATCCAACAATCATGTGCGTCTGGTGCGCACGGAAATCAAAGCCAAATACAAGTGCTACGAATGTGCACAAAACCAAACTAAGTGCAACGGGTGTGCACGAAAGTATCTGTCCAGTGCAACGGATGTGCACGACAATAATATCAAGTGCATCTATAGTGCACGAAAATCTCAACCCAGTGCAACTAACATGCACGAATGAAAATCCCAATTGAGTGCATCCGGTGTGCACAAAATCATATCTCATATCATGCTCCCAACATGTGCTAAAATCCAGATCAAGTGCATCCATCATGCACGAATGAAATCTAAATCAAATGCATCCAATATGCACGAACAAAATCTCAATCAAGTACATCCGTCATGCACGAATGAAATCTAAATCAAGTGCATCCGACATGCACGAATAAAAATCTAAATCAAGTGCATCCGTCATGCACGAATGAAATCTAAATCGCACAAAATCCAATACCAAGCGCCTAATATGCGCAAAAATCCAACCCAAGCGCGTCAGGTCCGTATAAAGCATCTAGTGCAGTCGTATGCACGAAAACGAACATCAAGTGAAAACGCGTACAAAAACATAAATCTGGTAAAACAAATGCTCAACGACATAAATCGGGTGCAACTAAGGTACGGAGTATAAATCTAGTGCAACCAATGCACGAAATACAATCTGGTGCAACAAATGCACGGAGTATAAATCTAGTGCAACAAATGCACAAAATACAAATCGGGTGCAACAAGTGCACGGAAACTCATCAATAACTCAAATGCATATAAAAATAACACCGAGTGTACCAAGGTGTATAAAATCATAAACGTGTGCACTGCGTGCACAAAACACGTATCAATGCACTGCAAGCACATACGAGCTATACCGAGTGTAGAAACCAAATCGGGTGCGTACCCTATGCACAAAATCAAATCAACCGTTTGAAATCCACGAATTTATAAACACGTGCAGCCAAGGCACAAAACCGATATCAAGTGCAATAAATATGCACAAATCGCAAATCGATGTAGCGGTGTATAAACATAAATCAAGTGCAATAACTGTGCACAAAAGAAAACTTCCAATAGGTGCAGCCATGGTGCACGAACACATAAATCACGAAACCCAATCATCGAAACTCAAATCCAAGCGATATAAGCGTGATACTCAGATCACAAACACAAATCGCAACAAATGATATTGAGGTACACCTCTTACAATGTCGAAAAATGTCGGTGCGCCCAAAACTGGCAGAGCAAGAACATCCGCTTGCTTCCTGCTCACGGTCTGGTGTTCTCTATCTCTGGGTCCTCATTTCTCTGTGGATTACCAATCTCGCAATCTATAGGCTCTTCAGCCCGGTCAGGTGTACTAACGAAAACAATTCCGCTCTGGCACTCCTCTGGTCATCTCTCGACCAATTAGCATGACCACTCGTAAAGCAGCATGTCACTGGCGTCGGCCTCTGGCCCTCTGAATACACGTGACACAACTGATCCTAGGTGCAAATCTTATCGCAGCAGTGTCCTGGAAGGAACTTGCTTAAGGTCTCTTCCAATCTTGCCTATGCCGAACTATACGGAGGCTGGTACTCTTACAAAATCTTTTCTCGTTTTTTTGGACATCTGCGTTCTCAGCACAGCTTTTTCTCGGGAACTGGCCGTATCCCAACGCCTCTGTATACATATCAAATCTCTAATCTCAACGGGGAGTAACAACAGCTCGTTAACATCTCGCACGAATCTCTTGTTCTACTCGTCCTTATTATCGCCCACTTCGACGTCACGTCTTGCTATCTGCGTAGTGCAATTTCTCTTGGCTACAGTCAATCCGGAGTCTCTCATACGGACTCGAAATTACGAACTCGGTATCTTCATCACTCTGTAGAAGATCTCTAGTCGAACACGTCCTCGGGAACTCGTCCCAACCATCGGAGGAATATACTTTATTCATCCGTTCTCGATCAACTCACAACATATCTGGGTGAGGACCTTCTATCTGAAACCGGTCAACTTACTGATCTCCTATCGGAGCATCTAACGAACAACGTCATCTCTGGATCGATCTACTCTAGATCTGAATAAGATTCTCCACACTGGAAATCTTCAACTCAACTGGGCCTGCGTCGGCGCATCAAATCAGACGAATCATCTCAGTCGCTCAACTCAACTCAAGATAGACTAGCTATCTACCGTTGCATCTCTGCATGAAAGCTCCGGCCATCTCAGCTCATAAGTTCTTGAAGCGACATCCTATCAATCTCAGCAACAGCTGGGTTATCTGTCTGCAAGGTAGACGACATCACGATCTCTGAGGTAGGCTATATATCAATAGTCCTCTCACAACAGGCAGCCTCTAACAATGGCCCGATCATCCGGTGCAAAACCGAACACTCGCCTCAAACGAGAGGTCACAACATAAACACTAAATCGATACGTTCTTATGTCACCAGAAAACACGATGGTCGGTCCTCGTCCATGACGAGCTCGCCCTAACCGCATCACTAGCAGCAGCTCAATCTGCGCTCAAACCATGATGACAGGAACCTCAAGCATGTATCGATGAAGATAGATCAAAGGAACGAAAGGAATCAACAGATCCAGAATGGATACATGATCATAAGAAGGAACGGAATCAATGAGAGTATGATCATAGGAACGAATAGAATCAAGGATCTCAAATGGATGTATAATCATGGGAACGAAGAGAATCACAGATCTCAAGCTATGTACATCCTAAGGTCACTTAAGCGGAGTATCGTATCGTAAGTATGCCGCAGAACATACGCACGGTACGTCACTCTACTTGAGTTACCTACTCCATCAATCAGGGTCAGCCTATGTAACGAAAGTTCGGGTTTAATACCCACTGTTCAAGTCTAAGTTCCATAAGGTCAAGCCTAGGTTCCGAAATAGATTACGCCCCGGACTCCACATAGTCAAACCTAGACTCGAATCAAGGTTAAAACTAATACTCTGATACCAACTTTGTCACGACCCAAAATTTAGTTCGTGACCGGCACTTAAATCACGCAACGTCTAAAGGCGTAACGTAACTTAAGTAAGCCGAAGCCCAGAAATCTAAACCTTTTAAAGAAATAAAAGAGGTGAAGTTTTTGAAATAATGGTATGATAAAATCAAAAGTTTTCTTAAATGCATAGAAAATGGAACATGAAAATGCAAGTTGATTATACTAGTTGAAAAACATGTTTCGTCTTTTTTAAAAATTTGGGCAGCACCTCCCTTGTATATTTTGATCCAAAACCACATATACATAACAACAATAAAGGTATCCCCAAGCGGAAGCTAGCTCTTCACCAATCGGCGGAATCACAACCATACAAGTCAGAAATATATGTATACGATGCCCAACGGTAAAGGCCAACACAAAAGGATAATGTAAATAAAAGCAAGACATTAAATCCCCCAATAGCGAACATATAATCCGTCGCTCTAAGTCTCGCAAACACAAGTCTTTCTAAGTCTTACTATTTATACAAATACTAGTTTCTGATTGATGGAGTTAACTAGATGCAATAGGAATAATAATACAAAAATGGGCACGATCCAATATGTCCCACCTACCAAAGCAAATCACCCGAAAGTAAGCAGTGTGCTAGTGATACCGCTACTGATCCATGCGATCAACCTGTAAGAACTGTGGCACAACGGGGGTGAGTTGCCAATCAGGTAGAAATTGAATAAAACAACGATTCCTAGATCAACTATATCATAAAGGTAATACTATGATATCTAGGATGACCGTATCTGCATATATACCAACAATATAATCAATGCCTGTATGCATGTGGATATCATCCACGTTTCCATCAATGACAATACAACATGAAAACATATGCATGTAAATATGAGGATATCAATCAACGTGTGTCCATCAACGACACATCAAAATCATGGAACCTGAGTGTCCAACATTGACACCCGAAACATCATGAAACCCGTATCCAACATCGACACGTAAATCCTCATATCTCGGGCTCCGTCAGTCCGGATCGGCCCATATCATCTCACGAATCCGGTCGGTATCCTCCGGATAACAGCCGAGTCTAAATACTATCACCGGTGGGTAGTAGTCCCTCTGCCAGGCTCATCGTCTACTGCATAACATACCTTTCTTGCCCCGGGATACCATACCGGGTCCACCATGTACCCGCAAACGGCATCATCCAGCTCCTCGAATCGGGTATCACATAACTCATAACCGAGAAAACACATTGTGGACGTCTCGAAATATCATATCAAGAGAAACCGGGTTTTTAAAACAATACATAATTTCCTTTGAAATATAGCCACGGTTCTCAAATCCAGAATCTCATGAAAACAGCATCTCAATGCATATAATCGTAAAGCATGATGTATGCAAACATATAACAGAAATATGAGCATATCAGTATATCATGCAACATATAATAGTGATGTGAGCATAGCAAGTATATCATGCCAAGAGTCATGTGATAGTACTAAACAATTAAAAGTAATAGCATGATGTGGCAATTTTACTATGTAAGTGACATAGCAATTATCGATGATGAAAGTGTGTGAGCCGTCAATCTGTGTAAGTGTAACATACGCATCATTGATAATTGTGTAGGTGTACTAGCACAGGTATATGTAATGCAATGAGAATATCATGAACGTAGCATCAAGTACATCATCAGCGAAATGCTATAAGGTATATATATCTATAACATATCTGAGTCGGTGAATCTATCAATCGGCATCCAGCCTCAAAACATCACGTACGGTATAATTCATCGTACGGCGGCATCAAACAATTATGGATTCTATCAACCTATATGACAATGAGGGTACGGACCTAACGTCTCGTACGGCATGACACTTATTATTCTTATAAATATATAAATATCTCACGTCACATCCGTATCAATCTCATATCATGTCTTGGCAACAGTATCTATACTCTCATATCACCTCGCATCCGTATATCGACATAACAAGCCAAGTCATCTTATTTCATCACATTCTCTTTTCATTACATCAATATCTCACATCAAGTGATCTTATATATATTTATCTTATTTTACCGATCTCATAACACATCTATCTCAATCTTATCATATTCATCGATCTCATGTCATATCCTTATACACCTCGTTTCATATCTTATATCAATCATATCTATTCGTATTATCTTATCTCATCGCCTACTAACTCTTTTAACCATATCCATAAGTTTCTCACATAGTTCGTCCAATCATATTCTATATATATTGCTTTCCATTTATAATTTGCGGGGGTACTATATGCCATCCACCCGACTTCCCCGTAGATATAAATCTACTCACCTGCGGAACTCCTTGTTCAGCCGTATTCGATGTGCTTCGTCGTCTCGGAAGTCCACGCGAGGTACCTACAAATCAACACATATCGCATCGTTATGAAAACCAAGTCCGAAAACTGATACGGCACACGAATTTCTTATAGGTTAGAACCTATAGCTTACGCATACAAAAACAACCAAACAACCCTCATTGTTACGTAAAAACGTCCAACGTCCAAATCTCATTAAGAATTTCATAAATCCAAGTTTCAAATATCGGAAAATATAGCCTCAACCAACTCAAAATGCTCCCAGATTTTAGCTCAGGTAATCTGGGACAAAACAAAAAATACAGTAGCTATGTTATAAGGTATGTGAGTTGCAGGCAAAACCCCAACACCAATGCCTAAATTTTGGCCGGCCTAATTGCTACAGTAACCGCTCCCGCCAGCCCCACCTTGGAATTTGGGTCTCGTCTTCTTGTGGTGGTCTCCTATTGGTCTAACTAGTTTAATGTATATGTTTGATTTTTTTATAAAGGTCCTGGGTTGCTCCAGATTACTTGTAGACCTCCAAAAATATCAAAAAACCGACACGGAAAATTTCTAAGTTCGTGTATTGGGCTTGATTCAATGGCCCAGGTCAGGAAAATCATCACTAAGGTTCTACAACACTCACTACACCTCCATTACCTCTTTACAAGTCCACAAAACCACTAAACATCAACTTGGAAATTTCCAAGATCATCAAATCATATCGGTTTAATTCTAAACTAACAATAGGATAAACTAAACACAATAACTTAACTAAAGTCTAGAATTATACCTCATTTGGCAACTCAAGAATTTTCTTGAGTTGCTCAAAGTCTTCAAAATCTAAGCTTGGAAGGTCCATAAGGTGTAGGATGAGGTGAGGATCATTTTTAATGAAGGGAGTATAGGGTTTTAGCAAGATTTTTGAGGTGATCTATGGAGGTAGAGGAGGTGGAGGAAGAGATGAAGAAGATGAAGGAGGAGTTGAGGAAATAAAACGTTGAAGGAAAATGAATGAGGGAGAATTGGTCAAGGGTAGGAGCCTCTCTCTCTCTCTCTCTCTCTTATGCCCTCACATGGCATGCCATGCCCCAAGTCATGAGTGTGTCCCCCCTCTCTCTCCTCAATAATGCACTCTTTCTTTTCTTTTCTCATATAACAAACACAATACCACAAACACAAAAGAAACAACATGCAACAAAATACAACATGGCATGGTGCACTAGCCATGGAGAATATGTAAAAATACGGATTTGGCCTAATCGCGATTAGTATTGCACTAATCAAGTTAAATTTTAAACTTACATATAATTAATTATAAAAATGCCCAAATCCGATAAATATATTTTTAAATGAATAAATCATTTTAATCTCCTATTATATTCCAAATATTGGTATATAATTATACCATTTTACGAAAATCCCCATTTCGCAAATCGACTGGTTTTCGCGAAATATATTATTTTAATATTATATTTCAAAAATAATATTTTATATTTTTTGAAATGTTACAGTTTTGAGTGGAGTTAAACTCCTAAAAAAATTTTACTTATGGAGTTAAACTCCAAAAGATTTGGATTTGGAGTTAAATTTCTAAAAGATCTGGGTTAGGAGTTAAACTCTATTGAGAGTTTGGGTCTTGGAGTTGAACTCCCCAATGATCTTCGGAGATTATCAAAGGGGACCCCTTTCTTCTCCCTTGAGCCCTAGATCTTCTCTTGAGCCTTGGATTTTTCCCAAGGTGGGATATGTTGAGATGGTTCTCTTTCTTCCTTCTCTCCGTTGGCTGGATCTTGGAGAAAAGGGGGCGAGACTTAAAAATCTCTCTCTTTAGAGATTTGATGGGAGACCTAGGTTCCCCTTCAAGGGTTTTATGGTGAAAATCTAGTTCTTTTTGGAAAAGGAAGAATTAAACTCTTAATTTAATTCAGAAAAGAGAAGAAGGTTTAAAACCTTGAGGAAGGAGAAGGAGGCTAAAAAAACCTTAATTTTTTAGGGAAATGAATTATTGTCCTTTATTTCATTATCATGTTACCTTATATAGGCTTACAAATTTACACGTAGCCCCTTAGGCTTTATAAAATAGCATTTTGCCCATCCCATACCTCATGTGCTCATTTCTTTTGCACATGGGCCATGTGCTTTACAAAAATTTGGATTTATGCCTATTTTTCTTACATTTATTCATAAAAATTACATCAAAATTATTTATTACTTAATTTTCATTTTTGCATGGGAGAGGCCGGCCGTGGGGCTCGACCTGGGCTTCGGCCCACATGACCTGGGCTTGGGCCCACCTGGTTTGGGGTTGACTTTGACTTTGACTTGGTCAACAGAGGTGTAATTTTTGACCCCAACAGCTAACACGCTACAAAGGTTGTAGCCTGCTAAACTCTTATTTTTACATTACTAATTTAGTGACAAATTTAGCTATTTAGTTTGATTCTTGGGTTGGGGTGCTATTGCTCTCTAGATTTTTTAAATTACCACTTGCGCCGCGCTTTAAACCCTACTAGAGGTCCCTAGCAACCCATCAGTGGTATCAGAGCCATACCAAAAGACTACAACTTGTTTTTGGCCAATTTGAAATCCAAAACCTTTGAATCGAAGTGAAATGTTCACTTGTTTTCAAACTTGAACTCAAATGGTTTCTTTTCAGCTCAATTTTGTCGTGCCCGGGCTTCTTAGAAATGTTCTAAATTGTGTTAATGGCGATGTAAAGAGGGTAGCATGGGACAACCTCACCCGGGTGCACCAAAGATTGCTCTCGGGGGGAGGTTGGTGACCTGAGAGCACCCTAAGGGTGCTCTTGCGTCTAGGGGCCCTTAGGCCACCGTAAAGGTGGCTTATGGTTGTCCCACCCCTATTTCTCCTCTCATTCGACATTAATTTTCCCCCCTGAGGTTCAAGCAAAGTTTTGGCGCGTTTCGAGTTTGTTTCGACGTGTTTCCGAGTCAAAAAAGTGCCGATTTAGTGTCGAGGTGAATAGTATTTTCAATTTTCGAAATCTTCGCTTTGACTTAGAAAGTTGTATGATTCATTAGTCATTTGCGATGGTATGAACTAGATTAAAGTGTTTAATTTAGTTTTATTGTCGGCATATGCGATATGCGCGAATTAATGTTTTTCTATGTCGAAATCTTCGCTTTGACTTAGAAAGTTGTATGATTCATTAGTCATTTGCGATGGTATGAACTAGATTAAAGTGTTTAATTTAGTTTTATCGTCGGCATATGCGATACGCGCGAATTAATATTTTTCTATGTCGAAGTGAATAGTGTTTTTCAAGTGTTGAATTAACGGTTTTGCCTCGATATTTTTGTGATTTGTTGGCCATGGGTGATGAGTTAAGAAGATTAAAGTGTTTAATTGGTTTAACTCGTCGGCGTATGCGATACGTGGTGTTTAACGCCGACGAATTGAAGTGTTCAATTCGACGGGGTTGTATAAGTGAGTCTTAGATGTTGGTGTGTTGGTATGTGTTGGTAAACGTCACCTAATTGCTATATGATCAATTAGACGAGGTTGCTTATTTTTTATTGTGATTGTTGTTGATATGTGTGTATAGCTTGGTTTCGGATTGTCGCGAAATGAATTTCCCCCGTGCGGAAGTGTGATGATGTGATAAGTGTTATTTCCATTCATGCTTGTAGTCATCTTATATATTCATTTGTTCGGGACGAGCTCTAACTTATGGCCGCCGTTTCCACTATATGTATATTCTTTGTTTCGGAACTTAGCGGTTCACATGTGGCCATAGTCACCTATTGATATATTATTATTTTTCAGGACACGACCAGGTTGCGATCGTTGTCACCGTTGTATAATACAAGTTTAGGATTATCCTGTGGAGAACCGCACGAGCAACCGGATTCTAGATTGCTGCGGGTAGCCATCTCAAGGAGTTGAGATTGGGTTACACGAGTCTAGGATTGGCGGGTTGCTTGCAGCGCTTGTAGGGGGTAGAGGATAGACTCGTGGAGGAGTGCTCAAGTCACCGGATTAGAGAAAGTGTCGGGTGGCCCCCTCATGATGATGATGTTGGGTTGCCTGGTAGCTTGCTACACTCGTATGGGTATGCTTTTGGTTGCGCATGGGCTATTCACGTGACCGGGGAATTTCACGTTTCGTTTGATAGTTCGAACGAAACGCGAGATTCTTAGGTAATCCGACCATTCCATCTCTGTATTTTTCATTACTTGCTTATGATGTGATTACCTGCCTATGATGATATTTATCGCTTAGCTGTAATGATGATTATCTGCCTGCGATGTTTTATATGATGATATATTGATGTATGCAATATATTGGATATTTATGTGATATATAAATAAATACTATATATGTTTTGCACCCCCACTAGCCCTGTCCCCATCCCGCTGTAAGTTAAGTAACCTTACAGTAAAGACCCGGGGCCCCGTGGTGAATGCGGATGGCGTATATCTGCATTTTATTTTATTTTCATGTTTTTTGTGATTGTATGAGAAGATACTAGATAATGTGATTATCTATTTGATGGGACTGCATTAATTCAGATTAATGCAAAGATAATAAACATAAACCACATTGTAGGAACCAAATATTAGATATTGGTGTTATAGTCGATTTTTTTTGCTTTGCATCAAGATATTCGGTTAGGAATATCCCGTACCTCATTCGACGAGGAAAGAGCCTAGATCCCTTTACAGGGAGTGACTTTTTTGGCAAAATATTGTGTTACTATAATTTTGCAAATTGAATAGCCGTATCCTATTGCTTTGTATCGATGTATTCACTTAGGAATATTCTACACCTCATTCTATGAGGTAAGAGCCCTGATCCCTTCACATGAAATCCGCATTTAAGCAATAGTCTACGTAACTATAAATTTGCAAAATCACTCGATTTCTACGATGAGATCAAGTTCATTACGTTAAAGATTTTCTTCAAAACCAGTCGTAGCTTTCTGTCATTTCAGAAAGTAGAGTACTTAGTATTCGTACTGCGTTTGTTGATCATTCGTCAAGGCGTAGTGTACGGTAGCTAAGTGATGTCTTCCTACTTGCATATGATGCGATTGGCTAGGACAGTCGTATGGCTTTATTGATCATTCGTCAAGGGCCTATACGGGTAGATCTAGACTAATTAAGAAATGACAGGTTAAACCTGACTAGGGCTCTTTGATTTGTTGATCATTCGTCCAGGTCGTAGAGGTAAAAACCAATATCGGGAGTTTTAAGTGTTGAAACTTGCAATGAGATTCCATACCTTTTATGAAGTGTAATTTGTTGATCATTCGTCAAGATTACCACGCCATGATAGGTTGGATCCCGATTCATACTGTGAGTAATAGTTACTCTCGGGATATGATCCTGGCTAATTCTCCTTTTAGGGTTTGAAGGAGAATTTGACGGAACAGTAGGAGCCATCATGATTAGATAAATATACCAATTTAATCTAGTTTAGAGTGCACGACGAGTGTTTCTTTTCTCTCTCTGGAGCCGGCCTAAGATTGACCCTAAACTAAAAACTTATAAACCATGTTAACCGAACCTTTTTACAATCAATGGCTTTAGAATGTCATGATTGCCCTATTTTACGACATAGTCGCATATGTTCTCACCCCTCCCACTTCCCCTTTTGCTTCCTCCAGAACACTCTGTATTTGATACAGAGATCCATAATACTTGTAAGGCTGTTATATAGTTAGATACGAACTCAAAGAAATTGTTTCAGTCGAGGATGGCCGCAGGTTCTGAAGAAAGTGAATTGTATATGATACAATTCATTTGTCTCTCCTCTCCACCTTATCTCAAGTGTGAGAGCTCCTTAAATAAGGAGAATATACCAGTTACGCTAGTTAGATAGTCTTCTTCTAATCCCGATACTGCAGCTGAAAGTAAGGGTAAGAAGAAAACCAACTAGTATAAGTTAGGTATACATGAGGTAAGACAGAGAAACAACAATAGGGGACGAAGTGAGCCGAAAGGAAAATACAACTACTGTTATGACCCTGGGCAATAAAAGAGTCATTACTTGGAATACCCGGACATCCCTTGAAACATTTTGATGTTTCATGGATTCTATTTGATTGTAATCGAAAATTGTTTTCCAATTAATTCTAAATCCTGGGTATATAGATACCGGATTAACATCTCACATCTGTAAGTTGTTACAGATGCTGAGAAGGATTAGATCATTGAAAAAAGTGATTTGATCCTCAATGTCGGATATCGGAGCAATTGTTACTATTGTGGAAATCATCCGGTTTTGCCTTTCGGCAAACTTTTGGTTTTGAATATTTGTTATTATGCACCAACTTTCAAAAACCGATATATCCGTCTCTTTATTTGATAAAGTGAGATATAAATTTTCAAAAATTATGTTATGAACATTTGCCTTTAAGGTGCATTGAAAAACATGATATACATCTTAACCAAAATACAGTTTTCATATTAGAACACACAGAGTATGAGTTAGTGAACTCATAGGACTTATACATAATGATGTATATTGTCCCATGTCCACATGGACAAGGGGTTGGTACTCATACTTCGTTCCATTTTACTATGAGTTCTCAAGTTTTAGACACACATTTTTATTGAAATACAAAGTCCAATGATTTTGAGAAGTTCATAAGATATAGGAATAAATTTGAGAACCAATTACTGGAAGTATCATGATTTTTCAAAGTGTTCGAAAATGTGGATACTTATGCTAGGTATTCCATGGTAATCGAGAATTTAATTCTCTCTCAGATTGCTCATCCGTGGGTGCACTCCATGATGAGTAATGATGAATCGCCTTTTTCAATTAAGTGATGTGCTAGAAATAGATGCATATCAATTGATACTAGTTCCACCTAAATCAGTGTCTCATATTCAATATCTGATATAGATTGGGTTCTCATCTTAAGATTGTTAAGATGTTAAGTTTTCCGGCTTATGCTTAAAATCAGAATCCGGATTAACTCTAGGCACGTTTCAGTAATGGCAGTTTATGGGTTATCCCAGGCATTGACGAGAGTTTAACTTTCTGCCATTTTCGGGATCAAAAGTTGTTTTGTTCTCGACACACAACCTTTTTAGAAAAGGAATTTCTTTCAAAAGAAAATTAGTAGGAGTATGGTAGAACTGGAAGTGATTCCAGAACCACAAACGGTTACTAAAGATTTAAATAGAACCTGGAGATTCAATTGACTCTGAAAAACCTTAGCCTACTCCGCCGATTTAGTAGGTGATCTCAGCCGCCTGAGAGGTACCACGGTTTCCTCGTTAACGGTGACAAAGAGGCTTGTATCATGTGATGATGATCCTACTAGTTATCAGCAGGCCATGCGAAGTGGTGACTTCCGACTGATGGCTGGATGCCTAGATATCCTAGTTGGACTCCATGCACTACAACAAAGTTTGGACTTTGTTGGGTACTCCTGAAGGGGTAAAACCAATAAGGAGCAAGTAGATCTTATAAGATTAGAGCAAATGGAAAAGTATTAACCTAAGAAGGCTAGACTTGTAGTAAAAGGTTTTCATCAAATACCCGTTGTGGATTGTGATGAAACTATTATTTTAGTGTTTGTGCTGAAGTCCATACGGATATAACTTACCACTGTTGTTTTTCATGACCGTGATATCTGGCAGATGAATGATTATAATGTCTTTCTAAATTAGATTTAGAAGTGTGTGTGTATATAACTCTGCCAGAGGGTTATCTTAGTCAGTGGGAGTAGCGGTAAGTGTGCAAGTTGCTTAAGTCTATTTTTAGATTAAAGCAGGTATAACGAAAATGGATCATCTGTTTTGATGTCAAGGTCAAAGTGTTTGACTTTATTAAAATGAGAGATGAACCTGATATTTGTAAGAAGGTAGTAGGGAGTATTGTCAGATTTCTCATATGGTATGTGGATGACATACTCATGATAGGAAACGATGTTCCTATACTGCAAATCGGTAAAACAATAGTGGTCACATGTGTTTCTCCATATAGGATTTGGCTATCAGTCCAATCCTGAAAAAACATGGGGTAGCGGTGAAGAGTGTTTGATGTTCTTGGAATATGGTAATGTTAGGAATATGTATACCCTAGAGGCCATTATTGTACATGTGATGTATATTATAGTGGATGCTTGGACATATATAGAGAGGATTTTCTTGCTCGACATGATAGTATGCTATCTGGTTACTCTTTATCTTACCATGTTGACTGGTATTCTTTACTGTCTTGCTCTCACATGTTGATAAAGCCCTTGGGATATGTACTTGACTACCAGGATTATGATGAGATCATACTAGGGGGCTAGAGTGGTCCAAAAGTACATCCTTTAATTAGTTCCTAGTCGAGGGAATATCGAGACTAGGGCATCGATATTTCAGAATAGACTAGTGTGTACGTTTCTTGTCCCTTAGAGGGCAATGGTTGATACCACAACCATTGGTGTGTGACATCAAAGATTGTATACATGTGCTCATTGGAGAATGGGTACACCGAACAGGACTCGCCGAGGACTCCTTGTTGGTAGTATACTTATCGTCAGATAGCAGTCCTCCGGTGACACTGGTAATGTTAGTCTGTAGATCCGAGATCGTCATAGAGTCTTGTGTGGCTTCCACTGCGCTTTGATTTCCTCCCTATCACGCTCAAAGGAGACATGCAAACAGGTGGATTTTGGGTACAGTCTCAAGTCACATGGAGGCAATGAGCGATAGGAGGGGTTTCGTCTCTCCCGGTATTGGGGGTTGATGTTGCGTTATACTCGATTGGCTATAACTGGAAGTCCCTGGCCAGGGCTGCTGCTGAGATTTACTGATAAGAGTTATCAGTAGTTTCTCGAACCGTTATAGGCCAGACATCGGCATGATTTATCATGTTACTGGGGTTCGACGTTTACCATCCCTAGACATGATATGCGACAAATCAGACGAAGAGACCGGACTGTACGTTGGTGTTACTGATAGGCTTCATGGAGAGTATAGATGCGCTTGCTTGTTGATCTTCATATTGCTCAATACCCGGGTAGCCATTACGTCCAGCTAGTACCGCTGACAGCTTGTAAGTGACTAATGTGATCATCACCTACTGCTGGCGTATTGACGAGGCTTTAGAGTCCCACACAGAAGTTTCTTGGTTTAAGCGAAACGAAGTAGGGCACATATGTTGATATGTGTGTGGGCCTGATTAAATACGAGTATGTGATACCGTATTATAATCTGGCAGTTATCTGTTATCGGTAAGGTTATATGTGATATAACCAGATTATCGAATCAAGTGTTGATTTGATAATATGGTACACGGATAAATGATATTAGTCGGTCATATGTGATATAACCGGATTATTAAATCAAGTGTTGATTTAATAATTTGATATAAATTATATTTGATATAATTATATATTAACTAATATCATTAGCTCACTAATTGCTTATCTTTAAATATATATATATATATTAATATATATATGATATATATAATATATATATTATTTGAAGCATGGCATGTATTTTCTATTTTTAGAAAATAGAAAAATGAGGTGTAATTGTGGAGATATTTAAGGTATGGTTCAAGGCATGGTTTGTTCATTTCTTTATTCATTTTATTTGCACTATTGAAGCATGGTGCATTTGTTTATTGATTTATCATCCATGCTTCAATAATGTGTGAAGAGATGAGTAGCTATTGATTCTCACTTCACTTGGTTCTTGAGTTCATGCCTTAGCTTTTTCTTGAGCTCTTACTCTCTTGATCTCCACACTTTCTTCATCTCACCTCTGAGCTCAAAACCTTCACATGTAATGTGAATCATTGAGCTTGTGAGATCTCTAGTGAGCTTCCAAAACCCCTACTTCACCATCCTATACTTGACTAGCACTCAAGTGTAGTGTGTTGCCTTCACCAAATTGTTTAGTGAAGAGATAGCTTGAACTAGTGAGCTTCGGGTGGATCATCTTCGGCACCAAGGTCATCGGAGCAAGCTCGATCCAACTTGAAGTGGAGCCTAGTGGTGTCGCGTGGACTACTACACGGAGCTAAAGAAGAGAAGGACTCGATCTATAGGGTATAACATCTTTTCCGTCTCTTTAGCTTTTCTTGTTATCAAACCTAAAACCCTAATAATCTAGTTAAAGATCTTGTTTAGTCTAGCTTAGCATCTATAAAAATTTGAATTTGGTATGGTTGATGCTTGTAAAACCTCATGGTGGTGCTAGGATAGACTATCAGGTAATAGCAGCCTCCTGAAGGAGGTTATTACCAATTCTTGCTTCCCAGACAACATGGAAGACAGAGCGACAGTCGCGAGTTATAAGTATACCCTCTTTTCAGGAGAAGTATATTGGAAAGAGTTCCAAATGGGATAATAAGGTCGTGGCGCTGGATGCTGATTGCGAATCAGCAAAAGTATACCATCCGAGAATTCGCTGGATAAATTGTTTATTTATGGATATGATCCCATCGTCTGTCCAGATAAATACTAAGGCATGTATCGCTCAGTTCGGGAGATATTTGATCTTTGCGAAGTTGAGATTCAGGGAGAAATGAAGAGAAGCGCTGAGTCAGGTCTACTCATTGAGGCTAGTTTTCGAACACAGTTTGCGAAACCATTAGTACAGAAATTGGGTATGAGATACTGCAATAACTAGCCTTAAGTACAAGTGGGAGATTGTTGGATATTGGTGCCCTCAAGTTAATTGTTGTAATTGAAGGAAGACCTATACGAGAGAACAATCTTACTCGAGATGATAATATGCTATCTGGTTTGTCTTTATCTCTCATTTGATGCGTTTTATTCACTATCACGTATTGTTTAGACATAAGATAAAACCCTAAGATTTTGCTTGACTTCCAGGACGATGATGGAGATTATACTAGTGGGACCTGGATAGTTGATAAGCACATCCTTAAATGTCCCTAGTGGTAAGAGTATCGAGACCGGGTATCGGTATTCCAGTTTAGATTAGTGTGTACGTTTCCTAACCCGGTTGGAGGGCGATAGCTGATTCTACAGCTATTGGTGTTTGACATCGAGGATTGTATATAGGTGCTCATTGGATGAGTTACACAGGACGTACTCCATTGGATGAGTTACACTGGACGGACTCATCGAGAACTCCGAATTGGTAATATACCAATGTCAGGCAGTAGTTCTCTTATGACATATGTACAGGATAGTCCGTAGGACCTGAGATCGCCATAGTGTCTCTTGTGTGTTCCCATTATACTTAGACTTCTACCCTACCACGGCTTAAAGAAGTCATGCAAACAGGTTTTTGTTGGGTATATCCCGAAGCACGTGGAGGCAGTGAGCGGTTGAGGGGATTCGTCTCTCCTGGTATAGAAAGTTGATGTCGCGCTGTGCAGGACATGACTACAACTATAAGTCGATGGCCATCGCAGTGGAGATAAACTGATAAGTGTTATCGGTTGTATCTCAGGTTGGTTATGAGTCCTCTATCGCATGACTTATCGAATTATTAGGGTTTGACAGATTTCAAACCCTAAACCCGATATGTGATACTCTTAGACGAAGAGACCGGACTGTACGGAAATGTCACTGATAGAATTTGCAGGGTTCTGATGAGCTTGCTCATTGATCTTGTTTCGTTCAATACGTGGGTTGTCGTTACGTGCAGCTAGTACCGCTGACGTGCTTGTAGGATATGGATATGATCCTAACCTGCTGTCATCGTATTGTCGAGTCTTTAGAGTCCCACACAGAGATTTCCCAGCACATACGAAACGATATTAGGGCACGTATAGAGATACGTGCAGGAGTTCGATTAAACACGTATATTTGATACACGTATATTAATCGGGTGTTTGTTGATATTAGCCGGTATATATATGATATAGCCGAATTATTAAATCAAGTATTGATTTAATAATTAAATGTATATTTATATTGATATATTTATATATTAACTAATATCATGCTCACTTAATTATTTTCTTCTCTTTAATTAATATTTATATTTGATATAAATAATGAGACATGTATGTTGATACATGTATGATGGGAGTATAAGAATTATATGAAAGAAATGAGAATGGGTCATGATTATAGAATTCATGAGATGATTCTTTTTAATGATTCATTTGTGTGAGTCATTATTTGTTTTATGACTCATTCTTGTTTCTAATTAAAAAGGTTTATTCATGCTTATCTTCTACAGTCGCTCATCTCCTCCATGCTTCTTCTTCCTCCTTTTGATTTTTCTTCAAGTAAGGAATGGAAAAGAAAATAGAAAAATTAAATGAGTTAATTATTCTATATCTCATACTAATCATTCTTAGCAAGTTTCATTAGTGGGTTGTTTCATTTTGATGAGATCAATTTGAAGCTAGAGCTTGTGTTGGAGTTATCTCAAGATGGATCATCTTTGGCGAGTAGATCATCGAGCAAGCTTATTCCGGGCTTCGCGGAGTCTAGCCGGAGTCCAAGGAGAGGTGGCTAACGCGCTACAAAGGTTGTAGCCCGCTAAACTCTTATTTTTACCTTACTAGTTTAGTGAAAAGTTTAGCTATTTGGTTTGATTCTTGGGTTGGGATGCTATTACTCTCTAGATTTTTAAAATTACCATTTCCGCCACGCTTTAAACCCTACTAGAGGTCCCTATCAATCTAACAGTGATACTGCCTCAGAATATGTCTGGATCGCTAATGGGACTGAGGTTCCTTTGCCAAAACCATAGCTCCATTGTTATCACAATACAAGGGTTTTGGATCAATAATGGATGGAACCATATCAAGCTCAGTGATGAACTTTTTCATCTGGACAGCCTCTTTGGCGGCTATGTATTCAGCTTCCATCGTCGAGTCTGTAACGGTATTCTGTTTGGAACTCTTCCAACATACCGCCCCTCCGTTGAGAGTAAAAACAAAACCCGGGACAAACTTGTTGTTATCCTTATCACTTTGGAAGATTGAATCGGTAAAGGACTCCATTTGGAGGTCTCCATTACCATACACCAAGTACATTTGTTTAGTCCTTCACAGGTACTTAGGAAAGTTCTTCACAGCTATTCAGTGTTTCTTTCCTGGGTTAGCTTGATACCTACTTACCATACTGAGTGCGTAAGCTAAATCCGGTCTGATACATAACATTGCATACATAATAGACCCGACTGCAGAGACATAGGGTATCATGTTCATGCGAGCCCTCTCTTCATCAGTATTGAGAGACATCTCTTTGGAGAGTGTAATTCCTGAGCAGGCGGATAAATTACCGTGCTTGGAATCTTCCATACTAAATCTCTTTAGTATGGTGTCTATGTATCTGGACTGGGACAATCCCAACATCATTTTAGATCGATCCCTATAGATTT
This sequence comes from Agapanthus africanus, assembly GCA_030015575.1. NCBI lineage: Eukaryota > Viridiplantae > Streptophyta > Magnoliopsida > Asparagales > Amaryllidaceae > Agapanthus > Agapanthus africanus. The sequence continues at coordinate 316,758,336 of CM057338.1, read as the reverse complement.
TTATCCCCAGGATGAAGGAGGCATCACTCAGGTCTTTCATGGAGAACTTTTGTGATAGGAAGGGTTTGACCGAGTGTATCATAAGAACGTCATTTTCTATCAAAAGTATGTCATCTAAGTACAATACGAGAAAAACGACCTTACTCTCTACCACCTTTTTATATATACATGATTCATCTATGTTTTTTATGAAGTCGAACTCTTTGACTGCTACATTAAAACAGATGTTCCAACTCCGTGACGCCTACTTTAATCCATAAATTGATTTAAGCAGTTTGTACACTTTTCCGCTGCTCCCACTGTCTACGAAGCCCTCTGGCTATGTTTTATACACACTCTTTTCTAAATCACCATTTAGAAAGACGGTCTTGACATCTATCTGCCAGATTTCATATTCATGGAAAGTATCAATGGCATGTAGGATCCGGAAGGACTTAAGTATAGCTACTGGAGAAAAAGTCTCGTCATGGTCGACACCTGGTCGTTGACGAAAATCTTTTGCTACAAGTTTAGCTGTGAAGGTCTCAACCTTTTTATCTACACCGATCTTTTTCTTGAAGATCCATTTGTTCTCAATGGGTTTTATCTCTTCAGGTGCATCCTCCAAATTCCAAACTTTGTTTGTGTACATGGATTCCATCTCAGATCACATAGCATCCATCCATTTCACAGAGTCCTCACTTGTGATGGTCTGCTCGAAACTAGTCGGGTCATCATCTTCCATGATCCAATCCTCACTTCCACCGATTATGAGAAAATTATAGTATCTCTCAGCTGGATGAGGAACCCTACTAGATCTGCGGAGTGGCTGGGGTTCGTCCGGGATTATTGAATTTTGAGGTTCTACCAAATTCTTAGCTGCAATTTGTACTTCTGGAACTTCTTCCAGCTCTACCGTGCTCCCACTAATTTCTTTTACAAGAAATTCTTTTACCAAAAAGGTAGCATGTCGAGAAATAAACACTTTTGTTCCTCGGTGTGGTAGAAAAGATATGCCCGCGAATGTTTGGAATATCCCACAAACTTGCATAACATTGAACATGCCTCGAATTTGTCCGGATTTTGTCTTTTGACATAAGCCGGACAACCCCAAATCTTAGTATAATTAAGAAAATGTCTCTTTCCACTCCATATCTCATATGGTGTAGTAGGCACAGATTTGATTAGAACCCGATTCAATAGGTATGCCGCTGTTTCCAGTACAAAACCCCAGAAAGATAGAGGTAGCTTAGCATTACTTATCATAGAGCGCACCATATCTAATAAGGTGCGATTCTTTCGCTCCAATACACCGTTGTACTGTGGTGTATACGGAGGAGTAAGCTGAGAGAGAATCCTATTCTCTTTTAAATAGTTCTGGAATTTCGTGCTTAAGTATTCGCCTCCTCGATGAGAATGCAGGATTTTAATACTTTTCCCTGTTTAGTTCTCTACTTCATTCTTGTATTCCTTGAATTTCTCAAAGGTTTCGGATTTGTGTTTCAACAAGAACACATATCCGAACCAGGAGAGATCATCAGTGAATGTAATGAAGTAAGAGTACCCACTGTAGGGTGTTTTTTGTCACCCCATTGAGATGGGAATACGCGTGCCCTTATCAGGCGCATTACAGATTCCCCCTGCCTAGGGTAAACGGGGGTTTATTGATTGTGGGGATCCGAATCTCCGGCAACCGCAGACTAAGCTGCCGTTAATTACCCCTCGCCTTTGGAGCGAGAGAACCTCCGATTGACGGGTCAACTGTTCATACGAACTTAATATGCAATGTGCGTGTTTTGAAGGGGCTTTGGATATATCAGAGGCCCCGCAGAGTTTTTATGGGGGTCCCGCTATCCGGATAGCGGGCTGGGGGTCAAGAGGGCTAGCAGCTCCCGTGCGGGGTGCGGGGCAGCGTCCCTTTAGAAATTTTTTTCTAACAGGGACAGTGTCGTGGAGTGTGTGTGTATCTATCTATATATATATACATATATATAAAAGGGGAAAAAGCGTCCAAAGGACGCGTGGGGGCCAGCGCCTCACGTGCGTGGTATGCAGGCACTGGGCGCTCCACGTGCTTGGCACGTGGGCGCTGGGGCCTCACGTGCTTGGCACGTGGGCGCTAGCGCTCTGCATGCTGGGCGCCCTACGTGCTTGGCACGTGGGCGCTAGCGCTCTGAGCGCTGGGCACCGGCGCCCCACGTGCTTGGTATGCGGGCGCTGGGCGTCACCAGAAAAAGGGACTTTGTCCCTGCACTGGGAGCTGTGCTTCCGATTTGACTTCTGGAGTTAAACTTCTAAATAGATATCAATTTATGGAGTTGAACTCCAATAGATCTTGAATGGAGTTAAACTCCTAAAAAAATTTAGAAATGATCAAAGGGGGCTTCTTTGTTTCTCCCCTTTGGCCCTGGATCTTCCCAAGATGGGATTTTTGGAGACGGGTCTCCTTCTTTTTCCTATCGGTTGGCCGGATCTTGGAGAAAGGGGGTGAGATTTAAAAATCTCCCCTTTTTGAGATCTAATGGAAGATCTGATCTCCCCTTTGTGGGTTTTGTGGTGAAAAACTATTTAGTTTTGGAAAAGGAAGAGTAAAACTCTTGATTTAATTGAAAAGGGGAAGAAGGTTTAGAACCTTGAGGAAGGAGAAGGAGGCACAAAAACCCTAGAGTTTTAGAGAATGAAAGAGTGTATGCTTTATTCATCATCATGTTGCCTTATATAGGCTTACACATTTACACATAATCCCTTGGGCTTTACAAAATGGCATTTTGCCCATCTCATGCCTCATGTGCCATTTCTTTTTGCACATAAGCCATGGGCTTTACAAAAATTTGGCTTTATGCCCATTTTGCTTACATTCATGCACAAAAAATTACATCAAAATTATTTGTTACATGATTTTTATTTTGGTATGGGGGAGGTCGGCCGCGGGGTTCGACTTGGGCATGGGCCCACTTGATCTGGGCTTGGGCCCACCTGGCTTTGGGTTGACTTTGACTTTGACTTGGTCAACCGGGATGCAATTTTTGACCCCAACAAAGTGCCCCTCATCAATAAATGCACACCGGGCATATGAGTTGTGTGCATGAAATTGATGGATCTTGAAGCTTGACTTCGAAGTGGAACATCATTCCGGGGGCGGAGCATCCCTCGGGGAGCATGATTCCCGGGGATCGGAGCATCATTCCGATTTGCGGAGCATAATTCCAGGGATCGGAGCATGATTCCAAAGGGGGTCAGAGCATAATTCCGACGGGCGGCAGCATTCTGACCGAAGCATAATTTCGATGCAGAGGTTGATTCCTAGGCGAAGCATAATTCCGACAGGGAAAGCAGATACTCCGAGGCGAAGCATGATTTCGACACGGGGTACATTCTGATACGAAGCATGATTCCGATGCAGAGCTTGTTAGTCGACTTGATTCCGAGGCGGAGCATAATTCCTACGGGGAGGTCGTTGGTTGACTTCATTCCGAGTCGAAGCATAATTCCGACGGGGAGGTCGCTGGTTGACTTGATTCTAGGACGGAACATAATTCCGACGAGGAGGTCGTTGGTCGACTTGATTCCGAGTTGAAGCATAATTTCGACGGGGAGGTCGCCGGTCGACTTGATTCCGAGTCGAAGCATAATTCAGACGGGGAGGTCGCTGGTCGACTTGATTCCGAGTCGAAGCATAATTCTGACAGGGAGGTCGTTGGTTGACTTGATTTCGAATCGAAGCATAATCCCGATAGGGAGGTCGTTGGTTGACTTGTCCCCGGCACGGAGTGTCACTGGTTTGGATGTAGAGGCTGATTCCCAGGCGAAGCATAATTCCGATAGGGAAGGTGGATACTCCTGGGCGAAGCATGATTTCGACACGGGGTACACTCTGAGACGAAGCATGATTCTGCCACAGAGGTTGTTGGTTTGATTTGATTTGGGTTGACATTAGCATCGCTATACTGGAATATGGTACCAGGAGCGAATCATCATCTGTCATGAGAGGATTTGGGGATTTGGTTTTGGTTTGGCATCTGCATTGCTGCACTGGAATAATGCCAGGAGCAACTCATCATTTGCCCCGGGAGGATTTGGGAATTTGGTTTTGGTTTGGCATCCGCATTGCTGCACTGGAATAATGCCAGGAGAAACTCATCATTTGTCCCGGGAGGATTTGGGAATTTGGTTTTGGTTTGGCATCTGCATTGCTGCACTGGAATAATGCCAGGAGCAACTCATCATTTGCCCCGGGAGGATTTGTGAATTTGTTTTTTGGGTCGGCATCAGCACCGCTTACACTGGAATATGGTACCAGGAGCGAATCGTCATTTTCCATGAGAGGATTTGGGGATTGGTGGCTTAGGAGACAGGTTTAGATACCTACCACCTAAGGCTTTTCAATTTTATGGGCCGTAAGGGTCCCATAAAAGCATTTTCTCCCTACGAGTCGAAAGGATCTCGTAGATGTATTTTCTCCTTAGGAGTTGTGGAGACTCCTAAGTGTGTTGCTCTTTTGTGAGTCGTAAGGATCTCATGCGGGAATTTTCTCCTCATAAAGTCGAGAGGACTTTGCGAGTGCATTTCATTTCATTTTTTACGAGTTTGCGCCCTTTCGGGTTTTCATAAACTCGCCGGCAGTCCTGTTGTTTTTACTCACGGAGCCCTTTCGGGTTTTCATCCGTGCCCATTTTGCTTGTGAACATACCTTTTTTTCAATCGCTGGTGGGACCTTGAATGTGGTCTCACCGGTAAGACTTGGGAGAGATAGGGGTCGTTTACGCCCGTGGATTGTATACGGTTTTGCAGGATGTATGATCCAGACCGTAGGGCCAGAAAAATTTTGGGGCTTTGTTGGCGTCTGCATCGCTGCACTGGAATATGGTATCAGGAGCGACTCATCATTCGCCATTGGGGTATGGGATTTGGAGTTTGGTTGGCGTCTGCATCGCTGCACTGGAATATGGTACTAGAAGCGACTCATCATTCGCCACTTGGGGATTTGGATTTTGGTTGGCGTCTGCATCGCTGCACTGGAATATGGTACCGGGAGCGACTCATCATTCGCCACTCGGGGATTTGGATTCTGGCTGGCGTCTGCATCGCTGCACTGGAATATGGTACCAGGAGCGACTCATCATTCTCCATTGCCTATTGGGGAGCGATGGCTTAGGAGACAGGTTTAGATCCCTATCACCTAAGGCTTTTCAATTTTATGGGTCGTAAGGGTCACATAAAGGCATTTTCTCCCTACGAGTCGTAAGGATCTCGTAGGTGTACTTTCTCCTTAGAAGTCGTGGGGAATCACAAGGGTGTTTTTTCTTTGTGAGTTGTAAGGATCCCATGAAGGTGTTTTCTTACGAGTCGTGGGGATCCCATAAGTTTTGTTCTCCTCATGCATCGTGAGGACACATGAGTGGGTCTTCCCAAATGGAGCATAATTCCAAGGGCGGAGACCGGCCGCTGGACTGGTGATTGCAGTGGGATATGGGTATGATGAGAATTATTTGAGCCCGTGGATTGTACACGGTAGTCAACTTGGGGACCAAACCGTAGGGCCAGAAGAGTTTTGGGAAATTGGATTTTGGTTGGCGTCTGCATCGCTGCACTGGAATATAGTACCAGGAGTGACTCATCATTCGCCGTTTTTTTTGTTTTACCGCGATTGCTTTATCATTTCAGCTTTTCTTATCGCGAAGGTCGCAATTGCCCTATCATTTCGGCTTTTTATCCGTAGTTGCCCTATCATTTCGGCTTTATTTTTTATCTTTATTTTACTCGCTGATTTTTATTGCGAGTTGCCCCATCATTTCGGCTTTTTTTTATTTACACATTTTTTTTATTTACACATTTTTTTACATTCCCAGTTTAACGACTTAGAGATCGACTGTTCCCAGTTTAATGATGTGGTGGTCGATCGTTCCCAGTTTAACGACGTGGTGGTCAACTATTTTCAGAGAAAGACAGATGTCTGAGAGAATCAGGTTCCCGAAGGACTTCGGTCTCCGTTTGTATGAAATTGGCGGTCGCAGCTTGACTGTTTGCTAACACGCCTTTAGACAGTTCTATCTCTCCTGCCTTGTATTGCTTTTCGACCCAATCTTTGAAGACGAAGCAATCCTCAATTGCATGACCTATCACTCTGTGATAGGGGCAATATTTGGGGTCGTCGGTCATGTTCGCTTCTTGCGGTCTCTTTGATTCTGGCAGTTGTAGACCGTTTTTTAGGGCGTCCTTGAATATCTTGTGGACTTTGTCCCTTTTGAAGGAATAGACCTTATCCAGTTTCTCTTTCAGTGGAGATTCTCCTCCCTCTCCAAACACTGGCTTCTGAGGCTGGTTGGCATTAGGCCCGCTCATCCCTCGCTTATTTCGGTTAGCCGAAGTGTTGAAAGATTCAGTATCGTCGTAACTTCCGCCTTTGCGATTATCGTCCTTACGGTTTCTCCAGGACCTATTGTTATTTTGGGAGTCAGACGAAGACTCCTGCCTTGAGCGTTCCAACATCTGAACTTTCCTGGTCAGCTCTTGGAATGTTTTGAGACCCGCGGTGCATAGAAACGGGGCCATCCAATTGTTGAGATTTCCGACAAGGAGACTGACAGATTGGTCCTGCTCTATCGGCGGTTCATATTTGACGGAGAGATTGAGCCATCGGGTTATAAAATCTGTGCTGCTTTCGTTGTTCTTTGGATTGGTCCTTATGAGATCGGCAATGGTGATCTTATCGCTGATGCTCATGAACCTCTGCCGAAACAGAGACTCCATTTGGACGAAAGTTGTGACGGAGCCATCCGGTATGCTCGCGTACCAGTCGAAAGCAACATCGGCCAGGCTATTAACGAACTGGTAGAGGAGAAGCGCATCATTGCCCCCAGTATTCCCGTATGAGGGTTTAAAATGGGCGATGTGCTGATTCGTATTTCCCGTCCCATCGAATCTTCCGAATTTAGGGATGACATAGCCGCTAGGAAATTCTACCAGATCATACTGAGCAGGATATGGTCTCCTGCTACTGCTAACATCTTTTTGCGCTTCAGCTTCGGCTACCAATGTTTTGACTTTGTTGGCAACCAAATCCATGATTTGATCTTGAGCTAGAGGGCTACTGTCATCGGTAGCCAAGACATTTCCCGAGATAGGATGCGACTGACTTTCATGCGGTCCGCCCACCTTTGGATTTGAGGGAATAGGCGTCGGCTGCCTTGGGACTGTTAGTTATATGTATGCCCTAGAGGCCATTACTATACATAGGATGTATATTGTAGTGGATACTTGGACATATATAGGGATGACTTTCTTGATCGATATGATAGTATGCTATCTGGTTACTCTTTACCTAAACGTGTACACTGATTGTCTCTCTGTTACATGTTGGTAAAGCCCTTAGGATGTGTACTTGACTACCTGGACTATGATGCGGATCATACTAGTAGGGACGTGGTAGTCCATAAGTACATCCTTCAAAGTCCCTAGTCGTGGGTGTATCGAGACGGGGCATCGATATACCAGAGTAGACTAGCGTATACCTTCTCGACCCATACAGATGGGCGATGGATGATCCCATATCCATTGGTGTTTGACATCAGAGATGATATACGGGTGCTCAGTGGAGACTGGGTACACTGGACGGACTCACCGAGAACTCCCAGATGGTATTATACCTTACGTCAGATGGCAGTTCTCTGGTGACACTGGTGCAGGTTAGTCTGTAGACCCGAGATCGTCATAGAGTCTTGTGTGATTCCCACTGTGCTTTGATTTCCATCATACCACGTCCAAGAGAGCGTGCAAAAAGGAGGTTTTTGGGTACAGTCCCGAGTCACATGGAGGCAATGAGCGATAGGAGGGGTTTCGTCTCTCCCGGTATAGGGAGTTGATGTTGCGCTGTGCTCGATTGGCTATAACAGGAAGTCCTTGGCCAAGGCTATTTTAGGGATTTACTGGTAAGTGTTACCAGTAGTTTCTTGACCCGTTATGAGCCTCATATCGACACGACTTATCGAGTTATTGGGGTCTGACGTTTACCACCCCTAGGCGAGATATGCGACATATCAGACGAACAGACCGGACTGTACGGTAGTGTTACTGATTGGATTCACAGGAGTGTGAGCGGGGTTGCTCGTTGATCTTCTGATCGCTCAATACCCGGGTGGCCGTTACGTTTAGCAGACCGCTTGCGGTTTGTGGGTGTTTGATATGATCATCACCTACTGCCGGCGTATTGACGAGTCTTTAGAGTCCTACACAGGGGTTTTCTGGCTCAAGTGAAACGAAATAGGAGCGCATATGAGATATGTGCGGGACCGAGAATAATAACAGTATGTGATACTGTATTCTATTCTCGTGATTTGAATCATCGGTCGGTTATATATGATATAGCCGGGTACCGAATCAAGTGTTGATTCGATACATTGATACACTTGATATTAGTCGGTTATATGCGATATGACCGGATCGTTAAATCAAGTGTTGATTTAGTGATTTAATGTATAATTATATATTTGATATATTACTTTACATTAACTAGTATTGGTTCACTTAAGATTGATTTTCTCACTTGAATGTGCACATTGTTTATATGTGATATATGCAAGTGTACATGTTTGTATCATGCTTGATGATACAAACAAGTTGTGTGTATGGGACTTGAACCAACTCAAGGTTAAATAAGGGTTTACTATTTTCCTAACAAATAACAAAAGAGTGAGACTTTGGTCAAAGTTATAAAGCTTCATGAAGCTTGATAAACATTGACAAAGTCAACTCTTTTGTCATTTGTTCAAAGATATTAGTTAACCCAACCTTTAACCTAATGTTTTGGTTAATTCTCTACATGAGTTAAGCATGAGGGCTTAACTCAACCATGGTGCCATTATTTATTGGATAAGTTTCATTTTGGATAATCATATATTCATATGATTCTTTCTTCTTCTTCATCTTCATCAAGCTCACAAAAGCTTGCTAGCTCCAATGGTGCCATGAGAAAAAGAGTGAGAAATCCAATTCTAAAGTGAACCCACTTCCTATTTCTTCATCCTCTACTACTTGCCATGTAGTATAGGGTGTTCTCTTCACAAAGTTTTTGACCAAGTGAAGGAATAGCTTGAGTTTGAGTCTCCCCGACGTAGATCATCTTCGGCCTCGAAGTCAACGACCTAGCCCGCTTATTTCTCCGACGAAACCATCGCTAGAGTCCGGGATCCCGATGATCGCAGCGGAGGGACGTCAACATGGAGCTAAAGAAGTGGAGGACCGGATCTACAAAGGTTGTAATCCCTTTCACTTAGTAGCAAAGTTGTTTGCTAGCTTTTCTTTTCGCCTAATCTCTAGTTAACGATCTAGTTTAGGGCTTCTCAGCACCGGAAAATTTGAATTTGGCATGGTCGATGCCTTATGGAACTTCTTTTGTGTGCCTAGTAACCCTACAGTGGTATCAGAGTCTAGCTAAAGCTTTAGGCGAAGTGTAGACGATGTTAGAAATCCGATCGAACCCCGAAACCCTAACTCAAACCCTTTTCTGTACATTTTCTGAAAATATGGATTTTTCCAAATTAAAAATATCCAAAAATTACAGCAGGGTATTATAAGAGTTACTGTGAAGCACGTGAGCCCAAGTCAACCAAAGTGTCGCGGAACCGCGGCCACACCCTAGCATGTGCGGCGGTTCCGTGGCCATAATAGTGATTCTTGGCACGTGCTTTGCACAGTAATGTCCTATACTGATTCCTGTGTTTTCTGGGTAATTTTAACTTGTACTCAAGTGTTGAGTTTTCTGGGTTGTATAGGGAGTTCGACGATTCGATCGGAATCTTTAACTTTGTCTGTGTTTTCCGGGATAATTTAGAATATGTTAAAAAGTTCGACCGGATAAAAATACCCATGTTTTCCCCTGCCGGAAAATTTTCAAGTGTTGGATTTTTCCGTGGCTTAAGAACGTTCTAAGTAGTGCAAGTAATGCAATGGACCCTCTAGAAGACAACAAACCTTAACTCGATTATGTGACCGTCTTGAACTGCCCTTTGAACCTTAGGGTTTGGGGCAGTACGGCATGCCACATGTGAGGCGTTGGCTTGACCCTTCTACGGCTGGACCGTTGGTACTATGGCATGAAATGGATGTTTTTGAACCTATCTCAAGAGTTGAGCTGTTTCGGGAAAACTTGGATGTTTGATTGTTCGATCGGAAAGTTTAACATTGACTATTTATCTGGAATGTGATACAATATTTGGAATCCACAAGTAGTTATGAGATAACTGATTTGAATGTTATAAACATAGCAGTTTAGTCTCGATTGATCGGTTGCCACGGAATTTTGATGCGATCAAAAGTTCGTTGCAATCACGTAGCGTACGCGGATACTCGCCGGGTAAACTTAATAGACAGCCATGCCCCATAGCCCCGACCAAGTGACTGTAGGAGAACCCCGTAGCCAATAGCATCCATTTGGGTGCTCGCGGCAGCGGAGTTCCGCCTTAGTGCACTTCGTCGACGGCAGCCGGGGGTGCGTCCGTCTACTAAATGTTGCGACGAGCATTCGATCAGTATATCGGGAATCTTGTTGAATTGCCCGACTAGATATTGAAAAGTGTTTTCGATATAGAGACTAAAATACGGGGTTTATAATTATTGGGCATGCGATGTCTAAGGAATTCATTTGGTTAGGCATGTGATGTCTAAAAGGGTTGCGGATTCCAACTGTTGTAGTTTTACACTTTCTTTTCTGCGACCGTAAGTGTAATATGTGATATCGCCGGTTTCGTTGCTATATGTCAACGACAATTGGGATGCGCACATTTACTTACGTTGATGACATGTGATGTTATGTGTTGCTGGATATGTTATATTGGATCGTCGTGTTTGAATAGCCGGGGGTTTTTATGTGAGATGGGTGTTTTTCATTTTCATTCATGTAAAAACTTGTATGTAATATTCATTTATTAGGGCACTTCCAAGTAGCGGAAGATGTCATCATTTGTATATTATTTACTTTTCCGCACTAGGATAGACCCAAGGAGGAGAGCACAAGTAACCGGGTTCTGGAGTCCAGTGGGAGACCAACTCGAGGAGTCGAGTCCGGATCTCCTAACTCTAGAATTGGTGGGGTTGCTTGCCGCTCTCGTAGGGGTCTAGGGGTGTGGGTTTGGCTATTCATCGCGACCGTGGAATCCGTGTTTTATACAGGCTCGTATTGAAAACACGGACATCCTAGTATATCCAATGTTTCTTATGTTTCTTCTGCTGCGATATCTGTGATGTGATCATTTGATATGTGATGATAGATACTGTATATGATATATATGATATATTATATAGACGTTACTTATGTTTTGCACTTGCGCTAGCCCTGCCCCGCTCTGTCGTTAGTTACCTAACCTAACGGTGCATGAGGGGACATCGAGGCGAATGCGGATGGCATAAGTGTATGTCGTATTTATCTGTGATGTTTAGGTGATTTAAATGATGGGACTTCATTAATATGATTAATGAAAGTAAAAGAAACCTAAAAGATGTTGTAGAATCGAATTTTCAAAAACAGGTAGCTACAGTTCTTGCTTTGCATCGCGGTGTTCCTTGTAGAACATCCTGCACCTTATTCGATAAGGAAAGGGCCGAGATCCCTTCACCGGGAGTGACCCATTTAGCAATAACTGGCAGATGCTACACCCCTCGGTTTTTCATTTGATTGCTTCTATAGTTCTTGCTTTGCATAGTGGTATATATGATATATCCTGCACCTTATTCGATGAGGAAAGGGCCGACGATCCCTTCACCGGGATTGACCCCTTTAGCAAAACTAGAAAAGCCTCAAAAACACTCCATTTTAAAATCATTTGATTCTACAACGATATCAAGTTCATTATGCAATAGGTTTTCAGAAAAACCTGTCGTAGCCCTCCGTCATTTCAGATAAGTACTACTTAGTATTCGTGCTGCGGTAGTTTGGTATTCGTCAAGGCGTAGTGTACGGTAGCTAACTAGTATTTATCTGCTTATGCATATGATGCAGATTGGATTAGGGTATTCGTACGGCGTTGTTTGGCATTCGTCAAGGGTCGTGCGGGTGGGTTTAATTCAATCAAGAAATGTACGGGTTGAACTTGACTAGTGGACAATGGGTTGTTTGGCATTCGTCAAGGTCATAGAACGCTAGGGGTAAAATATTATTGGGAATTTCAAGTGTTGAAATTTGCAATGAGATTGCATACCTTCTATGAGATAGTTGGATCCCGATACTCGCTGTGAGTAATTGTTACTCCTGAGAGAGTTTTACACATTACAATTAGCCGATCAAGTAGGTGTCTAGAAAGGTGTCAACGGGGTTACGCCTCTGGGAAAACGAGGTTTACTTTAATTAGGTCCGTGCGAAAGTACGGGGAACCTCCCTCAAAGTACCGACACTGGCCTGGCTGAAAGATTGGCGAACTTGTAGCGTGTAATTAATCCCGGCTAGTCTTTCCTTTTAGGGTTTGAAGGAAGATTTGATAAAAACAGTGGGAGCCATCCTGATTAGATAAAATAATAACCAATCTGATCTTGCAAGAGCGCACGCAGAGTGTTTTCTTCTCTCTCTCTCCAGGTAGAGACCATGTCACGCCTTAATCAAGATAATAATACGAATATTTTGACCGAACTCGCTTGTTATACTGAGCTGGGGAACATTGGTCCCGCTCCAACTTATAAATGTTATAAGACAGAGCAGGAATTTGGGGATTACCAGAATTCCCGTGCCGCCAAAACGAAGTGAGTGCATGTTGATGCATCATCTTCGGGTGTGTTCATTACAGAGAACTGTTTCTCAGTATCCTTTACGTCCTGGGTATGTGATACCAGATCAGGATCCCGTATATGTAATTTATTACATGGGCTACAGAAAGGTAGAGAACTGAGAACGGGTGATAAGTTTCATGAGACAGAAAATGGTGCAAGTGTTGCAGCCAAGTCTGTTGGTCACTGTCACCCTGTATTACCAGAATACATTGATTCTGAACAAATGTTATTCGATACCGAACCTGATATACAAAATCATATCAGTATCTTTGTTTAGATAAAGAAGGATATAATTTTGTATTGATTGGATAATGTTTTGAACATTTCCTATATCAATAGTTGATCGGTTCAGGCACGTTATCTAAAAGCATTGATGTTCTAAATCAAACTATAGTTCCTAGTATATAGAACACATATAAGAGGAAGAGTTCAGAAATGAACAAATCCTTCTTGAGGCATTGTAGACTAGGTCATATCAATGTGACCCGACTAGCTGAAGTTATATTAAGATGCATATTTAAATTAGTTTGAATTTACATCTTGTGAAACTTGCCAGTCATGTCACAGAGATAAGATGACCATAGCTCTGTTTATTGGAAACAGAGAAAGAGTTAGTGAACTCTTGGGATGATACATATTGATGTATGAAGGTCCCCTGTCTACACATGCCAAGACCGGTTCTTTGTACTTCATTAAATTCTCTGATGATCTCTCGAGATTCAGATATATGTTCCTGTTGAAACACAAGTCCGAACCTTTTGAGATATTCACAGAATATAAGTTAGAAGTAGAGAACCAAAACGGGTATAAGTATTATATCCTTTGATGTGATTAAGGAGGAGAATACTTGAGCACGGGATTCCTGGACTATTCTAAGAATGAGATTCTCTCTCAGCATTACTCCTCCGTATACACCACAACACCTCGGTGTATCGGGGCGGAGCAATATCACCCTATGTGATATGGTGTGCTCTATGATGAGTACTACTGAGTTTCCTATTTCCTTTTAGGGAGATATGCACTTATGAAGTTGCATACCTATTGAATAGGGTTCTGATTAAATCGGATGCCTACCATTTCATATGAGATATGGAAAGGGAAGAGCCCATCTCTTAAGTCAGTTAAGATTTGGGATGGTCCGGCCTATGTCTAAAAGCAAAGTCCGGACAAGCTCGAGGCAAAGTCAGATCTGTGGAAGTTTGTTGCATATCCCAAGCATACGCAAGGGAATATCTTCTACCTAACCGAGGAACAAAAATGTTTTGTTTCTCAGCATGCCACCTTTGTGAAAGGGAATTTCTTGTGAAGAAATTATTGGTCATGAGGTGGAACTGGAAACAGTTCCAACTATACAAACTACAGATGATGATTTGGTAAAACCAGAGGATTCAATAGCAACCAACGAACCTCAGCCTCTCCGCCGATCTAGTAGGGTTCCTCACCCACCTGAGAGATACTCCGGTTTCTCTATGACAGTGGGAGCAAGGATTGCATCATGAGATGATGACCCAACTAGTTTCAGGCTGGCCATCAGGAGTGGGACTCTGTAAGAATGGTTGGATGTTTATTGATCTGAGATGGAATCCTTTTACACCAACAAAGTATGGACTTTGGTTGCTTTATCTGAAGGGTTAAATCCCCATCAGGAGCAATTATATCTTGAGAAGATTACTTGGTGTACATGGAAAAGTTGAGACTTTCAAAGCTAGAATTGTTAAAGGTTTACATCATTGACCAGCTATGGATTGTGATGAAACCTTTTCTAAGTACCTATGCTTAAGTCCATCCAGATCCTACTTGCCACGGCTACATACCATGACTACGATATCTGGCGGTTGGGTGTCTTGACTTTTTTTCTAAATGATGATTTGGAAGAAAGCGTCTATAAGTACACAGCCAGAGGGCTTCGTAGACAGTGGGAGCAGCGGAAACTTGTGCAAGATGTTTATGTGATAAAGCAGGCATCGCGGAGTTGGAACATCTGTTTTGATGAGTTAGTCAAAGAGTTTGACATCATCAAAATGGTAGATGAACCTTGTATATACAAAAAGGTGTTAGTTATATGTATGCCCTAGAGGCCATTACTGTACATAGGATGTATATTGTAGTGGATGCTGGGACATATATAGGGAGGACTTTCTTGCTCGACATGATAGTATGCTATCTGGTTGAACTTTACCTTAACGTGTATACTGATTGTCTCTCTGTTACATGTTGGTAAAGCCCTTAGGATGTGTGCTTGACTACCTGGACTATGATGCAGATCATACTAGTGGGGACATGGTAGTCCATAAGTACATCCTTCAAAGTCCCTAGTCGTGGGTGTATCGAGACGGGGCATCGATATACCAGAGTAGACTAGCGTGTACCTTCTCGACCCATACAGATGGGCGATGGATGATCCCATATCCATCGGTGTTTGACATCAGAGATGATATACGGGTGCTCAGTAGAGACTGGGTACACTGGACGGACTCGCCGAGAACTCCCAGATGGTATTATACCTCACGTCAGATGGCAGTTCTCTGGTGACACTGGTACAGAGTAGTCTGTTGACCCGAGATCGTCATAGAGTCTTGTGTGGTTCCCACTGTGCTTTGATTTCCATCTTACCACGTCCAAGAGGGCGTGCAAAACGGTGGTTTTTGGGTACAGTCCCGAGTCACATGGAGGCAATGAGCGATAGGAGGGGATTCGTCTCTCCCGGTATAGGGAGTTGATGTTGCGCTGTGTTCGATTGGCTATAACAGGAAATCCCTGGCCAGGGTTGCTGAGATTTACTGGTAAGTGTTACCAGTAGTTTCTCGAACAGTTATAGACCTCATATCGACACGACTTATTGAGCTATTGGGGTCTGACGTTTACCACCCCTAGGCGAGATATGCGACATATCAGACGATCAGACCGGACTGTACGGTAGTGTTACTGGTTGGATTCACTGGAGTGTGAGCGGGCTTGCTCGTCGATCTTCAGATCGCTCAATACCCGGATGGCCGTTACGTTTAGCAGACCGCTTGCGGCTTGTGGGTGTTTGATATGATCATCACCTGCTGCCGGCGTATTGACGAGTCTTTAGAGTCCTACACAGAGGTTTCCTGGCTCAAGCGAAACGAAATAGGAGCGCATATGAGATATATGCGGGACCGAGAATAATACGTGTATGTGATACCGTATTACATTCTCGCGATGAATGTGTCGTATGGTTATATGCGATATAACCTAGTTATCGAATCGAGGGTTGATTCGATAAGACGATACATTGGATACTAGTCGGTTATATGCGATATGACCGGATCGTTAAATCAAGTGTTGATTTAATGATTTAATGCATAATTATATATTTGATATATTACTTTGCGTTAACTAGTATTGGTTCACTTTAAATGGATTTTCTCACTCGGATTGTACACATTGTATATGTGATATACTTTTGTGCACTTCATTGTATCATGTTTGATGATACATGTTATGCTAGGGTTTTTGTGTAAAGATCAAACCATGGTTACATGATTATGGTTAGGGTTTTGTTTTATTCACTTATTTATTTATCCAATTCTTTTGGAAAATAAATGGAAAGGAGAAAAGAATGGTGGTTTAATTTGGAGTTTAGTTGAAGCTTCATGAAACTTTGATCAAGTCAACCATTCTTATCTCATCCTTAACCCTAACCATTCCCACTAACCATGATTCATTCTCTACACTTGACTAGAGTTAATATTATGATAAGTATTGTTATTCTTTTCTTTTTTGAATAATCTTATCACAATATTCTTCTTCTTCTTCATCTTCTTTCATGAAGAAAAAGCTTTCTTCATCAATGGTGATTGATGATAAAGAGTGAGAAATCCAATTCTAAATTGAACCCACTTCCTATTTCTTCATCCTCTACCTCTTGCCAAGTAGTAGAGTGTGTTTTCTTCACAAGTTTCTTGACTTGATGAAGTCGGAGCTTGATTTAGCGATGCCTCGACGTAGGTCATCTTCGGCACGTCGTCGATGACCTAGCCCGCTTCTTCTCCGATGAAGCCGACGCAAGAGCCCGGATTTCGGATTTGTACATCGGAGATGACTTCTTCATGGAGCTATGGAGGTGGACAAACGGATCTACAAAGGTTGTATATCCGTATCCCTTAGTTAAGTGTTAACTAGTTAGCTTTTTCGCCTAGTTTTCTAGCAAACGATCCGTAGTCGGGTCTCTCGGCACCCGTAAATTTTTATATTGGCATGTTCGATGCCTTGTGAGACCTCATTAGGGTGCCTAGGAACCCTATAGTGGTATCAGAGCCTAGCTAGAGCCTTAGGCGAAGTCCAGACGAAGTTTGAAACCCGAACGAACCCGAAACCCCAACTCAAATGTGCTCTCTGTACTTTTTCTAAAAACAGGGATTTTTCAGTATTAAAAATATGTAGAAATATCAGCAGGAAAATATAAGAGTAACTGTGCAATTCGTAATCCTAATTCCATTAAAGCGCCGCGCTTCCGCGTCACGAGCATGGCTCGTGCGGCGGAACCGCGGCCTGTTTGTCGTTTTGTGAGGTGATGTTTGCACAGTAACTCCTATTTAACAGTGCTGGTTTTCCTGGGTATTTTTAATATTTATTCAAGTGTTGAATAATCTGGGATGTTTTGGAGCTTCGATGATTCGATCGGGTTTATCAAATTTTGTCTATTTGGCTTTCTGGATAATTTTAGAATATGTTAAAAAGTTCGACCGGATATAAATACCCAATTTTTCCCCTGTCGGGAAATTTCCAAGTGCTGGATCTTTCCGTAGTTTAACGACATTCTAAGTAGTGCAAGTAACGCGATGGACCCTCTAGAAGACAACAAACCTTAACTCGATTATGTGACCGTCTTGAACTGCCCTTTGAACCTTCGGGTTTGGGGCAGTACGGCGTGCCACATGTGAGGCGTTGGCTTGACCCTTCTACGGCTGGACCGTTGGTACTGAGGCACGAACGGAATGTAGTTAGACTTATTTCATGTGTTGAGCTGTATCGGGAAAACTTGGGTGTTCGATTGTTCGATCGGAAAGTTTAACATTTTCTGTTTATCTGGAATATGATACAATAATTGGAATTCACAAATAGTTATGAGATAACGGAATGAATATTATAAACATAGCAGTTTAGTCTCACTTGATCGGTTGCCACGGAATTTTGATGTGATCAAAAGTCTGTCGCAATCACGTAGCGTACGCGGATACTCGCCGGGTAAACTTAATAGACAGCCTCACTCCAAAGCCCCGACCAAGTGACTGTAGGAGAACCCCGTCGCCGAAAGCATCCGTTCGGGTGCTCGCGGTAGCGGTGTTCCGCCTTGGTGCACTTCGTCGACGGTATCGGGGGTGCGGCCGTCTACTGAAGTTTGCGACGAGCATTCGATCAGGATGTCGGGAATCTTGTTGAATTGCCCGACTTGATATTGAAAAGAGTTTTCGATTTTGAGACTAAAATGCGGGGTTTATAATTGTTAGGCATGCGATGTCTAAGGAATTCATTTGGTCAGGCATGTGATGTCTGAGGTGGTTGCGGATTCCAACTGTTGTAGTTTTACACTTTCTTTTCTGTGACCGTAAGTGTAATATGTGATATCGCCGGTTTCGTTGCTATATGTCAACGACAATTGGGATGGACATATTTACTTACGTTGATGACATGTGATGTTATGTGTTGCTGGATATGTTATATTGGATCGTCGTGTTTGAATAGCCGGGGTTTTTTTTATGTGAGATGAGTGTTTTTCATTTTCATTCATGTAAAAACTTGTATGTAATATTCTTTTATTGGGACGCTTCCAGGTTGCGGAAGTTGTCACCTTTTGTATATTATTTACTTTACTGCACTAGGATAGACCCAAGGAGGGGAGCACAAGTAACCGGGTTCTAGAGTACAGTGGGAGACCAACTCGAGGAGTCGGGTCCGGGTCTCCTAACTCCAGAATTGGTAGGGTTTCTTGCCGCTCTCGTAGGGGTCTAGGGGTGTGGGTTTGGCTATTAATCGCGACCGTGGAATCCGTGTTTTATACTGGCTCGTATTGAAAACACGGACGTCCTAGTATATCCAATATTTCATATGTTTCTTCTGCTGCGATATCTGTGATGTGATCATGTGATGTTCTGTGATAGATACAGTATATAGTATATATGATATATTATATAGACGTTACTTATGTTTTACACCCGCGCTAGCCCTGCCCCGCTCTGCCGTTAGTTACCTAACCTAACGGTGCACGAGGGGACATCGAGGCGAATGCGGATGGCATAAGTGTACGTCGTATTTATCTGTGATGTTTAGGTACTTAAATGATGGGATTTCATTAATGTGATTAATGAAAATAAAAGAAACCTAAGATGTTGTAGAATCGAATTTCAAAATAAAACAGATAGCTACAGTTCTTGCTTTGCACAGCGGTATATGTGATATATCCTGCACCTTATTCGATGAGGAAAGGACCGAGATCCCTTCACAGGGAGTGACTCCTTTAGCAATAACTGGCAGATGCTACACACTCGGTTTGTCTTTTGATTGCTTTTAAGTGTTTTTGCTTTGCACAGTGATATATATGATATATCCCGCACCTCATTCGACGAGGAAAGGACCGGCGATCTCTTCACCGGGAGTGACTCCTTTAGCAAAACTAGAAAAGCCTCAAAAACACTCCATTTTAAAAATCATTTGATTCTACAACGATATCAAGTTCATTACGCAATAGGTTTTCAGAAAAACCTGTCGTAGCCCTCCGTCATTTCAGATAAGTACTAGTTAGTATTCGTGCTGCGGTTGTTTGGCATGCGTCAAGGCGTAGTGTACGGTAGCTAACTAGTGCTTATCTGCCAGCATATGATGCGATTGGATTAGGGTATTTGTACGGCGTTGTTTGGCATGCGTCAAGGGTCGTGCGGGTGGGTTTAATTCAATCAAGAAATGTACGGGTTGAACTTGACTAGCAGACTATGGGTTGTTTGGCATGCGTCAAGGTCATAGCGAGCTAGGGGCAAAATATTATCGGGAATTTCAAGTGTTGAAATTTGCAATGAGATTGCATACCTTCTATGAGATAGTTGGATCCCGATACCCGCTGCGAGTAAGAGTTACTCCTGGGAGAGTTTTATACATTACAATTAGCCGATCCAGTAGGTGTCTAGAAAGGTGTCAATGGGGTTACGCCTCTGGGAAAACGAGGTTTACATTAATTAGGTTCGTGCGAAAGCACGGGGGACCTCCCTCAAAGTACCGACACTGGCCTGGCTGAAAGATTGGCGAACTTCAAGTGTGTAATTAATCCCGGCTAGTCTTTCCTTTTAGGGTTTGAAGGAAGATTTGATAAAAAGCAGTGGGAGCCATCCTGATTAGATAAAATAATAATCAATCTATTCTTGCAAGAGCGCACGCTGAGTGTTTTCTTCTCTCTCTCTCCTGGTAGCGACCATGTCACGCCTTAATCAAGATAATAAAACGGATTATTGACCGAACCCACTTGTTATACTGAGCTGGGGAACGTTGGTCCCGCTCCACCTTATAATTGTTATAAGACAGAGCAGGAAATAGGGGATTACCAGAATTCCCGTGCCGCCCAAACGAAGAGAGTGCATGCTGATGCATCATCTTCGGGTGTGTTCATTATACAGAACTGTTTCTCAGTATCCTTTACGTCCTGGGTATATGATACCGGATCAGGATCCCAGATATGTAATCTGTTACATAGGGCTACAGATAGGTAGAGAACTGAGAACGGGTGATAAGTTTCATGAGGCAGAAAACGGGGCAAGAGTTGCAGCCAAGTCTGTTGGTCACTGTCACCCTGTATTACAATACATTGATTCTGAACGAATGTTATTAGATACCGAACCTGATATACAAAATCATATCAGTCTCTTTATTAGTAAAGAAATGATAAAATTTTGTATAGTTGGATAATGTTTTGAACATTTCCTATATCAAAAGTTGATCGGTTCATGCACGTTATCTAAAAGCATTAATGTTCTAAATCAAACCACAGTTCTTAGTATATGGAACACACACAAGAGGAAGAGTTCAGAAATGAACGAATTCTTCTTGAGGCATTGTAGACTAGGTCATATCTATGCGACCCGACTGGCTGTAGTTACATGTAGATGCATATTTAAATCAGTTTGAATTTACATCTTGTGAAACTCGCTAGTCATGTCACTAAGATATAATGACACCAGCTCTGTTTATTGGAAACAGAGAAAGAGTTAGTGAACTCTTGGGATGATACATGTTGATGTATGTAGGTCCCCAGTCTACACATGCCAGGACTGGTTCTTTTTACTTCATTACGTTCTCTGATAATCTCTCAAGATTCAGTCATATGTTCCTGTTGAAACATGAGTCAGAATCTTTTGGGATATTCACAGAATACAAGTTAGAAGTAGAGAACCAATACGGGTATAAGTATTATGTCCTATGATGAGATCAAGGAGGAGAATACTTGAGCACGGAATTCCAGGACTATTCTAAAGGAGAATGAGATTCTCTCTCAGCATTACTCCTCCGTATACACCATAGCACGATGGTATATCGGGGCGGAGCAGATACACCCTATTTGATATGGTGTGCTCTATGATGAGTAATACTGAGTTACCTTTTTCCTTTTTGGGAGTTATGCACTTACGAAGTTGCATACCTATTGAATAGGGTTCCAATCAAATCAGTTGCCTACCACTTCATATGTGATATGGAAAAGGAAGAGCCCATTTCTTAAGTTAGTTAAGATTTGGGGTTGACCGGCCTATGTCTAAAAGCAAAATCCGGACAAGCTCGAGGCAAGGTCTGTAATGTAGAACTGAAAATGTTCCAG
Source organism: Agapanthus africanus (assembly GCA_030015575.1). Taxonomy (NCBI): domain Eukaryota; kingdom Viridiplantae; phylum Streptophyta; class Magnoliopsida; order Asparagales; family Amaryllidaceae; genus Agapanthus; species Agapanthus africanus. The sequence continues at coordinate 316,736,780 of CM057338.1, read as the reverse complement.
CTATACAAACTACAGCACATGATTTGATAAAACCAAAGGATTCAATAGTTACCAACGAACCTCAGCCTCTCCGCCGATCTAGTAGGGTTCCTCACCCACCTGAGAGATACTTCGGTTTCTCTATGACAGTGGGAGCGAGGAATGCATCATGAGATGATGACCCAACTAGTTTCGAGCTGGCCATCAAGAGTGAGACTCTGTAAGAATGGCTGGATGTTTATCGATCTGAGATGGAATCCTTATACACCAACAAAGTATGGACTTTGGTTGCTATATCTGAAGGGTTAAATCCCCATCAGGAGCAAGTATATCTTGAGAAGATTACTTGGTGTACATGGAAAAGTTGAGACTTTCAAAGCTAGACTTGTTAAAGGTTTGCATCATTGACCAGGTGTGGATCATGATGAAACTTTTTCTAAGGATCTATGCTTAAGTCCATCCAGATCCTACTTGCCACGGCTACATACCATGACTACAATATCTGGTGGTTGGGTGTCATGACTGCTTTTCTAAATGATATTTTAGAAGAGTGCGTCTATAAGTACACAGCCAGAGGGCTTCGTAGACAGTGGGAGCAGCAGAAACGTGTGCAAGATGCTTTATAGGATAAAGCAGGCATCGCGGAGTTGGAACATCTGTTTTGATGAGATAGTCAAAGAAGTTGACATCATCAAAATGGTAGATGAACCTTGTATAAACAAAAAGGTAGTAGGGAGTATGGTGACGATCCTCGTAGAATACGTGGATGACATACTCTTGATAGGGAAGGAGTTTCTTATGCTACGCTCGATCAATCTCCGCTTATCACAAAGATTCTCCATATAGGATTAAAGTGATACCTACTAAATCCTGGATTTTGGATCTATGAGATAGATCTAAATGGATGTTAGGATACTCACTAGATGTAGTGAGATGGTGTCAATCGATCCTGAGGAGAATCACTGGAAGGGTTCCAGGGTGATAAAGACGACTGAATGTCAGTCACAGGCATTGTCTTTACCCTCAGTAAAGGGACGGTATGTTGGAAGAGTTCCAAGCTGGATACCGTGACATACTAGACGATAAAGGCAAGATACATCGCTACTTAAGATGCTACCAAAGAGGCTGTTTGGGTGTATATAGGTTCATGAGATGAACTATGTTCCTACCATTGTGTGACAATGGAGTTGTGGCTTATGCCAAGGAACGCCGGTCCCATCAGTGATCCAGACATATTCTAAGGCAGTATCACTTGATCATGGAGATGGTTGATCTCCAGGGAGATCGAGGATAGGAGAGTAGACTCAGAGGACAACACAGCAGATCCACTCACAAAGGCCTGTTCCCAGAGAGAGATTTTTATGGGATGGTTGAGTATGAGATACTGCAACCACTGCTACAGATGGCCCTAGTGCAAGTGGGAGATTGTTAGTTATATGTATGCCCTAGAGGCCATTACTGTACATAGGATGTATATTGTAGTGGATGCTGGGACATATATAGGGAGGACTTTCTTATTCGACATGATAGTATGCTATCTGGTTGAACTTTACCTTAACGTGTATACTGATTGTCTCTCTGTTACATGTTGGTAAAGCCCTTAGGATGTGTGCTTGACTACCTGGACTATGATGCGGATCATACTAGTGGGGACATGGTAGTCCATAAGTACATCCTTCAAAGTCCCTAGTCGTGGGTGTATCGAGACGGGGCATCGATATACCAGAGTAGACTAGCGTGTACCTTCTCGACCCATACAGATGGGCGATGGATGATCCCATATCCATCGGTGTTTGACATCAGAGATGATATACGGGTGCTCAGTAGAGACTGGGTACACTGGACGGACTCGCCGAGAACTCCCAGATGGTATTATACCTCACGTCAGATGGCAGTTCTCTGGTGACACTGGTACAGAGTAGTCTGTTGACCCGAGATCGTCATAGAGTCTTGTGTGGTTCCCACTGTGCTTTGATTTCCATCTTACCACGTCCAAGAGGGCGTGCAAAATGGTGGTTTTTGGGTACAGTCCCGAGTCACATGGAGGCAATGAGCGATAGGAGGGGATTCGTCTCTCCCGGTATAGGGAGTTGATGTTGCGCTGTGTTCGATTGGCTATAACAGGAAATCCCTGGCCAGGGTTGCTGAGATTTACTGGTAAGTGTTACCAGTAGTTTCTCGAACAGTTATAGACCTCATATCGACACGACTTATTGAGCTATTGGGGTCTGACGTTTACCACCCCTAGGCGAGATATGCGACATATCAGACGATCAGACCGGACTGTACGGTAGTGTTACTGGTTGGATTCACTGGAGTGTGAGCGGGCTTGCTCGTCGATCTTCAGATCGCTCAATACCCGGGTGGCCGTTACGTTTAGCAGACCGCTTGCGGCTTGTGGGTGTTTGATATGATCATCACCTGCTGCCGGCGTATTGACGAGTCTTTAGAGTCCTACACAGAGGTTTCCTGGCTCAAGCGAAACGAAATAGGAGCGCATATGAGATATGTGCGGGACCGAGAATAATACGTGTATGTGATACCGTATTACATTCTCGCGATGAATGTGTCGTATGGTTATATGCGATATAACCTAGTTATCGAATCGAGGGTTGATTCGATAAGACGATACATTGGATACTAGTCGGTTATATGCGATATGACCGGATCGTTAAATCAAGTGTTGATTTAATGATTTAATGCATAATTATATATTTGATATATTACTTTGCGTTAACTAGTATTGGTTCACTTTAAATGGATTTTCTCACTCGGATTGTACACATTGTATATGTGATATACTTTTGTGCACTTCATTGTATCATGTTTGATGATACATGTTATGCTAGGGTTTTTGTGTAAAGATCAAACCATGGTTACATGATTATGGTTAGGGTTTTGTTTTATTCACTTATTTATTTATCCAATTCTTTTGGAAAATAAATGGAAAGGAGAAAAGAATGGTGGCTTAATTTGGAGTTTAGTTGAAGCTTCATGAAACTTTGATCAAGTCAACCATTCTTATCTCATCCTTAACCCTAACCATTCCCACTAACCATGATTCATTCTCTACACTTGACTAGAGTTAATATTATGATAAGTATTGTTATTCTTTTCTTTTTTGAATAATCTTATCACAATATTCTTCTTCTTCTTCATCTTCTTTCATGAAGAAAAAGCTTTCTTCATCAATGGTGATTGATGATAAAGAGTGAGAAATCCAATTCTAAATTGAACCCACTTCCTATTTCTTCATCCTCTACCTCTTGCCAAGTAGTAGAGTGTGTTTTCTTCACAAGTTTCTTGACTTGATGAAGTCGGAGCTTGATTTAGCGATGCCTCGACGTAGGTCATCTTCGGCACGTCGTCGATGACCTAGCCCGCTTCTTCTCCGATGAAGCCGACGCAAGAGCCCAGATTTCGGATTTGTACAGCGGAGATGACTTCTTCATGGAGCTATGGAGGTGGACAAACGGATCTACAAAGGTTGTATATCCGTATCCCTTAGTTAAGTGTTAACTAGTTAGCTTTTTCGCCTAGTTTTCTAGCAAACGATCCGTAGTCGGGTCTCTCGGCACCCGTAAATTTTTATATTGGCATGTTCGATGCCTTGTGAGACCTCATTAGGGTGCCTAGGAACCCTACAAAAGGTAGTAAGGAGTGTGGTGATGATCCTCATAGAGTACGTGGATGACATACTCTTGATAGGGAAGGAGTTTCCTATGCTAAGCTCGGTCAATCTCCGCTTATCACAAGGATTCTCCATATAGGATCAAAGTGATACCTACTAAATCCTGGGTTTTGGATCTATGAGATAGATCTAATTGGATGTTGGGATACTGACTAGTAGTAGTGAGATGGTATCAGTTGATCTTGGGGAGAATCACAGGAAAGGTTCCAGAGTGATAAGGATGACTGAATGTCAGTCACAGGCATTGTCTTTACCCTCAGTAAAGGGACGGTATGTTGGAAGAGTTCCAAGCTAGATACCATGGCATACTAGACGATAAAGGCTGGATACATCGCTACCAAAGAGGAAGTCTGGGTATATAATAGTTCATGAGATGAACTTCGTTCCTTCCATTGTGTGACAATGGAGTTGTGGTTTATGCCAAGGAACGCCCGTCCCATCAGTGATCCAGACATATTCTAAGGCAGTGTCACCTGATCGTGGAGATGGTTGATCTCCAAGGAGGTCAAGGTTAGGTGAGTAGACTCAGAGGACAACACGGGGGATCCACTCACAAAGGCCTTTTACCAGAGAGAGACTTTTATGGGATGGTTGAGTATGAGATACTACAACCACTGCTATCAGATGGCCCTAGTGCAAGTGGGAGATTGTTAGTTATATGTATGCCCTAGAGGCCATTACTATACATAAGATGTATATTGTAGTGGATACTTGGATATATATAGGGATGACTTTCTTGCTCGATATGATAGTATGCTATCTGGTTACTCTTTACCTTAACGTGTACACTGATTGTCTCTTTGTTACATGTTGGTAAAGCCCTTAGGATGTGTACTTGACTATCTGGACTATGATGCAGATCATACTAGTGGGGACGTGGTAGTCCATAAGTACATCCTTCAAAGTCCTTAGTCATGGGTGTATCGAGACGGGGCATCGATATACCAGAGTAGACTAGCGTATACCTTCTCGACCCATACAGATGGGCGATGGATGATCCCATATCCATTGGTGTTTGACATCAGAGATGATATACGGGTGCTCAGTGGAGACTGGGTACACTGGATGGACTCGCCGAGAACTCCCAGATGGTATTATACCTTACGTCAGATGGCAGTTCTCTGGTGACACTGGTGCAGGTTAGTCTGTAGACCCGAGATCGTCATAGAGTCTTGTGTGATTCACACTGTGCTTTGATTTCCATCATACTACGTCCAAGAGGGCGTACAAAAAGGTGGTTTTTGGGTACAGTCCCGAGTCACATGGAGGCAATGAGCGATAGGAGGGGTTTCGTCTCTCCCGGTATAGGGAGTTGATGTTGCGCTGTGCTCGATTGGCTATAACAGGAAGTCCTTGGCCAAGGCTGTTTTAGGGATTTACTGGTAAGTGTTACCAGTAGTTTCTTGACCCGTTATGAGCCTCATATCGACATGACTTATCGAGTTATTGGGGTCTGACGTTTACCACCCCTAGGCGAGATATGCGACATATCAGACGAACAGACCGGACTGTACGGTAGTGTTACTGATTGGATTCACAGGAGTGTGAGCGGGCTTGCTCGTTGATCTTCTGATCGCTCAATACCCGGGTGGCCGTTACGTTTAGCAGACCGCTTGCGGTTTGTGGGTGTTTGATATGATCATCACCTATTGCCGGCGTATTGACGAGTCTTTAGAGTCCTACACAGGGGTTTCCTGGCTCAAGCGAAACGAAATAGGAGCGCATATGAGATATGTGCGGGACCGAGAATAATAACAGTATGTGATACTGTATTCTATTCTCGCAATTTGTATCATCGGTCGGTTATATGTGATATAGCCGGGTTACCGAATCAAGTGTTGATTTGATACATTGATACACTTGATATTAGTCGGTTATATGCGATATGACCGGATCGTTAAATCAAGTGTCGATTTAATGATTTAATGTATAATTATATATTTGATATATTACTTTACATTAATTAGTATTGGTTCACTTAAGATTGATTTTCTCACTTGAATGTGCACATTGTTTATATGTGATATATGCAAGTGTACATGTTTGTATCATGCTTGATGATACAAACAAGTTGTGTGTATGGGACTTGAACCAACTCAAGGTTAAATAAGGGTTTACTATTTTCCTAACAAATAACAAAAGGGTGAGACTTTGGTCAAAGTTATCAAGCTTCATGAAGCTTGATAAACATTGACAAAGTCAACTCTTTTGTCATTTGTTCAAAGATATTAGTTAACCCAACCTTTAACCTAATGCTTTGGTTAATTCTCTACATGAGTTAAGCATGAGGGCTTAACTCAACCATGGTGCCATTATTTATTGGATAAGTTTCATTTTGGATAATCATATATTCATATGATTCTTTCTTCTTCTTCATCTTCATCAAGCTCAAAAAAGCTTGCTAGCTCCAATGGTGCCATGAGAAAAAGAGTGAGAAATCCAATTCTAAAGTGAACCCACTTCCTATTTCTTCATCCTCTACTACTTGCCATGTAGTATAGGGTGTTCTCTTCACAAAGTTTTTGACCAAGTGAAGGAATAGCTTGAGTTTGAGTCTCTCCGACGTAGATCATCTTCGGCCTCGAAGTCAACGACCTAGCCCGCTCATTTATCCGACGAAACCATCGCTAGAGTCCGGGATCCCGATGATCGCAGTGGAGGGACGTCAACACGGAGCTAAAGAAGTGGAGGACCGGATCTACAAAGGTTGTAATCCCTTTCACTTATGAGCAAAGTTGTTTGCTAGCTTTTCTTTTTGCCTAATCTCTAGTTAACGATCTAGTTTAGGGTTTCTCGGCACCGGAAAATTTGAATTTGGCATGGTCGATGCCTTGTGGAACCTCTTTTGTGTGTCTAGTAACCCTACAGGGACACCGTTTCCCGGTTCATGAGCAGAGCCCCGCGCTTGATTGGACGGCTGAGAAGCAACTTAGGCAGTGAGCTGTAAGACGACGTTTGTCAAGTCGTCAATTTTTGAGTAGAGCTTAGCCATCTCCTTATCTCTGCTTCTGAGCTGCTTTCGAAGCTCCTGGAGAAGTTGCTGCTCTGTGGTCTTAGGATGGAAAGTTGGTTCATCTTCGCTTTCCGAGCCTGACTCCTCATGAACTGAGGGCTCTCCCTGCTTATCACCCTCACTGGAAGGGTCTTCATTACCTTCCAGATGAGGCTGGTCTTGGAATGTGGCAGCCATATTCACACTTGATTGGATTTGGGATGTGGTGGCCCCGTCCTTGCTCTTGCTGTGCATGCCCACCATGTAGACAGTGTGGACCACATATCCAGTCGTCTCTTTATCTTTGGCGGAGTAACCCTGTTCTTGGAACCTCATGAAGTTTAGCCTAGCATGAGCACTAGCCCTTTTATTGGCTCTGTATCTGAGCCTTTTCTGTCTTAGCTTCTCAATTTTGAGGGCTTGGCGGGCATCCGCTTTCTGGGAAGCCATCGTGAGTCGATTGGCGGGGAGCTTAGAGAAGACACCCGATCGAGCAGTTGTTAGGGGCACCGCCGGAGCTTGCTCGAGACGCCTTGTTGCTTTATTGGTGTTGACGGCCTTTCCCCCAGCTGGGGCCAAGAAAAGTCGTTCAATCACCGACTTGTGTTTGGGTAGTGGTGCTCTCGAGACCACCACATTTGGCCTCTTGCCTTTCGAGGCCGGTTTGTCTGTTACCGGAGCTTGAGGAGCTGGGATGACGTTAGCTGACATGAACAAAATAGAGCCAAATGGTAGCGGCGGCTCCTCCCATTGTTGCCCGAGACTGGCCGGGAGGACCGTCCTGGCGTCCATCTTCATCGTGTAGGAGATGGGAGTTGTGTTGGAGACATTTTGTTGCGTCCCGAGATTGCAATTTGAAATTTGTTAACCTGCACAAAGAAGCATGATTTCAGTACATGCAATCGATATGTATATTAATTGAGTTCGTATGAATGCTTAACCCGAAATATGGAAGAAAAGATAGGTCCCACTGGGCGTGCAAGAATCTGTAGGGTGTTTTTCGTCACCCCATTGAGATGGGAATACGCGTGCGCTTGTCAGGTGCATTACAGATTCCTCCTGCCTAGGGTAGGCGGGGGTTTATTTATTGTGGGGATCCGACTCTCCAGCGGCCATGGACTAAGCTGCTGTTAATTAACCCTCGCCTTTGGAGCGAGAGAATGACGGGTCAACTGTCCATGCGAACTAAATATGCAGTGTGCATGTTTTGAAGGGGTTTTGGATATATCGAGGGCCCCGCAGAGTTTTTACAGGGACAGTGTCGTGGAGTGTGTGTGTATCTATCTATCTATCTATATATATATACATATATATAAAAAGGGAAAAGCGTCCGTGGGGGTTAGCGCCTCACGTACGTGGTACGCAGGCGCTGGGCGCCCCATGTGCTTGGGCGCTGGGCACCTTAAATCTTAGTATAATTAAGAAAATGTCTCTTTCCACTCCATATCTCATATGGTGTAGTAGGCACAGATTTGGTTAGAACCTGATTCAATAGGTATGCCGCTGTTTCCAGTACAAAACCCCAGAAAGAAAGAGGTAGCTTAGCATTACTTATCATAGAGCGCACCATATCTTATAAGGTGCGATTCTTTCACTCCAATACACCGTTGTACTGTGGTGTATACGGAGGAGTAAGCTGAGAGAGAATCCCATTCTCTTTTAAATAGTTCTGGAATTCTGTGCTTAAATATTCGCCTCCTCGATGAGAATGTAGGATTTTAATACTTTTCCCTGTTTAGTTCTCTACTTCGTTCTTATATTCCTTGAATTTCTCAAAGGTTTCGGATTTGTGTTTCAGCAAGAACACATATCCGAACCAAGAGAGATCATTAATGAATGTAATGAAGTAAGAGTACCCACTGTAGGGTGTTTTTCGTCACCCCATTGAGATGGGAATACGTGCGCGCTTGTCAGGCGCATTACATATTCCCCCTGCCTAGGGTAGGCGGGGGTTTATTGATTGTGGGGATCCGAATCTCCGGCAGCCGCGGATTAAGCTGCCGTTAATTACCCCTCGCCTTTGGAGCGAGAGAACCTCCGATTGACGGGTCAACTGTTCATGCGAACTCAATATACAGTGTGCATGTTTTGAAGGGGTTTTGGATATATCGGAGGCCCCACAGAGTTTTTACGGGGGTCCCGCTATCCGGATAGCGGGCTGAGGGTTAAGGAGGCTAGCAGCCCCCTTGCGGGGTGTGGGGCAGCGCCCCGTTAGAAATTTTTTTCTAACAGGGACAATGTCGTGGAGTGTGTTAGTATCTATATATATATATACATATATACATATATATAAAAGGGGAAAAAGCATCCAAAGGACGCGTGGGGGCCAGCGCCTCACATGCGTGGCACGCAGGCGCTGGGCGCCCCACGTGCTTGGCATGTGGGCGCAAGCGCTCTGTGCGCTGGGCACCCCACATGCTTGGCACACGGGCGCTGGGCGTCACCAGAAAAAGGGACTTTGTCCCTACACTGGGAGCTGTGCTCCCGATTTGACTTCTGGAGTTAAACTCCTAAATAGAGATTAATTTATGGAGTTGAACTCCAACAGATCTTGAATGGAGTTAAACTCCTAAAAAAATTTAGAAATGATCAAAGGGGGCTGCTTTGTTTCTTCCCTTTGGCCCTGGATCTTCCCAAGATGGGATTTCTGGAGATGGGTTTTCTTCTTCTTCCTCTCGGTTGGCCGGATCTTGGAGAAGAGGGGTGAGATTTAAAAATCTTCCCTTTTTGAGATCTAATGGAAGATCTGAGCTCTCTTTTTTGGGTTTTGTGGTGAAAAACTATTTAGTTTTGGAAAAGGAAGAGTAAAACTCTTGATTTAATTGAAAAGGGGAAGAAGCTTTAGAACCTTGAGGAAGGAGAAGGAGGCACAAAAACCCTAGAGTTTTAGAGAATGAAAGCGTGTATGCTTTTTGCATCATCATGTTGCCTTATATAGGCTTACACATTTACACATAGCCCCTTGGGCTTTACAAAATAGCATTTTACCCATCCTATTCCTCATGTGCCATTTCTTTTTTCACATAAGCCATGGGCTTTACAAAAATTTGGCTTTATGCCCATTTTGCTTACATTCATGCACAAAAAATTACATCAAAATTATTTGTTACATGATTTTTATTTTGGCATGGGGGAGATCAGCTGCGGGGCTTGACTTGGGCATGGGCCCACTTGACCTGGCCTTGGGCCCACCTGGCTTGGGGTTGACTTTGACTTTGACTTGGTCAACCGAGGTGCAATTTTTGACCCCAGCACCCACCCCTTGCATGTGCAGACATAAGATCGCATACATCATTATGTATCAATCCCAAGAGTTCTGTAGCTCTTGCTCCATGTCCTGTAAACAGAGTTTTGGTCATTTTTCATTTGAGACAAGACTGAAAAGTTTCATAAGATGTAAATTCAAACGGATTCAAATATCCATTCTTATGCAACTTAGCTAGTCTGGTCGCATTGATATGACCAAGTCTACAATGCCACAAGAAGACTTCGTTCATATCTGAACTTTTCTTCTTGCATGTGTTATGTATGTTTAGAACTGTCTTTTGATTTAGAACATACAAATTATTACACAACGTACCTGTAATACCCCAGGTGGAGTTAGGGATGAATACCACCTACCTCGTGAGAAGTGAGATGTTTTCCGGTATCAAGGTGGGGATGTAACCGATACGGATACACACGGGGACCCACTGTAGAACAATGGAGAGTATCGAATTCCATTCCGAAAGAAAGCACGATCAGAACTATAAATGGAATGATACCACTCCTATAACACGGAGGTGCCTTTTGGATGAATCGGAACTCCGGAGTTTGAAGAACTACGTAGTTAAGCGTGCTTGAGCTAGGGAAATTCCGGGATGGGTGACCTACTGGGAAGTAGCCTCTTTCTTGAGTCTGGTTCATTCAAAGGGATAAAACCGTGCGGTTTCGTCCAGAGCGGACAATACCATCTGTGTTTGGGGGTGGGTCGTGACAAATATGGTATCAGAGCCAGTCCCTCAAAAAAGTAGGTCTGTGGCTCGAGGACGAACCATTGTTCTAAGTGGGGGGGATGTAATACCCCAGATGGAGTTGGGGATGAATACCACTTACCCCGCGAGAAGTGAGATGTTATCCGGTATCGAGGTGAGGATGTAACCGATACGGATACACACGGGGACCCACTGTAGAACAATGGGGAGTATCGAATTCCATTCCGAAAGAAGGCACGATCAGAACTATAAATGGAATGATACCACTCTTATAACACGGCGGCGCCTTTTGGATGAATCGGAACTCCGGAATTTGAAGAACTCTATAGTTAAGCGTTCTTGAGCTAGGAAAATTCTGGGTTGGGTGACCTACTGGGAAGTAGCCCCCTTCTTGAGTCTGGTTCATTCAAATGGACAAAACTGTGCGGTTTCGGCCAGAGCGGACAATACCATCTGTGTTTGGGGGTGGGTCGTGACAAATATGGTATCAGAGCCGGTCCCTCAAAAAAGTAGGTCTGTGGTTCGAGGATGAACCATTGTTCTAAGTGGGGGGGGAATGTAATACCCAGGTGGATTTGGGGATGAATGCCACCTACCCCGTGAGAAGTGAGATGTTATCCGGTATCGAGGTGGGGATTAACCGATACGATACACACGGGGACCCACTGTAGAACAATGGGGAGTATCGAATTCCATTCCGAAAGAAGGCACGATCAGAACTATAAATGGAATGATACCACTCCTATAACACGGAGGCGCCATTTGGATGAATCGGAACTTCGGAGTTTGAAGAACTCCGTAGTTAAGCGTGCTTGAGCTAGGGAAATTCTGGGATGGGTGACCTACTGGGAAGTAGCCCCCTTCTTGAGTCTAGTTCATTCAAAGGGACAAAACCGTGCGGTTTCGGCCATATCGAACAATACCATCTGTGTTTGGGGGTGGGTCATGACAGTACCAAACCCAATCAACACTTGATTTAGGAAAATATTCATAACATTTCTCTAAGGAAAAATTATATCCATCTTTATCTAATAAAAAAACGGATATTATATTGCACATCATAGATGGTACGAAGTAACATTCGTTCAAAACTAATGTATTGCATGTGGGCAACACTAGATGATATTCTCCTACGGCTTCAACAGCAACAATTGCTCCGTTCCTTACTCTGAAAGACATATCACCCTTTTCCAGTGGTCTAGTTTTCCTTAACCCTTGCAACAAATTACAAATGTGTGATCCTGATCTGGTATCCAATACCCAGGACATAGAGCAGACTGAGAAACGGTTTTCAATAACCAACACATCTGAAGAAAATGCATCATAATGCTTCTTCTTCATTAGGGTTGCGTGGAATCCTTGCATTACCCTATCCCTTGCCCTGACTCATGACAACAGTCATGAGATAGAGCGGAACCTCCGTTTTCCAGCTCAGTATAAACCGTGCGTTTTCGGCCAGAGCGAACAATACCATCTGTGTTTGGGGGTGGGTCATGACAGTACCAAACACAATCAACACTTGATTTAGGAAAATATTCATAATATTTTCTCTAAGGAAAAATTATATCCATCTTTATCTAATAAAAAATATGGATATTATAGCGCACATCATAGACGGTACGAAGTAACATTCGTTCAAAACTAATGTATTGCATGTGGGCAACACTAGATGATATTCTCCTACGGCTTCAGCAGCAACAATTGCTCCGTTCCTTACTCTGAAAGATATATCACCCTTTTCCAGTGGTCTACTTTTCCTTAACCCTTGAAACAAATTACAAATATGTGATCCTGATCCGGTATCCAATACCTAGGACATAGAGCAGAATGAGAAACAGTTCTCAATAACTAACACATCTGAAGAAAATGCATCATAATGCTTCTTCTTCACTAGGGTTGCGTGGAATCCTTGCATTACCCTATCTCTTGCCCTGACTCATGACAACTGTCATAAGATAGAGCGGAACCAACATTTTCCAGCTCAGTATAATAAGCGGGTTCGGTCGATACATCCATATTATTATCTTGATTCAGGCGTTGTTAGGAATATGTATGCCCTAAAGGACATTATTGTATGATATAGTGGATGCTTAGACATATATATAGAGGTCTTTCTTGCTCGACATTATAGTATGTTATCTGGTTGCTCTTTATCTTAACATGTACACTTGTATTATTATACTGTCTCTCTGATACATGTTGATAAAGCCCTTAGGATGTTTGCTTGACTACCAAGACTATGATGCAGATTATACTATTGGGACTTGTGTAGTCTACAAGCACATCTTTTAATTATTCCTAGTCGAGGGAGTATCGAGACAGGGCATCGATATTCCATAATAGACTAGTGTGTACGTTTCTTGACCCTGTAGGGGGCGATGGTTGATCCCATATCCATTGGTGTTTGACATCAAAGATTGTACACATATGCTCATTAGAGAATGGGTATACTAAACAGGACTCGCCGAAAACTCCTAGTTGGTACTATACCTATCGTCAGATAGCAGTTCTCTGGTGACATTGGTACATGTTAGTATGTAGACCCAAGATCGTTATAGAGTCTTGTGTGGTTCCCACTGTGCTTTGATTTCCTCCCCACCACGGCTCAAAGGAGTCGTGAAAACAGGTGGATTTTGGGTACAGTCCCGAGTCACATGGAGGCAGTGAGCGATAGGAGGGGTTTCGTCTCTCCCGATATTGGGAGTTGATGTTGCGCTATGATGGATTGGCTATAACAGTAAGTCCCTGGCCAGGGCTGATGAGATTTACTGGTAAGAGTTATCAGTAGTTTCTCGAACCGTTATGAGCCATACATCGGCATGACTTATCAAGTTACTGGGGTCTGACGATTCCACCCCTAGACTTGATATGCGACATATCAGACGAAGAGACCAGACTGTACAGTAAGTATTACATATAGGCTTCATGGGAGTTTGGACAAGCTTGCTTGTTGATCTTCTATTCGCTCAATACCTGGGTAGCCGTTACGTCCAGCTAGTACCGCTGACGGCTTGTATATAACTGATGTGATCATTACCTACTGCTGGCGTATTGACGAGTCTTTAAAGTCCCACACAGAGGTTTCCTAGTTCAAGCGAAACGAAGTAGGGCACATATGCTAATATGTGCGGGGGCCAGATTAAATACGGGTATATGATACCGTATTCTAATCTGGCGGTTATTTGATATTGGTTAGGTTATATGTGATATAACCGGATTATTGAATCAAGTGTTGATTTGATAATGTGATATACAGATAAATGATATTACTCGATTATATGTAATATAACCAGATTATTAAATCAACACTTGATTTAATAATTTGATATATATTTATATTTGATATAATTATATGTTAACTAATATTATTGCTCACTAATTATTTTCTTCATAATATATATATTATATGAAGCATGATTGATTTTCTATTTTATGAAAATAGAAAATGAGGTGGAAAATGGGGAGACTTTTGTAGTATTGGATGAAGCATAGCTTTTATATTTATTTAATCATTTGGATTCACTATTGAAGCATGGTTGGAATAAACAATTTGGTTTATTCCATACTTCAATAAGTGAGGTATATTGATCAAGCCATTCTTAACTTGCATTCTTGAGTTGTTCATTTCCTCACTTGAGCTCATTTTTGCTCTCTAGCTCTCTCCATTTTCTTCACATCTATCTCCAAGCCCTAACACTCACATGAGTTGTGAAACCTAGGACTTGTGAGGATCCTTAGTGAGCTAAACACCCCAACTTCACCATCCTATACTAGATTAGCACTTTGATGTAGTGTATTTCCTTCACTAAAGATAGTTTAGTGAAGATGTAGCTTGGATTAGAGGAGCTTTGGGTGGATCATTTTCGGCACGAAGATCGCAAAGGAAACTCGATCCAACTTCAAGTGGAGCCTAGTGGAGTCGCTGTTCATATCAGAATTTTGCATTATTATATTCCCCATTCTTGATCATATTTCAAATAAATAGGTGCTTTTGATCCATGTCTGCTAAATACTTGCAGATTACAGGTTCTCAGAACAATACAGTGAAATTCATGAAAAGACATTACAAAAGTGAGACTACAACCAACAAAAGATGAATCCGTATGATACCGCCTAACAGTTCAAGGAACAAATGAAGATCAGTAAACAATTCCATGCACAAGACAGTTCAAGGGCAGCACAAGATACAAGACTTCAAAGCAAAGCTTACGGTAAAAGTCCACAAATTTTGCACTGTTGGAAATCTGGAAGAAAGTAGAAAAGATTCTGAAGAACCAAGTGAAGAAAACAAAAGAAAAAGGCAACATAAAACAACCCTGAAGAAATGAGACAGAGAACCCCCAAGACGGCTGCGGATCCGCGAACAAACATGGCTTTCCGCCGCGGTTCCACGGCCGTGCCGTGCTCGTGTCGGTGCAAAGTGTCGGTGGGTGTCGGTGCGTTGACCTGGCTTTCTTAGGGTAGTCTTGTAATTTCAGATGTGGATCAGAGTAAACCCTAGGGTTTCTCCTATTTATAAATAGGAAACCCTAAAGCCTAATTAGGCATGCCTCTTTTAATTTCTAGATTAAATTTTCAATTCCATTGTAATCGTCAAGATGTGTCAATAAAGTAAGTTTTTTTTATCTTGCAATTTTCCATTCTAATTTTATTTCTGCAATTCTTTTTTATCTCCATTTATTTATCTGCAAGTTAATTAGGTCTTTAAAACAAAATTATAAAAAATGAATTTTGTCGCAATTTTCCTAATGAGTGAGTAATTCCTCACTTGTTAGAGTTAGGATTGGGTAGGTTTGAGAGATAGACATCTCTCACTCCTTTCTTCCCCGTATAATACTTTAAATTAGGACTCTATGTGAATCAAACACACACCGCTCACTACGGAACCCTATCCTACGAGATAGCGGTGATTCCCTAGTTAGACCAGTTGTGGTTGATTTACACAGAGGTTATGGCTAAGAGTTAAGAAAGGACGGACAAGGACCAAAAGGAAGAAACTATGTTTCTTCATAGTCGTGCTAATCCCCTTTGTTGACTATTACCCTAATTCCTAAGTTCTTAATTAGGGAAAAGGAAGCAGTGAGAAGAATTCTCTTTCCAAACTAACCTAATTCTAACCCTAGCAAGGTTTTAAATCGAATTAAATTCAATCTTAGTTTTTATAAAAAATCAAAACCACCATTTCTTTTAGACTTAACTCGTAAGAACTCTAAGAGATAACACGATTTCTCTGTGGACCGACCCGTACTCAACCGGCTAGCTACCAAGCGACACCGTTATTGATTGCGGTATTCTTAACTTTGATTTTGAAATGCACGCACGCAAAACAGCTCTCAATCAAATGGCGCCATTGCTGGGGAAACGGTAGTTATTTCTTTTTGTAATTTCGGGTTAATTAAAATTGAAAAGATATAAAAATTGAAAAATTAAAGAACATAAAAAAAAATCATCTTGTTATCTTTTGATTGGTTTTGTGCGACTTGTGCAGGAAAAGAAAGTATGGACTGATTCCGATATGGAGCAAGCTCGGTGAACAAATCCAGAAACAGAATATCTGAACAGACAGAGGAGAATCAAAACAGCACAGAACAATTGTTTTGGGATCTGAACCAACAACTACACCGCGGAACCGCGGCGGGATGAGTCATTTGACCGCGGATCCGCGGTGGATTGTTGACGTCAGCAGTCTAACTTCTCCGTGAGTATTTCTTGTCTTCTCTTTTACCCCCTCTCCAATAAATCATTTTGTGCAAGATTCTTTGCGCCGCAAATAAAAATCAAAATTTTTTGGCAAGTGTTTTTGATTTTGTGTGTTAATTGCTTTGCATATTTAAAACGGACTTTTTAGGGGCTATAACACCAATCAAGATTGGGTGGGGAATTTCACTACCCTTCCTAGGACCCCAAAAATCACAAAAAGCATATGCATCAACCCTCGAGTTAATTAAAAAATATCTAGACTCAGCCAATTAAGAACTGTCGCGCTCATTAGGACAGAGGAAGGTTGTGGGCATTCAGTCGTTTATCTAAACCAGACTTTGTGGTGCCTAGGCTAGACACGTGAGAAAGGTAATTTTAAAAGGCCCGTCTCACAGCGATTCGTGAGCGGAACCCTCTTTTCTTCACTTGTGCTTACCTAGTCACAATTGGCGGTGAAGAGGCGATTTCAGGGATATCTCACAACTTGTCGCTTTGGACCAGTTAGGAGCAGTCTAGTTGACTTAGGAGACCCTAGATCTAGGCTTGATTATGCATGTTTAACTGTGGTTGATTGAAATTAATTCCGTACAAATCTTTGCACACAAATCTTTATAAAAAAAAAGGAAAGAAATTTTTACAAAAACTTGCCATTTGTCGCTAGAATTCCATTGCACCCCACCTACATTTCACAATTCCCCATTGACGTTTTCTTACCCTCACCTTCTGCTTTTTGACTACACTTAAACTCGTTTAGTGTATGTCCGGTTGGACTAGGGACACTAGCGCCCGTTTAGTCCGTGTCTCGTTAGTTCCTACTGACGACGCGTTCAACTCCGAAGTCGAAATTCCCTCCACTTCTTTACCTTCATCTTCACATTCATTATCTTCTAAGGAGATGTCAGGATTCAATCCTAACAACCCCTTATCTATTTCGGGAATGATTCCACCTCAACTGGGTGCGAATAACCCACAACACCCGCCTGTTGAAGCGCCCCAACGAATCGCGCTCTAGGATCTTTTCTATCCCACCCGCTCCGCACTTCCCACTTGTCTTTCACTTCCGCCGCCAAATGGGGACAACTTCGAAATTAAGCCCCACTTCATCAATATGTTGCCCAAATTTCACGGGCTGGAATCCGAAGATGCCTATATCTTCATAAATAAATTTCAGAATGTTTGTGCAATGATGAAGACCACCCAACTGTCCGATGATGCTATAAGGCTACGAGTCATTCCCTTCACATTATGTGACCTAGCTGAAAGTGGCTATATAGTACTGCGTCGCATCCTATAAACAGTTGGGAAGAGTTTGTTAAAGCTTTTCTTAAAAAGTTTTACCCACATCACAAGACTGCGAGAATTCGTAATGAAATTAATCAATTTTCCCAGCTTCCTTCCGAACCTTTTTAGAAGTGTTTCGAAAGATTCAAAGACCTTCTTGTTCAGTGTCCTCATCACGGTATTGAGAAATGGCAACTTTGCCAAACTTTATATGAAGGACTGAACCCAGCCACTAAGCAGTTGCTGGAAACCATTTGTCAAGGTCAATTCCTAACCAAATCGAGCGAGGAAGCTTGGCAATTTCTCGACGATCTTGCTGAACAAACACTTCAGTGGGAAAACACTAGACAGACCACTTCATCCACTTCATCTATCTCTTCCGGTCAGTCTAGGACAGGCATTCATCAACTTGATATGTCGATTGCAATGAAGGCCGGAATGGCTGCAATCACGAAAAAACTAGAGGCAATTGAGAGCAAATTCTCATCGCCTTCAGCTGCCCCTGCTTTACCCACTCGCACTATATGCGCTTGTTGTTCGGATACATCACATCTTACGGAAGAGTGCCCTTACAATCCACCTGCTCAAGAACAGGATCAAGTCAATGCTGCCGTTCAGCAAAGACAAAGAAATGATCCATACTCTTCAACTTATAATCCTGGTTGGAGGAGCTACCCAAATTTCGCATGGAATCAAAATCAACAACAATTCCAAGGCAATAACAATTTCTAGAGGCCTCCTCCACAACAACAAGCTCATCAACAAACTCAATATCAGCAACCTTTTCTACCCCAACCTTACCAGAATCAAACGAACAATTTTACTCCAAACAACTCTTTTTCTCAAAACAATTTTGTTCAGCCAAATAACGATAAGGTTTCTTCGCGAGAACGAAGTTTGGATGCATTTCTAAAACAATCAACTCAATCCTCCATCAATATCCAGTCTTCCATTCAGTCTTTGGTGCAACACACTGCTTCACATGATCAAAGCATCAAAACAATTGAAGCTCAAATTGCACAACTGAATGCTGCGTTAAGCGAGCGAGAAAAGGGAAAGCTTCCATCTCAACCATTGCCAAATCCCGGTCACACACAAAATGCACATGTTGTTCATGAACAACAAAACCATAATGTGAGTGCCGTGACTACATTGAGATCTGGAAGAATGTTGCACAATAATGTGGGCATTAATGATAGCACCCCGGCCACCGCTTCGTCTTCTTCTTCATCTTCTTCATCTTCAGAGCCTGTTCTCCATTCTTCACAAGGCTCTAATTCGTCTACTACTCCGAACGGACCCACATCTCACTCCACAAAAACACCAACACTGGGATCCGTTCCAACTCCGCAATCTCCTCCATAAACATTGGACTCAACCAACTTTCAAAATGTTCCATTTCCAAACAGGTTGAGATCCAATAAACCAATTCCATAAATGGAGAAGATTGTGGAGTTATTTAAACAGGTTAGCATTAACATTCCTCTCATGGATGCAATCCAACAAGTCCCTTCTTACGCTAAAATATTGAAGGACTTATGCACCAAGAAGAGGAAATCACAGGTACCCAAGAAAGTTTTCTTGGCCAATGCAGTGAGTGATGCTCTTACCCAACCTTTACCTCAAAAACGAAAGGACCCTGGTTGTCCTGCGATTTCAATAACTATTGGGATAAGAACATCAACCGCACACTTTTAGATCTTGGTGCCAGTGTTAACCTGCTTCCCTATTCAGTATATGAGCAATTAGGCGTTGGAGAGCTGAAACCCACACATTGTACTCTCCAAATGGCCGACCGATCCATCACCCATCCTAGGGGTGAGTTAGAGGATGTGTTGATTAAAGTAGGGGACTTCATATTCCCTGTTGATTTCATTGTTATGGACACACAACCTGTAGCTAACCCCCGGAGTCAAATTCCGGTGATACTCGGCCGACCATTTCTTGCGACTTCTAATGTGGTGATCAATTGTCGAAATGGTTCGATGAACCTATCTTTCGGAAATATGACAATTGAGCTCAACATTTTTAAGTTGGGGAATTAGCCCTCCGAACCTAATGCTAATATACTTGATATTTGCTCGATCCAAGAGATCACTCAGGAGGACTGTGAGCTCAAAAAATTTCTGTTCGATCACAACAACTTTGACGCCACTAGTGCGTTCCTCCTAGAATCTGATACTGCTTTCACACCCGATAATGACTACGGGTGTTTCACTTTCACGAACGATCTTGAACCATCACCACCCGAGTTTGAATCCTTTGAATTTTCGGATGAGTTAGCTGAACCATCCGACTCGGTTGCTTACACTCGCTTTGAACCTCTGTTGGAATTCTTCGAGTTTAAGACAATTTCATCAATTTTACTTTCAATTGTTTCGCCTCCAACACCCGATCTCAAGCTATTGCCGTCTTACCTTAAATACGCTTACTTAGGTGAGAATGAGACCCTTCCTGTTATCATATCGGTATCTCTAGCCACCGAGCAAGAGAAAGCACTTTTAGCGGTCTTACAAAACAATCGACAAGCTTTTGGCTGGACTATGGCGGACATCAAGGGGATTAGTCCCCTAATAGTTGAACATCATATTCATATGATGGATGATGCCAAGCCAGCCAGGGATCCACAGAGACGCCTAAACCCTATCATTAAGGAGGCTGTTACAAAGGAGATTGTAAAATATCTTGATAGTGGTATCATTTACCCTATCTCTGATAGCCAGTGGGTTAGCACCATTCACGTTGTCCTAAAGAAATCGGGCATAACGGTCATAACTAATGAGGCGAATGAGTTAATACCTACTCGCACCCAAACTGGGTGGCGAGTATGCATCGATTATATAAAACTCAACGCCACGACACGGAAAGACCACTTTCCATTACTTTTCATTGACCAAATGCTAGAACGATTGGCTGGGCATGAATTTTATTGCTTTTTGGATGGCTACACTGGCTATAATCAAATTCCCATCGCCGAAAAGGAACAAGACAAGACCACATTCACTTGTCCATTAGGTACGTTTGCTTACCGTCGTATGCCCTTTGGGTTGTGCAAGCACCTGCAACTTTTCAACGGTGTATGATAGGAATTTTTTTAGACATGGTTGAAGAATTCTTGGAGATCTTCATGGATGATTTCTCCATTTTCGGCGACTCCTTTGATGACTGTTTGCTTCATCTCGATGATGTTCTTACCCGGTGTAAGGATAAGAACCTTACTTTAAACTGGGAGAAGTGCCACTTTATGGTACGAGAAGGTATTGTCTTAGGACATATCATCTCGCAAAATGGCATCGAGGTAGATAAGGCTAAGATTGAAGTTATTTCCAATCTTCCTCCTCCCAAATGCGTCCGAGACATTCGAGCCTTCCTCGGCCATGCCGGTTTCTATAGACGGCTCATCAAGGATTTTAGCAAGATAGCTAGACCCTTGACTCTTTTATTGGCTAAGGACACCACATTTGATTTTGACTCAAACTGTATGAAAGCGTTCGAGTCATTGAAAAACTCACTTACTTCCGCTCCCATTCTTTCGTCTCCTGACTGGACGCACCCTTTTAAAATTATGTGTGATGCATCAGATTTTGCCATTGGCGCTGTCCTTGGACAGCACATCGAGAAAATGCTGCATGTAATTTATTACGCTAGCCGAACATTGAACGAGACCCAATTAAATTACACAACAACTGAGAAGGAATTCTTAGCTGTTGTGTTTGTATTAGAAAAGTTCATGCCCTACTTAATCGGCTCTCCAGTCATCGTTTACACTGACTACTCAGCTCTTCGCCATCTTTTTGTGAAGAAGGATGCTAAATCTCGGCTGATACGTTGGATCCTCCTACTACAAGAGTTTGATCTTGTCATAAGAGACAAGAGAGGATGCGAAAACGTAGTCGCCGACCATCTTTTACGCCTTCCTTCTACGCCTACACTTCAAATTTCTATTAAAGACGTTTTTGCAGATGAGCAGCTCTTAACTGTGTCATGCGAACCTTGGTTCGCAGATATTGTAAATTATTTGGCCACCGGACTTATACATAATGATTGGTCGAATCAGGACAGACTCTCATTCCTGTCCCAAGTAAAACATTTTTACTGGGATGAACCGCATCTCTTCAAATACTGTTCCGACCAAATCATTCGTCGGTGTGTCCCCGACAACGAGTTTAAGAGCGTGCTGTCATTTTGCCACGATCAAGCGTGTGGCGGGCATTTTGGACCTAAAAAGACAGCCGAAAAGATCTTGCAGTATGGTTTCTATTGGCCACAACTTTTTAAAGACGCATATGAGTACTGCAAGACATGCTCCCGGTGCCAACACTTGGGCCGGATATCTAGGAGAAATGAAATGCCGCTCCAACCAATATTGGTTGTTGAATTTTTTTTTGTTTGGGGGATAGATTTTATGGGACCGTTTCCCAATTCTTTTGGGAACGTGTATATTCTCCTCGCTGTTTTCTATATTTCAAAGTGGGTCGATGCTGTGCCCAGCCGGACTAATGACAACAAAGTTGTCATTAGATTTCTCAAAGAAAACAACTTTTCTCGGTTTGGGCATCCCCGCGCAATTATCAGCGATAATGGATCTCATTTTTGTAATAGGACTTTCGAGTCCTTAATGCGGAAATACTCCATTACTCACAAGCTGTCAACGCCCTATCATCCCCAAACTTGTGGGCAAGCCGAGATTTCAAATTGGTAAATTAAACAGATATTGGAGAAAACGGTTTCCAAAAATCGTAAAGATTGGTCGTCAAAACTTATTGATGCCCTTTGGGCATTCCGAACTGCCTATAAGACCGATCTTGGCATGTCTCCATATAGGCTTGTTTATGGAAATGCTTGCCACCTTTCAGTTGAAATAGAGCATAGAGAATTTTGGGCAATAAAAGAGTTGAATCTATCTCTAGGATATGCGGGCAGCAATAGAAAGCTGCAGTTGAACAAATTGAACGAGCTTCGGGATGAAGCATACGAGAATGCCGTAATCGTCAAAAACCGAACGAAGGTGTTCCATGATAAACACATTATGCGCAAGATTTTCAAACCTGGTCAACAGGTTTTACTTTATGACACGCGATTGCACTTCCATCCCGAAAAGCTCCGATCTCGATGGAAAGGGCTATTTTTTGTACGCACCGTTTATCCGCACGGTGCGGTCGACTTAGAGAATCCTGAGGACGGTTCACTATTTAAAGTGAACGGACATAGACTTAAACCATTCCTCACCGCGGACCCTTCGGAGGAGCTCCTGTTTTTGCAGGAGCCGCTTTACATTGAATGATCTTCCTCCATCTACCCCTAAATTTCGGTTATCCAGCCATAAACAGTGGAAACACTGTTTCAAATAACTTTGGGGGTATGTACCACTTGTAATTATATAAAAACAACATAAAAAATAAAAAATAAAAAATTTCAAATTTCCGGGGGTATTTTTTTAAATTTTCATAAATAAAAAATAAATAAAATAAAATAATTTTTTTATTTACAAATAAATTCCTCTTTTTAGAGGACCTTTTTGCAAATAACCATAAATAACCCCTATAAAAAGAACCCGACACCCCTCTGATTTTATCAAACCCTAAAGCATTTCTCTCCCAAAACCCTAACCGCCGCTTCATTTCTGCAGAGAGATCGCCTCTAGCCGCCGCCCTTCCGCCGCAAGAAGTAGCTTCTGGCCGCGCTTCCGCCACGCCCTGGTGTCGTCTCCCTCTGAAATCTTCAGAGGAGGTTTGCTTTCTCCAATCTTCTCTGTTATTTTATAAAATCTGTAACTTTCAATCTCTGTGATGGCACCAACTATGCAATATGAGAGGGATCTTTCCCAAATGTTTGCACACACGGTCTTTGGGAGTTATTTTGGTAATGAAATCACTAGGCGAGGGTGGAACTTTTTAATTTTTAATCATCCAAACTCTTTCGCTCTTCCAGATCTAGTCACTCTTTTTTACGAGTGCATGGAGGAAGGTTGCCTAACACAATACGGTTTTATTAAATTACTTTGGGGTGATAGGGAAATAATCATTGATAGGGACTGTTTACCGCCGAACGGCGGCCGTGACGCGAGGACGTCTTGCCAGAGGTTCGGGGCAGATGCTATATGGTTTTATCCGCCCACCTCTCCGAAGATGCCAAGTTGATTTATGGCACCGTGTATCGGAGGTTTAGACGGATGCGGCCGATGTAGCAGACTTCGTCAGATTCCCCCTCGTTTGAGGGGTTTTTGATTGTGGGGATGCTCCTCCCTGCAGGCGCAAGCCCCTACAGTTAATTACGCTACTGCATCGCGGTAGCCACTTTCTCCTTCTCCAGAATTTCACTTCGTGTCGTGTTTGTTTGTTTTGTTTGTGGTTGCCCGTAGATTGTATACGGAGACTGAGTAATGCCGTCGCCCGTAGGACGTGGATTAGTCCAAATCCGTATTTACTTAGATTTGGGTTTGGTGTTTTAGTTTAAGGATACGTTAGCCATATTTGAGGCTAAGATCAACTTAAACGTTCGTTAAGGATACGTTAGTCCGATTTGAGACTAAGATCGACTTAACGGGATCGTTTAAATCCGACAAAAGAGCATTTGGGAGCTCTATTGTTTAGTTTAATGACGTTGCGGTCAATATATAGTTTAAGGACATTGCGGTCCATATTCCAGTTTAGAGACATGGTGGTCCATAGGTAGTTTAAGGACGCTTGAGTCCGTGGGTTTAAGGACCCCACAGTCCGTATTTTAGTTTAAGAACGCATAAGTCCGCGGGTTTAAGGATTCCACAATCCGTGTTGATGTGTGGTTGTCGGGACCCGTCACCTCTCTGACATCGTTGAAGGATTACAACGATAGGAGTCAAAGGAGTTCGGAGATGTACCCTCGAACCGGTCGTAAATTGATTTAAAAGAGAGCAGCTGTGCTCAGTCAATTTAATTTGAGGACTTACGGCTATGGTTGGGCTAAGTCCAGTTGAAAAATATTCAACGCTTTTATTTATTTTTGGTCTATTAGACCTGTGCTAGGGCTTTGCCCACATTTAAATAATGCATTGCATTACTTTTTATTTTTGTTTGGGCTCTGCCCATAAAGGAAGCAGAGCATCAATTTGTTTTGGGCTCTGCCCATTTATAAATGATGCAGAGCATCAATTTTATTTGGGCTTTGCCCTTTATAAATGATGCAGAGCATCAATTTTATTTGGGCTCTGCCCCTTTTATTGCTTTGCAATTTATTTTGGCCTGTTAGGTCTTTTTGACTTGGGCCTGGCCCTTTAGAATAAGAAATGCATTGCATTTTTCAGGCGTTTTGAGCCAATCAAAGAGCGCAAGCGCTTGTGGTGATGACATGTGTCATGCAAGCGCAGTGCGCTGCGCTAGTGCGCTACGCTTGCGCTGCTGACACGTGGCGCGCTCTGGTGAGTTGCGCCAATTTCAGAGAGCAAAACTCTATCTTAAAGCGCATAGCGCAAGTGGTTCAGATGCTGACACGTGGCGCTCTCTGGTGGCTTGCGCCAACCCAAGAGCGCAACAGTGCAGTTTTACAAGTGCAAGGCACTATTAACTTGAGAATCTTTTAGATTCTAGAACCAAAGGTTCATAAAAGAAGTGCAAAGCACTTTTTGATTTCTTGATCCAATTTAGATCAAAGAAAATAAATGTTTCTTATTTTTCTTGATCATAGAGAACCAATGGTTCATAAGTGCAATGCACTATTATTATTATTATTTTTTTGTTTTTATTGAGGATCATTGATCTTGTTCTTAGATCAGTGATCTATTAGAAGAAATTCTTCTAACTTAAAGGTTTTTACCTTTTTCTTCTTGAAATTCCCTCAGAGTTCTCTCTGTTTGAAGTTCTTGATTTTTTTCACAAAATGTTGATGCCTTTGATTTGAGGTCTAGGGGCCTTTATATAGTGCCCATAAATTTGTTTAAGAGATCTTTCTCTGAGTGATTTGGGGAATTTTCCCCACCGTTGGATTTTTGATTCAAGGGCTTCTGTTTTACAGAAGGCAATCTTCTTGTTTTAACAAGAACAGAAAAAATCTTACTAGAATTTAATTCTGTTTGGTGCAAACGCCTCAGCGCGTGACACGTGTCAAGCAGCGCAAAGCGCAACGCAACTGCGCTAGCGCATCTGCGCTGACACGTGTCGCGCAGCGCAGTGCTTGCGCAGCTGAAGCGTTGCTTGCTTTAATTTTGTTTTAAATAGAGCTTTGCTCTGATTAGGCGCGCTGCCTTGGGCGCTGCGCTGATGTATCAGTTTTTGACACGTGGCGCGTTGCGCGCAGCACAAAGAATCTGAAGCGTTGCTTCGAATTTTGAATTTTGAAATTCAAACAGAGCTTTGCTCTGATTGGGGGAAACAAATGCCCCCCCACCGTTGCGCTCACGTGGCGCGCACGTGAGTGCAGCGGTGGCAAGATCCTGACCGTTGGATCAAAGAGTGAGCTGAAGGGGCGCAAGCGCCTTATAAATAAGACCCCTGGCCCTTAGAAAAATCTCACCATTTTTCAAGATTTTGATTTTCCAGAGTTTGCTCTTGCTTAAGAACTTCTGAGCTTTGCTCGTTTCCAAAGTTAGAAAACTTTTAGGTAAAATTAATTTAAATCAAATCAATCTTAACCAAAAGTGCTTTGTTCTCATAGATCTTTTGATCTAAAGAAATCCCCATTGGGGTTTCATAAACAGAGCTTTGCTCTCAAGAATTTGTTTTAGGGTTTCTTAACCCATGAACAGAGCTTTACTCATTGACAGAATATAGATCTTTGGATCTTCTGATGATGAACTCTTAAGAGTTTTTCTTGGATTTTCAAGATCCTAAAAATTTTTAATTTTAAATTTCTTTGAGAGTTAAAATTTTCTTTTGATGGATTTTTTTATCACCATTACAGAGCTAAGCTCTTTTTAAGGAATTTTATCCCTTTGAGACCAGAATTTTGACAAGTGTCATTCTGTGACAGAGCTTTGCTCTGAAAGAGGAGATTTTCTCCTTATCTCTAGGGATTCCCCACTGATGAGAATATTCTCTTGGGGATCTTTTCATTAATTGACAGTCTCACCCAATGATGGGGCTGTCTTATTACATGAGGCACTGTCATCCAGATTTTGTGGGTCCCCATCTGGTCCCCTACCCACTGCACTACACTAACGGCTATATATTTTTTTGTTTCCTTGCAGCAACCATGTCTCTTGATACTTCATTCCCGTTCGCTCGCTCGGAGGAAGGGTTTCCCGAAGCGCCCTTGGATCGCAAAGTTCTAGCCATGATTAGGGACCACGACCCGGAATATAAGGGTCTCCACCTTTGGGGATCGTGGTACAATCAGATTATCATGGGTCGACGGAGCTTCATATGCGCAGTACCGTCAGAACCCATCACAGCGATCCACTACGCCAGCCCACCCCCGGTGCAGTATGCCGTGGAGATGGTCGATTGGACCTCGAAGGGCTTTCTACATCCTGCCATAGATGCGATTCCGGTTCAGCGTCCCATGGTTTTGGATATCCTGGGACGCCGTATCTGTCAAGGTGAGGCACGACCTTGGGGGCAATCATATAACATAGGTCTGATCCCCCGCCACCCGATCGGCTACCTGCCATGGGCTCGGTATATCCTGTCGACGAAGAAGTCGCAGTTGATAAGATTAGGATTGTATACCGCGGTTTATGTCTCCCTCTTCCAGTATCCCACGCTTCCCACCTGGTGGTTCAAGGCTTTCTTGGAGCAGTGGAACATTCCCACTCACACTTTCCTCGCGATGGATCCGAAAGTGTCGATCTCTCTGGAGGAGTTCACAGAAGTCTCCGGTTTACCGGTTATAGGGGAGCACTATGAGGAGTTGCTTCCGACAGATGAGTATGTCTTTGGCGCCAAGCCGGCGGTAAGGGGCCTCACACCGGAGAATGCTGTTCAACACCAATTCCCAAGTCTGATCAAGGTGTTGAACATCTACGAGGCCCTTTTCATTGAGCGTGGGAGTCGCGGAGTTAGTTTTGAGGATTTCATCGCCCGGTTCCTTCACCCAAACGTCCTCTCGGCAGAAGCTGCCAAGTTTGCCATGTAGGGTTCCTAGGCATCCTAATGAGGTCTCACAAGGCATCAACAATGCCAATTTCAAAAAATCTAGGTGCCGAGAAACCCGACTACGGATCGTTTGCTAGAAAACTAGGCGAAAAAGCTAAATAGTTAACACTTAACTATGAGAATACGGATATACAACCTTTGTAGATCCGGTGCTCCACCTCCACGGCTCCGCAATGAAGTCTCCTCGCTGTCCAAGATGGATCCCGGGCTCTAGCGTCGGCTTCATCGGAGAATGGACGGGCTAGGTCATCGACAACGTGCCGAAGATGATCTATGTCGAAGCATCACTAGATCAAGCTCCACCTTCACCGAGCTTTGAAAACTTGTGAAGGAAACACACTCTACTACTTGGCAAGAGGTATAGGATGAAGAAATAGGAAGTGGGTAGACTTTAGAATTGGATTTCTCACTCATCTTCATCAATCACCATTGATGAAGTGGAAGTTTCTTCATTGAAGATGAAGAAGAAGAAGAAGATAAAGCTATGATAAGTTAATTCCAAAAAATAAAATTAAAAGAATACTTATCATGACCAAACCATGGTCAAGTGTAGAGAATAAATCATGGTTAGTGGGATGGTTAGGGTTAAGCATGAGACAAAATGGTCACTTGGTCAAAGTCTTCATGAAGCTTCATGAACAAAAGAAAACAAGCCACCATTTTCTCATTTGCTTTTCTATTTCCAAAAGAATAAATAAATGAATAAATGAATAAGGAAATAGTAAACCCTAACCATTTCATTAACCAAGGTTTAATTCTTTACACTTAACCAAAAGGCATGCATCATCAAACATGATACAAGCAAGTGCACAAAATCATATCGCATATGCAATGCGCACATCCGAGTGAAAAAATCCATTTAAAGTGAACCGATACTAGTTAATGCAAAGTAATATATCGAATATATAATTATGCATTAAATAATTAAATCAACACTTGATTCAATGATCCGGTCATGTCGCACACAACCGACTAGTATACAATGTATCGGCTTATCGAATCAATCCTTGATTCGATAATTAGGTTATATCGCATACAACCATTCGACACATTCATCGCGAGAATGGAATACGGTATCACATACACGTATTATTCTCGGTCCCGCACATATCTCATATGCGCTCCTATTTCGTTTCGCTTGAACCAGGAAACCTCTGTGTAGGACTCTAAAGACTCGTCAATACGCCGGCAGCAGGTGATGATCATATCAAGCACCCACAAGCCGCAAGCGGTCTGCTAAACGTAACGGCCACCCGGGAATTGAGCGATCTGAAGATCGACGAGCAATCCCGCTCACACTCCAGTGAATCCAACCAGTAACACTACCGTACAGTCCGGTCTGATCGTCTGATATGTCGCATATCTTGCCTAGGGGTGGTAAACGTCAGACCCCAATAGCTCGATAAGTCGTGTTGATATGAGGTCTATAACAATTCGAGAAACTACTGGTAACACTTACCAGTAAATCTCAGCAACCCTGGCCAGGGATTTCCTGTTATAGCCAATCGAACACAGCGCAACATCAACCCCCTATACCGGGAGAGACGAATCCCCTCCTATCGCTCATTGCCTCCATGTGACTCGGGACTGTACCCAAAAACCACCGTTTTGCACGCCCTCTTGGACGTGGTAAGATGGAAATCAAAGCACAGTGGGAACCACACAAGACTCTATGACGATCTCGGGTCAACAGACTACTCTATACCAGTGTCACCAGAGAACTGCCATCTGACATGAGGTATAATACCATCTGGGAGTTCTCGGCGAGTCCGTCCAGTGTACCCAGTCTCTACTGAGCACCCGTACATCATCTCTGATGTCAAACACCAATGGATATGGGATCATCCATCGTCCATCTGTATGGGTCGAGAAGGTATACGCTAGTCTACTCTGGTATATCGATGCCCCGTCTCGATACACCCACGACTAGGGACTTTGAAAGATGTACTTATGGACTACCATGTCCCCACTAGTATGATCCGCATCATAGTCCAGGTAGTCAAGTACACATCCTAAGGGCTTTACCAACATGTAATAGAGAGACAATCTGTGTACACGTTAAGGTAAAGAGCAACCAGATAGCATACTATCATGTCGAGCAAGAAAGTCCTCCCTATATATGTCCCAGCATCCACTACAATATACATCCTATGTACAGTAATGGCCTCTAGGGCATACATATAACTAACAATCTCCCACTTGCACTAGGGCCATCTGATAGCAGTGGTTGTAGTATCTCATACTCAACCATCCCATAAAAGTCTCTCTCCGGGAATAGGCCTTCGTGAGTGGATCCACCGTGTTGTCCTCTTAGTCTGCTCTCCTAACCTAGATCACCATGGAGATCAACCATCTCCACGATCAGGTGATACTGCCTTAGAATATGTCTGGATCACTGATGAGACGGACGTTCCTTGGCATAAGCCACAACTCCATTGTCACACAATGGGAGGAACATGGTTCATCTTATGAACCAATATATACCCAAACAGCCTCTTTGGTAGTATCTTAAATAGCGATGTATCAAGCCTTTATCGTCTAGTATGCCACGGTATCTAGCTTGGAACTCTTCCAACATACTGTCCCTTTACTGAGGGTAAAGACAATGCCTGCGACTGACATTCAGTCGTCTTTATCACCCTGGAACCCTTCCAGTGATTCTCCCCAGGATCGATTGATACCATCTCACTACAACTAGTCATCCAATTAAATCTATCTCATAGATCCAAAACTCAGGATTTAGGAGGTATCATTTTGATCCTATGTGGAGAATCATTGTGACAGACGGAGATTGATCGAGCGTAGCATAAGAAACTCCTTTCTTATCAAAAGTATGTCATCCACGTACTCTACGAGGATCACCACCATACTCCCTACTACCCTTTTGTTTATACAAGGTTCATCTACCATTTTGATGATGTCAAACTCTTTGACTTATCCATCAAAACAGATGTTCCAACTCCGCGATGCCTGCTTTATCCTATAAAGCATCTTGCACACGTTTCCGCTGCTCCCACTGTCTACGAAGCCCTCTGGCTGTGTACTTATAGACGCACTCTTCTAAAACATCATTTAGAAAAGCAATCATGACACCCAACCACCAGATATCGTAGTCATGGTATGTAGCCGTGACAAGTAGGATCTGGATGGACTTAAGCATAGATCCTTAGAAAAAGGTTTCATTATGATCCATATCTGGTCAATTATGTAAACCTTTAACAAGTCTAGCTTTGAAAGTCTCAACTTTTCCATGTACGCCAAGTAATCTTCCCAAGATATACCTGCTCCTGATGGGGATTTAACCCTTCAGATATAGCAACCAAAGTCCATACTTTGTTGGTGTATAAGGATTCCATCTCAGATCGATAAACATCCAGCCATTCTTACAGAGTCTCACTCTTGATGGCCAGCTCGAAACTAGTTGGGTCATCATCTCATGATGCAATCCTTTCTCCCACTGTCATAGAGAAACCGAAGTATCTCTCAGGTGGGTGAGGAACCCTACTAGATCGGCGGAGAGGCTAAGGTTCGTTGGTTTCTACTGAATCCTCTGGTTGTACCAAATCATCTGCTGTAGTTTGTATAGCTGGAACACTTCCAGTTCTACAAAACAGACCTTGCCTCGAGCTTGTCCGGATTTTGCTTTTAGACATAGGCCGGACAACCCCAAATCTTAACTAGCTTAAGACATGGGTTCTTCCCTTTTCATATCTCATATGGAGTGGTAGGCAACTGATTTGATTCGAACCTAATTCAATAGGTATACAGCTTCTCAAGCGCATAACTCCCAAAAGGAAAAAGGTAACTCAGTAGTACTCATCATAGAGCACACCTTATCATATAGGGTGTGATTGCTCCACCCCCGATATACCATCGTGCTATGGTGTATACGAAGGAGTAATGCTGAGAGAGAATTTCATTCTCCTTTAGAATAGTCCAGGATTTCCGTGCTCAAGTATTCTCCTCCTTGATCTCATCAAAGGACATAATACTTATACCGGTATTGGTTCTCTACTTCTAACTTATATTCTGTGAATATCTCAAAAGGTTCGGACTTGTGTTTCAACAGGAACATAGGTCTGAATCTCGAGAGATTATCAGAGAATGTAACGAAGTACAAAGAACCAGTCTTGGTATGTGTAGACTGGGGACCTTACATACATCAACATGTATCATCCCAAGAGTTCACTAACTCTTTCTCTGTTTCCATTAAACGGAGCTATGGTCATCTTATCTTTGTGACATGACTGGCGAGTTTCACAAGATGTAAGTTCAAACTAATTTAAATATGCATCTTTATGTAACTCTAGCTAGTCGGGTCACATTGATATGACCTAGTCTACAATGCCTCAAGAAGGATTCGTTCATTTCTGAACTCTTCCTCTTGTGTGTGTTCCGTATACTAAAGAACTGTAGTTTGATTTAGAACATCAACGCTTTTAGATAACGTGCCTGAACCGATCAACTTTTGATATAGGAAATGTTCAAAACATTATCCAACAATACAAAATTTTATCATTTCTTTACTGATAAAGAGACTGATATGATTTTGTATATCAGGTTCGGTATCTAATAACATTCGTTCAGAATCAATGTATTGGTAATACAGGGTGACAGTGACCAATAGACTTGGCTGCAACACTTGCCCCGTTTTCTGTATCATGAAACTTATCACCCGTTCTCAGTTTTTCTACCTATCTGTAGCCCTATGTAACAGATTACATATCTGAGATCCTGATCTGGTATCACATACCCAGGACGTAAAGGATACTGAGAAACAGTTCTCTGTAATGAACAAACCCGAAGATGATGCATCAGCATGCACTCTCTTCGTTTGGGCGGCACGGGAATTCTGGTAATCCCCAATTTCCTGCTCTGTCTTATAACAATTATAAGTTGGAGCGGGACCAACGTTCCCCAGCTCAGTATAACAAGCGGGTTCGGTCAATAATCCGTATTATTATCTTGATTAAGGCGTGATATGGTCGCTACCTGGAGAGAGAGAGAAGAAAACACTCAGCGTGTGCTCTTGCAAGAATAGATTGGTTATTATTTATCTAATCAGGATGGCTCCCACTGCTTTTTATCAAATCTTCCTTCAAACCCTAAAAGGAAAGACTAGCCGGGATTAATTACACACTACAAGTTCGCCAATCTTTCAGCCAGGCCAGTGTCGGTACTTTGAGGGAGGTCCCCCGTGCTTTCGCACGAACCTAATTAATGTAAACCTCGTTTTCCCAGAGGCGTAACCTCGTTAACACCTTTCTAGACACCTACTTGATCGGCTAATTGTAATGTATAAAACTCTCCCAGGAGTAACAATTACTCGCAGCGGGTATCGGGATCCAACTATCTCATAGAAGGTATGCAATCTCATTGCAAATTTCAACACTTGAAATTCCCGATAATTTTGCCCCTAGCGTCCTATGACCTTGACGCAGGCCAACAAACCATAGTCCGCTAGTCAAGTTCAACCCGTCATTTCCTGATTGAATTAAACCCACCCGCACGACCCTTGACGCAGGCCAACAAAGTCGCACGACTACCCTAATCCAATCTGCATCATATGCATAAACAGATAAATACTAGTTAGCTACCGCACACTACGCCTTGACGCAGGCCAACAAACGTAGCACGAATACTAAATAGGACTTATCTGAAATGACGGAGGGCTACGACAGGTTTTTCTGAAAACCTATTGCGTAATGAACTTGATATCGTTGTAGAATCAAATGATTTTAAAATGGAGTGCTTTTGAAGCTTTTCCAGTTTTGCTAAAGGAGTCACTCCTGGTGAAGGGATCGTCGGTCCTTTCCTCGTCGAATGAGGTGCGGGATATATCATATATATCACTGTGCAAAGCAAAAACTCTTAAAAGCAATCAAAAGATAAACCGAGTGTGTAGCATCTGCCAGTTATTGCTAAAGGAGTCACTCCCGGTGAAGGGATCTCGGTCCTTTCCTCATCGAATAAGGTGCAGGATATATCACATATACCGCTGTGCAAAGCAAGAACTGTAGCTACCTGTTTTATTTTGAAATTCGATTCTACAACATCTTAGGTTTCTTTTATTTCATTAATCACATTAATGAAGTCACATCATTTAAGTACCTAAACATCACAGATAAATACGACGTACACTTATGCCATCCGCATTCGCCTCGATGTCCCCTCATGCACCGTTAGGTTAGGTAACTAACGGCAGAGCAGGGCAGGGCTAGCGCGGGTGTAAAACATAAGTAGCGTCTATATAATATATCATATATACTATATACTGTATCTATCACAGAACATCACATGATCACATCACAGATATCGCAGCAGAAGAATCATATGAAATATTGGATATACTAGGACGTCCGTGTTTTCAATACGAGCCAGTAAAAAACACGGATTCCACGGTCGCGATGAATAGCCAAACCCACACCCCTAGACCCCTACGAGAGCGGCAAGCAACCCTACCAATTCTAGAGTTAGGAGACCCGGACTCGACTCCTCGAGTTGGTCTCCCACTGGACTCCAGAACCCGGTTACTTGTGCCCTCCTCCTTGGGTCTATCCTAGTGCGGAAAAGTAAATAATATACAAACGGTGACATCTTCCGCAACCTGGAAGTGCCCCAATAAAAGAATATTACATACAAGTTTTTACATGAATGAAAATGAAAAACACTCATCTCACATAAAAACCCCCCGGCTATTCAAACACGACGATCCAATATAACATATCCAGCAACACATAACATCACATGTCATCAACGTAAGTAAACATGCGTATCCCAATTGTCGTTGACATATAGCAACGAAACCGGCGATATCACATATTACACTTACGGTCACAGAAAAGAAAGTGTAAAACTACAACAGTTGGAATCCGCAACCACCTCAGACATCGCATGCCTGACCAAATGAATTACTTAGACATCGCATGCCTAACAATTATAAACCCCGCATTTTAGTCTCAAAATCGAAAACTCTTTTCAATATCAAGTCGGGCAATTCAACAAGATTCCCGACATCCTGATCGAATGCTCGCCGCAAACTTCAGTAGGCGGCCGCACCCCCGATACCGTCGACGAAGTGCACCAAGGCGGAACACCGCTGCCGCGAGCACCCGAACGGATGCTTTCGGCGACGAGGTTCTCCTACAGTCACTTGGTCGGGGCTATGGAGTGAGGCTGTCTATTAAGTTTACCCGGCGAATATCCGCGTACGCTACGTGATTGCGACGGACTTTTGATCACATCAAAATTCCGTGGCAACCGATCAAGTGAGACTAAACTGCTACGTTTATAATATTCATTCCGTTATCTCATAACAATTTATGAATTCCAATTATTGTATCACATTCCGGATAAATAGAAAATGCTAAACTTTTCGATCGAACAATCGAACACCCAAGTTTTCCCGATACAGCTCAACACATGAAATAAGTCTAACAACATTCAGTTCGTGCCTCAGTACCAACGGTCCAGCCGTAGAAGGGTCAAGCCAACGCCTCACATGTGGCACGCCGTACTGCCCCAAACCCGAAGGTTCAAAGGGCAGTTCAAGATAGTCACATAATCGAGTTAAGGTTTGTTGTCTTCTAGAGGGTCCATCGAGTTACTTGCACTACTTAGAACGTCGTTAAACTACGGAAAAATCCAACACTTGGAAATTTCCCGACAGGGGAAAAATTGGGTATTTATATCCGGTCGAACTTTTCAACATATTCTAAAAATTATCCGGAAAGCCACACAGACAAAATTTGATACTCCGATCGAAACAACGAATCCCCAAATCAATACAGAAAATGCAAACTCTGGAAAAAATATTAAAAATATCCAGGAAAACCAGCACTGTTAAATAGGAGTTACTGTGCAAACTAAATTTAATACTGTGGCCGTACGGCCGCGGATCCGCCGCATGAGCCTTGCTCATGCCGCGGAACCGCGGTGGAATAGTTGAATTAGGTCCACGAAATTTACAGTAATTCCTAGAAAACCCTGCTTGATTTTCTGCATATTTTTAATTCCGAAAAATCCACAATTTTCAAAAAAGGACAGAGAGCAAGTTTGTGATCGGGTTTCGGGTTCGTTCGGACTTCAAATTCCGTCTAGACTTCGCCTAAGGCTCTAGCTAGGCTCTATCTAGGCTCTGATACCACTGTAGGGTTCCTAGGCATCCTAATGAGGTCTCACAAGGCATCAACAATGCCAATTTCAAAAAATCTAGGTGCCGAGAAACCCGACTACGGATCGTTTGCTAGAAAACTAGGCGAAAAAGCTAAATAGTTAACACTTAACTATGAGAATACGGATATACAACCTTTGTAGATCCGGTGCTCCACCTCCACGGCTCCGCAATGAAGTCTCCTCGCTGTCCAAGACGGATCCCGGGCTCTAGCGTCGGCTTCATCGGAGAATGGACGGGCTAGGTCATCGACAACGTGCCGAAGATGATCTACGTCGAAGCATCACTAGATCAAGCTCCACCTTCACCGAGCTTTGAAAACTTGTGAAGGAAACACACTCTACTACTTGGCAAGAGGTAGAGGATGAAGAAATAGGAAGTGGGTAGACTTTAGAATTGGATTTCTCACTCATCTTCATCAATCACCATTGATGAAGTGGAGGTTTCTTCATTGAAGATGATGAAGAAGAAGAAGATAAAGCTATGATAAGTTAATTCCAAAAAATAAAATTAAAAGAATACTTATCATGACCAAACCATGGTCAAGTGTAGAGAATAAATCATGGTTAGTGGGATGGTTAGGGTTAAGCATGAGACAAAATGGTCACTTGGTCAAAGTCTTCATGAAGCTTCATGAACAAAAGAAAACAAGCCACCATTTTCTCATTTGCTTTTCTATTTCCAAAAGAATAAATAAATGAATAAATGAATAAGGAAATAGTAAACCCTAACCATTTCATTAACCAAGGTTTAATTCTTTACACTTAACCAAAAGGCATGCATCATCAAACATGATACAAGCAAGTGCACAAAATCATATCGCATATGCAATGCGCACATCCGAGTGAAAAAATCCATTTAAAGTGAACCGATACTAGTTAATGCAAAGTAATATATCAAATATATAATTATGCATTAAATAATTAAATCAACACTTGATTCAATGATCCGGTCATGTCGCACACAACCGACTAGTATACAATGTATCGGCTTATCGAATCAATCCTTGATTCGATAATTAGGTTATATCGCATACAACCATTCGACACATTCATCGCAAGAATGGAATACGGTATCACATACACGTATTATTCTCGGTCCCGCACATATCTCATATGCGCTCTTATTTCGTTTCGCTTGAACCAGGAAACCTCTGTGTAGGACTATAAAGACTCGTCAATACGCCGGCAGCAGGTGATGATCATATCAAGCACCCACAAGCCGCAAGCGGTCTGCTAAACGTAACGGCCACCCGGGAATTGAGCGATCTGAAGATCGACGAGCAAGCCCGCTCACACTCCAGTGAATCCAACCAGTAACACTACCGTACAGTCCGGTCTGATCGTCTGATATGTCGCATATCTTGCCTAGGGGTGGTAAACGTCAGACCCCAATAGCTTGATAAGTCGTGTTGATATGAGGTCTATAACAATTCGAGAAACTACTGGTAACACTTACCAGTAAATCTCAGCAACCCTGGCCAGGGATTTCCTGTTATAGCCAATCGAACACAGCGCAACATCAACCCCCTATACCGGGAGAGACGAATCCCCTCCTATCGCTCATTGCCTCTATGTGACTCGGGACTGTACCCAAAAACCACCGTTTTGCATGCCATCTTGGACGTGGTAAGATGGAAATCAAAGCACAGTGGGAACCACACAAGACTCTATGACGATCTCGGGTCAACAGACTACTCTGTACCAGTGTTACCAGAGAACTGCCATCTGACGTGAGGTATAATACCATCTGGGAGTTCTCGGCGAGTCCGTCCAGTGTACCCAGTCTCTACTGAGCACCCGTACATCATCTCTGATGTCAAACACCAATGGATATGGGATCATCCATCGCCCATCTGTATGGGTCGAGAAGGTATACGCTAGTCTACTCTGGTATATCGATGCCCCATCTCGATACACCCACGACTAGGGACTTTGAAAGATGTACTTATGGACTACCATGTCCCCACTAGTATGATCCGCATCATAGTCCAGATAGTCAAGTACACATCCTAAGGGCTTTACCAACATGTAATAGAGAGACAATCTGTGTACACGTTAAGGTAAAGAGCAACCAGATAGCATACTATCATGTCGAGCAAGAAAGTCCTCCCTATATATGTCCCAGCATCCACTATAATATACATCCTATGTACAGTAATGGCCTCTAGGGCATACATATAACTAACATGCCACCCTTGAGGACCCTTTTGGTTTAGGTTTGGATAACCTGCCGGCGAAGGAAATAGACCAAAATGGTTTTTTCCTTCCTAACTCCTCGACCATGTCTTTTGCGGAAGTTGCAGCCCCCGAGATGGACGAGGAGGCCTTCTTTTTAGGATTTCTTGGGCTATGGCTGAGTTGGTTTGCGCTCCCAATGCATTCTCGCCATATGCGGCCCTCCGTCTTTTACCCTGCTCATCGGATGACCATCGGGGTAAAAGTAGCCGTTGGGATTGCCGGCTTGGCACACTTGTATCACGGCCTCAGTCGAGCGGTGGATGCTAATGAGCCTGGGGTATTGCACGTGATTTTTCCGATGCACTATTTCATGTCGTGGCTCGAGCTACATACATCGGGTGTTTTCGGCATGCATAAAAGGCCCTCGTTCTACGACAGGTGCAGCTTTCCTCGCATCATACAGCTGATTGGCGCATCAATTGTGAGTCCATCGCCATGAAATGCCAGGGGTTTACTCTTTCGCCCCCACACCGTTGGAGCCGGTGTGTCTTTCGTCGACAAGGTGTTGACTATTGGAAAGGCGTCTACCACTGCAGTGCGGCCATTGCAAGACACTTTCAAGGATGGAGCTTCAGTTTTAACGGCCCGGGGACCCTCTACTTATATTCCATCAGACCAGGTTTCTTGTTGTTTAGGCAGAACGGGGCAGCGATCTTCATGAGATATAACCCGTATCGTTTCGCCCAACAGCTGAGCTACAATCAAGGGGTACCGCTGGAGGCTTTCTTATCGGAACCTGCTGCGACCGAAGAAGGGATGGAGAGAGCGTTGCATCATTTCATGCGTCTAAACACGGGCTCCCACTTCTTTATCAGTGAGCCGGCTTGCGCCCCACGACTCCTCAGGGTATATACAGAATGGTACAGTCATTCGACGGGAGCGGTCATAAAGGAGGAAAGGCGGTTGCTGGTCGACCGTAAGGGTGCACCTCCAGGTAGCGACCGCAATGCTCCTTTGGTGCCAAGGACCTCGGTAATCCCCCCTTTAAAAGATGCCAGAGCCGGACCCTCGCGTGCGCAGAGTCCTCTACGCGGATTGCCGCTCCCTGATATTGCGGATGCACCACCAGCGCCCTGTGCTCCAGTGGAGACAGTGGTTGTAGCCTCGCCGGAGTCTGGCGTGGGGGCGGACATTGGGACCCGCCGCCCCAAGGTGGCTGCCAAGCGTAAGTCGATCCCGGGGGCACCTAGGATTGGTGGGCAGAAGAAGAAAAAGAAGTCGCTCTTCGCCGCTGATGTCGTGTTTGGTCAAGAACCCCACGCTCCCTATGCCGAGGGCCTGAGTGAATATGGGACTAATGAGGGATTAGTCATGCCGGATAACACGGATTTGGAGGCTGCCCTCGAAGCTTCGGAGCGGTTGGCGAGGCGTGACGCATGGCTGGCTAAGCTTGCAGCATCAGGTAATCACTAGTCGCATTTTTTTATTGCATCATATTTTTTATTATTGCCTTTGACTAACATTTTTCCTTCTTTTCTTCCAACAGGCATCACCACTGAAGAAGCCATTGTCGCTTCCCTCAAGACCTTCCTTGAGGAGGAACACCTTAGAGCGTCTTTGGGCTTTAGTAAGTTTCAATTCATCAAGTTTTCATTTTTCTTGTGTTATGGTCAATCTAACCTCTCCCCTTTTTATCGCAGGAACCTCAATGCCATTCCCGCCAGGTGACGTAGATGTTCTTCCAGCTGTTAGTGTATATGCCCTAGAGGCCATTACTGTATCATACTAGTTTGTATATTACTTAATGGAAGCTTGGGATATTCACCTTGTATATACAATCTTGCTTAAAATAGTAGTATGCTACTTGGTTTGTTTCTACTTCAATGTGTACATGTGTTTATTTTAGTATATCGCCTATACACATTAGTGGAGCCTTTAGGATCTTTGCTTGATTACCAGCGTTGTGATGGCAGTCACACTAGTGGGGGCTGGGTAATCTATAAGCACATCCTTATGCAGGTCCCTAGTCGCAGGACTATCGAGACAGGGCATCGATACTCCGGAGTAGACTAGCGCATGCGCTTCTCATCCCAGAGTGGGAGATGGTCTGTCCCACAGCCATCAGTACGTCGTACTGGAGATAGTATGCGGGTGCTCGTTGGGTTACGAGTACACTGGACAGGACTCGTCGGGAACTGACCGGTTGGTATTATACCTATCGTCAGTTATCAGTTCCCAGGTGACATGAGTACAGCTTAGTCCGCTGACTTGACACTGTCACTTCGCCTCGAGTGTATTCCCACTGTACTTTGATTACTACCCTACCACGGCTCAAAGGAGTCGTGCAAACAGGTAGCAGTTGGGTGCAGTCCCGAAGCACTTGGAGGCGGTGACGGTTAGACAGGATTCGTCTCTCCCGGTATTGGGGGTTGACATCGCGCTGTGTCTAGGAGAGCCATTACACGAGTAGTCCCTGGCCAGGGCAAGCGGGATATACTGGTAGGCTTCCAGTGTTATCTCAGGGTGTATTGGGCTTCACTCCGACACGACTTGTACCGCTATTAGGGGACTGACGTTTACCGCCCCCCTAGGCCCGCCATGCGATGTATCAGACGAACAGACCGGACTGTACGGAGATTGTCACATTCAGGCTCAGTAGGAGTTCAGATGGGTTTCACCTCGTCAGTCTTCTTGTCGGCATCTACCTGGGGACCGTTACGCACAGCTAGTGCCGCTTGCGGTCTGTGGTTAAACCCACTGCCAGCGTAGTGTCGAGTCTTTAGAGTCCCACACAGAAAGCTATTCGCCTTTAGGCAAAAGAGTA
Source organism: Agapanthus africanus (assembly GCA_030015575.1). NCBI lineage: Eukaryota > Viridiplantae > Streptophyta > Magnoliopsida > Asparagales > Amaryllidaceae > Agapanthus > Agapanthus africanus. The sequence goes on along the minus strand of CM057338.1, from coordinate 316,695,919 downwards.
GAGGTCGCATGGTTTTGCGACAGGGTTCAGTCACATCCGTGCACTTGTGCACGTTTAGTGTCCGGACAGTTTACACTAGCGGGCTTTTGTTTAAGCCAGATCCTAGTGTACGTATTGGGATTGGTTTTTTCCAGTTTGTATTCGTGTTCCTCGGAACGCGGATGCGGGTGTGTATGCACAGTTGACGGAGAGACAGAGGCAGAGGATTCTCATTAGGGTTGTTGACCATTGACTGTTGACTATTGACTTTTTGCTCAACCCTAATGAGAATATGATATATGATTAACAATAATATTAATTAAGTATTGTGGTGACATGGTTGTTGAGGGGTTGACTTTGTTGACTTTGTTGACCGGTTGACTAGGTTGGACTAGTTGACCATCATGATGACAATGGCTATCATTTCATGGCAAAGACTTTTCACTTGCTTGTTCTCTTGTGCAATATGAGTGCATGAAATGATATAGCCATTTTGACTTAAACCATTTACACAATACTTGATTACTATTTTTGTGATGATGGCTTTGGATTATGAGAGCCAAGAGAGAAAAGTCTTTCTCATTCTATCATTCTCTCTCTTGTTCTTGAGCTCTCATCTTTTTCCTCTTGCTCTCCCTCTCTTTAGTCTATGGTTCACTTGTCTCATGTGTTGAGAACCAAGAACCATAGAAAAAATCCCAACACACTCTCCTCTACTCACTCTAGTTCACAAGGTTTAGCAAACCGAGTGAACTAGTTTCTTCAAAGTACGAAGAAGAAGCCAAAGGTAGAAGCTTTCAGGTGGATCGATCTTCGGCGCAAGAAGACAACGGGGTGAAGCCGATCCGGACAACCATCGAGGCTTGAAGACGAAGGAGTTCAAGAAGGAAAGGTATAACCCCCTAACCGAGTTGTTAACAACTCCTAATTAGGTTGTTAGTTAGATGTTTAACAAAGATCCGGTTTTGAGTCCATGTTACCGCCTCTAGAAAATTGTTTTTCACAAAATTCCGCATGCCCGAAAGTACCGGGAGAGGTAGCATGGACTTACAGTGCTATCAGAGCCTAGTTAAACTCTATCTAACATGTTAGCATAGTAACTAGAAATTCGATCGGAGAAAAAGTCGCGAAATTCACCCGGATTTCAAACTTTCTGTCGATTTTCAAAGTGCTGCAAAAATTATTTGAGATATACCAAAAATCGACTCAGGGTTTTTAGAAGAAACTGCAAAAATTCGACCCACTGAATCGATCAACGCGCCGCGTTTCCGCGGCGGGAGCTTGCTCCCGCCGCGGAACCGCGGCCGAGTTGACTCGGTCGTGGGGTTTTATTTTTGCAGTTTGTTCATAGGGGTATTTTGGGATTTTTGGAATATGTCTTTTCAGCCCAGATTTTCCAGAACGAAAATTTTGTGTTTGGGGCCTGAAAATCCGTATTTTTGATCGAACTTCTAAAAGACTTAAGCTGACGGGTTTTTCTGTGATGTGATATTTGTATTGAACGTCTGCTAATCGCTATATGTCGATTAGTGGGGGTTATACAAATCTGTGATCTGTAATGTCATTGGAATGTGTATATGAATTCATTGGATTGTCACGGGTGAATAGCCGGGGGTTGTGAGACGAGAGTTTTCTTTTCTTTCAATTCATGTAAATTTGTAAATTGATGTAATTATTATTTGTATGGCCGCACAACCGGGTCGGGGTTGTAGCCGTCATTGTATAATTTCTTTTTACTGTTTTTGCTCCTAGGATAGACCCATGGAGGGGGTGCACAAACTACCGGGTATGCCGAAGTGCCGAGTGGCCTACTCACGGAGTTGAGGGAGGTTGCTTCGCTTCGGGTACTTGGCGGGTAGTTTGCCGCACCCGTAGGGGTCTTGGGTGGGGTATTGGCTATTCACCGCGACCATGTAATCTGCTTTTCGTTACAGGCTCGTACGAATTGCGGATTCCTAGTATATCCAATGTGTTCATCTGTGATCTGAAATGGCTATCATTGCAGTATATCTATATATGATATTATTTAGGCGTTGCTTATGTTTTACAGCCGCGCTAGCCCAGCCCCCGCTCTGTCGTTAGTTAAGTAACCTAACGGGTAATGACGGGGCCCCGTGGCGAATGCGAATGGCATAAGCGTACGTCATATTTTGGTTCTTTTCTGCAATGGTAGGATTAAATGATGGGACGCATTAAAAGAACTAATGCAAGAATATCACGCATTAAAAGAACTAATGCAAGAAAATAAACCAAGTAAAGTCGTTGGAACACTTTCGAAAAACCACTCGGTTCTTTTCAAAACCAACTTTTAAATGCGGAGTTTGAGCCACTCCTTTTAAAAGCTATCTCGTTCCATCGATTATATCAAGTTCACTACGTTCACGGTTTTGCCAAAACCATTCGTAGCCCTCCGTCGTTTCACATGAATAGTCAATAGTATTCAAGCTATGTATGTTGGCCAAAGTCAAGGCATAGTGATTGGTAGCTATTGGGTATTCATGTGTAGCATAGATAGATGCGTTGGTTTGGGACAGTCGTACTGCCATTTTGGCCAAAGTCAAGGGTAGGTACGGGTGGATCCAAATTGACCTGGAGAATGACGGGTAGAACTTGACATGTGACTTATGATATTTTGGCCAAAGTCAAGGTCATAAGAGCATGGGGCAAAAATCCACATCGGGAGTTTCAAAAGAATTGAAACTTGGTAGTGTTGCATACCATTTAGAGTGTGATGATTCTGGTAGGATTCCTTCAGTTTCGTCACGCGATGATATTTGGATCCCGATCCTACTGTGAGTATATGCTACTCCTCGGGAAATTTCTCACTAAACGATCAATGTTATAAACCTAGTAGGTGTCTAGAAAGGTGTTAGCGGGGCTACGCCCCCAGGGAAAAGAGGTTATTTAATTAAGGAACTTCGCGAAAGCGTTGGAAAACCTCCCTCGAAGTACCGACACTGGCCTGGCTGAACGGTCAAGCAAGTATTGTACGGTGAGATTGATCCTGACTAATTCTTCCTTTTTGGTTTGAGGAGGGATTCGAGAAACAGTGGGAGCCATCCTGTTTAGACAAACTAAAAACCATTCTAAATTTGCAAGAGCATCATGCTGAGTGTTTCTTCTCTCTCCTAATTGCAGCGACCAATCGACATGACTGGACTTAAGTTACTCCTAGATAAAAACATACTGACAGGGCCAAACTACAAAGATTGGCTCAGGAATGTCAAGATGGCAATCACTTACGACAAGCTGGGGTATCTTCTTACCACCAAAGCTCCCCCTGTCCCAGGTCCCAAAACCAGCGTCGCGGATAAGGAAATCCGTAAGACCTGGGAACTAGACTGCGCGAAGGCCAAGTGCCTCGTGCTTGCCTCTATGGACAATGAACATCAGAGGAGGCACGAGAATATGGACCTGGAATCCATATTTCTTCATACAAAAGAACTGTATGGAGAGTAATCTCGTATCGCAAGATACGAAGTGTCGAAGAAGTTATTTTCGGCAAGATTGACCGTCGGATCATCGGTAGCGGAACACGTGCTTATGATGATTGGCTACATTGAGGAGCTCGCGGACCTTGGGACCACGTTGGAGAATGAGCTCTATACGGACTTGATTCCCCAGTCCCTTCCTTCCACTTACGCCCAGTTCATACTGAACTTCAACTTACAAGAAAAGGAAGTTGAACTTTCAGAACTCCTCAACATGCTGAGGAGCGCAGAGGGCACCCTACAGAAAGGTAGGGAAACATCCACTTTGTTTGTAGGAGGATCTTCTTCTTCTAGGTCCAAGGCGAAAGCCAAGGGAAAGAAGAAGAAAGCCCCCGCCAAACCAAGAGGCGGTGTTAGTAAAGTGGATACGAAGGGAAAGACAAAAGCAACAAAGAAAGTGGGAAAGCTTGTGGATAAGAAAGAATGCTTCTATTGTTATAAGAAGGGACACTGGAAAAATGATTGCAGGGCTTGGAAGGCCAGAACACAAGATCTGAAGCAGGTTGCGGCTTCAGCTTCAGGTGTGTATGTTATTGAAAACTGTCTTTCAATAAACTCTACTTCCTGGGTATTAGATACCGGATCAGGATCTCATATCTGTAACTCTTTGCAGGCGTTGAGAAACCGTAGGGTTTTGAAGGCAGGTGACATGACCCTCAAAGTTGCAAACGGAGCTAGCATGGATGCTAAGGCCGTGGGGGACTATCACCTGGGAATGTCAGATGGACATATTTTGGTTTTGTGTAATTGCTTTTTTGTACCCAACGCAACTTGTAATATCATTTCTGTATCTTTGGTTTCTAAAGAAGGTTATGAATTTGCGTTTGTAAGCAATGTTGTAAACATTCACCTTAATCAAGTTCTGATTGGGTCAGGTACATTAAGCAATGGTATATACGTATTAAACCAACCGCAGATTTTCAATGTCCAGAATACACACAAAAGAAAGTCTCCGGAAATAAATCAGACTTTCTTGTGGCATTGTAGACTGGGTCACATCAATAAGAGAAGGTTGACGAAGTTACATACAGAAGGATATTTGAATGCGTTCGAATATCAATCGTATGCCACTTGTCAATCCTGTCTCAAAGGAAAGATGACAAAGACTCGGTTCACTGGACACGGAGTAAGAGCGAGCGAGCTCTTGGGACTCGTACACAGCGACGTGTGCGGTCCAATGTCTACACATGCGCGAAGCGGTTATTCTTACTTCATTACTTTTACGGATGACTTTTCAAGGTACGGTTATGTCTTCTTAATGAAACATAAGTCCGAAGCCTTTGGAAAATTCCAGGAATATAAGAATGAAGTAGAAAAACAAACCGGCAAAAGTATCAAGATCCTAAGATCGGATCGAGGTGGTGAATACTTGAGTGCCGAGTTCCTGGACTATTTAAAAGAGAACGGAATTCTCTCTCAGCTTACTCCTCCATACACTCCGCAACATAACGGTGTATCGGAGAGACGGAATCGAACCCTATTGGATATGGTACGGTCCATGATGAGTAACGCTGAGTTACCGCGATCATTCTGGGGGTATGCGCTAGAATCAGCTGCATACCTTTTGAACCGAGTTCCCACTAAGACTGTGCCTACTACACCATATGAGATGTGGTGTGGGAAGAGACCCTATCTTAATCACATTAAGACATGGGGAAGTCCAGCTTTTGTCAAAAAGCAGCATGCGGACAAGCTCGAGGCACGCTCAGTACAGTGCAAGTTCGTGGGATATCCAAAGAACTCCAAGGGATATTTCTTCTATTGCGAAGAGGAACAAAAGGTTTTTGTTTCTCGTCATGCCCACTTTCTAGAACACCAGTTCTTAGAAAAGGAAATTAGTGGGAGCGCAGTAGAACTGGAAGAAATTCCAGAACCACGAGCTATTACTGAAAGCTTAGTGGAACCAGAGGGTTCAAAAGAAGAGGACATTCCTACGCCGCTCCGCAGGAGTAGTAGGCAGTCTCATCCGCCCGAGAGATACTACGGTTTTCTCATAGACGGGGATAGAGAGGATTGCATCATAGATTATGATGAGCCTACTAGCTTCCAGCAGGCCGTTCAGAGCATTGACTCGGTAAAATGGCTGGATGCAATGCGGACCGAAATGGAGTCCATGTACACCAACAAGGTATGGACGTTGGACATTGCTCCAGACGGGATAAAACCCGTAGGATGCAAGTGGATCTTCAAAAGGAAGATTGGTGTAGATGGACAGGTTGAGACCTATAAAGCTAGACTTGTTGCAAAGGGTTTTCGTCAAAGACCTGGTTTGGACTATGACGAAACCTTTTCTCCAGTGGCTATGCCGAAATCCATTCGGATCCTTCTTGCCATTGCTGCCTTTCACGATTATGAGATCTGGCAGATGGACGTAAAGACCGCTTTTCTAAATGGAAATTTAGAGGAGTGTGTCTATATGGACCAACCAGAGGGTTTCATTCAGAGTGGGAGCAGCGGAAATGTGTGCAAGTTGCTTAAGTCCATCTATGGACTAAAGCAGGCATCGCGGAGTTGGAACATCTGTTTTGATGAGACAGTCAAGGAATTTGGCTTTATCAAAAATCCAGACGAACCATGCATCTATAGTAGATTTGTAGCGAGAACTGTAGTATTCCTCGTTTTGTACGTGGATGACATTCTCTTAATAGGAAATGACATTCCTATGCTACAATCTGTCAAGGGGTTCTTGTCACACAGGTTCTCCATGAAAGACCTGGGTGATGCCTCATACATCCTGGGGATCCGGATCCATCGTGATAGATCCAAGAGGATATTAGGACTTTCACAGTCCAGGTACATCGACACCATACTGAAAAGATTCAGTATGGAAGATTCCAAGCGCGGTAACCTACCGGCTTGTCACGGGATCACCCTCTCTAAAGAGATGTCTCCCAAGACTGATTTGGAGAGGGATCGCATATCTATTATACCCTACGCTTCTGCGGTAGGCTCTATAATGTATGCGATGTTGTGTACCAGACCGGATGTAGCTTATGCACTGAGTGTGGTAAGCCGGTATCAGTCAAACCCTGGGGAGAAACACTGGATAGCGGTAAAGAACATTCTCAAGTACCTGAGAAGGACTAAGGAGATGTTCTTGGTGTATGGTGGAAAGGACCTCCAGATCGAGGCCTTTGCTGACTCCAGCTTCCAGAGTGACAAGGATGATTCCAAGTCCATGTCGGGTTTTGTCTTTACCTTCAATGGAGGGGCGGTGTGTTGGAAGAGTTCCAAACAAGAAACCGTTGCAGACTCGACGATGGAAGCGGAATACATCGCTGCATCTGATGCCGCAAAGGAAGCTGTCTGGATGAGGAAGTTCTTGAAAGAACTTCAGGTGGTTCCATCCATTGTTGATCCAATACCTCTGTATTGCGACAACAACGGGGCTATAGCTTTAGCGAAAGAACCCAGGTCCCATCAGAGATCCAGACACATCTTGAGGCGGTATCACCTGATCAGGGAGATCATGGATCGCCAGGAGATCGAGGTTCGGAGGGTTGCTTCAGAAGATAACACTGCAGATCCATTCACCAAGGCCTTGCCCCAGACTCAGTTCGAGCGGCTGATCGAGATGATAGGTCTTCAATACGCCAGTACATGGCCTTAGTGCAAGTGGGAGATTGTTAGTGTATATGCCCTAGAGGCCATTACTGTATCATACTAGTTTGTATATTATTTAATGGAAGCTTGGGATATTCACCTTGTATATACAATCTTGCTCAAAATAGTAGTATGCTACTTGGTTTGTTTCTATTTCAATGTGTACATGTGTTTATTTTAGTATATCGCCTATACACATTAGTGGAGCCCTTAGGATCTTTGCTTGATTACCAGCGTTGTGATGGCAGTCACACTAGTGGGGGCTGGGTAATCTATAAGCACATCCTTATGCAGGTCCCTAGTCGCAGGACTATCGAGACAGGGCATCGATACTCCGGAGTAGACTAGCGCATGCGCTTCTCATCCCAGAGTGAGAGATGGTCTGTCCCACAGCCATCAGTACGTCGTACTGGAGATAGTATGCGGGTGCTCGTTGGGTTACGAGTACACTGGACAGGACTCGTTGGGAACTGACCGGTTGGTATTATACCTATCGTCAGTTATCAGTTCCCAGGTGACATGAGTACAGCTTAGTCCGCTGACTTAACACTGTCACTTCGCCTCGAGTGTGTTCCCACTGTACTTTGATTACTACCCTACCACGGCTCAAAGGAGGCGTGCAAACAGGTAGCAGTTGGGTGCAGTCCTGAAGCACTTGGAGGCAGTGACGGTTAGACAGGATTCGTCTCTCCCGGTATTGGGGGTTGACATCGCGCTGTGTCTAGGAGGAGCCATTACACGAGTAGTCCCTGGCCAGGGCAAGCGGGATATACTGGTAGGCTTCCAGTGTTATCTCAGGGTGTATTGGGCTTCACTCCGACACGACTTGTACCGCTATTAGGGGACTGACGTTTACCGCCCCCTAGGCCCGCCATGCGATGTATCAGACGAACAGACCGGACTGTACGGAGATTGTCACATTCAGGCTCAGTAGGAGTTCAGATGGGTTTCACCTCGTCAGTCTTCTTGTCGGCATCTACCTGGGGACCGTTACGCACAGTTAGTGCCGCTTGCGGTCTGTGGTTAAACCCACTGCCAGCGTAGTGTCGAGTCTTTAGAGTCCCACACAGAAAGCTATTCGCCTTTAGGCAAAAGAGTAGAGGTCGCATGGTTTTGCGACAGGGTTCAGTCACATCCGTGCACTTGTGCACGTTTAGTGTCCGGACAGTTTACACTAGTGGGCTTTTGTTTAAGCCAGATCCTAGTGTACGTATTGGGATTGGTTTTTTCCAGTTTGTATTCGTGTTCCTCAGAACGCGGATGCGGGTGTGTATACATAGTTGACGGAGAGACAGAGGCAGAGGATTCTCATTAGGGTTGTTGACCGTTGACCGTTGACTATTGACTTTTTGCTCAACCCTAATGAGAATATGATATATGATTAACAATAATATTAATTAAGTATTGTGGTGACATGGTTGTTGAGGGGTTGACTTTGTTGACTTGTTGACTTTGTTGACCGGTTGACTAGGTTGGACTAGTTGACCATCATGATGACAATGGCTATCATTTCATGGCAAAGACTTTTCACTTGCTTGTTCTCTTGTGCAATATGAGTGCATGAAATGATATAGCTATTTTGACTTAAACCATTTACACAATACTTGATTACTGTTTTTGTGATGATGGCTTTGGATTATGAGAGCCAAGAGAGAAAAGTCTTTCTCATTCTATCATTTTCATTCTCTCTCTTATTCTTGAGCTCTCATCTTCTTCCTCTTGCTCTCCCTCTCTTTAGTCTATGGTTCACTTGTCTCATGTGTTGAGAACCAAGAACCATAGAGAAAATCCCAACACACTCTCCTCTACTCACTCTAGTTCACAAGGTTTAGCAAACCGAGTGAACAAGTTTCTTCAAAGCACGAAGAAGAAGCCAAAGGTAGAAGCTTTCAGGTGGATCGATCTTCGGCGCAAGGAGACGACGGGATGAAGCCGATCCGGACAACCATCGAGGCTTGAAGACGAAGGAGTTCAAGAAGGAAAGGTATAACCCCCTAACCGAGTAGTTAACAACTCCTAGTTAGGTTGTTAGTTAGATGTTTAACAAAGATCCGGTTTTGAGTCCATGTTACCGCCTCTAGAAAATTGTTTTTCACAAAATTCCGCATGCCCGAAAGTACCGGGAGAGGTGGCATGGACTTACACCAGCTGCCGATGTTCCTGTTTCCTTAGGGCTACCGTAGGAGGTCCGTCTTGAAGAGCCGATGAGAGATGCCTTAAAGGCTCTGGAGGCATCTCTGAATGAGGACGACGACGCTTCGATGAAGGAAGCGTCAAAGAGGTCCATCGCGACAGCCCGGGAGGAAAGGAAGTGGTTGAGGCACGAAGCAAAGGCAAGCAGGGCTGCCTTGGCCATTGGAGCAGGCCCAAGCACCGTTCCTCGTGCCGACACCGCGTCAGAAGAGCCCCCGATCGCCCTGTCTACAGCTCATAGACAGGCGATCCGCGCCAATAGGGAGGCTAACGAGAAGTCCACCTCAGGTAATACTTCTTTCGGAGTTTTTATTGTAAGAATTATAAAGCTGTCGGTTCTCATATGTTTCTTCCTTACATGGCCAAGCCCAACCGAGGGGGAGGCGGAGACTGTCGAAGCCGAGGGGCTAAGGGAAGAGGCGTTGGTCAAGCCTGAACCGGTGGCGGATGACACAGCTGGGATAGTTGTGCCCGAGATAGTGGCTGACGAACTGGTCATGTCCACTATGCCTGAGCAAGTGGCTGATGTCGAGCCCGAGGTAGCAGCGGGTGGAGTGCCTGAGACCGATGGCCTCGTGATGACGGTGGACGAGACTATCGTAACTGCTGAGCCCGAGGGAGTAGCGGGTGAAGTAGACATGATTCCTGAGGACGAGCCAACCGCTCTTTCTCAGGAATCTGGCAACGCTCTGGTCATAGCTCTCCCCGCCTATGGCCCTCCGGCGTCTCCCGGTCTTGCGAGCACGACAACGGCCCCCGTGGAGTCTGGGGATGAGGCCACGGATGGTGGCCCTATGTCGATGGAAGAGGGGAACACCTCTGTCTCGGCCGGCATCTCATCAGGTAAATCCCAAGTTACTGTCCTCTTTATCTTACAATCCTTTCTGACAAGTTCACATTTGTTCGTAACGCAGGTGCAGCCAGTGCCGATGCACCATTGCTCGAGGGAGCGCCTTCAACTACTGCCTTGGCGGTGGTCACCTCTCAGTCCTCTCTCATACCATCGAAGATGTTGGAAGGTATAGGTTTGCAACTTATTAATTTTGTCTTTCAGTCGCATAATTTATGTATAAAGAGTCGTACTGTTGTGCCTTTCAGGAGTGCTTTTTGACCATCTTTATCAGGTGTTGCTCCCACACATCTCCTTCCCATCTGAACTCGCTTCTTCCTTTGGTGGCGCTGGTGAGTATGGTTTCCATTGATATTTTTATTTTTCATTGATGGAATTACCTCTAACTCTTTTTTTTTGTCTCAACTGCAGTGCTACAAATCGAAGGAGGGGATGAAAGATCGGCTGCGCCACCGACCCTTCCGGCCTTGCCACCTACCTCAGCTGGTATAGCGACTATCACATTGACAACTCTCCCCCCTTTTTTATTTCTTGAACAGTTATCTAATCACATCTTGTTTCTTTTCAGCTGTCGTTCCGGTCTCGGTACCCTTCGAGCCTCGTATCACAATGCCGGCAGGTCCTTTCCTGAGACGTCCATCCTCGAAAGGCTGCGTATGCTGAGCGACTACATCGAGGAGCTCGACGTAGAGACTCCTACGTCTGCGGCAGACTTCGCTACGGCGGTTAACCCGATGTTGGTGATACTCGTGAATTTTCATGACGAGAGCATCATCGCATCTTGGGTTAACCATTGCAGGGAGATCGAGGCTCGCCTGCACCAGCTGGAGTTGATGCGTCCCGCTCCCGAGACCTTAGCCGCAGGCAATCAAAGAGCAGCGTGGATTGAGCAGAGCGCTTCTTACGTCCACCACTTGGAGCAAGAAGCGGCTTTAAGGCTGAGGGAGTACCGAAAGACTTCAAACGAGACGGCTCATCTGCGTGCTGAGGTTGAGGCAAATGCTGCCCAAGTGAAGGCTATCTTTGAGGGCCTCTTGGAACGCATCTCTCATGGGCTGAACTTGAAGCGGAAGCTTGATGTCGTCGAGCGTGACGCTCCAGGCCGTAAAGCTGCTCATCAGGCCGTTAGGGAGCAGCTTGCATCCGTCTTGCAACAGCGGGCTTAAATGGAGGCTGAACTGGCGTTGGTGGCCGATCAAGAAAAGGCGTGGAAGGAAGTGCACGAACAATTAATAAAGCTATGCAAGACGCTTCCTTCCCAATGATTTCCCTTGTATCTACATACTTGTAACATTTTTCTTCTTTAAATAATATGTATCCATTCTTTATTCTTTTGTACGCTTCACTTTGTACTTGATTATATTCAATAAAGATATATATTTTTCTTTGCAATGTCTTGTGCTACTTCTTTGCTTTTTCTTTTCTCTTATTATCAGTATACTGTCTTGATAAACACATTTGACCGATAATAGAGTAAGCATCTAGATTTCTCAAGAGATGGCGATGGCTTAGGCCGCAGGTTCAGATCTGCCGCCTAAGACTTTTCAACTCTATGAGCCGTGAGGGTCTCATAGAGAATTTTCTCACTATGGATCGAGAGGATCTCGTAGGTGTATTTTCTCCTTAGGAATCATGAGGATTCCTAAGCGCGTTTTCTCTTATAAGTCATAAGGATCCTATAAGAGAATTTTTCCCTCTTATGAATCGAGAGGATCCGTAAGCGGTTGTTTCCCTCCTCGTCGAAATTCGACTTTGGAGAGTGAGACCCGTGAATAGTATGCAAGAGACCGTTTTAGATCAACTTGCAGGGTCTCATTGCTCAGAAAACAAGTCCTTATTTTTTTATCCCTGCTGCCTGAGGCTTCATCTTGCGAGTTGAGACGAATCGGGAATTTCCCACGGAGACACTGGTTTCTCTGCGAGCCGGTGCGAATCAGGGGGCTCTCATCAAGGATATTTGTTCCCTGAGTTGAGGTATTTTCCAAGGAAATTTGTTTCCCTGGTGTTGAAACGGATCGAGAGTTTCCCTCGGAGACACTAGTTTCTCTGCGAGTCGACGCGAATCAGGAGGCTCTCATCAAGGATATTTGTTTCCCTGAATTGAGGTATTTGCCAAGGATATTTGTTTCCCTGGTGTTGAAACGAATCGAGAATTTCCCACGGAGACACTGGTTTCTCTGCGAGTCGACGCGAATTAGAAGGCTCTCATCAAGGATATTTGTTTCCTTGAGTTGAGGTATTTGCCAAGGATATTTGTTTCCTTGGTGTTGAAACGGATCGAGAATTTCCCACGGAGACACTGGTTTCTCTGCGAGTCGACGCGAATCAGGAGGCTCTCATCAAGGATATTTGTTTCCCTGAATTGAGGTATTTGCCAAGGATATTTGTTTCCCTGGTGTTGAAACGAATCGAGAATTTCCCACGGAGACACTGGTTTCTCTGCGAGTCGACGCGAATCAGGAGGCTCTCATCAAGGATATTTGTTTCCCTGAGTTGAGGTATTTGCCAAGGATATTTGTTTTCCTGGTGTTGAAACGGATCGAGAATTTCCCACGGAGACACTGGTTTCTCTGCGAGTCGACGCGAATCAGGAGGCTCTCATCAAGGATGTTTGTTTCCCTGAATTGAGGTATTTGCCAAGGATATTTGTCTCCCTGGTTTTGAAACTAATCGAGAATTTCCCACGGAGACACTGGCTTCTCTGCTAGTCGACGCGAATCAGGAGGCTCTCATCAAGGATATTTGTTTCCCTGAGTTGAAGTATTTGCCAAGGATATTTGTTTCCCTGGTGTTGAAACGGATCGAGAATTTCCTACGGAGACACTGGTTTCTCTGCGAGTCGACGCGAATCAGGAGGCTCTCATCAAGGATATTTGTTCCCTTGAGTTGAGGTATTTGCCAAGGATATTTGTTTCCCTGGTGTTGAAACGAATCGAGAATTTCCCACGGAGACACTGGTTTCTCTGCGAGTCGACGCGAATCAGGATTTTCTTCGTCAAGGACACTTGTTTCCTCGAGTCGAAGGATTTGCTAAAGACACTGATTTCTTCGGGGTTGGGATGAACCGTCGAGATTTGGCTTCGTTTTCTGGCAGAGCCTGTTGGGGAAGTATGGTTCCCTCTTTGTTTGCGCCCTTGGATTGTATACGGGGATCGATGTGATCTCAACTGTAGGGCTAAATTTTATCATCATTTTTTTTATTTCCGCGATGCTCTATCATTTCAGCTTTTATATCGTGAAGGTCGTGATTGCCCAATCATTTCGGCTATTTTTCGCGGTGCCCAATCATTTCGGCTATTTATTTTATTTTCACTCGCTGCTTTTTATTGCGAGTTGCCCAATCATTTCGGCTATTTTGTATGCATATGTTTTTACTTGCTGCTTTTTATTGCAAGTTGCCCTATCATTTCGGCTATTTCGTATGCATGTGCGGCCTATCGGCTTTTTACCGTAAACCTGAAATTAGACACAGATTTCAGCATCAGCACCGCTGCAACTGGGATATTGCCAGGAGCGAATCATCATTTGCCTCTGTCGATGTCGAACAAAAGTGGCTTAGCGAACAGGGTTAAGGTCCTGTCAACTAAGGCTTTTAACTTCATGAGCCGTAAGGGTCTCACAAAGGTATTTCTCCCTACAAGTCGTGAGGATCGTGTAGGTGTATTTTCTCCTTAGGAATCGTGAGGATTCCTAAGTGTATGTTCCTCTGTAAGTCGTAAGGATCCTACAAGAGGGTTTTCTCCTTGTAAGTCGAGAGGACTTATAAGGGTTGTTCATCATGCGCACATATCCCCAATCACGGATGAAACTTGGTTAGGGAAATGTTTATTCGCGCCCGTGGATTGTATACAAGGGTCAGTATTGAGCCACTTGAAGGGCAGTATTGGAAGTTGTGGGGGTTGCTTAAGCACAGGTTTAGGTATCTGTAACTTAAGACTTTCAAATCTTATGAGCCGTGAGGGTCCCATAAGAGAGTTCTCCTTACGAGTCGTGAGGATCTTGCAAGTGTATTTTCTCCTTAGGAATCGTGGGGATCCCTAAGTGTGCTGCTCCCTTGTGAGTCGTAAGGATCTCACACGGGTGGTTTCTCCTTACAAGGTCGAGAGGACCCTATAAGTGTCTTTTAACGAGGTTGCGCCCTTTCAGGTTTTCACAAACACTCGCCGGTAGTCCTGCTGTTTTTACTCACGGAGCCCTTTTCGGGTTTTCATCCGTGCCCTTTTTTGCTTATGAACATACCGTTTTTTTAATTATTTTTTTTAGTCTTTTTTTACGAGGTCGCGCCCTTTCGGGTTTTCACGAACACTCGCCGGTAGCCCTGCTGTTTTTACTCACGGAGCCCTTTCGGGTTTTCATCCGTGCCCTTTTTGCTTATGGACATACCGTTTTTTATCATCATTTTTTTATTATTTTCTTTTTCTCTTTTTTTTCTTCTTTTTTTTTATTCATCTCGTCAGCCTAAGGATGCTTCGGTAGTAGTTTAAGGACGTTTCGGTCCGCCATTAGTTTAAGGACATTTCGGTCCGCCATTAGTTTAAGGACGTTTCAGTCCGTCCAGAAAACGGCTGGCTACTGCTTATAAAGTTTGAGCTTAGGAAGATAGCGAGCGGACATAGTCGTCGTCATCTATCATTGACCTAGGCAGTAACTCGCTAAGCGTAGTATTTCTTTAGGAATCGACCATTTATTGGCCTGTAAGGCCTTTCACCGTGCATATCCATGAGTAGATAGGCTCCACCTTGGTAGACCTTATCTATGATGTACGGGCCTTCATAGTTTGGCTCGAATTTTCCCCGCTTGGCGCGATTAGGAATCATAGGCCTTTTGACCACTAGCACGAGTTCGCCTTGGCGGAATGTCCTCGACCGGGTCAATCTTTCATATGAGCACGTCATCTTTGCTTTATAAGCTTCCAGATTTTGTTGCGCTATGAGCCGGGTTTCATCAAGGGCATCAAGCTCCTCAAGCCGAAGGTGAGCATTTTTCTCGTCTGTCAGCTCGTAGTGGACTGCCACTCGTAGAGAGGGTAACTCTATCTCGAGGGGGAGTACCGCTTCTGTACCGAATACCAACGCATATGGCGTTGTGTTTGTGGCTGTCTTGAACGTAGTTCGATACGCCCAAAGAGCTTCTTGTAGCCTCTCATGCCAGTCCTTCTTATTTCGGGATACTGTTTTCTTCATGATCTTTGTCAAGGTCTTATTGAAGGCCTCGGCTAAACCATTAGCTCGCGGATTATAAACCGAGGAATATCTCCACTCTATATTATGTTGTTGTGCGAAGCGACTGAACTTGTGGCCTCTATAAGCTGGCCCGTTATTGGAGATAATCCGTCACGGAGTTCCAAACCGGTATATGACGTGCGTCTTGAAGAAGTGGAGGATATTCTCCGTCTTCACTTCCCTCAGCGGTACTGCTTCTGCCCATTTGGAGAAGTAGTCGGTCGTCGACAGGATGAAACGATGTCCCCTGGACGATGTTGGTTCGATGGGACCAACTATGTCAGTCCCCCACATTTCGAATGGCCTGCTAGCCACCGTTGGATAGAGTGGATTTGGATGTTGGTGGATGAAGTCCCCATGGATTTGGCATGAGTGGCATTGCTTCGCGTATTCGAGGCAGTCCTGAATCATCGTGGGCCAGTAGTAGCCCATCCGTTTGATCTTCAACTTCATCTTCGGGCCTGCTTGGTGAGAACCGCAAAGTCCGTCATGAACTTCCTGAACGACTCTTTTCACTTCATCAGGTCCCAGACATCTCAACCACAAAGAATCGAACGACCTCTTGTACAGAGTATCATTGACGAAAGCGAAAGACAGAGCTCGTTTCACAAGCTGATGTCTTGAGGACGCATCTTCGGGCGTTCGACGGTATTTGAAGTACTCTATAAAGTCTTCCCTCCAATCCTCGGTCTTTTCCCGATCTTTTATTTGCAGAGTCGTATGCTCAGTCGCTACCTTTTCTTCGGGTGATTCTGGAGATATTTCTGCTGGGGCAAGCACGCGACGGCTTTGTACCACGATTCTTACGTCATCGAGGTTCTCATCAGCCAGTTCCTTAGCGAGTTTGGCCAACGCGTCCGCTTTGCTGTTTTCTGCCCGCGATATGTTCTCCAAAGTATATGAGGGAATTTGGGTCAACAATTGTTGCACCTTTTCGCCGTACTTCACCAACTCTGGCTTGCACGTCTGGTAGTCGCCGTTTACTTGACTAACGACCAGCTGGGAGTCTCCGTATATGAGGAGGTTTTCAATTCCCATGTCGATGGCGATCTCGAGGCCTGCTATCAAAACTTCGTATTCGGCTTCATTATTTGTCCTCGGCTTTGTTAGGGAGAAAGCAAAACGCATTATCCCTCCCTGTGGAGTTACAAAGATGAGTCCTACCCCCGATTTGATTATAGGGGTACTTTGTTTGCGTTTCTTTATGGAAGATGCTCCATCGAAATAAAGCTCCCATGGGGTATCACCACCGTCGATCGCGTCAAACGCATGTTCGTCTGGAAGGTCGCAATTTAGAGGAGAATCGGCGGCTATCGGATGCTCAGCGAGGAAATCGGCGATGGCCTGGCCTTTTACTGCCTTGAGAGGCTGATAGGTTATCGAGAACTCCATCAAGAGCAGGGCCCATTTAGCGATTCGTCCCGTCAATATGTCCTTTGACATTAAATATTTAAGAGGATCCACCTTCGAAATGAGACGGACCTCATGCGCCAACGCATAGTGTCTGAGCTTTGTTATCGCAAAGATCAACGCCAGGCAGTGTTTTTCAATGGGGGAGTAGTTGCTTTCTGCCCTCAGTAGAACTCGACTAAAATAGTAGAGCGCTCTTTCCTTTCCTTGGTCGTTCTCTTGCGCCCATAATGTGCTTAAGGAACCTTCGAGGGCGGTTTTATAAAGAATGAGGGGCTTTCCGTTGACCGGAGCAGCCAACACTGGCGGGTTCTGCAGGTATTGTTTGATCTCGTCTAGCGCACTTTGGAATTTTTGGTCCCAGACGAATAGAGTTCCCTTCTTCATCAGGTAGCTGTAAGGACGGCACTTGCCTGAAAGGTTGGCTATAAATCGCCGTATATACGCGAGCTTCCCTTGGAGAGACCGCAGTTGTTTGAGAGTCCTTGGCGGAGGCATTTCCATGATCGCCTTGATCTTTGACAGATCTATCTCGATACCTCGGTGTCGGACGATGAATCCCAGGAATTTGCCCGAGGAAACTCCGAATACACACTTGAGAGGGTTCATCTTCAAGTTGTATTGCCGAAGGCGTTGAAATACGGTCTTCAGATGCTCGAGATGTTCCTCGTATGATTTGCTTTTAACCACGAGATCGTCGATATAGCATTCGACGATTTCGTGTATAAGGTCATCAAAGATTTTCGTCATGGCCCTCTGATAGGTGGCACCGGCATTCTTTAAACCGAAGGGCATCACCTTGTAGCAGAATATACCCAAAGGAGTCCGGAAAGCGGTGTGCTTCTGGTCTTCGGGATGCATCTTTATCTGGTTATACCCCGATGAGCCGTCCATGAAGGAGAAAACCTCATGAGTGGACGTATTGTCTATCATCAGCTCGGTGACTGGCACTGGGAAATCGTCCTTCGGGCAAGCTTTATTGAGATCCTGGAAGTCCACGCATATGCGCACTGTCCCGTTTTTCTTCATCACCGGGACAATGTTGGCGATCCATTCAGGGTATTGAACCTCCTGGGTGAAGCCAGAGTCGATCAGCTTCTTGACCTCGGCGTTGATACTCATCTCAAGCTCGAGCCGCATTCTTCTTGGTGCTTGCTTGATTGGCTTGGCATCTGGGGATATCGCCAATTTGTGCACAGCAATTTCTGGATCTAATCCCGGCATTTCGGAATAGTTCCATGCGAAGCAATCTTTGTGCTGCATAAGCAGGTCTTTTAATGAAGCCACCTTCTCTTCAGACAGCAGCTCGCTAATGAATGTCGGTCGCGGGTCGTTCGCCGTCCCCAACTCAATTTTCTTGAGGTTATCTGCAGTGGTATGGATTCCATCTTACAGCTCTTTTGGCGCAGGTGGGAATTCTGAGATCACCTCGTCGTTGCTGTTTTCAAAGCACCGGGGAAGGTCATCCATGTCCTCGGGCTCTTCTTTTGATATCGTTATCACGTGACAAGTACGAATTCTCTTCCAATCCCAATGTGGAACTGGTTCTTCTTTCGTGGCCTTGGGTTCGTGCTTCTGTGGTGGCGCTACCCTCCACTTGTCAGACAGAGCGAACTTGCCAAGCTGATACTGATCTTCAACCCAATTCTTGAAGGTGAAGCAGTCTTCGAGAGGATGCTCTACCACTCGGTGATAAAAGCAATAGTCTGGGTGTGAGATCTCGCCTGCTTGGTCGGGGTGTTTAGACTCCGGCAGTGTAAGCATCTGATATTTTAGAGCGAGGTCAAGTATTTTCTTCGTCTTGTCCCGAGGAAAAGAGTATGCCCGACCCATTTTTCTTATGAGGGATAGATCGGAACCGCTCGATTTTCGCTCGCGTAGCCTCTTAGCCCCGCTTTGTCGCTTTTGAACACCTTTTTCGCGTTTCGACTTGTTTCTGCCTCTGCGTCGAGCCTTTTTTACAACAGGTTAATATGGAGCGGCATCTTCATCCATCACAGCTTGTTGGAGGAGGCATTGCGTTTTGGCTATCTCGTAGATGGCCATTTCGCGGTTATGGTCGTCTCGGACTTTTTGACCAACTTCCCTTATAAATTTGTCCATTTGTTCTTCGAACGACGGATTGGGCACTTTTGCATCTGGAACTTTCACTGGCTCGGGATTAGCGTCCTCCCATTAAGCATCCGCTTCTTCATCGAAGTCATACATGACATAGCAGCTGTTTAGTAGCTCTCGTTTCTTTGACCGGATGTATCCAAGCCCTTTTGTCTCCATTCTCCCATTAGGCAGTTTGCGTTGAGTCCCGGGAACGTTCCAGACTTTGTCATAGAACTTGGCTTTTCGAACGGTCTACTTGAAGGATATCCCTTGGCGCTTCAGCAGCCTCTTCAGGCCTTCTGTATAATATCTGGGGAGACGGATGGGCTGAAGCCTATCAAGCGTAGGATCCGCGCCATGCCAGATTTCTTTCTCCACTCTGGTTTCTTCAGAGCGGTAGAATAGAATTGCCTTTTTGCCTTCTTGCATGGGAGGGATATAGAACGTTTGCAGCTCTTCTACATTGTAAATATCAAGTACATCCAGTTCTTTGCGGTGTTTAAGCGGCACCAAGCGACTTTTAAACTTCGTTCTTCGTCAGCAGACGTTTGTATTGAAGGTCGAGCAGAGAATATAGCATGGACCTCATCTTCCGAGTCACTACCAAAGTTCAACGTAGGAGCAGATGGTCCCGGCTTGTTGTATTGGGGTGGAACCGAATAAACTATCTCCTCTTCCTCCTCGGTGTCACTCCCGAAAACAGGGATGGTGGCGTTAGTTTTGTTCTCCGGCTTGTGACACCTTTCCGTGTCTTCGAAATTCGGTAAGAAGTATTTGGCATCTTCATATTTGCAGACTTCGTTCACGGAGAACGGGTTCAGTTCTCCCGCCACGGTATACTCGAGACCATCCTTAGCGTATTTCATACACTGATGCTGTGTAGAAGGGATGATGTTGTACTCGTGTAACCACGGTCGGCCGAGCAAAGCGTTGTAGCATGTCTTGGCGTCTATGACGTGAAACTTCATGTCCGTGACGAGTAGCCCGAAGCGTAGCGTCAGTATCACAGACCCAAGAGTTCTTGATGACTGGGAGTCGAACCCGGAGATAGTGATTTTGTCCCGAGCAAGGTGCTGGACGCTCATGCAGATTTCTTTTAACACCCGCACATTGAGGAGGTTAACGGAGGATCCATTGTCGATCAGGATTTTGCCTATTTTTATATCGTGACAGTATCCTGAGACATAAAGGGGGCGATTGTGTTCGCACGTCTCAAGGAGAAGGTCTTCATCACCAAAAGCGACATCGGTCGTGTGCACTTCCTCCAATTCATCTTTCATCTTTTCCTCGGCCAGGAAAGCTTGGAATTGCTCCGGATCCTGTAGTGCCTTGATTAATGAATCTCTCGCCTCCTTTGATAACAAAAGGGCGTCAAGAATACTGAGCTGTGAGGGTAGCTTCCTCAGATGTGCTAAGACGTTGTAATCCACCTTATTTCTCTTCGGAGGGTCCTTGGCACTTAGCTCCTCCACAACTTGGTCATCTAAGACGATATCTTCAGGGACCTTCTCTTTTCCCTTATCTTTTTTATTTGAGGGTCCGAGATTCTTTTCGGGCAGCGTCCGATTACGTAGCCGGATATTTTCGCAGACCTTCGGCTCTTCTTCTTTTCCCGAAGTGGACTCTTTGAAGAGAGGGCTAAGAGCCAGCTCCTCATCGGAATCTCTCCCGAATGTAAGCACTTGTGATCCCCTGGCACTAACCATGCGATAATCACCGGTAATTCTGTTAAACCCTTCGGTCATATTTTTCCGCTCCCGACGAGTTTTACGTTTCTCCCGCTTAAAATGTTGTCGATGAGCAACATATCCTTGCCACCATCTATCGAAAGCTTTGCACTCTTCGGTGGGGTGTGAAACCTTCTGATGATATAAGCAACAGGAGGGGTGCATTTCCATTTCACCAGTAATGTTTCATTCGGAGGATGGTAGCTTCATGCCCATTGATATGGCTTTAGCAAACCTTTTCCTCATCTTGAATTTGCTTTTGTCGGTAATGGATGTATTTTGCTCCAGCGGGAGCATCTCAGCTCTTTCATCAAGTCGCTGACGCTTGGCCCTTTCAAATATGACCGCCCCGCGTTCCCGATCAGCTTTACTTTTTAAGAGAGCTTCATTGAGGAATGCGTCAATTACTTCATCCGATGGCCCCAGAATTTTTAGTTCAGGATCTGCCCCCAGCATTTCAGTACAAGGAGTCTCCTCATCGTCCATGAACGAATGGGAAATCACATAACAGCTCGCCACGTATTCTTCAGATTCATCAGATGAACTTTCTCCCTCACCTTCCTCTTGAAAGACGTGATTGAGGAACTCTTGGAATGTAATGGGAGTCCGTGCCTTCTGGTTGTATTCCTCCAGCGCGTCAATTTGTTTTTGCAAGTCCGTGCGCTTGTCGCCAGGCGTTACGGGCTTCTTTGATCTCATTTTTGTAATAGGACTTTCGAGTCCTTAATGCGGAAATACTCTATTACTCACAAGCTGTCAACGCCCTATCATCCCCAAACTTGTAGGAAAGCCGAGATTTCAAATCGGTAAATTAAACAGATATTGGAGAAAACGGTTTCCAAAAATCGTAAAGATTGGTCGTCAAAACTTATTGATGCCCTTTGGGCATTCCGAACTGCCTATAAGACTGATCTTGGCATGTCTCCATATAGGCTTGTTTATGAAAATGCTTGCTACCTTTCAGTTGAAATAGAGCATATAGAATTTTGGGCAATAAAAGAGTTGAATCTATCTCTAGGAGATGCGGGCAGCAATAGAAAGCTGCAGTTGAACGAATTGAACGAGCTTCGGGATGTAGCAGACGAGAATGCCGTAATCGTCAAAAACTGAACGAAGGTGTTCCACGATAAACACCTTATGCACAAGACTTTCAAACCTGGTCAACAGGTTTTACTTTACGACACACGATTGCACTTCCATCCCGGAAAGCTCCGATCTCGATGGAAAGGGCTATTTTTTGTACGCACCGTTTATCCGCACGGTGCGGTCGACTTAGAGAATCCTGAGGACGGTTCACTATTTAAAGTAAACGGATATAGACTTAAACCATTCCTCACCGCGGACCCTTCGGAGGAGCTCCTGTTTTTACAGGAGCCGCTTTACATTGAATGATCTTCCTCCATCTACCCCTAAATTTCGGTTATCCAGCCATAAACAGTGGAAACACTGTTTCAAATAAGTTTGGGGGTATGTACCACTTGTAATTATATAAAAACAACATAAAAATAAAAAATAAAAAAATTTCAAATTTCCGGGGGTATTTTTGTAAATTTTCATAAATAAAAAATAAATAAAATAAAATAATTTTTTTAATTTACAAATAAATTCCTCTTTTAAGGGGACCTTCTTTGCAAATAACCAAAAATAACCCCTATAAAAAGAACCTGACACCCCTCTGATTTTATCAAACCCTAAAGCATTTCTCTCCCAAAACCCTAACCGCCGCTTCATTTCTGCAGAGAGATCGCCTCTAGCCGCCGCCCTTCCGCCGCAAGAAGTACCTTCTGGCCGCGCTTCCGCCGCGCCCTGGTGTCGTCTCCCTCTGAAATCTTCAGAGGAGGTTTGCTTTCTCCAATCTTCTCTGTTATTTTATAAAATCTGCAACTTTCAATCTCTGTGATGGCACCAACTATGCAATATGAGGGATTTTTCCCAAATGTTTGCACACACGGTCTTTGGGAGTTATTTTGGTAATGAAATCACTAGGCGAGGGTGGAACTTTTTAATTTTTAATCATCCAAACTCTTTCGCTCTTCCAGATCTAGTCACTCTTTTTTACGAGTGCATGGAGGAAGGTTGCCTAACACAATACGGGTTTATTAAATTACTTTGGGGCGATAGGGAAATAATCATTGATAGGGGCTGTTTACCGCCGAACGGCGGCCGCGACGCGAGGACGTCTTGCCTGAGGTTCGGGGCAGATGCTATATGGTTTTATCCGTCCACCTCTCCGAAGATACCAAGTTGATTTATGGCACCGTATATCGGAGGTTTAGACGGATGCGGCCGATGTAGCAGACTTCGTCAGATTACCCCTCGTTTGAGGGGGTTTTGATTGTGGAGACGCTCTTCCCTGCAGGCGCAAGACCCAGCAGTTAATTACGCTACCGCATCGCGGTAGCCACTTTCTCCTTCTCCAGAATTTCACTTCGTGTCGTGTGTGTTTGTTTTGTTTGTGGTTGCCCGTGGATTGTATACGGAGACTGAGTAATGCCGTCGCCCGTAGGACGTGGATTAGTCCAAATCCGTATTTACTTAGATTTGGGTTTGGTGTTTTAGTTTAAGAATACGTTAGCCATATTTGAGGCTAAGATCAACTTAAACGTTCGTTAAGGATACGTTAGTCCGATTTGAGACTAAGATTGACTTGACGGGATCGTTTAGATCCGACAAAAGAGCATTTGGGAGCTCTATTGTTTAGTTTAATGACGTTGCGGTCAATATATAGTTTAAGGACGTTGCGGTCCATATTCCAGTTTAGGGACATGGTGGTCCATATTCCAGTTTAGGGACATGGTGGTCCATAGGTAGTTTAAGGACGCTTGAGTCCGTGTGTTTAAGGACCCCACAGTCCGTGTTTTAGTTTAAGGACGCATAAGTCCGCGGGTTTAAGGATCCCACAATCCGTATTGATGTGTGGTTGTCAGGACCCGTCACCTCTCTGACATCGTTGAAGGATTACAACGATAGGAGTCAAAGGAGTTCGGAGATGTACCCTCAAACCAGTCGTAAATTGATTCAAAAGAGAGCAGATGTGCTCAGTCAATTTAATTTGAGGACTTACGGCCATGATTGGGCTAAGTCCAGTTGAAAAATATTCAACGCTTTTATTTATTTTTGGTCTATTAGACCTGTGCTAGGGCTTTGCCCACATTTAACTAATGCATTGCATTACTTTTTATTTTTGTTTGGGCTCTGCCCATAAAGGAAGCAGAGCATCAATTTGTTTTGGGCTCTGCCTATTTATAAATGATGCAGAGTATCAATTTTATTTGGGCTCTGCCCTTTAAAAATGATGCAGAGCATCAATTTTATTTGGGCTCTGCCCCTTTTATTGCTTTGCAATTTATTTTGGCCTGTTAGGGCTTTTTGACTTGGGCCTGGCCCTTTAGAATAAGAAATGCATTGCATTTTTCAGGCGCTTTGCGCCAATCAAAGAGCGCAAGCGCTTGTGGTGATGACATGTGTCATGCAAGCGCAGTGCGCTGCGCTAGTACGCTACGCTTGCGCTGCTGACACGTGGCGCGCTTTGGTGAGTTGCGCCAATTTCAGAGAGCAAAGCTCTATCTTAAAGCGCATAGTGCAAGTGGTTCAGATGCTGACACGTGGCGTTCTCTGGTGGCTTGCGCCAACCCAAGAGCGCAACAGTGCAGTTTTACAAGTGCAAGCCACTATTAACTTGAGAATCTTTTAGATTCTAGATCCAAAGGTTCATAAAAGAAGTGCAAAGCACTTTTTGATTTCTTGATCCAATTTAGATCAAAAAAAACAAATGTTTCTTATTTTTCTTGATCATAGAGAACCAATGGTTCATAAGTGCAAAGCACTATTATTATTTTTTTTTGTTTTTATTGAGGATCATTGATTTTGTTCTTAGATCAGTGATCTATTAGAAGAAATTCTTCTAACTTAAAGGTTTTTACCTTTTTATTCTTGAAATTCCTTCAGAGTTCACTCTGTTTGAAGTTCTTGATTTTTTTCACAAAATGTTGATGCCTTTGATTTGAGGTCTAGGGGCCTTTATATAGTGCCCATAAATTTGTTAAAGAGATCTTTCTCTTGGTGATTTGGGAAATTTTCCCCACCGTTGGATTTTTGATCCAAGTGCTTCTATTTTACAGAAGGCAATCTTCTTGTTTTAACAAGAACAGAAAAAATCTTGCTAGAATTTAATTTTGTTTGGCGCAAAAGCCTCAGCGCGTGACACGTGTCGCGCAGCGCAACTGCGCTAGCGCATCTGCGCTGACACGTGTCGCGCAGCGCATCTGCGCTGACACGTGTCGCGCAGCGTAGTGCTTGCGCAGCTGAAGCGTTGCTTGCTTTAATTTTGTTTTAAATAGAGCTTTGCTCTGATTGGGCACGCTGCCTTGGGCGCTGCGCTGATGTATCAGTTTTTGACAGGTGACGCGTTGCGCGCAGCGCAAATAATCTGAAGCGTTGCTTCGAATTTTGAATTTTGAAATTCAAACAGAGCTTTGCTCTGATTGGGGGAAACAGGGACTTCATCAATGAAGTCACCTTAATTCCTAGATTACCTATTCATGACCCACCCCTTCAATTTGAAGACTACTTACCCTTAATGGGTAATGACTGTTCGAGAGAACCTAGAAAGGGCATACAGGCTAGAACCCTCTTCGCCAATGTATTAACCGTGTGCCGTTGGGCACAAAATAACATTTTTGGCAGTTCACATAATACAACATTCTTCACACCATCGCTCCATACGTGCACACCTTAATGACTAGGAACCCTAGATATGATATGTGCACGGTGCTGCTTAATTTAATTGGTGCTGGCAAAATGGCTGCGAATTACCCATGCCCTATGTTGGTGACACAACTGTGTCGTCATTTCCTCCCTGTGGAGGAATTTGAGTTTTACATGCATGGAGGTATACTCATTAGGCCTCTTATCGAGGGCGTATCTACGTCCTATACCCGCCTGAATGATGTATAGTCACGAACTGAACCGGCCGAAAATGTACCCACCAGGACACCTAGCTCCAGCTCGACCGCGAGCGAGGAAGAGCTTACCCCCGCAGAACATGCACGTTTGCTTAGGAGAGCCGTTAGGGGGATTGACAGATTGACAGGGATGGTGACCAACCTGGATCACCGTGTGACTGAGATTGAGCATGGCGTATCTACGCTGCTGGCAAGAGAGGAACGTTCCCGTTCACGTTCAAGGGGACGACGAGGGCATGAGCATTGAGAGCATTGCTTTTGGTAAGTTTGGGGGTGGAGGTGGTTTGTAAATAGTTATCTTTGCATTGCATATTTTTTTTGTACATATTTGTTTTTTTCTTTCTTTGCATATTTAATTCCGCATTGCATCTTTATAAAAAAAATTTATAAAAATTAAAAATAAAAAAATATAAAAAAATAAAAGCAAATAAAAAATTGAAAAACTTTAAAATATAATTAGAAAAATTGAAAATCAATTTTGGCCATATTTGACTTAAGTTCAACATGACGGTTGAATAGTAGGGAAAAACTAGATCCTAAACTTAGTTAATTAAAAACTCTAAAAATAACCTTTCTTAAAGTTTAACCTTAGAAAATATAAGCCCTTGTAGTTTATTTAGAAATAGGCAAATTTTGAGTTCAGTTCTTGGGCTAAGTCAAAATAAGAGAAAAGTATTGAAATTTTTATTTGAAGTGTAAGTCTGAAAAATAAATTCTGAAACTTTAGTCTATATTCTGAAAATATATACCCTACAACTAGCACATACACGCACCTTGAAACTTGGAATAGTAGAGGATACCTTGAATTGCTCTTGTCTAAAATCCTTAGTATGAGAAAAAAAATTAAATAAAAGTATAAGTGTGAATAAAGAGATATAAAAAAAATGAACACTGGTTTTGTAATTACTTAAGGCTGCGTAAAATAAAAAAATATATAGCGAGGGTGCTTTATCACCTAGTGCCTTAGACCAACTGGTTTGGGAGTCACTGCTAAAGCCTTAGGTATTACAAGACGAGGAATTATGGTTTAATGCGCAAACATATTTTGTAATCGGTCGTTAGTTCCTCAAGAAGTATTAACGGTCGCATGAAACATGTGTGAGCAATTTCATCTAAAATTCACCAACTAAAAGTACTTTAGACAATGGACAAGAGTATGATAGCTAGAATTGAATTTCCAAGTGTAGGGTTGATACATACACACACGTAGGGGTATATGATTGGGGTTTTGATGAGAGATAGGAATGAAAGATAAGGCTTATATCTTCAGTAGAGATGATAAAAATTCCTAAGTTGAGATGGAACCTTAGAAGGAAAATTCAAAAAAAATGCTAAAAACTAAATAAATTTACAGAACATATACAATCTTAAGTTAAATGATAAGTGAGTGTGAAAAATATGGGTTGATAATTTCTAAGTTAAAGATAATAGAATTTCTTGCTAGAACACCGAATTGAAGAATGAAAGTCAATTGGCCAAATTGATCGGATTTTGTGGGTAGTATCCGCTGAAAACTCTCAGGACACAACACTCCTCCTACTAGGGACACCTAGAGATTTAACGGTTTGTTGCACGAGCTCAGTGCAATCGCGATTCCCTGTGAAAGTAAGGTTAGGATTTTTTCGAGAATAAATTGGCTTTGCTCGGGACGAGCAAAAGATAAGTTTGGGGGTATTTGTTCATATCAGAATTTTGCATTATTATATTCCCCATTCTTGATCATATTTCAAATAAATAGGTGCTTTTGATCCATGTTTGCTAAATAGTTGCAGGTTACAGGTTCTCAGAACAATACAGTGAAATTCATGAAAAGACATTACAAAAGTGAGACTACAACCAACAAAAGATGAATCCGTATGATGCCGCCTAACAGTTTAAGGAACAAATGAAGATCGGTAAACAGTTCCATGCACAAGACAGTTCAAGGGCAGCACAAGATACAAGACTTCAAAGCAAAGCTTACGGTAAAAGTCCACAAATTTTGCACTGTTGGAAATTTGGAAGAAAGTAGAAAAGATTCTGAAGAACCAAGTGAAGAAAACAGAAGAAAAAGGCAACATAAAACAACCCTGAAGAAATGAGACAGAGAACCCCCAAGACTGCCGACGGCCGCGGATCCGCGGCCAAACATGGCTTTCCGCCGTGGTTCTGCGGCCGTGTTGTGCACGTGTCGGTGCATAGTGTCGGTGGGTGTCGGTGCGTTGACCCGGCTTTCTTAGGGTAGTCTTGTAATTTCAGATGTGGATCAGATGTAAACCCTAAGCTTTCTCCTATCTATAAATAGGAAACCCTAAAGCCTAATTAGGCATGCCTCTTTTAATTTCTAGATTAAATTTTCAATTCCATTGTAATCGTCAAGAGGTGTCAATAAAGTAAGTTTTTTTTAACTTGCAATTTTCCATTCTAATTTTATTTCTGCAATTCTTTTTTATTTGCATTTATTTATCTGCAAGTTAATTAGGATTTTAAAACAAAATTATAAAAAATGAATTTTGTCGCAATTTTCCTAATGAGTGAGTAATTCCTTATTTGTTAGGGTTAGGATTGGATGGATTTGAGAGATGGACATCTCTCACTCCTTTCTTCTCCGTATAATACTTTAAATTAGGATTCTATATGAATCAAACACACACCGCTCACTACGGCATCCTATCCTACGAGATAGCGGTGATTCGCTAGTTAGACCGGTTGTGGTTGATTTACACAGATGTTAGGGCTAAGAGTTAAGAAAGGACGGACAAGGACCAAAAGGAAGAAACTACGTTTCTTCCTAGTCGTGCTAATCCCCTTTGTTGACTATTACCCTGATTCCTAAGTTCTTAATTAGGGAAAAGGAAGCAGTGAAAAGAATTCTCTTTCCAAACTAACATAATTCTAACCCTAGCAAGGTTTTAAATCGAATTAAATTCAATCTTAGTTTTTATAAAAAATCAAAACCACCATTTCTTTTGGACTTAACTCGTAAGAACTCTAAGAGATAACACGATTTCCCTATGGACCTACCCATACTCAACCGGCTAGCTACCAAGCGACACCGTTATTGATTGCGGTATTCTTAACTTTGATTTTAAAACGCACGCACGCAAAACAGCTCTCAATCAGTCGCGTGGACTACTACACAGATCTTTGAAGAGAAGGACACGGTCTACAAAGGTTGTAACCTCCATCTCTTAGTGTAAATCTTTTGATATCATCATAGATACCCTAATCATCTAGTTAGATCTTTGGATAGTCTAGCTTAGCACCCTGAAAATTTTAAAGTTGCATGTATGATGCCGGTTTTGACCAAGTGGTGGTGCTAGGGTAGACTTTCATGGTATCAGAGCCAAGCTAGAACATTAGGGGAAGTCTTGACGATGTTAAAGTGTTCGATCGGTTTTCGAAATCCACTTTTTTCTCAAATTTCTGTCCATTTTTAAAAGTTGAAATTTTCGAGATTAAAAATACACAGAAAATCGTGCAGGGTTTTTGTTGGAGCCCAAGAAATTCTAGGAGCCAATTCCCTTAATGAGCCGCGGAACCGCGGCCAAACCCCTAGTTTGGTCGTGGTTCCGCCGCAACTTTTTGGCATTCTGGCATCATTTTTCTTGTGCTGCTCCAATATCAAATTTGGCACTTTCTGGGTGTTTTTAATGATGCTCAAGTTGTTGAGGTCTCTGGGATTTGTGGGTGTTTGATGAATCGATCGAAATGTTTAGCGTCGTATAGATTATGATGATATGTGATACAATATTTGGAATCCACAATAATTAGGTTTGAGAAAACTAGTTAGTATTTTGTAAATCTAGCCGTTTAGTCTCGTTTGATCGATTGCCACGGAGTTTTGATTCGGATCAAAACTCCGTCGCAATCGCGTATAGTACGCGATCACTTAGTCGAGAATCTTGTTAAATTATCCGACTGCTTATTGAAAAGAGTTTTCGGTTTGAGACTAAAACGTAAGGTTTATAGGTTAGGCATGAAATTCAGAATATGAGATATTCCGGGTTTATGATGTCTAAGGTGTTTGCAGATTCTAATTATTGTAGTTTTTCATTTCTTTTCTGCGACCGTAAGTGAAATATATGGTGTATCCCCAATCTCGTTGCTATATGTCAGCGGAATTTGGGATACGCATATTTACTTACGTTGATGACATATGATGTTATGTGTTGCTGTGATATGTTATATTGGATTGTCGTGATAGAATAGCCGGGTTTTTTTTTGGGTGAGATGAGAGTTTTTTAATTTTCATTCATGTAATTAATTGTATGTAATATTCTTTTATTGGGACACTTCCAGGTTGAGGATGGTGTCACCATCAATGTATATTATTTACTTTTCCATATTAGGATAGACCCAAGGTGGGGAGCACAAGTAACTGGGTTCTAGAGTCCAGTGGGAGACCATCTCGAGGAGTCGAGACCGGGTCTCCTAACTCTAGAATTGGCAGGGTTGCTTGCCGCTCTCGTAGAGGTCTAGAGATGTGGGTTTGGCTATTCATCACGACCGTGGAATCCGTGTTTTTCATTACTGGCTGAATTTAAAACACGGACCTCCTAGTATATCCAATATTTCATATGTTGACTTCTGCTGCTTGTATTCTGTGATGTGATCATATAACTGCGTGAGATGAATGCTATATATATATGATATATATAATAAACGTTGTTTATGTTTTGCACCCGCGCTAGTCCAGCCCCCGCTCTGCCGTTAGTTAAGTAACCTAACGGTGCATGACGGGGCCCCGTGGCGAATGCGGATGGCATTAGCGTATGTTCTATTTTCGTTTCTTTTCTGTGATGTTTAGGGAAACATAAATGATGGGATTTCGTTAATGAGATTAATGGAAAGAAAAGAAACCTAAGATGTTGTAGAATCAAAATTTTTAAAAAGGTAGCTCTAGTTCTTACTTTGCATAGTGGTATTCCTTGATGAATATCCAGCACCTCATTCGATGAAGAAAGAGCCGAGATCCCTTCACCAGGAGTGACCTCTTTAGCGAAACTAGCAAATGCTACAACCCACTCGGTTTTGTTTTGATAGCTTCTCTAGTTCTTGCTTTGCTTAGTGGTATTCCTTGATGAATATCTAGCACCTCATTCGATGAGAAAAGAGCCGAGATCGCTTCACCGGGAGTGACCTCTTTAGCAAAACTAGCAAATGCTACAAAACCACTCCTTTTCAAAACAGTTGATTCCACAACGATATCAAGTTCATTACGTTAAAGGTTTTCATCAAAACCAGTCGTAGCCCTCCGTCATTTCAGATAAGTGCTATTTAGTATTCGTGCTGCGTTTGTTGACCTCCGTCAAGACGTAGTGTACGGTAGCTGATTAGTGCTTATCTGCTGCATATGATGCGATTGGATTAAGGTAGTCGTACATCCTTGTTGACCTCCGTCAAGGGTCATGCGGATGGGTTTAATTCAATCACGAAATGAACGGGTTGAACTTGATTAACGACCTATGGTTTATTGACCTCCGTCAAGGTCATAGGTCGTTAGGGGTAAAAATAGATATTGGGAATTTCAAGTGTTGAAATTTGCAATGAGATTGCATATCTTCTATGAGATAGTCGGATCCCGATACCCACTGCGAGTAAGAGTTACTTCTGGGAGAGTTTTCCACTTTACAATTAGCTGATCCAGTAGGTGTGTAAGAAAGGTGTTAACGGGGTTATGCCCGTGCGGAAACGAGGTTATTTAATTAGTTCCATGCGAAAGCATGAGGAGACTCTCTCGGAGTACCAATACTTGCCTGGCTGGCCGATTGGCGAATTTGTAGGGTGTAATTAATCTCGGCTAATCTTACCTTTTATGGTTTGAAGGAAGATTTGATAAAAACAGTGAGAGCCATCCTGATTAGATAAGATAATAACCAATCTAATCTTGCAAAGAGCGCACGCTAAAGCTTTTCCTTCCTTCTCTCTCTCTCTCTCTCTCCAGGTAGCGACCAATGACACACCTTAATCAAGAGAATAATATGGATGTATTAACCGAACCCGCTTATTATACTAGCTGGGGAACGTTGGTTTCTCTTTTTCTTATGATTGTCATAAGTCTGAGTACGGAATAGGGGAATACCCGGATTCCCACGCCACCCGAACGAAGAAGGAGCATACGGATGCATCTTCTTCGGGTGTGTTCATAACCGAGAACTGTTTCTCAGTTTGCTCTACGTCCTGGGTATTGGATACCGGATCAGGATCCCACATATATAATTTGTTACATGGGCTAAGAAGAGGTAGAGAACTGGAAAAGGGTGATATGTCCCTAAAAGTAGGGAATGGAGAAATTGTTGCAGCCAAAGCAGTTGGCGAATATCACCTAGTATTACCAAATGGCAATACGCTGATTCTGAACGACTGTTATTACATACCAAATATGATGTGCAATATTATATCAGTTTCTTTGTTGCATAAAGAAGGATATAACTTTGTATTGGAAGATAATGTTATGAACATTTTCCTAAATCGAGTGTTGATTGGGTTTGGTACGTTAAGTAATGGTATATAGATTCTAAATCAAACTACAGTTCTAAACGTACAGAACACACACAAGAGGAAAAGTTCAGAAATGAACGAAGTCTTCTTGTGGTATTGTAGACTAGGTCATATCAATGCGACAAGACTAGCTAAGTTGCATAAAGATGGATATATGAATCAGTTCGAATTTACATCTTACGAAACTTGCGAGTCATATCTCAAAGGCAAGACGACCAAAACTCCGTTTACTGGACACGGAGAAAGAGCTACAGAACTCTTGGGACTGATACATAGTGATGTATATGATCCTATGTTTACACATGCCCGTAATGGTTTCTCGTACTTTATTATATTCACCGATGATCTCTCAAGATTCGGACATGTGTTCTTGTTGAAACACAAATTTGAAGCTTTTGAGCAATTCAAGGAATATAAGAACGAAGTAGAGAAACAAACGGGTAAAAGTATTAAATTCCTTCGATCTGATCGGGGAGGAGAATACTTGAGCACAGAGTTCCGAGACTATTTAAAAGAGAATGGGATTCTCTCTCAGCTTACTCCTCCATATACACCACAGCACAACTGTATATCGGAGCGGAGAAATCGCACCCTGTTAGATATGGTGCACTCTATAATGAGTGTTGCTGAGTTACCAATTTCCTTTTGGGGTTATGCACTTGAGACAGCTGCATACATATTGAATAGGGTTCCAACCAAATCAATATCTACCACTCCATATGAGAAATGGGAGGGGAAGAGACCATGTCTTAATTACATTAAGATATGGGGTTGTCCGGCTTATATTAAAAAGCAAAATCCGGACAAGCTCGAGGCAAGGTCAGTTCTGTGCAAGTTTGTAGGATATCCCAAATATTCGCGAGGGTACATCTTCTACCACACTGAGGAACAAAAAGTGTTTGTAGCTCAACATGCCACCTTTTAGAAAGGAATTTCTTGTGAAATAAATTAGTAGTAATGAGGTAGAGCTGGAAGAAGTTCCAGCTACACAAACTATAACTGACGATTTGGTAGAACCGAAGGATTCAATAGTCCCCGACGAACTTCAGCCACTTCGCAGATCTAGTAGGGTTCCTCATACACCTGAAAGATACTATGGTTTTATCATAGACGATGGGAGCGGGGATTGCATCATGGAAGATGATGACCCAACTAGTTTCGAGTAAGCCATCACAAGTAGAGACCCTGTGAAATGGCTGGATGCTATACAATTTGAGATGGAATCCATGTACACCAACAAAGTATGGACTTTGGAAGTTGCTCCTAAAGGGGTAAAACCCATCGAGAGCAAGTGGATCTTTAAGAAGAAAATTGGTGTAAATAGAAAGGTTGAGACCTTCAAAGCTATACTTGTAGCAAAAGGTTTTCGTCAACGACCAGGTGTCGACTATGATGAAACCTTTTCTCCTATCTCTATATTTAAGTCCATCAGGATCCTACTTGCCATTGCTACATATCATGACTACGAAATCTGGCAGATGGACATCAAAACCGCTTTTCTAAATGGTGATTTAGAAGAGAGCGTGTACATGACACAGCCAGAGATCTTTGTAGACAGTGGGAGTAGCGGAAGCGTATGCAAGCTGCTAAAATCAATCTACCGATTAAAGCAGGTATCGCGGAGTTGGAACATCTGTTTCAATGAAGCTATCAAAGAGTTTGACTTCATCAAAAACGTAGATGAACCATATATATACAAGAAGGTTGTAGAGAATAAGGTTGTCTTCGTCGTATTGTACGTGGATGACATACTCTTGATAGGAAATGATGTTCCTATGCTACACTCGGTCAATCTCTTCTTATCACACAAGTTCTCCATGAAAGATCTAGGTGATGCATCCTACATCCCGGGGATAAAGATCTATAGAGATAGATCTAAGCGGATGTTGGGATTGTACCAATCCAGGTACATTGACACCATATTAAAGAGATTTAGTATGGAAGATTCTAAGCGTGGTAATTAACCCACTTGCTCAGGAATCACTCTCTCCAAAGAGATGTCTCCCAAGATTGATTTGGAGAGGGCTTGCATGCAAGGAATACCCTATACTTCGGCAGTCGAGTCTATCATGTATGCGATGTTATGTACCAGACCAGATGTAGCTTACTCACTAGGTGTACTGAGTAGGCATCAATCAAATCCTGGGGAGAAGCACTGGAAAGTTGTGAAAAACATTCTTAAGTACTTGAGAAGGACTAAAGAAATGTTCTTGGTGTATGGTAACGGTGAACTCCAGGTGGAGTTGATCAGTCAAAAATATTGCATTCTTAACACATCAATTTCCCTACTCTTTCTAATCATCTAAAGGTGTTTGGTATAAATATAGCACATATTAGCAATTCGTCTGCAAAATATCAACTAACATGTGTTATACATTATAACCGGCATTATGAGGGAAATTGTGTGTTTATTACTACATGCATGATTTTGTATATCTCAACACTTTCATCAAGATTGTGTGCAGGAAATTCTTCAGGTAAACGAACTGGAATTGCAAAATTACCGATAAAGCGCAGCAAGTCAAAGACTTGAAATCTGGCAGCAACCAAGAAAGAATTTATAAGATTCCAGATATCAAAAGAACACCCCAAAGACAACACCAAACATCCCCAGAAAGTTGAAGAAGGAATCTCCTTATACGGCCACGGAACCGCGGCCGATCCATCCCGATCTGCCGCGGATCCGCGGCCGAGTGGAGTCGTCGGCGTTCGAAAAGTTTCCAGAAGCTTACTTGTAACGGCCTAGCTTCCTCAAGACACTCCATTTCCACGTGGCATCTTCTGTAAGGTTCTGCATAACTACCAAGCTTTGAAGGGAAGATTCATTTTAAAATTATAAAAGGGGCGATATGTTAGAAGAGTTCCAAACAAGATACCGTAGCAGACACGACGATGGAAGCTGAATACATCGCTGCCAACGATGCTGCCAAAGAGGCTGTCTGGATGAAAAATTTCATTGCTGAACTTGGTGTGGTTCCATCCATTGAGTATCCAATAGCTGTGTATTGTGATAACAATGGAGCTGTGGATTTAGCCAAGGAACCTCGGTTCCATCAGAGATCCAGATATATTTTTAGGCGGTATCACCTGATCCGGAAGATAGTAGATCGATGGGAGATCGAGGTCAGGAGAGTTGACATGAAGGACAACGTAGCGGATCCACTCACGAAGGCCCTCCCCCAGACACAATTTGAGAGACTTTTTAGGATGTTAGGTATGAGATACTACAACTCATGGCCTTAGTGCAAGTGGGAGATTGTTAGGAATATGTATGCCCTAGAGGCCATTATTATATGATATAGTGGATGCTTGGACATATATATAGAGGACCTTCTTGCTCGATATGATAGTATTCTATCTGGTTGCTCTTTATCTTAATATGTACACTTGTATTATTATACTGTCTCTCTGATACATGTTGATAAAGCCCTTAGGATGTTTGCTTGACTATCAGGACTATGAAGCAGATCATACTACTAGGACTTGTGTAGTCCACAAGCACATCCTTTAATTGTTCCTGGTCGAGGGAGTATCGAGACAGGGCATCGATATTCCAGAGTAGACTAGTGTGTACATTTTTTGACCCTGTAGGGGGCGATGGTTGATCCCATATCCATTGGTATTTGACATTAAAGATTGTACACAGGTGCTCATTAGAGAATGGGTACACCGAATATGACTCGCCGAGAACTCCTAGTTGGTACTATACCTATCGTCAGATAGCAGTTCTCTGGTGACACTGGTACATGCTAGTCTGTAGACCCGAGATTGTCATAGAGTCTTTGGTGGTTCCCACTGTGCTTTGATTTCCTCCCTACCACGGCTCAAAGGAGTCGTGTAAACAGGTGGATTTTGGGTATAGTCCCGAGTCACATGGAGGCAGTGAGCGATAGGAGGGGTTTCGTCTCTCCCGATATTGAGAGTTGATGTTACGCTATACTCGATTGGTTATAACAGTAAGTCCCTGGTCAGGGCTGATGAGATTTACTGGTAAGAGTTATCAGTAGTTTCTCAAACCGTTATGAACCATATATCGGCATGACTTATCAAGTTACTAGGGTTTGACGATTCCATCCCTAGACTTGATATGCGACATATCAGACGAAGAGACCGGACTGTACGGTAAGTGTTATTTATACGCTTCATGGGAGTTTGGACAAGCTTGCTTGTTGATCTTCTATTCGCTCAATACTTGGGTAGCCGTTACGTCCAGCTAGTACCGCTGACGGCTTGTGGGTAACTGATGTGATCATTACTTACTGCTGGTGTATTGACGAGTCTTTAGAGTCTCACACAGAGGTTTCCTAGTTCAAGCGAAACGAAGTTGGGCACATATGCTGATATGTGTGGGGGCCTGATTAAATACGAGTATGTGATACTGTATTCTAATCTGGCGGTTATTTGATCTCGGTTAGGTTATATGTGATATAACCGGATTATTGAATCAAGAGTTGATTTGATAATGTGATATACAGATAAATGATATTAGTCGGTTATATGTAATATAACCGGATTATTAAATCAAGTGTTAATTTAATAATTTGATATATATTTATATTTTATATAATTATATGTTAACAAATATTATTGCTCACTAATTATTTTCTTCATATATATATATATATATATATATATATATATTATATGAAGCATGGTTGATTTTCTATTTTATGAAAATAGAAAATGCGGTGGAAAAATGGGGAGACTTTTGTAGTATGGGATGAAGAATGGCTTTTATATTTATTTAATTATTTGAATTCACTATTGAAGTATGGTTGGAATAAACAATTTGGTTTATTCCATGCTTCAATAAGTGAAGTATTTTGATCAAGCCATTCTTAACTTGCATTCTTGAGTTGTTCATTTCCTCGCTTGAGCTCATTTTTGCTCTCTAGCTCTCTCCATTTTCTTCACCTCCACCTCCAAGCCCTAACACTCACATGAGTTGTGAAACCTAGGACTTGTGAGGATTCTTAGTGAGCTAAACACCCCAACTTCACCATCCTACACTAAATTAGCACTTTGGTGTGGTGTGTTTCCTTTACTAAAGATAGTTTAGTGAAGAGATAGCTTGGATTGGAGGAGCTTCGGATGGATCATCTTCAGCACGAAAATCGCAAAGGAAGCTCGATCCAATTTTAAGTGGAGCCTAGTGGAGTCGCGTGGACTATTACATGGAGCTTTGAAGAGAAGGACACGATCTACAAAGGTTGTAACCTCCATCTCTTAGTGTAAATCTTTTGATATCATCATAGATACCCTAATCATCTAGTTAGATCTTTGGATAGTCTATCTTAGCACCTCGAAAATTTTAAATTTGCATGTATGATGCCGGTTTTGACCAAGTGGTGGTGCTAGGGTAGACTTTCAGGAGTGACATGGTCGCTACCTGGAGAGAGAGTAAAGAAATACTTTGACGTGCGCTCTTGCCAGATTAGAATGATTATTATCTTATCTAATCAGGATGGCTTCCACTGTTTTTATCAAGTCTTCTTTCAAACCATAAAAGAAAAATTAGATGGGATTAATTACACTCTACAAGTTCGCTAACCGGTCAGCCGGGCCAGTGTTGGTACTCCGAGGGAGGTTTCCCGTGCTTTCGCACAGACCTTATTAAAGTAAATCCCGTTTCCGCAGAGGCATAACCCCGTCAACACCTTTCTAGATACCTACTGGATTAGCTAATTGTAAAGTGGAAAACTCTCCCAGGAGTAACACTTACTCGCAGTGGATATCGGGATCCAACCTATCATATAAAAAAGTATGCAACCTCATTGCAAATTTCAATACTTGAAATTCCCGATACAGTTTTTACCCCTAGGACCCTATGACCTTGCCTAGAGGCCAACAAATCAAAGAGTCCTTAGCCAAGTTCTACCTGTCATTTCATGATTAATTTAAACCCATCCGTAAGACCCTTGATTAGAGACCAACAAAGTCTTATTCCTAATTGATTGCATCGTATGTGGCAAACAAGTACCACTTAACTACTGTACACTACACCTGATTAAAGACCAACAAACATAGCACGAATACTAAGTACTCTACTTGTTTGAAATGATGGAGGGCTACGGCTAGTTTTGAAAAAAACCATTAACGTAATGAACTTGATATCTTTGTCAAACCGAGTGATTTGAAAAATGAGTGGTTTAAGCTCCGCTTTAAAAAATCGAGTAGTTTTCAAAATAAACCGAGTGGGTTGCAGTATATGCTAATTTTTGCTAAAGAGGTCATTCCCTATGAAAAGATCTAGGCTCTTTCCTCATCGAATGAGGTGCTGGATATTCGTCAATGAATACCTCTATGTAAAGCAAAAAACTAGAGGTACTTTTTGAAAAATTTGGTTCTACAGCATATTTTAAGTTTCTTTTCTTTTCATTAACCTTATTAATGAAGTACCATCAATTAAGCTCTAAACATCACAGAAGAAACAAAAATAAAACGCACATATATGCCATCCGTATTCGCCACAGAGACCCGGGTCTTCACCGTAAGGTTACTTAACGTACGACAGGGCAGGGTCAGGACTAGCGCAGATGCAAAATATATATAGTATCTACTAATATATATATATATATATATATATATATATATATATATATAAAAGTAGCATTCGTCTCACGTATTTATATAATCACATTATATCACATCACAGCAGAAGCATATATAAGAAGTATATGATATACTAGGAGTTCTGTATTTTAGATTAAGCCATTAACAAAAACATGGATTCTATGGTCGTAATGAATAACCAAGCCCATATCCCTAAACCCCTATGAGTGTGGCAAGCAACCCTACCAATTCTAAAATTAGACGACCGATCTTGACTCCTCGAGATGGCCACCCTCTGGACTCTAGAACTCGGTTACCTGAGCCCACTTCCTTGGGTCTATCCTATTGCAGAAAAGTAAATAATATATATCATAGGCGACACAACCTCACTCCCGGATGTTCCCCAAATAAAAGATTATTACATACAATAAGTTTACATGAATGAAAATGAAAATTCTCATCTCACAAAAAACCCCGGCTATTCAATCACGATGATCCAATATATCATATCCATACAACAAAACAATAAACATCACATGTCATCAACGTTAAGTAAATATGTGTATCCCTTATGTCGTTGACGTATAGCAACGAGATTGGGAAATACCACCACATATTACACTTACGGCGCAAAAAAGAAATAAAAACTACAATAATTAGAATCCATAACTGTAGACATTATAAACCCGGATTACTCATAGTCCGAATTTCATGTCTAACCACAAAAAACCTTACTTTTAAGACTCGAATTGAAAACCGTTTTCAATGAAAAATCCCGAGAATTCATCAATATTCCTGGTGAATGAGTCGAAGGTTTCGTCGGGAATATTAGGGGATGGTCGCACCCCCCGAGGCCGTCGACGAAGTGGCCTTGGCCGAGACACCATGGCCGAGAGCACCCAAGTGGATGCTCTTGGCTATAGGGTTCTCCCATGGTCATTTTGTCAGGGCAATGTGGTGTGGCACTCATCTAGTATCTCCTAGCGAGTCTTCGCGTACGTTACGAAATTATGACAGAGTTTTGATCCAAATCTAAACTCCATGGTAATTCATCAAATAAGGCTAAGAAGTTATATTTATACAACTAGTTTTCGCAAAACTAATTAATGTGGATTCTAAAAATTGCATCAAACAACCACAACATTTAAACGATGTTAATATTTCGATCGACTTTCTTTTCAACTTCAATAAGCAGAGACCACAACCGCTTGAGCCTAACTATACCACCCTGAAAACCCCTTTCCTCAATATACAATCCCAGAAGAAAATTGGAGCCTAAACGCGATCAAGTTGCGGCGGATCCGCGGTCAAGGACATAGCCCAGGCCGCGGATCCGTGACGTCTTGATGACGTTAGGGGGCACCGTTTTCTTGTGGGGCTATAAAATAACCTGCACGATTTTTGAAAAATTTTATTTAGAAAAATATTGCATTTTGAAAAAGTGGAAAGCAAGGGGTATAATTCGGAAAATATCGGCCGATCAAACACTTTTACTTCGTCTAAATTTTGCCTAAGCTTCTAGTTTGGCTCTGATACCATGAAAGTAGATGTTAGCATCTCTACTAGGATTTTAGGGAAAGCAAGTATGCAATTTAAAAATTATAGAGGGCTAAATCTACATACAAGGATCAAACTAATGGTTTAAGACTAAAAAGGAAAACAAAGAGAGTTTAACTAAGCGTTGGAGGAGGTACAACCTTTGTAGCCAAGTCCTTCATTTCTAAAGCTCCATGTAAAAGTCTCTTGAACTCTTCCATAAGCTCCACTTGAAGAAAAGATCAAACTTACTTGAGATCTTCTAGATCAAAGATGATTTATCTTGAGGCAATTCAAACACAAGCTCTCACTTCACTTAACAACAACTTGTAGTGAAAAGAATAGCCTAAACTAATTTACTAATTTAGTTTAGATTGATGAAGTATGATTTTTGCTCACTTAATATTATTTTCTTTTTCTCCACTCTTGAATGAATAGGAAATCAAGAGAAGAGATGAAGAAGGTGAAGATGGAGATGGGAATGAACTTAGAATTAGGATAAGAGCAAATGATAAATTTATATGAACTAAAAAAGAAAAAGAGAAATGAGCCATGCACACTGCAATGTTCTAAAGAATGACCCATTCCTTCTTATTTCAGATTCAAATAAGAAATCATTATCCTCTTATCTTTTAACCCAATGTAATTCTCATATACACAACTCTTGTGTATAAACAACCATGACAAATATATATATATATATATATATAAAGAGATGAAAAAATAAAGTAAAAATAATATTAGTTTATATATACATATATATCAAATTATTAAATCAACTCTTGATTTAATAATCCAGTTATATCATATATAATCCGGCTAATATTAAAAAACGCTAGATTATAATACGGTATCATATACCCGTATTTAATCGAGCTCCCGCACATATCTCTATACATGCCTTATTTCGTTTCGCTTGTGCTAGGAAACCTCTATGTGGGACTCTAGACTCGTCAATACGCCGGCGGTATGTAATGATCATATCAAACACCTACAAGCATATTAGCGGTACTAGCTGCACGTAACGGCTACCCAGATATTGAACGAATAGAAAATCAACAAGTAAACTTATCCAAACTCTCTGTAGAGCCTATAAGTAATACTGACCGTACAGTCCAGTCTTTTCGTCTGGTATGTTGCATATCAGGTCTGGGGGTGGTATCGTCAGACCCCAATAACCTGATAATTCATATCGATGTGTGGCCTATAACCAATCGAGAAACTACTGATAATATTTATCAGTAAATCTCATCAACCCTGACCAGAGACTTGCGGTTATAGCCAATCGCGCATAGCACAATATCAACTCCCAATACCGAAAGAGACGAAACTCCTTCTATCGCTCACCGCCTCCATGTGACTCGGGACCGTACCTAACTACCACATGTTTGTACGACTTAATAGAGCCGTGGTAGGGAGGTAATCAAAGTACAGTGGGAACCATACAAAACACTATGACGATCTCAGGTTTACATACTAACATGTACTAGTGTCACCAGAGAACTGCTATCTAACGATAGGTATGGTGCCATCTAGGAGTTCTCGGTGAGTCCATTCGGTGTACCCAGTCTCCAATGATCACTTGTATACAATCTTTGGTGTCAAACACCAATGGTTGTGGGATCAACTATCGCCTCATATAGGATCAAGAAACGTATACACTAGTCTATTCTGGAATATCGATACCCTCTTTCGATACTCTCTCG
Source organism: Agapanthus africanus (assembly GCA_030015575.1). Lineage (NCBI taxonomy): Eukaryota > Viridiplantae > Streptophyta > Magnoliopsida > Asparagales > Amaryllidaceae > Agapanthus > Agapanthus africanus. The sequence goes on along the minus strand of CM057338.1, from coordinate 316,654,106 downwards.
ATTAGGAATATTTAAGGATGTGCTTGTGGATTACTCAAGCCCCACTAGTATGCTCTACATCATATTTCTAGCAGTCAAGCAAACATGTTAAGGGCTTTATCAACATGTATCAATGAAATAGTAAATTAAAACAAACACACATGTTAAGAGAAAGAGAAACAAGATAGCATACTATCGTATCAAGCAAGAATGTCCTCTATATATGTCCAAGTATCCACTATACAATAATGGCCTTTAGAGCATATATATCACTAACAATTACAAGTACGACATCAATTCAAAAACCCAATAGGTTTTCTCTAAAATACCATGACCTTTTAATGTTTATAGATAAATTCCATTAGATTTTCATTAAAAAACAATGCACTTTCACTATTTTCAAATAAATACCATGAATTTTGTTTATAAAAAATTCCCATAAATATCCAACATTTTTCAGATAAATGTCATAGGTTTTGTCCGTTACAAATAAATACCATTAACTTTCAACGGTTTTCAGATAAATATCATAGACCTTTTCCGTTACAAATAAATAACGTTACTTTTCGCCGTTTTCAGATAAATACAGGGACTTGCTCTGTTTACAAATAAGCAACATAAACTTTCAGTGTTTAATAAGTTAATAGCACTAAATATTCATTAAAATACGATGAATTTTCCCTTTTTCAATCAAATACCATGAATTTTGTCCATTATAAAAAATATAATAAACATTCAACGTTTTTCGGCTAAATACTATGGACTTTGTCTTCTAAAAAATATCAATAAATTTAAACATTTTTTAGATAAATACCATTGCTTGTCCACTATAAATAAATAGCATTAAATTTCTTCGTTCTTAAAGAAATTTTAAGGATTTCCGGATAAGTACCATGGATTTTGTTTTTCACAAATAAATACCATGGACTTCTACTGTCTTTCGAATAAATATCATTTTCATATATTATTTCAAAACCCGCCACATCACTCGGGGTATACCACTGGTAGAAAGTATTTTCGTATTGGTAGCTATTTTAGGAGTAAAGATTTTATATGGTGCTAATTTGGAAACCTATCGTAAGTCCAAACTGTCAACTTTTTTTTTTTGCTTATACAGTTCTAAAAGCCAACCAAAGAGGATCTCCACAGCTCAATGGAGCATTTATGAGCCTACATATTTGCCGACAAGTCTACCAAACCAATCTTAGAAACAAGCGAACAAATAAATAAAGAATAAATCATATTGATAAGATCTTAAAGCTAACTCAGATAACAGACAAGACACTTGAATATTTCTTGACAGATGATTAAATATATTTTTCAGAGTTGCATTGGTGAGTTTAAGGCTGTGCATCGGTTTGGGTACCCGTTTACCTATGGCGAGTAAATAGCCGCCCCTTTCCTTTCTCTTTCTAAGGGCTAGTTCGGATGAGTGCTGGGAAACCATGATTTTGAAACTGCGGTTGTGAAATCAAGGTTTTGTAACCAAATTATATTTTGGGATGTGTTTAGATGAACGGTATGTAATTATGATTTTATAAATATAGTAATTGGGGTCTTTCCATTCAAAAATTTAATATATTAAAAAAATAATAAACCAGATAAGTGGTCCACCATTTAAATTTTGGGAGGGTGACGGTGGGGGTGGGGCCCACTATATTTTTAAAAGGGCAAAAGGACAAACTTAATTGGGGGGGGGGGCCAGCAGACCCCCTTCTTCCCCACTGTCATGGGGAGCGGTGGGAAAAGTACCATGTGCAGCTTTTACCACCGCTTCCCATGAGCGGTGGGGACTGTCGTCTCTCTTCTGTTCCGGAGAACGGCGAAGTGTTGAGCGGTGGAAAATTGGGTTATTTTTTGAATAGATTAGTTTTTAAAACGTAACGGCAATATAAAAAATATTTAAAAGACTTGTTTGAATCCGAACCCTACCTGTATGCCACTCCAACCACTTCCATCGGACCTGAAAACTCCTCCTAATTTTAATCTAATTATGTACTTGTGGTATTCTGTAGTTACCCTACCTATGTAACATACATGCTATTTGTCCTTACTTTTTGTATGTTTGAAAGTATACAAATTGATTTTAAAGGCTGTAATTGCAACTTGTTTTGGCATGATTCTAAATTTCAACCTGCTTTCCTAAACTGTAGGCATTTTTTTCAAAAGATACCATGAACTTTCAAAAGAATAAATTGATACCATGAACTTTTAAAGTATCAAAACACCTCCTAACAGTGTTAACGGAAAATTATGAAATGACCATAATACTCCTCTCGTATAATAAAAAAGACCATATATGCCAAAAAAATAATTTGGGAGAGGTATTATGGTCATTTCATAATTTTCCGTTAACACCGTTATGGGTGTTTTGATACTTTAAAAGTTCATAGTATCAATCCAACCCCTAACGGTGTTAACGGAAATTTATGACATGACCATAATACCCTTCCTTCCCCCCTCAAATATAGTCTTTTTGAGAGGGTATTATGGTCATTTTATAATTTTCCATTAACACCATTAGGTGGGTGTTTTGATACTCTGAAAGTACTTGGTATCAACCATCATTTTGAAAGTTCTTGGTATCATTTGAGAAAAATGCCAATAATTCATAATAGCAAATTGAAATTTAGCCAATTTTAAATTTGTATTATCCATCTATTGTTTTGTTAATTGTATTGCTTTCATTATTTATTTTATTTGGGTTTTTCAAACATATCAGACATCAAGTTGTATATGTAAAAGCCTATATTTACCCAAATCCATATTAATACGTCTGAAGTAGCCGAACCCAAATCCCGTCCAAACCCATCAAATGGGGTTTAAAAATCGGTTCCAATAGAAAGGTATGAAGAAGAGTTGGAAAACCCGTCCACTGTAACAAGTTCGGATGCATTGATGATGCAAAACCCGTCCAATCCGACCAGCGAACAACTGTGATGGTGGGCATGAAATCATGACACCTTTTCCACTTACCGGAGACCAATTGTACGCCAATGTTGTCCATGTCTCCAAGTTAATGTTGCCTGCAATGGGGTCCAGATACATTGAGAGAGACATGGTAGCCATCTTGTGCCAAAAATTTTTTCTAATATCTTGGTCCAAAGTTTAATCTTTATTTTTTCCACAAGCTAACATGCATCAGCTTTGGGACAACTTGGATTTTTCCTCACATTTCAATGTGCTACGAGCACAAGTTTCTACGCTAACGATTGGCAAAGTGTTGACTATTTAAGCAAATCGAAGGTTCTGAAGAAAACTAATTAGATGATTAATTTATATAAAAAAATCTAAACTTTGATACAATGAGAAACATAAGACAAATTACGGACATAGAAATTTGGTGCAAATTCAGGATTGTAATTGGAAACGCATGCATTAATTTAACCGAAGATAAAACCCGGATCGGGATTCTACGCACTTGCTCTTTGAATTCAATCGTCTATATTTGGGTAAAATAGGAGGGCCATGGTTGTGTGGGGTCAAAAAGGGATCCCAAGACCCAGAGAGACAGAGCATGCTACTTGCAGAGTGGAGGATCTGATTCCATTAAAGCTCAAGTCCGCTAGGAGTAGAGAAAACTATCAAATTTATCCGAACTTCAAAACTGATTATAACTGAAAACAACATACCTTTAAACAGTCAAACCTCAGCAAACCCAAATAATAGAAAATTATAACTGAAAACAACATGCCTTTAAACAGTCAAACCTCAGCAAACCCAAATAATAGAAAAGTAAGAAAAATGCCTTTCCTTGGAAAATCATAAAACTATGAAAAAGAATAGCGAGATTAATAATACTGTAAGATCTTTGCAATAAAATTTGGAGCCTCAATACATCAAGTCTAATGATAGACCTCAAACTTGTGAACGATATCTAGATGGCCAGCAAGAAAATCTTATGGCCATCCTGTAGGGCTTTTGATGTCGTTTCCGATATCATATTTAAATAGTGATTCTTACGACCGGATCAGGGTTTTGCAACTTGATCCTAAAATTAACATCTTTTCTTTTGTATATTCGGACTTATTTCGGTCCAAACTGTTGGAAAGTATTTGAAATTGATTGGAAAATATATTTGCTCGTCTTTCTTGAATAATATTGTGTCTCATATATTTGTTAATATTTTAAATAATTTTCTTTTATGTATTTTGTCATGTGGATATTGTGGAATTTCTTATTGATTGGGTCTAAATGTATGAATTGTACTATGTTATATAAGTCGGGCCTCGGTTCTTGCTCACGGAATAAAGTGCCATACGGAACAAAGTGCCACAACAAAGGGCGGGGGCATCTCACTACTGTAGAACAATGGGGAATCTTTGGAATACATTCCAAAAGAGAACAAATCTGTACTATAAATGGAATGATACAACTTTTCAATACAGAAGCGTCTTTTAAATGAACCGGCACTACAGGAGCTTGAGAACTCCGTAGTTAAGCGTGTTCGAGCCAGGGAAGTTCTGGGATGGGTGATCTTCTGGGAAGTGGCCCCTGGTCGGGTCTGGTTCGCTCCGAAGAGCAAAACAGTGCGGTTTCGGCCAGAGCAGACAATACCGTCTGTGTTGAGAATGGGTCGTGACATAATGGTATCAGAGCCAGATTCCTCAATAGTAGGTCTATGGTTCGAGAACGAACCATTGTTCAAAGGTGGGGAGGATATCGGATCCCGGTCCTTGCTCACGGAATAAAGTGTCATGCCAAAGGGCGGGGGACCACCTCTTGAGTCCATAGGACCCATTGCAGAACAATGGGGAATTTTTGAAATACATTTCGAAAATTCCCCAGATCTGTACTATAAATGAAATGATATCACTATTCAATACTGAGACGTCTTTTAAATGAACCGGCACTATAGGAGCTTTATAGGGGCTAAAGAGCTTCGTAGTTAACCATGCTCGAGTCAGGGAAGTTCTGTGATGAGTGACCTCAAAACCGTGCGGGTTCGGCAATACCGTTTGTGTTGGGAATGGGTCGTGACAATTATTGTGTTAATATATGTAGACGATATTGTTATAACTGGTGACAAAATAGTATGGCCAAGCTTAAAAATTTTCTTCAAAATAAGTTTGATTTCAACGGTACAAGAAAATGGGACAAATTTAGACGGTATGGCTAACCTTATTTCGTCGGGCAGCTCAAGTACCCACGGAAGAACCCTGATGCAATAAGCTGTGTCGCTACAAGTTATGTCGACGGCTAATAAACATCTCAATAAAAGATATTATTTCGACATGTGTTTGCGGTCGAAATAAACTTTTTTTGATGTTAAATACCCTTCGAAATATATTCCGAAAAAGGACAGATCTGTACTATAAAAGGAGTGATACCATTCTTCAACGCTGAGACGTTTTTTAAATGGACCAGCACTACATGAGCTTGAGAACTCAGTAGTTAAGCGTGCTCGGGCCAGGGAAGTTCTGGGATGGGTGACCTCCTGGGAAATGACCCCTGATCGGGTCCGGTTCGTTTCGAATGACAAAACCGTGCGATTTCGACCAGAGCGGACAATACTGTCTGTGTTGGGGATGGGTCGTGACAATTATTGTGTTAATATACGTAGACTATATTGTTATAACTGGTGACAATGAAAATAGTATGGCTAAGCTTAAAAGTTTTCTTCAAAATAAGTTTGATTTCAACACTACAGGGAAAGGGAACAAATTTCGACTGCCAGACGTCGTCGAAATAACCTTATTTCGTCGGGAAGCTCAAGTAGCCACAGAAGAACCCCGACGCAATAACCTGTACAGGTTATGTCGACGGCTAATAAACGTCTCAATAAGATATTATTTCGACATGTGTTTGCCGTCGAAATAAACGTTTTTTTCGACATTTAATACCCTTCGAAATAAACAAGATTTTATATTTTTAAAATGTTTTCAAAAAATATTATAAAATATTTTTTTTATTTCGACGCTCCAGCCGCGTTGAAATAGAACTTATTTCGAAGCGTCTGGAACGTCGAAATATGTTTAATTTACAGAAAAAATTAAATCAAACCAAAAAAGCTAAAATCCAATTACATTCAATCTATTCCATTCAAATATCGATTCTAATACAAAATCCATTCCATTCAAATATAAATTATCCAAATACGATTACAATAGATATTACGCGTTCTATATAGATATTACGTGTTCTATTACAATCCTAATATCATAAATTTACAAAAGCGGGAAATGAAATCACAAGGGAGGACGAACATGGAAGGGAGAGTCGATCACGAAGGAGACACCCATGGATCTTCTGGCTAAAGCCCCTGCGATTAAAAGTTTAAAATACATGATTTAATATGGATATTTTATAGTAATTAAGTAAATGTGTGTATGCGCGCGCTTGTTTGTGTGTGTGTTTATGCTTGTGCGAGTCTGTACGTGATTTGTGCTTGTCTGTACGTGATTTGTGCGTATGTGTGTGTGTATGTGATATGCTATTGTGTATGTGTGTGTGCGCGCGCGCGCGCACGTGTGTGTTTATGTATGCTTGTGCATGTGTGTGTGTATGGTTGTGTGTATGTGATATGTGTGTATGTATGTATATATGTGTGTGTCTGTCTGTGATATGCTTGTGCACGCATGTGTGTGTATGCTTATGTGTGTAAGGGTTATTGAATTTACCGGAGGTACTGGCAATCCATCTTGAACGTACATGGCGATAAACTGGAGCCTCTGCTGGCGAGTCTAGCCAGAAATAGATCGACAACGGGAGCGAGCACGGGGGTTGATCGGCGTAAGAAACCGCCGTATTCGGACGTCCGATCCTGAGGAGATCCATGAAACACAGGTGTCACGTCCCGCTTCCCGGTGTACGGAGAAGGGGACGTGGCGAGGCCGCGATGTATTTACTCAGAAGTAAACACGTTAAGCGTAAATAAACAATATAAATGAATACACAAGAATAACAAGAGATGTAAAATAACAACTTTTATTAACATTATTTTTTTTACATTATAACTGATTTGGAAAGAAATATACAATGATGAAAGTAATGCCTAAACAGTGGCATACGAATGAAAAGGAAATAAGTACAAGTAGTCTAGAAGTCTGGCTCCTCTATGAACTGATCCAAGTCCTCCTGGCTGGGCTCGGTCTCCTGAGAGTCGCATCCTCCCGACAAATATTCAAAAGAAAGAAAGAAACAGGAATGTCGTCAGCGAACTAGTGCTCAGTAAGTCCCAAAAGAAAGAATAGAATAAAACAAGTAGATAGGGAAGAACTAATAATTTATACAGATATATGTTTGTTAAACTAACATAGTTGTTTGTAGCTTGGTACAGAAGGCGTCAGTGTATACGAGAGGAGTCCAACTTTCCCCGTGCACTAAGGTAACCCGGTACTACAAGGCACCATCGGGACAACAGCAATGGATGTTCATGTAAGTGTCTTTTAGTGTCCATCATCGTGCCACTTTTAACACATTCCGTACCAATCTACCCCGTTAAAACCCAGTAATGTATATTGTACTGATTTGTAGTTATCAGACTTGCCGAGACCATAGATATAAGTTGTTCATGTAAACGGTTCAGGATGTATCAAGTAGTCATATAGTCAAGTCAAGTCACCTTTTGCCGACCTTCTTCTTCAACCAAAAGAGAAATAATGTGGTATCAAGAATATAGCCATGGTTCGGTCAAGTCAAGACATGTTTGCATGTTGATATTGTTATGGTATTCAGGTTCAGGTTCAAGTATACATATTGGATTCATAGCGAGATGATCTTGTTGATATCTTGCATCAAGTCTTCCAACAGACGACGATAATCTCTGCCTACCATAGGACGGACGATATCAGCGAGGATCCTGACGCTTGCATTCATGAGAAAATGCACACGAAAATGGTCAGAGAAGCCAGAAGCATTTTACTCGGCCTTGCTTCTGAATTCCTCAATCCATGTCCAGGATTTAGTGTTTTACCGTTGTAAACCTTTTTTTTACCATGTATAAGTTCCTGGAGCATGAATGACAAAACTTCCTCTTTCCTCCCTTTTTACCAATCCTCACATATTTCTTGCATAAAGTGTCGTTATACTGTTGTTGGCATTCACGTGTTTTGCGCGTGAGGCGCTGTTGAGGATTTTAATTTTGTACTAGCGCCGGCGCTCATGTGTTATGCACGTGCAGCACCGCTTTAGTCCCCAAAAGGATCAACACGGGGATCACGTGTCATGCACGTGAGTCTCTGCTGAAGGGGTCGTTTCACCTCCTTGTTCTGATTCCTATGGGTCAACTATCTTGTTCCCCATGCCCATTTTTCCGGCCTTGGGAATAGTTCCACCATGCACAAAATTTTCCATGTCTAGACTTGAATGCTCCTCTTTATAACCTGAAGCTACGTCTTCCTCTTTCTTCACAGAGAGAGACCCATTCAGACTTTAGGGTGATCATTTTTTTTAGAAGAAAACCAAGAATTATGGCTTGAAACCGTCCCCATGCTCGTCGGCAACCCTGGGAGGTGCCTATCGAGGAGATTATTCCTCGCTTTGCCACGCGGTTAGCGGATCCTCTTCTTACTAATGACCAATGTGACGCGGTATTGTACGAGCTCCTAGCTCGTAGGGGTTCTCCTCTTCCTATGGGTTCCATTTGGCTCCGGATGATTTTCTTGTCCGTGCTTGCTGATATCCCTCCTCATCCAGCGCAGATGACTCCGGCGATTCTCGATGCGGCGGAGGACAAGATTGAATGTTTCCACGAGGCCCACTTGATTACTTAGCCTCTGAAGGATTGTTCGGTTCATTTACTGAGTCAGATATGAGCTCGGCGGGCCATCATGTTTGCCTTCACCGATGAGCATGGCGCTAATCGATGGGGAGCAATTCCTCGTGAAGACTGCCGCTTCGACATGGTGGAGAGGGCAGAGAGAGAATTGGAAAATTTTATTTCTTGTTTTGTTAACCCGTGTATCTCTGATCCCACATTTGGTGATCTCTTCCCTCTAGAATAGTATATTTGTTTCAATGCATTTTTCTTATTATTACCTGTTGAATGCTTTATGTTGAATGCTTTCTGTTCATCATATATTTGTGCGTGTATCTCGCCCCTGTACATGAGCTTTATACTTTACCCTTGGGATTTTTTTTTTAATACGAGCGCCATTGTAGATAGTCTATCTTGATCTCCTTGCAGGGCAGCGATGGCTTAGGAAACAGGTTCAGGTCTGCCGCCTAAGACTTTTCAACTTTATGAGCCGTGAGGGTTTCATAAAGAGTTTTCTCCCTACGAGTCGAGAGGATCCCGTAGGTGTATTTTTTCCTTAGGAGTCGTAAGGATTCCTAAGTGCGTTTTCTTTTGAGAGTTGTAAGGATCTCACAAAAGAATTTCCCCCCTTACAAGTCGACAGGACTCGTAAGTGGTTGTTTCCCTCCTTGTCGATATTCGACTTTGGAGAGTGTGGCCCGTGAATAGTATGCAATAGTCCATCTTGGACCGACTTGCAGGGCCCCAGTGCTTAGGAAACTGGTCCTTATCCCCATTGCCTAAGGCTTTTCCCTACGAGTCGAGACGAATCGAAAAGTTCTCGCAAGGACACTAATTTCCTTACGAGTCGAGACGAATCGAGAAGTTCTCGCAAGGACACTAATTTCCTTACGAGTCGAGACGAATCGAGAAGTTCTCGCAAGGATGTCCTAACGTTACAGTTAACTCCTGCTAATAGGAGTCCGTTAGGGTCCGTGGTACTAGGGTTTTTTATCCATCGTACCGCCGCATTGGCCGGTGTATTCCTCGATACGCAATCTTACTGTTCGAGTAGCCCCGCGACTGTCGTGTCTCCGATCCCTTCGGGGGCTGGACAAGACGTCTTCAAGTAATCTTCCAGGTGATATTACCGTTGAAAGAGCAAGCGTTAGGGATATTCCATATCGCTTTTTACTTGAAGTTAGGCTTAGTTTGGGAGCCCCGATGAGTCATGACCACTCCGCGCTAGAGTGGGATGATCTCCGATAGTCTTTCAGGTCTCATTTGAGGTGCCGTCAAGACCCTGAAGCTAGGGATCTTCCTCTGCTTGGTTTGTTGACATCGTGTCTGCAATATTGCGATGAATGTCGAGTTTGTCTCTGGGTTGTCTGTGAACCGTCAAGATTTGGAATTAGGGGACTTTGCCGTGGCTCCATTTTGCTGACGTCGTATCTGCTTGTGGTTGGAACGAGAAGGAACGCCGTTGTTGATTTCTAGGCTGTAGATGTAGCCATCGAGACTTGGAACTAGGGACTATGCCATGGCTCCGAGGTAGTCTCTAGGTTGTCCGTGAACTGTCGAGATTTGGAACTATGGGACTTTTCCGTTGCTCCGAGGTAGTCTCTAGGTTGTCTGTGAACCGTTAAGATTTGGAATTAGGGGACTTTGCCGTGGCTCCATTTTGCTGACGTCGTATCTACTTATGGTTGGAACGAGAAGGAACGCCGTTGTTGATTTCTAGGCTGTAGATCTAGCCATCGAGACTTGGAACTAGGGACTATGCCATGGCTCCGAGGTAGTCTCTAGGTTGTCCGTGAACCGTCGAGATTTGGAACTATAGGACTTTTCCGTGGCTCCGAGGTAGTCTCTAGGCTGTCTGTGAACCGTCAAGATTTGGAACTAGGGGACTTTGCCGTGGCTCCATTTTGCTGACGTCGTATCTGCTTCTGGTTGGCGTTTCCCCTAATCAGAGCAAAGCTCTGTTTGAATTTCAAAAATTCAAAAATTGAAGCAACGCTTCAAATCCCGTGCGCTGTGCGCCACGCGCCACGTGTCAGAAGTTGATACGTCAGCGCAGCGCCCAAGGCAGCGCGCCCAATCAGAGCAAGACTCTATTTAAAACAAAAATTAAAGGAATCAACGCTTCAGTTGCGCAAGCGCTGCGCTGCGCGGCACGTGTCAGCGTAATTGCGCAAGCGCTGCGCTGCGCGACACGTGCTGTGCGCTGCGCTGCGCGACACGTGTCAGCGCAGTTGCGCTTGCGCAGTGCGCTGAGCGACACGTGTCAGCGCAGGTGCGCAAGTGCAGTTGCGCTGCGCTGTGCACTGCGTGACACGTGTCAAGCGCTGGTGCATCTACGCCAAACAGAATTAAAATTCCAGTAAGATCTTTCTGTTCTTGTTAAAATAAGAAGATTGTCTTCTGTAAAACAGAAGCTCTTGGATCAAAAATCCAACGGTGGGGAAAATTCCCCAAATCACTCAGAGAATGATCTATTTAACAAATTTAACAAATTAATAGGCACTATATAAAGGCCCCTAGACCCTAATTCAGAAAAGATGAACATCAAGATCAAAAACAACAACACATATAATAGAGAAAACTCTGAAGAATTTTGAGAAAAAGAGAAAAAAGGTAAAAACCTTTATTCAAGAAGAACTTCTTCTAAATAGATTATTGATCTAAGAACAAGATCAATGATCTTCAAAAAAAAATAAATAATAACAGTGCCTTGCACTTTTTTATGAGCCATTGGTTCTGGAATCTTAAAGATTCTTTTCCTGAATCCAAAATTGGATTAAGTTATTGAAGCAGTGTCTTGCACTTGCTAAAACTGCACTGTTGCGCTCCTGGGTTGGCGCAAACCACCAGAGAGCGCCACGTGTCAGCACCATAACCACTTGCGCTATGCGCTTTTAAAAATAGAGCATTGCTCTTTAAAGTTGGCGCAACTCACCAGAGCGCGCCACGTGTCAGCAGCGTAATAGCGTAGCGCACTGGCGCAGCGCACTGCGCTTGCCCTCACCAGAGCGTGACACGTATCACTACCACAAGCGCTTGCGCTTAATAATTGGCGCAAAGCGCCTGACAAGCCACTGTCAAATAATTAATGCACTGCATTATTTACAGAAGGGCCAAGCCCAATTTAAAAAGGCCTAACAGGCCAAATTAAATGCAGTGCATTATTTTAAAGAAGGGAAGAGCCCAAACAGATACTCTGCATCATTTATAAAGGGACAGAGCCCAAATCAAAAAGGCCTACCAGGCCAGAATGAAATGCAATGCATTATTAAACAGGGGCAAAGCCCTAGCACAAGCCTAATCGGTCAAAGATAAAAAACGTTGAATATTCTCAACTGGACTTAGCCCAATCATGGCCGTAAGTCCTCAAATTAAATTGACTGAGCGAGATTGCTCTCTTAAATCAATTTACATCCGGTTCAAGGGTACATCTCCGAACTCCTCTGACACCTATCGTTGTAATCCTTCAACGATGTCAGAGAAGTGACGGGTCCCGACAACCACACATCGATACGGACTGCAGGGTCCTTAAACTCGTGGACCGAAATGTCCTTAAACTAATATTCGTCCCAAAATGGGAATGTTGGACCGAAATGTCCTTAAACTAATGTTCGTCCCTAAATGGGAATGATGGACCACTATGTCCCTAAACTGGAACATGGACCACTATGTCCCTAAACTGGAACATGGACCACCTTGTCCCTAAACTGGAAATCGACCGCAATGTCATTAAACTAAACAATAGAGCCAATTGCTCTCTTGTCGGATCCAAACGATCCCGTTAAGTTGATCTTAGTCTGGAGATTAGGCTAACGTATCCTTAACAAAAGATTAAGTTGATCTTAGCCTCAATATGGCTAACGTATCCTTAAACTAAAACACCAAACCCAAATCTAAGTAAACACGGATTTGGACTAATCCACGTCCTACGGGCGACGGCATCACTTAGTCTCCGTATACAATCTACGGGCAACCACAAACAAAACAAACACACACGACACGAAGTGAACATCTGGAGAAGGAGAAACTAGCTACCGCGATGCGGTAGCGTAATTAACTGTAGGGGCTTGCGCCTGCAGGGAAGAGCGTCCCCATAATCAAAAACCCCTCAAGCGAGGGGGAATCTGACAAAGTCCGCTACATCGGCCGCATCCGTCTAAACCTCCGATACACGGTGCCATAAATCAACTTGGCATCTTCGGTGAGGTGGACGGATAAAACCAAATAGCATCTGCCCCGAATTTCAGGCAAGACGTTCATCGCGTCTTCGCCGCGTCATTCGGAGGGGAACAAATTCTGGTACGCCCGGTGGGACCTTTTCCTCTTTCCACTCCACACTTCGTGTGTCGTCTTCACGAACTGTCACGACCCGCAGGGTACGGAACGTGACTGGCACTTAAGTTTACGAAACGTCTAAAGACGTCCGTAAAATAAGTAAGCCAAAGCCCAGAAAACAAAACCAATTAAGCAAAAGAGTGAAGAAAACCCAATCAATTGAAAGCGAGTTATCAAATAAGTCATGTAAAACCCTTTTTAAAAACAATACCAATTTTTTCCGAAAATTTCGGCAGAGTCTCCTTTGTAAATACTGACCCCCAAAAATGGGTACAACAAAATATATACATGAATCCAACAAAATAGGGCATCCCCAAGCGGGAGCTAGCTCTTCGCCATAAGGCGGTCACAAATCCCACGCAATGTAAATGACAGCAAGCATAATAATCATAATAAAGCATAAGGAAGCATGAAAAAGTAGCATGTCGGCTCAAGTGAGCTCGACCCCCAAAATACAGCATAAAATCCACAAACCTCACAGTCTCATCTCTAGGTCAATATACAATAATCTGGTAGAAACAGTAGATGGAGTACACTAGATGCAAATAATATACAAGGTGGTACAAAAATATTAACATAACCCACCTATGAGCAAATCTCGAGTCCAGGCAAAAGAGGCAAAAGAAGCAAGCGCACCCGCCGCTACTGAACTGACGGAGCGGACCTGCAACAGGCTATGGCACAACGGGGGTGAGTTGCCAACTCGTGAGTAATAAAGAACATCTACAAAGGCTATCATATGCATGCACACAAGCATCCTAGCATCTATAATACTGGTAAGGCAGGACATAATGGCAAGTATGTATGCAATATGGATATACTAGCAGGTATTATACAGCATCAGTGTACGAATATGTATGCAACATGAGTATCTGAGGTCTCAATAGTATATATATATATAAATATTTTTATCTCTTTTTGTTTTTGAAACTCTTTTAGAATGCCAGCATAATATCAAAGAATCGACGAGAACCGGTGTCCAGCAACGACACCTAAAAGCTGTCTCAAACCTCATAAATGTATCTCTGGCCTCAGCCGTCCGGCTGACCCATCTCAAATATCAATATCTCATCATCTAGTGGCCACGGTCGGTATCCTCTGGATATCCGCCGTCCCAAACAGTCACCGGTAGGTAATCCGTCCCCTGCCAGGCTCAACGTCATCACCACATTCCTCTTGCCCCGGGGTACCTTACCGGGCCCACCATGTACCCGTGCCGGTTCCTCCACTCCTCGACACGGATTTCCAAATCCACAGCAAACTCATGGTGGACGACACTTACATCACTAGAAAACCGCAATTTTACATATTTTAAAAAAATATAATAAGTTTAGAAATTTTGCGGCTTTCCCCCGAAATCCAGCAATATCATAAAATCTCCAGAAATCCACATAAGTGCATATATCAATGATAATGAATGTGTATGATATCAATAATCAAGTTGCGATGTGTGATTAATATATTAAGCATGAACAATTAATATGATGAAGTACATGCACATGAATTAGCAATACTACGGTTTCATTTTTAAGGAATTAAAGGCAATAGTACCAGTTTAAGTATCAATTAGTAAAAGGTTTCAATTTAAAAGTTATCTAGTGTGGTGGCATGGCAATTACCAGGGTGTGTGTGTAAACATGAATAGTGCTCGTGCTGCATATAAAAACCTGGTAATGGTGCATGTGTCCTACAATTGAGTTTGCGTATATGGGTATAACATATTGATCTAATTGCAGCAATTATCATGCCAGTAATATTATTCTAATGTCACAAGTGGTTATCCAATTTACTATTTTCCAGTTTACTAAATCTATCGGGCGACTTGCGCCATCCAAACGATCGTCCCCCGTAGATGTTAAATCTACTCACCGGGATCCCTGGCTAGCTGTGTCCAATCACCGCCTTTCCCTTTCGCGCCGCGTCTGACGTTTCCGCGACCGAACCTGGAATTTACATCATTACCAATTATAAGGTTACATATCAAGAACGACGCAAACCCCAACGAAACTACTAAAGTTCGCTAACTAGGTACAACGTGCACAAAGTGCGCGGAACACACGCGAAAATCACAAAAACTGCCAAAAACGCCGATTTGGGTCACCCGGCAAAACTAAAACCCGACTACCCAAAAACCGCCCTCACGCATCCTAAAAGTCGTAGGACAAGCCATTACAATCATCAAGATATCAAAAATAGTCCATCTCATAATTTATATAAAAATCTAGTAAGCATATACATTCCAAAAATCGGTGCAAAAATCGCCGATTTGCGACAAAACGACTACAATAAAGCATACTCACCCAAGCACACTACAAGCAATCCACACCCACTAATTACAACACATTAATCATGCTCCAAAACCTATATTCCACAACCAAACCCTTTCTTGATTTTTATAAATAGCAATTGCAAATCAAAAACCATACTTGAAAAACTTAATTAACACTAATTTCAACCCCAATTAGCAAGTTCACCTCTTAGATTAAGGTTAGCAAAACACTAGATAGCAAATTAGGTTTAAATCAATTAAATAATGCTTTCTAAAACTTAATCAACTCACTAATCAAGTTTCAAATATCAATTCCATACAAAAACCTTCTCTTGAAAATTTAAAAACAACAATTTACAACTAAAATCAACTTCTAAAATTACCTAAATTAGCATAATTAAAGACTACATAACAAGGTAACCATATAGATTAGTTCACTAACAACTAGATTAACTAATAAACAACTTAATTAATTATCATGGCTTCAAAACCCTAATTTAAACAAACTACTCTTTTAAACTAGATTAGAAATAAGCTAACTTTTAACACTAACCATACAATTAAAGGAATTTTTAGCAAAAGAACGCAACTTGATGAGAATTATACCTCTTGATCTATGGATCAAGCAAGAAAATTTGCTCCAATTGATGGCCTCAACACCAAGGTCCAAGCAAGAATGGCTAACGATAATGATAGCATAAGGATTTTTGTTTGGATTTTTGAATTAAATCATGGATTTTGATGTATTTCTTGAAGAAATTGAAGAAAAATGAAAAGAAAAGAGAGGAAGAAGAGGGTGTGCAGGAATTTCGGCCAGAATGAGGTATGGGGGAGGGTGTGGGCAAGTGGGGAAAGTCATGGTCAAGTCCACAAAAGTCAATGTATCATACATTATCCATTTTAATTAAAATAATACCATAAACTATCAAATTAACTCAAGAAAGAAACCAAGAAGAGAGAGGCCAGAAATTTCTGGTCTCACACAAGGTGGGGCTGTCCTAGGGCTGAGGAAAAAGAGAGGGGTTTTACAAAAGAAATTTTATTCAAAAAGGCCCCCTACAACTCAAAAATTGCAAGTTTTAGCTCAAAATTCAATAAATTCGTTTCAAATCACAAAAAATTGTTAAAAATCAAAATAAATTACTAAAAATTCATGTTATCACTAGATTATAATTATCATAATTTTAGAGATTAAAATTAGCCCGGAAAAATTTGTATTTATCGCTTATTTAATGTATTTTCTTACCGGCTTAAAATAATATTAAAAAATTGAAAAATAGGGAAAAATTTTTAAATGACCAAAATTTCATAAATAACTCATTAGCTACTAAAAACAAGAAATTACCTATCCTTTTTAGGTATAATTAGCCCTAAACTGCAAAATATCGAGAAAGACGGTTTTCGGAAAAATACCGAATTTTCACCGAATTTCAAGAAAACACCAAAACGACTTTTCAAGACGCTACAATCTTCCTCCCTTAAAGAAATTCGGTCCCCGAATTTAAAAATATAGCTACGCGTACCTTCGAAGAGATGGGGATATTTCTTCCTCATCTCGCCCTCGGTCTCCCAGGTAACCTCCTCGCTGCTCGGGCTGCGCCAAAGGACCTTGACGGTTGATATAATCTTCGACCTCAACTTCTTCACCTGCCGATCCAGGATGGCCACCGGCTGCTCTGCAAAAGAAAGGTCGCGCTCTAGCTGGACTGTCGGGTGCTGAATCGCATGCGAAGGGTCGTGAAGGTACTTGCGGAGCATCGAAACATGAAAAACGGGGTGAACATCGGGAAAGCTGGGTGGAAGAGCCAAACGATATGCAGCAGCGCCGACACGCTCGAGGATCTCGAAGGGACCTACGAATCTAGGACTAAGCTTCCCCTTTCGCCCAAAACGCATCACGCCCTTCATCGGAGAGACTTTCAGAAAAACATGGTCGCCAACTGCGAACACTAATCTGCGACGGCGTCTGTCTGCATAAGATTTCTGCCTGCTCTGAGCCGCTCTCATCCGGTCTTGGATCAACTGGATCTTCGATGTCGTCTCCTCAACAAGCTGCGGCCCCAAAATGCTGCTCTCGCTGAGCTCTGTCCAACTAACGGGCGATCTGCATCTCCTCCCATACAATGCCTCGAAAGGTGCCATCTGAATAGTATCCTGGAAGCTATTGTTGTAGGAGAACTCCACTAGAGGTAAATGACGATCCCAGCTACCACCAAAGTCTAAAATGCACGCTCTGAGCATGTCCTCGAGAGTCTGAATGGTCCGCTCTGACTGTCCGTCGGTCTGCGGATGAAACGCTGTGCTGAAGCTCAAACGAGTGCCCAAAGCCTCCTGAAGTCTCTGCCAAAGTCGGCTGGTGAACTGAGTGCCTCGATCTGACACGATACAAGTCGGTACGCCATGTAGTCGCACGATCTCGTCAATATAGAGCTGAGCATACTGAGCGAAGCTGAAAGTCGTCTTCACTGGAAGGAAGTGGGCCGCTTTCGTCAATCT
Source organism: Agapanthus africanus (assembly GCA_030015575.1). NCBI lineage: Eukaryota > Viridiplantae > Streptophyta > Magnoliopsida > Asparagales > Amaryllidaceae > Agapanthus > Agapanthus africanus. Next base: position 316,636,329 of record CM057338.1, on the reverse strand, counting down.
ATCCACGATCACCCAGATGGAGTCGTACCCTCGACTGGTCCTGGGTAGACCCACAACGAAATCCATCGAAATCTGTTCCCATTTCCACTCTGGAATGGGTAACGGCTGTAGCTCTCCTGCGGGCCTCTGGTGCTCGGCCTTGACTTGCTGACAAGTCAGGCATCTCGAAACGAGCTCCGCAATGTCCCTCTTCATCCCGTCCCACCAGTAGGTCTCTCTCATATCATGGTACATCTTGGTGGAACCGGGGTGGACACTATACACTGATCAGTGTGCCTCCTCGAGAATGTCGCGCCGTAATCCATCAGTATCTGGTACGCACAGTCTAGATCCATATCATAAAATCCCCTGATCGTCAACCATGAACTCGGAAAATCTGCCCTGTCCCATCTGTGCCATGATCTCTGAGCAACGGTCGTCACTACGCTGTGCCTCATATATACGGTCAAGCAACTGTGGGCGTGCACGAACATGCGCGAGCTGTCCCCCTGTCTGAGTGAACTCGAACTCAACTCGGCTGTCGCATAACATCTGCCAATCTGCTGACGACTGCCTCTGCACTGCGCGCAAAAGGATAGACTACCCCCGGGCCTCCTACTCAACGCATCTGCCACCACATTCGCCTTGCCTGGGTGATATAAGATCTCGCAGTCGTAGTCTTTCACCAACTCCATCCAACGACGCTGTCTGAGGTTCAGGTCTCGCTGCTGAAATATGTACTTTAAGCTCTTGTGATCGGTGAATATCTGACACGACTCGCCGTATAGGTAATGTCGCCAAATCTTCAGTGCAAAGACCACTGCAGCCATCTCCAAATCATGAGTGGGGTAGTTCTGTTCATGCTTCTTCAACTGCCGAGAAGCATAAGCGATCACCCGGCCATGCTGCATCAAAACGCATCCTAATCCCACTCGCGAAGCATCACAGTAGACAACAAATCCGCCTGATCCCGAAGGCAAAGATAATACCGGCGCCGTAGTCAAACGAGTCCGTAGCTGCTGAAAACTGCGCTCGCACTCCTCTGTCCAGACGAAAGGAACTCCCTTCCGGGTCAAACTGGTCAACGGTGCAGCTATACGGGAGAAGTCCTGAACAAAACGCCTGTAGTAGCCCGCCAGGCCTAGAAAACTACGGATCTCAGTAACCGATGTAGGTCGGGGCCACTGCTGAACAGCCTCAATCTTCTTCGGGTCCACACAAATGCCGTCTCTCGTAACCACGTGACCCAAGAATCCGACGCTGTCCAGCCAGAAAGCACACTTGGAGAACTTCGCGAACAGCTGGTGCTCCCTCAGAGTCTGTAACGTAATCCGCAAGTGCTGCTCGTGCTCCTCTCTGCTCCGGGAGTACACCAAGATATCGTCGATAAACACGATGATGAACAAGTCAAGATACGGCCTGAATGTACGGTTCATCAAATCCATAAATGCTGCTGGGGCATTGGTGAGTCCGAACGACATCACCAAAAACTCGTAGTGGCCATAGCGTGTACGGAAAGCTGTCCTCGGTATATCCTCCTGTCGAACTCGCAGCTGATGGTATCCTGATCGCAAGTCGATCCTCGAAAAATACCCCGCACCCTGAAGCTGGTCGAACAAATCATCAATGCGCGGCAACGGATATCTGTTCCGAACGGTAACCTTGTTCAGCTGGCGGTAGTCGATACATAAGCGCAAACTTCCATCCTTCTTCTTGACAAACAGGACCGGAGCACCCCACGGAGAAACACTCGGTCGAATAAGCCCCTTGTCCAACAAATCCTGCAACTGATCCTTCAGCTCTCGAAGCTCTGCCGGGGCCATCCGATAAGGCGGTATAGAAATAGGCCCCGAACCGGGAATCAAATCAATGCAGAACTCAACATCGCGCTCAGGCGGTAGCCCAGGTAGCTCATCAGGGAAAACATCAGGGAACTCACAAACTACCGGGACCCGGTCCAACGGAATCTCTGAAGCTCGAGTATCACAAACAAACGCTAAGAATCCCTGACATCCCTTCCGCAAGAGCTGACCAGCGCGAAGAGACGAAATTAAGCTGGGAAGGGCGACACTACGGTCTCCCTGAATAACAAGGACTGGCTCTCCCGGAAAGCTAAATCTGACTGCCTTCTCACGGCAGTCCACCGAAGCATAACAAGTGGCTAGCCAATCCATGCCCAGAAGCACATCAAAGTCCAACATATCGAGGAGTATCAAATCAACTGATGAATCCCTCTCCCCGATACGAACGGAACACAAACGAAATACAAACCGAGCGACAAACGACTCGCCTACCGGAGTAACAACAACAAGCGGCTGATCCAACGACGACGACTCACGGCCCAACATCGGTGCAAAGTGTGTAGAGACGTACGAATGTATGGAACCTGGGTCGAATAATACCCGCGCGTCGAAAGAACAAACTGGCAAAGTACCTGTCACAACGGCATTGGATGCCTGCGCATCCTGCGGTGTCAAAGCAAATACTCGGGCCTGTCCTCCACCGATAGCGGGCTGACCTCGACCTCGGCCTCTGCCTCCTCGTCCTCTCTGAACAGGACCGCCACGTCCTCGGCCTCTCGGTGCACCTAACTGGCGTGGAGCATCGCCTGGGGTAGAAAGTAGGGCTCTCTGAGGAGGGGGTGGTGATGGTGGTAGGGTCACATGCGGAACTTTCGCTGCTCCCTGTCGTCTCACCGGACAGTCTCTGATACGATGATGCAGGCTACCACACCAAAAACATCCTAACCATGGCTGCTGACCATATGGGTGAAGGCGATATAACTGGCCCCTAAAAATCCACCACAGCCTCTGCGAACCCTCCTAGGTGCTAACATATCAGTGCGAATCCGACTCGGTCTTGAAACGACTGCAGGGGGAGTAATATCCGATCTCTGTGCTCGATTGACCTCTACTAACGATTCCACCATCTGTCGTAACTCCTGCATGCCTCCCATCATCTGTCGCAGCTCCTCCATACCAGACTCAAGCCTATCCATGCGACCTGGGGAATGCGGATCAGTCTGTCTCTGCGGCGTAGGCATACCACCCTGCTCAGTCCTAGTCTCGGACGAGCCAGCTCGAATCTCGTCTCTGACGGCAGCCCTCTGTGCCCTCGTAGCCTTCGGCGGCATAGTGGCTGGTACAGGAAAAGGATAATAAGGACAGTGCAATAGGATCATAGGATACACGGAGTTGAAGAAGGAATTTTTCAAGCAAGTATATCCTAAAGTCACTTAGGCGGAGTACCGTATCGTAAGTATGCCGCGGACATACGCACGCTACGTCACCCTGCTTAAGTCACTTACTCCATCTACCAAGGGTCATCCTACACTCGCAAAGGTAAAACCTATCGCTCTGATACCAACTTTGTCACGACCCGCAGGGTACGGAACGTGACTGGCACTTAAGTTTACGAAACGTCTAAAGACGTCCGTAAAATAAGTAAGCCAAAGCCCAGAAAACAAAACCAATTAAGCAAAAGAGTGAAGAAAACCCAATCAATTGAAAGCGAGTTATCAAATAAGTCATGTAAAACCCTTTTTAAAAACAATACCAATTTTTCCCGAAAATTTCGGCAGAGTCTCCTTTGTAAATACTGACCCCCAAAAATGGGTACAACAAAATATATACATGAATCCAACAAAATAGGGCATCCCCAAGCGGGAGCTAGCTCTTCGCCATAAGGAGGTCACAAATCCCACGCAATGTAAATGACAGCAAGCATAATAATCATAATAAAGCATAAGGAAGCATGAAAAAGTAGCATGTCGGCTCAAGTGAGCTCGACCCCCAAAATACAGCATAAAATCCACAAACCTCACAGTCTCATCTCTAGGTCAATATACAATAATCTGGTAGAAACAGTAGATGGAGTACACTAGATGCAAATAATATACAAGGTGGTACAAAAATATTAACATAACCCACCTATGAGCAAATCTCGAGTCCAGGCAAAAGAGGCAAAAGAAGCAAGCGCACCCGCCGCTACTGAACTGACGGAGCGGACCTGCAACAGGCTATGGCACAACGGGGGTGAGTTGCCAACTCGTGAGTAATAAAGAACATCTACAAAGGCTATCATATGCATGCACACAAGCATCCTAGCATCTATAATACTGGTAAGGCAGGACATAATGGCAAGTATGTATGCAATATGGATATACTAGCAGGTATTATACAGCATCAGTGTACGAATATGTATGCAACATGAGTATCTGAGGTCTCAATAGTATATATATATATATAAATATTTTTATCTCTTTTTGTTTTTGAAACTCTTTTAGAATGCCAGCATAATATCAAAGAATCGACGAGAACCGGTGTCCAGCAACGACACCTAAAAGCTGTCTCAAACCTCATAAATGTATCTCTGGCCTCAGCCGTCCGGCTGACCCATCTCAAATATCAATATCTCATCATCTAGTGGCCACGGTCGGTATCCTCTGGATATCCGCCGTCCCAAACAGTCACCGGTAGGTAATCCGTCCCCTGCCAGGCTCAACGTCATCACCACATTCCTCTTGCCCCGGGGTACCTTACCGGGCCCACCATGTACCCGTGCCGGTTCCTCCACTCCTCGACACGGATTTCCAAATCCACAGCAAACTCATGGTGGACGACACTTACATCACTAGAAAACCGCAATTTTACATATTTTAAAAAAATATAATAAGTTTAGAAATTTTGCGGCTTTCCCCCGAAATCCAGCAATATCATAAAATCTCCAGAAATCCACATAAGTGCATATATCAATGATAATGAATGTGTATGATATCAATAATCAAGTTGCGATGTGTGATTAATATATTAAGCATGAACAATTAATATGATGAAGTACATGCACATGAATTAGCAATACTACGGTTTCATTTTTAAGGAATTAAAGGCAATAGTACCAGTTTAAGTATCAATTAGTAAAAGGTTTCAATTTAAAAGTTATCTAGTGTGGTGGCATGGCAATTACCAGGGTGTGTGTGTAAACATGAATAGTGCTCGTGCTGCATATAAAAACCTGGTAATGGTGCATGTGTCCTACAATTGAGTTTGCGTATATGGGTATAACATATTGATCTAATTGCAGCAATTATCATGCCAGTAATATTATTCTAATGTCACAAGTGGTTATCCAATTTACTATTTTCCAGTTTACTAAATCTATCGGGCGACTTGCGCCATCCAAACGATCGTCCCCCGTAGATGTTAAATCTACTCACCGGGATCCCTGGCTAGCTGTGTCCAATCACCGCATTTCCCTTTCGCGCCGCGTCTGACGTTTCCGCGACCGAACCTGGAATTTACATCATTACCAATTATAAGGTTACATATCAAGAACGACGCAAACCCCAACGAAACTACTAAAGTTCGCTAACTAGGTACAACGTGCACAAAGTGCGCGGAACACACGCGAAAATCACAAAAACTGCCAAAAACGCCGATTTGGGTCACCCGGCAAAACTAAAACCCGACTACCCAAAAACCGCCCTCACGCATCCTAAAAGTCGTAGGACAAGCCATTACAATCATCAAGATATCAAAAATAGTCCATCTCATAATTTATATAAAAATCTAGTAAGCATATACATTCCAAAAATCGGTGCAAAAATCGCCGATTTGCGACAAAACGACTACAATAAAGCATACTCACCCAAGCACACTACAAACAATCCACACCCACTAATTACAACACATTAATCATGCTCCAAAACCTATATTCCACAACCAAACCCTTTCTTGATTTTTATAAATAGCAATTGCAAATCAAAAACCATACTTGAAAAACTTAATTAACACTAATTTCAACCCCAATTAGCAAGTTCACCTCTTAGATTAAGGTTAGCAAAACACTAGATAGCAAATTAGGTTTAAATCAATTAAATAATGCTTTCTAAAACTTAATCAACTCACTAATCAAGTTTCAAATATCAATTCCATACAAAAACCTTCTCTTGAAAATTTAAAAACAACAATTTACAACTAAAATCAACTTCTAAAATTACCTAAATTAGCATAATTAAAGACTACATAACAAGGTAACCATATAGATTAGTTCACTAACAACTAGATTAACTAATAAACAACTTAATTAATTATCATGGCTTCAAAACCCTAATTTAAACAAACTACTCTTTTAAACTAGATTAGAAATAAGCTAACTTTTAACACTAACCATACAATTAAAGGAATTTTTAGCAAAAGAACGCAACTTGATGAGAATTATACCTCTTGATCTATGGATCAAGCAAGAAAATTTGCTCCAATTGATGGCCTCAACACCAAGGTCCAAGCAAGAATGGCTAACGATAATGATAGCATAAGGATTTTTGTTTGGATTTTTGAATTAAATCATGGATTTTGATGTATTTCTTGAAGAAATTGAAGAAAAATGAAAAGAAAAGAGAGGAAGAAGAGGGTGTGCAGGAATTTCGGCCAGAATGAGGTATGGGGGAGGGTGTGGGCAAGTGGGGAAAGTCATGGTCAAGTCCACAAAAGTCAATGTATCATACATTATCCATTTTAATTAAAATAATACCATAAACTATCAAATTAACTCAAGAAAGAAACCAAGAAGAGAGAGGCCAGAAATTTCTGGTCTCACACAAGGTGGGGCTGTCCTAGGGCTGAGGAAAAAGAGAGAGGGGTTTTACAAAAGAAATTTTATTCAAAAAGGCCCCCTACAACTCAAAAATTGCAAGTTTTAGCTCAAAATTCAATAAATTCGTTTCAAATCACAAAAAATTGTTAAAAATCAAAATAAATTACTAAAAATTCATGTTATCACTAGATTATAATTATCATAATTTTAGAGATTAAAATTAGCCCGGAAAAATTTGTATTTATCGCTTATTTAATGTATTTTCTTACCGGCTTAAAATAATATTAAAAAATTGAAAAATAGGGAAAAAATTTTAAATGACCAAAATTTCATAAATAACTCATTAGCTACTAAAAACAAGAAATTACCTATCCTTTTTAGGTATAATTAGCCCTAAACTGCAAAATATCGAGAAAGACGGTTTTCGGAAAAATACCGAATTTTCACCGAATTTCAAGAAAACACCAAAACGACTTTTCAAGACGCTACACGAACGAATCACGGTTTGTTAATGGTTGCCTTTGGGTTTCAAGTTACTAAGATTTGGTCTTTTGCCTGGCGCAGAAATCAAGCATCAATGGCCTCCAACTGCTCGAGCTGTTCAAAGTGCCAATGCAACCAACGCTCCATCTTACCTGGAGGTGTAGCTTATAGGCCTCAAGCGGCCTGTATCCTTGCCATGCTGGTGGACCAGGTGACCCAGGCCACCACCGGTCTGTTTTTCGGAACCATGATCCCGCCTGCAAGCTTCACCATACCAGTGCCCGCACCAGAAGCGAACAAGAAGTCAGTCTTCGATCGGCTTACTACTACCACGGCCCCTCTCAACGGGTCGTCCAATATCAAACTGGCAGCCTCTGTCTTCGCCAGGCTGAGCCAGAACCCTGATGGGCCTGCCAGGAAGCCCATGAACCCTGAAGTGGCTGTCCCAAAGAAGAAAACCACCCCTACTCCTGAAGTCGTCAAGGCATCTTCTCTTGTTAAAGAGTCAGTCTTTTCAAGGCTGACTGTTCCAGCTCCTGCTCCTGCTCGAGGATCTGTCTTTGACAGATTGAACATCGCCCCTCAAAGGACAACATCAGTCTTTAAGAGGCTGACACCAGCAGCACCTCATTCGGACAGGGGGCAAGAAGAAGCTGTCTCGATCGCCGAGCCAGTCCCAACGGCTCGTCATGCTCGACGTCGCCACTGGCGCTGAGCAAGGAAGGCCGGGGGCAACTCCCCCTCAGGGCTAACTCCACCTGCTCCTGTGGTGGAAGTTAATGCTGCTGTTCCAACTGGGAACAGCTTTGAACCACTTAGGAAGGAACATAAGAACTCTCCAACTGCTATGCTAAAATGATCTCCTCCACCTGCGGAGAGAGTTACAGAAACAAAGCTGGAGCAGCCCCCTCAACGGCTATCCTCCAAAATTTATAAAGTCTGGCGAAGAGTTCAGGACTCGGTAATCGACCAAAATCACTCTCGCCAACAGAAAAGGGCAAAATTTCAGGAAGAAAAGGACTGTCCAATCAAACAGCAAAGGACGACAATCACCAGGGTGCCCGCAGCAACGGCCCCTTCAACTTCAACGGCCTACAAGAGAAGGAGGCCGGGGAAAATTCCTACGCCTGCGGCAAATGTCAAAGGCGGCGAGCCCAAATGCTCTAAGTCCGGGGGCATTGTAGTCCATACTGTATACATGGCGTCGGGAAAGGAGGACAGCCGTGCATCTACAGGTCATAGACCGCTTACACGGTCAGTGACCAAAGCTCAGGAGCAACAGCAAAAGCTCCAGGAGATGATGAACGCGATGGCTGCACTCACTGGGCCAAAAGAAAGCCCCGAAGCGTCCTCGGATGAACGCCAGGAGCAAGAAACTGACGCTGAATTCCTTCGTCGGATATTGGAGAAGAAGGATAAAGAGGCTGCTGAACAAGCAGCCAACATAAAGCGAATGGCCCTCCTGTTCCAGGACATGGTGGGAATGATGATCCAACAAGATCCTCCAGCTGAAGATCCCCCGATCGTCCTTGAAGACGATAGGGGAGAAACGTCAAATCCTCCACCGGCTTTGTCAACAGCCAAGGAGGAGACAATCTCCAAAGCTGACTTGGACGAATATATAGCCCAACAGATCCGGGTTCATCAGGCGACTGAGGCAACCGGCCAGATCGTAAAAACGGGGCGACCATATCCGAGCTTGTATGATCAAAATCAAGTACCCGCCGGGCTATACAATACCGAAATTTCATGTCTACAAGGGGACGGGCAATCCCCACCAGCATGTTGCCCAGTTCAGGGCGCTTAGCGGCAATACTGGCGGTGATGATAAATTGTTACTTCGTCAGTTCGTTGGTAGCTTATCGGATACAGCATTCGAGTGGTACTCCGAGCTCCCAAACGACTCTATCAAGACCTTCGCGGAGATGGAGCTGCAGTTTATCCAGCGTTTCGCAAGCGCCAGTGAACGCACCCCGATAACTGCATTGATTAATGCCAGGGTGAAGCCAGGCGAGACATGGGTCCAATATGCTATACGGTGGCGGAACTTATGGTCAAAATGCGAGCAACTCATTGAAGAAGCTCCTGCGATAGGTATGTTTGTGGGAACCCTCAATCCGCAAACAACCATATCGCAATTCATGATGTTCTTCAAGCCGACTACCTTCCAGGCCCTGATCGACAAGCTAGCTCAAATGGACCAGATGGGCCATAGACCGCCTCCTCCAAAGCCGGATTCTCGAAAAGAGAAGGGGAAGGGAAAAGCGATCATTGTCGCTAATGCTCAACAACAGCCGGGCAACTTGAAACCGGCTGTCCGTCAAAATAATATGCGTCTGCACATACCCCTTGAGGAGAGACTAGAACGTCCTTACTCGTTTCCCCGAGATAAAACGAGAAGATTATTCGAGCTGGCGTTGCGCAACCGACTCATAAACCTACCGGATCCAAGACGTCTGTCGCAGCCGAACGACGTCCATGATCATAATTACTGTCCCTATCACTGAGTACTGGGTCATCCGATCGAAGATTGCTACGTCTTCAAAAATTGGAGTGAAGACCAATACCAACAGGGCAAGTTCGCGTTGTCCGACAGATGGAAGGTGAATCTGCCGCAACCTCACACCTCTAGAAGGATGAATACGCCGGGGGCAACGTACTCTCTCGTTGAAGAAGCTCTATGGGAGGTCGTGCTATCAGCCAAAACAAAGAGGATGCTGAACGATCTTCAAACATGCCCAGCGATCAGGTGGAAGAACCCGTTGGAATCTCAGATCATTGAAGGGATGTTGAAGCCGCGCCCAACTCCAAAGAGCGATAGTGGTAGCCCAAGCATTCTCACCCAGCCGTCAAAATCTTCAGTGAAGAAAAAGAAAAAATCCAAGAAGCCCGTGAAGCCTAGCGACAAGCGCACGGACTTACAAAAGCAGATAGACGCACTGGAGGAGTACAACCAGAAAGCACGAACTCCCATCACACTCCAAGAGTTCCTCAACCACGTCTTTCAAGAAGAAGATGAGGGGGAGAGCTCGTCGGATGAATCCGAGGAATACGTGGCGAGTTGTCATATTATTTCCCATTCGTTTACAAACGATGAAGAAACTCCTTGCACTGAAAAGCTGGGGGTAGATCCTAAACCGGAATTTCTGGGGCCATCGGATGAAACAATTGACGCATTCCTCAATGAAGCTTGTTGAAAAGTAAAGCTGATCGGGAACGCGAGACGGCCATATTTGAAAGGGCCAAGCGCCAGCGGCTTGACGAAAGAGTTGAGACACTCCCGCTGGAGCAAAATACATCCACTGCGGATAAAAGCAAATTCAAGACGAGGAAAAGGTTCGCTAAGGCCATATCAATGGGTATCAAGTTACCATCCTCTGAAGGAAACATTACTGGTGAAGCGGAAATGCACCCCTCCTACTGCTTGTATCATCGGAAGATTTCGAATCCCACCGAAGAGTGCAAAGCTTTCAATAGATGGTGGCAAGGATATGTTGCTCACCGACAACATTTTAAGCGGGAGAAGCGCAAAACTCGCCGGGAGCGGAAAGGTACGACCGAGGGGCTTAACAGAACTACCGGTGATTGTCGCATGGTTAACACCGGGGAAGCGCAAGTTCTCACATTCGGGAGCGACTCTGACGAGGAAATGGAGCTTAGCCCTCTCTTTAAAGAGTCCACCTCGGGAAAAGAGGAAGAGCCGAAGGCCTGGGAAAATATCCGGCTGTGTAATCGTACGCTACCCGAAAAGAATCTCGGACCCTCAAACAAGAAAGATAAAAGGAAAGAAAAGGTCTCTGAGGATATCGCCCTGGATGACCAGGTTGTGGAAAAGCTAATTGCCAAGGACCCACCAAAGAGAAATAAGGTAGACTACAACGTTCTGGCACACTTGAGGAAGCTACCCTCGCAGCTTAGCATTCTTGATGCCCTTTTACTATCAAAAGAGGCGAGAGATTCATTAATCAAGGCACTACAGGAGTCGGAACAATTCCAAGCTTTCCTTGCTGAGGAAAAGATGAAGGATGAATTGGAGGAAGTGCACACGGCCGATGTCACTTTTGGCGATGAAGACCTTCTCCTTGGGACGTGCGAATACAATCGCCCCCTCTATGTCTCAGGATACTGCCACGATATAAAGATAGGCAAAATCCTGGTCGACAATGGATCCTCCGTTAATCTCCTCAATGTGCGGGTGTTAAAAGAAATCTGCATGAGCGTCCAGCACCTTGCTCGGGACAAGATCACCATCTCCGGGTTCGACTCCCAATCATCAAGAACTCTTGGGTCTGTGATACTGTCGCTACGCTTTGGGCTACTCGTCATGGACATTAAGTTCCACGTCATAGACGCCAAGACATGCTACAATGCTCTGCTCGGCCGACCATGGTTACACGAGTATAATATCATCCCTTCTACACAGCATCAGTGTATGAAATATTTTAAGGATGGTCTCGAGTATACCGTGACGGGAGAACTGAACCCGTTCTCTGTGAATGAAGTCCGCAAATATGAAGATGCCAAATACTTTTTACCGGATTTCGAAGACACGGAGAGGTGTCACAAGCCGGAGAACAAAGCTAATGCCACCATCCCTGTCTTCGGCAGTGATATCGAGGAGGAAGAGGAGACAGTTTATTCCGGTTCGCCCAATACAACAAGCCGGGACCATCTGCTCCTACGTTAATCTTTGGTAGCGACTCGGAAGATGAGGTCCATGCTGTATTCTCTGCTCGACCTTCAATACAAATATCCGCTGACGAAGAGCAAAGTCTACAAGTCGCCATGGTTCCACTTAAACATCATAAAGAACTGGATGCGCTCAATATCTACAGCGTAGAGGAGCTGCGGACGTTCTATGTCCCTCCCAGGCGAGGAGGTGAAAAGGCAATTCTGTTCTACCGCTCTGAAGAAACCAATGTGGAGAAAGAAATTTGGCACGGCGTGGATCCTACGCTTGACAGGCTTCATCCCATCCGTCTCCCCAGATATTATACAGAAGGCTTGAAGAGGCTGCTAAAGCGCCAAGGGATATCCTTTAAACAGACCGCTCGAAAAGCTAAATTCTATGACAGGGTCTGGAACGTTCCTGGGACTCAGCACAAGTTGCCTAATGGGAGAATAGAAACAATCGGGCTTGGATACATTTGGTCCAAGAAACGAGAGCTGCTCCGTGACTGCTACGTCGTGCATGACTTCGATGAAGAAGCGGATGCTCAATGGGAGGACGCTAATCCTGAACCAATAAAAGTTCCTGATGTAAAAGTGCCCAGTCCGTCGTTCGAAGAACAGATGGACAAGCTTATAAGGGAAGCTGGCCAAAAAGTCAGAGACGATCACAACCGTGAGATGGCCATCTACGAGAAAGTCAAAACGCAACGCCTCCTCCAACAGGCTGTGAAGGATGAAAATGCCGCTCCCTGTCAATCTGTTATAAAAAAGGCTCGACGCAGAGGCAGAAATAAGTCGAGAGGCAAAAAAGGCGCTCAACAGCAACAAAGCGGGACTAAGAAACCACGCAAGCGGGAATCGAGCGGTCCAGATCTGTCCCTTGTGCAGAAGATGAGTCGAGCATACTCTTTTCCTCGGGACAAGACGAAGAAGATACTTGACCGAGCTATAAAACATCAGATGCTTACACTGCCGGAGTCCAAGCACCCTGAACAAGCAGGCGAAGTTTCTCACCCAAACTATTGCTCTTATCACCGAGTAATAGGGCATCCTCTTGAAGACTGCTTCACCTTCAAGAATTGGATCGAAGATCAGTATCAGCTTGGCAAGTTCGCTCTGTCTGACAACTGGAGGGTAACGCCGCCACAGAAGCACGAACTAAAAGCCACGAGAGCAGAACCAGCTCCATATTGGTCTTGGAAACGAATTAGTACTTGTCACATGATAACAATATCAAAATAAGAGCCCGAGAATATGGATGACCTTCCCTGGTGCTTTGAAAACAGCAACGACGAGGTGATCTCAGAATTCCTACCAGCGCCAAAAGAGCTGGAAGATGGAATACATACCACCGTAGATAACCTCAAGAAAATTGAGTTGGGGACGGCAAACGACCCGCGACCGACATTCATTAGTGAGCCGCTGTCTGAAGAAAGGGTGGCTTCATTAAAAGACCTGCTTATGCAACATAAAGATTGCTTCGCATGGAACTATTCCGAAATGCCAGGACTAGATCCAGAAATTGCTGTGCATAAATTGGCGATATCCACGGACGTTAAACCAATCAAACAAGCACTGAGAAGAATGCGGCTCGAGCTTGAGATGAGCATCAACGCCGAAGTCAAGAAGCTGATCGACTCCGGCTTTATCCAGGAGGTTCAATATCCTGAATAGATTGCCAACATCGTCCCCGTGATGAAGAAAAATGGGACAGTGCGCATATGCGTGGATTTCCGGGATCTCAATAAAGCTTGCCCGAAGGAAGATTTCCCAATGCCAGTCACCAAACTAATGATAGATAATATGTCCACTCATGAGGTTTTCTCCTTCATGGATGGCTCATCAGGGTATAATCAGATAAAGATGCATCCCGAAGACCAGAAACACACCGCCTTCAGGACTCCTTTAGGTATATTCTGCTACAAGGTGATGCCCTTCGGTCTAAAGAACGCCGGTGCCACCTATCAGAGGGCTATGACGAAAATCTTCGATGACCTTATACATGAAATTGTCGAATGTTATATCGACGACCTCATGGTTAAAAGCAAATCATACGAGGAGCATTTAGAACATCTGAAGACCGTATTTCAATGCCTTCGACAGTACAACTTGAAGATGAACCCTCTCAAGTGCGCATTCGGAGTCTCCTCGGGCAAATTCCTAGGATTCATCGTCCGACACCGAGGTATCGAAATAGATCCGTCAAAGATCAAGGCGATCATAGAAATTCCTCCGCCAAGGACTCTCAAACAGCTGCGGTCTCTCCAAGGGAAGCTCGCGTATATACGGCGATTTATAGCCAACCTTTCAGGCAAGTGCTGTCCTTACAGCCACCTGATGAAGAAGGGAACCCCGATCGTCTGGGACCAAAAATGCCAAAGCGCGCTAGAAGAGATCAAGCAATACCTGCAGAACCCGCCAATATTGGCTGCTCCGGTCAAGGGAAAGCCCATCATTCGTTATACAACCGCCCTCAAAGGTTTCTTAGGCGAATTATGGGTGCAAGAGAATGATCAAGGGAAAGAAAGAGCACTCTATTATTTGAGTCGAGTTCTACTGGGGGCAGAAAGCAACTACTCCCCCATTGAAAAACACTGCCTGGAGTTGATCTTCGCGATAACAAAGCTCAGGCACTATGCGTTGGCGCATGAAGTCCGTCTCATTTCGAAGGTGGACCCTCTTAAATATTTGATGTCGAAGTCCATATTGACAGGTCGGCTCGCAAAATGGGCCCTACTCTTGATGGAGTTCTCGATAACCTATCAGCCTCTCAAGGCAGTGAAAGGCCAGGCCATTGCCAATTTCTTCGCTGAGCATCCGATACCCGCCGATTCTCCTCTGAATTGCGAGCTGCCAGACGAACATGCGTTTGATGCGAACGATGGTGGTGATACCCGATGGGCGCTCTATTTTGATGGAGCGTCTTCTATGAAGAAGCGCAAACAAAACACCCCTATAATCAAATCGGGGGTGGGCCTCATCTTCGTAACTCCACAAGGAGGGATAATGCGCTTTGCTTTCTCCTTAACAGAGCCAAGGACGAACAATGAAGTCGAATATGAAGCTTTGATAGCAGGCCTCGAGATCGCCATTGATGTGGGAATTGAAAACCTCATCATATACGGAGATTCTCAACTGGTCGTTAGTCAAGTAAACGACGACTACCGGACGTGCAAGCCAGAGTTGGTGAAGCACGGCGAAAAGGTGCAACAACTGTTGACCCAAATCCCTTCCTACACTTTGGAAAACATACCGCGCGCGGAAAACAGCAAAGCGGACGCGTTGGCCAAGCTCGCTAAAGAATTGGCTGACGAGAACCTCGATGACGTCAGAATTGTGGTACAAAGCCGTCGGGTGCTCGCCCCAGCGGAAATATCTCCGGAATCACCCGAAGAGAAAGGAGCGACTGAGTAAATGACTATGCAAATAAAAGACCGGGAAAAGGCCGAGGATTGGAGGGAAGTCTTTATAGACTACTTCAAATACCATCGAACGTCCGAAGATGCGTCCTCAAGACATCAGCTTATGAAACGAGCTCTGTCTTTCGCCTTCGTCAATGATACTCTGTACAAGAGGTCGTTTGATTCTCTGTGGTTGAGATGTCTGGGACCTGAAGAGGCAAAAAGAGTCGTTCAGGAAGTTCATGACGGACTCTGCGGTTCTCACCAAGCAGACCCAAAGATGAAGTTGAAGATTAAACGGATGGGATACTACTGGCCCACGATGATTCAGGACTGCCTCGAATATGCGAAGCAAAGCCACTCGTGCCAAATCCATGGGGACTTCATCCACCAGCATCCAAATCCACTACATCCAACGGTGGCTAGCTGGCCATTCGAAATGTGGGGAACTGACATAATCGGCCCTATCGAACCAGCATCGTCCAGGGGACATCGTTTCATCCCGGCGACGACTGACTACTTCTCCAAATGGGCAGAAGCAGTACCATTAAGGGAAGTGAAGACGGAGAATATCCTCCATTTCTTCAAGACGCACGTCATTTATCGGTTTGGAACTCCACGATGGATCATCTCCGATAACGGGCTAGCTTACAGAATCCACAAGATTAGTCGCTTCGCGCAGTAGCATAATATAGACTGGAGATATTCCTCGGTTTATAATCCGCGAGCTAACGGTCTAGCTGAGGCCTTCAACAAGACCTTGACAAAGATCATGAAGAAAACGGTGTCCCGAAATAAGAAGGACTGGCATGAGAGGCTGCAAGAGGCTCTTTGGGCGTATCGAACTACGTTCAAGACGGCCACGAACACAACGTCATATGCGTTGGTATTCGGTACAGAAGCAGTACTCCCCCTCGAGATAGAGTTGCCCTCTCTACGAGTGGCAGTCCACTACGAGCTGACGGACGAAGAAAATGCTCACCTTCAGCTTGAGGAACTTGATGCCCTTGATGAAACACGGCTCATAGCGCAACAAAATCTGGAGGCCTATAAAGCAAAGATGACACGCTCATATGAAAGATTGACCCGGCCGAGGACATTCCGCCAAGGCGAACTCGTGCTAGTGGTCAAAAGGCCTATGATCCCCAATCACGCCAAGCGGGGAAAATTCGAGCCAAACTATGAAGGCCTGTACATCATAGACAAGGTCTACCAGGGTGGAGCCTATCTACTTATGGATATGCACGGCTTTCAGGCCAATAAATGGTCGCTTCCTAAAGAAATTCTACGCTTAGCGAGTTACAGCCTAGGTCAATGATAGATGACGACGACTATGTCCGCTCGCTATCTTCCTAAGCTCAAACTTTATAAGCAGTAGCCAGCCTTCTCCTGGATAGACCGAAACGTCCTTAAACTAATGGCGGACCGAAACGTCCTTAAACTAATGACGGACCGAAACGTCCTTAAACTAACAAAGGACCGAAACGTCTTTAAACTACTACCGCAGCATCCTTAGGCTGACGAGATGAATAAAAAAAAATATATATATATATAATATATAAAATATATATATATAATAAACGGTATGTCCATAAGCAAAATGGGCACGGATGAAAACCCGAAAGGACTCCGTGAGTAAAAACAGCAGGGCTACCGGCGAGTCTTGTGAAAGCCCGAAAGGGCGCAACCTCATTAGAAGAAAAAAAAGAATAAAACGAAAAAAAAAACGGTATGTCCATAAGCAAAAAGGGCACGGATGAAAACCCGAAAGGGCTCCGTGAGTAAAAACAGCAGGGCTACCGGCGAGTCTTGTGAAAACCCGAAAGGGCGCAACATCGTTAAAGGACACTTACAGGGTCCTCTCGACCTTGTAAGGAGAAACCACCCGCGTGAGATCCTTACGACTCACAAGGGAGCAACACACTTAGGGATCCCCACGATTGCTAAGGAGAAAATACACTTGCGAGATCCTCACGACTCGTAAGAAGAACTCTATTATGGGACCCTCACGGCTCATAAGATTTGAAAGTCTTGAGTTACAGAGACCTAAACCTGTGCTTAAGCAACCTCCACAACCTTCGATTTTGCCCTACAAGTGGTTCAATTCTGACCCTTGTATACAATCCACGGGCGCGAATAAACATTTCCCTAACTAAGTCCTATCCGTGACTGGAGATATGTACGCATGATGAACAACCCTTATAAGTCCTCTCGACTTACAAGGAGAAAACCCTCTTGTAGGGTCCTTACGACTTACAGAGGAACATACACTTGGGAATCCTCACGATTCCTAAGGAGAAAATACACCTACAAGATCCTCACGACTTGTAGGGAGAAATATCTTTGTGGGACCCTTACGGCTCATGAAGACAAAAGCCTTAGTCGACGGGACCTTAACTCTGTTCGCTAAGCCACCTTTGTTCGACATCGACAGAGGCAAATGATGATTCGCTCCTGGCAACATCCCAGTTGTAGCGGTGCTGATGCCGAAATCGGTGTCTAATTTCCGGTTTACGGCGAAAAGCCAGTAGGCCGCGCATGCATACGAATAGCCGAAATGATGGGGCAACTTGCAATAAAAAAAGAGCAGCAAGTAAAAACGTATGCGCACAAAATAGCCGAAATGATTGGGCAATTCGCAATAAAAAGCAGCGAGTAAAAATAAAAATAAACAGCCGAAATGATTGGGCACCGCGAAAAATAGCTGAAATAATTGTGCAATCGCGACCTTCGCGATATAAAAGCTGAAATGATAGAGCATCGCGGAAATAAAACAATAATAAAAAAATATGATGAAACTTTTGCCCTACAGGTAAGATCACATCGATCCCTGTATACAATCCAAAGGCACAAACAAAGAAGGAACCACACCTTCCCAACGGGCTCCGCCAGAAAGCGATACCAAATCTCGACGGTTCACCAACAACCTAGAGACAACTGTGACATTCGTCTCAGCACAACAGACGCAGTGCCAGCAAACGAAGCGAAGATCAAATTCCTAGCTTCACGGTTCTGACGGTAACTTACATAAAAACCTGAAAGATCACCACAAATCCTTCGACTCAGGGAAACCAGTGTCCTTGATGAGAACATCCTGACTCGCGTCGACCCATAGAGAAACTAGCGTCTTTGCAGGAATACATCGATTCGTTTCAACCCCCCAGGGAAACCAGTGTTCCTGGCAAATACCTCAATTCAAGGAAACTAGCGTCCTTGATGAGAGCCTCCTGATTCACGTCGGCCCTCAGAGAAACCAGTGTCTCTGCAGGAATACTCCGATTCGTTTCAACCCCGAAGAAACCAGTGTCTTCGACAAAATCCTTCGACTCAGGGAAACCAGTGTCCTTGATGAGAACATCCTGATTCGCGTCGACCCGCAGAGAAACTAGCGTCTTTGCAGGAATACATCGATTCGTTTCAACCCCAGGGAAACCAGTGTCCCTGGCAAATACCTCAATTCAGGGAAACTAGCGTCCTTGATGAGAGCCTCCTGATTCGCGTCGGCCCTCAGAGAAACCAGTGTCTCCGCAGGAATACTCCGATTCGTTTCAACCCCGAAGAAACCAGTGTCTTCAGCAAAATCCTTCGACTCAGGGAAACCAGTGTCCTTGACGAGAACATCCTGATTCGCGTCGACCCGCAGAGAAACTAGCGTCTTTACAGGAATACATCGATTCGTTTCAACCCCAGGGAAACCAGTGTCCCTGGAAAATACCTCAATTCAGGAAAACTAGCGTCCTTGATGAGAGCCTCCTGATTCGCGTCGGCCCTTAGAGAAACCAGTGTCTCTGCAGGAATACTCCGATTCGTTTCAACCCCGAAGAAACCAGTGTCTTCGGCAAAATCCTTCGACTCAGGGAAACCAGTGTCCTTGACGAGAACATCCTGATTCGCGTCGACCCACAGAGAAACTAGCATCTTTGCAGGAATACATCGATTCGTTTCAACCCCAAGGAAACCAGTGTCCCTGGTGAATACCTCAATTCAGGGAAACTAGCGTCCTTGATGAGAGCCTCCTGATTCGCGTCGGCCCTCAGAGAAACCAGTGTCTCCGCAGGAATACTCTGATTCGTTTCAACCCTGAAGAAACCAGTGTCTTCGGCAAAATACTTCAACTCAGGGAAATCAGTGTCCTTGACAAGAGCTGCTCGATTCGTCTCGACTCGTGAGGAAATTAGTGTCTTCGCGAGGACTTCTCGATTCGTCTCGACTTACAAGATGAAGCCTTAGGTAGCAGGGATTAAAAAAACCTGTTTTCTAAACACTGGGATCCTGCAAGTCGGTCTAAAATGGTTTCTTGCATACCATCCACGGGTCTCACTCTCCAAAGTCGAATCTCGATAAGGAGGGAAACAACCGCTTACAAGTCCTCTCGACTCGTAAGAGGGAAAATTCTCTTATAAGATCCTTACGACTTATAAGAGAAAACACACTTAGGAATCCTCATGATTCCTAAGGAGAAAATCCACCAACGAGATCCTCTCGATCCGTAGGGAGAAAAGTCTCTATGAGACCCTCACGGCTCATAGAGTTGAAAAGTCTTAGGCAGCAGATCTGAACCTGCGGCCTAAGCCATCGCTATCTCTTGAAGAAACTAAGATGCTTAATCTATTATCTGTCAACCATGTTTAGTAAGACAGCATGCTGATAATAAGAGAAAGGGAGAAAGCAAAAGAGCATACAAGACATTGCAAAGGAAAAAATGTGTATCTTTATTTATTAATTCAATCAAGTACAAGGTGAATCGTACAAAAGAATAAAGAATGGATACATCTTATTCGAGAAAGAAAATTTTTACAAGTATATTGATACAAAGGCAGCTACTGGGAAGGAAGCGTCTTAAATAGCCCTATCAGTTGTTCGCGCACTTCCTTCCATGCCTTTTCCTAATCGGCCACCACCGCCAGTTCTGCCTCCACTTGAGCCCATTGCTGCAAGAAGGATGCAAGCTGCTCCCCAACGGCCTGCTGAGCTGCTTCGCGGCCTTGGGCATTACGCTCGGCAGCGTCGAGTTTCTGCTTCAGGTTCAGCCCATTTGAGATGCGTTCCAGGAGGCCCTCGAAGATAGCCTTCACTTGGGCAGCGTTAGCTTCAAGCTCAGCACGCAGACGAGCCGTATCGCTCGAGGTCTTTTGGCATTCCCTCAGCTGTAAAGCCGCTTCTTGTTCCAGGTGATGGAAGTAAGAAGCGCTTTGCTCGATCCATGCTGCTTTTTGATTGCTTATGGCTAAGGTCTCAGGAGCAGGGCGCATAAACTCCGACTGATGCAAGCGGACCTCGATTTCCCTGCAGTGGTTGACCCAAAGCTCGACGACGCCTCCATCATGAAAAGTCATAAGCGCCGCCAACATCGGGTTAACCTCCGCAGCGAAATCCGTAGCAGATGGGAGAACGTCTGCGTCAAGCTCCTCGACGTATCCGCTCAGCATGCCCAAGCTCATTACAGCACCCTTTGAAGACGGACGTCTCAGGAAGGAGCCTGCCGGCATTGTGACTCGAGACTCAAAAGGCGCCGGGATCGGAACGACAGCTGAAAAAATAAAATACGATTAGATGACAGTTCAAGAAATACAAAAAAAAGTCATTGATGAGATAGTTTACTATACCAGCTGCAGCGGGCGGCAAGGGCCGAAGGGCCGGTGGCGCGACCGATCTCTCATCCCCTCCTTCGATTTGTAGCACTGCAATCAGGACAAGGGAAAGTTAGAAATAACTCCATCACTAAAAAAGGAAAGACATCGGTTGGAAACTATACTCACTAGCGCCACTGGAGGAAGAAGCGAGTTCAGATGGGAAGGAGAAGTGTGGGTGCAACACCTGATAGAGATGATCAAAAAGCACTCCTGAAAAGACACAATAGAACGACTTTAGTACATAAATTATGCGGCTGAAAGATAAAACTAATAGGTTGCAAATCCATACCTTCCAACATCTTTGATGGTACAAGGGAAGGCTGAGAGGTGACCACCACCAAGGCAGTAGTTGACGGCGCTCCCTCGAGCAATGGAGCATTTGCACTGGCCGCTCCTGCGTTAAAGACAAAGATAAACTTGTCAGAAAGGATTGCAAGATAAAAAAGGGGCAGTAACTCGAAATTTACCTGATGAGCCGCCAGCCGAGACGGAGGCATCTCCCTCCTCCATCGACTTAAGTCCACCTCCCGTGGCCTCATCACCAGACTCTACGGGGGCCGTCGTCGTGCTCGCGAGGCCAGGAGACGGCGGAGGACCGTAGGCGGGGAGAGCAATGATCGGAGCATTACCAGACTCTTGAGAAAGAGCGGCCGGCTCGTCCTCAGGAATCATGCCCGCCTCACCCGCTACTCCCTCAGGTTCGGCGGTCGCCATTGTCTCATCCGCCGTCACCATGAGGTCGCCGGTCTCAGGCGCCTCGTCCGCCGCTGCCCCAGGCTCAGTTATAGCGGTCGTCTCATTTGCCGCCAACTCGGGCTCGGCATCAACGACCTTCTCTGTTGCAACTCCCTCAGGTCCCAGTATAGGTTCAGCGACCCCGGCGACGTTGCCCACCGACGGCTCTGGTTCAGCCGGTGCCTCTTCCTCTGTCCCCTTAGGTTCGACGGTTTCCGTCTGCCCTTCGGTTGGACTTGGCCCTGCAGGACAAGATATATAAGAACCGACAGGTTTATAATTCTTACAACAAAATTTTAAAAGATACATTACCTGAGGTGGACTTATCGTTAGCCTCCCTATTTGCGCGCACCGCCTGTCTGTGAGCTGTAGACAAAGCGACCGGGGGCTCTTCCGAGGGAGTATCAGCACGAGAGACGGTGCTTGGGCCCGCTCCCACGGCCAAAGCAGCCCTGCGTGCCTTCGCCTCGCACCTCAACCGCTTCCTCTCCTCCCGGGCCGTCGCGACGGACCTCTTCGACGCTTCTTTCATCAAGGTGTCGTCGTCCTCGTTTAGAGTTGCCTCCAGAGCCTTCAAGGCATCTCTCATCGGCTCTTCAAGTCGGGTCTCTCGCGGTAGCCCTAAAGAGGCCGAAACATCAGTGGCTGGCCCGGGAAGAGTCTCTGCGTCACTTTGCGGGACCGGCATTGTGGTTCCTGTGATGAGAAAAAGAAAGGGTCAGATCGACCATAACAAAAGGAGAATAAAGACTTAGTGAATCGAAACGTACCGAGGCCTAAGGATGCTCTGAGTCGTTCTTCCTCTTGAAAAGTCTTGAGGGAAGCAGCGATGGCTTCTTCAGTGGTGATGCCTGTTTGAAAAAAAGAAAGGAAAAGCATTAGTCAAAGACAATAATAAAAGTATGATGCAATAAAAAATGCGACTAGTAATTACCCGATTGTGCAAGCCTAGCTAGCCATGCGTCGCGCCTTGCCAATCGCTCTGAAGCTGCGATGGCGGCCGCCAGATTAGTGTCATCTGGTGGCATAACCAATCCTCTATTGGTCCCGTACTCGTCCAAGCCCTCGCTATAGGGAGCGTGAGGTTCCTGACCGAACGCAACGTCAGCTAAGAAGAGAGACTTCTTCTTCCTCTTCTGCCCACCAGCCCTGGGTGCACCCGGGATCGACTTGCGCTTTGCAGGCACCTTGGGACGGCGGGTCCCGATGTCCGTGCCCACACCAGACTCCGGCGAAGCCACAACTACCGTCTCCACTGGAGCACAGGGCACTGGTGGAGCATCCGCAGTATCAGGAAGCGGCAATCCGCGTGGAGGACTCAGCACACGCGGTGGTTCGGCTCTAGCATCTTTCAGCGGAGGAACTACGGGGGTCCTTGGCACCAGAGGAGCTTTGCGGTCGCTGCCGGGAGGCACACTCTTACGGTCGACCAACAATCGCTTTTCTTCCTTTATAACGGCGCCAGTCGAATGATTGTACCACTCTGTATATGTATTGAGGATTCGTGGGGCGCAAGCCGGCTCGCTGATGAAAAAATGAGAACCCGTATTCAGACGCATGAAGTGATGCAGCGCGCTCTCCATCCCTTCTTCAGTAGCAGCAGGTTCCAGTAAGAAAGCCTCCAATGGTACCCCTTGATTGTAGCTCAGTTGCTGGGCGAAACAATACGGGTTGTATCTCATGAAAAGCGCTTCACCGTTGTGCCTAAACACCAGGAAGCCCGGTCTGATAGAATATAGATGGAGGGTCTCCCGGGCCGTCAGAACTGAGGCCCCATCTTTGAAAGTGTCTTGCAATGGCCGCACTATGGTGGTAGACGCCTTTCCAATGGTCAGCACTTTGTCAATGAAAGACATCCCGTCTCCAATGGTGTGGGGGCAAAGGAGCAAACCCCTGGTATTCTGTGGCGACGGGGTCACAATTGACGTGCCGATCAGTCGTATAATTCGAGGGAAGGTGCACCTGTCATAGAACGAGGGCCTTTTGTGCATACCGAAGACGCCCAATGTATGTAGCTCAAGCCGTGATACGAAGTAGTGCATCGGGAAGATCAAGTGCAGTACCCCAGGCTCATTACCATCCGCCGCTTGACTAAGGCCATGATACAGGTGTGCCAAGCCGGCGATCCCAACGGCCACTTTACCCCAATGGTCATCCGGTGAGCTGGGTAAAAGACAGAGGGCCGCATATGGCGAGAATGCATCTGAAGCGCAAACCAACTCAGCCATAGCCCAAGAAATCCTAAGAAGAAAGCTTCCTCATCCATCCCAGGGGCTGCAACCTCCGCAAAAGAGATAACCGGAGAGTTAGGAAGGAAAAAGCCCTTTTGATCTACCTTTTTCGCTGGTAGGTTGTCCAAACCTAAACCAAAAGGGTCATCAAGCGTGGCGAATTTGGCAGCTTCTGCCGAGAGAACGTTTTGGTGAAGGAATCGGGCGATGAAATCCTCGAAACTGACCCCGCGGCTCCTACGTTCGATAAAGAGGGCCTCGTAGATGTTCAACACTTTGATCAAACTTGGAAATTGATGTTGAACAGCATTCTCCGGAGTGAGGCCCCTTATTGCCGGCTTAGCACCGAAGACATGTTCGTCTGTAGGAAGCAGCTCCTCATAGTGCTCCCCTATAACCGGTAAGCCGGAGACCTCTGTGAATTCCTCCAAAGAAATCAACAATTCCCGGTCCATCGCGAGGAAAGTGTGAGTAGGGATGTTCCACTGCTCCAAAAAGGCCTTAAACCACCAGGTGGGAAGCGTGGGATATTGGAAGAGGGAAACGTAAACTGCAGTGTACACCCCTAGCCTCATCAACTGCGACTTTTTCGCTGACAAAATGTAGCGAGCCCATGGTAGATAGCCGATCGGATGGCGGGGGATCAGACCTATGTTATATGATTACCCCTAAGGTCACGCCTCGCCTTGACAAATACGGCGTCCCAGGATATCCAAAACCATAGGAGGCTGAACCGGAATTGCATCTGTAGCAGGATGAAGAAGGCCCTTTGAAGTCTAATCGACCATCTCCACGGCATACTGCACCGGGGGTGGGCTGGCATAGTGGATCGCCGTTATAGGCTCTGATGGTACTGCGCATGAAAAGCTCTGTCGACCCATGATAATTTGGTTGTACCACGACCCCCAAAGGTGAAGATTCTTATATTCCGGGTCGTGGTCCCTGATCATAGCTAGGACCTCACGGTCTACAGGTGCTTCGGGGAATCCTCCCTCCGAACGAACAAATGGGAATGAGGTATCGAAAGACATGTTTCCTGCGAAGGGACAAAATTAGCCGTCAGTGTTGTAATTCCAACGCTTGGCGCTTTTAAAAAAAAATTAAATTAAAATTAATTACACCACACTGCAATACAGTGGACAGGGGACCAAATGGGGACCCACAAAATCTGGATGACAGTGCATCAGTTAATAAGACAGCCCCATCATTGGATGAGACTGTCAATTAATGAAGAGACCCTAAGAGAATATTCTCATTAATAGGAAATCCTTAGAGACAGGGAGAAAATCTCCTCTTTCAGAGCAAAGCTCTGTCACAGAGTGACATTTTTCAAACTCTGGTCTTAGGGGAATAGAATTTCCTAAAAAGAGCCTAGCTCTGTAATAATGATGGAAAGACCCATCAAAAGAAAAATTTAACTCTTAAAAAGAATTAAAAATTTGGGGATCTTAAAGATCAATGAAAACTCTTAGGAGTTCTTCATTTTTAGATTAAAAAGATCTACATTTGATCCATGAGCAAAGCTCTGTTCATGGATTAAAACCCATGAAACAAGATCTCTGTAGATCTATAGATTTTTTAGAGAAAAGCTCTGTTGATGAAACCCTAAAGGGCTTTTCTTTAGATCAAAGATCTATAAGAGCAAGGCTCTGTTAATTAATTAAATTAAATTAAATTTAAATTTTACCTAAGTTGTTCTAAAAATCTGAACTCTGGAGTTCTTGGAAAGAAACGAGAGAAAGGCTCTAAAATTCTTTAAAAAGAGCAAGGCTCTGAAAATTCAAGTTCTTGAAAAATGGTAAAACATTTACTAAGGACCAAGGGTCCTATTTATAGGCGCCTGCGCCCCTTCAGCTCACCCGTTGATCCAACGGCTAAGATCTTGCCACCGCTGCACTCATGTGTGCGCCACGTGAGCGCAACGGTGGGGGGGCATTTGTTTCCCCCAATCAGAGCAAAGCTCTGTTTGAATTTCAAAAATTCAAAAATTGAAGCAACGCTTCAAATCCCGTACGCTGCGCGCAACGCGCCACGTGTCAGAAGTTGATACGTCAGCGCAGCGCCTAAGGCAGCGCGCCCAATCAGAGCAAGGCTCTATTTAAAACAAAAATTAAAGGAAGCAACGCTTCAGTTGTGCAAGCGCTACGCTGCGCGACACGTGTCAGCGTAGTTGCACAAGCGCAATTGCGCAAGTGCTGTGTTGCGCGACACGTGTCAGCGCAGTTGCGCTGTGCGTTGCGCGACACGTGTCAGCGCAGTTGCGCTTGCGTAGTATACTGAGCGACACGTGTCAGCGCAGGTGCGCAAGCGCAGATGCACTGCGCTGTGCGCTGCGTGACACGTGTCAAGCGCTGGTGCATCTGCGCCAAACAGAATTAAAATTCCAGTAAGATCTTTCTGTTCTTATTAAAACAAGAAGATTGTCTTCTGTAAAACAGAAGCCCTTGGATCAAAGATCCAACGGTGGGGAAAATTCCCCAAATCACTCAGAGAATGATCTCTTTAACAAATTTAACAAATTAATAGGCACTATATAAAGGCCCCAAGACCCCAATTCAGAAAAGATGAACATCAAGATAAAAAACAACAGCACAGAGAATAGAAAGAACTCTGAAGAATTTTGAGAAAAAGAGAAAAAAAGGTAAAAACCTTTATTCAAGAAGAACTTCTTCTGAATAGATCATTGATCTAAGAATAAGATCAATGATCTTCAATAAAAAATAAATAATAACAGTACCTTGCACTTTTTTATGAGCCATTGGTTCTGGAATCCTAAAGATTCTTTTCTTGAATCCAAAATTGGATCAAGTTATTGAAACAGTGCCTTGCACTTGCTAAAACTGCACTGTTGCGCTCCTGGGTTGGAGCAAGCCACCAGAGAGCGCCACGTGTCAGCACCATAACCACTTGCGCTATGCGCTTTTAAAAATAGAGTATTGCTCTTTAAAGTTGGCGCAACTCACCAGAGCGCGCCACGTGTCAGCAGCGCAACAGCGCACTGCGCACTACGCTTGCGCTCACCAGAACGTGACACGTGTCACCACCATAAGCGCTTGCGCTCAATAATTGTCGCAAAGCGCCTGACAAGCCACTGTCAAATAATTAATGACTGCATTATATACAGAAGGGCCAAGCCCAATTAAAAAAGGCCTAACAGGCCAAATTAAATGCAGTACATTATTTTAAAGAAGGGCAGAGCCCAAACAGATGCTCTGCATCATTTATAAAGGGACAGAGCCCAAATCAAAAAGGCCTAGCAGGCTAGAATGAAATGCAATGCATTATTAAACAGGAGCAAAGCCCTAGCACAAGCCTAATCGGCCAAAGATAAAAAAACGTTGAATATTCTCAACTGGACTTAGCCCAATCATGGCCGTAAGTTCTCAAATTAAATTGACTGAGCGAGATTGCTCTCTTAAATCAATTTACATCCGGTTCAAGGGTACATCTCCGAACTCCTCTGACACCTATCGTTGTAATCCTTCAACGGCGTCAGAGAGGTGACGGGTCCCGACAACCACACATCGATACGGACTGTGGGGTCCTTAAACTCGTGGACCGAAAGGTCCTTAAAATAATATTCGTCCCAAAATGGGAATGTTGGACCAAAATGTCCTTAAACTAATGTTCGTCCCTAAATGGGAATGATGGACCACTATGTCCATAAACTGGAACATGAACCACTATATCCCTAAACTGGAACATGGACCACCATGTCCCTAAACTGGAAATCGACCGCAATGTCATTAAACTAAACAATAGAGCCAATTGCTCTCTTGTCGGATCCAAACGATCCCGTTAAGTTGATCTTAGTCTGGAGATTAGGCTAACGTATCCTTAACAAAAGTTTAAGTTGATCATAGCCTCAATATGGCTAACGTATCCTTAAACTAAAACACCAAACCTAATCTAAGTAAACACGGATTTGGACTAATCCTACGGGCGACGGCATCACTTAGTCTCCGTATACAATCCACGAGCAACCACAAACAAAACAAACACACACGACACGAAGTGAACATCTAGAGAAGGAGAAAGTGGCTACCGCGATGCGGTAGCGTAATTAACTGCAGGGGCTTACGCTTGCAGGGAAGAGCGTCCCCATGATCAAAAACCCCTCAAGCGAGGGGGAATCTGACGAAGTCCGCTACATCGGCCGCATCTGTCTAAACCTCCGATACACGGTGCCATAAATCAACTTGGCATCTTCGGAGAGGTGGACGGATAAAACCAAATAGCATCTGCCCCGAATTTCATGCAAGACGTTCATCGCGTCTCCGCCGCGTCATTCGAAGGGGAACAGATGGAACGAGAAGGAACGCCGTTGTTGATTTATAGGTTGTAGATATAGCCATCGAGATCTAGCTTCTCTTTGACGAAGCCTGGTGAGACAATGTGGTTCCCTTTTCGTTTGTGCCCTTAGATTGTATACAGGGGTCGATGTGATCTCATATGCAGGGCAAAAGTTTCATTTTTTTCTTTCCGCGATGCTCTATCATTTCTTCTTTTTATATCGCGAAAGTCGCGATCGCCCAATCATTTCGGCTATTTTTCGCGGCGCCCAATCATTTCGGCTGTTTTTTCCTTTTACTCGATGCTTTTTATTGCGAGTTGCCCAATCATTTCGGCTATTTTTATATGCATATATTTTATTTGCTGATTTTTGTTGCAAGTTGCCCTATCATTTCGGCTATTTCATATGCATTTTTGGCTCGTTAATTTTTGCTGCGAGTATGGAACTTGAGATCTGATACCAATCTTAGCATCAGCGTCGCTGCGACTGGAATATGGCCAGGAGCGAATCATCATTTGTCGTGAAAGGACTTGGACTTTGATACCAATCTAGGCATCAGCATCGCTACCATTGGGATATTGCCAGGAGCGAACCATCATTTGTCTTTGTCGATTCGAACAAAGATGGCTTAGCAAACAGGGTTAGGATCCTGTCAACTAAGGCTTTTGACTTCATAAGTCGTAAGGGTCTCATAAAGGTGTTTCTCCCTACGAGTCGTGAGGATCTCGTAAGTGAGTTTTCTCCTTAGGAATCGTGAGGATTCTTAAGTGATATTTTCTCTTATAAGTCGTATGGATTGTTCCCCTCTGAACGGCGGCCGAGACGTTAGGACGTCTTGCCTGAGATTCGGGGCAGATACTATATGGTTTTATCCGTCTACCTCTCCGAAGATGCCAAGTTGATTTATGGTACCGTGTATCGGAGGTTTAGACGGATGCGGCCGATGTAGCAGACTTCGTCAGATTCCCTCTCGTTTGAGGGGTTTTTGATGGTGGGGACGCTCTTCCCTGCAGGCGCAAGCCCCTGCAGTTAATTACGCTACCGCATCGCGGTAGCCAATTTCTCCTTCTCCAGAATTTCACTTCGTGTCGTGTGTGTTTGTTTTGTTTGTGGATGCCCGTGGATTGTATACGGAGACTAAGTGATGCCGTCGCCCGTAGGACGTGGATTAGTCCAAATCCGTATTTACTTAGATTTGGTTTTGGTATTTTAATTTAAGGATACGTTAGCCATATTTAGGCTAAGATCAACTTAAACGTTCGTTAAGAATACGTTAGTCCGATTTGAGACTAAGATCAACTTAACGGGATCGTTTGGATCCGACAAAGAGCATTTGGGGGCTCTATTGTTCCAGTTTAGGGACATAGTGGTCCATAGGTAGTTTAAGGACGTTGCGGTCCATATTCCAGTTTAGGGACATGGTGGTCCATAGGTAGTTTAAGGACGCTTAAGTCCGTGGATTTAGGGACCCCACAGTCCGTATTTTTGGTTTAAAGACGCTTAAGTCCATGAGTTTAAGGACCCCACAGTCCGTGTTGATGTGTGGTTATCGGGACCCGTCACCTCTCTGACGTCGTTGAAGGATTACAACGATAGGTGTCAGAGGAGTTCAGAGATGTACCTTTGAACCGGATGTAAATTGATTTAAGAGAGCAGTTTTGCTCAGTCAATTTAATTTGAGGACTTACGGCCATGATTGGGCTAAGTCCAGTTGAAGAATGTTCAACGCTTTTATTTGTTTTTGGCCTATTAGGCCTGTGCTAGGGCTTGGCCCCTTTTTAATAATGCATTGTATTATTTATTTTGTTTGGGCTGTGCCCATTTTAAATGATGCACATCATCTATTTTTACTTGGGCTCTGATGCATTGCGTCTGTTTGAAAATAATGCATAGCATTTACTAGGCCTGTTAGGCCTTTTTAATTGGGCTGAGCCCTTCTTTTTAATGATGCATTGCATCGATTATCTGACAAGGGCCATGTGGCCTGTCAGGCACTTTGCGCCAATAAATGAGCGCAAGCGCTTGTGGGGGTGACACGTGCCACGCAAGTGCAGTGCGCTGCACAAGTGCGCTGCGCTGCCGACACGTGGCGCGCTCTGATGAGTTGCGCCAATTTCAGAGAGCAAAGCTCTATTTCAAAAGCGCATAGCGCAAGTGGTTTAGATGCTGACACGTGGCGCTCTCTGGTGACTTGCGCCAACCCAAGGGCGCAACAATGCACTTTTGTAAGTGCAAGGCACTATTAACTTGAGAATCTTTTAGATTCCGGAACCAATGGTTTATAAACGATGTGCAAAGCACTGTTTGATTTCTTGATCCAATTTAGATCAAAGAAAACAAGTGTTTCTTGTTTTTCTTGATCTCAGAGAACAAATGGTTCATAAGTGCAAAGCACTATTATTAATTTTTTTTGTTTTTTATTGAAGATCATTGATCTTGTTCTTAGATCAATGATCTATTAGAAGAAATTCTTCTATCTTAAAGGTCTTTTTACCTTTTTTGTTCTTGAAATTTCTTCAGAGTTCTCTCTGTTTGAAGCTCTTGATTTCTCACAATGTTCATGCCTTTGATTTGGGGTCTAGGGGCCTTTATATAGTGTCCATAAATTTGTTAAATTTGTTAAAGAGATCTTTCTCTGATTGATTTGGGGAATTTTCCCCACCGTTGGATCTTTGATCCAAGGGCTTCTGTTTTACAGAAGACAATCTTCTTGTTTTAACAAGAACAGAAGAATCTTACTAGAATTTAATTCGGTTTGGCGCTAACGCCCCAGCGCGTGACACGTGTCAAGCAGCGCAGAGCGCAGCGCAACTGCGCTGACACGGCGCGGCGCAGCCCACGGCGCAGCGCAACTGCGCTCGCGCATCTGCGCTGACACGTATCGCGCAGCGCATCTGCGCTCGCGCATCTGCGCTGACACGTGTCGTGCAGCGCAGCGCATGCGTAACTGAAACATTGCTTCCTTTAATTTTGTTTTTTAATAGAGCCTTGCTCTGATTGGACGCGCTGTCTTGGGCGCTGCGCTGACGTATCAGCTTCTGATACGTGGCGCGTTGCGCGCAACGCACGGAATCTGAAGCGTTGCTTCAAAATTTGAATTTTTGAAATTCAAACAGAGCTTTGCTCTGATTGGGGGCGCTGCCTTGGGCGCTGCGCTAATGTATCAGCGTTTGACATGTGGCGCGTTGCGCGCAGCGCAAAGAATCTGAAGCGTTGCTTTGAATTTTGAATTTTGAAATTCAAACAGAGCTTTGCTCTGATTGGGGGAAACAAATGCCCCCCCACCGTTGCGCTCACGTGGCGCGCACGTGAGTGCAGTGGTGGCAAGATCCTGACCGTTGGATCAACGGGTGAGCTGAAGGGGCGCAAGCGCCTTATAAATAGGACTCCTGGCCCTTAGAAAATCTTCACCATTTTCTAGATTTTGATTTATAGAGCTTTGCTCATGCTTAAGAACTTCAGAGTTTTGCTCTTGCTTTCAGAACTCTAGAGCTTTGCTCTCATTTTCCAAAGTTAGAAAACGTTAGGTAATAACTAATTTTAAATTAAATTAAATCTATTGTAACCAACAGAGCTTTGCTCTCATAGATCTTTTGATCTAAAGAAATCTCCTTTGGGGTTTCATAAACAGAGCTTTGCTCTCAAGAATTTGTTTTAGGGTTTCTTAGCCTATGAACAGAGCTTTGCTCACGTTGACAGAATATAGATCCCTGATCTTCTAATGATGAACTCTTAAGAGTTTTTTCATATGGATCTTTAAGATCCCAGAACTTCAACTTTTTTTAGGAATTAAAAAATTTCCTTTGATGAATTTTTTTTTATTATTACAGAGCTGAGCTCTTTCAAAGAATCTTATTCCCTTGAGACCAAAGTTTGACAAGTGTCACTCTGTGACAGAGCTTTGCTCTGAAAGAGGAGATTTTCTCCTTATCTCTAGAGATTTTTTATTATTAATGGCAATATTCTCTTGGGGACCAACTGACAATCTCATCCAATGATGGGGTTGTCGTATTAACTGACGTATTGTCGTCCAGATTTTGTGGGTCCCCCTTGGTCTCCTACCCACTGCACTGCTGTGTGGTGTAATTAATTTTAATTTAATTTTAATTAATTTTTAATTTAATTAATTAATTAAAAAAAATTTAAACGCCAAGCGTTGGAATTGCAACACTAACGGCTGATTTTGTTCACTTGCAGCGATCATGTCTCTCGATACTTCATTCCCGTTCGCTCGCTCGGAGGAAGGATTTCCTGAAGCGCCTTTGGACCGCGAAGTCTTAGCCATGATCAGGGACCACGACCCGGAATATAAGAGTCTCCACCTTTGGGAGTCGTGGTATAATCAGATTATCATGGGTCGACGGAGCTTCACGTGTGCAGTACCGTCAGAACCCATCACGGCGATTCATTACGCCAGCCCACCCCCGGTGCAGTATGCCGTGGAGATGGTTGATTGGACTTCGAAGGGCTTTCTTCATCCTGCCATAGATGCGATTCTGGTTCAGCGTCCTATGGTTTTGGATATCCTGGGACACCTTATCTGTCAAGGCGAGGCGTGACCTTGGGGGCAATCATATAACATAGGTCTGATCCCCTGCCACCCGATCGGCTATCTGCCGTGGGCTCGGTATATCCTGTCGACGAAGAAGTCACGGTTGATAAGATTAGGATTGTACACTGCGGTTTATGTCTCCCTCTTCCAGTATCCCACGCTTCCCACCTGGTGGTTCAAGGCTTTCTTGGAGCAGTGGAACATCCCTACTCACACTTTCCTCGCAATGGATCGGGAAGTGTCAATTTCTCTGGAGGAGTTCACAGAGGTCTCCGGTTTACCGGTTATAGGGGAGCACTATGAGGAGTTGCTTCCGACAGACGAGTATGTCTTCGGTGCCAAACCGGCGGTAAGGGGCCTCACGCCGGAGAATGCTGTTCAACACCAATTCCCAAGTTTGATCAAGG
This sequence comes from Agapanthus africanus, assembly GCA_030015575.1. Taxonomy (NCBI): domain Eukaryota; kingdom Viridiplantae; phylum Streptophyta; class Magnoliopsida; order Asparagales; family Amaryllidaceae; genus Agapanthus; species Agapanthus africanus. Next base: position 316,603,349 of record CM057338.1, on the reverse strand, counting down.
TGTTGGACATCTACGAGGCCCTTTTCATCGAACGTAGGAGTCGTGGAGTTAGTTTTGAGGATTTCATTGTCCGGTTCCTTCACCCAAGTGTCCTCTCGGCAGAAGCTGCCAAGTTTGCCACCCTCGAGGACCCTTTCGGTCTAGGTTTGGATAACCTACCGGCGAAGGAAATAGACCAAAAGGGTTTTTTCCTTCCTAACTCTCCGGCTATGTCTCTTGCGGAAGTTGCAGCTCCTGGGATGGACGAGGAGGCCTTCTTCTTAGGATTTCTAGGGCTATGGCTGAGTTGGTTTGCGCTCCCAATGCATTCTCGCCATATGCGGCCCTCTGTCTTTTACCCTGCTCACCGGATGACCATTGGGGTAAAAGTGGCCGTTGGGATAGCCAGCTTGGCACACTTGTATCACGGCCTCAGTCGAGCGGCGGATGCTAATGAGCCTGGGGTGCTGCACGTGATATTCCCGATGCACTACTTCGTATCGTGGCTCGAGATACATACATCGGGTGTTTTCGGCATGCATAAAAGGCCCTCGTTCTACGACAGGTGCAGCTTCCCTCGCATCATGCAGTTGATTGGCGCAACAATTGTGAGTCCATCACCACGAAATGCCAGGGGTTTACTCCTTCGCCCCCACACTGTTGGAGACGGGGTGTCTTTTATCGACAAAGTGTTGACCATTGGAAAGGCATCTACCACTGCAGTGCGGCCACTGCAAGACACTTTCAAAGATGGAGCCTCAGTTTTGACAGCCCGGGAGACCCTCCACTTATATTCTATCAGACCGGGCTTCTTGGTGTTCCGGCAGAACGGCGCGGCGATTTTCATGAGATATAAGCCGCATCGTTTCGCCCAACAGCTGAGCTACAATCAAGGGGTACCATTGGAGGCCTTCCTTTCGGAACCTGCTGCGGCCGAAGAAGGGATGGAGAGCGCGCTGCATCATTTCATGCGTCTAAACACGGGCTCCCACTTCTTTATCAGTGAACCGGCTTGCGCCCCATGACTCCTCAAGGTATATATAGAATGGTACAGTCATTCGACGGGAGCCATCATAAAGGAGGAAAAGCGATTGCTGGTCGACCGTAAGGGTGCGCCTCCAGGTAGCGACCGTAACGCTCCTTTAGTACCAAGGACCCCGGTAGTTCCCCCTCTAAAAGATGCCAGAGCCGGACCATTGCGTGCGCAAAGTCCTCCACACGGATTTCCGCTCCCCGATATCACGAATGCACTACCAGCGCCCTGTGCTCCAGTGAAGACAGTGGTTGTAGCCTCGCCGGAGTCTGGTGTTGGTGCGGACATCGGGACCCGCCGCCTCAAGGTGTCTGCAAAGCGCAAGTCGATTCCGGGTGTACCTAGGGTTGGTGGGCAGAAGAAGAAAAATAAGTCGCTATTCGTTGCTGACGTCGCGTTCGGTCAGGAACCCCACGCTCCCTATGGTGAGGGCCTGAGTGAATATGGGACTAACGAGGGATTAGTTATGCCGCTGGATGACACGGATTTGGAGGCCGCCCTCGAAGCTTCGGAGCGGTTGGCGAGGCGTGACGCATGGCTGGCTTAGCTTGCGGAATCAGGTAATCACTAGTCGCATTTTCTATTGCATCATATCTTTATTATTGCCTTTGACTAACATTTTTCCTTCTTTTCTTCCAACAGGCATCACCACTGAAGAAGCCATTGCCGCTTCCCTCAAGACCTTCCAAGAGGAGGAACGCCTTAGAGTGTCTTTAGGCCTTAGTGAGTTTCAATTCATCAAGTTTTCATTTTCCTTGTGTTATGGTTGATCTAACCTCTCCCTTTTTATCGCAGGAACCTCAATGTCGTTCCCTCCAAGTGACGCGGATATTCTGCCAGCTGCCGATGTTCCTGCTTCCTCAGGGCTACCGTGGGAGGTCCGTCTTGAAGCGCCGATGAGAGATGCCTTAAAGGCTCTGGAGGCATCTCTGAACGAGGACGACGACGCCTTGATGAAGGAAGCGTATAAGAGGTCCATCGCGACAGCCCGGGAGGAAAGAAAGTGGTCGAGGCGCGAAGCAAAGGCACGCAGGGCTGCCTTGGCCATTGGAGCGGGCCCAAGCACCGTCCCTCGTGCCGATACTCCGTCAGAAGAGCCCCCGGTCGCCTTGTCTACAGCTCATAGACAGGCGATTCGCGCCAATAGGGAGGCTAACGACAAGTCCACCTTAGGTAATATTTCTTTCAGAATTTTGTTGTAAGAATTATAAAGCTGTCGGTTCTTATATGTTTTACCCTGCAGGGCCAAGTCCAACCGAGGGGGAGGCGGAGACTGTCGAACCTGAGGGGCTAAGGGAAGAGGCATTGGTCGAGCCCGAGCCGGTGGCGGATGACACAGCTGGGATTGCTGGGCCCGAGATAGTGGCTGACGAACTGGTCATGTCCACTATGCCTGAGCAAGTGGTTGATGTCGAGCCCGATGTAGCAGCGGGCGGAGTGCCTGTGACTGATGACCTCGTGGTGACGGTGGACGAGACAACCCTGACTGCTGAGCCCGAGGGAGTAGCGGGTTAGGTAGACATGATTCCTGAGGACGAGCCAACCGCTCTTTCTTAGGAGTCTGGCAATGCTCTGGTCATAGCTCTCCCTGCCTATGGCTCTCCGCCGTCTCCAGGCCTCGCGAGCACGACAACGGCCCCCGTAGAGTCTGGGGATGAGGCCACGGGTGGTGGTCTTATGTCGAAGGAGGAGGGAGACGCCTCCATCTCGGCTGGAGGCTCATCAGGTAAATTTCGGATTACCGTCCCCCTTTTTTATCTTGCAATCGCTTCTGACAGGTTTACCCTTGTTTTTTTTAACGCAGGTGTGGCCAGCGCCGATGCTCCACTGCTCGAGGGAGCGCCGTCAACTACTGCCTTGGCGGTGGTCACTTCTCAGCCCTCTCTTATACCATCGAAGATGCTGGAAGGTATGGATTTGCAACCCATTAGTTTCGTCTTTCAGCCGCCTAATTTATGCACTAAAGTCGTACCGCTGTGTCTTTTCAGGAGTGCTTTTTTATCATCTCTATCAAGTGTTGCTCCCACACTTCTCCTTCCCATCTGAATTCGCTTCTTCCTCTGGTGGCGCTGGTGAGTATGGTTTCCATTGATATCTTTCTTTTTCATTGATGGAATTACTTCTAACTTTTTTCTCGTCCCGACTGCAGTGCTACAAATCGAAGGAGGGGATGAAAGATCCGCCGCGCCACCGACTCTTCCGGCCTTGCCATCTGTCGCAGCTGGTACAGCAACTATCGCATTGATAACTCCCCCTTTTTTTATCTCTTGAATTGTTATCTAATCATGTCCTGTTTTTTCAGCTGTCGTTCCGGTCTCGGCGCCCTTCGAATCTCGGATCATAATGCCGACGGGCCCTTTCCTGAGACGTCCGTCTTCGAAAGGCCCCGCGAATAGTCTGCGCATGTTGAGCGACTACGTCGAGGAACTCGACGTCGAGACTCCTACATCTGCTGCAGACTTCGCTACGGCGGTTAACCCGATGCTGGTGATACTCGTAAACTTCCATGACGAGGGCATCATCGCGTCTTGGGTTAACCACTGTAGAGAGATCGAGGCTCGTCTGCATCAACTGGAGTTTATGCGCCCTGCTCCCGAGACCTTAGCCGCGAGCAATGAAAGAGCAGCGTGGATCGAGCAAAGCGCTTCTTACGTCTGCCACTTGGAACAAGAAGCGGCTTTAAGGCTGAGAGAATGCCGAGAGACCTCGAACGAGACGGCTCGTCTGCGTGCTGAGGTTGAGGCGAATGCTGCCGAAGTGAAGGCCATCTTTGAGGGTCTCCTGGAACGCATCTCTCATGGGCTAAACTTGAAGCGAAAGCTTGATGTTGCCGAGTGTGACACCCCAGGCCGCGAAGCTGCTCATCAGGCCGTCAGGGAGCAGCTTGCATCTATCTTGCAGCAGTGGGCTCAAGTGGAGGCGGAGCTGGCAGTGGTAGCCGATCAGGAGAAAGTGGGGAAGGAAGTGCGCGAACAATTGCTAGAGCTGTGCAAGACGCTTCCTTCTTAGTAATTCCCCTTGTATCTAGATACTTGTAAAATTTTTCTTTTTAAATAATATGTATCCATTCTTTATTCTTTTGTACACTTCACCTTGTACTTGATTACATTCAATAAAGATACACGTTTTTCTTTGCAATGTCTTGTACTATTTCTTTGCTTTTTCCTTTCTCTTATTATCAGCATGCTGTCTTGATAAACACATTTGACCGATAATAGAGTAAGCATCTAGATTTCTCCAAGAGATAGCGATGGCTTAGGCCGCAGGTTCAGATTTGCTGCCTAAGACTTTTCAATTCTATGAGCCGTGAGGGTCTCATAGAGACTTTTCTCCCTACGGATCGAGAGGATCTCGTAGGTGTATTTTCTCCTTAGGAATCGTGGGGATTCCTAAGCGCGTTTTCTTTTATAAGTCGTAAGGATCCTATAAGAGAATTTTTCTCTCTTACGGGTCCAGAGGACCCGTAAGCGGTTGTTTCCCTCCTTGTCGAAACTCGACCTTAGAGAGTGAGACCCGTAAATAGTATGCAAGAGACCGTTTTAGACCGACTTGCAGGGTCCCATTGTTCAGGAAACAAGTTTTTTAATCCCTGCTGCCTGAGGCTTCATCTTGCAAGTTGAGACGAATCGGGAATTTCCCGCGGAGACACTGGTTTCTCTGCGAGCCGACGCGAATCAGGAGGCTCTCATCAAGGACGCTAGTTTTCCTGAACTGAGGTATTTGCCAAGGACACTTGTTTCCCTGGTGTTGAAATGAATCGAATATTTCCCACGGAGACACCGGTTTCTCTGCGAGTCGACACGAATCAGGATTTTCTTCGTCAAGGACACTTGTTTCCCTGAGTCAAAGGATTTTGCCGAAGACATTGGTTTCTTCGGGGTTAAGACGGATCGGGAATTTCCCGCGGAGACACTGGTTTCTCTGCGAGCCGACGCGAATCAGGAGGCTCTCTTCAAGGACGCTAGTTTCCCTGAGTTGAGGTATTTGCCATGGACACTTGTTTCCCTGGTGTTGAAACGAATCGAGAATTCCCGCGGAGACACTGGTTTCTCTGCGAGTCGACGCGAATCAGGATTTTCTTTGTCAAGGACACTTGTTTCCTCGAGTCGAAGGATTTTCCGAAGACACTGGTTTCTTCGGAGTTGAAATGAACCGGGAATTTCCTGCGGAGACACCGGTTTCTCTGCGAGCCGAAGCGGATCAGGAGGCTCTCATCAAGGACGCTAGTTTCCCTGAATTGAGGTATTTGCCAAGGATATTTGTTTCCCTGGTGTTGAAACGAATCGAGAATTTCCCGCGGAGACACTGGTTTCTCTGCGAGTCGACACGAATCGGGATTTTCTTCGTCAAGGACACTTGTTTCCCTGAGTCAAAGGATTTTGCCGAAGACATTGGTTTCTTCGGGGTTGAGACGGATCGGGAATTTCCCGCGGAGACACTGGTTTCTCTGCGAGCCGACGCGAATCAGGAGGCTCTCATCAAGGACGCTAGTTTCCCTGAGTTGAGGTATTTGGCAAGGACACTTGTTTCCCTGGTGTTGAAACGAATCGAGAATTTCCCGCGGAGACACTGGTTTCTCTGCGAGTCGACGCGAATCAGGATTTTCTTCGTCAAGGACACTTGTTTCCTCGAGTCGAAGGATTTGCCGAAGATACTGGTTTCTTCGGAGTTGAAATGAACAGGGAATTTCCCGCGGAGACACTGGTTTCTCTGCGAGCCGATGCGGATCAGAAGGCTCTCATCAAGGACGCTAGTTTCCCTGAATTGAGATATTTGCCAAGGATATTTGTTTCCCTGGTGTTGAAACGAATCGAGAATTTCCCGCGGAGACACTGGTTTCTCTGCGAGTCGACGCGAATCAGGATTTTCTTCGTCAAGGACACTTGTTTCCCTGAGTCAAAGGATTTTGCCGAAGACATTGGTTTCTTCGGGGTTGGGACGAATCGGGAATTTCCCACGGAGACACTGGTTTCTCTGCGAGCCGACGCGAATCAGGAGGCTCTCATCAAGGACGCTAGTTTCCCTGAGTTGAGGTATTTGCCAAGGACACTTGTTTCCCTGGTGTTGAAACGAATCGAGAATTTCCCGCGGAGACACTGGTTTCTCTGCGAGTCGACGCGAATCAGGATTTTCTTCGTCAAGGACGCTTGTTTCCTCGAGTCGAAGGATTTGCTGAAGACACTAGTTTCTTCGGGGTTGAAACGAACCGGGAATTTCCCGTGGAGACACTGGTTTCTCTGCGAGCCGATGCGGATCAGGAGGCTCTCAACAAGGACGCTAGTTTCTCTGAATTGAGGTATTTGCCAAGGATATTTGTTTTCCTGGTGTTTAAACGAATCGAGAATTTCCCGCGGAGACACTGGTTTCTCTGCGAGTCAACGCGAATCAGGATTTTCTTCATCAAGGACGCTTGTTTCCTCGAGTCGAAGGATTTGCCGAAGACACTGGTTTCTTCGGGGTTGAAACGAACCGGGAATTTCCCGCAGAGACACTGGTTTCTCTGCGAGCCGATGCGGATCAGGAGGCTCTCATCAAGGATGCTAGTTTCCCTGTATTGAGGTATTTGCCAAGGATATTTGTTTCCCTGGTGTTGAAACGAATCGAGAATTTCCCGTGGAGACACTGGTTTCTCTGTGAGTCGACGCGAATCAGGATTTTCTTCGTCAAGGATGCTTGTTTCCTCGAGTCGAAGGATTTGCCGAAGACACTGGTTTCTTCGAGGTTGAAACGAACCGGGAATTTCCCGCGGAGACACTGGTTTCTCTGTGAGCCGATGCGGATCAGGAGGCTCTCATCAAGGACGCTAGTTTCCCTGAATTGAGTTATTTGCCAAGGATATTTGTTTCCCTGGTGTAGAAACGAATCGAGAATTTCCCACGGAGACACTAGTTTCTCTGCGAGTCGACGCGAATCAGGATTTTCTTCGTCAAGGACACTTGTTTCCTCGAGTCGAAGGATTTGCCGAAGACACTGGTTTCTTCGGGGGTTGGGATGAACCGTCGAGATTTGGCTTCGTTTTCTGGCGGAGCCTGTTGGGAAAGTATGGTTCCCTCTTTGTTTGCACCCTTGGATTGTATACAGGGATCGATGTGATCTCAACTGTAGGGCCAAAGTTTTATCATTTTTTTGTTTTATTTCCGCGATACTCTATCATTTCAGCTCTTATATCGCGAAGGTCGCGATTGCTCAATCATTTCGGCTATTTTTCATGGTGCCCAATCATTTCGGCTATTTATTTTATTTTCACTCGCTGCTTTTTATTGCGAGTTGCCCAATCATTTCGGCTATTTTGTATGCATACGTTTTTACTTGCTGCTTTTTATTACAAGTTGCCCCATCATTTCGGCTATTTCATATGCATGTGCGGCCTACTGGCTTTTCGCCGTAAACCTGAAATTAGACACCGATTTCGGCATCAGCACCGCTACAACTGGGATATTGCCAGGAGCGAATCATCATCTGCCTCTGTCGAACAAAGGTGGCTTAGTGACCAGGGTTAAGGTCCTGTCGTCTAAGGCTTTTAACTTCATGAGCCGTAAGGGTCTTACAAAGGTATTTATCCCTACAAGTCGTGAGGATCTTGTAGGTGTATTTTCTCCTTAGGAATCGTGAGGATTCCTAAGTGTATGTTCCTCTGTAAGTCGTAAGGATCCTACAAGAGGGTTTTCTCCTTGTAAGTCGAGAGGACTTATAAGGGTTGTTCATCATGCGCACATATCCCCAATCACGGATGAAATTTGGTTAGGGAAATGTTTATTCGCACCCGTGGATTGTATACAAGGGTCAGTATTGAACCACTTGTAGGGCAGTATCGAAGGTTGTGGGGGTTTCTTAAGCACAGGTTTAGGTCTCTGTAACTTAAGACTTTCAAATCTTATGAGACGTGAGGGTCCCATAAGAGAGTTCTCCTTACGAGTCGTGAGGATCTTGCGAGTGTACTTTCTCCTTAGGAATCGTGAGGATCCCTAAGTGTGTTGCTCCCTTGTGAGTCGTAAGGATCTCACACGGGTGGTTTCTCCTTACAAGGTCGAGAGGACCTTGTAAGTGTCTTTTAACGAGGTTGCGCCATTTCGGGTTTTCATAAACACTCGCCTGTAGTCCTGCTGTTTTTACTCATGGAGCCCTTTCGGGTTTTCATCCGTGCCCTTTTTTTATATATATATTTTTTACGAGGTCGCGCCCTTTCGGGTTTTCACGAACACCCGCCGGTAGCCCTGCTGTTTTTACTCACGGAGCCCTTTCGGGTTTTCATCCGTGCCTTTTTTGCTTATGGACATACACTTTTTTTTTATTATTATATTTATATTTTTTTCTTTTCTCTTCTTTTTTTTTTATTCATCTCGTCAGCCTAAGGATGCTGCGGTAGTAGTTTTAAGGACGTTTCGGTCCGTCATTAGTTTAAGGACGTTTCGGTCCGTGGAGGAGAAGGCTGGCCACTGCTTATAAAGTTTGAGCTTAGGAAGATAGAGAGCGGATATAGTCGTCGTCATTTATCATTGACCTAGGCAGTAACTCGCTAAGCGTAGTATTTCTTTAGGAATCGACCATTTATTGGCCTGTAAGGCCTTTCACCGTGCATATCCATGAGTAGATAGGCTCCACCCTGGTAGACCTTGTCTATGATGTACGGGCCTTCATAGTTTGGCTCGAATTTTCCCCGCTTGGCGCGATTGGGGATCATAGGCCTTTTGACCACTAGCATGAGTTCGCCTTGGCGGAATGTCCTCGGCCGAGTCAATCTTTCATATGAGCGCGTCATCTTCGCTTTATAAGCTTCCAGATTTTGTTGCGCTATGAGCCGGGTTTCATCAAGGGCATTAAGCTCCTCAAGCCGAAGGTGAGCGTTTTCTTTGTCTGTCAGCTCGTAGTGGACTGCCACTCGTAGAGAAGGTACCTCTATCTCGAGGGGGAGTATCGCTTCTGTACCGAATACCAACGCATATGGCGTTGTGTTTGTGGCTGTCTTGAACGTAGTTCGATACGCCCAAAGAGCCTCTTGCAGCCTCTCATGCCAGTCCTTCTTATTTCGGGACACCGTCTTCTTCATGATCTTTGTCAAGGTCTTGTTAAAGGCCTCAGCTAGACCATTTGCTCGCGGATTATAAACCGAGGAATATCTCCAGTCTATATTGTGTTGTTGCGCGAAGCGACTGATCTTGTGGCTTCTGTAGGCTGGCCCGTTGTCGGAGATGATCCGTCGCGGAGTTCCAAACCGATATAGGACGTGCGTCTTGAAGAAGTGGAGGATATTCTCCGTCTTCACTTCTCTCAACGGTACTGCTTCTGCCCATTTGGAGAAGTAGTCAGTCGTTGCCAGGATGAATCGATGTCCCCTGGACGATGCTGGTTCGAAAGGGCCGACTATATCAGTTCCCCATATTTCGAACGGCCAGCTGGCCACCGTTGGATGTAGTGGATTTGGATGTTGGTGGATGAAGTCCCCATGAATTTGGCATGAGTGGCATTGCTTCGCATATTCGAGGCAGTCCTGGATCATCGTGGGCCAGTAATAGCCCATTCGTTTGATCTTCAACTTCATCTTTGGGCCTGCTTGGTGAGAACCGCAGAGTCCGTCATGAACTTCCTGAACGACTCTTTTCGCTTCGTCAGGTCTCAGGCATCTCAACCATAAAGAATCGAACGATCTTTTGTACAGAGTATCATTGACGAAGGAGAAAGACAGAGCTCGCTTCATAAGCTGATGTCGTGAGGACGCATCTTCGGGCGTTCGACGGTATTTGAAGAAGTCTATAAAGGCTTCTCTCCAATCCTCAGCCTTTTCCCGGTCTTTTTATTTGCAGGGTCGTCTGTTCAGTCGCTCCCTTTTCTTCCGATGATTCCGGAGATCTTTCTGCTGGGGCAAGCACCCGACGACTTTGTACCACGATTCTTACGTCATCGAGGTTCTCATCAGCCAGTTCCTAAGCGAGCTTGGCCAACGCGTCAGCTTTACTGTTTTCCGCGCGCGGTATGTTTTCCAAAGTATAGGAAAGGATTTGGGTCAACAGTTGCTGCACCTTCTCGCCGTACTTCACCAACTCTGGTTTGCACGTTTGATAGTCGCCGTTTAATTGACTAACGACCAGCTGGGAGTCTCCGTATATGAGGAGGTTTTCAATTCCCATGTCGATGGCGATCTCGAGGCCTGCTATCAGAGCTTCGTATTCGGCTTCATTGTTTGTCCTCGGCTCTGTTAGGGAGAAAGCAAAACGCATTATCCCTCCTTGTGGAGTTACAAAGATGAGTCCTACCCCCGATTTGATTATAGGGGTACTTTGTTTGCGTTTCTTCATGGAAGATGCTCCATCGAAATAAAGCTCCCACCGGGTATCACCACCGTCGATCGCATCAAATGCATGTTCGTCTGGAAGATCGCAATTTAAAGGAGAATCGGCGGGTATCGGATGCTCAGCGAGGAAGTCGGCGATGGCCTGTCCTTTCACTGCCTTGAGAGATTGATACGTTATCGAGAACTCCATCAAGAGCATGGCCCATTTAGCGAGTCGTCCCGTCAATATGGCCTTTGACATTAAGGTCCACCTTCGAGATGAGACGGACCTCATGCGCCAACGCATAGTGCCTGAGCTTTGTTATCGCGAAGATCAACGCCAGGCAGTGTTTTTCAATGGGGGAGTAGTTGCTTTCTGCCCCCAGTAGAACTCGACTTAAGTAGTAGAGTGCTCTTTCCTTCCCTTGGTCATTCTCTTGCGCCCATAATGCGCCTAAGGAACCTTCAAGGGCGGTTGTATAAAGAATGAGGGGCTTTTCCCTGACCGGAGCAGCCAACACTGGCGGGTTCTGCAGGTATTGCTTGATCTCGTCTAGCGCGCTTTGGTATTTTTGGTCCCAGAGGAACGAGGTTCCCTTCTTCATCAGGTGACTGTAAGGGTGGCACTTGCCTGAAAGGTTGGCTATAAATCGCCAGATGTACGCGAGCTTCCCTTGGAGAGACCGCAATTGTTTGAGAGTCCTTGGCGGTGGCATTTCCATGATCGTCTTGATCTTTGACGGATCTATCTCAATACCTCGATGTCGGACGATGAATCCCAAGAATTTGCCTGAGGAAACTCCGAATGCACACTTGAGCGGGTTCATCTTCAAGTTGTATTGCCGAAGGCGTTGAAATACGGTCTTCAGATGCTCGAGATGTTCCTCGTATGATTTACTTTTAACCACGAGATCGTCGATATAGCATTCGACGATTTCGTGTATAAGGTCATCAAAGATCTGTGTCATGGCTCTCTGATTAGTAGCACCGGCATTCTTTAAACCGAAGGGCATCATCTTGTAGCAGAATATACCCAAAGGAGTCCTGAAGGCGGTGTGCTTCTGGTCTTCGGGATGCATCTTTATCTGATTATAGCCTGACGAGCCGTCCATGAAGGAGAAAACCTCATGAGTGGACGTATTGTCTATCATCAATTCGGTGACTGGCACTGGGAAATCGTCCTTCGGGCAGGCTTTATTGAGATCCCGAAAGTCTACGCATATGCGCACTGTCCCATTTTTCTTCATCACCGGGACGATGTTGGCGATTCATTCAGGATATTGAACCTCCTGGATAAAGCCAGAGTCGATCAGCTTCTTGACCTCGGCATTAATGCTCATTTTAAGCTCGAGCCGCATTCTTCTTGGTGCCTGCTTGACTGGCTTGACGTCTGGGGATATTGCCAATTTGTGCACAGCAATTTCTAGATCTAGTCCCGGCATTTCGGAATAGTTCCATGCGAAGCAATCCTTATGCTGCATAAGCAGGTCTTTTAATGAAGCCACCCTTTCTTCAGACAGCAGCTCGCTAATGAATGTCGGTCGCGGGTCGTTCGCCGTCCCCAACTCAATTTTCTTGAGGTTATCCGCCGTGGTATGGATTCCATCTTCCAGCTCTTTCGGCGCTGGTGGAAACTTTGAGATCACCCCATCGTTGCTATTTTCGAAGCACCAGGGAAAGTCATCTATGTTCTCGGGCTCTTCTTTTGATATTGTTATCATGTGACAAGTACGAATTCGCTTCCAATCCCAATGTGGAACTGGTTCTTCTTCCATGGCCTTGGGTTCGTGCTTCTGTGGCGGCGCTACCCTCCAGTTGTCGGACAGAGCGAACTTGCCAAGCTGATACTGATCTTCGACCCAATTCTTGAAGGTGAAGCAGTCTTCTAGAGGATGCCCTACCACTCGGTGATAAATGCAATAGTCTGGGTGCGAGACTTCGCCAGCTTGTTCAGGGTGTTTAGACTCCGGCAGTGTAAGGATCTGATGTTTTAGAGCGAGGTCAAGCATTTTCTTGGTCTTGTCCCGAGGAAAAGAGTATGCTCGACCCATTTTTCTCATAAGGGATAGATCGGAACCGCTCGGTTCCCGCTTGCATGGCCTCTTAGCCCCGCTTCGTTGCTGTTGAGCACCTTTTTCGCGTTTCGACTTGTTTCTGCCTCTGCGTCGAGCCTTCTTTATAACAGGTTGACAAGGAGCGGCATTTTCATCTTTCACGGCCTGTTGGAGGAGGCATTGCATTTTGGCTTTCTCGTAGATGGTCATTTCACGGTTATGGTCGTCTCGGACTTTTTGACCAGCTTCCCTTATAAGCTTGTCCATTTGTTCTTCGAACGACGGACTGGGCACTTTTGCATCTGGAACTTTTACTGGTTCAGGATCAGCATCTTCCCATTGAGCATCCGCCTCTTCATCGAAGTCATACACGACATAGCAACCGTGTAGTAGCTCTCGTTTCTTTGACCAGATGTATCCAAGCCCTTTTGTTTCCATTCTCCCATTAGGCAGTTTGCGTTGAGTCCCGGGAACGTTCCAGACTTTGTCATAGAACTTGGCTTTTCGAACGGTCTGCTTGAAGGATATCCCTTGGCGTTTCAGCAACCTTTTCAAGCCTTCTGTATAATATCTGGGGAGACGGATGGGCTGAAGCCTATCAAGCGTAGGATCCGCGCCATGCCAGATTTCTTTCTCCACTCTGGTTTCTTCAGAGCGGTAGAATAGAATTGCTTTTTCGCTTTCTCCCCTGGGAGGGATATAGAACGTTTGCAGCTCTTCTACATTGTAAATATCAAGTGCATCCAGTTCTTTACGGTGTTTAAGCGGCACCATGGCGACTTGTAGACTTTGTTCTTCGTCAGCGGACGCTCGTATTGAAGGCCGAGCAGAGAATATAGCATGGACCTCATCTTCCGAGTCACTACCAAAGATCAATGTAGGAGCAGATGGTCCCGGCTTGTTGTATTGGGGCGGACCCAAATAAACTATCTCCTCTTCCTCCTCGGTATCACTCCTGAAAACAGAGATGGTGGCGTTAGTTTTGTTCTCCGGCTTGTGATACCTTTCCGTGTCTTCGAAATCCGGTAAGAAGTATTTGGCATCTTCATATTTGCGGACTTCGTTCACGGAAAACGGATTCAGTTCTCCCGCCACGGTATACTCGAGACCATCCTTAGAATACTTCATACACTGATATTGTGTAGAAGGGATGATGTTGTATTCGTGTAACCATGGTCGGCCGAGCAAAGCGTTGTAGCATGTCTTGGCGTCTATGACGTGGAACTTAATGTCCGTGATGAGTAGCCTAAAGCGTAGTGTCAGTATCACAGACCCAAGAGTTCTTGATGATTAGGAATCAAACCCGGAAATGGTGATCTTGTCCCAAGCAAGGTGCTGGACGCTCATGCAGATTTCTTTTAACACCCGCACATTGAGGAGATTAACGGAGGATCCATTGTCGATCAGGATCTTGCCTATCTTTATATCGTGGCAGTATCCTGAGACATAAAGGGGGCGATTGTGTTCGCACGTCCCAAGGAGAAGGTCTTCATCACCAAAAGCGACATCAGCCGTGTGCACTTCCTCCAATTCATCCTTCATCTTTTCCTCGGCCAGGAAAGCTTGGAATTGCTCCGGATCCTGTAGTGCCTTGATTAACGAATCTCTCACCTCCTTTGATAGCAAAAGAGCGTCAAGAATGCTGAGCTGTGAGGGTAGCTTCCTCAGATGCGCTAAGACGTTGTAATCCACCTTATTTCTCTTCGGCGGGTCTTTGGCACTTAGCTCCTCCACAACTTGGTCATCTAAGTCGATGTCTTCAGAGACCTTTTCTTTCCCTTTATCTTTTCTGTTTGAGGGTCCGAGATTCTTTTCGGGCAGCGTCCGATTACGCAGCCAGATATTTTCACAGACCTTCTGCTCTTCTTCTTTTCCTGAAGTGGACTCTTTAAAGAGAGGGCCAAGCTCCAGCTCTTCATCAGAATCACTCCCGAATGTAAGCACTTATGACCTGCCGGTGTTAACCATGTGACAATCGCTGGTAGTTCTCTTAAGCCTTTCGGTCGTATTTTTCTGCTCCCGACGAGTTTTGCGCTTCTCCCGCTTAAAATGTTGTCGATGAGCAACATATCCTTGCCACCATCTATCGAAAGCTTTGCACTCTTCAGTGGGGTGCGAAATCTTCTGATGATATAAGCAATAGGAGGGATGCATTTCCACTTCACCAGTACTGTTCCCTTCGGAGGATGGTAGTTTCATGCCCATTGATATGGCCTTAGCAAACCTTTTCCTCATCTTGAATTGGCTTTTGTCGGTAGTGGAGGTATTTTGCTCCAGCGGGAGCGTCCCAACTCTTTCATCAAGTCGCTGGCGCTTGGCCCTTTCAAATATAGTCGTCTCGCGTTCCCGATCAGCTTTACTCTTCAGCAGAGCTTCGTTGAGGAATGCGTCAATTACCTCATCTGATGGCACCAGAATTTTTGATTCGGTATCTGCCCCCAGCTTTTCAGTGCAAGGAGTCTCCTCATCGTTCGTCAACGAATGGGAGACCATATGGCAGCTCGCTACATATTGCTCAGACTCATCCGACGAACTTTCTCCCCCATCTTCCTCTTGAAAGACGTGGTTGGGAAACTCTTGGAGTGTAATGGGAGTCCGTGCTTTCTGGTTGTATTCCGCCAGCGCGTCAATTTGTTTTTGCAAGTCCGTGCGCTTGTCGCCAGGCTTCACGGGCTTCTTGGATTTCTTCTTCTTCTTCTTCGAAGATTTTGACAGCTGGTTGCGAGTGCTTGGGCCACCACCATCGGTCTTTAGAGTTGTACGTGGCTTCAACATCCCTCCAATGACCTGCAGTTCCAACGGGTTCTCCCACTTGATCGCTGGGCATGCCTGAAGGTCGTTCAGCATTCTCTTTGTCTTAGCTGATAATACAACCTCCCAAGGAGCTTCTTCAACGACAGAGCATGTTGCCCCCGACGTATTCATCATCTTAGAGGTGTGGGGCTGCGGGGGATTCACCTTCCATTTGTCAGATAACGCGAACTTGCCCTGTTGGTACTGGTCTTCAAGCCTATTTTTGAAGACGTAGCAATCTTCGATCGGATGACCCAGTACTCGATGATAAGGACAGAAGTTGGGCTCATTGACATCATTTGGTTGCGACGGACGTTTTGGATCCGGCAGATTTATGAGTCGGTTACGCAACGCCAGCTCGAATAATCTTCTCGTTTTATCTCGTGGAAATGAGTAAGGACGTCCTAGCCTCTCCTCAAGGGCTACGTACGGGCGCATATTATTTTGACGAACGACTGGCTTCGAATTGCTCGGTTGTTGTTGAGCATTAGCGACAACGATCGCTTTTCCCTTCCCCTTGTCATTTCGGGAGTCCGGCTTTGGAAGAGGGGGTTTATGGCCCATCTGATCCATTTGCGCTAGCTTATCAATCAAGGCGTGGAAGGTAGTTGGCTTGAAAAACATCATAAATTGCGAGATGGTTGCTTGTGGATCAAGGGTTCCCACAAACATACCCACCGCGGGAGCTTCCTCAATGTGCTGCTCGCACTTTGACCATAAATTTCGCCACCGTATAGCGTATTGGACCCATGTCTCGCCTGGCTTTACCCTGGCGTTAATCAGTGCCGTCATCGGGGTGCGTTCACTGGCGCTTGCAAAACGCTGAGTAAACAACAGCTCCATCTCCGCGAAGGTCTTGATAGAGTCGTTCGGGAGCTCAGAGTACCACTCGAACGCTGTATCTGATAAGCTTCCAACAAACTGGCGAAGCAACAGCTTGTCATCACCGCCGGTGTTGCCACAGAGTGCCCTGAACTGGGCAACATGCTGGTGAGGATTGCCCGTCCCCTTGTAGATATGGAACTTGGGAATTGTGTAGCCCGGCGGGTATTTGATTTGATCGTACCAACTTGGATATGGCCGCCTCGTTTTTACGACCTGGCCGGCTGCTTCAGTCGCATGATGAACCCGTATTTGTTGGGCTATGTACTCGTCCAAGTCAGCTTTGGAGATTGTCTCCTCCTTAGCTGTTGACAGAGCTGGCGGAGGATTTGACGTCTCTCCCCTATCGTCTTCAAGGACGATCGGGGGATCTTCGGCCGGAAGATCTTGTTGGATCATTATCCCCATCATGTCTTAGAACAGGAGGCCCATACGCTTTATGTTGGCTGCTTGTTCAGCAGCCTCTTTGTCCTTCTTCTCCAATATTCGATGAAGAAATTCGGCGTCGGTTTCTTGCTCCTGGCGTTCATCCGAGGATGTTTCAGGGTTTTCTTTTGGCCTAGTAAGTGCGGCCATAGCGTTCATCATCTCCTGGAGCTTCTGCTGTTGCTCCTGCGCTTTGGTCACCGTTCGCGTGAGCGGCCTATGACCTGTTGATATGCGGTTGTCCTCTTTGCCGGACGCCATGTAGACGGTATGAACTATGATGCCCCCGGACTTAGGGCGTTTAGGTTCACCACCTTTAATATTTGTCGTCGGCGTAAGGACTTTCTCCGGCCTTCTTCTCTTATGGGCCGTTGAAGTTGAGGGAGCCGTTGCTTTGGGCACCCAAGTGGTCGTCACCTTCCGCTGCTTGATCGGGGAATTTTCTTCTTGCCGATCTTTCGACTTCTTGTGTTGGCGAGAGAAATTAGGATCAATCATGGATTCTCGGACTCGTCTCCATGTCTTGTAAATCCTGGAGGATAGCGATTGAGGAGACTGCTCCGGCTTTTCTGCTTCCACGGCGGTCTCTACCGGTGGAGGAGATCTTTTAAGGACCGCAGTTGGCGAGTTTCTACGTACCCTGTTCAGTAGCTCAAAGCTGTTCCCGGTTGGAACAGCAGCGTTAACTTCCACCGTTGGAGCTGACAGAGTTATCCCAGAGGGGGAGTTGCCCCCAGTCTTCCTTATCCGGTGCCAGTGGCGTCGTCGGGCGCGACGGGTCGTCGGTATTGGTTCAGAGACAGAAACAGCTTCTTCTTGCCTCCTGTTCAGGTGTGGGGCTATTGCCGGTGTCAGCCTATTGAAGACTGATGTCTTTTGAGCAGCAAGAGCAGTAGTGGGAGTTGGGACGGTCAATCTTGTAAAGACCGATCTCTTGGCAGGAGAAGCCGCCTTGACGACTTCAGGAGCAGGTTTGGCTACTCTTTTTGGAATAACCTTTTCCGGGACTGCAAGCTTCATTGTGGGCCTGCAGGAGTTTTGGCCCAGTGTGGAGAAGACCGAGGCACTGGTGTTGGGTGACCCGTTGAGAGGGGCCGCAGTAACTGAAAGTCGATCGAAGACCGACTTCTTAGGAGCTTCTTGTACGGGCACGGGGGTGCTGAAGCTTGTTGGCGGAAGCATAGTTCCGAAAAACAACCCCGTGGTGACTTGAGTAATCTGCTCCACGGGCATGGTGAACAAAGAGGCCGCTTGGGGCCCATAAGTTATGCCCCCAGTTGAGGCCGGACGCGAGCTGCAGCTGCAGTTGGAGCACTTCGAACAGGTAAAGGCCATCGATGCTTGATTTCTTTTCTGCGCCAAGCAAGAGACCAAATCTTAGTAAACTTGAAACCTAAGGGCAACCATTAACAAACCGCGATTCGTTCGCGAATACGACACACGAAGTGTGGAGTGGAAAGAGGAAAAGGTCCCACCGGGCGTGCCAGAATCTGTTCCCCTCCGAACGGCGGCCGAGACGTTAGGACGTCTTGCCTGAGATTCGGGACAGATGCTATATGGTTTTATCCGTCTACCTCTCCGAAGATGCCAAGTTGATTTATGGCACCGTGTATCCGAGGTTTAGACGGATGCGGCCGATGTAGCAGACTTCGTCAGATTCCCCCTCGTTTGAGGGGTTTTTGATTATGGGGACGCTCTTCCCTGCAGGCGCAAGCCCCTGCAGTTAATTACGCTACCGCATTGCGGTAGCCATTTTCTCCTTCTCCAGAATTTCACTTCGTGTCGTGTGTGTTTGTTTTGTTTGTGGATGCCCGTGGATTGTATACGGAGACTAAGTGATACCGTCGCCCGTAGGACGTGGATTAGTCCAAATCCGTATTTACTTAGATTTGGTTTTGGTGTTTTAATTTAAGGATATGTTAGCCATATTTAGGCTAATATCAACTTAAACGTTCGTTAAGGATATGTTAGTCCGATTTGAGACTAAGATCAACTTAACGGGATCGTTTGGATCCGACAAAGAGCATTTGGGGGCTCTATTGTTCCAGTTTAGGGACATAGTGGTCCATAGGTAGTTTAAGGACGTTGCGGTCCATATTCCAGTTTAGGGACATGGTGGTCCATAGGTAGTTTAAGGACGCTTAAGTCCGTGGATTTAGGGACCCCACAGTCCGTATTTTTGGTTTAAGGACGCTTAAGTCCATGAGTTTAAGGACCTCACAGTCCGTGTTGATGTGTGGTTATCGGGACCCGTCACCTCTCTGACGTCGTTGAAGGATTACAACGATAGGTGTCAGAGGAGTTCAGAGATGTACCCTTGAACCGGATGTAAATTGATTTAAGAGAGCAATCTTGCTCATTCAATTTAATTTGAGGACTTACGGCCATGATTGGGCTAAGTCCAGTTGATGAATGTTCAACGCTTTTTATTTGTTTTTGGCCTATTAGGCCTGTGCTAGGGCTTGGCCCCTTTTTAATAGTGCATTGCATTATTTATTTTGTTTGGGCTGTGCCCATTTTTAATGATGCACAGCATCTGTTTTTACTTGGGCTCTGATGCATTGCGTCTGTTTGAAAATATTGCATAGCATTTACTAGGCCTGTTAGGCCTTTTTAATTGGGCTGAGCCCTTCTTTTTAATGATGCATTGCATCGATTATCTGACAAGGGCCATGTGGCCTGTCAGGCGCTTTGCGCCAATAAATGAGCGCAAGCGCTTGTGGGGGTGACACGTGTCACGCAAGCGCAGTGCGCTCACCAGTGCGCTGCGCTTGTGCTGCCGATACGTGGCGCGCTCTGGTGAGTTGCGCCAATTTCAGAGAGCAAAGCACTATTTCAAAAGCGCATAGCGCAAGTGGTTTAGATGCTGACACGTGGCGCTCTCTGGTGGCTTGCGCCAACCCAAGGGCACAACAATGCAGTTTTGCAAGTGCAAGGCACTATTAACTTGAGAATATTTTAGATTCCGGAACCAATGGTTCATAAAAGAAGTGCAAAGCACTGTTTGATTTCTTGATCCAATTTAGATCAAAGAAAACAAGTGTTTCTTGTTTTTCTTGATCTCAGAGAACGAATGGTTCATAAGTGCAAAGCACTATTATTAATTTTTTTTGTTTTTTATTGAAGATCATTGATCTTGTTCTTAGATCAATGATCTATTAGAAGAAATTCTTCTATCTTAAAGGTCTTTTACCTTTTTTGTTCTTGAAATTCCTTCAGAGTTCTCTCAGTTTGAAGCTCTTGATTTCTCATAATGTTCATGCCTTTGATTTGGGGTCTAGGGGCCTTTATATAGTGTCCATAAATTTGTTAAATTTGTTAAAGAGATCCTTCTCTGAGTGATTTGGGGAATTTTCCCCACCGTTGGATTTTTGATCCAAGGACTTCTGTTTTACAGAAGACAATCTTCTTGTTTTAACAAGAACAGAAGAATCTTACTGGAATTTAATTCTGTTTGGCGCAAACGCCCCAGCGCGTGACACGTATCAAGCAGCGCAGAGCGCAGCGCAGAGCGCAGCGCAGAGCGCTCGCGCAACTGCGCTGACACTCGTCGCGCAGCGCATAGCGCAGCGCAACTGCGCTGACACGCGTCGCGCAGCGCAACTGCGCTTGCACATCTGCGCTGACACATGTCGCGCAGCGCACGGCGCAGCGCATCTGCGCTGACACGTGTCGCGCAGCGCAGCGCTTGCGCAACTGAAGCGTTGCTTCCTTTAATTTTGTTTTTTAATAGAGCCTTTCTCTGATTGGACGCGTTGTCTTGGGCGCTGCGCTGACGTATCAGCTTCTGATACGTGGCGCGTTGCGCGCCGCACACGGAATCTGAAGCGTTGCTTCAAAATTTGAATTTTTGAAATTCAAACAGAGTCTTGCTCTGATTGGGGGCACTGCCTTGGGCGCTGCGCTGATGTATCAAAGTTTGACACGTGGCGCGTTGCGCGCAGCGTAAAGAATCTGAAGCGTTGCTTCGAATTTTGAATTTTGAAATTCAAACAGAGGTTTGCCCTGATTGGGGGAAACATGGATCTTATCAGAGTGTTTTCTCCTTATAAGTCGAGAGGACTTACAAGTGTCATTCACCAAATAGGGAAATTTCGCGCCATTGGTGGAACTTCATAGGGGAAACGTTTATTTGTGCCCATGGATTGTATACAAGATTCAATATTGAACCTCTTGCTGGGCAACTTGGGGAATGTGATGGCTTAAGAACAGGTTCAGATTCCTGTAACTTAAGGCTTTTGGATCCTACGAGCCATGAGGGTCTCATAGGGGGAATTCTCCTTACGAGTCGTGAGAATCTCGTAAGTGTAATTTCTCCTTAGGAATCGTGGGGATCCCTAAGTGTGTTGCTCCCTTGTGAGTCGTAAGGATCTCACGCAGGTATTTTCCCCTTACAAGGTCAAGAGGACTTTGCAAGTGTGCATGAATTTTTTTTTACGAGTCTACACCCTTTCAAGTTTTCACGAACTCGCCGGCAGTCCTGCAGTTTTTACTCACGGATCCCTTTAGGGTTTTCATCCGTGCCCATTTCTCTTGTGGATGTACCGTTTTTTTTTGCACGATGAAACTCTCGAGAATAGTTTCGCCGTATGTGACCCATTTGTTTGCCAGTGGGATTTGAGTTGCAGTCCTCACCGCTGAGACTTATGGACTTGTTAGTTTAGGGACATCTCGGTCCGTTGTTAGTTGAAAGACATCTCGGTCCACTGTTAGTTTAAGGACCTCTCAGCCCGTTGTTAGTTTAAGAACATCTCGGTCCATAGCTAGTTTAAGGACGTTGTGGTCCGTTGTTAGTTTAGGGACATTTCGGTCCGATGCTAGTTTAGGGACGTTGCGGTCCATTGGGATTTTGATGCGAGGTTTCGCCGGATAGTACTTATAGAGTTTGGACTCAGGAAGATAGTGAGCGGATACGAGCGTCGTCATCCATCATTAACCTGAGCCGCGACTTGTCAAGCGTAGTATTTCTTAAGGAATCGGTCGTTTATTGGCCGGAAAGGTTTTTCGCCATGCATATCCATGAGCAAGTAGGCCCCACCTTGGTAGACCTTTTCTATGATGTATGGGACCTCATAATTCGGCTCGAATTTCCCCCGTTTGGCACGGTTGGGGATCATAGGTCTTTTGACAACTAGTACGAGTTCGCCTTGGCGAAATGCTCTTGGCCTAGTTAGTCTTTCGTATGAGCGCGTCATTCTTGCTTTGTAAGCTTCTAGGTTTTGCTGCGCCATGAGACGAGTTTCATCTAGGGCATTGAGCTCCTCAAGTCGAAGATGGGCATTTTCTTCATCCGTCAGCTCGTATCGAACCGCTACTCGTAGAGAGGGTATCTCTATCTCCAAGGGAAGTATTGCTTCCATGCCAAATACCAACGCGAATGGCGTTGTATTCGTGGCTGTCTTGAATGTAGTCCGATAAGCCCAGAGAGCTTCATGCAATCTCTCATGCCAATCTTTTTTATTTCTGAACACCGTCTTCTTTATGATCTTCGTCAAGGTTTTGTTGAAAGCCTCAGCTAGACCGTTAGCTCGGGGGTTATAGACTGAAGAATATCTCCAATCTATTTTATGCTGCTGTGTGAAACGACTGATCTTGTGGCTTCTGTAGACCGGCCCATTATCCGAGATGATCCGCCGCGGAGTGCCGAACCGGTAGATGACATATTTCTTGAAGAAATGGAGGACGTTCTCCGTCTTCACCTCTCTTAACGGTATTGCTTCAACCCACTTAGAAAACTATTCGGTCGTTGCCAATATGAACCGATGTCCCTTGGATGATGCTGGCTCGATGGGCCCGATTATATCGGTTCCCCACATTTCGAATAGCCAGCTAGCCATGTTGGGTGTAGCGGATTCGGATGCTGGTGGATGAAGTCCCCGTGAATTTGGCATGAGTGACATTGCTTTGCATATTCGAGGCAGTCCTGAATCATTGTGGGAGCTCATTCTTTTGATCTCCAGCTTCATCTTTGGCCCAGCTTGATGGGAACCGCAGAGTCCGTCATGAATTTCTTGAACGACCCTTTTTGCTTCTTCTGGTCCCATGCATCTAAGCCACAGACAGTCGAAGGATCTCTTATATAAAGTATCATTAACGAAGGCGAAGGACAGGGCTCGCTTCACGAGCTAATGTCGCGATGACGCTTCTTTGGGGGTTCGATGGGATTTGAAGCAGTCTATGATGACTTCTCTCCAATCCTTAGCCTTTTCTTCGTCCTCTATTCGGAAGACCGCTTGTTCGGTCGCTCCCCTTCTTTCATACGACTTCAAAGATATTTCTGCTGGCGCGAGAATCCGGCGGCTCTGCACAATGATCCTTACGTCATCGTGGTTTTCGTCGGCCAGTTCTTTAGCGAGCATGGCTAACGCATCTACCTTGCTATTTTCCGTCCGCGGTATGCTTTCCAAGACGTAAGAGGGGATTTGAGTCAGTAATTGCTGCACTCTCTCGCCATATTTTACCAACTCAGGTTTACACGTCTGATAGTCGCCATTTACTTGGCTGACGACCAGCTGGGAGTCTCCATATATCAGGAGGTTTTCGATTCCCAAATCAATGGCGATCTCGAGATCTGCTATCAAAGCTTCATATTTCGCTTCGTTGTTTTTTCTTGGCTCCGTTAAGGAAAAAGCGAAATGCATTATCCCTCCTTGCGGAGTTATGAGGATAAGACCAACTCCGGCTTTGATTATGGGGGTGCTTTGCTTTCGCTTCTTCAAGGAGGACGCTCCATCGAAGTAGAGTTCCCATCGGGTATCACTCTCTTCTTTCTTCCTGTCAATTACGTCAAACGCGTGTTTGTCCGGCAATTCGCACTTTAAGGGAGAGTCGGCGGGTATCGGATGCTCGGCGAGAAAGTCGGCGATGGCCTGGCCTTTTATTGCCTTGAGGGGTCGATATACTATCGAGAACTCCATCAAGAGGAGGGCCCATTTGGCAAGCATTCCCGTTAGTATGGCTCTTGATATCAAATATTTGAGAGGATCCACCTTTGATATCAGATGGACCTCATGTGCCAAGGCGTAATTTCGGAGCTTCGTTACTGCGAAGATCAGTGCCAGGCAATGCTTTTCGATGGGGGAGTAATTGTTTTCTGCCCCCAGGAGAACTCGACTCAAATAGTAGAGAGCTCTCTCTTTCCCCTAGTCGTTCTCTTGTGCCCATAGCGCGCCTAACGATCCTTCAAGGGCCGTCGTGTACAGGATGAGGGGTTTTCCCTCGACTGGAGCGGTCAGTACCGGCGGGTTCTGTAGATATTGCTTGATTTCGTCCAGTGCGCTCTGGCATTTACGATCCCAAACGAACGGGGTCCTTTCTTCATTAGATGACTGTTGGGGGGCATTTGCCGGAGAGGTTAGCTATGAACCGCCGGATATACGCGAGCTTTCCTTGGAGAGACCGCGGTTATTTGAGAGTTCTTGGTGAAGGCATTTCCATAATTGCCTTGATCTTTGACAGGCCTATTTCGATGCCTCGGTGTCGTACGATGAATCCCAGGAATTTTCCTGAGAATACTCCAAACACGTATTTCAGAGGGTTCATCTTCAGATTGTACTTCCGAAGGCGCTGGAACACTATCTTCAGGCGCTCTCAAAGCTCATCGTACGATTTTCTTTTCACCACGAGATCGTCGATATAACATTCGACAATCTCATGTATGAGGTCATCGAAGATCTTCGTCATGGCCCTCTGGTAGGTGGCGCCTGTATTCTTCAAACCGAATGGCATCACCTTATAGCAGAATATGCCTAGCGGGGTCCGGAAAGCAGTGTGCTTTTGGTCTTCAGGATGCATCTTGATTTGGTTGTACCCTGAGGATCCGTCCATGAAGGAGAAGACTTCATGGGCGGATGTGTTATTGATCATCAGCTCGGTAACGAGCACTGGGAAGTCATCCTTAGGACAAGCTTTGTTGAGATCCCGAAAATCTACGCAGATGCGTATTTTTCTTCATTACCGGAACGATATTGGCGATCCAGACGGGGTATTGAACTTCTTGGATGAAGCCGGAGTCGATTAGCTTCTTGACTTCGGCATTGATACTCATCTCAAGCTCGAGCCGTATTTTTCTTGGCGCCTGTTTGATCGGCTTGACGTCTGGCGATATCGCCAGTTTATGCACAACTATCTCTGGATCTAATCCCGGCATCTCGGAATAGTTCCATGCAAAACAGTCTTTATACTGTATAAGCACGTCTTTTAACAGCAGCTCACTGACGAAAGTTGGCCTTGGGTCGTCTGCCGTCCCAAAGTCGATTTTTCTCAGGTTTCTGCTGTGGTGTGTATCCCGTCTTCCAGCTCTTTTGGCGCCGGCGGAAATTCTGAGATCACCTCATTCTCATCTTCATTTGCGAAGCACTGGGAGAGGTCGTCCATATTCTCCTGCTTTCCCTCCTTTGAGAATGTTATCATTGGGCAGGTGCGAGCTCGTTTCCAAGTTCGATACTAATCTAGACTTTCCTTCGCAGTGTAGGTTGCTCTCGGCTCATGTTTTTGTGGCGGGGCTACCCTCCAACTACCGGATAGAGAAAACTTGCCTTGCTGATACTGATCTTCAACCCAGTCTTTGAAGGTGAAGCAGTCTTCAAGAGGATGTCCTTTTGCTCGGTGATAGGAGCAATAAGCCAGGTGATGGACCTCGTTCATCTATTCGGGGTATCGAGACTCCAGGAGCGTCATCGTTTGATGCTTCTTGACAAGGTTGAATATTTTCCTTGTTTTGTCTTGAGGGAAAGAGTACTCCCGACCCATCTTCTTCATAAAAGACGGGTTCCAGCTGACTTTTTCTCGCTCGCGTGGTTTCTTGGATCCTCTTCGCTGTCTTTGAACGCCGTCCCCATTCTTGATCTTGTCATTGCTTCTGCATCGGAACTTTTCCTTGCCACGAGAGCGCACAGCAGGCTGAGGGTGAAGGGCATCGTCGTCTTCTCCTTCCGTAGCCTGCTAAATGATACGCTGCGTCCTGGCCTTCTCGTAAATGGCCATTTGCGGCTATGGTCATCCCGAACCTCTTGACCCGCTTCTCTTATCAGCTTGTCAATCTGTTCTTCAAATGATGGGCTTGGTATTCTCACGGCGGGATCTCGCTCTTGTTCGACATCAACGCTATCTGGAAATGCATTCGCTTCTCGACCGGAGTTATTTATGACATCGCAGCTATGGAACCGCTCCCTTTTCTTGGACCGAATGTATCCAAGGCCAGTCGTCTCCATTCTCCCATTAGGCATCTTTCTCTGAGTCCCGAGAGCATCCCAAATCTTGTTATAGAACTGGGCTTGTCGAGCAGTCTATTTGAAGGGTACACATTGGCATCTCAATAGCCTTTTCAGTCCCTCTGCGTAGTCTCTGGGCAGACGGATTGGTTGAAGTCTGTTGAGCGCAGGTTCGGCACCGTGCCATACTTCTTTCTCTATTTTAGTCTCCGTGGATTAGTAGAAAAGGATCGACTTTTCACCTCTTTGCTTAGGACGGACGTAGAAGGTCTGCAGCTCTTGCACGCTGTACGTATCAAGTGCATCAAGTTCTTTATAATGCCGCTGTGGAACCATGGTAATTTGTAAACTTTTGTCAGCTCCAGCAAAGGCCTGTATTGACGGTCGGATGGAGAACACTGTGTTTGCCTCGTCTTCAGAGTCACTGCCGAAGACCAGAATAGGAGTGGATGGCCCTGGCCTGTTGCCTTGGGGTTGTTCCGAGTAGACCATCTCTTCGTCCTCCTCGGTATCGCTCCTAAAAATCGGGATAGTGGCGATGGCTTTTTGTTTATTCTCCGGTTTGCGACATCTTTCCATGTCTTCGAATTCTGGTAAGAAATACTTGGCGTCTTCATATTTGCGGACTTCATTTACGGAGAATGGGTTCAGCTCCCCTGTAACTGTGTACTCAAGGCTATCCTTGAAGTACTTTATACACTGATGTTGTATAGAGAGGATGATGTTGTACTCATGTAACCAAGACCTGCCGAGCAGGGCGTTGTAGCAAGTCTTGGCATCAATGACATGGAACTTGATGTCGGTGACGAGCAGCCCGAAGCATAATGTCAGTATTACAGACCCGAGCGTTTGTGATGATTGGGAGTCAAAACCGGAGATGGTAATTTTATCCCGAGCTAGGTGCTGCACGATCATGCAAATCTCCTTCAACACCCTTACATTGAGAAGGTTGACGGAGGACCCGTTGTCGACCAGGGTCTTTCCTATCTTGATATCGTGGCAATACCTGATTA
Organism: Agapanthus africanus; assembly: GCA_030015575.1. Taxonomy (NCBI): domain Eukaryota; kingdom Viridiplantae; phylum Streptophyta; class Magnoliopsida; order Asparagales; family Amaryllidaceae; genus Agapanthus; species Agapanthus africanus. Next base: position 316,576,689 of record CM057338.1, on the reverse strand, counting down.
CATACAGCGGACGGTTGTGCTCACACGTTCCGAGAAGGAGGTCTTCATCGCTGAAGGTGATGTCGGTCGTGTGGACTTCTTCCAGCTCGTCTTTCATCTTTTCTTCTGCAAGGAAGTCTTGAAACTGGTCGGGCTCTTGTAACGCCTTGATCAGGGAATCCCGTGCTTCTTTAGACAGGAGAAGGGCATCCAAGACACTCAGTTGTGAGGGTATCTTCCTCAGATGTGGCAGGACATTGTAATCCACCTTGTTCTTCTTGGGTGGGTCCTTGACTGTGAGCTCTTCGACGACTCTATCATCGAGAGCAATCTCCTCAGGGACTTTTTCCTTCCCTTTGTCTCTTTTGCCCGAACCTTTGTTTGAGCGTCCGAGATTCTTTTCAGGCAACGTACGGTTACGCAGCTGAATGTTCTCACAGTTCCTCATCTCTTCTTCTTTTCCAGAGGTGGATTCCTTGAAGAGAGGGCCGAGGGCCATTTCCTCGTCCGAATCGTTCCCGATGGTAAGAACTTGAGACTTCCCTTTTGTTGGGATGACATCAACCATATAACAGTTACTGGCTGTTCCCTTACGCTCATCTGTCGTGCTTCTCTGCTCCCGACGAGCTTTGCGCTTCATTCACTTGAATCGTTGTCGACGGGCAACGTATCCCTGCCACCACTTCTTGAAGGCATTACACTCTTCGGTAGGGTGCGTGACCTTCCGATGGTATAACCAGTAGTTCGGATGTACATCCGGTTCGTCGAAGCACGTACTCCCGGAAGTATTTTCTTTGAAAGGTGACAGCTTCATTCCCATTGACAGAGTTTTGGCGAACTGCTTCCTTATCTTGATTCTGCTCTTGCTGGTAGCAAGGGCACTTTGATCCGATTGAGGTACTTTATGGCTTCTCATCACCGGAGCTTCTTCAGTTTGACACCGACGCTTGGCCTTTTCATAAATGGTTGCTTCACGTTCTCGATCAGCTTTGCTCTTTTGAAGAGCTCCGTTCAGCAGCTTGTCTATGAGGTCATCTGAAGGTTCCCTGAATTTTGGTTCTGAATCTGCCCCCAGTTTCTCTACGTCAGGAGCTTCTTTGCCGTTTATCGACGAGTGAGAGATCATGTGGCAGCTCGCCACATAATCCTCAGGCTCTTCTGAAGAATCGTCTCCTTCATCAATGTCACCGTTTCCATTCTCAAGAACATGCTTGAAGAATTCTTCCAATGTGACCGGGGTCCGCGCTTCTTGGTTTTATTCCTCCAGTGCGTCGATGTACTTTTGCAGACCCGTATGATTGTCGTCAAGCTGCACGGGCTTCTTGGCATTCTTCTTTTTCTTTAAAGATTTCGGAGGCTTGTCCTGGAGGTTTTGCCCATCATTACCAACTTTCGGCGTTGGGCGCGGTTTCAGCATTCCGTCAATAATCTCAGGCTCCGGCGGGCTTTTCCACCTAATCGCCGAACATGCTTGAAGATCCTTCAGCATTCTTTTAGTTTTAGCCGAAAGGACAATTTCTCCTGGAGCTTCCTCTACAAATGAGCATGATGCCCCCGGCGTATCCACCTTTTTAGGAGCGTGCTGCTGTGGCGGGATTACCTTCCAGTTTTCGGACAGCGCGAACTTGCCCTGTTGGTACTGGTCTTCAACCCAGTTTTTGAAGACGTAGCAATCTTCGATTGGGTGGCCCACTATTTGGTGGGAGGGGCAGTAATTGGGATTGTTGACGTCGCCCGATTGCAGCAAGCGTCTCAGATCCGGCAGAGTGATGAGTCTGTTGCGCACTGCCAGCTCGAATAGCCTCCTCGTTTTATCCCGGGAGAACGAGTAAAGACATCTCAACTTTTCTTTGAGGGGTCTTGGTTTGTTGCTTTGGCGAACAACCGGTTTTGGATCACTCGGTTGTTGTTGAGCGTTGGCGACGAAGGTCGCTTTTCCTATGCCCTTTTCATTCCGAAGATCTGTCTTTGAAGAGGACGGCCTATGGCCCATCTGGTCCATTTGGGTCAGTTTATCAATCAAGGCCTGGAAGGTGGTCGGCTTGAAGAACATCATAAACTGGGATATAGTTGCCTGAGGATCAAGGGTCCCCACGAACATACCCACGGAAAGAGCTTCTTCTATGCGTTGTTCGCATCTCGACCATAGGTTCCGCCACCGAATTGCGTACTGAACCCAGGTTTCTCCCATCTTCACCCTAGCGTTTATTAATGCCATGATCGGGGTGCGCTCGCTGGCGCTTGCGAACCGTTGCGTAAACAGTAGCTCCATTTCTGTAAATGTCTTGATGGAACATTCGGAAGATCCGAGTACCATTCAAATGCCGTCTCCGACAAGCTGCCAACAAACTGGTGAAGCAAAACTTTTTCATCGCCCCCGGTATTACCTCACAAAGCTCTTAATTGAGCAACGTGTTGGTGCGGATTTCCCGTCCCCTTATACACATAGAATTTGGGGATCATATATCCTGGCGAGTATTTAATTTGGTCATACCAGCCTAGATAAGGTCGCCCAGTTCTGACGACCTGGCCTGCCGCTTCGTTCGCTTGATGAGCTCGTATTTATTGAGCTATGTATTCATCAAGGGTAGCTTTGGAGATCGTCTCTTTCCTGGCTGCTGATAAAGCCGGAGGAGGGTTTGTTGTCTCCCCTCTGTTGTCTTCAATGATTATAGGAGGGTCTTCGGCTGAAGGATCCGGCTGGATCATCATCTCAACCATGTCTTGGAACAGAAGCGTCATTTAATTTATATTAGTCGCTTGTTCCACGGCCTCTTTATCTTTCTTTTCAAGCACCCTTCGTAGGAATTCGATGTCGGTCTCTTGCTCCTGGCGTTGTTCTGACGATGCTTCCGGGCTTTCTTTCTGCCTGGTGAGTGCGGCCATCCTTGTCAACATCTCCTGGAGCTTTTGTTGTTGCTCCTGATCTTTCGTCACAGACCGTGTGAGTGGTCGATGACTCACGGAAGCACGACTATTCTCTTTTCCGGGTGCCATGTAGACGGTATGCACAACCATGCCCCCAGACTTGGGGCGTTCGGGTCCACTGCCTTTGATATTTGCCGCCAGTTGTGGGAGATTCTCAGGCCTTCTCTTTTTGTGGAAGGTCGAGGTTGAGGGGGGCGTTGCATCAGGCACCCATGTAGATGATAACTTTTGTGGTAAGACGAAGGGATGGTCCTCATCTTGCCGAGCCTTCGTCTTCTTCAGCCGGCGAGAATAATCTTTGTCAATCACAGAGTCTTGGACTCTCTGCCAGACTCTATGGATCTTGGAGGACAACCGATGAGGAGGCTGTTCCGGCTTCACCTGTGTCATGCTTTCAGCAGGCGGAGGAGACTTCTTCAAGATGGCAGTTGGAAAGTTCTTGCGCACCCTCCTGAGCAGCTCGAAGCTGTTCTCAGTTGGAACAACAGCGTCAGTTTCCACCGTTGGAGCTGGTGGGGTAAGTCCAGAAGGAGAGTTGCCCCCAGCTTTCCTCACTCGGCGCCAGTGGCGATGTCGAGCATGTCGTGCAGATGGGACCACCTCTATTGTCGGAGCGACTTCGTTATGCCCTCTACTCTGATGGGGTGTTGTTGGTGTCAGCCTGTCAAAGACCGACGTCCACTGAGAGGGAACGGTCAATCTTGAAAAGGCCGATCTTTTGATAGGGGAAGCAACCTTGATGACTTCGCCCGAAGGGGGAGTTGGAACGGCCAGTCTTGTGAAGACCGATCCTTTAGCAGGAGAATCCTCTTTGACGACTTTGTCTGTCAGAACAGAAATGGCTATCCGCTTCGGGATAACCCCTTCAGGTATTGCGGGCCTCTTTGCGGGCCCACTGGAGCTTTGGCTCAGCCTGTCGAAGACTGAGGCGGCAGACTTGGACGACCCGTTGAGAGGGGTCGTGGTAGCTGCAAGCCGATCGAAGACCGACTTTTTCGGGGCCTCCCGTGACGACACTGAAGCATTGAAGCTTATTGGCGGGAGCATAGTCCCGAAGAACAGTCCAGTGGTGGCCTGAGTAACCTGTTCCATCGGCATTGCAAAGATGGAGGCCGCTTAGGGCCCATAAGTCACTCCTCCAGCAGGGACGGAGTGGGAGTTGTTGTTGCAATTGGTGCAGTTGGAAACCATCGATGTCATCTTCTCTTCTGCATGGAGCAAGATACAAAATCTTAGTACCTCGAATCTAGGGGCAACCATATTAAACCGTGATTCATTCGCGAACACGACACACGAAGTGTGGAGTGGAAAAAGGAAAAGGTCTCACCGGGCGTGCCAGAATCTGTTTACTGCCGAAAACCAGGAAGACAAACGTCTTGCCTGAATTTGGGGGCAGATGCTATTTGGTTTTATCTGTCCACCTCTCCGAAGATACCAAGTTGATTTATGGCGCCGTGTGTCGGAGGTTTAGATGGATACGGCCGTTGTAGCAGATTTCGTCAGATTCTCACTCGTTGTGAGGGGTTTTTGATTGTGGGGACGCTCTTCCCTGCAGGCGCAAGCCCCTGCAGTTAATTATGTTACCGCGTAGCGATAACCACTTTCTCCTGCTCCAGATGTTCACTTCATGTCGTGTGTGTTTGTTTTATTTTTGGTTTCCCGTGGATTGTATACGGAGACTAATTTGTGTTGTCGCCCGTAGAGCGTGGATTAGTCCAAATCCGTATTTTCTTAGATTTGGGTTTGGTTTGATTTAAGGATCGTTAATCTCGTTTTAGGATTAAGATCAACTTAAATGTTTGTTGAGGACACGTTAGTCTAATTTTAGACTAAGATCTACTCAACAGGGTTTTGGATCATTCAAATCCAACAAAAGAGCATTTGGGCTCTATTGCTTTAGTTTAAGGACGTTACAGTCCATAGATCACCATTTTTGGTATGAGGGTTTAGTTTAAGGACGTTGCAGTCCGCAGCTAGTTTAAGGACATTACGGTCCATAACTAGTTTAAAGACATTACGGTCCATTGGGGTATGCTCATGGGTTTGGGAGTGCATCCAAGAGCTGTTGGTTGTCGGGACCCTCCACCTCTCTGACATCGTTGAAAAATTACAACGACATGTATCAGAGGTGTAGAAAGATGTACCCTTGAACCGAACTCCAGATTGAGGGGAGAGATCATGGTGTAACGAACATCGTTTTAGACACCATGTGTCAGGAATTCATTGGTCATCTTTGGAACTAAGGTTGATTAGGAAGACCTGAGTATAGGGGGGCTCAGTTGATTGATGGTCAAAAGGTTTTGGCCTCGGGAGACTTGGCTAATTTGTGTTAAGGTTGGCCTCTCATAGTGTTAAACACTGATATTTGTTTGGCGCTCACGTGCTCCCACGTGAGGCTCTAAAGCAATGTTAAACACTGCAATTTGGAGCGCTCACGTGTGGCACGTGAGGCACCCGAAAGTTGGTGTGGTATCCTTGGGTTCAGATCCCGTCTATACATATAAGTGTTAAGCACTTAAATTTTGTGGCCATCACGTGTGGACACGTGAGGCGCCCCCGAGTTGGGCATTGTTCCTCCTGTTCTTTTCTAAGTACTAAGCATTATTGGGGGTCACGTGGGATCACGTGAGGCACCCAAAAATGGGACATGTCTTTGGATTTATTCCCTTTTTCCTTTTGAAAGTGCTAAGCACTATTAAGGGGTCACGTGGGATCACGTGAGGTGCCCCAAAATGGGAACTTTCTTTGATTTATTCCCTTTTTCTTTTATAAGTGCTAAGCACTTGTCTTAAGGGGTTACGTGGGAACACGTGAGTTGATCTCAGTTATTTATTTATGCTGGGTTAAACCCTAGTTTCTTCAGAAGAATTAAATTCCTACATCTTTTGGAAGAATTAAATTCTTCGAACTTAGTCCTTTCCCCTAAGTTTTAAGTCTGCATGACAGAATCTCTCTAATGAGAATTTAATTCTCAACTTGTAGGGAGATATGCTTCTGCAGACCTCGACCAAAGGAAGAACTAAGTTCTGTTTTTGGAAGAGTTAAACTCTTGTAAGAGGAGATAAAATGATCTCTAGGTCTTCTTCTTTTTTACCTAGGGTTTCTTTTCTTCAAAGAGAACTCTTCTTTTTTTTTGTTTTTCAAATCTTATGGGGGGGTCTCCTCCTTCTCTCCTTTCAGTTTTGGGTCCTTTATATATTAGAGGCAAGTTTGTTAATTTAGTTAAGAAAATCTCTCATTGAGAGATTTTTTGATTGATTCGGGGATTTTATCCACCGTTGGATTTTTGATCCAGAAACTTCTGTTTTACAGAAGATATTTTTCTTGTTTTTAACAAGATTGGGAAAATATTTTCCCATACAGAGCTTATTCTGTAGCTTGGTGATTTTTAATCATCATTGGATTTTTAATCCAACGGTGCTATGTTTTACGGAGCGTAATCTTTCTTGTTTAGAAAGATCGGGGAAATATTTTCCCATACAGAGCTTATTCTGTAGCTTAGTGATTTTTAATCACCATTGGATCTTTAATACAACGGTGCTCTGTTTTACAGAGCGTAATCTTTCTTGTTTAGAAAGATCGGGGAAATATTTTCCAAATAGGGTTTTGATCTCTCTTATTTGGAATTTAATTTTATTGGTTCAGAAGGCATTAGGAACCCTCACGTGTAGCACGTGACCCCCATGGCATTAAACTGGTTTGCTTATATGCAGCAGTCCCAGAGAAAGGCATCACGTGTTGGCACGCGAGCTGATGTTTAGGAATGTCACGTGTGGCACATGACTCCCACGAAGTTAAGCTCAACAAAGAGCATCGCGTGCTGATACGTGAGCTTCTTTGGCATGTTAGTTGTTTTAGGAAGGCGCCTCCATACTTTGTATATAGATGCTCACGTGACTGCACGTGAGGCTCAATTTCAGCCTTATTTGTTAAGCGCAATGCCTATGATCTTTGCACCAAGGTGCATCACGTGTGGGCACGTGATGCTCCACTTGGGGAATTTTTCCCATCGCTTTTTGTTCATTATTTATTTTTTATAAGGGAACAAACCCCAACTAGCTAAACTACATAAAGTTCTAAACTACTATGTAAGTGTTTTATACCTTGATGATTCTAGTCCTTCGGGTCTTCTTCTTCTTAGCTTGAGCTCCTCGAAGATGCGGATCTAGCTCGGTCATCGACCTACTCGTTTTGAAGACAATCCACCCGAGAGTCTATGGTTCAAGCTCCAACCTCTAAACCGAGGTAACTAAAGTACCTAGTTCGCTAAAATAGGTAGCTTAGGAGATGTAGAGTGTTTATTGGAGTGTTTTATCTCAAATGACCCTAGGGTTCACAACACACGTGAGGGTTTAGGGTCTTGAGGAAGAAAGAGAGAAACAATGGAAAGAGAAAGGAAAATTGCAAATGGGCAAGTCTTGTGCCAAGTGAAGAATGGCTCATACTCTTTCTCACATCAAACATGCAATATTTTCAATAGAAAATATCAACCATGCTTCAATAGTAAGTCCAAACCAATAAACAAATCAATAAGCCATGCTTCACCATGCCACAAATATCTCAATTTTCCCCCTCATTAATCTATTTCCAAAAATATATAAATCCAATAATGAGGTGTCCCCTTCTAGAAGCATCTCTTGTAAAATTACAAGAATGCCCTCACCGTATATACATACCTGTATTCGTACTGAAAAAAATACAAATACGATGAGATAATAATAATCCAATAATATAATACTAGAATCTGGCATAAATCAAAGACCACTAGTATTATACGTTCGAACATCATCCATGTAGCCAGTATACGTATATGATCGAAACCCTGCACGTAAAACCATACGGCCTCTACATCATTTCGTCTGAACCAGAGAAACCCTCTGTGTGGGACTCTAAAGACTCGACGGTACGCTGGCAGTGGGTTTGACCACAAGTCAATCAGCGGCACTAGCTGTACGTAACGGCTACCCAGGTACATGTCGAAAAGAAGGCCAACGAGCGAACTCATCTAAACCCCTATTGAACCTATCCGTGACAATCTCCGTACAGTCCGGTCTGTTCGTCTAAGAGTATCGCATATCGGGCCTAGGGGATGGTTACCGTCGGACCCCTAATAGCGCAATAAGTCGTGTCGGTGTAGAGCCCAATACACCCTGAGAAACTACTGGTATACCTACCAGTAAATCTCACTTGCCCTGGTCATGGACTTTGTGTATTAGCTATCCGAACACAGCGCGATATCAACTCCCAATACAGCGAGAGATGAATCCTTTCTATTCACTATTGCCTCCAAGTGCTTCGGGACTGCACCCAACCACTATCTGTTTGCACGACTCATTTGAGTCGTGGTAGGGTAGTAATCTAAGTATAGTGGGAACACACTCGAGACGAATAGTGATGTCAAGTCAACGGAATAACATGTACTCATGTCACCCGGGAACTGCAAACTGACGATAGGTATAATACCAACCAGCAGTTCCCATCAAGTTCGTCCAGTGTAACTCATAACCTACTGAGCACCTGTATACTATCTCTGGTATCGCTTACCAATGGCTGCGGGACAGGCCATCTCCCCTGACTGGGATGAGAAGCGTATATACTAGTATACTCTGGAGTATCGATGCCCTGTTTCAATAATCCTACAACTAGGGACAAGCTTAAGGATGTGCTTATAAACCACCCAGTCCCCACTAGTGTGACTGCCATCATAACGCTGGTAGTCAAGTAAAGATCTTAAGGGCTCTATCAATATGTATTAGCGATATGCTAAAAGAAACATATACACATATTAAGATAGAATCAAATCATATAGCATACTATCATATTGAGCAAGACTGTTATTATATTTGTGTATATCCCAAACTTCCAAAATGTAATATACAATCCAGTACTATACAATAATGGCCTCTAGGGCATATATCACTAACATTTACCGCCGAAAAGAGAGACAAACTGGGATTGATCGTCTTGCCTGAATTTGGAGACAAATACTATTTGGACATATCCATCCACCTCTCCGAAGATACCAAGTTGATTTATGGCACCGTATATCGGAGATTTGGATAGATGCGACCGATGTAGAAGACTTTATCAGATTCTCCCTCATTTGTGAGGGGTTTTTGATTGTGGGGACGCTCTTCCCTGCAGGCGCAAACCCCTGCAGTTAATTACATTATCGTGTTGTGATAACAACTTTCTCCTGCTCCGATAGGTCACTTCGTGTTGTGTTGTATTCGGTTTATTTTGGTTTTGCCTGTGGATTGTATACGGAGACTAATTTATGTCGTCGCCCGCAGGGCGTGAATTTGTCCAAATCCGTATATTTTAAATTTGGGTTTGAACTTAGATTGTATCTTTCATCTGTTCAAATAATATTTTATTTTATTTAAGGACGGTTAATCTGGTTTTAGATTAAGATCGACTTAAATATTTGAGCATTTGGTCTCAATTTATTTTAACAAGGATGCGTTAGTCTTTGTATAAGACTAAGATCAACTTAGCAATATATTAAGGATCATTAAATTTTGTTAAGATCTATCAAAAGATCATATGGACTCGGTTGTAAAGAAGTTTCAAAGACTTAGCCAATTTGGGCTCAGTCCTGAGCTTTTCTCTCATTCAGCAGTGCTATGCACTTATCTTTAGACTATATATATAGTGCTAAGCACTTTTGTTCAGCGCTCACGTGCAGCGCTCACGTGTTGCCACATGAGGCGCTGTCCTTTTTCCCACTCAGGTGTTGCTATGTGAGGAGCGATGTTTCTTGACGCTCACGTGTGTTTCACGTAAGGCGCTGAGTTTCTTGACGCCTACGTGTGTTTCACGTGAGGCGCTGCAATAGTGCTAAGCACTAATCTATTTTGCTTTCTGGCGCTCACTTGTGTTTCATGTGAGGCGCTAAGTTTTCTTTTTGGGCGCTCACGTGTATAACACGTGAGGTGCTAAGTTTCTGTTTAAGCGTTAGGCCCTTGTTCCCCTCCGAATGCCGGCGCACAGGACCGCGATGTCCTGACGCTGAGATTCGGGGCAGATGCTATTTGGTTTTATCCGTCCACCTCTCCGAAGATACCAAGTTTATGGCACCGTGTATCGGAGGTTTAGACGGATGCGGCCGATATAGCAGACTTCGTCAGATTCCCCCTCGCATGAAGGGTTTTTGATTGTGGGGACGCTCTTTCCTGCAGGCGCAAGCCCCTGCAGTTAATTACGCTACCGCATCGCGGTAACAACTTTCTCCTTCTCCAGAATTTCACTTCGTACCATGTGTGTTTGTTTTGTTTGTGGTTGCCCGTGGATTAGTCCAAATCCGTATTTACTTAGATTTAGGTTTGGTGTTTTTAGTTTAAGGATGCATTAGTCGCGTTGCGGCTAAGATCAACTTAAACATTCGTTAAGGATACGATAGTCCTCCTTGAGACTAAGATCAACTTAACGCGATAATCCATTTAATATCTGGCCATCGGGACTCGTCACCTCTCTAACGTCGTTGAAGGATTACAACGGCAGATGTCAGAGGAATTCAGAGATGTACCCTTGAACCAAGGTTGATTTGGAGTTTTATAGTTCGTTTGAATGTTTAAGGATACGTTAGACGTGTTTGGGGGCTAAGATCAACTTAAACGGGATCGTTTAGATCCGGCAAAAGAGTATTTGGAGGCTCTATTGTTCCAGTTTAGGGACGTAGTGGTCCATGCTCTAGATTAGGGACGTGGTGGTCCATATTCCAGTTTAAGGACGTGGTGGTCCGATATTAGTTTAAGGACGTTTCGGTCCGATATTAGTTTAAGGACGTTTCGATCCACGAGTTTAAGGACCCCGCAGTCCGTATCCATGTGTGGTCGTTGGGACCCGTCACCTCTCTGACGTCGTTGAAGGATTACAACGATGGGTGTTAGAGAAGTTCAGAAATGTACCCTTGGACCGGAGGTAAATTGATTTGAGAGAGAGCATTTGTGCTCAGTTCAATTTAATTTAAGAACTTACGGCCAGAATTGGTCTAAGTCCAGTTGAAAATGTTCAACATTTTATTTGCATTTGGCCTGTTAGGCCTTTACTGGGGCTCTGCTCCTGTTTAATAATGCATGGCATTTTTGTTTGGTCTATTAGACCTTTATTTGGGCTCTGCCCTTTTATAAATGATGCGCAGCATCTGTTTTTTATTTGGGCTCTGCCCTTTCTAAAGTAATGCATTGCATTTAATTTGGTATGTTAGGCTCTTTTTAATTGGGCTTGGCCCTTTTAGGAAATGCATTGCATTTATCAGGCGCTTTGCGCCAATCAGAGAGCGCATAGCGCAATTGGTTCAGATGCTGACACGTGGCGCTCTCTGGTGGCTTGCGCCAATCCAAGAGCGCAACAGTGCAGTATTGCAAGTGCAAGGCCCTATGATTTAGGAATCTTTTAGATTCAATGAACAGAAGTGCAAAGCACTGTTAGATTTTTTTTAAACTAATTTAGATCAAAGGAAAAGATAAGTTTTTTCTTATCTTAAAGAACCAAAGGTTCATGAAAAAGTGCAAAGCACTATTTTTATTTTATTATTTATTCCTTTATTTAGTTATGTTTAAAGATCAATGATCTTGTTTTTAGATCACTGATCTGTTCATAAGAGAATTTTCTCTTCTTTCAAAGGTTTTACCTTCTGTTGTTCTTGAGGAGTTCTCGAGAATTCTTTTCTCTCTTTTTTTTTTTGAAAGATTTTGATGCCTTTGAATTGAGGTCTGGGGTCCTTTTTATAGTGCTCATAAATTAGTTAAATTTGTTAAAAAGATCTTTCGCTGAGTGATTTAGGGAATTTTCCCCACCGTTGGATCTTTGATCCGAAGGCCTCTGTTTTACAGAAGAAAATATTCTTGTTTTAACAAGAACAGAAAAGATTTCTCAGAATTTTAATTCTGCTTGGTGCAAATGCTCCAGAGCGTGACACGTGTCGCACAGCGCAGCGCAGCTGCGCTGACACGTGTCGCGCAGCTGAAGTTTTTTTTTTGTGCGCATCTTCGCTGACACGTGTCGCGCAGCGCAACTGAATTTTTTTTTTTGGTGCGCATCTGCGCTGACACGTGTCGCGCAGCGCACAGCGCAGCTGCGCTGACACGTGTCGCGCAGCGCACAGCGCAGCGCAGCTGCGCTTCCGCAACTGAATTTTTTTTTACGCATCTGCGCTGACACGTGTTCTGCGCTGACACGTGTCGCGCAGCGCAGCTGCGCTTGCGCAACTAAAGTTTTTTTTTTTAGAGTTTTGCTCTGATGGAGTACGCTACCTTGGGCGCTGCGCTCCCTGCGCTGGTGTGTCTGATTTTGACACGTGGCGCTCTGTACACGGCGCAGGGGATCTGAAGCGTTGCTTCATTTATTTTAATTTTAATTTTCAATACAGTGCTTTGCTCTTATTGGGGAAACAGAAGCGTTGCTTCGTTTCCCGCCTTGGAATTTGAACAGAGCTTTGCTCTGATTGGGGTAAACAAATGCCCCCCACCATTGCGCTTACGTGGCTCTAAACGTGAGCACAACAGTGGTGGAATTCCAACCGCTGCGGTAACTCTTGGGAGTTAAGGTATTTGATGCCTATAACTAGGACCTTTGGTCCTTTAGATGATTTTCATCTTCACAATTTTACTTTCAGAACTCAGAGCCCTGCTCTCTTGTTTAAACACTTTTAAAATTTCAACTTTAGAGAATTTTAGGTATAAATATTAATTTTGATTAAATTAAATCAGTTTTAAGAGCATTGCTCTCAATAGATCCCTGATCTAAAGAAGACCCATTTAGGGTTTCACTTAGCAGAGTTTTGCTCTAAGGGGGTCTATAGAAGACTAAGGAGAGCCCTATTAGGGTTCCATTAATAGAGCTTTGCTCTCTGAAAGATCTTCCCTGTATTTTCTCATTTCATTAATGGAGCTTTGCTCCTTCCAAATCATTCAACAGAACTCCTAGGAGTTTTTCATTGATCTTGGAGTTTAACGATGGCGTTTTATTCCTCGGTGTATTATATCATTTTGCTTAATCAGTCTTTCTGATAATTCTGTTGATCCTCTTTCACAGGAACAATGGACGCCCATATGTATGCTCTTAACGAGATCATCTCTTACGGGGACATCCGCCGACTTGGCCGCTCTCAAAATCGAGAGTTCACAAACGAGGAGTGTGCTGAAATAATGAGCCGCTTCGATGCGTACAATGGTCCTCTGCTTTCCCGGCGTTCCTCCCTACTTAAGTTTATCGTGGGAGCCATCTGGGAAGCGCTTCCCCTGTTCTGTTCCGGTGTGCCGCTTAGGGCGCTGGATGCCGCTGAGGATAAGGTGCACTCGGTGTACCTATTGAACTTTATCTCAAAGAGACGGAGAGACAGTCTTATCAATCTCTTGCACGAGGTCTTTCAACAGTCTGCCATACTCGCTGCTTATCGGAGGGTGGAAGACATCAGGGGGGACCCTGACGCTTGTGCTCGCGAAAGGAAGCACACTAGGATGGTCCGCGAGGCTTGGAAAGTCATAGATAGGGTCGCTTTTGAATTCCTCAATCCATGCCTTGGATCTGAGGTTATTCCATTGTAACTTTCGTTTATTGTTTTTATGACTGTAAGAACTTCGGGCAAAAATTTTTTTTTTATCCCAGCTTGTCTTTATTATATATCTTTTGTCCTGAGTCTTTTTGTCCATGCATGAATGAATGTGTGTTGAACGCTTGATCAAATGTAAATCGGATGCTCTTTCGGTTGCTTTTCCTCTTTCTCAGCATGTCGTCACAATTAGCAGGTAATAGAGTAAGCTTCTTGATTTCTTCACGAGATAGCGAGGGCTTAGGCCGCAGGTTCAGATCTGCTGCCTAAAACTTTTCAACTCTATGAGCCGTGAGGGTCTCATAGAGATTTTTCTCCCTACGGATCGAGAGGATCTCGTAGGTGGGTTTTCTCCTTAGGAATCGTAAGGATCCCTAAGTGTGTTTTCTCTTATAAGTCGTAAGGATCTTATAAGAGATTTTTCCCTCTTACGAGTCGAGAGGACTTGTAAGCGGTTGTTCCCCTCCTTGTCGAAGTTCGACGTTGGAGAGTGAGACCCGTGGATGGTATGCAAAAGACCGTTTTGGGTCAACTTGCGGGGTCCCAGCGCTTAGGAAACAGGTTTCTTTTATGCCCACTGCCTAAGGCTTTATCTCACGAGTCAAGCCGCCTCGACAATTTTTTCACAAGTCGAGACGAATCGAGCGTTTCTCACAAGAATATCTTAACGTCGCATTTAACCTCTGCTCTTTACGACAGAAGCCCGTTAAGGTTGGTGGTACTTAGGGTTTTGGCCATCGTACCGTCGCATAAGCTGATATAGTCCTCGATAGGCAATCGTGCTGTTCGAGTAGCCCTGCGACTGCCGTGTCTCTGATCCTTTCGGGGGCTGGACAAGACGTCTTCAAGCAATCCTCTTTGGCAGTTTGACCGTCGGAAGAGCAAGCGTTAGGAATTTGCCATGTCGTTTTTTACTTGAGGTTAGGCTTATTTTGGTGAGCCCCGATGAGTCAAAACCACTCCGCGCTGGTGTGGGAATGATCTCCGATAGTCTTTCGGGCTTTATGTGAGTTGCCGTCAAGACCCTGAAGCTAGGAATTTGGCCTTTGCTTCGTTTGCTGGCATTGCGTCTGCTGTATCGAGACGAATGTTGCGGTGGGAACTAGGGATTTTGCCGTGGCTCCGTTTGTTTGATGACGTTGCGTCTGCTGTGTCGAGACGAACGTTGGGGTGACATCCCGTCTGCTGTATCGAGACGGACGTCGAGGTGGTGACCATTCTGTGCTGGTGCGAGATGATCTCCGATTGTCTTTCCGGTTTTATATGAGTTACCGTCAAGACGTCGAAGCTAGGAATGTGGCCTTCGCTTCGTTTGCTTTGGTGTGTCCAAATCCTGTTGGAGGAAGAACGCTGGGGTTGACATTTCGTCTGCTGTATCGAGACGAACGTCAAGGTGGTGACCACTCTGTGCTGGTGCGAGATGATCTCCGATTGTCTTTCCGGTTTTATGTGAGTTACCGTAAAGACGTTGAAGCTAGGAATGTGGCCTTCGCTTCGTTTGCTTTGTCACGTCCGAATCCCTGCTGGAGGAAGAACGCTGGGGTGACAACTCGTCTGCTGTATCAAAACGAACGTCAAGGAGGTGACCACTCCATGTGAGATGATCTCCGGTGGTTTTTCAGGCTTTATATGACTTGCCGTTAAGACCTTAAAGCTAGGAATTTGGCCTTCGCTTCATTTGCTCACACTGCGTCTGGTGTATTGAAACGAATGCTGAGGTGGAGCTGGGATTTTGCCGTCACTCCGCTTGGTTTCGACCATAGGGTCTTTTGTTAACTTTGCATGTACACCCTGCTGGACTGCGAAGGAACGCCGTTGTTGACATTACGTCTGCTGTAACGAGACGAATGCTAAGGTGGAGTTGGGATTTTGCCGTTACTCCGCTTTGTTTCAACCGTGAGGTCTTTTGTTGACGTTGCATCTGCCTCCAGCTGGACTACGGAGGAACGTTGTTGTTGACATTGCGTCTACTGTATCGAGACGAATGCTGAGGTGAAGCTGGGATTTTGCCATCGCTCCGCTTGATGGTGTAACATCTGTGTCCTGCTGGAATGAGGAGGCACACCGTTGTTGGTCTCCAGGCTGCAGATGTGGCCATTGAGATTTGGAACTAGAGACTTTGCCATGGTTCTGTTTCGTTGCGATTCTGAGGTCGGTTGTTGACGTCATGTCTGCATCTAGTTGGAGTGAGGAGAAACGCCGTTGGTGATCTCTAAGTTGTCGATGTTGACGTCGAGACCCTGAAGCTCGGGATCTTCGTTTGCTTCATTTGTTGACATCGTGTCTGTAATATTGCGACAAATGTCGAGATTGTCTCTAGGTTGTCTATAAACCGTCGAGATTTGGCTTCGCTTTCTGATGGAGCCTGTTGGGAAAGTATGGTTCCCTCTTTATCTGTGCCCCTGGATTGTATACAGGGATCGATGTGATTTCACCTGTAGGGCAAAAAGTTTCATTCTTTCATTTTTTTTTATTCTTTGCGCGATGCTCTATCATTTCAGCTTTTTATATCGCGAAAATCGCGATTGCCCAATCATTTCGGCTATTTTTCGCGGTGCCAAATCATTTCGGCTATTTTTTCTTTTTACTCGCTGCTTTTTATTGCGAGTTGCCTAATCATTTTGGCTATTTATTTTATTTTTACTCGCTGTTTTTTATTGCGAGTTGCCCAATCATTTCGGCTATATTTTTTTTTATTTTTACTCGCTGTTTTTTATTGCGAGTTGCCCAATCATTTCGGCTATTTCGTATGCATTTTCAGCTCGCTGATTTTTATCGCGAGCGTAGAACTTGGAATTTGGTGCCAATCTCAGCATCAGCATCGCTACAACCGGAATATTGCCAGGAGCGAATCATCATCTGCCATGAAAGGACTTGGAATTTGATACCGATTTAGGCATCAGTATCGCTACAACTGGGATATTGCCAGGAGCGAATCATCATCTGCCATGAAAGGACTTGGAATTTGATACCGATTTAGGCATCAGTATCGCTACAACTAGGATATTGCCAGGAGCGAATCATCATCTGCCTCCGTCGATGTCGAACAAAGGTGGCTTAGCGAACAGGGTTAAGGTCCTGTTGACTAAGGATTTTGACTTCATGAGCCGTAAGGGTTTCACAAAGGTATTTCTCCCTACAAGTCGTGAGGATCTTGTAGGTGTATTTTCTCCTTAGGAGTCGTGAGGATTCCTAAGTGTATGTTCCTCGGTAAGTCGTAAGGATCCTACAAGAGGGTTTTCTCCTTGTAAATCGAGAGGACTTACAAGTGTTGTTTGCTGTACGAGCATATCCCTAGTCACGGATGAGACTTTGTTAGGGAAATGTTTATTCACGCCCGTGGATTGTATACAAGAGCCAGTATTGGACCACTTGTAGGGCCATAACGAAAGTTGTGGGGGTTGCTTAAACACAGGTTTAGGTCTCTGTAACTTAAGACTTTCAAATCTTATGAGCCGTGAGGGTCCCATAAGAGAGTTCTCCTTACGAGTCGTGAGGTTCTCGCAAGTGTATTTTCTCCTTAGGAATCGTGGGGATCCCTAAGTGTGCTGCTCCCTTTGTGAGTCGTAAGGATCTCACGCGGGTGGTTTCTCCTTACAAGGTCAAGGGGACCTTATAAGTGTCTTTTAACGAGGTTGTGCCCTTTCGGGTTTTCACGAACACTCGCTGGTAGCCCTGCTGTTTTTACTCACGGAGCCCTTTCGGGTTTTCATCCGTGCCCGTTTCGCTTATGGACATACCGTCTTTTTTTTTTATTTACGAGGTCACGCCCTTTCGGGTTTTCACGAACACTCGCCGGTAGTCCTGCTGTTTTTACTCACGGAGCCCTTTCGGGTTTTCATCCGTGCCCGTTTTGCTTATGGACATACCATTTTTTACTTTTTTTTACTTCTTTTTTTTTATTATTCTTTATATATATATATTTTTATATATTTTTTTTATCTCGTCAGCCTAAGGATGCTGCGATAGTAGTTTAAAGACATTTCGGTCATTTGCAAGTTTTAGGACATTGCGGTCCATCATTAGTTTAAGGACATCTCGGTCCGCCGTCGCCGTATTTGAGGTGAATATCTAGTTTATTGACTTTTCGGTCTATGGGTCTTTCTCTATGACTGACCATGATGCCCCCGGCTTATCCATCTTTCTCGGAGCATGCGGTTGTGGCGGGTTCACCTTCCAATTTTTGGACAGCGCGAACTTGCCTTGTGGGTATTGGTCTTCAACCCAGTTCTTGAAGACGTAGCAATCCTCGATCAGATGACCTATTGTTTGATGGTAAGGGCAATAATTAGGATTATTAACATCGCCTAGCCGCAACGGACGTTTTGGACTCGGCAGATTGATGAGTCTGTCGCACACTGCCAGCTCGAACAGTCCCCTTGTTTTATCTTGCGGAAACGAGTAAGGACGTTTCAACTTATCCTGGAGGGGTTGCCGCTTGTTGCTTTGGCGAGCAACCGGTCTAGGGTCACTTAATTGTTGTTGAGCGCCAGCGACGAAGGCCGTTTTTCCTTTTCCTTTATCCTTTTTGTTCGCTCCGTTGTTTGCGGGGCCGGGATTTTTGAAATAGATTCCCTGAGGGAAGGGTTGGGGGTAGCTTCTTCGTTAGAGTCGCTTCCAAAGGTGATAATTTGCGATACCTTAGAGTCGGCCGTATGACAATCATCGGCGGCTCTTTTGCGATCATCTATCGTATTTTTTCGACGTCTACAAGCTTCACATTTTGTCCTATCGAAGTGTTGCTTTTAAGCGACATACCCTTACCACCAACAGTTAAAAGATTCGCAGTCTTCGGTAGGATGTATGATCTTCTGATGATATAAGCAGAAGCTAGGGTGCATCTCTACCTCGGCGAGAGTATTTTCTTCAAAGGGCGGTAGCTTCATTCCTACTGATAAAGCTTTGGCGAACCTTTTCCTCGTCTTGAATTTGTTTTTATCCGCAGTGGATGGCTTTTGATTTGACGGGAATGCCTTGGCTTTTTCCAGTATGGCCATTTCACGCTCTTGATTGGCTTTTGCTTTCAGACGAATTTCATTTAGGAAGGCATCGATCAGCTCGTCTGATGGCTGTAGAATTTCCGGTTCGGGGTTCGCCATTGGTTTCTCGACGCAAGAAGCTTCTTTATTATCTGTCAGTGAGTGAGAAATCACATGACAAGTCGCTACGTAGTCTTCGGATTCATCTGATGAGTTTTCTCCATCGTTTTCATCCTTGACTAAAGAACAAACTGCCCCCGGCATGTCCGTCTTCTTTGGAGAGTGCGGCTGTAGTGGGTTTACCTTCCAGTTTTCCGACAGCGCGAACTTGCCTTGTAGGTACTGATTCTCGATCCATCCCTTAAAGACGAAACAATTCTCAATCGGGTGACTTACCGTTTGGTGGTAAGGGTAATAATTGAGATTATTAAGATCGCCTGGCTGCGACAGACGTTTTGGACTCGGCAGATTAATGAGTCTGTTGCGCACTGCCAGCTCGAACAGTCTTCTCGTTTTATTCTGAGGAAACGAGTAAGGACGTCCTAGCCTCTCTTCGAGGGAAAGGCGTGGACGCACGTTGTTTTGGCGAACGACCGGCTTTGAGTTGTTCGACTGTTGCTGAGCATTGGCGACGACGATCGCTTTCCCTTTTCCTTTCTCATTTCGGGAATCTGGTTTTGGAGGAGACGGTCTATGGCCCATCTGGTCCATTTGGGCTAATTTGTCGATCAAGGCCTGGAAGGCAGTCGGCCTGAAAAACATCATGAATTGTGAGATGGTCTCCTGCGGATCGAGAGTGCCCACAAACATGCCTACCGCAGGTGCCTCTTCTATGCGTTGTTCGCATTTCGACCATAGGTTTCGCCATCGTGTTGCGTATTGGACCCACGTTTCGCCTGGCCTTATTCTGGCATTTATTAGTGCTGTTATCGGGGTGCGTTCACTAGCACTCGCGAATCTTTGTGTGAACAGTAGCTCCATCTCCGCAAATGTTTTGACAAAGTCGTTAGGTAGCTCCGAATACCATTCAAAGGCTGTTTCTGCTAAGCTGCTGACGAATTGACGTAGCCACAATTTGTCATCGCCTCCAGTATTGCCGCATAAGGCTCTGAATTGAGCGACATGCTAATGCGGATTCCCTGTCCCTTTATATACGTGGAATTTAGGGATCGTATATCCCGGCGGGTAACTGATTTGGTAGTACCAGCTCGGAT
Organism: Agapanthus africanus; assembly: GCA_030015575.1. NCBI lineage: Eukaryota > Viridiplantae > Streptophyta > Magnoliopsida > Asparagales > Amaryllidaceae > Agapanthus > Agapanthus africanus. Next base: position 316,557,034 of record CM057338.1, on the reverse strand, counting down.
ACGGTCGTCCGGTTCTAGCAATTTGCCTAGCCGTTTCATTCACCTGATGAACCTGGATCTGCTGAGCTATATATTCGTCCAAGTCAGCTTTGGAGATTGCCTCCTCCTTGGCTGTTGACAGAGCCGGTGGAGGATTTGACGTTTCTCCCCTGTCGTCTTCAAGGACGATCGGAGGATCTTCAGCAGGAGGGTCCGGCTGTAACATCATCCCTACCATATCTTGGAAGAGGAGCGCCATCTGTTTTATGTTAGCCGCTTGCTCTGCAGCTTCTTTGTCCCTCTTTTCAAGGACTCTGCGTAAAAAGTCAGCGTCGGTTTCTTGTTCTTGACGCTCATCCGAAGTTGTTTCAGAGCTTTCTTTTGGCTCAGTGAGTGAAGCCATTGTAGTCATCATTTCCTGAAGCTTTTGTTGTTGCTCCTGGGCTTTCGTCACGGATCGGGTGAGCGGTCGGTGGCCCATAGAAGTGCGGCTTTCCTCCTTTCCAGAAGCCATATAAACAGTGTGCACCACCGTGCCCCCAGATTTGGGGCATTTGTGTTCAAAACTTTTATGCTTCGCCATGTTCACAGGGGCTTTTTGCGGCCTCCTTTTCTTCTGAGTGATTGGAGTTAAGGGGGCCGTTGTAATGGGCACCCGGGTAACTATTGGTTTTTGGGGCTTGACGGAGTAATCCTTCTCTTGCCGAACCTTCATTTTTTTCCGTTGGCGGAGATAGTTTTCATCAATCACTGACTCCTGGACCTGTCGCCAGACTCTGTAAATTTTAGAGGACAGCCGTTGAGGGGGCTGTTCTAGCTTTTTCTCTGGAGTACTCTTCGCAGCTGAAGGAGTTCGTTTCAACATTGCAGTAGAAGAGTTTCTACGCACCGTGTTCAGCAATTCAAAGCTGTTCCCGATTGGAACAGCAGTATTGATCCCCACCGTTGGAGCTGGAGGAGTAAATCCAGAGGGGAAGTTGCCCCCAGACTTCTTTACTCGGCGCCAGTGGCGACGTCGAGCATGTCGTGCTAATGGAGTTGTTTCAGCTATAGGGGTGACCTCCTCATACCCCCCGTGTTGGTCAGAATATGCTGGTACCAGTCTTTTAAAGATCGACGTCCGTTGAACGGGGACGGCCAACCTGTCAGAAGCGGACTTCCGAGCATGGGAAGCAACCTTGGTGACTTTGCCAAGAACGGGAGCTGGGATGGCTATCCGCTTCGGGATAACGTCTTCTGGTACGGCAGGCTTCTTCATGGGCCCGATGGAGCTCTGGCCTAATCCATTAAAACCTGAAGCAGTGGAGTTGGGCGACCTGTTGAGAGGGGTCGCGACAGTGGTAAGTCGATCGAAGACCGACTTCTTTGGAGCTTCTTGCAATGTCATTGGGGCGTTGAAGCTCATTGGTGGGAGCATGGTCCCAAAAAATAGTCAGTGGTGGTTTGAGCAACCTGCTCCACCGGCATTTTGAAAAGGGAGGCCGCTTGGGGCCCATAAGTCACTCCTCCAGCAAGGACCGAGCGAGAATTGCAGTTGTAGGCAGTGCAGTTTGAAGCCATTGATCTTCTGTTTTCTTCACGGAGCAAGACACCAAATCTTAGTACCTTGAATCCACAAGCAACCACAGTAAACCGCGATTCGTTCGCGAACACGACACACGAAGTGTGGAGTGGAAAATGGAAAAGGTCCCATCGGGCGTGCCAGAATCTGTTCCCCTCCGAATGGCGGCGCACAGGACCGCGATGTCCTGACGCTGAGATTCGGGGCAGATGCTATTTGGTTTTATCCGTCCACCTCTCCGAAGATGCCAAGTTGATTTATGGCACCGTGTATTGGAGGTTTAGACGGATGCGGCCGATATAGCAGACTTCGTCAGATTCCCCCTCGCTTGAGGGGTTTTTGATTGTGGGGACGCTCTTCCCTGCAGGCGCAAGCCCCTGCAGTTAATTACGCTACCGCATCGCGGTAACAATTTTATCATTCTCTAGAATTTCACTTCGTGCCGTGTGTGTTTGTTTTGTTTGTGGTTGCCCGTGGATTAGTCCAAATCCGTATTTACTTAGATTTGGGTTTGGTGTTTTTAGTTTAAGGATGCATTAGTCGTGTTGTGGCTAAGATCAACTTAAACGTTCGTTAAGGATACGATAGTCCTGCTTGAGACTAAGATCAACTTAACGTGATAATCCATTTAATATCTGGCCATCGGGACTCGTCACCTCTCTAACGTCGTTGAAGGATTACAACAGCAGATGTCAGAGGAGTTCAGAGATGTACCCTTGAACCAAGGTTGATTTGGAGTTTTATAGTTCGTTTGAATGTTTAAGGATACGTTAGCCGTGTTTGGGGGCTAAGAACAACTTAAACGGGATCGTTTAAATCCGGCAAAAGAGTATTTGGAGGCTCTATTGTTCCAGTTTAGGGACATAGTGGTCCATGCTCTAGTTTAGGGACGTGGTGGTCCATATTCCAGTTTAAGGACGTGGTGGTCCGATATTAGTTTAAGGACGTTTCGGTCCGATATTAGTTTAAGGACGTTTCGGTCCACGAGTTTAAGGACCCCGCAGTCCGTATCCCTGTGTGGTAGTTGGGACCCGTCACCTCTCTGACGTCGTTGAAGGATTACAACGATGGGTGTCAGAGGAGTTCAGAGATGTACCCTTAGACCGGAGGTAAATTGATTTGAGAGAGAGCATTTGTGCTCAGTTCAATTTAATTTAAGGACTTACGGCCAGAATTGGGCTAAGTCCGGTTGAAAATGTTCAACATTTTATTTGCATTTGGCCTGTTTGGCCTTTACTGGGGCTCTGCTCCTGTTTAATAATGCATGGTATTTTTGTTTGGTCTATTAGATCTTTATTTGGGCTCTACCCTTTTATAAATGATGCGCAGCATCTGTTTTTTATTTGGGCTCTGCCCTTTCTAAAGTAATGCATTGCATTTAATTTGGCCTGTTAGGCCCTTTTTAATTGGGCTTGGCCCTTTTAGGAAATGCATTGCATTTATCAGGCGCTTTGCGCCAATCAGAGAGCGCATAGCGCAATTGGTTCAGATGCTGACACGTGGCGCTCTCTGGTGGCTTGCGCCAATCCAAGAGCGCAACAGTGCAGTATTGCAAGTGCAAGGCACTATGATTTAGGAGTCTTTTAGATTCAATGAACAGAAGTGCAAAGCGTTGTTAGATTTTTTTTTATAACTAATTTAGATCAAAGGAAAAGATAAGTTTTTTCTTATCTTAAAGAACCAAAGGTTCATGAAAAAGTGCAAAGCACTATTTTTATTTTATTATTTATTCCTTTATTTAGTTATGTTTAAAGATCAATGATCTTGTTTTTAGATCACTGATATGTTCATAAGAGAATTTTCTCTTCTTTCAAAGGTTTTTACCTTCTGTTGTTCTTGAGGAGTTCTCGAGAATTCTCTTCTCTCTGTTTTTTTTTGAAAGATGTTGATGCCTTTGAATTGAGGTCTGGGGTCCTTTTTATAGTGCTCATAAATTAGTTAAATTTGTTAAAAAGATCTTTCTCTGAGTGATTTGGGGAATTTTCCCCACCGTTGGATCTTTGATCCGAAGGCCTCTGTTTTACAGAAGAAAATCTTCTTGTTTTTACAAGAACAGAAAAGATTTCTCAGAATTTTAATTCTGCTTGGCGCAAATGCTCCAGAGCGTGACACGTGTCGCGCAGCGCACAGCGCAGCGCAGCTGCGCTTGCGCATCTGCGCTGACACGTGTCGCGCAGCTGAAGTTTTTTTTTTTGTGCGCATCTGCGCTGACAGGTGTCGCGCAGCGCACAGCGCAGCTGCGCTGACACGTGTCGCGCAGCGCACAGCGCAGCGCAGCTGCGCTTGCGGAACTTGTTTTTTTTTTGGTGCGCATCTGCGCTGACACATGTCGTGCAGCGCAGCTGCGCTTGCGTAACTGAAATTTTTTTTTACGCATCTGCGCTGACACGTGTCGCGCAACGCAGCTGCGCTTACGCAACTGAAGTTTTTTTTTTTAGAGCTTTGCTCAGATGGAGTACGCTACCTTGGGCGCTGCGCTCTCTGCGCTGGTGTGTCTGATTTTGACACGTGGCGCTCTGTGCGCAGCGCAGGGGATCTGAAGCGTTGCTTCATTTATTTTAATTTTAATTTTCAATACAGAGCTTTGCTCTTATTGGGGAAACAGAAGCGTTGCTTCGTTTCCCACCTTGGAATTTGAACAGAGCTTTGCTCTGATTGGGGTAAACAGCCCTCACCGTATGTTTTATGTGAGGCGCTGAGCTCTTTAGAGATTTACTCTCTGTTTATTTTTTGAAAAGAAATTAAACTTCTATTATTGACGTTTTGGCCATTAATGATTACCGAGATCATTGTTTTGAGAATCCGGGGATCGGATTTTCTTTGAGAACCAAATTCTTTTATTCTTTTTTGTAAGAACTAAGTTCTTCATATAGGGTTAAACCTTGTTTTTAGAGGAATTAAATTCATGGATTATAACTTCCATCTCTTTTCTTCTTTTTTATTTCTTTTCTCATACATAGTCATTCCCCTAGATCTTGAGTCTGAAGAACAAAATCATCCCGATGAGAATTAAATTCTCAATTTATGGGAGATTTGCCTTCCGGATCTCAGATCCCAAAGATAGAACTAAGTTCTTTTTGGAGGGTTAAACCCTTGTATATTTTTATGTGTTAGGCAAAAGAGATATTTTGATCTCTATTTTCTTTACCTAGGGTTTTGAGAGGAGAAGGAACTTTCTTCAGTAAGAGAATTGAATTCTGGGTTGTAGCTACTAAAGCTTATGGGGGAATCCCTCTCTCCGAGACTTGAAATCTCGGGTCCTTTATATAGGGACTGTAAACCGTTGGTCAATTTTGAGAAAATCTCTCATTGTGAGATACCAATTAATTTAATTGGCCTCAAACATTATTCGGGAAATTTTCTCCACCGTTGGATTTTTGATCCAGTGATTTTCTGTTTAACAGAATATATTTTTTTATTTTAAACAAGATTAGGAAAATATTTTCCTAACAAAGAAATTAATTTGATTTTCTGATTAGGTCGATGATAGTATAACCACCGTTGGATTTTGAATCCAAAGATTCTCTTTTTAACAGAAAAAAATCTTTCTCGTTTTGGAAAGATCGGGGGGATATTTTCCCAAATAGAATTTAATTCTATATAGAATTTAATTCTATCTGATACTAGCGCTTCAAAATGGTATGCTCACGTGTTTAACACATGACCCCCGGTGTTGGTTATAGCTTGTCTATAATCGGCGCTCATATGCTTTGTATATGAGCGCTCACGTGTTTAACATGTGGGGCCTATTTGACTTTTGGTTATTTACTTTCAGCGCTCATATACTTTGTATATGAGTGCTCATGTGTTTAACACGTGGGGTCTTTTTGGCCCTTTAGTTACTTATTTTCAGCGCTCATCTGCTTTGCATATGAGCGCTCACGTGTTTAACACGTGGAGCCTGTTTGGCCTTTGGTTATTTATTTTCAGCGTGTGTTTAACACGTGATGCCAAACCATGGGTTTTAATTTTTCTTAAATCCAGAACGCTCACGTGCTTTGCACATAGAAGGGATTCATTTCTTCTTCTTTTTCTCCCTTTTTTTTATAAGGGAACAAATGCCCCTAGCGTTGCTCTCACGTGGCTTGCACGTAAGTGCAACGGTGTCAGTCTTACAATCGTTGGATCATCTAGGGAAGTGGGGAGTCGAACCGATCCCATCACGTCCTATAAATGGGGCCTTTGGCACTGAAGTGACTATTGTTTCTTCGTCTTCCTCCTTGAGTTTTCCTTTTCTTGAGAATTTAGTTCTCGTTCGGAGCTTAGTTCTCTGCCTTCAAAAATTCTTTTGAACAGAGTTGACTCTGCTGAAATTTTTGGCAAGGACCATGAACAGAGCTTAGTTCTTAATATATTTTGGGCATTTTGCAGATTTTAAATCCATTAACATATTTGACAGAGCTTGGCTCTTTTTCTTGAACCGATCTCTTGGAGACCTACAATAAAAAAAAGTTTTTTTTATAATGATCGTGGAGCTTGATGTCCTGATTTAGGGTTTGAATCGATGGACATTCTTGAGATTATCGTTGATTTTCTCCTTAGGGGTTTAACCTGTTGTCAATCTAGACATTTAGGGATTTCTGGAACTTAATTCCAATGTTTAACCCCTACGTTTTCCTGCATAGGGATTCTGGGATTTAATCCCGTTATTGTCTTCTTGTTTGTAGAGCTTAGCTCTGGTTTGATTTTTGAATAGTCTTTTTCTTAGGAATTTTGGGAATTTGATTTCCTTTTGTTGTTCTTTAATATTTTCCTTTTTAGGGTTTCAAGGTTTCAATACCCATTTCCCAGATTTGAATTTGTTTTTGTTTAAAAGATTCTACTTTTCAGGGATATTGGGAGTTTTAACTCCACTGCTTATTTAATAAATCTTTTTTTATTCTCACAATGGGTACATGTCTCATCATTGATGAGCCGCCACTAGTTCCATAAATTGAACTCATGTCCATTGGCGGACGCTTCTTTTGCCCCTTTTTAGGTACAATGGCTGGTCATTTGTATGACATCGAGGAGATTGTCTCCTACGAAGAAATTTGCATTCAAGGTCGCCTTCAAAGTCAGGAGTATACTGCGGACCAATGTGATAATGTGACGCGTCGCTTCCATGATCACAACGGCCGATTGCTCTCCCGTCGCTTTGCCCTTTTAAAGATCGTCATTGGATCGATCTGGGAAGCTCTACCTTAGCTTGCTGAGGTTATGCCGCTTCAGGCACTTGATGAAACTGAAGAAAATGTGCATTCAATATATCTGATGAGTCCGATTTCAAAGAAACGGAGAGATGATCTCGTCACTATCTTGCATCACGTCTTCCAATAGAAAACGATAATATCCTCGTACCAGAGAATGGAAGACATCAGCGGTGATCCCGAAGCCTTTTAAACATTTGAATATCTTCAAACATCTTATTATAAAAAAATGGATTAGTTATATCTGCTCCTAAGATGAAGCTGTTTCAGAAAGCAATTAGATTTTTAGGCCATAATATTGACTATGGCACAATTGTATCAATTGAAAGAAGTATAGAGTTTGCTTCTAAATTTCCAGATTATATTCCTGAAACAAAGCAACTACAAAGATTTTTAGGTGCTTTAAATTATGTGGCAGATTATTATAAAAATCTGGCTATTGATGCATCCATTTTATATACCAGGCTAAAGAAAAATCCTTTACCTTGGACAAATGAGCATACTAAAGCTGTTCAAAAAATAAAACAAACGGTTCAAAATCTACCGTGCCTTCATATTGCAAATCCTAGTTGGCAAAAGGTTGTTGAAACTGATGTCTCCAATATAGGATATGGAGGAATTTTAAAACAGGTCGACCCTAGTAATAACAAGAAGATACTTGTTAGATTTACTTCTGGAAAATGGAATCCAGCACATTTGAATTATTCAACTATCAAGAAAGAAATTCTTTCTATTATCAAATGCATTTATAAATTCCAGGACGATTTATTAAATCAAAAGTTCTTGCTAAAAATAGATTGTAGTGCAACAAAGTCTGTCTTACAAAAGGATGTTAAAAATTTAATATCAAAGCAAATATTTGCTAGATGGCAAGCTGAATTAGCCGTATTTGATTTTGATATAGAATATATTGAAGGCATTGATAACTGCCTTCCTGATTTTCTTACTAGGGAATTCCTACAGGATTCTGCTACCAATGCAGAATCTCTCGAGGGGTCAAGGGTCAAGTCGAGGCCGAGGAAGGGGAAGGAATAATATTCCTAACAACTCCCCTTATGCAAATTGGCTTAAAATGCAAAAGCCAAAAAGATTCGATCTAGAATCAGAGGCGTCATATGCCCAATCTGAATGGAAAACGCCTAACAAACTGGCAAAGAAAAGTGTTTATAACACTCAACGAGAAGAAAGATCATCATCCTTAGCAGGAAATTTCCCTGAACAAAAACAGTTTTATAAAAAGGCTACTGAAAGTACAAAAGAGGATTATATCCAGAAAAACACTTCTGAACAAATTATTTGTCTAGAAGGAGATGATATCTCCAGGATGAACGATCCATGGTCTCTTAAAGAAAAATATATCGAGACCACGGCTTATGCTACACCAGCAGGAAAGACGAAACAGGTGTACGAAGCTCTATTGACAGTTTCCAGTTCTATGGACATTAAACACTATTACCCCAATGGAAAAGAAGGGGGAGAAATTATAAATTTCTCTAAGGTCATAATAAAGAAGATCTATAACCCACAAGAATGGGCTTTACACCCTAATAGGGCCAGATCGTTCAAATTGGGCGATGCAAGACATGCATGCAATTACTGGGATTATATCCAAGCATTCAACAATTTTCTTTATTATGAAAATCCAGGGAGAAAACACTCCTAGTTTATAATGATCATTATAAAATCTGGTATATCTAATTGGTTCATCCAATGGTGGCAAAAGATGGGGGAAGAATTAAGCATATTGCCCAAAGCCATAATTGATCTTTTTATTTCTTGGATGGAATCTCATCCAAGATTTCACAACACCGACGACACCTCTATCAAAGAAGGGGAAAGTACGTTATACTACTTTATAGAGAACGAAATTCCATTTATATTGAGATGGACGATAATTGCGGAATTAATCAAAATGAATATCCCTGTTCTATCTCGAAAATTCCTTATAAAATGTTGGACAGGAATTTTAGAAGAACAAAAAATAGTTGAAATAAAAACAACTATTAAAAATAATAATGATATTCTGGACAATAGAATTAATGAGGAATTAGCCACAGAAAATCTTATGCACAAATTGAAGATATCCTTTCAGAGAAAGTATCCAAACATCTCTGAAGAAGAACTGATGAAACGCTGCTTAGAACACATGAAAAAACAGTTCGAGCAAATTTTCGACACTTCAGATACAAGTTCGTCAGTATCTGACAAGACCACTAAATCAGTGGAAATGAAGGATAATTTTCAAGGCCAGACCCAAGATCCAGAAGAAGATTCAAAATCGACAGATCAGCTATAGGATGACCTTATGGGCTCACCATTGGGCCAAGAAAAAACGGACTCAACATTGGGCCAAAACAAAGGAAAAGCCCTAATGAAAAAATCATAAAATTGAGATCCAAAAGGCTCAATATTAAAAGAACCTTCCTAAATAAATAATCCTAACCAAAAAAAATATAAGACTGCAAAAGATTCAAGCACACGATTTTTGGCAGGATTTCGCCAGTACATAGTATTGGAAAACCAGCATGGTTTCGGCTGCAATTATTCAGCACACGGTATTAGGAAAACCAGCACATGGTTTCTGCTGTGGGACCCACCCACTTTTTATAAAAGATAACTTTATTAAAAGTTAACGGCCAACAGAAATAAAGGAGGAAATCTCACTTGAGACAGCTCACGGGGACAGCACATCGATTCTAGAGTCTTCTCAAGCCCACTCCTGATCTATAAATAAGGATGCAGAGTTCATAAGAGAGGCATCGAAAAACAAAACCTTCTCTTCTCTTCTTGTAACTCCTCTGATAATTCGGGAGAAGATGCATAAGAAGATGGTCAATGAAGCTAGAAGTGCTTTACCCAAACTTACCTTTAAGTTTGAGAATTCATGTCCGGAATTTAGCATTCTGCCACTGTAGATCCTGAATGATGTAATAGTTCATTCTTTTAATTTTGTCTTTTGTTTTCTCTGTAGTTGTCCTTAGTTGGCAGTATGTGGTTCCTTTTTTTTGTAGTATAAATGAAAAGCATTTTCTTTATTTGCACCTCTATGTCTCTTATTTACCCTGAGCTAGTATGGATTAGTTTATTTACTCATTTTGGAGTGTTTAGTTTATTAACTCATTTCGGAATTTTTAGTTTACCTTTCCCCTAGGATTATAGGCAAACTCTCCCTAACGTTGAATAAAGATAACCCCCTATTTTATGATAGGGGTCCGTTAGGTTTGTGGTACTATGCTAAGTCCATCGTACCGTTGTGTTCGCTGATATCTTCTCGATATGCAATCCCTTGGGTTGCGGCTCGAGTAGTCTCGCGACTGTCATGTCTCTGATCTCTTCTGAGGCTGAACAAGATGTCGTCAAGTAATCTTCTTAGATTGAAATATCTGTATTACTATCAGAAGATCAAGCGTTAGGTAGTGCCGTGGCGCTTTACTTAAGATTAAGCTTAATTTGAAGCACCGATGAGTCATAACCGCACCCTTCTGGGGTGGGATGATCTCAAATGGTCTCTAAGCTTGTCGTCAAGACCCGAAACTAGGAATATGCCGTCACTTCGTTTTTTTGTTTTAGTGTTATACCGATTCTTTGCTGAAGTAAGATAGACATCTGTATGATCTCTATGTTGTACATATCGCAATCGAGATCTGGAGCTAGAAATATGCCGTCACTCCAATTTTATTTGACCCTTGGGTCCTTGTCAACGTCGCATCTGTACTTTGTTAGAGTAAGAGGGACGTCCAAATATTCTCTATGCTGTAAATATGCCATCAAGACCTGGTTCTTCTTTTAAAGAAATATAGTGAGAAAGCATGGTTTCCTTTCTTTCATTTGTGCCCATGGAATGTATACAATAGTCAGTATAGACCTACTTGCAGGGCAGAAAAAGTTTCATTTTATTGTTATTTTTCTTATACTTCCGCGTTACTTTATCTTTTCAGCATTTTATAACGCGAAGGTCGCGATTGCTCAATCATTTCGGCTATTTTATTTGCGGTGCCCAATCATTTCCGCTATGTCATTTTTTGTTTTTTACTCGCTGCTTTTTATTGCGAGTTGCCCAAACATTTCAGCTGTTTCATATCTTTTTTTGCTCGTTGATTTTTATTGTGTGTTGGGGATTTGGAATCTGATACCAATCTTGGCATCAGCATCGCTACAACTGGAATGTTGACAGGAGCGAATCATCATTTTCCTTTGTCGATTTGAACAAAAGTGGCTTAGCAAACAGGGTTAGGATCCTGCCGACTAAGTTTTTTTGATTTTATGAGCTGTAAGGGTCTCATAAAGGTATTTCTCCCTGCAAGTCGAGAAGATCTTGTAGGTGTATTTTCTTCTTAGGAATCGTTAAGATTCCTAAGTGGTATTTTCTCTTGCAGGTCATAAAGACTCGCAGGTGTCGTTTACCTTGTCGAGCAATATTTCTCGATTTCAGTGGGACTTGGTTGCGAATATATTTATTTATTCCCATGGATTGCATATAAGGGTCGATATTGGACTGCCTGTAGGGCATAAATTTGTGGGGTTTTAGTGGCTTAAGAACAGGTTCAGATCCTTATAATTTAAGGCTTTGAATTCTATAAGCCATGAGGGTCTTATAGAGGATATATTCTCCTTACAAATCGTGAGGATATCATAATTGTATTTTCTCCTTAGGGATCGTATGGATTTCTGTCACGCCCCGCTTCCCGTTGTACGGCGAAGAGGATACGACTGGCCGCTATGTATTTACTGTGAAGTAAATACGCTAAGCGTATCTAAGCAATATAAATATAAATGTACAAGAGGGAAATGTAATAAAACAGAAACTTTATTTATTCACATTCTTTTTACAATACATGGAAAAATAAATACAACTGAATGAAAGCAATGCCTAAACAGTAGCATAACAGAAATGAAAAGTACTGAAATAAAAATGTATACAATGTAGCTAGAGCTCTAGATCGTAGGAAACCTGGTTCAAGTTCTCACTAGTAGGCTCGATCTCCTGAGTGTCCAGATCACCTGACAACATTCCAAAGAAAAAAGAGAAGGAATGTCGTCAGCGAACAATCGCTCGGTAAGTCCCAAAGATAAAGGAAAAATAGAATAGACAGAGAGAGGAAGTAGCTTTTAAAGTTGTATTAATTGGTTAACGTTGTTGTTTGTAGCTTGGTATAGAAGGATGCCAGTGTATACGAGAGGAGTCTCTATATGCTAGAGACTAGGGCAAACGGAATGTACAAGGAACCGTTATGCCACGGTACAACAGCAACGGAATATAGGTTAGGTGTCTTAATTTTGCTGTCTCGTGCCACTTCTAACATCTTCCGTACCAATCTACCCCTTAAACCCCGCGATGTCTTATTTGTATAGTTTGTGTTGTATTGTAAATTGTATTGTCTTGCATAGATGGATGACTTGCCGAAACCATGATATCAGTAAATGGATTTGTAACTGGAGAATCATGTAAATGGAAGTATATCCATGGTTCGGTTCAGTCAATACAGATTGAATATATTGAATATATGTATTCAAGGATTCATGTTGGATTGTAAATTGTAGATTGTACTTGAATCATATTCAAGTCAGATTATTTATGAGACTCGGTCTGAGTCAGAACAATTAGAAAAGAAATTGAAGTCCTGATTGTTTTGATATTATCGGTAACCGCTGCACATGGACGGCAGGATATGTGTCTTTTTCAAAAACGATTACCGTATTGATAACACCTTTGTTAACTTATCTACCTTAGATAGGCAAGCACCCATATCTCCGGCTCCCTGAGGCTCAAGAGACTGGTCCCGTTTAAACCTAAATTTACTAGGGTCCTTAGGGTAAATTATAGAACTTGAGGAGGTTTTATGTAAAAATAATCTGTATACTTTTCAAAATACACCCCAAGTATTTATTTATCGTCTTTAGAGTTTACATAGTTGTAGATTTTATATTTGTGACATTTCTAGTGAATAAACCTATTTTTCATAATACATGGTATTTAATTGTAATATTGAACTTGTATGGAATTCATGGTATTTAATGTAAGTGATCCTTGTGATTTTAGAAAAAGTTGGAATATTTATATTATCACAAAATAGATATTTTAATGATACATATATATATTTATATAAAAATAATTTTAATATATATATATATATATATATTATATTTCTAGAAATCTCATTTTCTTAAGATATTCGTATTTTAAATCTTTCAAGACCGAATGCTCCTTGCGGATGTCTGCATCTCGCACTACTAAGCCTGAGGATGTGCGATAATCCGCACCATCCCGAACGGGTTCCCCAAATGGGTTGTAGCGGCGCTTTGCAAAGATTTGTGTTAAATACGTATCTTGTAGAAAACGGTTTTAATAGTTAAGGGTATTAATATGTAAGATTCGTTTTCTCGTTTTCTATATTCCCGAAAGGTATTGTGCTATGTTGCATATGAGTGTGTGGGGAGGTAGGTCATTACCTCGTGATCTACTTAAAGGTATAGCAAGGTTTTGATGTTTTAATTTCAAAATGAACCACATAGTATTTTACTGAAAAAGAGCGATAAAAGTTACAAAATCTGTCATGAAACTTGTTCAACATGTTTGTTAATGATTAATAGTCAACATGTAATGGTTTGATATGTTTGTATTTAAGAAAAGGTTGAATTTTTAGAAAGAACCGAATCGGAAATCGGATTAACTCCGATTCCGTCGGGTTTTGGAATTACGTATTTTTAGAAAAAGAAAGGAGAAGAGAGAGGTGGGACTTACTGGCTTAGAGGTTAGGGATGAGGAAGAGGAATCGGGAGGAGGCACCGGTGCGTCGTTTCGTCGCCGGGAGCTCCTAGGGTTGTCGTTGGAAAATCGCCGGAGCTTCGCCTTTCACTAACTCCAAAAGTACATTAACCCTCTAGGGATTTCTTGAGAGTTTTGATCAGAATTTTGGAGTGAGGGGGGGTGTTTAGGGGTTGTATTTATAGGGTAAAGCTAGGGTTTAGGGTAGGTGAAAGGTTAAAATGTATTAAAATGTAATAAAATGTATTAAAATAGAGTAATTAGGGTTTTAAAGAGTCCCTGGTACTGGTCTGTACATTTAAAGTATATAGAAGTGCAGGAGAGGTGAAGAGGCCCAACTTTGATGTTGGGGACTCGGCGGTCCGGTCGAGTCCGGCTGGCAGCGGCGGCCCGAGTCGGCCGAATCGCCGACCGATTCGGCCGAGTCAGGCTCCCAGAGTGTTCCCCGTCGCTTCATTAACCCTCTGGTCCAGTTTGTTTATTTAGTGTAGTGGGGTTTTACGGGTTTAGCACGTGTAGACTCTTGGACTTCTAAAATTTTAAAAGGAAAATAATATTAAAAATAATGTGGGATATGGGATTTGAACTCTAATGGCTTGGTTCAGCAGCACAAGGTATTACCAATGAGCTACAAGCTCCTTCTTGCTATTAAAAAGCAAAACAAATATTTAAAGTACTCACAGGAAATGCAAATACTCCAAGTATACATTAACTTTTAAACAAATTTTTGTACACTAAAATTGGAGTTGTTACAATTTCTAAGTGTGTTGCTCCTTTGTGAGTCGTAAGGATCTCACACAGGTGTTTTCTTCTTACAAAATCGTGAGGATTTTGCAAGTGCATCTTTTCCTTTCTTTTAACGAGTTTGCACCCTCTCGGGTTTTCACAAGCCCACCGGCAGTCCTGCTGTTTTTACTCACATCGTCCTTTCGGGTTTTCATCCGTGCCCATTTCGCTTGTGGACATACCCTTTTTTTATGCGGTCTGTAAGGCAACACACTGACAGTTGTTGATCATGACATTCTTCGAAGGACCATATCATATGAGACCAGGGAGGGGTGTGAATTGTTTTATGTCCGTAGATTGTATACGGTGCTCGATATGGAGACTCACCGTAGGGCAATATATTAGTTTAAGGAAATTATGGTCCATTATTAGTTCAAGGACGTCTTGTTCCAATACCAGTTTAAAGACGTAGTGGTCCATTGTTAGTTTGTGGAAGTTTTGGTTCGACATTCTCATGTTTGGGAAGAAATATTATTTGGTACTACTTTCAGAGTTTTGACTCAGGAAGATAGCGAGCGGACACAACCATCGTCATCTATCATTGACCTAAATTGTCGCTACTTTTCAGGTGTAGTACTTTTTGAGAAATCGGCCGTTTATCAGCCGAAATGGCCTTTCGCCATGCATATCCATAAGCAGATAAGCTCCATCTTGGTAGACCTTATCTATGATGTACGGGCCTTCATAGTTCGGCTTGGACTTCTCTCGTTTTGCATGATTGGGGATCATTAGTCTTTTGACGACCAGCATGAGTTCGTCTTGGCGGAATGTTCTCGTCCTGGTCAGTCTTTCATATGACCATGTCATCCTTGCCTTATAAACCTCCAGGTTTTGCTATACTATAAGGCGGGTTTCGTCGAAAGCATCGAGTTCCTCAAGCCTAAGATGAGTATTTTCTTCATCCGTTAGCTCGTATTGAACTGCTACTCATAATGAGGGGAGTTCTACCTCGAGTAGGAGCACTGCTTCAGTGACAAACACCAATACATATGGTGTTGTATTTGTGGCCATCTTGAATGTTGTTCGGTACGCCCAAAGAGCTTCATGCAGCTTTTCGTGCTGTATTTTCTGTTCCTGGACACGGTCTTTTTATAATCTTGGTCAATGTCTTGTTGAATGCTTCAGTTAAACCATTGGTCTGAGGATTATAGACTAAGGAGTATCTCCAGTCTATCTTGTGCTGCTGTGCGAAATGACTTATTTTGTGGCTTCTATAAGCTGTTCCGTTATCCAAGATTATCCGTCGCGGAGTCCCGAACCAGTAAATGACATGGGTTTTGAAGACGTGAAGGATATTCTCCGTCTTCACCTCTCTTAGCGGTACTTCTTCTGCCTACTTAGAGAAGTAATCAGTTTTTGCTAGTATGAACCGATGTCCTTTGGATGACGCTGGTTTGATGAGGCCGATTATATCCATTCCCCATATCTCAAATGGCCAACTAGCCACTGTCGGGTGCAGCGGATTTGGATGTTGATATACGAAGTCCCCGTGTATTTGGCAGAAGTGACACTTCTTCGCGTATTTGAGACAGTCCTGAATCATCGTAGGCCAATAGTAGCCCATCCTTTTTATCTTCGGCTTCATCTTTGGACCCGCTTGATCAGAGCCGCAAAATCCGTTGTGCACTTCACGGACGAATTTCTTTGCTTCCTTCGGTCCAGGCACCTTAACCATAGGAAGTCGAATGATCACTTATATAGAGTATCATTGACGAAGGCGAATGACAAATCTCGTTTTATGAGCTGATATCTAGACGGCGCATTTTCGGGGGTTCGTTGGGACTTAAAGTAGTCTATGAAGACTTCCCTCCAGTCCTTGACCTCTTCTTCGTCCTTTATTTGGAGGATTCTTGTTCGGTCGTTTCTTTTCCTTCGAGTAGCCCTTTCAGGTCTTCATCCGAAGATGTATCTGCTGGCGCAAAGATCCTGCGGCTTTGTACAATGATTCTTACGTCATCGAGGTCTTCGTCGGCCAATTCTTTAGCTAACTTGGCCAGCGCATCCACCTTGCTGTTATCCCTCGTGGTACGCTTTCTAGGATATAGGAAGGGATTTGGATTAGCAGCTGCTGCACTCTTTCTCTATATATTATTAGCTCTAGCTTGCATGTCTTGTAGTCACCGTTTACTTGACTGACAATCAGCTGGGAGTCTCCATATATGAGGAGGTTCTTGATTTCCATATCGATAGCAATCTTAAGACCGGTTATCAAAACTTCATATTCCGCTTCATTATTAGTCCTAGGTTCTGTCATGGAAAGGGCGTAACGCAATATTTCTCACTACGGGGTCACGAAGATAAGACCCACCCCGGCTTTGATTACAGGATTATTCTTCTTTCGCCTCTTCATGGAAGAGGTTCCGTCGAAGTAGAGTTCCCATTGAGACTCATTTTCTTATTTCTCTTCTTCGACTGCGTCGAACGCTTGTTCATCTGGCAATTCGCATTTCAGGGGAGAATCGGCTGATAACGGATGTTCCGCGAGAAAGTCGGCGATGACTTGTCCTTTCACCGCTTTGAGGGGTCGGTACGTTATGGAGAACGCCACAGCATAAGGACCCATTTGGCAAGCCTTCCTGCTAGTATGGCCTTTGACATCAGATATTTGAGAGGATCCACTTTTGATATGAAGTGGGCCTCATGCGCCAAGGCGTAATGTCTGAGCATCATTATTGCGAAGATCAACGCCAAACAATACTTTTCGATGGGGGAATAGTTGTTTTCTGCCCCCAGGAGAACTCGGCTTAGATAGTAGAGAGCTCTCTCATTTCCTTGATCATTCTCTTGTGTCCATAGCTCGTCTAGAGAACCTTTGAGAGCCATCGTGTATAAGATAAGATGTTTTCCTTTAACTGGGGCAGCTAATACCGCCGGATTTTGCTGGTATTGTTTGATTTCGTCTAGTGCATTTTGGCACTTCTGATCCTAGACGAACGGGGTCCCCTTCATCAGATGGCTATAAGGATGAAATTTTCCGGAAAGGTTGGCTATGAACCGCCGGATATACGCGAGCTTTCCTTGGAGAGACTGCAGTTGTTTTAGGGTTCTTGGCGAAGGCATTTTTATAATCTCCTTGATTTTTAAGGGATTGATTTCGATACCTAGGCGGTGTATGATGAAGCCAAGGAATTTGCCTGAGGAGACTCCAAACGCGCACTTTAGAGCGTTCATCTTCAGATTATACTTCCGAAAACGTTGAAACACAATTTTTAGGTGTTCCCAATGCTCCTCGTGAGATTTGCTCTTGATCGCAAGGTCATCGATATTGCATTCAACGATCTTTTGCATAAGGTCATCGAAGATCTTTGTCATGGCTCTTTGGTATGTGGCTCCGGCGTTTTTCAAACCGAAGGGCATTACATTGTAGCAAAATACGCCTAACGGAGTCCATAAGGTGGCATGCTTCTGGTCTTCAGGATCCATCTTTATCTGGTTGTATCCTGAAGACCCATCCATAAAAGAGAAGTCTTCGTGGGTGGACGTGTTATCAATCATCAACTCAGTAACAGGTACTGGGAAGTTATCTTTCGAGCTCGCTTTGTTGAGGTCTCGAAAGTCCACGCAGATGCGAACTATCCCATTTTTCTTCATCACCGGAACGATGTTGGCGATCCGGTCGGGATATTGAACTTCTTGGATAAATCAGGAGTCAGTTAATTTCTTGATTTCGGCGTTGATACTCATCTCAAGTTCGAACCGCATCCTTCTTGGTGCCTGTTTGACCGGCTTTATTTCTGGAGATATGGTCAATTTGTGTACCGCCACTTCTAGATCTAAATCCGGCATTTCAGAGTATTTCCAGGCTAAGCAGTCTTTGTACTGCATAAGCATGTCTTTCAGTGTGGCTACTTGATTTTCAGATAGCAGCTCACTGACAAACGTCGGACTCGGATCATCCTCCGTTCCTAAGTCAATTTTTCTTAGGTTGTCCACCGTGGTATGTATTCCATTCTCCTGCTCTTTTGGCGCTGCTGAAATTCTGAGATCTTCTCGTCATCCTCTTCATTTATGAATCATCCAAAAAGTTCAATATACTCGTCCTCTCTCTCTCTTTTGAGAGAGTTACCATATGATAGGTACGAGCCCGCTTCCATTTTCGCGGTCGAGCTGGTCCTATCCTGACGGTATAGGTTTTCTTTGTCTCGTGCTTTTATGGCGGGTTTATCCTCCATCTTTCGGATAATATGAACCTGCCTTGTTGATATTGGTCTTCGACCCAATTTTTGAATGTGAAGCAGTCATCAAGGGAATGGCTTATTGCTCGATGATTGTTCGTGCGAAAGTGTGTATATATGCTATAAATAACCGCAATCAAAACGGTGTCACAATAGCTAGCCGTAATGAGTACGGGTCATCCGCAGGGAAACGTGAACTTCTTTTCTTAGCTTAGACGAGTTGATAAAAGAGAGGAGGGATTGTTGTCGTTTTATTTTAAGATGGAGATAAAATTGATAATAAAAAGGCTTGTAGGGTTTATAGGACTTAGTAGTTAATGGATGAATATTTAGAAATAACTCTATTTATCTTTTAATAGTTTAAAACTGGAGAGATAGCGATGAATGTGGATTAGGGTTCTTGGAGGAATTAGGGTTCTTAGAGGGATTAGGGTTTCCCACTACTGACCCTTGTCCTTCCATTGATTTTTATTTATCTCAAGCCCTTAATAAAACAATTATTTACTAATCTCAAATCGTGGTCGTGACTATTATTAATTGATAGCGCGTCCGATAAGAGGGTTATTATTTATTTTGCTAAGGTTTATAAATATTAAAATGTCAAAAGAAGTTAAGCGATATTTCATCCATTATTATACCCTATCCTACAAACCCTAGCAAGTAAGAAATTACTCGTTGATGGTTATTAGCGTAGCACAATAGAGATGGAAGATGAATGAAATCATAATTAAAAGTGTAGAAAAGTAATGCGTAAAGTAAAATGCGGAAAGTAAATGCGAAAAACAAAAACTACCTTTATTAATCAGCTATTGCATTACAACTTTTCTTCTTAAAAAGGTAGATTACAAGAACCCTAGTTTCGCTCTAGATCTCTCTCTTTATGGAGGTAGATGAATAGATGATGAGATCTCCCTTGAATGCACAGCTCACGGTCATTTATATAGTCTCTGAAACCAGAAACCCTAGATGCTATATGGGAGTAGATGTAGTTACAATCATACCCCCAAAATCCTAGATTCAACGGCCCAGATATGATCGCGGTTCCGCCACCCATACCCCTTGTTGACCGCGGTTCCGCCGCCCTTTAGTAGGATTGGGTCTTGAGATTTTTTTCTGGCTTTTCGTCTCGATATTTGGAGATCCTGTTGATATATCGATTCTGAAAATATTGCTCTGAGTCTCTGCCTTTGCTAGATTTCTCGATTTGCTTCTAAAATTTGACAGATTCTGTTTCAATATCCCGATTTGACTTGGATCTCCTACTTGGATTTCAGACCCGAACTAATACCCGCACAATATCTCAAATTAAATTGTTAGTAGCATTTGGTATTTTTGAGATATTATTCCAACCATTTATATGATATAATATTTTAAGAATATTGATTAAGAATATTTAGCATGATTTGCATATTTTAATTACTAATATTTCATTTAAATATAATATGCATATATTTTCCCTAATTATATTAATTATAAATAAAGAAACATATGATACTAATCTTTTTACAAATAACCACGCATATGTTCTTTATTTACATTCAACACATTTTATTAGTTAATAATAGTAGGGAAAATGTTCATACAAACATGCAATATATTTGACTAATCACTTGATGATAAGTGCAATAATCCGGATGATGGATCTCATTTATCTATTCGGGGTGTCGAGACATCGGAAGCGTCATCATTCGGTGTTTCATAACAAGGTTGAATATTTTCCCTGTCTTGTCAAGAGAACGAGTATTTCCGACCCATCTTCTTCATAAAGGACGGGCTCCAACCGAGCTTTCCTTGGTTAAACGGCGTCTTGGACTTGCTTTATTTTCCTTGAACGTTGTTTGCGTTCTTTGCCTAATTTTTATCTCTGCTTCGGGATTTTCTCTCTTCGCGAAAGCGGATAGAGGGCTGTAGATGAAAAAATTACAGTCTACTTCTTCCACTGATTGCTGGCTGAGATGCCGCGTCTTGGCCTTTTCGTATATGACCATTTCGAGGCTGTAGTTGTCTCGGCTCACTTGAGCTTCTTTTATTAGCTTGTCAATTTGCTCTTCGAGTGACGGACTTAACGCTTTTAGGGCGGGATCTTGCTCTGAATTAACGTCACAACTATCAGATAAGTGTTTTCTTCTTCACTCAAGCTGTTTATGACATGGCGGCTATATATTTGCTCCCGTTTCTTGGATCGAACATATCCCAGCCCGTTGTTTCCATCTTCCTGTTGGGCTTTCTTCGTTGAGTCCCGGGAATATTCTAAATCTTTTTGTAGAATTAGGCATGCTGAACAGTCTGTTCAAGAGGTACGCTTTGGCGTTTTAACAGTTTCTTTAATCCCTTCGCATAATATCTTAGCATACGGATGGGCTGGAACCTGTCAAGGGTGGGGTTGGCACCATTCCAGACCTCTTTTTCTACCTTGGTCTCCGTAGATTTGTAAAAGAGGATCGCCTATTCACCTCTTCGTTTAGGAGGCACGTAGAAAGTTTGCAGTTCTTGTACGCTGTATTTATTGAGCGCATTTGGTTCCTTATAATGTTGAGGCGGTGCTATTATAATTTGTAGACTTCGATCCGCTTCGGCAAGAGTCTGCGTCGATGGACGGATAGAGAACACTGCATTAGTCTCTTCTTCAGAGTCGCTGCCAAAGACCAGGATAGGGTTCGATGGTCTAAGGTTACTGTTCTCCTTCTGAGGTTGTCCCGTGTAGACTATTTGTTCGCCTTCTTCGATATCACTTCTGTAGACTGGAATGGTGGCCATGGATATTTGCTTATTTTTTGGCCGGTGGCACCTTTCAGTATCTTCAAAGTCCGTCTGAAAGTACTTTACATCTTCATACTTTCGCACTTCGTTCACCGAGAAAGGATTGAGCTCTCCCGTGACGGTGTACTCCGAGCCATCTTTGAAATACTTCATACACTGATATTGTGTTGAAGGGACGCGTTGTACTCGTGCAGCTAAGGCCTTCCGAGCAGAGCGTTGTAACAATTCTTGGCTTCAATGACATGAAATTTGATGTCGGTGACGAGCAACCCGAAGCGGAGCGTCAGTATTACGGACCTAAGCGTCCATGACGACTGCGAGTCGAACCCTGATATGGTTATTTTGTCTCTGAAAAGGTGATGAACATTCATACATATTTTCTTCAGCACTCTCACGTTGAGAAGATTAACAGATGATCCGTTGTCAACAAGGATTTTCTCTATCTTGACGTTGTGGCAGTACCTGGTGACATAGAGCGGTCGATTATGTTCGCATGTACTGAGGAGTAGATCATCATCGTTGAATGTGATGTCAGCCGTGTAGACCTATACCAGTTCATTTTTCATCTTCTCTTCTGCGAGGAAGGCCTGAAACTGATCAGGCTCTTGCAGGACTTTGATCAGAGAGTCTCGTGCCTCTTTGGACAAGAGCAAAGAAGTAAGCTCGGTTGCGAGGTTATTTTCCTCAGCTGGGCAAGGAAATTATAATTCACCTTAGTTTTCTTAGGCAGGTCTTTCGCGGCGAGCTCTTTTGCCACGTCTTCATCAAGGAAAATCTCGTCATGTATTTTCCCCTTCCTTTTATCCTTTTTATTTAGACCCTTGTTTGCAGGCCCGAGATTCTTTTCAGGCAGCATGCAATTATGTAGCTGGATGTTCTTGCAGTCCTTCTTCATCTCTTCTTTTTCCAAGGAGGAGTTTTCAAAGAGAGAATTGAGAGATATTTCATCCTCAGAATTGCTCCTGAATGTGAGAACTCAGGGTTTTTTCTTCTGAAATGGTACCAGCCATATGGCATATGCCAGTTGCTTCTTTGTATGATGTCATTTCGCCATTCTCATTTCGACGAGCGCAAGCTTCACGCTTCTTCTTCTTGAAGTGTTTTCTGTGGGAAATATATCATTGCCACCACTTCTTGAAAGCGTTTCACTCTTCGATGGTGTGAGCGACTCTTCGGTGGTATACACAGTATTTTGGGTGTCCTTCTCCTCGATCAAAATGTGGGACCCCAGGCGCATATATCATGAGAGGCGACAGCTTCATCCCCAGTTATAGGGCTTTGGCAAACCGCTTCTCGGCTTTGATCCTGCTCTTATTTGTTGCAGGCATGCCTTGATTTGGTCGGAGAGTTTTATGACTCGTTCTCACCGCAGTTTTTTATTCAGAAGCTGAAGCTTAGCCTTTTCATATATAGTTGTCTCGCGTTATTGGTCATTTTTGATCTGTTGAAAAGTTTCGTATAGTAGCCTTTCAATCGGGTCTTCTTCCGGCAGTTTCGAGGAATTTAGCGCCGATTCTGCCCCCAGTTCACCCTCGTCACTTTCTGACGCGGGCAGAGCTTCTTCATCATATAGTGATGAATGAGAGATCATGCGGCAGCTTTCTACACGGTCTTCCGTTTCTTCTGATGAGTCATTTTTCTCATCATCGTCACTGTCTTCGTTCCTAAGAATATGCTTGAGGAATTCTTCGAGTCTGACTGACGTTCACGCTTTCTGATTATATTCTTCCAGCACGTCTATATATTTTTGGAGGTCTGTCCGCTTGTCGACATATTCATCAGGCTGCACAGGTTTCTTAGACTTCTTCTTTTTCTTAGAAGATTTTGACGGCTTGACCGGGGGATTTTCCCTTTGTCATTGATTTTTGGCGTGGGACGTGATTTTAACATCCCCTCTAGAATTTCAGGATCAAGCGGGATTTTCCACTTGACCGCCGGACAGGCTTGTAGATCTTTCAGTATTCTTTTAGTTTTTGCTTAAAGACATACTTCCCATGGAGCTTCTTCCACGAGAGAAAAGGATGCCTCCTGCGCATCCTCCTTTTTAGGAGTGTGCTTTTGGGGCGGATTTACCCTCCAGCTATCGGACAGTTCGAACTTCCCTTGCTGGTACTGGCTCTCAACCCAATTTTTGAAGATGTAGAAATCCTCAACTGGATGGTTAACTATCCTGTGATAAGAGCGGTAGTTGGGGTTATTGACGTCGCCGGCTTGTGCTGGATGCCATGGGTATGGTAATGTGATCAGATTATTTTTCATTGCCAGCTCAAACAACATCCTCATTTTATCACGAGGGAATGAATAAGCATGTCCCAATCTTTCTTCTAAGGACGGGTGCGCACGTGCGTTGTTTTGGCGAGCAGCTGGTTTTGGACCCTTTGGTTATTGTTGCGTGTTGGCAACAAAGACTGCTTTTCCTTTTCCCTTATTATTTCGAGGGTCCTTATTTGAGGAGGAAGGGACATGACCCATCTGATCTATCTGTGCTAACTTGTCAATCAGCGACTGGAATGCGGTGGGCTTGAAGAAGGTCATGAATTGAGACACGTTCGATTAAGAATCTATCGTCCCAACCCACAGCCGGAGACTTCTCAATGCGCTGTTCGCATTTGGACCATAGGTTCCGCCACCGAATTGCATATTAGACCCATGTTTCTCTCGGCTTGACCATGGCATTGATTAGTGCCATGATCGGAGTGCGTTCACTCGCGCTGGCGAACCGTTGCGTGAATAGCAACTCTATTTCAGAGAAGGTTTTCTCGGAGTCATTTGGGAGCTTCGAGTACCATTTGAAAGTTGTTTCTGATAAGCTTTTGACGAATTGGCGAAGCAATAATTTGTCATCGCCTCCAGTATTGCCGCACAGAGCTCTGAATTATGTGACGTGCTGGAGGGGATTACCCGTTTCTTTGTAGACATGGAATTTCGGGATCGTATATCCCGGAGGGTACTTTATTTGGTCATACCAGGTCGGATATGGTCGCCCGATTTTGACGAGTTGGTTGGTGGCTTCATTGGCCTGGTGAGCTCTAATTTGCTGAGCAATGTAGTCATCCAGAGCCGCCTTGGAGATTATTTCCTCCCTGACCGCTGATAAAACTTGGGGAGGATTTGATATTTCTCCTCTGTCATCTTCGACAATCACCGGAGGATTTTCAGCCGGTGATTATGGTTGTATCATCATTCCAACCGTATCCTGGAATAGAAGAGCCATCTGCTTGATGTTAACAGCTTGCTCCGCTGCTTTTTTGTCTTTCTTCTCCAGCACTCATTGTAACTCTATATCGTTTTCTTGCTCCTGGCGTTGTTCGGCTTCTTTGTCCGAGCTTTCTTTTGGCCTGATGAGTGCTGCCATTTTGGTCAGCATTCTTGGAACTTTTGCTGTTGCTCCTGAGCTTTTGTGAGCGACCGAGTATGCGGCCTGTAACGACCCTAGTATTACTATACCTTCGTGTTTTCTTTCCTTAATAAAATATTGTATTTATTTATTCGTAGTATTTTTCCGTAAATTTTGTTTTCTATTAAATATATTATTTTATTATTCTATTTATTTTTCCCAAACCCATTTCTTTAAACTAAATCTTAAACTATTTCAAATTAAACGCAATACATAACCCAACCCATAACCCAAATCCAATTTCATTTTTATTTTCTTTTATAAAACTATGAGCCCAAAAAGCCCACTTTCTTTTTAAGTAACAGCATATATTTAATTCTAATTAAATATGTGCATGAACAACTTTGTAGTTCATTGGTTATGTCCTTCCATTGTTATTCCATAGATCACATGTTCAAATCTTCATTTTTGCAATTTTTTTTATCAATTTTTATTCTTCTCATAATTTACAAATGAGACCTTTCATTTCATGTTCCTTTTAACTCTCAAAATAATTAGAATGGTTATGAACAATAATTTATTAGAATTATGGTGGGCATAAAAAAAAATTA
This sequence comes from Agapanthus africanus, assembly GCA_030015575.1. NCBI lineage: Eukaryota > Viridiplantae > Streptophyta > Magnoliopsida > Asparagales > Amaryllidaceae > Agapanthus > Agapanthus africanus. The sequence goes on along the minus strand of CM057338.1, from coordinate 316,531,870 downwards.
TATCTCACTCCTCTTTCTTTTCATCATCACACCTTTCTATCATTTCACATATCCATCTTCATCTAGATTCTCCGAAGAAGAACATGAAGAAATTCTCAAGAATTTCTCGCTAGAAACGCGAGGCTATCGACGGATAGACAACCCCGTTGACAATACCGGCTTGTGTATGTAAGTCTCTTCTCTCTTTCTCTCCCTCCATCTCTTTCTCTTTTTTATATTGCCATTAAAAACTTCCCTTATCATATCATAGTCCCTAAATAATTATTTAAATGGATACATATATAAATAATAAACACACACAAACATACACAAATATATAGTTTATAAAGTCTTTTTCATTACTCTCAATCCATATGTTAAGATTTCATAGTAACCAATTAGGATTGTATCGTTTTTTGTTGTATTTTAAATTACTTTATTTAAATTTTGTAAAAAAAAATGAAGTTACGAATAAATACCATGGTTTTCTCATTTCTCACATATGGCATATCAATACCTTTACTTCTAAAATAATTTTTAGAAATTAATTTTTACTTCTGTAAATTTCAGGAAATTTACATATGATAGAATATATTATTTTGTATATTCTGTAAAAATTTTAGATCGAACCGCATAACGGTTTAGGAATTATATCATTTTTATTCACTGTTTGTAAAAACAGAAAACTGCATTTATCGGTCAACTTCTTAGACACATAACTTGATCTACCGATATCCAAATTGAGCAAACTCAGGTGTTTTGGATATCTACATTGAATATCTAGATTTTATTAGTTTTAAGCTCTTTCTGAAAACCGACGTAAAATATAGAAAACTGCGTTACAATATTTAGTGACGGATCTGGACAGAATCTATTCTGATTCGCACACTGTTTTTAAATAGGACATAACTCGAACTCCCGATATCCGTTCGTGACAAACTTTAGATGTGTAGATGTATAATTGATAGAGCTATAATTTTCTGTATATTATACTACTTATAAATGCATGAAACAACTCGATATAGGCTTTTCAATACAATATATAGTTGCTGTCCAGAAATCTTAATTTCTGTTTTAAACGCCGATATTAAAATGATCATAAGTAGAGCTTCAGAAATCCAAATCGCGCGAATCTTAGTGTTTTGGATAATTACATCGAAATACCTACAATTTTTGAATAATTTTTGTAACCTGAAATCCCATAGAAATTAATTCAAACCGTGTTTTAAAAATGTGTGCCGGTGCTGAACAGATTCTGATCTGTTTTGCTCGACGATACGAAAACGAATATATCTCCAAAACTGGTAGTCGTATTTAGGCGAGACCAGAACTAACATGAGAATAACACTTAAGTCTATGTTTTTGTTTATATTTTGACTTTAAATGAATTGGTTAACTAGTCGTACATATCACATATTTACAACATTGTTTTTGGACGTTTCTTGTATATTTATCTCATATCATGTTCTATGATTGCTTATCTATTTTTATCTATATAACTTGTGATTAAACCATTACATGCTAGAATTGACTTGATCTTGACACGACTCAATCATGAATACCTCAATAGGTACACTTGACTCGACTTGACCCGAACCATGAATATGTAATGACTTGACATGAACACTTGACATGAATACATACTTGAATACTTCAACTCGACTCGATATTTGAATTGCACTCTCTTATGTATTCATGTATTTGGGAAAGACTTGTAACTTTAATCACAGACTAATATACGCGGGGTGTTGGGGTAGTTTGAGTATGAATCCAACGGAATCTCATGAGTCCTATTATAACGAATAACGTTGTTGTGGTACCGGACTGAAACGGTACAAATAACGTTGCTGTAGTACCGGGATGAAACAGTACATCACGAATTCATGAATGAAGGCCCGTGTTTTCAAGTCTCTGGATAATAGCCTGTTGGGTTTGGAATACTTCAATAACAATTGAAGTCCCGCTATTTTGGGCCCGTGATTCCTTGTCCATGGACGATAGCCTTGGGTTCGAGAATACTTTTGAGATTGGTTGACATTCACACTTGAACTCACGTTAGTTAGTTTTACCCTTTTAGAGACCTTTTAGGAACTTACATTCACTTCATCTTCACTATACCTACACTCCATGGCCATACTTTACTTGTTTTGTATGCTCATATTACATTACCATACTTACATAGTTGTCATTAAGATTACTATGTTATACTTGTTCATGTTTTATTTCCATTTATACCATATATCACATTGCAACTTGCATTTCATTTATATACATCACACCATCCTTTTGGGGACTTACCGAGCGTTAGTTCGCTGACGGGCATTCCACCCACTTCTTCCTATTCTTGGAATGTTCGTCAGGTGATATTAAGACAGAGAAGATAGAAGTGGTCGAAATGGAGTATAACCAGTTCACATCACAAACAGACGTATAGTTTCATTCAGTTTTTCTTTTCATTTCAGCTTATTTATGTATACTTCCTTGTTAAGACTTATCATATTATCGTATCTTGTATTCAGATATTTTGTCAATTGTGAATTTTGAATGTAATAAATCAAAATTGGATTTCATTCTTTTGTTTATTCTTGTTAGTTTATGTTGCTTATAGACGCTTAGCGTATTTATTTCGAGAAATGACCTTCTCGGAATAAATATGTCGCGGGCTTGTCACATGCCGTTACCGCTCTTTTGGAAAGCGGGGCGTGACACGGCCTATGACTCACCGAAGCACGGCTTTCTACTTTACCATTGGCCATATAGACTGTATGAATTCTTGTGCCCCCAGACCTGGGGCATTTAGATCCTTCGGTTTTGGAATTTTCCGCTGGCGGTAGAATTTTGTCCATCCTCATTCTTTTATTAGAAGTTGGAGCTGAAGGAGCCGTTGTGACAGGCGTCTTTCTAGAAGAATTCACTCATTGTATAGCGGAGGAGTGGTCTTTTTTTTTGTCGGCCATTAGATTTCTATGGTCGACGAGAGTAACTTTCATCAAGCACGGTGTCTTGGACTTTTTGCCAGACTCTATGAATCTGCAAGGAGAGCCGTTGGCGAGTCTGCTCTGGCTGCTTCTGTACTGGGGTTTCTGTCGGCGGAGGTGATTTTTTCAGTACTTCCGTCGGGGAGTTCTTACGCATCCTCCTAAGCGGGTCGAAGTTATTCCCAGTTGGAACAGCGGTGCCAACATCCACCATAAGTGCTGGTGGGGGTAAACCTAAAAGGAGAGTTACCCCCAGCCTGTCTTGCTCGATGTCAGTGGCGATGTCGAGTATGCCTTGCAGTAGGAACGACCTCCGTATTAGAGGCGCCTTCATCATGCCATTGGCGTTGCTAGGGAGCTTCGCTTGCTGTCAGCCTTTGGAAGACTGGCATTCTTGTTGGAGCTGGAGCGGAGTTGGCCAATCTGTCAAAGACTGACCGTCTGGGAGGGGAAGCACTTTTGTCGGCTTCACGGGTAGCATGAGCAGGTAGGGCTAGTCACTTTGGGGTAGCTCCTTTGGGGATCATGGGTTTCTTTACGAGCCAATTCGAGTTCTTTTCCAGCCTGTTGAAGACCGAGACTCTAGAGTTGGACGGTTTGCGGGTAAAAGCCGTCACGATTGCCAGCCGATCAAAGACTGGCCTTCTGGGAGCTTCTTCTTGTGGCGCTGAAGTGCCAAAGCTCGCTGGTGGGAGCATCGTACCGAAGAATAGTCCGGTAGTGGCTTGTGTGACCTGTCCCACCAACATTGAGGAAATGGAGGTCGCGTTAGGCCCGTACATCACTCCTCCATCTGGGGTGGAGAGAGAGAGTTGTTGTTGCAGGAAGTGAAGTTGAGAGCCATTGATTCTGCACAGAGGCGAAATACCAAGTTTTAGTATCTCGAATTTAGGGGCAACCATGAATATAGCGAACCATGATTTTGTTTGCGAAACATGACATACGAAGTGCGGAATGGAAAGAGAAAGAGGTCCATACCAGAATCCGTTTACCACCGAAAACAGAGAAGACCTGAGATTGATCATCTTGTCTGAATTTGGGGGCAGATATTATTTGGACATATCCATCCACCTCTTCGAAAATACCAAGTTGATTTATGGCACCATATATCGGAGCTTTGGATAGATGCGACAGATGTAGCGGATTTTATCAGATTACCCCTCATTTATGAGGGTTTTTTTTATTGTGGGACGCTCTTCTTTTTGGAGGGTTAAACCCTTATATATTTTTATGTGTTAAGCAAAGGAGATATTTTGATCTCTATTTTCTTTACCTAGGGTTTTGGGAGGAGAAGAAACTTTCTTCAGCAAGAAAATTGAATTCTCTATTGTAGCTGCCAAAGCTTATGAGGGAATCTCTCTTTCCGAGACTTGAAGTTTCGGGTCCTTTATATTGGGACTGTAAACTGTTGATCAGTTTTGAGAAAATCTTTCATTGAGAGATACCAATTGATTTAATTGGCCTCAAAGATTATTCAGGGAATTTTATCCACCGTTGGATTTTTTGTCCAGTGATTTTCTGTTTAATAGAATATATTTTCTTATTTTAAACAAGATTAGGAAAATAGTTTCCTAATGAAGAAATTGATTAGATTTTCTGATTAGGTCGGTGATATTATAGCCATCGTTGGATTTTAAATCCAAAGGTTCTCTTTTTAACAGAGAAATTTTTACTCGTTTTAGGAAGATAGGGGGGATATTTTCCTAAATAGAATTTAATTCTATCTGAAACTACCGCTTCAAAATGGTTTGCTCACGTGTTTAACACGTGACCCCCAGTGTGGGTTTTAGCCTGTCTATATTTAGTGCTCATATTCTTTGCATATGAGCGCTCACGTGGGGCTGATTGGTATGAGATTTAGCGTATGCGCTTTAAAAAGATGAATCAAAAATATTTATAACCGCAATCAAGAACGGCGTCGCTTGGTAGCTAGCCGGTGAGTACGGGTCGGTCCACAGAGATGTTGTGTATTTCCTAATTTGTTCTAACGAGTTAATTCCTATTGTTGTCGGATTGATTAAATCTAAAAAAAACTAAGTTTTATCTATACTAGAGTCTTGCTAGGGTTAGGTTTAGGTTAAGTTTGGAAATGTAAAGATTTCCCACCGCTTTCAATGCCCTAATTTAGATCTACTAGGTGTTATGGCAACAATTAATAAAGGGGATTAGTACCATCGGGAAGAAACGATGTTTCTTCTTCTAGGTTTTTGTCCTTCCTTTCTTAATTCTTATCCTAACCTCCATGAAAAACATATACAACCGGTCCTTTATACTACAGTATCACCGCTACCTCGGGGGATAGGGTGCCGTAGGGAACGGTGTGTTATGTATGCATTGGAGTCCTATAAAAACTTATGTTGGGCAAGAAAGGGGTGAGAGATTTCCATCTCTCAAGCCTTCCCCAAATCTAACCCTAACAAGCGAGGAGACTACTCGCTCATTAGGGAATTGAAAAACATTTATAATTAATTTAACTAGGAAAGATAAGAAAATTATACTAGGGCAATGAAAAGAAAACTTACTAATTTTATTGATGGCTCTCTCCAAACATTTACACAGGATTTAATTTCTGAAATAGATGAATAAAAAGAGGCATGACCTAAATTAGGTTTCTAGGGTTCTATTTATAGATTCATAGAAACCCTAGATTACAATCGCGTCATATCTGCTATTACAAAAATACCCCTTAAGAAAAAGACCTAGTCAACGCACCGCCAGCGCCAATAGAATTTTGCACCGACACGGGCCCCACACGGCTGCGGATCCGCGGCCAAAAGCATGGTTTGGCCACGGTTCCGCGGCCAAACAGTGGGATTGTGTGCTCATTTCTTCTGGGGTTATTTCTTCTACTTTGGTCTTCTAGTTTATTTACTTGGTTTCTCGGTTTGTCTTCTATATTTCTTCCAGATTTCTACAGTGAATAAAGTTGTGGACTTTTACCGCTTACTTCGTGTCGAAGTCTTGAATCCTGCACTGCCTTTGTACTTGTGAAATCGTCTATTGATCTTCGTTTAGTCTTCGAACTGTAGGCTTGATCAAGATTCTTCCATTTGTTGGTCGTAGTCTCACTTTTGTATCGTCTTTTGTCTTTTTCACTGTTTTTGTTCTGAGAACCTGTAACCTGCAACTATGTAGCAGACATGGGTCAAAAGCGCCTATTTATTTGTAAAAAGAATAAGAATGGGGAATGTAATAATGCAATATTATGATATGAACAAATACCCCCAAACTTATCTTTTGCTCGTCCTCGAGCAAACCTAATTTTATTCTCAACAAAATCCTAACCTCACTTTCGCAGGGAAACGCGATTGCACTGAGCTCGTGCAACAAGCCGTTAAACCTCTAGGTGTCCCTAGTAGGAGGAGTGTTGTCTCCTGAGGGTTTTCAGCGGATACTACCCACAAAATCCTATCAATTCGACCCATTGACTTTTACTCTCCAATTAGGTTTTCTAACAAGAAATTCTATTATCTTCGACTCGTAAATTATCCACCCATATTCTTCACGCTTCCTTATCATTTAACTTAAGATTATATATATTCTTGTGAATTTACTTAGCTTTTGGCATCTCTTAAGTTTTTCTTCTAGGGTTCTATCTCAACTTAGGAATTTTTATCATCTCTATTAAAGATATAAGTCCTATTTTTCATTCATATATCTTATCCAAACCTCAATCACATACCCCCTACATGTGTGTGTATATCACCCCTACACTTGGAAATTCAAATCAAGCTATCATACTCTTGTCCGTCGTCCAAAGCACTTCTTAATTGGTGAATTTTTAGATGAATTTCGCTCACATATCCTTCATGCGACCGTTAATACTTCTTGAGGTACCAACAACTGATTACAAGATGTGTTTGCATGTTAAAGCGTAATTCCAAGTCTTATAACACCTAAGGCTTTAGCAGTGACTTCCAAACCAGTTGGTCTAAGGCACTAGGTGATGAAGCACTCTTGCTAAATATTTTTTCTATTTTTGCAGCCTTAAGTAATCGCAAAAACCAGTGTTCATTTTTTTATTATCTCTTTATTCACACTTGAATTTTTTATTTTATTTTCTTCGTACTAAGGACTTTAGACAAGAGCATTTCAAGGTCTCTCATACTATTCCAAGTTTCAAGGTTCGTGTTTGTGCAATTTGTAGGGTATATATTTTCAGAATTTAGGCTTAACCTTAGAAATTATTTTTCAAACTTATACTTTAATAAAAATATCAATACTCTTCTCTTGTTTTAACTTAGCCCAAGAAGTCAACTCGAAATTTGCATATTTCTAAATAAACTACAAAGACATATACTTTCTACCGTTAAATTTTTAAGAAAGGTTATTTTTAAAGTTTTTAATTTACTAACTCTAGGATCTAGTTGTTCCTAGCTAGTTAACCTTTTTGTCAAACTCAAGTCAATTATGACCAAAATTGAATACTTTAATTTTTATAATTTTTAAAAATTTTCAATTTTTTATGGGTTTTAAAATAAGTAATGCAAATGCAAAATGTACATATGAATGCGAAGGAAGAAGGCTTACCGAGCATACCCCCAAACTTAACCTTGACAGTGTCCTCACTGTCATGCAATACCAAGAGAGTTGAAAATGTCGGCACTCCCCTATTTATTTATTTATAAATTTTTATTATTTTTTTTTATTTTTTAGTGTTAAAAGAAAAACAAAATATATATACAACAAGGTTCCCCCCAAACTTAAATGAGACAGTGTTTCCACTGTTCTAAGTGTTAAAGTTCAGAGTTAGGGAGGAGAAAAATCAAACTATAAAAGGCCTTACACAGACCAAAGGTTAGTACCAACCATTCAAAAATTCTATCGTGATAATGGTAGGGTTGGTGAAAGAATGGAGTGTAAAGAAAAGAAATGAGACGCACATGAGACCGAATGGGAAGAAGAGTGGAATATGGTCTCGGTGGAGGAGAAGAATGGCAGAAAAGAGAAAGAAGTGTAGTACGATCTTGAGGGTGTAAATCGAGTGAATAAATTAGCGCAATTTGTGATGACCGATGTGTTAAAAGCGATTATGCTAATTTATCAATCCGTCGAGAAATGGGGTCAAATCCCTCAAGATTCGCTAGAAAACATGGGTACGTCGAACTTGGTAAACCATCCATTGAAAGTGGAAACGCGACGGAGTCTTGCGTGGTCGAAACGATAGGAAGGACGAAAGGGAGTGATTTAGGGATAGTCTTATTCTCACCTAAGTAATCTGTCTCGAACTTGAAGGATTCCATCAATGGTTCGAAATGACTGTAAGCAACCGAGTCTGACGGCTCAACTAACTCATCTGAAAATTTAAAGGACTCAAACTCGAGAGGTGAGTTTTCAACATCGTCCGAAAAAGTGAAACACTCGTAATCGTTATCAGCTGTGAGAAGAGTGTCAGATTCAAGGAGGAACGCACTAGTGGCGTCAAATGTGCTGTGAGTGAACAGAAATTTTTCAAGCTCACAGTCCTCAAGCGTGATCTTTTGCGTGGTCGGAACGATGGAAAGGAGGGGGTTTGATTTAGGAAGTATAACAGTTAAAGGTTCAGGAGGATGAACTGGAAAATCCGACACCTCAAACAAAAATGGTTCATCCTCAATACTATTCTCATAATTTTCCTCAATACTATCCTCATAATTCTCCTTAAAATTTAGCTTATCCATGCAATTATCATCAAAATCAAGACGCACATGAAGTTCGGGAGAAACATTTAATGACTCGGGATGATGAATTGGACATAAAATTTCAGTCAAATGTACGGGTTCATCATCCAAAATATTCCCGGCGTCTATATCCTCAATCAAGTGAAAATCAATTTTTTCAGACACCTCATCAAAATCATGGATATCAATTAATTTAGGCTCTAGAGTGGAGGTGTAAAATTCAAAAGGATTAGGTATAGTTTCACTCGAAAGGGACTCTTCACAATCTGGCAAATCAAGCACTACAAAATCGCACAACTCATTAAATGTTGTATTTTCAACAGATGAATCATTTGGAACACTTGTTTGAAAACCGGAGTTGTGGGGTTCAATTGGGTATGGGTAGGTTTGATTCGGAAAGGTGTAGAACTCACTCTCTCCTCTCAAATTCTCACTCTGTCCAACCGCCTCCTCATACATTGGAATTTTTGGAGCTAGTTGGAAACTAGCTACCAGGTTACTAGGTTGCATAAGGGCGGCCACGGACGCATCCACATTCCTCATCATTTGATTTGTCGCTACCATATAGGCTTCTAACGACTGTTCCAAACTAGACATGGGTTGTGAAGGGGTTTCGGTAAAAGATTCAAAATTGTTTGGATACGTGAAACTCCCAAATGGCTGTGTAGAAGCAATGTCTAGGGAAGGTGCGGAAGTCGGGTAGGACTGGTAGGAATTGAATGGTTGGACAGGAGTAGGATCAACATTTGGATAAAAAGGTGAATGGACTTGTTGATCCCAAGAACTGGATGTGTTGAAAGGAGTGAAAGATCGGCTACGAGATTGTTCAATATACTCCGCAATAGACATGGGTTTCGGAGTTACAATAGGACTTGAAAAAGGAGTATCAACATAAGAAAGTGGTGAAGGTTGACACGGTTGATACAAAGTGGATTGTGGAGTCCAACTGTTTCTCCTAGACGCTTCTATTCGATCTTTCAAAGAAATTTTGGGCATGGATGGATCGTCCGTAATTCGACCAAAACAATTCGCGTAAGAAGCAATGTTTGGTTGAGGGTACCATAGTTCGGCAAGAGATTTGTGAGGTGGGGTACCCATGATGTAAGAAAGGAGAAGAAAAAGAATATGGGGTGCACGGATTTCTTAGCGACAAGTTGCAAGCTTTTATAAAAAAAATTCCTTTTTTTATGTGGTGCTCTTTGCAAAAAGATTTTCGATAAAAGGCTTAGACGCACGTTCAAATGACCACAAATGCACAATCAGGCCTAGATCTAGGGTCACCTAGGTCAGCTAGACAGCTCCTAATTGTTCCAAAAGGCAAGAAATAGGACCTCAAACCGCCTCTTCACCGCCAATTGCGGCCAGGTAAGTGCCAGGTGAGTGGGAGGCTCTCCACTACAAGTAGTGGCCCTAATTAAGTAACCACTCACCTTAGACACACTTGCCTAGACACCACAAAGTCAGGTTAGGATCAACGGCCGATGCCTACAACTAGTCCTTTGTCCTATTGAGCGCGCAGTCCTTAGGGCTGAGTCTAGTATTTTTTAATTAAATAATGGTTAATGCAATATGCCTTATGTGATTTTTGGGGTCCTGGGAAGGGTGATGAAATCCCCACCCAATCTGGATTGGTTTCAAGCCCCTTAAAGTCCGATTAAAAATATGCAAAGCAGTAACAATCACTTGCAATCGAATTTTTTATTTTTATCGCGGCGCAAAGAATCCTGCACAAGATCAATTATTGGAAGGGGGAGAGATTTTTTAGCGCAAAGAATCCTGCAGGAGATTTTTCAGAGGAGATATCAGGGATTTGCAGAGGAGGAGAGAGAAAGCTCACAGAAAAATTTGCACGTGCTGATGTCACCAGGAAGCGGCGGTTTCGCGGTCGCAAGCAGGGTTAAGCGGCAGAAGCGCGGTCGTCTGGGCTGTTCGATTCCCGAGAAAATTTTGGAGATGATGATGTCACCTCCTGACCGCGGATGCGCGGTCAAAGTTTGGTCAACGCGGCGGAAAAGCGGCAAGATGTGCGGTTCAGATCCCCAGATTTCATCTGCTCCTCTGTTGTTAGTATCCTCTGTTGTTCGGATATGCAGTTTTCTGTTTTGATCTCTGGATTTTTCCAAATCCGAACTCGTATGTCGATCCTGCAAAATTCACACGAAAAATACCCTTCACAAAATAAAAGATGATAAATTTTTATAAGGTTTTTTTATTTTTCAGTTTTTATGATTTTTTAATTTTATATTAACCTGAAATTGCAAAAAGAAAATAACACGCCATCCCTGGCAACGGCGCCATTTGATTAGAGTTGGATTTTAACGATCAAAAATAATATTACCGCAATCAAGAACGGCGTCGCTTGGTAGCTAGCCGGTGAGTACGGGTCGGTCCACAGGGATTTTGTGAATTTCCTAATTGTTCTTACGAGTTAATTCCGATTGTTGTCGGATTGATTAAATCTAAAAAACTAAATTAATCTAGATCTAAATCTTGCTAGGGTTAGGTTTAGGTTAAGTTTGGAAATGCAAAGATTTCCTCACCGCTTTCTATACCCATATTAAGATCTATTAGGTGTTATGGTAATTATTAATAAAGGGGATTAGTACCATCAGGAAAAAACAGTGTTTCTTCCTCTAGGTTCTTGTCCTTCCTTTCTTAATTCTTACCCTAACCTCCATGGAAAACACGCTCAACCTGACCTTTATACTACGGTATCACCGCTACCTTGTGGGATAAGATACCGTAGGGAGCGGTGTGTTATGTATGCATTGGAGTCCTATAAAAACTTATGTTGGGCAAGAAAGGGGTGAGAGATTTTCATCTCTCAAGCCTTCCCCAAATCTAACCCTAACAAGTGAAGAGACTACTCGCTCATTAAGGAATTGAAAAACATTTCTAATTAATTTAACTAGGGCAGATAAGAAAATTATACTAGGGCAATGAAAAGAAAACTTACTAATTTTATTGATGGCTCTCTCCAAACATTTACACAGGATTTAATTTCTGAAATAGATGAATAAAAAGAGGCATGACCTAAATCAGGTTTTTAGGGTTCTATTTATAGATTCATAGAAACCCTAGGTTACAATCGCGTCATATATGCTATTACAAAAATACCCCCTAAGAAAAAGACCTAGTCAACGCACCGCCAGCGCCAATAGAATTTTGCACCGACACGGGCCCCACACGGCCGCGGATCCGCGGCCAAAAGCATGGTTTGGCCGCGGTTCCGCGGCCAAACAGTGGGATTGTGTGCTCATTTCTTCTGGGGTTCTTTCTTCTGCTTTGGTCTTCTTGTTTCTTTACTTGGTTTCTCGGTTTGTCTTCTATATTTCTTCCAGATTTCTACAGTAAATAAAGTCGTGGACTTTTACCGCTTACTTCATGTCGAAGTCTTGAATCTTTCACTGCCTTTGTACTTGTGAAATCGTCTATTGATCTTCGTTTAGTCTTCGAACTGTAGGCTTGATCAAGATTCTTCCATTTGTTGGTCGTAGTCTCACTTTTGTATCGTCTTTTGTCTTTTTCACTGTTTTTGTTCCGAGAACCTGTAACCTGCAACTATGTAGCAGACATGAGTCAAAAGCACCTATTTATTTGTAAAATGAATAAGAATGGGAAATGTAATAATGCAATATTATGATATGAACAGGGGCTTATTTAGATTTTGGTTATTTACTTTCAGCGCTCATATGTTTTGTATATGAGTGCTCATATGTTTAACACGTAGGGTCGTTTTGGCCCTTTAGTTAATTATTTTCAGCGCACATTTGCTTTGCATATGTGTGCTCATGTGTTCAAACGTAGGGCTTGTTTAACCTTTGGTTATTTATTTTCAGCGCTCATATGCTTTGCATATGAGCACTCACGTGTTTAACACATGATGCCAAACCATGGGTTTTAATTTTTCTTAAAGCCAGAATGCTCGCATGTTTTGCACATGGAAGGAATTCGTTTTTTCTATTATTTTTCTCCCTTTTTTTTATAAGGAGGTTCACCTGATTTTCGTAGCCAGAGCCGAGGGGGCTCAAAGAGGAGGGGGCTCAGGGCCGGATCGGGTGGAGAAGGAGGGGAGAAGTGCAGACGGCATAGGAGAGGAAGGATCTGAGGTGGATTCGATGGCGGGCCGGCACGGAGAGGGGAGGCCAGTGGAGGGGTGGTCAAAAGTGGAAGGGGATGTAAATCCCCAGTTCCTTGTATATATTTTTCTCGTTTTTTCCTAATTTTTTTCCTATTATTTTTCCTATTTATATATATATATATATATATATATATATTATTTATTATTTTCCCTAATCTAAACCCAAACCCTAACCCCAGCCCAAACCCGACTCGTTACCCCCACTTCCTCTTCTTCTTCTCCTTTCTTTTCCCGCCCTATTCCTCAACGTCCCTCCCCCTTCTTTCGCACTCTCCCCCGAGCTCGTCCTCGCCATGCCAACGACCCCCGCGATCTCCACAGCTACCTCCTGCATCCCCTATCGCTTCCTCCCTCTCTCTCCCTCTCTCTCGCCAACGACTTTCTTCCAGCTCGCTCTCGTCCCCGCGTGACCCGCTCCCATTGTCACTCCCCGCTTTCCGGTATACGGTAAAGAGGCGCGACTGGGTCTGCTATGTATTTACTTAGAAGTAAACACGCTAAGCGTATCTAAACAATATAAAGAATGTACACAAGAAAAAATGACAATAGATGTAACAGAACAGCAACTTTTATTTATTAAACATTTCTTTACAAGTACAACTGAAAATGTAAATACATGAATTAAAAGCAATGCCTAAACAATGGCATGAACTGAAACTAAAATGAGTACAAGTAAAGTCAATACTCAGGGTCTTCTGTGAACTGCTCCAAGTGCTCCTGGCTAGTCTCGATCTCTAGAGAGTCGGGTCCTCCTGATAACATTCCAAAGAAGAAGAGAAATAGGAATGTCGTCTGCGAACAATCGCTCGGTAAGTCCCAAATAAAGAAGGAGAAGAATAGACAGAGAATAGAATAGGTGAAGTAGATATGTTATACTAACGTAGTTGTTGTAACTTGGTACAGAATATGCCAGTGTATACGAGAGGAGTCCAACTTACACCGTGGACTTTGGTAACCCGTAGTACAAAGATCCGTCGATAATACCACGGAATAATGGCATGGATGTAATTACGTCTTTTAGTGACCACCTCGTGCCACCTTTAATATGTTCCGTACCAGTCTACCCTTTTATAAACCCCGTAATGTTGATTGTAATGATTATACTGATTGTATTGTATTGTCTTGTAGTAAATGGAAGACTTGCCGAAACCATGATATCGGTAAACGGAATGGATATAAATGGATAGATATATAAACAGAGTATATCCATGGTTCGGTTCAAGTCATGTTCATATTGTTATAGATTGTATTCTGGCATTCATGGATTCATGTTGTATTGTAGTTATACTTGAATTGAATTCAAGTCAGATTGATTTCAAATTTGACCGTGACTCAAACTGAGTCAGAGTTTTAAACAAAATTGAAGTCCTGAATTAATTTTGATGTTATCGGTAACTGCTGCACATGGACGGCGTGATTTGTGTCTTTTTCCAAGACAATTACCGTGTTGATAACACCGTTGTTAGATTTTCTACCTTAGATAGGCAGGCACCCATATTCTCCGGCTCCCAGAGGCTCAAGAGAACCGGTCCCGCTTAAACCTATATTTACTAGGGTCCTTATTGTAAATTAATATAACTTGAGAGGGTTTTATGTAAAAATAGTTTTGATATAATTTCAAAATACACCTCAAGTATTTTATTATCGTCTTTAGGGTTTTCATAGATGTATATTTTATAATAGTGAAATTTTTTAGTGAGTAGAACCTAGTTTTTATTGTATATGGTATTTTAATGAAATATTGGAATTTGTATTGAATTGAAATGGTAGTTTCATGAAATTGTGATTGTTTTGATTTAGAAAACATGGAATATTCATATAATATTTTTAAAACATATATTTTGATATTAGTTATATATATTTATATATTTAATAAAATAAATTTTATTTATTTTGTAGAAATTTCATTTTCTTAAAAATTGCATCAAAAATTCCATCAAGATCGAATGCTCCGTGAGGAGGTATGCATCTCGCTCTACTAGGCCCGAGGATGTGTGATAACCCGCACCATCCCGATCGGGGTCCCCAAAATGGGTTGTAGAGGCTCAATTGCAAGGAATTTAAATAACACACTTTTAAAAGAAAACGATTTTTGAATGTTAAGGTATTTATTCATAAACTCGTATTTTCCCATAAACTAGAGTCCCAAAATTCATCGTGATATGTCAAAAATATGTGTTGTGATTAGGTAGGTCATTACCTCATGATTAATCTAAAGGTAATACAGTTAAATTGAATAATTATAAGTTGTATGTAACATGATGGTATTTTACTGTAAAAGTGAAATAAAAATTACAACATGAATTATTTTGATATGAAATTTGTTCTAATGTGTTTATTTATGTTTGTTAAACAATATGAGAATATGGTATTTTATTATTTAAAAAATGGAGTTTTTAAAGAAAAACGAATCGGAAGTCGGAATAACTCCGCTTCCGACGAGTTTTCGAAATAGTTTGTTTTAGAATAGAGATGGAGGAGGGGAAAGGGGACTTACAGGTTGAAAAATAATAAAAGAGATAGGGGAAGCTATCGGAATCGTCGGGGAGTCTTTTCGTCGCCGGAATCTTCCCAAAACGTCGTCGGAACTTCGACCTTTACCAACTCCACTTGTACAACTTAGGACTTGAAAATTTTAGAGAGTTTTTGTGTAGAATTTCTGAACGAGGAGGGATGAAATGTAGTGTGGTAGAGAGTTTTTGTGTAGAATTTCTGAACGAGGAGGGATGAAATGTAGTGTGGTATTCATAGGGAATATTAGGGTTTAAGATATGAAGAATGAATTAAAAAATGCATTAAAATTTTGGTTTAATGCCACTTTTTAATTCTCTGTTTACTTTTAATAAAAACAAACGGTACATGGGATAAGGGGGAGGCCACCCCCATTCTAACAAAGAAGCTAAGAACCGTTCAACAAGGGGTTAGGGCAAACAAAAAAATGGGGAATTACTTACGGGGGGCCGGCGGCGCCAGCCCCATAAGACATCTCGCCGGTCCATCTAGGGGCTTGGGGGCTCGGATCTCCGCCACGTTTCAGGGTCTGTATGAATAATATTTTGCACATGTTTGTTTTCTGTGTGACTTTTCGTTTTACGTGTAGTACATGTGCAAACTGTTGGGCTTCTAAAAGATTAAAAGAAAAATCAATTAAAACTATATATGGCTGAGGGGATTTTATCACAGAGGCTACGTCACAGCAGTGCAAGGCTTTACCAATGAGCTGCAAGTGCTTTCTTGCTGTTCAAAAGCAAATCAAATTTATAACTTGTGCTCAGGCATTGGTGTTACTTTCTGTATTTTTGAAAAATTATGTATAGAAAGTTTAGGGTTGTTACATTCCACCCTCCTAATAAAGATTTCGTCCTCGAAATTTTTAGAAGGAAAGTGTAACAGATTCGAAGCAATTTGGTGATAGAACTATTGATAGTGCATGAAAAATATTTGGAAGAACGAAAAAATGCAAAAGTTTTGGAAAGATGTAAGGGAATTACCAGGGTTACCTTAGTCTACAGTCTCGGCTTCTACGGCCGCCAATGTGAAAGCCTGACGCCGGGGTACATTCCTCCTAGCTGGAGGCACATTCCTCTATCCTTGGGGCATGTTTCTCTGCCCTCGAGGCATGTTCCTCAGTGCCTGATGGAATTGGCGATTAGGCTGTGCAGGAGGTCCACATAGAGGTGGAGCTGGAAGAGTAAGACGAGGTGCAGGAGCTTGGATAGCTGGCCGCTGCGGATAATTGGTGTGAGTTGGAACTGTGTTGCGCCTATAAGGACATATTCCAATTCCATGGTTGGATGCGCCACAAACCAAGCACATGCCTTTTGCGCGTCTACAGTCCTTCCACGGGTGTCCATCCCTCTTGCAGTAGAAGCAAAAATCTGGACTTGACCGGCTATCTATTACTTCCGGTCTCCTGGGTTCATGAGTTGGTATTGAAAAAGCTCCTCCTGCCATCTGGGTGGCTGTGCGCTTCACACCTGTAGATTGAGGTATGCCCTTCTTCTTCACCACCGCCTCATATCTTCGGGTAGCCTTTAAAGCCAAATCATGGGTTAGGAAATCTGTTGTTGCTAAGGCAGCTTGGATCTCCGGATCTAACCTTTACTGAAATCGTCTGGACCTGATCTCAGTAGTTGGTATCAATTGTGTTGCGAACCTACTGAGCATGGTAAACTCAGCATCATATTCATCCATTGATTTGGTCCACATCGAACCCTGTTGTAAATGGATGAAATGCTGCTCCATGTCAAATCGATCAGTTTCTGGAAAGTACTTCGCGTCGAACATATCGCGAAAAGTCCTACATTCGATCGACTGGTAAAGACGGCTTTCTTCCGCCTTCCACCAAACTCGGGCGTTGTCGGTGAGTTGCAGCTTCGCAACTCGTACCCAAGCGATCTCTGGCACTTGTGCTGCTGCCAAATCATCCTCAATGCTCTGAGCCCATTTTTCAGCTTCCACGGGGCTCTCTTTTCCCGAAAATTATTTTGGGTGCAATGCTCGGAATTGCTTTACTCCGGGCGCTTCTGCTTCTGGACGGGTCATTAAGATAGTAGTCTGCTGCTGCTGTCCTTCCAGAAGGTTTCGGATTGCCTTAAGCAGTACCGTCTGCTCCTTGATCGGAGTAGCGACGGTAGGCGTAAACTGTAGAGGTGGTGGTGTGTTGTTGAAATTGGTGCTGGTGTTGTTTGGAGAATCCATAACCTTGAAAGAAAAATAGGGTTAGGATAGATTTAAAGTATATGAAATTGTAAGATTCAAGAAATATGAAATGTAAAGAATACTTTTAGTTGCTGATTCTTGTGTTATATTGCTTAGGACTTCATGCAGAATTGACCTGCATGTTCATGCAGAACGGACCTGCATGGTAGGGTTCTATGCAGCACTGACCTGCATGGGCCGCCAACAAAACCTGTCACGTCCCGCTTCCCAGTGTACGGGTAGGAGGCGCAACGAGGTCCGCTGCGTATTTACTCAGAAGTAAACACGCTAAGCGTATCTAAGAAATATATAGAATGTACACAAGAAAAAATGACAATAGATGTAACAGAACTGTAACTTTTATTTATTAAACATTTCTTTACAAGTACAACTGAAAATGTAAATACAGGAATGGAAAGCAATGCCTAAACAATGGAATGAACTGAAACTAAAATGAGTACAAGTAAATTCAATGCTCAGGGTTTTCTGTGAACTGCTCCAAGCGCTCCTGGCTAGTCTCGATCTCTAGTGAGTCGGGTCCTCCTGACAACATTCTAAAGAAAAAGAGAAATAGGAATGTCGTCAGCGAACAATCGCTCGGTAAGTCCCAAAGAAAGAAGGAGAAGAATAGACAAAGAATAGAACAGGTGAAGTAGATATGTTATATATGTTATACTAACGTAGTTGTTATAGCTTGGTACAGAATATGCCAGTGTATACGAGAGGAGTCTAACTTACACCGTGGACTTTGGTAACCCGTAGTACAAGGCTCCGTCGATAATACCACGGAACAACGGCATGGATGTAATTACGTTTTTCAGTGACCACCCCGAGCCACCTTTAACATGTTACATACCAGTCCACCCCTTTATAAACCCCGTAATGTTGATTGTATTAATTGTACTGATTGTATTGTATTGTCTTGTAGTAAATGGAAGACTTGCCGAAATCATGATATCAGTAAACGGAATGGATATAAATGGATAGACATGTAAACAGATTCAAGTCATGTCTGGCATTCATGGATTCATGTTGTATTGTAGTTATACTTGAATTGAATTCAAGTCAGATTGATTTCAAATTTGACCGTGACTCAAACTGAGTCAGACTTTTAAAAAAAATTGAAGTCCTGAATTAATTTTGATGTTATCGGTAACTGCTGCACATGGACGGCATGATTTGTATCTTTTTCCAAGATAATTACCGTGTTGATAACACCATTCTTAGATTGTCTTCCTTAGATAGGCATGTTTACCGCCGGAAACCGGGAAGACCGACCGTCTTGCCTGAATTCGGGGTCAGATGCTAATCGGTGTTATCCGTCAACCTCTCCGAAGATGCCAAGTTGATTTATGGTATCATGTATCGAAGGTTTAAACGGATGCGGCCGATGTACTAGACTTCGTCAGATTCCCTCTCGTGTGAGGGGTTTTTGATTGTGGGGACGCTCTTCCCTGCAAGCGCAAGCCCCTGCAGTTAATTACGCTACCGCATCGCGGTAACAAGTTTCTCCTTCTCCAGATGGTCACTTCGTGTTGTGGGTGTTTGTTTTGTTTTTGGTTGCCCATGGATTGTATACGGAGACTAATTTATGTTGTCGCCCGTAGGACGTGGATTAGTCCAAATCCGTATTTTCTTAGATTTGGGTTTTTGGGGGTTGAGTTTAAGGATGCGTTAGCCTCATTTGGGACTAAGATCAACTTAAACGTTTGTTAAGGATACGTTAGCCTAATTTCTAGACTAAGATCAACTTAACGGGATCGTTTAGATCCAACGAAAGAGCATTTGTACTCTAATATTTAGTTTAGGGACATTGCGGTCGATTACCAGTTTAAGGACATGGTGGTCCAATACCAGTTTAAGGACATAGTGGTCCGAGATTAAGGACATCATAGTCCATGAGTTTAAGGACCCCACAGTCCGTGAAAGGTGTGGTTGTCGGGACCCGTCACCTCTCTGAAGACGTTGAAGGATTACAACGACATGTATCAGAGGGGTTCAGAGATGTACCCTCGAACCACGTATAAATTGATTGAAAGAGCAGATGAGCTCAATTCAATTTAAATTGAGGACTTATGGCCAGAATTGGGCTAAGTCCAGTTGAAAAAAGTTTAACATTTTATTTTGTTCTGCCTGTTAGACCTTTATTTGGGCTCTGCCCTTTTAATAATGCCAAGCTTTGGGCTCTGATATTAGATACAATTAAATGCTTAGCATTTATCAGGAGCAAAATGATGTTCATATAGTGCGCCACATGGTGCGTCAGGCGCTTTACGCCAATTAAAGAGCGCATGCGAAGGTGACACGTATCACCCTCAGCGCTAAGCGCCGGTTTATTAGCGCACTGCGCTTTTAATTTATGAGCGCGCTGCGCTGGTTCATAGGTGCGCTAGTGAATGACACGTGGCGCGCTTGGCGCTGATCGCCAACTCAAGAGCGCAGTGCTCTATTTTCAGGAGCTCAAAGCGCAAGCTGTGTCTGTAGTTGACACGTGGCATGTTTTGGCGCTGAGCGCCGGTCCAAGGAGCGCAAAGACGCAGTTCAAGAGTGCAAAGCACTTTTCAGTAGCGCAAAGCGCATCAGATCAAATTTAAGATCAAAGAACAAGTTTTTTGTTCTTCAAAGGAGGCCTTGCCTCAAGATCCAAGAACCAAAGTTCTTGTTTTTATTAAAAGACTCTGCCTTTATAGATCAGAAGATCTTTGAATGAAGTAAAGTACTTCTTTTAGCCCTTTTATGATTAGATCTTTTTGATCTTTCCTTTATTATTAAAGACCTTGATCTTGTTCTCAGATCTCTGATCTTTTTTTTTCTTTTAGAAGAGGGTTCTTCTTTTTTAATGAGATAATTTCATCTCTGTTATTCAAGAACATAGTTCTTTACCTTTAAAGATGAAGAAATGATCTTCTTTCTTCAAAGGCTTGCCTTTTTTTCTCTTTGAGTTTTTCTCAAAGTTTGCAAAGGGTTTCTTCTATTGCTCTTCTGTATATCTGAGACTTGAAGTCTTGGGGCCTTTATATAGGGCCAATTGATTTGTTGAATCAGTTTAAGAGATCTTTTTCTGATTGATTTGGGAATATTTCCCACCGTTGGATCTTTGATCCTAGGGCTTCTGTTTTACAGAAGGCAATCTTCTTGTTTTTAACAAGATTGGAAAGATCTTTCCATAACAGAATTTTATTCTGATTAATTAATGATTTATCATTTATTAGATATTTTGATCTAACGGTGGGGAATTTTATAATTCCAGCGCTGGCGCACCCGTGCTTTGCACGTGGTGCGCTGCTCAGAGCGCAGCGCACTTTGCGCTAGCGCACCTACGTTTGACACGTAGTGCGCTGCTCAGAGCGCAGCGCAGCCTGGGCTAGCGCACCTGTGTTTGACACGTGGCGCGCAGCGCGCCCAGCGCTAGCGCACACATGGTGCACTGCCTAGGGCGCAACGCACCTGGCGTTAGTGCATCCGTGTTTGACACGTGGCGCGCAGCGCGCCTAGCGCTGGATCTGAAGCGTTGCTTCAAAATGTTTTAACTCTTGACTTTGAGGCATTTGTTACATTCTTTTCATGTGGAGTTTTTTATTATTATTTTATTTTATTTTATTATATTATTATTATTGGGAGCGGGTTTTGAGCCAAAATTTTGGCAGGAACAAATGCCCCCCACTATTTTGCCCACGTAAGTATGTACGTGGGTGAAGTAGTGCTGAGTTATGCGTGACCATAGAATTGAAGGCTTAGGAGACAAGTTTAGAGTCCTTATAGCCTAAGACTTTTTTCGTCTTCATGAGCCGTAAGGGTCTCAAGAAGGTTTTTCTCCCTACGAGTCGAGAGGATCTCGTAGGTGCAAATTCTCCCTAGAAATCGTGGGGATTTCTAAGTGTTCATTACCTCCGTGAGTCGTAAGGATCTCACTCGGGTATTTTTCCTTACGAATCGTGAGGATCCGGAAGTAGCTTCTTCACTTCAGCGGCGAATGTGGCTTTGGCAAATGTGGCCCATAGATGGTAGATGACAGTTCATCTTGAACTCTTTATAAGATATTGATGGTTTAGGAGACAGGGGTAGGATCTGTCACCTAAGACTTTTCAACTTTATGAGCCGTGAGGGTCTCATAAAGACTTTTCTCCCTACGAGTCGAGAGGATCTCGTAGGTGTATTTTCTCCTTAGGAGTCGTGAGAATTCCTAAGTGCATTTTCTCTTAAGAGTCGTAAGGATCTCACAAGAGAATTTTCCCTCTTACAAGTCAAGAGGACCCGTAAGCGGTTGTTTCCCTCCTTGTCAAGATTCGACTTTGGAGAGTGTGGCCCGTGAATAGTATGCAAAAGTCCATTTTAGACCGACTTGCAGGGCCCCAGTGCTTAGGAAACCGGTTCTTATCCTGATTGCCTAAGGCTTTTCCTTACGAGTCGAGACGAATCGAGCATTTCTCGCAAGGATATCCTAACGTCACAGTTAACCTCTGCTCTTTACAACAAAGGTCCGTTAGGGTCTGTGGTACTAGGGTTTTGTCCGTCGTACCGTCGCGTTTGCTGATGTATTCCTCGATAGGCAATCTTGCTGTTCGAGTAGCCTTGCGATTGTCGTGTCTCTGATCCCTTCGGGGGCTGGACAAGACGTCTTCAAGCAATCCTCCTAGGCAGTTTGACCATCGGAAGAGCAAGCGTTAGGAATTTTGCCATGCCGCTTTTTACTTGAGGTTAGGCTCATTTTGGAGAGCCCCGATGAGTCATAACCACTCCGCGCTGGCGTGGGATGATCTCCGATAGTCTTTCAGGTTTTATATGAGTTGCCGTCAAGACCCTGAAGCTAGGAATTTGGCCTTCGCTTCGTTTGTTGGCATTGCGTCTGCTGTATCGAGACGAATGTCGCGGTTGTATCTAGGTTGTTGGTGAACCGTCGAGGTTTGGAACTAGGGATTTTGCCGTGGCTCCGTTGTTTGATTGTCGCATCTGAATCCTGCTGGAGGATGAACGCTGTGGTGACATCTCGTCTGCTGTATCGAGACGAACGTCGAGGTGGTGACCACTCCGCGCTGGCGTGGGATGATCTCCGATAGTCTTTCAGGTTTTATATGAGTTGCCGTTAAGACCCTGAAGTTAGGAATTTGGCATTCGCTTCGTTTGCTGGCATTGCGTCTGCTGTATCGAGACGAATGTCGCGGTTGTCTCTAGGTTGTTGGTGAACCGTCGAGGTTTGGAACTAGGGATTTTGCCGTGGTTCCGTTGTTTGATTGTCGCGTCTGAATCCTGCTGGAGGAAAAACGCTGTGGTGACGTCTCGTCTGCTGTGTCGAGACGAACGTCGAGGTGGTGACCATTCCACACTGGTGTGGGATGATTTCCGATAGTCTTTCAGGTTTTATATGAGTTACCGTCAAGACCCTGAAGCTAGGAATTTGGCCTTTGCTTCGTTTGCTGGCATCGCGTCTATTGTATCGAGACGAATGTCGCGGTTGTCTCTAGGTTGCTGGTGAACCGTTGAGGTTTGGAACTAGGGATTTTGCCGTGGCTCTACTGTTTGATTGTCGCGTCTGAATCCCGCTGGAGGAAAAACGCTTGTGGTGACATCTCGTCTGCTGTGTTGAGACGAACGTCGAGGTGGTGATCATTCCGCGCTGGTGTGGGATGATCTCCGATAGTCTTTCAGGTTTTATATGAGTTACCGTCCAGACACTGAAGCTAGGAATTTGGCCTTTCGCTTCGTTTGCTGGCATTGCGTCTGATGTAGCGAGACGAATGCTGCAGTGGAGCTGGGATTTTTCTATCACTCCGCTTTGTTTTGACCATGAGGTCTTTTGTTGACGTTGCGTCCCCATCCTGCTGAACTGCGAAGGAACGCCGTTGTTAGCATTGCGTCTGCTGTAACGAGACGAATGCTAAGGTGGAGCTGGGATTTTGCCGTCACTCCGCTTTGTTTTGACCATGAGGTCTTTTGTTGACGTTGCATCTGCATCCTGCTGGACTGTGAAGGAACGCCGTTGTTGACATTCCGTCTACTGTATCGAGACGAATGCTGAGGTGGAGCTGGTATCTTGCCGTCGCTCCGCTTTGTTTCGACCGTGAGGTCTTTTGTCGACGTTGCATCTTCATCCTGCTGGACTGCGGAGGAACGCCGTTGTCGGTCTCCAGGCTGTAGATGTGGCCGTCGAGACTTGGCTCTTTTCTGATGGAGCTTGGTGGGAAGGTATGGCTCCCTCTTTATTTGTGCCCCTGGATTGTATACAGGGATCGACATGATCTCACCTATAGGGTAAAAAGTTTTATTATATATATTTTTCCTTCCGCGATGCTCTATCATTTCAGCTTTTATATCGCGAAAGTCGCGATTGCCCAATCATTTAGGCTACTTTTCACGGTGCCCAATCATTTCGGCTATTTGTTTTATTTACTCGCTGCTTTTTTATTGCGAGTTGCCCAATCATTTCGGCTGTTTTTGTATGCATACATTTTTACTTGCTGATTTCGTTGCAAGTTGCCCCATCATTTAGGCTATTTCATATGCATTTTTGGCTTGCTGATTTTTTTATCGCGAGTGTGGAACTTGGAGTCTGGCGCCAATCTCAGCATCAGCATCGCTGCGACTGGAATATTTCCAGGAGCGAATCATCATTTGCCATGAAAGGACTTGAAATTTGATACCGATTTAGGCATCAGCATCGCTGCGACTGGAATATTTCCAGGAGCGAATCATCATTTGCCATGAAAGGACTTGAAATTTGATACCGATTTAGGCATCAGCATCGCTACAACTGGGATATTGCCAGGAGCGAATCATCATTTGCCTCTGTCGATGTCGAACAAAGGTGGCTTAGTAAACAGGGCTAAGATCCTGTCGACTAAGGCTTTTGACTTCATGAGCCGTAAGGGTCTCATGAAGGTATTTCTCCCTACAAGTCGTGAGGATCTGGTAGGTGCATTTTCTCCTTAGGAATCGTGAGGATTCCTAAGTGCATGTTCTCCTATAAGTCGTAAGGATCTTACAAGAGTGTTTTCTCCTTAAAAGTTGAAAGGACATACAAGGGACGTTCACCATGTAGACATATCCCTAGTCACGGATGGGACTTGGTTAGGGAAATGTTTAATCGCGTCCGTGGATTGTATACAAGGGTCAGCATTGAACCGTTTGTAGGGCAGTATTGGAGGTTGTGGGGGCTGCTTAAGAACAGGTTCAGATTCCTGTAGCTTAAGACTTTTGAATCTTATGAGCCGTGAGGGTCTCATAAGAGGGTTCTCCTTACGAGTCGTAAGGATCTCGCAAGTGTAATTTCTCTTTAGAAATCGTGAGGATTCCTAAGTGTGTTGCTTCCTTGTGAGTCATAAGGATCTCACACAGGTGATTTCTCCTCACAAGGTCGAGAGAATCTTGCAAGTGTCTTTTAACGAGATTGCGCCCTTTCGGGTTTTCACAAAACTCGCCGGTAGCCCTACTGTTTTTACTCACGGAGCCCTTTCGGGTTTTCATCCGTGCCCCTTTGCTTATGGACATACCGTTTTCTTTTTTTTCTTTTTTTTTTCTAACGAGGTTGCGCCCTTTCGGGTTTTCACAAAACTCGCCGGTAGCCCTGCTGTTTTTACTCACGGAGCCCTTTCGGGTTTTCATCCGTGCCCATTTTGCTTGTGGACATACCGTTTTCTTTTTTTCTTCCTTTTTTTATTGTCTTCTTTTGTATCAGCCTTGGGATGCTGCGGTCTGTAGTAGTTTATCGACGTCTCGGTCAATTGCAAGTTTTAGGACATTGCGGTCCATCGTTAGTTTAACGACGTTTCGGTCTTTATCCAGTTTTAGGACATGGTGGTCCATGGGGCTTTCTCTACGAACGAGCATGATGCTCCCGACATGTCCATCTTTTTCGGATCATGTAGTCGTGGCGGGCTCACCTTCCAGTTGTCTGACAACGCAAATTTGCCCTGTTGGTATTCATCCTCAATCCAGCCTTTGAAGACATAGCAATTTTCGAGTGGGTGACCCATTACTCTGTGGTAGGGACAATAGTTAGGATTGTTAACGTCACCTGGCTGCAACGGACGTTTTGGATCCGGCAGAGTGATGAGCCCGCTGCGCACCGCTAGCTCGAACAGTCTCTTTGTTTTATCTCTGGGAAACGAGTAAGGACGTTTCAACTTCTCATTGAGGTATCACGGCTTGTTGTTTTGACGACCAAACGGTCTCGGGTTATTCGGCTGTTGTTGAGCGTTGGCGACGAAAGTCACTTTTCCATTCCCCTTATCCCTTTTGTTCGATCCCTTGTTTACGGGTTCGAGATTCTTTTCGGGTAGCGTGCGATTGCGCAGCTGAACGTTCTCGCAGCTCTTCTTTTCTTCCTCTTTTCCTGAGGTGGATTCTTGATTGATGTCAAAAATTGTAAGTTTACCGCAATCAAAAACGGCGTCGCTTCGCAGCTAGCCGGTGAGTGCGGGTCGATCCACAGAGACGGGTAAATTTCTTCAAAGTGTTTTAACGAGTTGATTCTATTTGTAGTTTTGGTAGGTTTATAAAAATCTAAAGACTGGATCTAATTAATCTAATTAAGAATCTTGCTAGGGTTAGGATTAGGGGAAGTTTTGGAAATTAATATTTTTCCTCACCGCTTTCAATACCTTCCTTTTTTAGATCTATTAGGTGTTAAGTTAATTATCAATAAAGTGGATACAAATCTTTTGGGAAGATGTTTCTTCCTCTAGATTTGTACCCTACCTTTGTTGATAATTATCCTAACCCTCACGGAAAACGTGCGGAACCGGCCCTTTATACTACGGTTCATCGTTACCTCGAAGGGTAGGATGCCGCAGGGAGCGGTTGTGCTCGTATGCGTGAAGTTCTAATTCATTAGGTGAAGGTGGCATTGAAAGGGGCGAGAGATTTCATCTCTCAACCCTTTCCCTAAGGCTAACCCTAACAAGCGAGGAGACTACTCGCTCATTAGGGGATGAGAAGACATTATAATTAAAAGAAATAAAAGACTTACTAGGTTGACGGCTCCCTTCAAACAAGAAGAACAGATCTGAAATTTACTCCCAGAAATTCTGAATTTTATTTATTGAAAAGAGGCATACAATTTTCGGATCTAAAACTACAATTTATAATAAAATAGGAAATCTAGGGTTACAGACTCTCGCGCATGTGAATTTACAGATTTGACCCCTGAAAATCCTAACATAAACACCGACGCACCGACGCACTAAAATTGCACCGACATGGGCTCTGTATGGCCGCGGATCCGCGGCTCCAGGTAAGGTTTGGCCGCGGTTCCGCGGCCAATTAAGGGAATTGGGCTCTGAGCTTTCTGGGCTTGGTTCACTGCACCTTTGGGCTTCTGTTTCTTCACTTGTTTTCTTTTTTGGGCTTCTGGTTCTTCTCCAGATATTTCAGTGAAGACTTGTATTGGGCTTTTTAACCGTTCCACTTGACTTTTTGGACCTTGCACTGTTCTTCGATTAGGCTTGACTAGGATCCGTCTACTTGTTGGTCAAAAGTCCTTTTTCTGTTGTTTTGTGTCTTTTTCACTGTATTTGCTCCAGAAACCTGTATCCTGTAATATGCAACAAACGTGCGTCAAGAGTACCTGTTTATTTATAAAAAGGATAAGAATAGGAAAATGATAAATGCAATATTATAGTCTGAACAAATACCCCCAAACTTACCTTTTGCTCGTCCTCGAGCAAACTTATTATTTTATTCTCTACAAAAAACCTAACCGCACTTTCGCAGGGAAACGCGATTGCACTGAGCACGTGCAACAAGCCGTTAAACCTCTAGGTGTCCCTAGTAGGAGGAGTGTTGTCTCCTGAGGGTTTTCAGCGGATTACACCCACAAAATCCTATCAATTTGGCTCATTGACTTTTGTTCTCCAATTAGGTTTTCTAACAAGGAATTCTATTATCTTCTACCTGTAAATTATCCACCCATATTCTTCACACTTCCTCATTATTTAACTTAAGATTATATATGTTATGTAGACCTACTTAGCTTTCGGCATTTCTTAAGTTTTCCTTCTAGGGTTTTATCTCCACTTAGGAATTTTTATCAACTCTACTAAAGATACAAGTTCTATTCTTTATTCCTTTTTCTCATCTAAATTCCAATCACATATCCCTACGTGTGTGTATAGATCACCCCTACACTTGGAAATTCAAATTAAGCAATCAACCCCTTGTCCGTTGTCCAAAGTACTCATTAGTTAGTGAATTTAAATGAAATTTGCTTACACATCCTTCATGCGACCGTTAATACTTCTTGAGGTACCAACGACCGATTACAAAACGCGTTTGCACTTTAAAGCATACTTCCTAGTCTTTGCAACACCCAAGGCTTTAGCAGTGACTCCCAAACCAGTTGGTCTAAGGCACTAGGTGATGAAGCACCCTCGCTAAATATTTTTCTATTTTTGCAGCCTTAAGTAATCACAAAAACCAGTGTCCATTTTTTTTTCTTTATTCACACTTTTTCATACTAAGGACTTTAGACAAGAGCCTTTCAAGGTCTCTTCTACTATTCCAAGTTTCAAGGTGCGTGATTGTGCAATTTGTAGGGTATACGTTTTCAGAATCTAGACTTAAGCTAGGAACTATTTTTCAAACTTATACTCTAATAAGAACATCAATACTCTTCCCTCATTTTGACTTAGCCCAAGAAGTGAACCCAAAATTTGCCTATTTCTAAATAAACTACAAGGCATATACTTTCTACTGTTAAACTTTAAGGAAGGTTATTTTTAGGGTTTTTAATTCACTAAGTCTAAGATCTAGTTGTTCCTAACCAGTTAACCTATTAGTCAAACTCAAGTCAACTAGCCAAAATTGAATACAAATATTTTTATAATTTTTGAAATTTTTCAATTTTTATGGGTTTTCAAATAAATATGCAAATGCAAAAATATGTACAAATGAATGCGAAGGAAGAAGACGTACCGAGCATACCCCCAAACTTGAACTTGACAGTGTCCTCACTGTCATGCTAAACCAAGAGGGTCAAAATACCGATACTCCCCTGTTTATTTATTTATAAAAATTTTTTATTGTTAAGAAAAACAAACATATATACAAAAAGACCCTCCCCCAAACTTCATTTAAACTATGTTAGACATTACTGCCAAACTTTGCCTAGACCAAACTTCAACACCAACCAGTTGAAAAATTTATCAGTAAAGAATATTGGGTGGTTGAAAAATAAGTTGTGGTGGTCCGCAAAGAATTGGGAAAGATAGAAGTAGTGGTATGGGAGGTGTGGAGGTAAATATACAGGTGATGGTGATGCATCGATACGAGAATGTAAATGATCAGCAATCAGTGGAGTGTTGGCATTCTCGTACCTTATTAAAAGAAATGGGGGTATTTCAACTTCGAAGGGAGGAAGTTGGCTCACCACAATACCCCCTAGATGTTCCTGTAGGTCCTCTATTGACATGGCATCATCCATCAATTGTGTATGATATTTAATTATGAGGGAACTGATCTCCCCGATGTCCGCCATAGTCAAACTGAAAACTTGCCGCCTATCTTGTAAGACTTTTAAAATAGCATTCTCTTGCTCGAAGGCTAGAGAGGCTGATATGATAATGGGAAAAGTCTCATTCTCACTTATGTAAGCATATCTACGGTGAGACGGCAAGGGCATGAGTTCGAATTTCTGAGGCGAAAGAACCATTGCGGAATCTACCTCGAACTCAAAGGACTCTAACACAGGTTCGAAATCACTGCAAACAACCGATTCGGATAGTTCGACTGACTCATCCAAAAATTCAAACGACTCAAATTCGGGCTGTGAGTCGTCGTCATCCGAAAAAGTGAAACATTGATAATCAGCATCGGTTGTGTCAACGGTAGTAGGCTCAAGGAGGGACGCACTAGTGGCGTCAAAACTGTTTTCATCAAATAGAAATCTTTCAAGCTCGCAGTCCTCCTGCGTGATTTCGTGAATAGAGCAAACTTCTCGTGTACTAGTTTTAGGCACGGGGGGCAGACTTCCCATCTTATAAATATTGAACTCACTGGACCTCTTTCCGAAGGATAGAGTCATGGAGCCATTGCGACAATTTATTATGGCATTGGAAGTGGCCAAAAATGGTCGACCAAGAATCACCGGAATTTGGTTTCTTGGGTTAACAACAGGTTGTGTATCCATAACGATAAAATCAACGGGGAATATGAATTCCCCGACTTTGATCAACACATCCTCTAGTTGACCCCTTGGATAGGTGATTGATCGATCAGCCATTTGGAGAGTGCAACGAGTGGGTTTCAACTCTCCAACCCCTAATTGTTCGTACACGGAGTAAGGAATCAGGTTAACACTAGACCCAAGATCTAAAAGTGCACGATTAATTTGCTTATCCCCAATTGTGATTGAAATAGTAGGACAGCCGGGGTCCTTTCGTTTTTGGGGTAAGGTTTGATGGTGGTTAATAGCATTGCTCACTGCACTAGCCACTAGCACTTTCTTGGGTACTTGAGATGCCTTTCTCTTCGAGGTGCACAAGCCCTTTAAGATTTTCGCGTATGAAGGGACTTGTTGGATAGCATCCAAGAGAGGTATATTTATGCTAACCTGCTTAAAGATCTCCACAATCTTCTCCACTTGTGCATTTGGTTTATTAGGACTCAACCTGTTTGGAAATGGTGCATTTTGAAAATTTGTTGAGTCACAAGTCTGTGGAGTAGAATGTGGAATAGGAACGGATCCCAGTGTGGATGTGTTCGTGTTGCTAGAAATGGGTCCGTTCGAGTCAGAAGAAGTAGAGCTGTGTGAAGGGTGGAGAATAGGCTCTAAAGAGAAAGGTGAAGAAGGAAGTGAAGAAAATGAAGAAGGGGAAGAAGAACCACCGGCGGGGATATCATCACTAGTTTCCACATTATTTTGCAACTCTCTTCCGGATCTCAACGTGGTCACCGCATTTACATTGTGATTGTGATATGCGTTTTGTGGGTGACCGGGATTGGGCAATGGTTGAGATGGAAGCTTTCCCTTTTCTCTCTCGCTCAACGCAGCAGTTAATTGTGCAATTTGTGCCTCAATAGATTTGATACTTTGATCGTGTGAGGCATTGTTATTCATTAAAGATTGCACATAACTTTCAAATCTTGCTGCGGATTCTGTTGTTTGCTTGAGAAATGCTTCAAGACTTTTCTCGAGCGAGCTAACCTTATCATCATTAGGTTGAACCAAATTGTTCGTTTGATTTGTATAAGGTTGTTGTTGGAAAGGTTGCTGGTTTTGAGTTTGTGAGGGTGCTTGTTGTTGTTGTGGAGGAGGTCTTTGAAAATTATTGTTCCCTTGGACTTGTTGATTTTGATTCCAAGCGAAATTCGGGTGACTCCTCCACCCCTGATTGTATGTCGAAGAGTAAGGATCATTTCTTTGTCGTTGCTGAAATGCAGCATTGACTTGATCCTGTCCTTGAATAGGTGCATTATAAGGACACTCTTCGGTTAAATGCGATGGGTTCGAACAACAAGCACAAACAGTTCGTGTGGGTAGAGTAGGGGCAGGAGAAGTCGATGAGATTTTGGTCTCAATGGCTTCTAGCTTTTTCATAAGTGAGGCCATCTCGGCCTTCATAGCTATCGACATATCTACTTGATGTATGCCTGCCCTAGATTGACCACTAGAAGAAGATGATGTGGTCTTGGTACTCTTCCATTGAATTGTTTGCTCACTTAGGTCCTCAAGAAACTGCCAAGCTTCGTCGCTAGACTTGGAGAGAAAATGACCTTGACATATTGTTTCTAGCAACTGCTTCGTTGCTGCATTCAATCCCTCGTATAATGTTTGGCAAAGTTGCCAATTTTCTATCCCATGATGAGGGCATTGAACAAGTAGGTCTTTAAATCTCTCGAAGCACTTCCAAAATGGTTCGGACGGAAGCTGTGAAAATTGTATAATCTCGTTTCGGATTTTAGCAGTTTTATGGTGAGGATAGAATTTTTTTAAAAAAGCTCTTACAAACTCGTCCCAATTTCTAATGGAGTGTGATGCGGTGCTGTATAGCCACTTCTCGGCTAGGTCACATAAGGTAAAAGGAATGACCCTTAGCCTTATTGCGTCATCACTTAATTGGGTTGTCTTCATCATGCTGCAAACGTTTTGGAATTTATTAATGAAAATATATGCATCTTCGGATTCCAAACCATGAAACTTAGGCAGCATATTGATGAATTGTGGTTTTATTTCAAAGTTGTCCCCATTTGCCGGTGGGGGTGAAAGACATGTAGGTAAAGAAGTGCGGACGGGGTAGAAGAGATCCTGGAGCGCAACTCGTGCGGGCGCTACAACAGGCGGAAGATTCGGGTTATTCGCACCTGGCGGAGGTGGAATCATTCCCGTCGTTAAGGTATCGTTGGGGTTGAATCCCGACATACCTTCGAAAGAAGAATTTGAATGTGGAGGTAAGGAAGTGGACGGAATGTCGACGAAGGGTTCGTCGAAGGGTTCGTTGATCGGTACCAACGAAACACGGACTAATCGGGCGTTAGTATCCCTAGTCCAAGATGACATACACTAAAGGGTAGTGCAGTCAGAAAAAAAAAATAGAAAAACAGAATGTGGGGGTAAGATAACGTCAGTGAGAAGAAGTGGTGGAAGTGAGTTTCAGATTTCTTCGCGACAAGTTGCAAGTTTGAAAAGATTTTTCTTTATTATTTTTTTTTTATTTATTTATTTATGTGTGAGTTTTGCAAGGAGGTTTTTGAAAACGGACTCGTGACACAAAAAGTATCAACCACACATGCACAATCAGGCCTAGATCTAGGGTCGCCTAGGTCTACTAGACAGCTCTAACTAGGGCCAGAAATAGACCTCGAACCGCCTCTTCACGGACAAGTACGGCCAGGTAAGTGGGAAGGAACCACCACTACAGTGGGCCTAATTAAAAACCACTAGCCTAGACACCGCAATGTCGGTTAGGATAAACGGGCGATGCCTACCCTAGTCCTTTTCCTATTGAGCTCGCTGTCCTTAGGTCTGAGTCTAATCTTTTTTTTTTAATTAAAGGTGGTTGATGCAAAATGCTTAGGTGTTTTCTGGGGTCCTGGGAAGGGTGATGAAATCCCCACCCAAACTGGATTTGGTCAAATAGCCCCTTAGAGTCCGGTTAAATTATGCAAAACAAATAAAATTTCACTTGCAATCAGAATTTTTTAGCGCGGCGCAAAGAAACCTGCAGAAATCTGTTATTTAGAAGGGGGGAAAGACTCTTTACGCAAAGAAATCCTGCAGAAAGATTTTTACAGAGAGATATACTTTAGGTTGCAGAGGGAAGAAAGAGAGACAAACCCACAAAATTTAATGCGGTGAAGTGGCACCAAGAGCGCTGAAGCGCGGCGGGAACCCACTGTATGCGGCGGAAGCGCGGTGCAACAGAGGGGTTGGGCTCTGGAAAAAATTCTGCTGCTCCTTTGTTCCACTCCTCCTCTGTTGTTACGTTCACCTTTCTGATTTGACCTCTGTAAAATTCCAGATCTTCGCTATTCCTGCAAGATTCAAAAATAAACCCTTCAAACAGATCAAATTTGATAATTTTTATATTTTTTTATATTTTCAGATTTTTATAATTTTTCAAATTTATATCAACCCGAAAATTCACAAAAAGAAAGATTACGCCGTCCCCGGCAACGGCGCCATTTGATTGATGTCAAAAATTGTAAGTTTACCGCAATCAAAAACGGCGTCGCTTCGCAGCTAGCCGGTGAGTGCGGGTCGATCCACAGAGACGGGTAAATTTCTTCAAAGTGTTTTAACGAGTTGATTCTATTTGTAGTTTTGGTAGGTTTATAAAAATCTAAAGACTGGATCTAATTAATCTAATTAAGAATCTTGCTAGGGTTAGGATTAGGGGAAGTTTTGGAAATTAATATTTTTCCTCACCGCTTTCAATACCTTCCTTTTTTAGATCTATTAGGTGTTAAGTTAATTATCAATAAAGTGGATACAAATCTTTTGGGAAGGTGTTTCTTCCTCTAGATTTGTACCTTACCTTTGTTGATAATTATCCTAACCCTCACGGAAAACGTGCGGAACCGGCCCTTTATACTACGGTTCATCGTTACCTCGAAGGGTAGGATGCCGCAGGGAGCGGTTGTGCTCGTATGCGTGAAGTTCTAATTCATTAGGTGAAGGTGGCATTGAAAGGGGCGAGAGATTTTATCTCTCAACCCTTTCCCTAAGGCTAACCCTAACAAGCGAGGAGACTACTCGCTCATTAGGGGATGAGAAGACATTATAATTAAAAGAAATAAAAGACTTACTAGGTTGACGGCTCCCTTCAAACAAGAAGAACAGATCTGAAATTTACTCCCAGAAATTCTGAATTTTATTTATTGAAAAGAGGCATACAATTTTCGGATCTAAAACTACAATTTATAATAAAATAGGAAATCTAGGGTTACAGACTCTCGCGCATGTGAATTTACAGATTTGACCCCTGAAAATCCTAACATAAACACCGACGCACCGACGCACTAAAATTGCACCGACATGGGCTCTGTATGGCCGCGGATCCGCGGCTCCAGGTAGGGTTTGGCCGCGGTTCCGCGGCCAATTAAGGGAATTGGGCTCTGAGCTTTCTGGGCTTGGTTCACTGCACCTTTGGGCTTCTGTTTCTTCACTTGTTTTCTTTTTTGGGCTTCTGGTTCTTCTCCAGATATTTCAGTGAAGACTTGTATTGGGCTTTTTAACCGTTCCACTTGACTTTTTGGACCTTGCACTGTTCTTCGATTAGGCTTGACTAGGATCCGTCTACTTGTTGGTCAAAAGTCCTTTTTCTGTTGTTTTGTGTCTTTTTCATTGTATTTGCTCCAGAAACCTGTATCCTGTAATATGCAACAAACGTGCGTCAAGAGTACCTGTTTATTTATAAAAAGGATAAGAATAGGGAAATGATAAATGCAATATTATAGTCTGAACAATTCTTTGAAGGGAGGGCTGAGAGTCTTTTCTTCTTCAGAATTGCTCCCGAAGGTGAGAGCTTGCGATCTTCTGCCGTCAACCATGACCGTTGCCGGCAGTTCCTCGTTCGTCTGTCGCATTTTTCTGCTGTCGATGAGTTTTACGTTTCATCCTCTTGAAGTATTGCCGGTGAGCAACGTATCCTTGCCACCAAATTTTAAAGGCGTTGCATTCTTCAGTGGGGTGCGCAATCCTTTGATGATATAAACAATAATTAGGATGCACATCCTCATCATTAAGGCGTATATCGCCATGAGAATTTTCTTTAAAAGAGGGCAGCTTCACTCCCAATGATATGGCTTTGGCAAACCTTTTTCTCGTCTTGAACCTTCTGTTATTCGCGGTAGATGAAGTGCCTCAATCTGGGGGGAGTGTTTTAACCCTTTCGTCGAGTCGCCGGCATTTGGCCTTTTCAAATATGGCCATCTCACGCTCCCGATCAGCTTTACTTTTAAGACGTGCTTCATTCAGGAATGCATCAATCATTTCGTCTGATGGTCCTAAAAGTTCCGGCTCAGGATCTGCCCCCAGATTCTCTGTATAAGGAGCTTCTTCATCGTCTATTGACGAGTGAGAGATCACATGGCAGCTTGCCACATAATCTTCATATTCATCTGACGAGGCTTCTCCATTGTCACCACCTCCGTCCTCAAGGATGTGGTTGAGAAATTCTTGGAGTGTGACTGGGGTTCGCGCCTTCTGATTATATTCTTCCAGCGCGTCAATATGTTTTTGCAGGTCCGTGCGTTTGTCATCGGGTTTCACGGGCTTCTTGGTTTTCTTCTTGGAAGACTTTGACGGCTGGGTATGAGCGCTTTGACTATCACCACCAGTTTTTGGAATTAGGCGCGGCTTCAGCATTCCCTCGATAATCTTGGGTTCCAGCGGATTCTTCCACCTGATTACCGGGCATGTTTGGAGATTCCTTAACATTCTTTTAGTTTTTTGCTGAAAGAGCGACCTCCCATGGAGCTTCTTCAATGAAAGAGCATGATGCCCCCGGCGTGTCTGTCTTCTTAGGAGCATGTGGCTGTGGTGGGTTCACCTTCCAATTCTCGGACAGGGCAAATTTGCCCTGTTGGTATTGATCTTCAATCCAGCCTTTAAAGACGAAGCAATCCTCAATTGGATGGCTTACCGTTTGATGGTAAGGGCAATAATTGGGACTATTAGCCTCGCCGGGTTGCAACGGTCATTTTGGATCCGGCAGATTGATGAGTCTGTTGCGCACTGCCAGCTCGAACAGTCTCCTCGTTTTATCCTAGGGAAACGAGTAAGGACGTCCCAGTCTCTCCTCGAGAGATGGGCGTGGACGCACGTTGTTTTGGCGAACAACCGGCTTTAAGTTGCTCTGCCGTTGTTGAGTGTTAGCGACGAAGGTTGCTTTCCCCTTCCCTTTTTCGTTTCACGGCTCTGGCTTCGAAGAGGAAGGCCTGTGGCCCATCTGGTCCATTTGAGCCAGCTTGTCAATCAAGGCCTGGAAAGTGGTCGGCTTGAAAAACATCATGAACTGGGAGATGGTCGCCTGCGGATCAAGAGTACCCAAGAACATGCCTACCGCGGGAGCTTCTTCGATGCGTTGTTTTCATTTCGACCATAAGTTTCGCCACCGCATTGCGTATTGAACCCATGGCTCGCCCGGCTTTACCCTGGCGTTGATCAATGCCGTTATTGGGGTGCGTTCGCTAGCACTTGCAAAACGCTGAGTGAATAACAGCTCCATCTCCGTGAATGTTTTGACGGAGTCGTTGGGAAGTTCGGAGTACCACTCGAATGCTGTTTCCGACAAGCTGCCGACGAATTGGCGAAGTAGAAATTTATCATCTCCCCCGGTGTTGCCGCACAGAGCCCTGAACTGAGTGACATGTTGATAGGGATTGCCTGTCCCTTTGTATACATGAAATTTGGGTATTGTATATCCCGGCGGGTAACTTATTTGGTCATACCAGCCTAGATATGGTCGCCCAGTTTTGACGACTTGGCCGGCCGTTTCGTTCGCCTGGTGAGCTCGTATCTGCTGAGCGATGTAATCATCCAGGGCGGACTTGGAAATAGTTTCCTCCTTGGCTGCTGAAAGAGCCGGCAGGGGATTCAATGTTTCTCCTCTGTCATCTTCAATAATGATCGGAGGGTCTTCGGCTGGAGGATCCGGCCGTATCATCATCCCGACCATGTCTTGGAAGAGAAGCGCCATTCGCTTTATATTGGCCGCTTGTTCCGCAGCCTCCTTGTCCTTCTTTTCGAGCATTCTCCGAAGGAATTCAGCATCAGTCTCGTGTTCGTGACGCTGTTCTGATGATGCCTCCGGGCTTTCTTTTGGTCCTGTGAGTGCAGCCATTGCAGTCAGCATCTCCTGAAGCTTCTGCTGTTGTTGTTCTTGGGCCCTTTTTATTGATCGGGTGAGCGGTTGGTGGCCCGTTGAAGTGCGGCTTTCCTCTTTTCCGGAAGCCATGTAAACAGTATGTACCACCATGCCCCCAGACTTAGGGCGTTTGGGCTCGGTATTTTTGTGGTCTGCCACGTTTACAGGGGCTTTCTCTAGCCTCCTTCTTTTCTGAGTGGTTGACGTTGAGGGGGGCCGCTGCAGTGGGCACCCAAGTAGTCGTCATCTTTTGTGGCTTAACAGGACGGTTTTCTTCCTGTCGGACCTTCAGCTTCTTCTTCTGGCGAGAGAAATTCGGATCAATTACCGAGTCTTGGACTTGACGCCAGACCTTGTAGATTTTGAAGGACAGCCGCTGAGGGTGCTACTCTGGCTTCGTTTCTGTAACATTCTCCATGGGCGGGGGAGATCTTTTCAGTACGGCGGTAGGAGAGTTCCTGCGCACCTTGTTCAGCAATTCAAAGTTGTTCCCGGTTGGAACAGCAGCATTGACTTCTACCGTTGGGGCTAGCGGAGTCAGTCCAAAAGGGGAATTGCCCCCAGCTTTCCTCACTCGGCGCCAGTGGCGACGTCGAGCATGTCGTGCGGCCGGGATCACCTCTACTGTTTGATGA
This sequence comes from Agapanthus africanus, assembly GCA_030015575.1. Taxonomy (NCBI): domain Eukaryota; kingdom Viridiplantae; phylum Streptophyta; class Magnoliopsida; order Asparagales; family Amaryllidaceae; genus Agapanthus; species Agapanthus africanus. The sequence goes on along the minus strand of CM057338.1, from coordinate 316,494,475 downwards.
GCTATAGGGATGGCTTTGTCATGCCCCCTGTCTTAGTGAAGGGTTACTGCCGGTGCGAGCCTCTTGAAGACTGACGTCCGTTGAGAGGGAATGGCCAGCCTGTCGAAGGCAGACTTTCGAGCGGGGGAAGCAACCTTAGCGACTTCGCTTGGATGGGGAGTTGTAACGGCCAGTCTTGTGAAGACCGACCCCTTAGCAGGAGAAACCGCTTTGACGACTTCAGGAGTAGGAATGGCTATCCGCTTGGGGATAACACCTTCTGGTATTATAGGCTTCTTCATGGGCCCATTGGAGGTTTGACCCAGTCTATTGAAAACCTAGGTACTGGATTTGGACGACCCGTTGAGAGGGGCCGCAGTAGTTGCAAGCCGATCAAAGACTGACTTCTTTAGGGCTTCCTGCGGCAGCGTCGGGGCATTGAAGCTCATAGGTGGGATCATAGTCCCAAAGAACAGCCCAGGGGTAGCCTGAGTTATTTAGTCCACCGGCATCGTGAACAAGGAGGCAGCCTGGGACTTGTAGGTCATTCCTTCGGACGGGACGGAGCGAGAGTTGCAGTTGCAGTTAGTACAGTTTGAAACCATTGATCTTCTGTCTTCTACACGGAACAAGGCACCAAATCTAAGTATCTCAAATCCACATGCAACCATATCAATCCGCGATTCGTTCGCGAACACGACACACGAAGTGTGGAGTGGAAAGAGGAAAAGGTCCCACCGGGCGTGCCAGAATCTGTTTACCGCCGGAAACCGGGAAGACTGACCGTCTTGCCTGAATTCGGGGGCAGATGCTAATTGGTGCTATCCGTTAACCTCTATGAAGATGCCAAGTTGATTTATGGTACCATGTATCGAAGGTTTAAACGGATGCGGCCGATGTAGCAGACTTCGTCAGATTCCCCCTCGTGTGAGGGATTTTTGATTGTGGGGACGCTCTTCCCTGCAGGCGCAAGCCCCTGCAGTTAATTACGCTACCGCATCTCGGTAATAACTTTCTCCTTTTTCGGATGGTCACTTCGTGTCGTGGGTGTTTGTTTTGTTTTTGGTTGCCCGTGGATTGTATATGGAAACTAATTTATGTTGTCGCCCGTAGGACGTGGATTAGTCCAAATCTATATTTTCTTAGATTTGGATTTTTGGGGGTTGAGTTTAAGGATACGTTAGCCTCATTTGGGACTAAGATCAACTTAAACGTTTGTTAAGGATACGTTAGCCTAATTTCTAGACTAAGATCAACTTAACGGGATCGTTTAGATCCAACGAAAGAGCATTTGTACTCTAATGTTTAGTTTAGGGATATTGCGGTCGATTACCAGTTTAAGGACATGGTGGTCCAATACCAGTTTAAGGACATAGTGGTCCGAGGTTAAGGACATCGTAGTCCATGAGTTTAAGGACCCCACAATCCGTGAAAGGTGTGGTTGTCGGGACCCGTCACCTCTCTGAAGACGTTGAAGGATTACAACGACATGTATCAGAGGGGTTCAGAGATGTACCCTCGAACCGGGTGTAAATTGATTGGAAGAGCAGATGAGCTCAATTCAATTTAAATTGAGAACTTATGGCCAGAATTGGGCTAAGTCCAGTTGAAAAAAGTTTAACATTTTATTTTGTTCTGCCTGTTAGACCTTTATTTGGGCTCTGCCCTTTTAATAATGCCAAGCATTGGGCTCTGATATTAAATGCAATTAAATGCTTAGCATTTATCAGGAGCAAAATGATGTTCATATAGTGCGCCACGTGGCGCGTCAGGCGCTTTGCGCCAATTAAAGAGCGCATTGCGCTAGCGCATGCGAAGATGACACGTGTCACGCTCAGCGCTATGCGCCGGTTTGTTAGCGCACTGCGCTTTTAATTCATGAGCGTGCTGCGCTGGTTCATGGGTGCGCCAATGAATGACACGTGGCGCGCTTGGCGCTGATCGCCAACCCAAGAGCGCAGTGCTCTGTTTTCAGGAGCGCAAAGCGCAAGATGTGTCTGTGGTTGACACGTGGCATGTTTTGGCGCTGAGCGCCGATCCAAGGAGCGCAAAGGCGCAGTTCAAGAGTGCAAAGCACTTTTCAATAGCGCAAAGCGCATCAGATCAAATTTAAGATCAAAGAACAAGTTTTTTGTTCTTTAAAGGAGGCCTTGCCTCAAGATCGAAGAACCAAAGCTCTTGTTTTTATTAAAAGGCTCTGCCTTTATAGATCAGAAGATCTGTGAATGAAGTAAAGTACTTCTTTTAGCAGTTTTATGGTTAGATCTTTTTTATCTTTCCTTTATTAATAAAGACCTTGATCTTGTTCTTAGATCTCTGATCTTTTTTTTTCTTTTAGAAGAGGGTTCTTCTTTTTTAATGAGATGATTGTTTCCTGATTTAAAATCAGGAAAGCTTCTGGGAAAAGCTTCAAAAAGGGGTCACGTGTTGGCACGTGACACCTAAAAGGCATCATCAAGTCAAGTGCAGTCTCCTGACTACGCTGAAGAAAATGGGCTTCAGAAAGAGTCACGTGCTCCCACGTGACCAGGGTCACGTGGCGACACGTGACATTTAAACGCAAGCGCCAAAGGCACACAAGTTCTCTGATCAAGTCAAGAAAAGGCTTCAGAAGAGGTCACGTGTTCCCACGTGACCAGGGTCACGTGTTGGCACGTGACGTTCAAGACAGCAGACTCGTTCTCCAGAAGAACCGAAGACAGAGAGTTCAAACAAGGGTCACGTGCTCACACGTGACCAGGGGTCACGTGGTAGCACGTGACGCTTAGGCAGCAATCAGAAGACAGAGCGCAAAAGAAAGGAAAAGGCTCATTCCAAAGGGGGTCACGTGCCCACACGTGACCATGGGTCACGTGGTCACACGTGATCAGCTTTCAAAGCCCATTTTGTCAAACAGAATTAAATTCTGAAGGAGAATCAAATCTTTCCAAAGGAAAGCGGCTATCTGGAACCGATCGAATTAAAGATTCAGAGGTGATGAAATATCATCTATCTATGGGAAAATCTCGGGTTTGGAAAGATTTCCCCTTTAAATCTAACCAAAATAACAAGGGAGAATCTCTGGATTTAAAATCCAATGGTGAATAAAATTCACCTAATAATCCAAAGGTCCAAAATGAATGATGAATGCAAATCAAATCTCAATGAAGATTCGTCAAAAAACTGATTGATTCGGCTGCTTCTCCTATAAATAGGAGCCAAGAGACATACATACAGATAGATGCGCAGAGAAGAAAAAAGAAAAAAGGAGAAGAGCTTTGATACTTTGAAAAAGACTCGGATCTTCTGCAAAAAACCCTAGGTAAGAAAGGGAAGGCCTTTTGAAAGAAAGAGAATTTAATTCTCAACAGAGTTTAACTCTGATAATGTAAAAACAGAAGAACATATTTCTTCTCTCTTTGATGGAGGATCTGCAAAGTGCACATCTCCCCTTAAGGTTGAGAATTTAATTCTCAATGGGTTGAGATCCTGCCATGCAGATCCAAAACATGGAGAAGGAATGCAAGCACGAGAATTTAATTCTCACAGAACTATAGGAATTTAATTCCTTTAAAATAAAAGGAGGGCTTGACCCTATATTATGGGAATTTAATTCCTCCAGAACAAAAAAAGAAACAGGGTTTAACCCTAATTAAGAACCTAGTTCTGTTGAAACAGCAGGAATTTAATTCCCTTAATCATACAGAGGATGGAAGTTTAAACTCCTTAAAAACTTTTATTAGGGTTTAACCCTATTCAGCCCTTCACGTATATGAGGAATTTAATTCCTACAGAAAATTCAGAGTTAAACTCTATCCCAGAATATAAGTCTTCGAAAGGAAGTAGGAATTTAATTCCTCTGAAATTTATAGTTCGAGGAATTTAATTCCTAAGAAGATTAACAAAGCCTCTAAACAAAATACCTAGAGGCAGGGTCACGTGTCATCACGTGACCCCCCCAAGAGAGCTACAGAAAGCCCCTTTGAGGCAGCACCCCACGTGACCCACGTGACCCTCAGCAAAAGCTCTAATCCATAGGCATTTGAATGCCCATCACGTGATGGCACGTGATGCTCTGGAAGACGCGATAATCTCAGCAGAACAAAGGAAGGGAGGGCGCTCTCACGTGCTGCCACGTGACCCCTCTTACCTTAGTGTTTAAACACTAAACTAAAACTCTCGAACCCAGTGTTAAAACACTGTTGGGCCTTAGTGTTCAACACTAATTAAAAAGCTTTATTTGCAGTGTTCAACACTGATTACCTTAGTGTTTAAACACTAATCTGAGATCTTCATTTGCAGTGTTCAACACTGATTACCTTAGTGTTTAACACTAACCTGAAAAAACATTGTTGCTGGTGTTCAACACCAAATATTCTCTTAGTGTTAAACACTAACTTGCCAACCCCATTCCCAGTGTTCAACACTGACTGCTCTGTAGTGTTTAACACTAGACTTCGGCCCAATTGGCTTAAATGGATGGAGGCAAAGCCTCTCCTGATTGGACTTAGCCCAAGATGGCCATAAGTCCTCAATTTGTGATTAACTGGTCCAATGGACTCATAACATAATTAATTCGTCTTGACCCCAAATTGGGCCAAGGGTTATTTAATCCACTCCGGTTCTAGGGTACATCTCTTCACTCCTTTGATACTTGGCATTGTAATCCCTCAATGCCGTCAAAGAGGTGACGGGTCCCGACGACCACACATTGATATGGACTGTGGGGTCCTTAAACTCATGTCTAATGCAAATTCCTGGTTACGTGGAACGCGGATAATGTCACTCTTTGACCCCGTGGGAAACGTCCAGAGCGGAGCCTGGTCCTCGCCAAGCACGGCAGTGAACCCGTGTGAAGCATCCAGAGCACATACCGGACTGTGGGGTCCTTAAACCCATAGACTACGACGTCCTTAACCTTGACCGAGATGTCTTAAAACTAACAATGGACTGTGGGGTCCTTAAACCCATGGACTACGACGTCCTTAACCTTGACCGAGATGTCTTAAAACTAACAATGGACCGCAATGTCCTTAAACTACCCACGGACCGCAATGTCCTTAAACTACCCATGGACCGTAATGTCCTTAAACTAGGACAATAGAGCCCCACATGCTCTTTTGTCGGATCTAAACGGTCCCGTTTAAGTTGATCTTAGCCTCAAAGATGGCTAACGTATCCTTAAACCTTCAAAACAAAGTGGACTATAAATCCCCCCAATTGACTCCGGCTTGAGGGTACATCCTTGAACTCCTCTGACATCCGTCGTTGTAATCCTTCAACGTCGTCAGAGAGGTGACGGGTCCCGACGGCCACACATTCATGGACCACTATGTCCCTAAACTGGAACATTAGAGTCCCAACGCTCTTGTGTCGGATCTAAACGATCCCGTTAAGTTGATCTTAGTCACAAAGTTAGACTAACGTATCCTTAACAAACGTTTGAGTTGATCTTAGCCTCGAGTAGGGCTGACGTATCCTCAAACCAAAACCCCCCCAAACCCAAATCTAAGATAATACGGATTTGGACTAGTCCACGCCCTACGGGCGACGACATAACTCAGTCCCCGTAAACAATCCACGGGCAACGAAATATAAAACAGACACCCACGACACGAAGTGACCATCTGGAGAAGGAGAAAGTTGTTACCGCAATGCGGTAGCGTAATTAACTGCAGGGGCTTGCGCCTGCAGGGAAGAGCGTCCCCACAATCAAAAACCCCTCAAACGAGGGGGAATCTGACGAAGTCTGCTACATCGGACGCATCCGTCTAAACCTTCGATACGTGGTGCCATAAATCAACTTGGCATCTTCGGAGAGGTGTACGGATAGCACCTATTAGCATCTGCCTCGAATCTCAGGCAAGACGCGGTGTCGCGCCGTCTTTATGAGGGGAACAGATTCTGGCACGCCCGGTGGGACCTTTTCCTCTTTCCACTCCACACTTCGTGTGTCGTGACTCGCGAACCAATCGCGGTTCGCTAATGGTTGCCCTCGGGTTTCAAGATACTAAGAATTGGCGTCTGGCTTATTGCAGAAAGAAAAGGATCGATGGCTTCTACTTCCGTGAAAGTGTCCAACTGCTCAGACTGCAATTGCAACCAACGCTCTGCCTCGCCAGGAGGTATAGCCTACGGACCCCAAGCTGCCTCGCTATTCACAATGCCCGTGGAACAGGTCACTCGCGCCACCACAGGATTGTTCTTTGGGACCATGGTCCCGCCGACAAACTTTGCCGCTCCAGTGCTGACAACGGAGGCTCCCAAGAAGTCGGTCTTTGATCGTCTTACCCCTGCCACGGCTCCTCTCAACGAGTCGCCCAACGTCAACGCCTCGGTCTTCTCTAGACTGGGCCAGAAATCCTGCAGACCCATCGTGGGACCTACAATCTCAGAGAAGGTTGCTTCTAAGAAAGTGGCCGCTCCCGTCCCAGAAGTCGTCAAGGCAGCCTCTCCGGCCAAAAGGTCGGTCTTTACAAGATTAACGGCTTCAGCTCCCGCTCCTACTACCCAAAGGACATCGGTCTTTGACAGGCTAATACCAACTGCGACCCCACGCCCAGACAGAGGGCAAAACGAAACCGTTCTTACCGCTGACCCTACACCGTCCGCTCGACACGCTCGACATCGCCATTGGCGCCGAGTGAGGAAGGCTGGGGGCAACTCCCCATCTGGGTTGACTCCATCAGTCCCGGTGGCAGAAATTAATGCTGCTGTTCCAACTGGGAACAGCTTCGAAATGCTAAATAAAGTGCGAAGAAATTCTCCTACTGCAGTACTGAAGAGGTCTCCTCCCCCGTTAAAGAAGGTTCTGGAAATGGAGTCAGAACGGCCCCAATCTCCTCAACGGCTATCTTCCAAAATCTATAAGGTTTGGCGGCAGGCACGGGACTCGATCATCGATCCGAACTTCTCCCGCCGACACAAAAAGCTGAAAACCCAACCGGAAGCTGGTCACCAGGCCAAACCCCAGAAGGCTGTGGAACAATTGACTCATAAAAGAAGGAGGCCGGAGAAGACCCCACGGCACGCAACGACGGCTAAAAGCACTGAGCCCAGACACCCTAAGTCTGGGGGCATGGTGGTGCACACTGTTTACATGGCCTTTGGAAAAGAGGAAAGCCGCACTTCTACGGGCCACCGACCGTTAACCCGATCCGTGACGAAAGCCCAAGAACAGCAACAGAAGCTGCAAGAAATGATGAATGCTATGGTCGCGCTCACCGGGCCAAAAGAAAACCCAGAAACGTCCTCAGACGCACGCCGAGAGGAAGAAACCGATGCTGAATTCCTTCGCCGGACACTGGAGAAAAGGGACAAAGAGGCTGCTGAACAAGCGGCCAACATACAACGGATGGGCCTTCTCTTCCAAGATGTGATAGGAATGATGATCCAGCAGGACTTACCCGCCGAGGATCCCCCGATCGTTCTTGAAGACGACCGAGGAGAAACGTCAAATCCACCACCAGCCCTCTCAACGGCCAAGGAGGATGCAATCTCCAAGGCTGACTTGGCTGACTACATAGCCCAGCAAATCCGGGTTCACCACGCGACTGAGGCAGCTGGTCAAGTCGTGAAAACGGGGCGGCCGTATCCGAGCTGGTACGACAAAATCAAATACCCGCAAGGCTATACAATACCAAAATTCCACGTGTATAAGGGGACCGGCAATCCCCATCAACATGTCGCCCAGTTTCGGGCCCTCTGCGGTAACACCGGCGGTGATGATAAGTTGTTGCTCCGCCAGTTTGTGGGCAGCTTATCAGAAACAACGTTCGAATGGTACTCGGAACTCCCGAACGATTCCATCAAAACGTTCGCTGAAATGGAGTTGTTGTTCACTCAGCGATTTGCAAGTGCCAGCGAACGCACTCCAATAACTGCACTTATTAACGCCAGGGTAAAACCGGGCGAAACCTGGGTCCAGTACGCTATACGCTGGCGGAACTTGTGGTCGAGATGTGAGCAACGCATTGAGGAAGCACCTGCGGTGGGCATGTTCGTGGGAACTTTAGACCCCCACGCAACTATTTCCCAGTTTATGATGTTCTTTAAGCCAACCACATTCCAGGCCCTGATCGACAAGTTGGCTCAGATGGACCAGATGGGTCATAGACCGCTTACACCGAAGTCGGAACCTCGGAATGACAAGGGTAAAGGAAGAGCAACATTTGTCGCAAATGCCCAAGAGCAACCTAACGCCCCGAAACCGACAGATCAACTGGAGGAGAGACGTCGGTATTATAATGAGAAGATGAAGCGTCCCTACTCGTTCCCACGGGACAAGACGAAACGGCTATTCGAGCTGGCAATACGCAACAGACTTATAAACCTGCCAAATCCAAGGCGACCGCCGCAACCCACCGAGGTGAATAACCCTAACTATTGCCCTTACCATCAAACGGTAAGCCATCCGATTGAAGATTGCTTCGTCTTCAAAGGATGGATTGAAGACCAATACCTCCAGGGGAAGTTTGTACTGTCCGAAAAGTGGAAGGTGAACCCACCACAGCCGCATGCTCCGAGGAAAGCGGATACACCGGGGGCAACATGTTCTTTTATTGAAGAAGCTCCATGGGAGGTCGTGCTATCAACTAAAACCAAAAGAATGCTGAGAGACCTTCATGCGTGCCCTGCGATCGAATGGAAGGACCCTCTTGAACCTCAAATTATCAAAGGAATGTTGAAGCCCCGCCCAACTACGAGGACTCGCGATAATGGCCCAAATACTCACGCCCAATCGTCAAAATCTTCGAAGAAAAAGAAGAAGAAATCCAAGAAGTCCGTGAAGCCTGGAAAAGAGCACACGAACTTGCAGAAGCAAATCGACGCCCTGGAAGAGTACAATCAAAAGGCGCGAACTCCTGTCACACTGCAAGAGTTCCTCAACCACATCTTTCAAGAGGAAGATGATGGAGAAAGCTCGTCGGATGAATCCGAAGGATATGTGGCGAGTTGTAACGTAATCTCCTACTCGTTCACCGATGATGGGAAAACTCCTGGCACTAAAAAGCTGGAGGCAGAGCCTGTACCAGAGCGCGCATGGCCAACAGACGAAATGATCGACGCTTTTCTAAACGAGATTCGTCTAAAATGTAAAGCAGACCAGGAGCGTGAGATGACCACGTCGGAAGGAGCCAAATGCGGGCAACTGAACGAAAGAGTTGAACTACCTCTGCCAGAACAAAAGGCATCCGAAGTAGACAAGAAGATATTCAAGACGAGGAAAAGGTTTGCCAAAGCCATGTCAATGGGAATGAAGCTACCACCCTCGGAAGAAAACACACACGATGGGGTGGAAAGGCACCCTGACTATTGCACATATCATCGGAGAATATCACATCCCACGGAGGAGTGCGACGCCTTTAAGATATGGTGGCAAGGATATGTCGCTCGTCGGCAACATGTTAAGCGCATGAAACGCAAAAGCCGTCGGGAGCGAAGAAATACCGTCGATGGGCACAACAGAACGACTGGCAACTGTTACATGGTTAACGCCAGGGGGTCACAAGTTCTCACCTTCGGGAGCGACTCTGACGAAGAAATGGCTCTGGGCCCTCTCTTCAAAGAATCCGTTTTAGGGAAAGAGGAGGAATCGGAGATCTGCGAGAACATTCAGCTGCGCAACCGCACACTCCCAGAAAAGAATCTCGGGCCCGGGAATAGAAAAGATAAGGGAAAGGAAAAAGTCACTGAAGATATCACTTTAGATGACCAAGCCACGAGAGAGCTGGCTGCCAAAGACCCTCCTAGGAAGAGTAAAGTGGACTATAACATTCTCGCGCACCTAAGGAAACTACCTTCTCAGCTTAGCATTCTCGATGCCCTCCTATTATCGAAAGAAGCGCGAGACTCGCTAATTAAGGCGTTACAAGAACCCGAGCAATTCCAAGCCTTCCTCGCCACTGAAAGGATGAAGGATGAACTGGAGGAAGTGCATACGGCCGACGTCACTTTCGGTGATGAAGACCTCCTTCTCGGGACGTGCGACCACAACCAGCCCCTATATGTCTCCGGATACTGCCATGATATCAAGATAGGCAAGATCCTGGTGGATAATGGATCCTCCGTCAACCTCCTTAATGTTCGGGTGTTGAAGGAAATCTGCATGAGTGTGCAACATCTTGCTCGTGACAAAATCACTATCTCCGGTTTCGATTCACAATCGTCACGGACTCTCGGATCCGTGATACTAACATTACGCTTCGGACTTCTCGTCACAGACATCAAATTCCATGTCATTGACGCCAAGACCTGTTAAAACGCCTTGCTCGGCCGCCCTTGGCTACACGAGTACAATATCATCCCTTCTACACAACATCAGTGTATGAAGTATTTCAAGGATGGTTTCGAGTATACCGTAACAGGTGAGTTAAACCCATTTTCCGTGAACGAAGTCCGCAAATACGAAGATGCGAAATACTTTTTTCCAGATTTCGAGGATACAGAAAAGTGTCGCAATCCGGAAAACAAAACCGCCGCCACCATCCCTATTTTCGGGAGCGATACCGAAGAAGAGGAAGAGATAGTTTATGCAGGGCCATCTCAACGCAACAACCGGAGGACACCCGCCTCCGTATTAGTCTTCGGAAGTGATTCAGAAGATGAAGTTAATGCTGTGTTCTCCAATCGGCTGTCAATACAAGCACCCCTTGGCGATGACCATAGTTTGCAAATCACCATGGTACCGCGAGAACACTACAAGGATCTCGACGCGCTTCAGGCTCACGATGTGCAGGACCTGTAAACATTTTACGTCCCTCCCAGGCGAAGGGGCGAGAAGGTGATCCTATTTTACCGATCCTCAGAGTCGAAAATAGAGAAAGAGATCTGGCACGGCGCAGATACTACGCTCGACAGGCTCCAACCCATCCGTCTGCCCAGATACTATACAAATGGGTTAAAGAAGCTATTGAAGCGCCAAGGAGTACCCTTAGAACAGACCGTTCGGCAGGCGCGGTTCTACAACAAGATTTGGGATGTCCCCGGGACTCAACGCAAATTGCCCAACGGGAAGATGGAAACACTCGGGCTCGGATACGCAAGAGCTGGAAAACGGGAACGGACTCACAGCAGCTACCCTATATATACCTTTGATGAAGAGGAGGACGCCCTGTCAGGAGATGCCAACCCTTCATTAAAACTAGACCCTGCGATTGAAACATCGAGTCCGTCGTTTGAAGAGCGAACGAACAAGCCTATCAGGAAAACGGGTCAGAGAGCTCAGGAAGACCACAACCGCGAGATGGCCATCTACAAGAAGGCCAGGACGCAACGTCTATCTCAACATGCTGCAAAAGACAAAGACGCTTATCCTCGTCAATCCGTTATACGAAAGACCCGACGCAGAAACGAAGATAGATCAAGAAGCGGCTCGGGTTTGCCCCTCGTGAAGAAGATGAGTTGAGCGTATTCCTTCCCCCGAGACAAGACGGAGAGGTTACTCAACCTCGCTATAAAACATCAAATGATCACGCTTCCAGAGTCTAGACATCCTGAGCAAGCTAACAGGGCTTCTCATCCGAGTTATTGCTCTTACCACCAAGCCATAGGACATCCTACCGAGAACTGCTTCACCTTCAAGAACTGGGTCGAGGACCAGTACCGACGGGGCAGATTCGCTTTATCCGACGGCTGGAAGGTAACGCCGCCGCGAAAGCACGAGCCCAAGGCCGCAAGAGCAGAACCGGGTCCACCTCAGTCCGGGGAGCGGGTTCGCACTTGTTATACGATTACGATATTAGGAGAAGAGCCCGAGAACGTAGACAACCTTTACCGGTGCTTTGAGAATAGCAATGATGAGGTAATCTCAGAATTTCCGCCCGCTCCGAAAGAACTGGAAGATGGTATACATACTACCGCAGATAACCTCAAGAAGATTGAGTTGGGATCGGCAGACGACCCGCGACCGACATTTGTCAGCGAGCTATTATCCGAAGAAAAGGTGGCTGCGTTAAAGAACGTGCTTCTACGGCATAAAGACTGCTTCGCGTGGAACTACTCCGAGATGCCAGGATTGGACCCGGAGATTGCTGTGCATAGATTAGCAATATCCCCAGATATCAAGCCAGTCAAGCAGGCGCCAAGGAGGATGCGACTCGAGCTTGAAATGAGCATCAACGCCGAAGTCAAGAAGTTGATCGATTCAGGATTTATCCAAGAAGTCCAATATCCCGACTGGATTGCCAATATCGTCCCGGTAATGAAGAAGAATGGGACGGTACGCATATGGGTGGATTTTAGGGATCTCAATAAAGCCTGTCCAAAGGACGATTTCCCGGTGCCGGTAACCGAGCTAATGATAGATAACACGTCCACTCACGAGGTTTTCTCCTTTATGGACGGTTCATCAGGATACAATCAGATAAAGATGCATCCCGAAGACCAGAAGCATACCGCTTTCCGCACCCCTTTGGGTATATTTTGCTACAGGGTTATGCCCTTTGGCCTAAAGAACGCTGGCGCTACCTATCAAAGGGCCATGACAAAGATCTTTGATGACCTCATACACGACGTCGTCGAGTGCTATATCGACGACCTCGTAGTAAAGAGCATGTCATACGAAGATCATTTAAAGCATCTGGAGACTGTATTTCGACGCCTTCGGCAATATAATTTGAAAATGAATCCCCTCAAATGCGCGTTTGGAGTCTCCTCGGGCAAATTTCTGGGATTCATCGTTCGACACCGAGGTATTGAAATAGATCTGTCAAAGATTAAGGCGATCATGGAAATGCCTCCGCCAAGAACCCTCAAGCAGTTGCGGTCTCTCCAAGGGAAGCTCGCATACATCCGGCGGTTTATCGCTAATCTTTCGGGCAAATGCCGTCCTTACAGCCACCTGATGAAAAAGGGAACTCCATTCGTTTGGGATCACAAATGTCAAGGTGCACTAGACGAGATCAAGCAGTACCTGCAGAACCCTCCAGTGTTGGCTGCTCCAGTGAAGGGAAAGCCTCTCATTCTTTACACGGCCGCCCTTGAAGGTTCTTTGGGCGCATTATGGGCACAAGAGAACGATCAGGGGAAAGAAAGAGCACTTTACTACTTAAGTCGAGTGCTGCTGGGGGCAGAAAGCAACTATTCCCCCATTGAAAAGCACTGCCTGGCGTTGATCTTCGCAATAACAAAGCTTAGACATTACGCATTAGCACATGAAGTCCGTCTTATTTCAAAGGTGGACCCTCTCAAATATTTGATGTCGAAAGCCATACTGACGGGACGACTTGCTAAGTGGGCCCTGCTCTTGATGGAGTTCTCAATAACGTATCAACCTCTCAAGGCAGTGAAAGGCCAGGCCATTGCCGACTTCCTCGCCGAACACCCGATACCGGCCAATTCTCCTCTGAATTGCGATTTGCCGGACGAGCATGCATTTGATGCGATTAACGGCGGAACCACCCAATGAGAACTCTATTTCGATGGAGCGTCCTCCATAAAGAAACAGAAACAAGGTATCCCAATGATCAAATCAGGGATAGGCCTCATCTTTGCAACTCCACAAGGAGGGATAATGCGCTTCGCCTTCTCCTTAACGGAGCCGAGGACAAACAATAAAGCTGAATATGAAGCTCTGATAGCAGGCCTCGAGATCGCCATCGACATGGGAATTGAAGACCTCCTTATATACGGGGATTCTCAGCTGGTCGTTAGTCAAGTAAATGGTGACTACCAAACGTGCAAGCCGGAGTTGGTGAAGTACGGCGAAAGGGTGCAACAACTATTGACCCAAATTCCCTCCTATACTTTGGAGAACATACCGCGTGCGGAAAACAGCAAAGCAGACGCGTTGGCTAAACTTGCTAAGGAACTGGCTGACGAGAACCTCGATGACGTCAGAATCGTGGTACAAAGCCGTCGAGTGCTCGCCCCGGCAGAAATATCTCCGGAATCATGCGGAGAAAAGGGAGCGACCGAGCAGATGACCCTACAAATAAAAGACCATGAGAAGGCCGAAGACTGGAGGGAAGTCTTCATAGACTACTTTAAGTCCCACCGAATGCCCGAAGAAGCGTCCTCAAGACATCGGCTCATGAAACGAGCCTTATCTTTCGCTTTCGTCAACGATATTCTATACAAGAGATCGTTCGATTCTCTATGGCTGAGATGCTTGGGACCTGACGAAGCAGAAAGAGTCGTTCAGGAAGTTCATGACGGACTTTGCGGTTCTCACCAAGCAGGCCCAAAGATGAAGTTAAAAATTAAACGGATGGGTTATTACTGGCCCACGATGATCCAGGACTGCCTCGAGTATGCGAAGCAATGCCACTCATGCCAGATCCATAGAGACTTCATCCACCAACATCCGAATCCACTGCACCCAACATTGGCTAGTTGGCCATTCGAAATGTGGGGGACTGACATAGTCGGCCCCATTGAGCCAGCATCATCCCGGGGACACCGTTTTATCCTGGCGACCACTGATTACTTCTCCAAATGGGCAGAAGCAGTACCGCTGAGGGAAGTGAAGACGGAGAATATCCTCCACTTCTTCAAGACGCACGTCATCTATCGGTTTGGAACTCCGCGGCGGATTATCTCTGATAACGGGCCGGCCTACCGAAGCCATAAGATTAGCCGCTTCGCACAGCAGCACAATATAGACTGGAGATATTCTTCAGTTTACAATCCACGAGCTAACGGTCTGGCCGAGGCTTTCAATAAGACCTTGACGAAGATCATAAAAAAGACCGTTTCCAGGAATAAGAGAGACTGGCACGAAAGACTGCAAGAACCCTTTTGGGCCTATCGAACTACGTTCAAGACGGCCACAAACACAACGCCGTACGCGTTGGTGTTTGGGACGGAAGCAGTGCTCCCCCTCGAGATAGAGTTACCCTCTCTACGAGTAGCAGTCCACCACGAGCTGACGAACGAAGAAAATGCTCACCTTCGGCTTGAGGAGCTTGATGCCCTCGACGAAACCCGGCTCATAGCGCAACAACATCTAGAAGCCTACAAAGCAAAGATGACGCGCTCGTACGAACGATTGACCAGGCCGAGGACATTCCGCCAAGGCGAACTCGTACTAGTGGTCAAAAGACCTATGATCCCCAATCGTGCCAAGCGGGGAAAATTTGAGCCAAACTATGAAGGCACGTACATCATAGACAAGGTCTACCAAGGTGGAGCCTACCTACTCATGGACATGCACGGTGAAAGGCCTTTCAGGCCAATAAACGGCCGCTTCTTAAAGAAGTACTATGCTTAATGAGCCACAGCCGGGGTCAATGATAAATGACGACGACTATGTCCGCTCACTGTCTTCCTAGGCTCAGACATTACAAGCAGCAGCCGGCCTTCCCATAACGACGGACCGAAACGTCCTTAAACTAACGGCGGACCGAAACGTCCTTAAACTAACGGCGGACCGAAACGTCCTTAAACTAACGACGGACCGAAACGTCCCTAAAACTACTACCGCAGCGTCTTTAGGCTGACGAGATAAATAAAAAAAAATAAAAAAAAATATATGAAAAAGAAAAAAAAACGGTACGTCCATAAGCAAAATGGGCACGGATGAAAACCCGAAAGGGCTCCGTGAGTAAAAACAGCAGGGCTGCCGGCAAGCGTTCGTGAAAACCTGAGAGGGCGCGACCTTGTAAAAAAAAAAGTGAAAAGAAAAAAAAAACGGTATGTCTATAAGCAAAACGGGCACGGATGAAAACCCGAAAGGGCTCCGTGAGTAAAAACAGCAAGACTACCGGCGAGTGTTTGTGAAAACCCGAAAGGGCGCAACCTCGTTAAAGGACACTTACAGAGTCCTCTCGACCTTGTAAGGAGAAACCACCTGCGTGAGATCCTTACGACTCACGAGGGAGCAACACACTTAGGGATCCTCACGATTCCTAAGGAGAAAATACACTTACGAGATCCTCACGACTCGTAAGGAGAATTCTCTTATGGGACCCTCACGGCTCATGAGATTTGAAAGTCTTAAGTTACAGAAACCTGAACCTGTTCTTAAGCAAATCCTCCACAACCTCCGATATTGCCCTACAAGAGGCTCAATACTGACCCTTGTATACAATCCACGGGCGCGAATAAACATATCCCCAGCAAAGTCCAACCCTTGTAGGTCCCCTCGACCCATAAGGAGAAAACCCTCTTGTAGGATCCTTACGACTTACAGAGGAACATACACTTAGGAATCCTCACGATCCCTAAGGAGAAGATACACCTGCAAGATCCTCACGACTTGTAGGGAGAAATACCTTTGTGAGACCCTTACGGCTCATGAAGTCAAAAGCCTTAGTCGACAGGACCTTAACCCTGTTTGCTAAGCCACCTTTGTTCAACATCGACAAAGGCAAATGATGATTCGCTCCTGGCAACATCCCAGTTGCAGCGATGCTGATGCCGAAATCGGTGTCCAAAATCCGAGCTTGCGGCGAAAAAGCTAGCAGGCCACACATGCCTACGAAATAGCCGAAATGATGGGGCAACTTGCAATAAAAAGCAGCAAGTAAAAATGTATGCATGAAAAATAGCCGAAATGATGGGGCAACTCGCAATAAAAAGCAGCGAGTAAAAATAAAACAAATAGCCGAAATGATTGGGCACCGCGAAAAATAGCCGAAATGATTGGGCAATCGCGACCTTCGCGATATAAAAAGCTGAAATGATAGAGCATCGCGGAAAGAATAAAAGAAATGATGGAAAAATGAAACCTTTTTGCCCTACAGGTGATACTACAACAATCCCTGTATACAATCCAGGGGCGCAAACAAAGAAGGGATCATACTCCTCCCCCCAGGTTTCATCATGAGAGGAAGCCAAATCTCGACGGTTCACAAATAACCTGGAGATCGTCTCGTAACAACGGACACAACTTCAAGCTAAGCGGAACAGCGGCCACTCCCAGTTCCATGGCTCGGTGGTATACATATCGCCAACAGTCAAACCTTCACCCCGTGAAATGCGGATATATTCAGCAAAAATTCCTGGTCACGTGGAACGCGGATAATGTCACTCTTTGACCCCGTGGAAAGCGTCCAGAGCGGATCCTGGTCCTCGCAGAGCATGGCAATGAACCCGTGCGAAGCATCCAGAGCGGAGCCTAGTCCTCGCCTAACGCGGCAGTGAACCCGTGTGAAGCATCTAGTGCAAAATTCCTGGTCACGTGGAACGCGGATAATGTCACTCTTTGACCCCGTGGAAAGCATCCAGAGCGGATCCTGGTCCTCGCAGAGCATGGCAGTGAACCCGTGCGAAACATCCAGAGCGGAGCCTAGTCCTCGCCTAACGCGGCAGTGAACCCGTGTGAAGCATCTAGTGCAAAATTCCTGGTCACGTGGAACGCGGATAATGTCACTCTTTGACCCCGTGGAAAGCGTCCAGAGCGGATCCTGGTCCTCGCAGAGCATGGCAATGAACCCGTGCGAAGCATCCAGAGCGGAGCCTAGTCCTCGCCTAACGCGGCAGTGAACCCGTGTGAAGCATCTAGTGCAAAATTCCTGGTCACGTGGAACGCGGATAATGTCACTCTTTGACCCCGTGGAAAGCGTCCAGAGCGGATCCTGGTCCTCGCAGAGCATGGCAATGAACCCGTGCGAAGCATCCAGAGCGGAGCCTAGTCCTCGCCTAACGCGGCAGTGAACCCGTGTGAAGCATCTAGTGCAAAAATTCCTGGTCACGTGGAACGCGGATAATGTCACTCTTTGACCCCGTGGAAAACGTCCAGAGCGGATCCTGGTCCTCGCAGAGCATGGCAGTGAACCCGTGCGAAGCATCCAGAGCGGAGCCTAGTCCTCGCCTAACGCGGCAGTGAACCCGTGTGAAGCATCTAGTGCAAAAATTCCTGGTCACGTGGAACGCGGATAATGTCACTCTTTGACCCCGTGAAAAACGTCCAGAGCGGATCCTGGTCCTCGCAGAGCATGGCAATGAACCCGTGCGAAGCATCCAGAGCGGAGCCTAGTCCTCGCCTAACGCGGCAGTGAACCCGTGTGAAGCATCTAGTGCAAAATTCCTGGTCACGTGGAACACGGATAATGTCACTCTTTGACCCCGTGGAAAACGTCCAGAGCGGATCCTGGTCCTCGCAGAGCATGGCAGTGAACCCGTGCGAAGCATCCAGAGCGGAGCCTAGTCCTCGCCTAACGCGGCAGTGAACCCGTGTGAAGCATCTAGCGCAAAATTCCTGGTCACGTGGAACACGGATAATGTCACTCTTTGACCCCGTGGAAAACGTCCAGAGCGGATCCTGGTCCTCGCAGAGCATGGCAGTGAACCCGTGCGAAGCATCCAGAGCAGAGCCTAGTCCTCGCCTAATGCGGCAGTGAACCCGTGTGAAGCATCTAGCGCAAAATTCCTGGTTACGTGGAACGCGGATAATGTCACTCTTTGACCCCGTGGAAAACGTCCAGAGCGGAGCCTGGTCCTCGCCAAGCACGGCAGTGAACCCGTGTGAAGCATCCAGAGCAAATACCGGACTGTGGAGTCCTTAAAATCCACGGACTATGACGTCCTTAACCTCGACCGTGATGTCTTAAAACTAACGATCAACCACCCCGATTCCCTACAGACTTTGCCTTGGTTTAAAGGTACATCTCTTCACTCCTTTGATACCCGGCGTTGTAATTCCTCAACGTCTTCAAAGAGGTGACGGGTCCCTGCAACCAAACACCGGACTGTGGAGTCCTTAAATCCACGGACTATGAGGTCCTTAACCTTGACCGTGATGTCTTAAAACTAACAGCGGACTGTGGAGTCCTTAAATCCACGGACTATGAGGTCCTTAACCTTGACCGTGACGTCTTTAAACTACGATACCTTGAGAAACTCCCGACTCCGTGAAATACGGATAAGGGTGATCACATCCGGCACTTGCAGGCCCTCACGACCTGTAAGGAAGAAAAACTCTCTTGTGAGGTCCTTACGACTCTCAAGGGAAAACCCGCTTAAGGATCCTCACGATCTTTAAGAAGAACTCACACCTATGGGATCCTCTCGACCTGTAGGGAGAAAAACTCTTTATGAGACCCTCGTGGCTCATAAGATGCAAAAGCCTTAGGAAGCAGATCTTAACCCTGAGTCCTGAGCCATTGCTGTCCTGCAAGGAGATCAAGATAGAATACCCACAGAATACATTCAATGAAAAGGAGACACATCATTGACAAGAAAAAATGTATCTTTTATTCATAAACCAAAATGGGTACAAAGTACAATTCATGAAAGAAACAAAAAGAAAATACTCTCATCCATGAGTATGTACAAAAGGGAAGAAAAAGATACAAATGTTTCAGGCCGGCGGGCGATTCAGCAGCTTGGTCAGCTCATCCTGCTTTTGCTGATCCACGGCTTCATGACGCAAGATCTCCAGAAGACGAGCCTCCGCTTGAGCTTGCTGAGCCTGATATGAAGCAAGCCGGGCTTCAAGCTCTTTCTCAGTGGCCTTATGAGCCTCGACCCTCTCACGGGTGAACGTGACAGCTTTGTCTCGAGCCACCACTTCTTTGATGAACTCCTGAAGCAACCGTCAGAGTTCATACACTTGGTTGGCCCTGGTGATAAGGGTAGCGCGAAGCTCGCTCAGCGCCTTGGAAGCTAGCTCCCTCTCCGAAAATTTATGGCCGAGCCTTTTTCTCGCATAACGATATGTTCGCTACGTGGCCACGTAAGCTCGCTTTCGTGACCGCGGCCTTGCAAACATGACATTTACAAGACCATATAAATGGGCTTCCGATCGACAGCAATAATCGATCCAGAACGCGCTCACACAACCCGATATGAAAAGCAACAAAAAAAAAAAAAAAAACTTTCCGACGATTATCCTATCAAGTATGTGCTCGCAATCATATGAACATCCGAAAAAGAAGTAAAATTCGCAGCTTTAATGCGCACGCGACACGACAACAGTATTGATAATTGAAGAAAATTTTCATAAAAGGAACACAAAATTTATTCATGCAAGTGGAAACATGCATACGAGTACCGAGCCTACATGGAAGTTCAACATAAAGCATACAAAAAGGAGGGACTAATTTAAAAAGGTTCTACACTAACGGAAAAGATCACCGAACACAGGATCAACGGCACAGGGGTTGATGAAGCAAAGGACAAAATTCTCCATCTCTCTCCCCGCTTTCTCTAGCACATCAAAGCGACGATTCTCGCGAGAAGTCGCTCCCCATCGATTGGTGCCATGTTCGTCCGCGAATGCAAACATAATAGCTCGCCGGGCCTTTATCTCGCTCAGCAGATGAATTGAGCAGTCCTTCAGAGCTTGAGTAATCAAGCATGCTTCATGAAAACCCTCGAGCTTTTCTTCCGCCGCATCAAGCATCGCCAGGGTCATCTCTGCCGGGTGAGGAGGAATGTCGGCAAGCACGGCCATGAGGATCATCCGGAGCCAGAGGGAACCCATCGGGAGGGGAGACCCTCTACGGATCGAGAGCTCGTGCATGGCCGAGTCACATTCGTTGTCAGAAAGGAGGGGGTCCACCAACCGAGCAGTAAAGCGGGGGATCATCTCCTCAAGAGGAACTTCCCACGGCTGTCGACGAGCATGAGGGCGATTACAAGCCATGGCACTCGTTTCTCCCTCAAGAAAAAAATATATATGTGATATGAATCTCTCTGTGAAAGGAAAAGAAGGCTATAGCCTCATATATAATGAGGTGCATTAAGTGCTGTGCGCGGAAAATCTTGCATGGTGAAATTATTTCCAAGGCCTAAAAAAGGAAAGGCACCGAAAATCAAGGAGATGTAATTATTTCCAAGACCCTTTCTCTGCACTGAAAATACGGCATGGGAAAATTTTGTGAACAGCCACATCAAGGGATCCCACGTGCAGAACACGTGAGGTCTAAACCTGACGTTCAGTTAAAAGGAAAATATGGAGTGATACCCTGCATGTTAAAAAGCATAAACAACAATAGTAGCAAAATAATAAAATCTCAGAGAAAAAGCGTGCAAACATACAAGGACACAACAAAATTTATCATCCAGACTTCAAGAAGGCGATACAAAATAAAAAGAAAAACTTTTACAATGGTAAGGCTTCAGACGCGGGGCATGGGTTGAGAAACTCGAAATTAACTTTATTCAAGATCTTCCAAGCATTTCGAACCTCCCGAGTATGCTTTCTCTCACGGTCACAAGCATCGGGGTCCCCGCGGATGTCCTCTACCCTCCGGTAGGCGCCCAATATGGCTGATTGCTGAAAAATCTGATGAAGGAGATCGATGAGATTATCCCGCCTTCTCTTTGAGATCAAGCCCATAAGGTACACCGAATGCACCTTATCCTCGGCGGTGTCCAAGGCCCCGAGCGGTATGCCGGCGCAAAAGAGAGGAAGTGCCTCCCGGATCGCCAGCACGATCAGCCTCAGAAGAGAAGAGCGACGGGGGAGTAGCCTATGGTTGTACTCGTCGAAGCGGCTCATGATCTCGGCACACTGAGCATCAGTGAACTCCTGGTTCTGACTGCGGCCCAGCGCACGAATATTCCCATAGGAAATGATCTCGTCAAGACGGTACAGATGGGCATCCATGGTACCTAAAATAAAAGTCATGAGATTCATTACAAGGCCCCCATTGCATTAACTACAGGAAGAACAACCTCGGGCCAAGAGACCCCAGGAAGCCTCTGTGTGAAGAAATCGAGTTCTTCGTTGGAATTAAATTCCTTATTAAGAAAAGGGAATTAAATTCCCAAAAACATTTTTGGATGGAATTAAATTCCATGGATTTGAACCGCCATCATCATCTCTCCAAAGATCATCTAAACCCTAAGAGATCTACAGTTGAAAGATTAAACAGTTTCATGTTCTTATGGAAAATATGAAGAAAGAAGGGTAAAAACCCTTGTTTTGGATTTAAAATCCAGGGAAATGTGAAGGTCCATCGTTGTCCAAGAACATTACCTGAGGAAAAAGGATTCCTTTTGAACAGAGTTAAACTCTGAAGATTGTTTCAAGACAGAGAACTAAGCTCTGGAAGAAGAGAATTAAATTCTCAGAAAAAGTTCTCAGAAGAAGAAGGTGAACAAAGTAAAGGCTCTTATGAAGAGACAGAGATATTTATAGAAGACAATGGAAACGCTTCGTCTCCCCAGATCCCTAGAGGAATCCAACGGTCACAAGAGGTGACAGCGTTGCACTCACGTGTAGACACGTGAGAACAACGCTGTGGGGGCATTTGTTTCCTGATTTAAAATCAGGAAAGCTTCTGGGAAAAGCTTCAAAAAGGGGTCACGTGTTGGCACGTGACACCTAAAAGGCATCATCAAGTCAAGTGCAGTCTCCTGACTACGCTGAAGAAAATGGGCTTCAGAAAGAGTCACGTGCTCCCACGTGACCAGGGTCACGTGGCGACACGTGACATTTAAACGCAAGCGTCAAAGGCACACAAGTTCTCTGATCAAGTCAAGAAAAGGCTTCAGAAGAGGTCACGTGTTCCCACGTGACCAGGGTCACGTGTTGGCACGTGACGTTCAAGACAGCAGACTCGTTCTCCAGAAGAACCGAAGACAGAGAGTTCAAACAAGGGTCACGTGGTCACACGTGACCAGGGGTCACGTGGTAGCACGTGACGCTTAGGCAGCAATCAGAAGACAGAGCGCAAAAGAAAGGAAAAGGCTCATTCCAAAGGGGGTCACGTGCCCACACGTGACCATGGGTCACGTGGTCACACGTGATCAGCTTTCAAAGCCCATTTTGTCAAACAGAATTAAATTCTGAAGGAGAATCAAATCTTTCCAAAGGAAAGCGGCTATCTGGAACCGATCGAATTAAAGATTCAGAGGTGATGAAATATCATCTATCTATGGGAAAATCTCGGGTTTGGAAAGATTTCCCCTTTAAATCTAACCAAAATAACAAGGGAGAATCTCTGGATTTAAAATCCAATGGTGAATAAAATTCACCTAATAATCCAAAGGTCCAAAATGAATGATGAATGCAAATCAAATCTCAATGAAGATTCGTCAAAAAACTGATTGATTCGGCTGCTTCTCCTATAAATAGGAGCCAAGAGACATACATACAGATAGATGCGCAGAGAAGAAAAAAGAAAAAAGGAGAAGAGCTTTGATACTTTGAAAAAGACTCGGATCTTCTGCAAAAAACCCTAGGTAAGAAAGGGAAGGCCTTTTGAAAGAAAGAGAATTTAATTCTCAACAGAGTTTAACTCTGATAATGTAAAAACAGAAGAACATATTTCTTCTCTCTTTGATGGAGGATCTGCAAAGTGCACATCTCCCCTTAAGGTTGAGAATTTAATTCTCAATGGGTTGAGATCCTGCCATGCAGATCCAAAACATGGAGAAGGAATGCAAGCACGAGAATTTAATTCTCACAGAACTATAGGAATTTAATTCCTTTAAAATAAAAGGAGGGCTTGACCCTATATTATGGGAATTTAATTCCTCCAGAACAAAAAAAGAAACAGGGTTTAACCCTAATTAAGAACCTAGTTCTGTTGAAACAGCAGGAATTTAATTCCCTTAATCATACAGAGGATGGAAGTTTAAACTCCTTAAAAACTTTTATTAGGGTTTAACCCTATTCAGCCCTTCACCTATATGAGGAATTTAATTCCTACAGAAAATTCAGAGTTAAACTCTATCCCAGAATATAAGTCTTCGAAAGGAAGTAGGAATTTAATTCCTCTGAAATTTATAGTTCGAGGAATTTAATTCCTAAGAAGATTAACAAAGCCTCTAAACAAAATACCTAGAGGCAGGGTCACGTGTCATCACGTGACCCCCCCCCCCAAGAGAGCTACAGAAAGCCCCTTTGAGGCAGCACCCCACGTGACCCACGTGACCCTCAGCAAAAGCTCTAATCCATAGGCATTTGAATGCCCATCACGTGATAGCACGTGATGCTCTGGAAGACGCGATAATCTCAGCAGAACAAAGGAAGGGAGGGCGCTCTCACGTGCTGCCACGTGACCCCTCTTACCTTAGTGTTTAAACACTAAACTAAAACTCTCGAACCCAGTGTTAAAACACTGTTGGGCCTTAGTGTTCAACACTAATTAAAAAGCTTTATTTGCAGTGTTCAACACTGATTACCTTAGTGTTTAAACACTAATCTGAGATCTTCATTTGCAGTGTTCAACACTGATTACCTTAGTGTTTAACACTAACCTGAAAAAACATTGTTGTTGGTGTTCAACACCAAATATTCTCTTAGTGTTAAACACTAACTTGCCAACCCCATTCCCAGTGTTCAACACTGACTGCTCTGTAGTGTTTAACACTAGACTTCGGCCCAATTGGCTTAAATGGATGGAGGCAAAGCCTCTCCTGATTGGACTTAGCCCAAGATGGCCATAAGTCCTCAATTTGTGATTAACTGGTCCAATGGACTCATAACATAATTAATTCGTCTTGACCCCAAATTGGGCCAAGGGTTATTTAATCCACTCCGGTTCTAGGGTACATCTCTTCACTCCTTTGATACTTGGCATTGTAATCCCTCAATGCCGTCAAAGAGGTGACGGGTCCCGACGACCACACATTGATATGGACTGTGGGGTCCTTAAACTCATGTCTAATGCAAATTCCTGGTTACGTGGAACGCGGATAATGTCACTCTTTGACCCCGTGGGAAACGTCCAGAGCGGAGCCTGGTCCTCGCCAAGCACGGCAGTGAACCCGTGTGAAGCATCCAGAGCACATACCGGACTGTGGGGTCCTTAAACCCATGGACTACGACGTCCTTAACCTTGACCGAGATGTCTTAAAACTAACAATGGACTGTGGGGTCCTTAAACCCATGGACTACGACGTCCTTAACCTTGACCGAGATGTCTTAAAACTAACAATGGACCGCAATGTCCTTAAACTACCCACGGACCGCAATGTCCTTAAACTACCCATGGACCGTAATGTCCTTAAACTAGGACAATAGAGCCCCACATGCTCTTTTGTCGGATCTAAACGGTCCCGTTTAAGTTGATCTTAGCCTCAAAGATGGCTAACGTATCCTTAAACCTTCAAAACAAAGTGGACTATAAATCCCCCCAATTGACTCCGGCTTGAGGGTACATCCTTGAACTCCTCTGACATCCGTCGTTGTAATCCTTCAACGTCGTCAGAGAGGTGACGGGTCCCGACGGCCACACATTCATGGACCACTATGTCCCTAAACTGGAACATTAGAGTCCCAACGCTCTTGTGTCGGATCTAAACGATCCCGTTAAGTTGATCTTAGTCACAAAGTTAGACTAACGTATCCTTAACAAACGTTTGAGTTGATCTTAGCCTCGAGTAGGGCTGACGTATCCTCAAACCAAAACCCCCCCAAACCCAAATCTAAGATAATACGGATTTGGACTAGTCCACGCCCTACGGGCGACGACATAACTCAGTCCCCGTAAACAATCCACGGGCAACGAAATATAAAACAGACACCCACGACACGAAGTGACCATCTGGAGAAGGAGAAAGTTGTTACCGCAATGCGGTAGCGTAATTAACTGCAGGGGCTTGCGCCTGCAGGGAAGAGCGTCCCCACAATCAAAAACCCCTCAAACGAGGGGGAATCTGACGAAGTCTACTACATCGGACGCATCCGTCTAAACCTTCGATACGTGGTGCCATAAATCAACTTGGCATCTTCGGAGAGGTGGACGGATAGCACCTATTAGCATCTGCCCCGAATCTCAGGCAAGACGCGGTGTCGCGCCGTCTTTCGGAGGGGAACAATGATTTCATCTCTGTTATTCAAGAACATAGTTCTTTACCTTTAAAGATGAAGAAATGGTCTTCTTTCTTCAAAGGCTTGCCTTTTTTCTCTTTGAGTTTTTCTCAAAATTTGCAGAGGGTTTCTTCTATTGCTCTTCTGTATATCTGAGACTTGAAGTCTTGGGGCCTTTATATAGGGCCAATTGATTTGTTGAATCAGTTTAAGAGATTTTTCTCTGATTGATTTGGGAATATTTCCCACCGTTGGATCTTTGATCTTAGGGCTTCTGTTTTACAGAAGGCAATTTTCTTGTTTTTAACAAGATTGGAAAGAATTTTCCATAACAGAATTTTATTTTGATTAATTAATGATTTATCATTTATTAGATCTTTTGATCTAACGGTGGAGAATTTTATAATTCCAGCGTTGGC
Source organism: Agapanthus africanus (assembly GCA_030015575.1). Taxonomy (NCBI): domain Eukaryota; kingdom Viridiplantae; phylum Streptophyta; class Magnoliopsida; order Asparagales; family Amaryllidaceae; genus Agapanthus; species Agapanthus africanus. The sequence goes on along the minus strand of CM057338.1, from coordinate 316,468,447 downwards.
GCACCCGTGCTTTGCATGTGGTGCGCTGCTCAGAGCGCAGCGCACTTTGCGCCAGCGCACCTACGTTTGACACGTAGTGCGCTGCTCAGAGCGCAGCGCAGCCTGCGCTAGCGCACCTGTATTTGACACGTGGCCCGCAGCGCGCCCAGTGCTAGCGCACACATGGTGCACTGCCTAGGGCGCAACGCACTTGGCGCTAGTGCATCCGTGTTTGACACGTGGCGCGCAGCGTGCCTAGCCCTGGATCTGAAACGTTGCTTCAAAATGTTTTAACTCTTGACTTTGAGGCATTTGTTACATTCTTTTCATATGGAGTTTTTTATTATTATTTTATTTTATTTTATTTTATTTTATTGTTATTATTGGGAGCGGGTTTTGAGCCAAAATTTTGGCGGGAACAAGGCAGACACCCATATTCTCCGGCTCCCTGAGGCTCAAAAGAACCGGTCCCGCTTAAACCTATATTTACTAGGGTCCTTATTGTAAATTAATATAACTTAAAGGGGTTTTATGTAAAAATAGTTTTGATATAATTTCAAAATACACCTCAAGTATTTTATTATCGTCTTTAGGGTTTTCATAGATGTATATTTTATAATAGTGAAATTTTCTAGTGAGTAGAACCTAGTTTTTATTGTATATGGTATTTTAATGAAATATTGGAATTTGTATTGAATTGAAATGGCAGTTTCATGAAATTGTGATTCTTTTGATTTAGAAAACATGGAATATTCATATAATATTTTTAAAATAGATATTTTGATATTAGTTATATATATTTATATATTTAATAAAATAAATTTTATTTATTTTGTAGAAATTTCATTTTCTTAAAAATTGCATCAAAAATTCCATCGAGATCGAATGCTCCGTGAGGAGGTCTGCATCTCGCTCTACTAGGCCCGAGGATGTGCGATAACCCGCACCATCCCGATCGGGGTCCCAAAATGGGTTGTAGAGGCTCAATTGCAAGGAATTTAAATAACACACTTTTAAAAGAAAACGGTTTTTGAATGTTAAGGTATTTATTCGTAAACTCGTATTTTCCCATAAACTAGAGTCCCAAAATTCATCGTGATATGTCAAAAATGTGTGTTGTGATTAGGTAGGTCATTACCTCATGATTTATCTAAAGGTAATACGGTTAAATTGAATAATTATAAGTTGTATGTAACATGATGGTATTTTACTGTAAAAGTGAAATAAAAATTGCAACATGAATTATTTTGATATGAAACTTGTTCTAATGTGTTTATTTATGTTTGTTAAACAATATGAGAATATGGTATTTTATTATTTAAAAAATGGAGTTTTTAAAGAAAAACGAATCGGAAGTCGGAATAACTCCGCTTCCGACGAGTTTTCGAAATAGATTGTTTTAGAATATAGATGGAGGAGGGGAAAGGGGACTTACAGGTTGAAAAATGATAGAAAAGATAGGGGAAGCTATCGGAATCATCGGGGAGTCGTTTCGTCGCCGGAATCTTCCCGAAATGTCGCCGGAACTTTGATCTTTACTAACTCCACTTGTACAACTTAAGACTTCGAAATTTTAGAGAGTTTTTGTGTAGAATTTCTGAATGAAGAGGGGTGAAATGTAGTGTGGTATTTATAGGGAATATTAGGGTTTAGGATATGAAGAATGAATTAAAAATGCATTAAAAATTTGATTTAATGCCACTTTTTAATTCTCTGTTTATTTTTAATAAAAACAAATAATACATGGGTTAAGGGGGGCCAAGGGGTTAGGGCAAACAAAAAATGGGGAATTACCTATGGGGGCTGGCGGCGCCGGCCCCACGAGACATCTCGCCGGTACATCTAGGGGCTTGGGGACTCGGATCTCCGCCACGTGTGAGGGTCTGTATGAATAATATTTTGCACATGTTTGTTTTCTGTGTGACTTTTCGTTTTACGTGTAGTACACGTGTAAACTGTTGGGCTTCTAAAAGATTAAAAGAAAAATCAATTATAACTATATGTGGCTGAAGGGATTTGATCACAGAGGCTACGTCACAGCAGTGCAAGGCTTTACCAATGAGCTACAAGTGCTTTCTTGCTGTTCAAAAGCAAATCAAATTTATAACTTGTGTTCAGGCTTAGGTGTTACTTTCTGTATTTTTGAAAAATTATGTATAGAAAGTTTAGGGTTGTTACATTCTACCCTCCTAATAAAAATTTCGTCCTCGAAATTTTTAGAAGGAAAGTGTAGCAGATTCGAAGCAATTTGGTGATAGAACTATTGATAGTGCATGAAAAATATTTGGAAGAACGAAAAAATGCAAAAGTTTTGGAAAGATGTAAGGGAATTACCAGGGTTACCTTAGTCTACAGTCTCGGCTTCTACGGCCGCCAATATGAAAGCCTGACGCCGGGGAACATTCCTCCTAGCTGGAGGCACATTCCTCTGTCCTTGGGGCATGTTTCTCTGCCCTCGAGGTATGTTCCTCAGTGCCTGATGGAATTGGCGATTAGGCTGTGCAGGAGGTCCATATGGAGGTGGAGCTGGAAGAGTAAGATGAAGTGCAGGAGCCTGGATAGCTGGCCGCTGTAGATAATTGGTGTGAGTTGGAAATGTGTTGCGCCTATAAGGACATGTTCCAATTCCATGGTTGGATGCGCCATAAACTAAGCACATGCCTTTTGCGTGCCTACAGTCCTTCCATAGGTGTCCATCCCTCTTGCAGTAGAAGCAAAAATCTGGAATTGACCGGTTATCTATTACTTCCGGTCTCCTGGGTTCATGAGTTGGTATTGAAGAGGCTTCTCCTGCCATCTGGGTGGCTGTGCGCTTCATACCTGTAGATTGAGGTCTGCCCTTCTTCTTCACCACCGCCTCATATCTTCGGGCAGCCTTCAAAGCCAAATCATGGGTTGGGAAATCTGCTGTTGCTAAGGCAGCTTGGATCTCCGGATCTAACCTTTGCAGAAATCGTCTGGACCTGATCTCAGCAGTTGGTATCAATTGTGTTGTGAACCTACTGAGCATGGTAAACTCAGCATCATATTCATCCACTGATTTGGTTCACATCGAACCCTGTTGTAGATGGATGAATTGTTGCTCCATGTCAAATCGAACAGTCTCTGGAAAGTATTTCGCGTCGAACATGTCGCGAAAAGTCCTCCATTCGATCAATTGGTAAAGACGGCTTTCTTCCACCTTCCACCAAACTCGGGCGTTGTCGGTGAGTTGCAGCTTCGCAACTCGTACCCAAGCGATCTCTGGCACTTGTGCTGCTGCCAGATCATCCTCAATGCTCTGAGCCCATTTTTCAGCTTCCAGGGGGCTCTCTTTTCCCGAAAATTATTTTGGGTGCAATGCTCAGAATTGCTTTACTCCGGGCGCTTCTGCTTCTGGACGGGTCATTAAGATAGTAGTCTGTTGCTGCTATCCTTCCAGGAGGTTTCGGATCGCCTCAAGCAGTACCGTCTGCTCATTGATCGGAGTAGCGATGGTAGGCGTAAACGGTAGAGGTGGTGGTGTGTTGTTGAAATTGATGCTGGTGTTGTTTGTAGAATCCATAACCTTGAATGAAAAATAGGGTTAGGATAGATTTAAAGTATATGAAATTGTAAGATTCAAGAAATATGAAATGTAAAAAATGTTTTTAGTTGCTGATTCTTGTGTTATATTGCTTAGGACTTCATACAGAATTGACCTGCATGTTCATGCAGAACGGACCTGCATGGTAGGGTTCCATGCAGCACTGACCTGCATAGGCCGCCAACAAAATCTGTCACGTCCCGCTTCCCAGTGTACGGGCAAGGAGGCGCGACGAGGTCCGCTGCGTATTTACTCAGAAATAAACACGCTAAGCGTATCTAAGCAATATACAGAATGTACACAAGAAAAAATGACAATAGATGTAACAGAACTGTAACTTTTATTTATTAAACATTTCTTTACAAGTACAACTGAAAATGTAAATACAGGAATGGAAAGCAATGCCTAAACAATGGTATGAACTGAAACTAAAATGAGTACAAGTAAATTCAATGCTCAGGGTCTTCTGTGAACTGCTCCAAGTGCTCCTGGCTAGTCTCGATCTCTAGTGAGTCGGGTCCTCCTGACAACATTTTAAAGAAAAAGAGAAATAGGAATGTCTTCAGCGAACAATCGCTCGGTAAGTCCCAAAGAAAGAAGGAGAAGAATAGACAAAGAATAGAACAGGTGAAGTAGATATGTTATATATGTTATACTAACGTAGTTGTTGTAGCTTGGTACAGAATATGCCAGTGTATACGAGAGGAGTCTAACTTACACCGTGGACTTTGGTAACCCGTAGTACAAGGCTCCGTCGATAATACCACGGAACAACGGAATGGATGTAATTACGTTTTTTAGTGACCACCCCTTGCCACCTTTAACATGTTCCATACCAGTCTACCCCTTTATAAACCCCGTAATGTTGATTGTATTGATTGTACTGATTGTATTGTATTGTCTTATAGTAAATGGAAGACTTGCCGAAACCATGATATCAGTAAATGGAATGGATATAAATGGATAGACAAGTAAACAGATTCAAGTCATGTCTGGCATTCATGGATTCATGTTGTATTGTAGTTATACTTGAATTGAATTCAAGTCAGATTGATTTCAAATTTGACCGTGACTCAAACTGAGTCAGACTTTTAAATAAAATTGAAGTCCTGAATTAATTTTGATGTTATCGGTAACTGCTGCACATGGACGGCATGATTTGTATTTTTTCCAAGACAATTACCGTGATGATAACACCATTCTTAGATTGTCTACCTTAGATAGGCAGGCACCCATATTCTCCGGCTCCCTGAGGCTCAAGAGAACCGATCCCGCTTAAACCTATATTTACTAGGGTCCTTATTATAAATTAATATAACTTGAGGATGTTTTATGTAAAAATAGTTTTGATATAATTTCAAAATACACCTCAAGTATTTTATTATCGTCTTTAGGGTTTTCATAAATGTATATTTTATAAAAGTGAAATTTTCTAGTGAGTAGAACCTAGTTTTTATTGTATATGGTATTTTAATGAAATATTGGAATTTGTATTGAATTGAAATGGCAGTTTCATGAAATTGTGATTCTTTTGATTTAGAAAACATGGAATATTTATATAATATTTTTAAAATAGATATTTTGATATTAGTTATATATATTTATATATTTAATAAAATAAATTTTATTTATTTTGTAGAAATTTCATTTTCTTAAAAATTGCATCAAAAATTCCATCGAGATCGAATGCTCCGTGAGGAGGTCTGCATCTTGCTCTACTAGGCCTGAGGATGTGCGATAACCCGCACCATCCCGATCGGGGTCCCCAAAATGGGTTGTAGAGGCTCAATTGTAAGGAATTTAAATAACACACTTTTAAAACAAAACGGTTTTTGAATGTTAAGGTATTTATTCGTAAACTTGTATTTTCCCATAAACTAGAGTCCCAAAATTCATCGTGATATGTCAAAAATGTGTGTTGTGATTAGGTAGGTCATTACCTCATGATTTATCTAAAGGTAATACGGTTAAATTGAATAATTATAAGTTGTATGTAACATGATGGTATTTTACTGTAAAAGTGAAATAAAAATTGCAACATGAATTATTTTGATATGAAACTTGTTCTAATGTGTTTATTTATATTTGTTAAACAATATGAGAATATGGTATTTTATTATTTAAAAAATGGAGTTTTTAAAGAAAAACGAATCGGAAGTCGGAATAACTCCACTTCCGACGAGTTTTCGAAATAGATTGTTTTAGAATAGAGATGGAGGAGGGAAAGGGGACTTACAGGTTGAAAAATGATAGAAGAGATAGGGGAAGCTATCGGAATCATCGGGGAGTCGTTTCGTCGCCGGAATCTTCCCGAAATGTCGCCGGAACTTTGATCTTTACTAACTCCACTTATACAACTTAAGACTTCGAAATTTTAGAGAGTTTTGTGTAGAATTTCTGAATGAAGAGGGGTGAAATGTAGTGTGGTATTTATAGGGAATATTAGGGTTTAGGATATGAAGAATGAATTAAAAATGCATTAAAAATTTGATTTAATGCCACTTTTTAATTCTCTGTTTATTTTTAATAAAAACAAATAATACATGGGTTAAGGGGGGCCAAGGGGTTAGGGCAAACAAAAAATGGGGAATTACCTATGGGGGCTGGCAGCACCGGCCCCACGAGACATCTCGCCGGTCCATCTAGGGGCTTGGGGGCTCGGATCTCCGCCACATGTCAGGGTCTGTATGAATAGTATTTTGCAAATGTTTGTTTTCTATGTGACTTTTCGTTTTACGTGTAGTGCACGTGCAAACTGTTGGGCTTCTAAAAGATTAAAAGAAAAATCAATTAAAACTATATGTGGCTGAGGGGATTCGATCACAGGGGCTACGTCACAGCAGTGCAAGGCTTTACCAATGAGCTACAAGTGCTTTCTTCATGTTCAAAAGCAAATCAAATTTATAACTTGTGCTCAGACTTAGATGTTCCTTTCTGTATTTTTGAAAAAATTATGTACAGAAAGTTTAGGATTGTTACACCTTTTGAAGTCGCCCACTCCCCGAGATCCCCTCCTCCTTAAATCCCTCGCCGCTCTCGACTGATCCCTCTCTCTCTCTCTCCATCTCTAATATTTCTCTCCCTCACACTTCCTCACTTCCTCCACAAAAACCCGTCACCACTGCCGGCGACCTCACCTCCTTCACAAGTCCCCGCCGATGAATCCTCTCACTACTGCAACCCCACACCACCACAGCTCTCCTCAAGACCCGCTCAATCCATGACCAAGCTCTCCCCCAACTACACCCCGAGGTCCCAGTGCTCACCTCCCCTCATCTCTAACAACCTCTCTCTTGCTATCTCTTGCTATCTCTTTCTCTCTCTGACTCGTTCTCTTTCCCCTTCACACTTTCACTTCCTTCACTGCACATCGCCACCTCTAGCGCCCCTATCGCCGCCAGATCCATCCTCGCTTGCAACCTCCACCTCCGGCCACCATCCCAATCCAAAACCAAGCTTCTCCACCTACCTATCACTGCAGAGCCGTCATCCATGCGTCGCCGGCCTCCTCCCGAAATCACCGCCGCTTTCGCCATGGAGTTGCAACCAAGCTCCGCCATCGACATCGCTGCACCTAGCTGTAAGGTTTCGTAGGGCGGCAGAAAGGTTTCGGGAGACATCGTCCATACCGTTTTCGAATTTTTGCCGTACTAAAGAACCCTAGAATTTTAACTAGAGATTTAGACGAACTATCAATGCAAGCATCTTTACATCTAAGTGAATGAGGAATACAATCTTTATAGACTGGTCCTTCACTTCTAAAGCTCCGTGTAGTAGTCCCTTCGCTCCAAGTAGTGAACACCCGAACTCTAGTAAGAGTTCACATGAAGAAATGAACAAGCTTTCTCGAAGTCTTCGAAACCGAAGATGATCTACGTCGAGGAGACCCAAGCTCATGATACCTCTTCACTAATTGTAGATTAGTGAAGCAAACACCCTAAACTAAATGGATAATATAGTAGAGGATGATAAAGTAGGAAATGGGCTCACTTCAGATTTAATTTTCTCACAATATTTCATCACCTTGAGAAAAGCTAGCAAGCTTTCTCATGAGAAAGAAGAAGATGAAGTGGAGATGAGAATTAAACTCATGAGGTGAGAATAGCAACCATGGGTGAGTTAGTGTCATACACTAACTCATGTAGAGAATAAACCATGGCTAACAATAATGGTTAGGTTAATAAATATCTACAAGTAAAACAAAACTAGTGGACTAAGTCCAAGATGCTTCAAGCTTCTCCAAGCTTCCAAGCATGACAATTTCCAACTAATATTGAATTACTTTAAATAAATAAAACCTCATATTATTATAAGCATGGTGTAAGTCTCATACACCCATGTAGCATGTGGCATCAAGCATGACACAAAATAATGTACATTAATATATATCACATATATACTAAGTATACACCAGTGAGAAAAAGAAATGTTAAGTGAGCAAATATTAGTTAATGTAAATTAATATATCACATATATAATTATACATTAAATTATTAAATGAACACTTGATTTAATAATTCGGCTATATCACATACAACCGACTAATATCAAATGTAACAACTTATCGAATCAACACTTGATCCGATAACCCGGCAATATCACATATAACCGACTGATATCACATATCGCGAGAATAGAATACGGTATCACATACGCGCATTAATCTCGGTCCCTCACATATCACATATGTGTTCATACTTCGTTTCGCATGAACCAGGAAACCTCTGTGTAGGACTCTAAAGACTCGTTAATACGCCGGCAGTAGGTGATGATCATATCAAACACCCACAAGCCGCAAGCGGTCTGCTAAACGTAACGGCCACCCGGGTATTGAGCGATCAGAAGATCAACAAGCAAGCCTGCTCATACTCCTGCGAATCCAATCAGTAACACTACCGTACAGTCCGGTCTCTTCGTCAGATATGTCGCATATCGTAGCCTGGAGGTGGTATAACGTTAGACCCCAATAGCCTGATAAGTCATGCCGATACAAGGTCCATAACGGTTCGAGAAACTACCGATAACACTTACCAGTAGATCTCAGCAACCCTAGCCAGGGATTTCCTGTTATGGCCAATCGAGCATACCGCAACATCAACCCCCAATACCGGGAGAGACGAATCCCCTCCTATCGCTCATTGCTTCCATGTGACTCAGGACTGTACCCAAAAACCACCTTTTTGCACGATCTCTTGAACGTGGTATGGTGGAAATCAAAGCACAGTGGGAATCACACAAGACTCTATGACGATCTCGGGTCGACAGACTATTTTGTATCGGTGTCACCAGAGAACTGCTATCTGACAATAGGTATAATACCATCTAGGAGTTCTCGGCGAGTCCGTTCAGTGTACCCAGTCTCCACTGAGCACCCGTATACTATCTCTGATGTCAAACACCAATAGATATGGGATCATCCATTGCCCATCATATGGGTCGAGAAGCGTATACGCTAGTCTACTCTGAAATATCGATGCCCCGTCTTGATACTCCCACGACTAGGAACATTTGAAGGATGTACTTACCGACTACCATTGCCCCACTAGTATGATCTGCATCATAATCATGGTAGTCAAGTACTCATCCTAAGGGTTTTATCAACATGTAATAGAGAGACTATAAGTTTACATGTTAAGATAAAAAGCAACTAGATAGCATACTATCAAGAAAGTCCTCCCTATATATGTCCAAGCATCCACTACAATATACATCACATGTACAGTAATGGCCTCTAGGGCATACATATAACCAACAATCTCCTACTTGCACTAAGGCCATTTGTTGCAGTATCTCATACTCAACGTCCTATAGAAGTCTCTCTAGGGAAAGGCCTTTGTAAGTGGATCCGCCGTGTTATCGTTCGTGTCAACTCTCCTAAGCTCGATCCCTTGGAGATCAACCATCTCCCTGATCAGGTGATACTTGCCTCGGAATATGTCTGGATCGCTGATGGGACCTGCGTTCCTAGGCCAAAGCCACAACTCCATTGTTGTCTCAATAACAGTTATTGGACACTTAATGGTAGGAACCTTGTTCATCTCATGAACAAGCAATGCCCAGACAGCCACTTTGGCAGCATCATTGGTAGCAATGTATTCAGCCTTTATCGTCTAATATGTCACGGTATCTAGCTTGGAACTCTTCCAACATACCGTCCCTCCACTGAGGGTAAAGACAATGCATGTGACTGACTTTCAGTCGACCTTATCATTCTGGAAGCTCAAACCAAGAACATTCATTTAGTGTTTCTCAAGTACTTAAGAATGTCCTCCACAGCTGTCTAGTGATTCTCCCAAGATCCGATTGATTCCTGATCACTACATCTAGTGAGTCATCTACATCTGGTCTGGTATATAACATCACATACATGATAGAGCCTACTGCCGAAGCATAGGGTATCCCTTGCACGCGAGCTCTCTCCAAATCAGTCTTGGAAGACATCTTTTTGGAGAGAGTGATTCCTGAGTAAGTGGGCGAACCACCACGCTTAGAATCTTCCATACTAAACCCCTTTAGTATGGTGTTAATGTACCTGGATTTGGGACACTCCCAAAATCTGCTTAGATCTATCACTATAGATCTTAATCCACAAGATGTAGTAGGTATCATCCAGATCTTCTATTGAGAATCTTCGTGATAAGAGGAGCTTGACCGAGTGTAGCATAAGAAACCATTTCCTATCAAGAGTATGTCATCTACATACAATACGTGTAAGGCAACCTTACTCTCTACAACCTTCTTGTATATACAAGGTTCATCTATCCTTTTGATGAAGTCAAACTCTTTGACTACCATATCAAAACAGATGTTCCAACTCCGCGATACATGCTCTAATCCTGATGGACTTAAGCATAGCTTTGAAAGTTTCAACTTTTCCATCTACACCATGAATCTTCTCAAGATCCATTTGCACCCAATGGGTTTTACCCCTTCAGGTGCAACATGCAAAGTCATACTTTGTTGGTGTATATGGATTCCATCTTTGATCGCATAGCATCCAGCCATTTCACAAAGTCTCCACTTGTGATAGCATGTCTGAACCTAGTTGGGCCATCATGTACCATGATGCAATTCTCGCTCCCACTGTCATCGAGAAGACCATAGTATCTCTTAAGTGGATGAGGAACCTTACCAGATTCGCGGAGAGGCTGAGCTTCGTTGGAGACTATTGAATCCTTTGGTTTCACCAAATCATCAGTTGTTAGTTTGTCTAGCTGTAACTCCTTCCAGTTCTATCTCATGACCACAAATTTCTTCACAAGAAATTCCTTTTCTAAAAAGGTGGCATGCTGAGAAACAACACATTTTGCTCCTCGGAGTGGTAGAAGATATTCCCTCACAAATGTTTGGGATATCCAACAAACTTATACAGATCTGACCTTGGCTCGAGCTTGTCCGGATTTTGCTTTTTAACATATGTCGGACAACCCCATATCTTAACTCGTTTAAGACATGGTCTCTTCCCATACCATATCTCATATGGAGTGGTAGGCACTGATTTGGATGGAACCCCATTCAATAGATATGCAACTTCTCAAGTGCATAAAACTAAAAGGAAACAGGTAACTCAGCAGTACTCATCATAGAGCGCACCATATCTCATAGGGTGCGATACCTCCGCCCCGATACACCGTTGTGTTGTGGTGTATATGAAGGAGTAAGCTGAGAGAGAATCACATTCTCCTTTTAGAAACTCCAGGAACTCCATGCGCAAGTATTCGCATCCTTGATCACATCGAAGGACTTAATACTTCAACCCCTCTAGTTCTTAACTTCAAGCTTATATTCCTTGAATTTCTCAAAAGTTTCAGACTCGTGTTTCAACAGGAACACATGTCCGAATCTTGAGAGATTGTCAGTGAATATAATGAAGTACCAAGAACCAACCCTGGCATTTGTAGACATAAGACCGTATACATCATCATGTATCCGTCCCAAGAGTTCAATAACTCTTTCTCTGTTTCCAGTAAACGGAGTATTGGTCATTTTACCTTTGAGACAAGACTGGCAAGTATCATAAGATGAAAATTCAAACAGATTCTTATATTCATCCTTATGTAACTTAGCTGGTCGTGTCGCATTGATATGACCTAGTCTATAATACCACAAGAAGGATTCGTTCATTTCTGAACTACTCCTCTTGTGTGTGTTCTAGATACTTTGAACCGTGGTTTGATTTAGAACTTATATGCCATTACATAACGTGCTTGATCCAATCAACTCTTGATTCAGGAAAATGTTCACAACATTATCCTCCAATACATAATTATATTCTTCTTTAACTTAATAAAGAAACTGATGTAATATTGTATATCAGGTTCGGTATCTAATAACAGTTGTTCTGAATCAATGTATTAATACAAGATGATATTTGCCAACTGGTTTGGCTGCAACACTTGCACCATTCTCTATACTTAAAGACATATCACCCAATCCCAGTTCTCTACCTTTCTGTAGCCCATATAACATATTACATATGCGGGATCCTGATCCGGTATCACATACCCAGGACGTAGAGGATACTGAAAAACAGTTCTCAGTAATGAACACACCCGAAGAAGATGCATCAACATGTACTTTATTCGATTGGGTGGCATAGGAATCCGGATATTGCCCTATTTCCTGCTCGGACTTATAAAAATTATAAGATAGAGCGGAACCAACGTTCCCCGGCTCAGTATAATAAGCAGGTTCGGTCAAAACATCCATATTATTATCTTGATTAAGGCATGACATGGTCGCTACTAGGAGAGAGAGAAGAAAACACTCTGCGTGCGCTCTTTTAAGATCGTATTGGTTATTATTTTATCTAATCAGGATGGCTCCCACCGTTTTTATCAAATCTTCCTTCAAACCCTAAAAGGTAAGACTAGTCGGGATTAATTAAACCCTACAAGTTCGTCAATCTCTCGGACAGGCCAATGTCGATACTTTGAGGGAGGTTCCCCGTGCTTTCGCACGGACCTAATTAAAGTAAACCTCGCTTTCCCAGGGGCGTAACCCCGTTAACACCTTTCTAGACACTTACTTGATCGGCTATTTGTAATGTGTAAAACTCTAACAGGAGTAACTCTTACTCTCAGTGGGTATCGGGATCCAACTATCTCATAGAAGGTATGCAATCTCATTGCAAATTTCAACACTTGAAATTCCCGATAATATTTTGCCCCTAGCTTCCTATGACCTTGACGAAGGCCAACAAACCATAGGCCGCTAGTCAAGTTCAACCCGTATATTTCATGATTGAATTAAACCTACCCGCACGACCCTTGATGAAGGCCAACAAAGTCGCACGACTACCCTAATCCAATCGCATCTCATGCTTTAGCAGATAAGCACTAGTTAGCTACCGCACACTACGCCTTGACGAAGGCCAACAAACGTAGCACGAATACTAAGTAGCACTCATCTGAAATGACGGAGGGCTACGACGGGTTTTTAAGAAAACCTTTTGCGTAATGAACTTGATCTCGTTATAGAATCGAGTGAATTTTAAAAGGAGTGTTTTTTAGGCTTTTACTAGCTTAGCTAAAGAGGTCACTCCCGGTGAAGGGATCTCGGCTCTTTCCTATCGAATGAGGTGCTGGATATTTCACAAATATCACTATGCAAAGCAAAAACTATAGAAGCAATCAAAAGACAAACCGAGTGGGTTGTAATATCTGCCAGTTTCACTAAAGAGGTCATTCCCGGTGAAGGGATCTCGGCTCTTTCCTTATCGAATAAGGTGCTGGATATTCTACAAGGAATACCGCTATGCAAATCAAGAACTGGAGCTACCAGTTTTAAAAACAAGTTTCTATAACATCTTTAGGTTTCTTTTTCTTTCATTAATCCCATTAATGAAGTCCCATTTATTATGCTTCCCAAGCATCACAGAAGAAAGGAAAGCATCAATATTTACTATATATCATCATATATATAATATAAGCATTCGTCTCAACATATCAAGTGATCACATCACAGAATATCAGCAGCAGAAGAACACATATGAAATATTGGATATACTAGGAATTCCGTGTTTTAATTAAGCCAATAAAAAACGCGGATTCCACGGTCGCGATGAATAGCCAAACCCACATCCCTAGACCCCTACGAGAGCGGCAAGCAACCCTACCAATTCTAGAGTTAGGAGACCCGGTCTCAACTCCTTGAGATGGTCTCCCACTGGACCCTAGAACTCGGTTACTTGTGCTCCCCGTCTTGGGTCTATCCTAATGCGGAAAAGTAAATAATATACATCAATGGTGACATCATCCTCAACCTGGAAGTGCCACAATAAAAGAATATTACATACAAGATTTTACATGAATGAAAATGACTCTCATCTCACATAAAAAAAACCCGGCTATTCAGAACACGACGATTCAATATAACATATCACAACAACACATGTCATCAACGTAAGTAAATATGCATATCCCAATTGTCGTTGACATATAGCAACGAAACCGGCGATACACCATATATTACACTTACGGTCGCAGAAAAGAAAGTGAAAAACTACAACAATTGGAATCCGCAACCACCTTAGACACCATAAACCCAATGTATCACATACTTTGGATTTCATGTCTAACCAAATGAATTCCTTAGACACCACATGCCTAACAATTATAAACCCCGCATTTTAGTCTCGATATTGAAAATACTTTCCAATAACCTGTCGGGTAATTCAACAAGATTCCCGATAACCTGATTGAATGCTCGTCGGAAACTTTAATAGACGGACGCACCCCCGATGCCGTCGACGAAGTGCACCAAGGCGGAACACTGCGGCCGTGAGCACCCGAATGGATGCTTTTGGCTACGGGGTTCTCCTACAGTCACTTGGTCGGGGCTATGGGACATGGCTATCTAGTAAGGTTACCCGGCGAGTATCCGCGTACACTACGTAATTGCGACGGACTTTTGATCCAGATCAAAATTCCGTGACAACCGATCAAATGAGACTAAACTGCTAGATTAATAAAATTCAAACTAGTTATCACATAACTAATTATATGGATTCCAAATGTTGTATCACAATTACAGATAGCTAGACGATATTAAACTTTTCGATCGAATTAACAAACACCCAAAATTTCCCAAAGAGCTCAACACTTGAGCGGAGTTCAAAAAATACCCAGAATATGCCATAGCTCCTATGAACCATCCGTAGAAGAGCCGACCCATGCCTCACTCATGTCGCCACGGAACTGCCGCAAACCCTAAGATTTGACCACGGTTCCGCGATCCAAAAATTCGCGTTTGGGTATCGTTCTTCTAGAGGGTCCACAGATCGCTTGCATGATTTTCTGAAGATTTTAAACTTGGAAAAAATCCAACTCTTGGAAAATTTCCAGCGAGAGAAAATATGGATTATTGATATCCATTCGAACTTTTTAATTTCGTCTAAATAACCCGAATAGATATTAGAATTACGATTACGAAACACTCCGAATTGCCTTTGCAGAAAATTAGCATCACATGCAAATTTAGCAAAAACAAACAACACCTGAAACACCAAAACCCAGAGCCTGGAACACTGAAAAATTTGAAGCCAGAATACTTGAACAGGACCGGCCTACTCGGTTTTAGAAGTGATGTGGCCGGCCAAAAACCGGCCAATTTGCTTCAAATTTTCACAGTGTTCATGTTATATCACATACAACATTCTGCAGTTGCTAAAATTTTTTTTAGAGGCCATTTAAAATTCGACAGAAACTGGATTTCGTTGTTTTAAGTTTCGGAGTAGTTTCAGTTTCATAATCTAACAAACATCGTCAAATTCTCTAGCTTGGCTCTGATACCACTATAGGGTTCCGTAGGGCGGCAGCAAGGTTTCGGGAGACATCGTCCATGCCGTTTTCAAATTTTTGTCGTACTAAAGAACCCTAACTCTAGAATCTTAGCTAGAGATTTAGACGAACTATCAATGCAAATATCTTTATATCTAAGTGAATGAGGAATACAACCTTTGTAGACCGGCCCTTCACTTCTAAAGCTCTGTGTAGTAGTCCCTTCGCTCCAAGTAGTGAACACCCGAACTCTAGTAAGAGTTCACATGAAGAAATGAACAAGCTTGCTCGAAGTCTTCGAGGCCGAAGATGATCTACGTCGAGGAGACTAAGCCCATGCTAGCTCTTCACTAATTGTATATTAGTGAAGCAAACACCCTAAACTAAATATGGCTAATATAGTAGAGAATGATAAAGTAGGAAATGGACTCACAGATTTAATTTTCTCACAATATTTCATCACCTTAAGAAAAGCTAGCAAGCTTTCTCATGAGGAAGAAGATGAAGTGGAGATGAGAATGAAACTCATGAGGTGAGAATAGCAACCATGTGTGAGTTAGTGTCATACACTAACTCATGTAGAGAATAAACCATGGCTAACAATAATAGTTAGGTTAATAAATATCTACAAGTAAAACAAAACTAGTGGACTAAGTCAAAAATGCTTCAAGCTTCTCCAAGCTTCCAAGCATGACAATTTCCAACTAATATTGAATTACTTTAAATAAATAAAACCTCATATTATTATAAGCATGGTGTAAGTCTCATACACCCATATAGTATGTGGCATCAGGCATGACACAAAATAATGTACATTAATATATATCACATATATACTAAGTGTACACTAGTGAGAAAAAGAAATGTTAAGTGAGCAAATATTAGTTAATGTAAATTAATATATCACATATATAATTATACATTAAATTATTAAATCAACACTTGATTTAATAATCCGGCTATATCACATACAACCGACCAATATCAAATGTAACAACTTATCGAATCAACACTTGATCCGATAACCCGGTAATATCACATATCACGAGAATAGAATGTGGTATCACATACGCGTATTAATCTCGGTCCCACACATATCACATATGTGCTCCTACTTCGTTTCGCATGAACCAGGAAACCTCTGTGTAGGACTCTAAAGACTCGTCAATATGCCGGCAGTAGGTGATGATCATATCAAACACCCACAAGCCGCAAGCGTTCTGCTAAACGTAACGACCACCCGGGTATTAAGCGATCAGAAAATCAACAAGCAAGCCTGCTCATACTCCTGCAAATCCAATCAGTAACACTACCGTACAGTCCGGTCTCTTCGTCGGATATGTCGCATATCGCAGCCTGGGGGTGGTATAACGTTAGACCCCAATAGCCTGATAAGTCATGCCGATACAAGGTCCATAACGGTTTGAGAAACTACTGATAACACTTACTAGTAGATCTAAGCAACCCTGGCCAGGGATTTCCTGTTATGGCCAATCGAGCATAGCGCAACATCAATCCCCAATACCGGGAGAGACGAATCCTCTCCTATCGCTCGTTGCCTCCATGTGACTCGGGACTGTACCCAAAAACCATCTTTTTGCACGATCTCTTGAACGTGGTATGGTGGAAATCAAAGCACAGTAGGAATCACACAAGACTCTATGACGATCTCGGGTCGACAGACTAACCTGTTCCGGTGTCACCAGAGAACTGCTATCTGACGATAGGTATAATACCATCTAGGAGTTCTCGGCGAGTCCGTTCAGTGTACCCAGTCTCCAATGAGCACCCGTATACCATCTCTGATGTCAAACACCAATGGATATGGGATCATCCATCGCCCATCATTTGGGTCAAGAAGCGTATACGCTAGTCTACGCTGGAATATCGATGCCCCGTCTTGATACTCCCACGACTAGGAACATTTGAAGGATGTACTTACCGACTACCATTGCCCCACTAGTATGATCTGCATCATAATTATGGTAGTCAAGTACTCATCCTAAGGGCTTTATCAATATGTAATAGAGAGACTATAAGTTTACATGTTAAGATAAAGAGCAACCAGATAGCATACTATCATGTCGAACAAGAAAGTCCTCTCTATATATGTCCAAGCATCCACTACAATATACATCACATGTACTGTAATGGCCTCTAGGGCATACATATAACTAACACTAGCTTCAAGTCCAAGCCGAGCCTGGAGGCATTTCATCGAGCAGTCCTCACTATCGTCGTCGCCGCTGCTTCTGTCGCCGTCATTGTAGGGTGTTTTTCGTCACCCCATTGAGATGGGAATACGTGTCGCTTGTCAGGCATACTACAGATTCACCCTTACTTAAGGTAGGCAGGGGTTTATTAATTGTGGGGATCCGAATCTCCGGCAGCTGTGGACTAAGCTGCCGTTAATCACCCCTCGTCTTTGGAGCGAAGGAACCTCCGATTGACGGGTCAAACTGGTCATGCGAGCTCAATGTATAGTTGTGCATGTGTTGTGTTTTGAAAGGGGGTTTTGGATATATCGGGGGCCTCGCGGTGTTTTACAGGGGTCCATGGGTCTTAAAGACGCGTGCATGGCATGTGGGCGCTGGTGCCCGCGGGTCACGTGCCTGGCGCGTGAGCGCTTAGCACCCGCGGGTCACGTGCCTGGCGCGTGAGCGCTTAGCACCCACGGGTCACGTGCCTGGCACGTGGGCGCTGGGCGCCAGCGGGTCACGTTTGCAGCACGCGACCGCTGGGCGCCAGCGGGTCGCGTGCAACTCACGCGACCACTGGGCGCTGAGCGCCCGTGGGTCGCATGAGGAGCGCGTGGGCGCTTAGCGCCCGCGGGCCACACGCCTTGCACACGCCCGCGGGTCACGTGCGCTGCACGTGACCGTTGGGCGCTGAGCGCCCTCGAGTCGCGTGGGGCGCACGTGGGCGCTTTATCGTCCGCGGGTCACGTGCCATGCACGCGACCGCTGGAAACACCTGCGGAAAAGGGGCTTAACCCCTGGGTTAAGAGTTAAACTCCTAAGGGATTTTGAGTGGAGTTAAACTCCAAAAGATTTAGATTTGGAGTTAAACTCTTAAATGATATGGAATAGAAGTTAAACTCTTTTGAGTATTTGGGTCTTGGAGTTGAACTTCCCAAAGTTCTTCAGAGGTGATCAAAGGGGACCCCACTCTTCTCTCTTTAGCCCTGGAGCTTCTTTTGAGCCTTGGATCTGTCCAAAGTTGGATTTTTGGAGATGGGTCTCTTTCTTCCTCCTCTTGATCGGCTGGATCTTGGAGAAAAGGGGGTGAGACTTAAAAGTATCCCCTTTTCGAGATCTGATTGAAGATCCGAGCTCCCCTTCAAGGGTTTTGTGGTGAAAACTATTTCTTTCTGGAAAAGGGAAGAGTTAAACTCTTGATTTAATTTAAAACGGAGGGAAGGTTTTAGAATCTTGAGAAAGGAGAAGGAGGCGTAAACCCTAGTTTTTTTAGAAGGGAAAAAGTTCTTTTTTATTTTATTATCATGTTGCCTTTTATAGGCTTACAAATATATATATAGCCCCTTGGGCTTTACAAAATGGTATTTTGCCCATCCCATATCTCATGTGCTCATTTCTTTTGCACATAAGCCATGGGCTTTACAAAAATTTGGCTTTATGCCCAATTTTCGTACATTCATGCATAAAAAAGTATATCAAAATTATTTATTACATGATTTTTTTATTTCGGCATGGGGGAGGCTGGCCGCGGGGCTCGACTTAGGCATGGGCCCACTTGGCCTGGGCTTGGGCCCACTTGGCTTGGGGTTGACTTTGACTTTGACTTGGTCAACCGGAGTGTAATTTTTGACCCCAACGGTCATCGCCGACCAAGTTGTGGCCTCGGTCCCTATGGAGGTCACGGTTGTCAACACAGTACTCGTCGCAACACCGTGCACGTTTGTCGCAGCCCAGTGTCGGCTACATGCACAGACGTGCCACGCTTCGTGCCAGCCTCAAACCATGACGTGACAACTGCTGTGCTCGGTCCAGTGCCTACTTCGTGCCCAGCACCGCACCACCCTCGTTCCCACTCTCGTGTTGTGCCGTCCCACACCGGCACCACGCACCGAGTCAAGACCGTGCCCAGTACCATGTCATGCCCATATCGCCACCACACCCACTACCGTATCATGCTCGTGTTACCACCGCGTCCAGTACTGGGTCAACGCGCATCGCGCACGCGCCATACACCGTGTCCAGTATCGCGCCGTCTCGTGTGTCAAGACAAACCCTGCACATGGTGTCGCTTCTATATCAGCAATCGATGGCAAGTGAAACGTTCACTTGTTTATCATGCTACGACAAACTTTAGCCGTGATAGTTACAACAACTACATATATATATATATATATATATATAATTAGATAGTCAATTTTTATTGAAATTGTGTAGCGAACTATAGTACCGTCTTATTGATTGGAGCCCGGCTAAGGCTTATTACTGTGTTTGGTATCATGTAGGAGTCATATGGTCATTATCTAATTTAGTTTGGCTAAATGAAACGGGAATTACGATTGATAACCGAACGTTTACCTAGATGTTCAATAGGTTAACCGAATGAAAATCCTATTTAACATGCCTATGTTTTGGGGACATTGAATTATGTTACTGTTGATAACTATTGTGTAGTGATTTAAGTTTAAGATGTTGAGAATATCATCACGAAATATCGTCCCAAAGAGGCGGCGCCAAATCTGGGTTTTATTGTACATGTCGTAGTGTTAAATTGATATTAAATTAGATACATGTCAGAATGTAATGTTCTCTAGCTCATATCGAAGACGACTAGATAAGATAGAACCTTCTATAGTTTATTCTTCGATAATGATAGATCACGGTAACGAGAACTGACTGGGAATGCGGCTCTGGACTGTAGTCCAGAGCAGCATTCCACGATGATGCCTGACTTTATATGAATGTGTAGCCCTGTACGAACATGGAATTATGCGTAACCCTATACCGTTATAAATATAATCCTGTTAGATAACTATTGGTTTTGGTTTCGTTTAATTTTACTACCTTTGATATTTTAATTGCAATTTAAACTATCGAAGTGTACCGCAGTCCCGAGCAGGGATAGAACGTATGCCCTGACCTTGAACAGAATGTATCTCCCAGAACACAATGGATATTGTCGATCCGTCTCATGCGTTAGAAACCTAATTAAAATATATAAATTTTACTCAACTGTAACTTTGGATAATTTTGATCCCAACATGGTGAAAAGTGTGTCGCGAATTGGACTTTCGGTTCAGGAACTGAAATTTCAGCAATGAAAACTTAAAATGAAACGACCGCATCTCGCAAACCTGAAACCCGTTTGATATGGAACCAATTTTGTTAGATCTCTATTGGAGTTTACTTTTACCTCTTTTGCAACATTTTGTCTAAATACGATCGTGTAGATTAATACATTTTTCTGAAATCATAAGGTACATGGTATTTCATATCGCATATGACTTGCTATGTTGCATTACTCTTGTATTTTACCCGACCATGATACCGTTAATGATAGTGAACGTTCATAGTGATTTTTAATGAACTTTGCATTGTCGAATGTGAGTGGTAATGGATTAGTTGTAT
Source organism: Agapanthus africanus (assembly GCA_030015575.1). Taxonomy (NCBI): domain Eukaryota; kingdom Viridiplantae; phylum Streptophyta; class Magnoliopsida; order Asparagales; family Amaryllidaceae; genus Agapanthus; species Agapanthus africanus. Next base: position 316,447,520 of record CM057338.1, on the reverse strand, counting down.
CAAGCACGCCAGTGATAAGTGATTGATTAGTGAAAATGAGTAAAACCGTGATTTGGCGCATACTTGTATACAATTAATCCTATACTTATAGTTATTGTAACCTAAGGAAATGGGGGAATCAAGGTGGAATTGAACTCTTATTTAGCGAGGTACAGTGACTTAGAGGACAATCATTTGATATTAGATACACACACACACACATATTAGGTCGTGGGCCTAGCAGCATGGTTGCAGAGTTATGTCCCGGGCAACAGTGGACCGTAGTTTCGGGCATGCACGAGACCCTTATTAAACACGGGCATCCTTTCCACGAATTGATTTCATAGACTTAGTGACTGATAAGCAGTGACATATACATCGCCTGGTTTGCCGACATGATGCATATACCGCATAGTTCATTTCACTTGATTTTTTTTCATTCTTATGTTACTATATTCTGCCGTGCATTTCACATTTAATCACTTTGTACACACACTATATATTTATTGCTATATGTGTCGCCCTGACGACCTGAGTGTGCATGCTCAGAGGACGGAGTGGACCCAGCTCAGGAATAAGACCTGCCATTTAAGATCGCGGAGGTCTAGACTGCGCCATCAGCGCCATCACCTTTTTGCTTGCTAAAAGAACGCTGCTACTTCTTTGGTTAGTTATTTATTTCATGAAAACAAATGTATTCCGAACTCTGTTATTTTAATGTAATAAAGTTGGGAACTGTGATTTCCTTTACTCTAGTACTATTTACTGACTACCATATAATACTAGAAGCCGAAGTGTGACTACGGCGGGATTATTCCCTGATCGTAGGAGCATGGCTGACCTAGTCACCCCTCGTATTCTGTATTTTGAGAAGCGGAGCATGACATGGTTTTGTTGGTATCAGAACCAGGTTTGGATGAAATTACAGTTCCGTCGAGGGAACCCTAGATTGAGTTACACCCTTGATTTATGCTTTATTACATCATTTTCACTTTCTAATCTTCGTTGAATCGTCGTGTAATCCTTGTTTGAATCTGATTTCTTTTCTTGATCATCTTTCAGAGATATAGACTCCTCAGGTGCCGGTTCCCACGATCGTACCGAGAACATCTTCAGCACCCTGACGACCCTAGCACAGGCTCAAGAGAGGAAGACCGATCTCTTGGATGAGGGATTGAAGGCGGTGCAGGAGACCACAATTACTGCTCTGGAGAGATCTATGGCTGTCCCCACCGCCCCCGAGGGCGCACTCGTACCGGCTACACAAACTAGGGCTGGTACCGTTTCTGATTCCAGGAGACTGCACCCAGCGGTTTTCACAGGAGCATCAGATCCACTTGAGGCCGAGCAATGGCTCATCAACGTGGAAAACCTTTTGACGGCCGCTCAGGTCCCTGACGGTGACAAAGTGAGCGTGGTGAAGATACAACTAGAGGACGATGCTCGCACGTGGTGGTCCGTAGAGGAAAGCCGACTAGAGAAACCTATCGGATGGGACGCGTTCTCCGCGTGCTTTCTAGATCACTATTTCCCGGCCACTGCTAAGGCTGAGATGGAGGAGAAATTCATCATGTTGAAGCAAAATAGATGCTTAATGGATGTCTCCACTGCAGAGTTTAACCGGCCGATTCGCTTCGCACTGTACATGGTAGCCACCGAAGCCGCCAGGGCCAGACGGTTTCAGCAGGGGCTCGATATCGAGCTGCAATAGCTTATCGCGTCCCTCGACCTGCAGACCTTCGCGCAGGTGTTAAACGCTGCTCGAGTACAGGAAAGATTGGCGGAGAAGGCCAAGGGCTAGCGATCGGTAGACAGGAGATCCCATGTAGTTCCATCACGAGCTACCATTTCCCCTCATGGAGCAATCCCAGTTCACAGGTCAGGTGTTACGCAGATGAAGCGTACTTTCTCACCTTAGTAGCCGCAACAGAAGGCGCTGATTTGCCACTATTGCCAGAGGCCAGGGCATATGCAGAAATATTGTCGCAGAGCCAAGGGGCAGTGTCTGATTTGCGGATCAGGCAAGCATAAGGTCAGCGGGTGACCCCAGTGATCCGAGCTATAGGAAGGATCTGGGCAACAATAGCCATCGTACGACACTTCAGCTTAGAGGGGTCCACCTCTGGTATCCCAGTGACGATTATTCGATCAGAGGCAGACCAATACGAGTCGGAGTCAAAGGCGGGCTTTCACCTTGACCACCGAGCAGGCAGAAGCTTCTGGAGAAGTGGTTGCTGGTACTCTCCTTGTTTATTTTGTACTAGCTAGTGTTCTTTTTTATTCTGGTGCTTCACATTGCTTTATTTCTGCACGGTTTGTTGACACACACTCTATACCTCATAAGCTGTTGACCAAGGGTTGGGAGATGCATACGGGTAATGGAATTATTGTGTCCAGCCAAGAGTGTAGATTATTCCCTGTGGTGGTTTGTGGCAGAGAATTTTATGCAAACTTCCTTTTGATTGGAACCGGTAGCTACGACGTCATTCTGGGGATGGATTGGTTGAGCACGTTCCATGCTGTTATCAACCACTGGGCTAGGAGTGTGACATTTCGCATTCCTAATCATCCGGAGTTCGTGTTCGTGGGCGGTAGCGAGTCTTTGGAACCTATTAAGTTTCGAGCAAAGCCAAAGTTCTTGATCTCTATGGAGATAGACGAGAAGCCAGCACCGAAGGTAGTTCAAGAGTTTCTTGATGTGTTCCCTGAAGATCTACCTGGTTTACCCCCGTCTCGTGTATTGGGCTTTTCGATCGACCTGATTTCAGGGATGGCGCCAGTTTCCAAGCCTTCCTACAGGATGGAACCAATTGAGTTGGCAGAATTAAAGAAGCAGATAGAAGCTCTTTTGGACAAGGTATTTATCCAAGCGCTTCCCCATGGGGCGCTCCTGTGTTACTGGTGAAGAAGAAAGACGGTTCCTTGCGCATGTGCATCGACTACCGGGAGTTGAACATGGTGATCTTGAAGAACAAGTATCCCATTCTCCGCATCGACGACATGTTTGATCAGCTAGGAGGTGCTCGGGTATTCTTTAAACTAGACCTTTGGTCAGGGCCAAATCAGGGTTAAGGCAGAGTATGTATTCAAGACGGCCTTCTGAACCCGATATGGCCACTATGAGTTTCTTGTGATGCCGTTCGGCGTTACCAATGCACCCGCCATATTTATGGACTTGATGAACATGGTTTTCTCCAAGTACTTGGATCAGTTTGTCGTTGTATTCATCGACGACATTCTAGTCTATTCCAGAAGTCGAGAGGAGCACGCCGAGCATCTACGAACGGTATTGCAGATTCTACGGGAGGAGAAGCTCTATGCTAAGCCAAGCAAGTGCGAGTTTTGGCTCGACAAGGTGCAATTTCTGGGGCATGTCGTTTCGAGGGACGGTATTTCAGTGGATCCAACGAAAATTGAATCTATCGAGAGCTGGCTGACGCCGAAATCAGTTGCCGAGATAAAAAGTTTTCTGAGATTGGCTGGGTATTATCGGCGGATTGTCCAAGATTTTGCCAGAGTAGCGGAACCCTTGACGAAACTTACATGGAAGGAGGTGTCTTATATTTGGTCGGAGGAGTGCACCTAGGCGTTCGAGCTGTTGAAACTAAAGTTGACCACGGCTCCAATCCTGACTGTGCCAGACAGTTCTGATGCTTGGTTGTTCATAGTGATGCGTCAGGAAAAGGTTTAAGTTGTGTATTAATGCAGCACGATCGAGTGGCGGCTTACGCCTCTCGCCGGTTGAAAACTCATGAAAAGAACTACCCCACGCATGACTTGGAATTAGCGGCCGTTGTGTTCACTTTAAAGATATGGATGCATTACTTGCTAGGCGAAAGAGTGGAGGTCTACACGGATCACAAGAGTTTGAAATACGTGTTCACTCAGAAGGAGCTAAATATGAGACAACGCAGATGGTTAGAGTTGATGGGAGACTACGATATTGATCTACAGTATCACCCCGGGAATGTGAATGTCGATCCTGATGCTCTCAGTCGCAGGCCTTTAGCCACGTTGCTGACTTGTCAGAAGGGGATTCTCGATGACCTTCAGAGTCTCGAGTTGGAGGTAGTTACGCTGGGTGTGCCCGGACAACTCTGGCAATTGCAAGTTCAATCATTGCTTATAGATCGCTTTAATGCTGCACAGGCTGGAGACTCTCAGTTGCAGAAGTTTAGAGGGTTATTTGAGGCTGGTTTGAGGACGGATTTGCAGATTCACGAAGATGGTTTCCTAAGATTTGGCAGTCGGCTGTGTGTTCTAAAGGGGGGTATTCGAGATGAAGTTCTAGTCGAGGCACACAGTTCCGCTTACTCGGTGCACCTAGGAGGCACCAAGATGTACATAGATCTGAGGCAGCACTTCTGGTGGAATGGAATGAAAAGGGAGATTGCTCGCTTTGTCTCCAAGTTTCTGGTATGCCAACAGGTAAAAGCCGAGCATCAGAGAATAGCTGGGTTGTTGCAACCGCTTCCAGTGCCAGAGTGGAAATGGGAGCACATTACTATGGATTTTAAGACGGCACTACCTCGAAGTCCAAGGGGCAACAATGTTGTCTGGGTTATTATTGAGCGTCTCACGAAAGCAGCGCATTTCATACATTTCCGAGTCAAAAAATCAACGGAGTCGCTTGTGGAGAAATATATGCAGGAGATTCTGAGACTGCACGGAGTGCCCGTTAGTATCGTGTCTGATCGAGACACCATGTTCATTTCCCATTTCTGAAAGAGCCTGCGGGAGAGTTTGGGCACTTGTCTTAAGTTCTGTATGGCCTATCATCCGCAGACGGACGAACAATCTGAGCATACTATCCAGACGCTCGAGGATATGCTGAGGGCATGCATGCTTGATTTTCAGGGCTCTTGGGAAGATTACCTCCATCTGGTAGAGTTTTCTTATAACAACAGCTACCAAGTTAGCATCCAGATGGCCCCATTCGAGGCTCTGTATAGACGGAAGTGTTGATCCCCTCTTTGTTGGGATGACGTAGGTGAACGAAGGTTGTTGGGCACTGAGCTCATAGTACAGACAGTGAGCAAGGTTCAGACGATCAGGCAACGTATCAAGGCAGCTCAAGACCGACAGAAGAGTTGGGCAGATGCCGACAGAAGATCGTTATAGTTTGGTATTGGTGACCACGTATTTCTGAAGATATCACCCACTCGGGGAGTGATCAGGTTTGGTAGTCGGGAGAAACTCAGTCCCCGATTTATCGGACCTTTTGAGGTGCTAGAGCGAGTAGGAGAGGTGGCTTATTGACTTGCCTTGCCTCCATCACTAGCTGGTGTGCATAATTTTTTTCATGTATCTTAGTTAAGACACTACGTTCGGGAATACAACCATATCTTAGACCATTCAGAGTTAACGTTGGGCACCGATCTGACTTACGAGGAGCAGCCTTCTACCATTCTCAATCGTTGGGAAAAAGTTCTAAGGAACAAAGTCATTCGCTTGGTTCGAATTTCTTGGGGTGGTTGTTCTTCAGGAGAGTCTACCTGGGAACATGAAGAGGACATCCGTCAATGATTTCCGCACTTGTTTGAGCAGTTGTTGTTTGTTCCGTTGTTTTCATTTTTTAATTTCGAGGACAAAATTTTTGTAAGGGGGTATGATCTAAATCCCCAGTTCCTTGTATATATTTTTCCCGTTTTTTCCCAAAAATTTTCCTATTATTTTTCATATTTTAATATATATATATATATATATATATATATTATTTATTATTTTCCCTAATCTAAACCCAAACCCAATCCCTAACCCCTGTCCAAACCCGACCCGTTGCCCCCACTTCCTCTTCTTCTTCTCCTTTCTTTTCCCGCCCTCTTCCTCAACGTCCCTTCCTTTCTCTCGCACTCGCCCCTAACCTCGTCCTCGCCACGCCAACGACCCTCGCGATCTCCACAGCAACCTCCTCCATCCCCTCTCTTTTCCACGCTCTCTCTCGCCAACGGCTCCTTTCCCGCTCGCGCTCGTCCCCGCGTGACCCGCTCCCCTTGACGTCGCCCACTCCCCGAGATCCCCTCTTTCTCAAATCCCTCACCGCTCCTCCTCTCTCTCAACCGATCCCTCTCTCTCTATCTCTGATCTCACACTGCCTTACACTGCCTCACTTCCTCCTCAAAAACCCATCACCATTGCCAGCGACCTCACCTCCTTCATAAGCCTCTGCCGACATGTTCTTTCACCGCCGCAACCCCACACCACCACAGCTCTCCTCAAGACCCGCTTAACCCACGATCGAGCTCTCCCCCAACTACTCCCCGAGATCCCAGTGCTCACCTCCCCTCATCTCTAACAACATCTCTCTCTTGCTATCTCTTTCTCTCTCTAACTCGTTCTCTTTCTCCCTCACACTTTCACTCCCCTAACTGCACATCACCACCGCTAGCGCCCCTATCGCTGTCGGATCCATCCTCGCCTGCAACCTCCACCTCTGGCCACCATCCCAATCCAAAATCGAGCTCCTCCACCCACCCATCACTGCAAAGCCGTCATCCCTGCGCCGTCGGCCTCCCTGAGAAGCCGGTCTCCTCCCGACGTCGCCGCCGTCTTCGCCACGGAGTTGCAACAAAGCTCCGCCATCGACGCCGCTGCACCTGGCTTCAAGTCCAAGCCGAGCCTGGAGACATTTGATCGAGCAGTCCTCACCATCGCCGTCACCGCTACCTCTGTCGCCGTGATCGCCGACCAAGTTGTGGCATCGGTCCCTGTGGACGTCACGGTTGTCAACACAGTACCCGTCGCAACACTGCTCACGTTTGTCGCATCCCAGTGTCTCCTACATGCCCAGACGTGCCACGCTTCATGCCAGCCTCAAACCACGACGTGACAACTGCCATTCCCGGTCCAATGCCTACTTCGTGCCCAGCACCGCACCACCCTCGTTCCCACTCCCGGGTCGCGCCGTGCCACACCTGCACCACGCACCGAGCCAAGATCGTGCCCAGTATCGTGTCACTCCTGTATCGCCACCATGACCACTACCGTATCACGCTAGCGTCACCACCGCGTCCAGTACCGGGTCACCGCGCATCGCGCACCCGCCTCACACCGTGTCCAGCATCGCGCTGTCTCGTGTGTCGAGACGAATCCTGCACTTGGTGTCGCTTCTATATCAGCGACCGAAGGTAAGTGAAACGTTCACTTGTTTATCATGCTACTACAAACTTTAGACGTAGCAATTACAACAAATACACACACACACACAATTAGATAATCGATTTTTATTGAAATTGTGTAGCGAACTATAGTACTATCTTATTGATTGGAGCCCGACTAGGGCTTATTACTGTGGTTGGTATCACATAGGAGTCATATGGTCATTATCTAATTTGGTTTGGCTAAATGAAACGGGAATTACGATCGATAACCGAACGTTTACCTAGATGTTCGATAGGTTAACCGAATGAAAATCCTATTTAATATGCCTATGTTTTGGTAATGTTGAATTCCGTTACTGTTGATAACTATTGTATAGTGATTTAAGTTTAAGATGTTGAGAATATCGTCACGAAACATCGCCCCAAAGAGGCGACGCCAAATCTGAGTTTTACTGTACATGTCTTAGTGTTAAATTAATATAAAATTAGATACATTTCGGAATGTAATGTTCTATGGCTCATATCGAAGCCAACTCGATAATTTAGAACTCTATATAGTTTATTCTTAGATACTGATAGATCACGGCAACAAGAACTGACTGGGAATGCGGCTCTGGACTGCAATCTAGAGCAGCATTTCACGATGATGCCTGACTTTATATGAATGTGTAGCGCTGTACGGACATGGAATTATGCATAACCCTATACTGTTGTAAATATAATCCTGTTATCTAACTATTGGTTTTTGTTTCATTTAATTTTACTACCGTTTGATATTTTAATTACAATTTAAACTGTCAAAGTGCACCGCAGTCTCAAGCAGGGACAGAACGTATGCCCTGACCTTGAACATAATGTATCTCCCAGAACACAGCCTATATTATCAATCTGTTTAGTGCGTTGTTAACCTAATTAAAAGATCTAAATTTTACTCAACTGTAGCTTTGCCTAATTTTGATCCCAACATGGTGAAAAGTGTGTCGCGAATTGGACTTTCAGTTCAGGAACTGAAATTTCAGCGATGAAAACTTAAAATGAAACGACCGCATCTTGCAAACCTGAAACCCGTTTGATATGGAACCAATTCTTTTATATCGCTGTTGGAGTTTACTTTTACCTATTTTTTAACATTTTGTCTAAATACGATCGTGTGGATTAATACATTTTTCTGAAATCATAAGGTGTATGGTGTTTCATATCGCATACAACTTGTTATGTTGCATCACTCTTGTATTTTACCCGACCTTGATACCGTTAATGATAGCGAACGTTCATAGTGATTTTTAGAGAACTTTGCATTGTCGAACGTGAGTGGTAATGGATTAGTTGTATCAAGCACGCCAGTGATAAGTGATTAATTAGTGAAAGTGAACAGTGCAATGAAAATGAGTAAGACCGTGATTTGGCGCATGCTAGTATACAATTAATCCTATACTCATAGTTATTGTAACCTGGGGAAATGGAGGAATCAAAATGGAATTGAACTCGTATTTAGCGAGGTACAGTGACTTAGAGGATGATCGTTCGATATTATACATACACACACATTAGGTCATGGGCCTAGCGGCACGGCTGTAGGGTTATGTCCCGGACAACAGTGGACCGTAGTCTCGGGCATGCATGAGACCCTTGTTAAACACGAGCATCATTTCCCCCAATTGATTTCATAGACTTAGTGACTGATAAGTAGTGACATATAGATTGTCTGGTTTGCCGACATGATGCATATATTGTATAGTTCATTTCACTTGATATTTTTTTCATTCTCATGTTACTATATTCTACCGTGCATTTCACGTTTAACCACTTTGTACACACACTATATATTTATTGCTATATGTGTCGTCCTGATAACCTGAGTGTGCATGCTTAGATGACGGAGTGGACCCAGCTCAGGAGCAGGACTTGCCAATCGAGATCGCGGAGGTCTAGACCGCAACATCAGCGCCATCACCTTTTTGCTTGCTAAAAGAACGTTGTTACTTCTTTAGTTAGTTATTTCTTTCATGCAAATAAATGTATCTTGAACTCTGTTATTTTAATGTAATAAAGTTGTGAACTGTGATTTCGTTTACTCTCGTACTGTTTACTGACTACCATGTAATGCGAGATGCCGAAGTGTGATTACGGCGGGATTATTTTCTGACCGTAGGAGTATGGCTGGCCTAGTCATCACTCACATTCTGTATTTTAGGAAGCGGGGCGTAACAGGGGAGAAGGGGAATTTTTTAGGAGGGAGAATGGAAAAATAGAGGAAATGAAATTTTAGTAAAGGGGAAGCGGGTTCACGGGAAATATTTGTTGAATTTGGTCAACAATTCTTTTTCGACGGGAAATAAGCGTCGAAATAATTATTGACCGAATTTAACAAAATTTCAATTATCTGTCTCTTATTTCGACGACATCTCCCCGTCGAAATAAGCGACAAATAATTGACCGTTTACGGGCAAAATATTGGGTCGTGACACTCTATCGCCGTGATCGTCGACTAAGTTGTGGCCTCGGTCCCCATGGACGTCACGGTTGTCAACACAGTTCCCATCGCAACACCGTGCACGTTTGTCGCAGCCCAGTATCGCCTACGTGCCCAGACGTGCCACGCTTCGTGCCAGCCTCAAACCACGACGTGACAACTGCCGTGCCTGGTCCAATGCCTACTTCGTGCCCAGCACCGCACCACCCTCGTTCCCACTCCCGGGTCGCGCAGTGCCACACTCGCACCATGCACCGAGCCAAGACTGTTCCCAGTACCGTGTCACGCCCGCATCACCACCACGCCCACTACCGGATCACGCTCGCGTCGCCACCGCGTCCAATACCAGATCACCGCGTATCGCGCACGCGCCACACACCGTGTCCAGCATCGCGCCGTCTCTTATGTCGAGACGAATCCTATACTTGGTTTCGCTTCTATATCAGCGACTGAAGGTAAGTGAAACGTTCACTTGTTTATCATGCTATTACAAACTTTAGCCGTGATAGTTACAACAACTATATATATATATATATAATTAGATAGTCGATTTTTATTGAAATTGTGTAGCGAACTATAGTACTGTCTTATTAATTGGAGCCCGACTAGGGCTTATTACTGTGGTTGGTATCACGTAGGAGTCATATGGTCATTATCTAATTTAGTTTGGCTAAATGAAATAGGAATTACGATCGATAACCGAACGTTTACCAAGATGTTCGATAGGTTAACCGAATGAAAATCCTATTTAACATGACTATATTTTGGGAACGTTGAATTCCGTTACTGTTGATAACTATTGTGTAGGGATAGAATGTATGTCCTGACCTTGAAAATCCTATTTAACATGCCCAAGCAGGGACAGAACGTATGTCCTGACCTTGAACAGAATGTATCTCCCAAAACACAGTGGATATTGTCGATCCGTCTGGTGCATTGTAAACCTAATTAAAAGATCTAAATTTTACTCAACTGTAGCTTTGCTTAATTTTGATCCCAACAGGGTGAAAAGTGTGTCGCGAATTGGACTTTCGGTTCAGGAACTGAAATTTCAGCAATGAAAACTTAAAATGAAACGACCGCATCTTACAAACCTGAAACCCATTTGATATGGAACCAATTTTGTTAGATCGCTGTTGGAGTTTACTTTTACCTCTTTTGTAACATTTTGTATAAATATGATCGTGTGGATTAATACATTTTTTCTAAAATCATAAGGTGTATGGTGTTTCATATCGCATATGACTTGCTATGTTGCATCACTCTTATATTTTACCAGACCATGATACCGTTAATGATAGCGAACGTTCATAGTGATCTTTAGCCAACTTTTCATTGTCGAACGTGAGTGGTCATGGAATAGTTGTATCAAGCACGCCAGTAATAAGTGATTGATTAGTGAAAGTGAACAGTGCAGTAAAAATGAGTAAGATCATGATTCGGCGCATGCTAGTATACAATTAATCCTATATTTATAGTTATTATGACCTAGGGAAATGGGGGAATTAAGATGGAATTGAACTCGTATTTAGCAAGGTACGGTGACTTAGAGGATGATCATTCGATATTATACGCACACACACATTAGGTCGTGGGCCTAGCGGCACGGCTGCAGGGTTATGTCCCGGGCAACAGTGGACTATAGTCTCGGGCATGCATAAGACCCTTGTTTAACACGAGCATCCTTTCCACCAATTGATTTCATAGACTTAGTGACTGATAAGTAGTGACATATACATTACCTGATTTGCCGACATGATTCATATATTGCATAGTTCATTTCACTTGATATTTTTTCATTCTCATGTTACTGTATTCTGCCGTGCATTTCACGTTTTACCACTTTGTACACACACTATATATTTATTTCTATACATGTCGTCCTGACGACCTGTGTGTGCATGCTCAGAGGACGGAGTGGACCCAGCACAGGAGCAGGACCTGCCATTCGAGATCGCGGAGGTCTAGACCGCAACATCAGCACCATCACCTTTTTGCTTGCTAAAAGAACGTTGTTACTTGTTTAGTTAGTTATCTCTTTCATGCAAATAAATGTATCTTGAATTCTGTTATTTTAATGTAATAAAGTTGTGAACTGTGATTTCATTTACTCTTGTACTGTTTACTGACTACCATGTAATGCTAGAAGCTGAAGTGTGGTTACGGCGGGATTATTCCCTATACTCTAGTACTGTTTATTGACTATCATGTAATACTAAAAACCGAAGTATGGTTATGGCTGGATTATTCCCTGACCGTAGAAGCATGACTGGTCTAGTCATCCCTCGCATTCCGTAGTTTGGGAAGCGGGACGTGACAGAGGAGAAGAGGAAATTTTTTAGGAAGGAGAATGGAAAAAATAGGGGAAATGAAATTTTAGTAAGGGGAAGGGGGTTCACGGGAAATATTTGTTGAATTTGGTCATCAATTCTTTTTCAACGAAAAATAAGCGTTGAAATAATTATTGACCGAAATTAACAAAATTCCAATTATTTGTCTCTTATTTCGACGATATCATCCCATCGAAATAAGCGACAAATAATTGACCGTCGAAATTTGCCCTATTTCCTTGTAGTGCAAAGATCTTGGAAAATTAAAATATTTTTTAGTTACAGAAATTGCTCATTTAAAGCAAGGTCTTTTTATATCTCAAATTGAATTTATTAAAAGAAACTGGAAAAATGACAGTAAAACTGATTAACACTCCTGTTGATTACAATTGTAAACTTAATAATGCCGATGGTGAACCTCTTACTAATATAAGTCATTTTCAAACACTAATTGGCAAGTTGATTTATTTAAGTATTACAAGGCTTAACATTACTTATGTCGTAAGTCGTGTGTGTCAGTTTAAGCATACTTCAAGAACAAGTCATATGATCGCAGTTGAGATATCTTAAATGTTCGTTTGGAAAAAGAATTTGGATGAAGAATAATGGTAACACATGTATTGTTGGATATAGCGATGCAGATTGTGCTGGTGATCCAATCGATAAACGATCCACAACTAGATATTGCACTTTCGTTGGAGGAAATTTGGTCACATGGAAAAGCAAAAAGCAAAGCATAGTTGCAAGATCGAGTGCTGAGACGGAATATCGTGCTATGGCATCTACTACAAGTGAACTTGTATGGTCGAAGGATCTTTTAAGTGATATGGGCCAACAAGTTTCGTTTCCAAAGGATATGTTCTGCGATAATCAAAAGGCGATACATACAGTATCTAATCTGGTTTTCCATGAAAAAGCTAAACATATAGAATTCGATTGCCATTTCGTCCGAGAAAAAATGGAGGAAAAGGTCGCGTGCGCTCCATATGTTCGAAACGAAGATCAACTTACTGATATTTTCACCAAAAAGGTTGCAGTTTCAAGATTCCATCAGATTTTGTCCAAGTTGGGATCGATTGATATCTAATCCCCAACTTGAGGGGGGCTGTTGGAAAGTATTTGAAATTGATTGACAAATATATTTTCTTGTCTTTCTTAGAAAATATTGTCTCTCATATATTTATTAATATTTTAAATACTTTTTTTTGTCATGTGGATAGTGTGAGATTCCTTATTAATTGGGTGAGTTGTATCATATTATATAATTTGGTTGTAAATCAAAAAAATCCCTATGAATGAAACTTTACAATGGTTTACCACCCGCGAATAAGAAACAAATATATCTACATGCTCCTGGTTAATTTTAGTGAAAATTTTGCAACTTCGTGTTGTTGTTTGATTTTTTTTCCGCTGGTAATCAAAGGTTAGCTGTGCCATTGCCCTTATCATGAAATGATAAAATTCATGGATGCACAATGTTTATAAATTTCAAGCTTGTGAGATCTAATATAATTAAGTAGAGATCAAGAGAAAAAGCTTACAGGAGATTGAAAACGTAAAATAAACAGTAGCACCATTAGCGATTCAAGTAGTTTACAATTAGACCCCCAAATTTCCTGTTACAGATGCTCCATCGAAGGTACGAGTAGAATTCTCATTTGACATTTTTAAACGTACACGATTCCTCTACTCTCGTGTCACTGCAAATAACTCGCCGAGTTCTCGCTGTGCCGAACTTGCTGGCAGAGCAGCAAAAGTCAATCCGTATCGACAAAATTTGAGAAGATCAGACTTCCTGATACTCGAAACATTCGGTTTACCAGCACTGATCAGTCTCCCACGTCCTCCGACTGCCGTACCTGGGGAAAGACTGCGACCCCGACGCGGGCCCCGCCGACCACCGCTGCTGCCCCGGGCCCACGACGACAAGCCTCTTATCATAATCTGCCCGCTTGCCCGGATCGGACAGCGTCGAATACGCCGCATGAATCCTCATAAACTCGTCCGCGGAGCTCGAGGACCCCTTGCACACATCGGGGTGGCACGACAGCACCAGCTTCCGGTACGCCGTCTTGATCTCGTCGCCGTTCGCCGTCTTCGACAGGCCAAGCACGTGGTACAGCGACGGAGACGACACCGCGGCCATCGGCTGCTTCCTTGTCGTCGTTTGCGACGCCGCGATTCGGAGACCCTTGAGAGGGAGGGACGTTGTTGAGGGGAAAGAGGTTGCAAAGAGCATGAGTTTGTTGTGTGATGAAGTGCTGGGAGAGAGGTTGGTTTTCTTTTGGTGTGAATGAGAAATGGAAGAGGGCTAAGGGTTGTTTTTATAGAGGGAGTTAGGGTTAATGTGCGGTTTGAGTTTAGTTTAACTAGAGTTTGAAAAGAGTTGGATTCTAATCGGAGGAAAAAGGTTTGCGCTTTGGAATTGGATGGATAGTCTTGGACATGGCTGGCTCAGCACGGTATTGGATCCTCACCAAATGTTTCTAGAGAATCTTGACTTTTTTTCCTACATTAGAGACTTGTTTTTGAGAGAAGAAGGTTTGACGTGGGATTGCGATGATTCTTCGATAGATCAAAGAATCTCCTGACATTGTCGACACGGTTAGTTGCACAAAACATCTGTCTGGCAACAAGAAAATAAGATGAAAAATGGCTAAGTAAAAATAAAGTGATCGGCTTTCCATTATTTTTTTATGTTTGGCAATTGAGTAGTGCAAAATGGAAAGCGTGCCCAATTTCCTTTCATCTAAGATTTAGAAAATCACTTGCCGTTTTTTTCTCCCCCCCTCCAAAAGGGTGGAAAGTCGATGGAAAGTTAAAAATAAAATCATTTTGATCTCTAAACTAACTTTTCGTCTTTAATCAATTTTTATTATTAATTAATAAATATGTGACACGTAATTGTTCATCTCGGATTTATTTGTATTTTCTTATTCCAAATCAAACACATTTTTTCATGTGGAAAAGTGAAAAGAAAATACTTGCCATATAAAGTACTTTCCTTTAGCTTGTATACTGTTCTTACTTTCTGTCACTTTCCTTTAGCCAAACAGCCCCATGTAACTAGGGATTAATTTCTCCCAGCATGACCAAATTACATTAATATGGGTTTGTAAAATTGTTAAATCAAATTTTAGTCTTACAACCGTGGGATACAAAAGAATAAAATCTTTATGGCAAGAATATTGATGTGGATCAAAAGAAACATTAAAAGTCACGCAAAAAATTGATGATGGTGCAATCTTTTAATCAATAACTCCCATATCTTAAGGTGCTACACTTGGAGCACAAATATCATACAATGCAACCTCCCCAAAAATACCTCACAATGTTACCGTAAAATATATTTTTCTCAGGGGATGCATGTTGTTTCAAGATATATCATTTGATGGTTCATTAAATAATGTGCCCCTTGTTTGATATTTTGTATTGCTGATGCCGAGCTGGAGAAGGATATCCCATCCAATGATTTGTTTCCTAATTCAAAAAATCACTATCTCTCTGTCTCGATCATGCTCTCTCTCCCTCTCATCTGTCGCCCATGTGATGCCCCACCACCATTTCATGCATTATGTGGGGTGGGCCTCTCTTCTAGAAACTTACTACCCTTCAACTCTAATATATAACTATTAAATTTACAACCAACTGAACCGAGCAATTTACACCAAATTAGAGGAAGATATGCTTTTTTATTGGTGATGAAGATGGAGATTTTTTTATTTTATTTTTATGAGGATGAAGATGGAGATTGCGACTTCTGCAAATGGCAAGGCTGAGAGGCGATAAGTTGATGAGAATCATGTCTCATGGGGAAAAATTGAAGTTGTACGAAGTTGATATTATGACTTAACCAAAGGAGCATGACTCATACGGTAAAACTTTCACTTTCATTTGTTAGTTCGATTCTCGAAAGGGTCATATAAAAAACATGTCATTAAAGATTTCGATCATGGAAAGACAACAACTACTATGCCGTTATGCATCTGGTCATGTCCTACAGTTCAAGCTCGTTATAAATATGAATATTTAGCTGCTAAATATCCATAGAAGTTATGGTAAGAGTTCCTTGAAGGTTCGGAGATATCAATCCATGTCTGTTCCATTTCAAAGATAAATAAATGCTATGCTTAAGCTCACTTGAGTTATATGGTTAGGGTTTGGGCAGAATAAAAGATGCATAATATTTTTCATGCAGCAGAGGAGGGATTGTCTATAGTATTTAATTGTAATTTACAAAGTTCATGGTGTTTATTTCAATAATGTAAAAGTTTATGGTGTTTTAATTAGTTTAATTTACCCCGAGCCGAACCTTCGCGGGTTCGATTAAACTGGGGCCACAAACTTTATGTAAACCGTTTACTTACTGTGCAACGATTGAGAAAAGTCACACCCTGCCATAATGCTTCTAGAATGGCATCAAAGAAGTCACGGAAGATTGAAAAGGACATGAGAGATAACTTAGAAGGCTTAAATTTTCCTCCATTTGTCAAATCATATGAAGTCTAGAATAACAATTGATATGATGTCGACCATGTTTTTAGCATAATCAATTAGTGCTTATCCTCAATTAACTTCTCATCCTTTGAAAATGAAATGTTCTGAAGACTTGACCCCTGGCTTTTAGGCTATTCTATGGGTTAGGCTTGTGACTTTTCAATAGATCCGGCAAAGCCCATGTCCCCCATGTCCATCTCTTCGTCTAAATTGTTTAAAATTAAAAAAATAAAAAAATAAAAAAATAAAACAAAATAGCCATCAATATGCTGTTGTTAAAAAGACTAGTATTTGTGGAATTGTTCTTTGAGCTAACAACCATGTAAATTGGGTTCTTCTTCTCAACCAATAACTACATGGAAGGCTATTAACGCAGTGTTTTTCAACCACTTGGTTTTTTTTTTGTGTGGAGGTCTTCCAACCGCTTGTTATGGAGAATTGGAAGACTCGCCTTGTTTACGTTAAGTGGGCATGCTTGTCTAGAATTTTAAATTTCATCGTTTAGTATAATAATGTAACGAATGAAATCCAGGCGCCAAAAAATAAGAAATAGAACGGTGGACAAATACAAATAGCCAAGGGGAACGAGCTTTTCAAATTCCATAATAAGCCATACGGAAAATCTTTTGTGTATCAGCCATACATTGTCATGAGTGATGAAAGATGCCTTAGAAATGTCCAAAAATCCCCAAAATGACACCATTGAATAAATTTCCGTTCTTTTCGTAAGTAAACACTTAGCCTATTAAACGTCTATTAAAATAGGGTGAGTTACACTAAAAATAAGCTCAACAATTATGGCTTTTCGTTGGGTGGCTCGGCCATACCCAGCGTCATCTGTGTTGCAGTAATATGCTTTAAACTATGGATATTAAGAGAATATTTTACACTAAAAGGCCCTTAAAAAATAAAAGGTTAACTTATTTTATTTTAATAATATAACTTTAAGGTATTGAAATGAAAAAACATGACAGTGTGGGGTACTTTAGTGTGATTTACCCACTAAATAATGACGGTATTTCTTAAGATCTCGTGTGACAATTTTAAAGGTTTTTTTTTTATTTGGGTAAAAATCATGGCTATCTTTAGGGGAGTTGAAGAATTTATCTGTGTGAGGATGGATAGATTCATGGGCTGTGGACTAGGCCCACATGCCTAATTCATAATCAGACGGGAAAATTTAGGGCACAATAAGGAAAGTTGCGATAAAATCTCCAATTCCCCAATTTTGACGCAGCAGCAGCGATGAAGATCGTCACTTACAATGTGAACGGCCTAAGGCAGCGCGTGGCTCAGCATGGCTCACTCCTCAAGCTCCTCAACTCTCTCGACGCCGACATCATTTGCTTCCAGGTACCCCAAAATAAACCATAATCGCACCAAACCCTAACTCCATCGAAACCCTAATCTCATAAAAAATGACTGCTTTTAGGAGACGAAGCTAACGAGGCAAGATCTCTCAGTAGACCTCACCTTTTCCAAAGGTTACGAAGCTTTCCTCTCTTGCACCCGCGGGACCTCTCGAGGCCGCTTCGCATATTCTGGTGAAAACCTAGTGCATTTATTTGTTTGTATATGAAAGTTTGGGGCGTTGTTTGATTTTTGAGGTTTTAGGTGTCGCCACATTTTGTCGGGTGCAGTCGGCGTTCGGCAGCGATGAGGTGGCGCTGCCGGTTGTGGCAGAAGAAGGGTTCACTGGGCTTCTTGAGGTTTCGAAGAAGAAGGGGATGGTGGTTGGGGATTTTGAGGTCGAGCTGCCTTTGAATGTGGAGGGGCTTGAGGATGTGACACATGAGGATTTGTTGAAGGTTGATAGCGAGGGGAGGTGCGTTATTACCGATCACGGACATTTTGGTGAGTGAGTCACCCTCTGATGCTTGTTATTACCGAATTTTGGTGTATACACATGTAATGGCAATGCCGTTTTGTTTTGCTTAATTGTGACTCGGTGTAAGGGGAGAACTGTTGCAGTGCACCTTTGTTCTTGGTTCATAATGTTAAATTTTTTCTTTCTTAGGTATTCAGAATTTAAAAAATTAGACTGTTGATTTAAAGTTCAGCTTGTTGTATATTTAGTTAAGTCCCTAATGGATCCTTCTCATTACTGATCTGCACGTTGTTGTGGATTCCATTTTGATGGAAAAAGGCTTGAATAATGTGATTTTCAGTTGTTGGTATGCTTAAATTTTGATTTCGCACCTCAAATTCCCTGGGACTAATAAAAGATATGTACATGTACAGTACTTTTTAACCTCTACGGCCCTCGAGCTGAAGAAGACGACAAGGAAAGGCTTCAATTTAAGCTTCTGTTTTTCAAGATATTACAGGTAATCAACTATTGTCACATTAAACACTGATGCAAGCTTAATGAATTATTCCATAAATACATTGCATATAATTGTTTCTTCGGGTATTCGGTATAGGCAGAAAGTATGCTGTCCTACTGGTGTATGTTTGCTCTCTAGAAACACATAGGAACTTCTGGAAGAACTATATAGTTCAAAACCTAGACCATTACAGTTCAATCTATCCTTGCACTCATGTATTATGATCACGTGTTGCCATGGCTAGTCTAACAAAACATTGACCAAAGAACCTCTTGAAGATATCGGTCCTCTGACACCTATTGTCTCACTTTTTTTGTGTGTATATTCCTCTATATTGTGACGAAGTTGCGATGGCAGCGGTGGTCTATTTGAACCGTATCATTATTCATAGTGTCTTCATATATAGGCAAAATTTTCATGCAACGAGTGAGAGAAATCTTCTCCCTATCTCATTTCCCTTCTCTTTCTTTAGAATTTAATGTTATATGTTAATACCAGTTTGGGACTACAAAATTTAAACTTTTTTAGTTTTTTTACTGTTTTATTATGCGGTTCTTACATGAATCAAACCATCCACCTCCAACATTGGAGAGGAAACCATTGGGCAGGATCTATGCTCCTTGGTACCTTTTCTTTTTACTGTTGTACTTTTATTCTGTACAATACAGACGGTAACAAGGTAATCTGAAAGTAAAAGTCAAGTATTAGTCATGTTGCACATACGGTATACCCTATTAATCAAATACAATATGGCATCATTTTCGATCCGTTTTAACTTTGGCAGCATCTTTGTATATACCGGACTATATGCCTACTAGGTGGTGTTGCGAGTTTTGGTTCCTGTTATTCTTAGTTGCTGTAATTACCATAAAGTATGATTAACTGTCTATATCTTGATCTTTTGCCTGAGTTGTTCATTTGCCTGCTTTTTAGTTTTGCATAAAGATGCCTAACATTGAATATGTGGTATTAGCAACTGATACTATTACCCTTTTTTTTCTGTAGAAACGCTGGGAATCACTTCTTAGTCAAGGAAGGAGAGTAGTAGTTGTTGGTGATCTCAATATTGCTCCTGCTGCTATAGATCGCTGCGATGCAGAACAAGGATTTGAGAAAAATATGTATGTAGAATCTTCACTTATTGCTTAATAAAAATGATTTTTCAGAAGATATTGACCAAGAGAGTACTTTCATGGCTTTTGGATACCACATATTTTTGTTCTTAAGAGGAAGCAAGAAACAGAAATTAATGGTAGATCTAGGACAGGAAAATGCATGTTTAGACATATAGATAGCAAATCCGCTTCATGGATGAAACCAGTGTCAAAATCATTAAAAACGATGTCTACAATTTGATAGAGACAATCTATTTTTGAGTGGCTAATGCAAATATATATAAAAAAAACCTTACACAATTTGTTTTGTAGTTTCAAGGAATATCAGATGTCGCGCCTCTTGACAAACATCATTGCGTGCTTTTGGGAAAGATCACTAGGGAAAAGGCTGCCTTCGAACTGCTATCATAATTATTTAATGGGTAAATTTTATAAAGCACCATTGAACTTTCAGGGTAACGTCAAAAATACCATGCACCCTCCTAGGGTAATTGTTTCTAAAAAAATTGAAGGGTATTTTCATCATAATTACCATATCCAATTCATTTTGGGGCTATATATTCCATGTACAAGGTCATTCTGGGGTTATTTAGTCCATTCATGCCTTACACGAGTTAACAAAACTAGCATTTTTCAGATAACATTGCTATTTCAAGGGGGATTTATGGCATTTTTAAAGTTGAATGGTGGTGTATCTCAAGAACTCTAAAAGTTTGATGGTGCTTTATGAAATTTACCCTTAATTAATTCGACACACATACGTTGAGCACGTGCGCACACATTCACAGAGTTAAGACTATGATCCACTAGATAGGCTTTGTCTGCAAATCCTATTAAATTTTTAGCTATTAGATCTGTTTTAAGATTTGTGTAAGCAACTTTATTATTGAAGTAAATGAGAGCTTTTCTTCATAATGATTGCACAAATTCTGGAAGGGATCTAGTGGCTAAAAAACTTGATAGGATTTGTTTCCAAATCCTATTGATCGGATCCTAGTCTCTCTCTCTCTCTCTCTCTCTCTCTCTCTCTCTCTCTCTCTCGATGCGCTCGTGTACACACAGATACACATATACATGTTCATATATGTATACGTATACATATATACATACCTATGTACAGAAATATACAGATATATGTATACACATACATATACTAAGTTACTGACATACATACATACTCAAAACCCGATACTAAACATCTGTTTAATAAAGATTCAGTCCTTTTCTTTTTCCTCCCATCGACATATTTTCTATCTATTCTTTGCTCTATTGGGATTTTTCAATATATGTATGCATACATGTATATAGAGCTTGAAGGCACACCACAGATATACGTCTATTTAAAATCGATTTCTGTGTAATTATGTATAATTGAATTATTTGTCATATAATCCATTTACATGTTGAGTCCATTTTCCTTTTCTTCATTCCGGGGACGCTAATTACTTTGTCCCAATTTCTCTAGTTATGGAGTTTCCGGCGAGTGCATGCTCTGGCCGACCAAATAGAGAACCAATACGTGTTTTAGAACATCGATGTCCAGCATGCTACAGATTTATGCAGAAAGATTAAGTTTGCAAATCAAAATAATCTTTTCATGGCTATTTTAACATGTGTGCCATGATGAATAAAGAAGACCAATTATACATATAACTACGTTATTCCAACACATATTTCTTAAATCATTCCATCAGTTGCTCATTCTACTTCCCCTTGCCCCTTCCACATTGCTCTGAGGTAATTATTAGTGCCAACTTCCATATGGCTAGAGCCTCCTTACAAACATGCCATTGATGCTCCAACATCTTCAACCTCAACATTTCCTTGACTATATATTTTTTTCTTTATACAATTCAGTTGATTTCCACCCCTTATTGTGATGCCTTCCATATTATCAAATACTCCCTTGTACATCCCTCATTGCATGCGTGCACCTATGGTTCGTGGGGCAGTATATGCACACTTTTTTCGAATGCCTATGCTTGCATTTGATCTGTGAAGATTAATTTTGGATTAAATTCTTTCATTAATCTTCTTTGTATTTTCTGGATGTAGTATAATACTGTAATTTGGAGGTAGGAATATTGTGCACATGAGTGCATTGATATGGTTGAGAATAAAATTACCTAAAATGAGGAACATGACAGTACATAGAACGACAACAGGAACATATTACGTCGTTAGGTATAAATCGAGGTAGGGATAGGCTTCTTGGGATCACTGAGATGTAACGAAATACAATATGTAATGGAAGAAATAGCCAATAGTTATTTTTAAAGATTGAGATATTATGTCTATAGCTTATTTCAAATATTTGAGCAACTATTTCTTTATTATGCATTGAGAATATTGCCTTGCTGTAATTGTTGGTTGTTAAGTATAGAAATTAAAGAGCTATATTTTAAATTAATATTCACTAAAATACGCTCAAAATGGAGTTGTCATGTGGAACGCCAAATTTGTTGTATTGGAACAGACCAATTTCACCTTTCAGATCGAAAGTTCCAAATTAGAATACAAAAGGGTTACACGGTTTTCTGGTAACTCAGGTTGAGAAATTTGGTTTAGCTCTGCTATTCGATACATTCAAGTAAAATGCTAACCTCCAAACTGCTACATTGGAGTGCCTCGTGTCCTTTTTGTTAATGGATGGAATTGGTGATGATGTTTGAACCAAATGGCTGACTCTCATCCCCCTACAAGTCCATAATAGTCTCATAGATGTAAGGTAGAGGTGCTCCTTGTGAAGTGGGTTTCAAGGATATATCATTTTCCAAGTCTCCAGGAGTACTCTTCCTTATTAGGAGCATGTTTATTTTTCTATTTACCATTGAATTATTCTTATGTTTAGCTGCTTCTCAAAGACTTTTATATGAACTGACATTCTCTTATCACTTATTGTTTTCCATGTAGGTTTAGAAAATGGCTAAGATATTTATTACGAGATTCTGGAGGTACTTTTTTTGATGTTTTTCGATCCAAACACCCAGAAAGGTAGAAATCCCTGATCCATGCAAGACTCTTTATTTAATCAAATTGAAACTAAATAGAACATATTTAACCAATTGAATATAGTCAGCAGTCTGATGATTGAACTTTTATCACACATATTAGTATTTGTCTTGCACATATTGGAGTTCTAGAATATTAGTTTTGCTTAAAGATTTTTATGCTCTCATTTCATCCTAAACCTTTCATGTGATCCTAATTAATTCCTTTAATGGCAAGGTTTAGTATAAACATCATTCATCTATTTTTACTTCATCCTACACAGCTAAACCTGATGAACTTTCTAATTTTGTTTCGATTTCTGTCTGTAAAAATACATTAGAAAAGCATACACATGTTTCTCACCAAGGACTGGAGCTGAGGAGTTCAATTATGGTTCCCGGATTGATCATATTCTCATCGCTGGACCATGCCTGCATAAGGAAGATGATATGGATGCCCATAACTTTTTTAATTGCCATGCTGAAGAATGTGATATTATGATTCAGTTCAAAAGGGGAAACCCTGAGACTACACCCAAGTAATAATAAATATTAAAGATTTCGTTACATTAAATATTTTGCGTGTGAGGGATTGGTTTAGTTTCAGCCTGCTTGCAGGTGGCAAGGTGGAAGGACGATAAAATTGGACGGTTCAGATCATATCCCTGTTTATGCTGTATTCAGTGATATACCTAATCTTCATGTGCACAATACTCCTCCTCTAGCTGTAAGGTACATTCCAGAGGTCCGTGGATGCCAGCAAACTATAGGTGAGGAAGCAGTCTTTTAAACCTTGATTAAGGTGTCCATTTTGCTGTGGAAATTGAACCAGTCTTGGTTTATGCTGATGATAGAGGTTGCAACCTTGTTTCCCACCATTCAAATTAGATAACAATTTCAACAATGTAGCAGAAAAATAATAAGAACTAAAAATGATTATATGTCTTCCCCATAAATCCTGGCTTAGACAAATTTTGCAATCAATACTCGATATTTATGAACACCTCATATCGTATGTTTATTCATGTTTCTAGTGTTGTCTAAATGTGTACATGTGTACACATTTTAGGACATAGCAAGCTCTTGCAGAAAGAAAATCCTCGTGTTTCTCACTATGTTACAACATGTTGTGATTATGTTGCTCATAAATGAGGCAGGGCAAACCTCATGGCATACGCTATGATATATGTTCTGTGGGTGGATATAGAATGCTCTGCATGTGTACCAATCTATATGTACCTATGCGAACAAATACAACCTATATGTATTTTGTATTATGTGTGGATATAGAGAAGCAGTATCAAGTTTGAGGTGCACAGATTTTTTCGACCTGACCGTGTTTAGTCGAACATCTTCTGCACATTTTGTCTTTCTATTTATTCTGTTTTACCTCTTATGTTTTGATCTATGGGTGGCATGCAGTGTCATTCCTGAGGAAAACGGAAAATCATACCGGTGGTAAGCACATGGGTGTGCAAGATTGCCAAATTGATAAAAACACAGAAGCAAGAGATGGTGGCAAATGTGCTTTAACTCAAGATTGCGAGACATCAAGGTATGATATGGCAACTGGTATATTACAATTTTTTCAGACCAGAAACTTCATAATTCAGTCTCACAGGGAGTCATTGTTCTGTTTCAAGTTTACCTACTGGTTTGACTTCTATTAAGGAGAATGAAATATGATGCAAACTGAATCTTGGACATGCAGAACTTTACATCATTGCCACACAACAGTGATAAAGAAGGCAAAGCATAGCAGGACTACATCTTGTCAACTTACGTTAAAGGCTTTCTTCAAGCAACCAAAGATTCCAAATATCATGGATACTTCGGGCACTGAAAAAAAGTGCCAAAATATGTTTCAAGAAACAGAGTCATCAGGCGAGGGAAACCTTATGGAAAATATTGAAGAAAACAGCTCTGAATTGAATGTGCCCATAATAAACACTTGTGGTCAAGATCCAGATGACATAAATTTATGCCTGGCTTCTAAAATGGAAAAGGGCAGTTGTGCAGTGCTTGAATGGCAAAAGATTCAAGAGAAAATGAGGACCAGCATACCACTTTGCAAGGGCCATCGTGAACCTTGTGTTGCAAGGTCTGTTAAGAAAGGTCCAAATATTGGCAAGCGATTCTACGTTTGTGCTCGTGCTAAGGTACTCTGTTTTGCTTAATTGTTATCTGAACCTATGATATTCGTAGTTAATTTCAACTCTTTTTGATATCTTATGTTATTAGATTATTTAATTATAAATTGCTCATTATCCAGAAACTATTTAGTGTGTTTGTCACCTTATACTAAATCGTCGAAGTAGTGTCAAATTCTTAGCTGCATAAAATAGGGCAAAAAGTTACCCAAGCCAATTAGGGAACTGTCAACTTAATTCCTGTGTGTAGATCAAGGACCACTGCAAAAGGAGAACTCTATTAACTTCTAGATTAAGAATTAATAAGAGGAGGGGACGATGATGTTTGCTACAACCAACTGCATCTATTTCTAGCACTATATGGCCCTAGGACGAGAACAACAATAAATACATCTTTGTTTCGGATTTAAATCATGCACTTGTTTCTTGTGGTGCTGATGGTAACACTCTTTGTTCTTTGCATTCTTTCAGGGGCCGGAATCTGAACCAGAGGCAAATTGTAATTACTTTCAGTGGGCTTCTATGAAATCTAAGCAAAAAAGAAACTGAAATGGCTGCCATATGGTATGATCAGCAACATCATCGTTGCACTGTGCACGGATATCGTCATTATATCGTGGTAAGTGTCTTAGTATTGCTTTCTTCGGGGGGGGGGGGGGGGGAGAGAGAGAGAGAGAGAGAGAGAGAGGTTTCACAGTATTCCTTTATTTGATCCTTTATGTTTAAATGTTTTGTCCATGTTTCTAGGTTTGGCGTTGGTTATTGTGCCCAATTCTACTTTTATCAAGATAGATCAAAGATACAATAATCAAGTCATACCCTTGTAGCATGATAGGATAAGCAGATGCCCGGCTTGAGTGTTAAATTTTACCCTAGAAGATTACCACGCTTAAGAATCATTAATGATTGAGTTCCTTATCATGTGGTCACCCATGTGATAGCCCTTTATTCAAACTTGTTTGCAACAACAAAGACTGACACAAGCACTTAAGTGGAAAACTGGTTTGCAACAACAAAGACAACAAAAGCCCTTTATCCAAACTTGTGGGGTTGACATACGAATCCTTCTCTTCAGCTCTGTTAAGGGCCATCTCTTCTATCAAATCGGCAACAATATATTCTTCCTAGAAGCATCCATCTATTGAAAATTGTTGTCAACCTAAAATTGGTATCTTTCTGAAAATTAAAATGATCGATCTTACCGGGTTGTACTGACCATGATTACGTGAGGCTTGATCAACTAAGTACAAGTAATTATCTGGTGAGGGAAATATAAGAAATCCTTTATCAAGTACTGCACTTTCATCACACTTGTTGTCTGGGAAAGGATCGACACGAATCTGATTCTTTGAGGAACGTATCGAGAGAGAATTGGATTTTGTGGGCTTTGAGCCAACCGACTGTCCCAGTTTTAGCAATAATAGATTGCAGCTATGATCTGCTATGGGCGAGATGAGGCTGTAAAAAGTTGGGGAAGTGGTTTATCCGGTGTAGTTGAACCAGATTGCTCAAAAGAATAGGAACATTGGAATCCTTACATAGGGGGATGTAGCTATCAGTTGCTGTGGTACTTTTTGACTACGTCTTTTTTAAGTAATCGGGTGTTCACCAGCAGGTCAGCAGGCCTTTTTTTTAGATAGAAGGCGAAGTAACGTATGTTATCCGTGGGTGCTAGTGCTGTCAACTGAATACGTGCGTATGCCAACTAACTTGATAGTAGATGGAGTGCATAGTTCCATTTGAGTCCTATGCATGGAGGCAAGGACACGGGTAGACACAAAATACATGTTTGAGCGCATCGCACTGCCTTCTAAACAATTGTTCCGTGGATGGTTGAAATCCAAGCAACTTGGAATGGAACAATCAGCTTAGTGACTTACCGTTAGTAAGACATCTTAATTTGGTAATCTAAATGAGATTATTTAGGCATGGTTGCAACTAAAACTCTATAAAATCTATTTTCTAGAAAATGTCATGTTATTCTACAACAATAAAAAAGGAAACTTCATCCAAAACTTTTGGTCCCGACTAAATAACATATGGTCATATCATCATCATCAAAACCTTTTCCTTTAAAATGAGTCGTCGTCGTCGCCATCATAGAAAAACAGGGCCGACCATGAACAAATCTTCACAAAAGATTTTAGAAACTCTTATAATCAATAAATAGTCATCACCCTCTTGTAAATTTCAAATCTCTAGCTGAGGAGAATATTACAAGAGAGTGGTTTGACATAAATCCTGAATGACTTGTTAGCACCAACAAATTCGTCCAGACTATTGAGAAGTTTAGAAGAAACTTAGGAGAAAGATGACATATTTGCTATAGAAATTCATGTTCAACTCTAATGCACAGATGAAGCTAAAGAGCGGATGGAACATATTCCACATGAAATATTAAGTCATAATACATATCAAATGACCTTTATTCTTTTTTCCTTCTACAGGAGTTGGTGGTGTGGTGCCTGTCTTTCAGTTGGTCCTTTTGGTTTTTCCATGTCATTATAGCTGAGAACCAACGTGGTGGAGCAGGACCAAAAGGGCAGAAGAGAACCTTTGCTTCTACTTTTAATTCTTAATCCATAAATAATTGGGAGTTTCCAGGTTATGATTGTAGGATTTTTCGGATATTTGTTTCCATAGCTACCAGAATATCAGGCACGACAATGCAGATCCAGCAGTGGGAATGAAGTTAGATAGGAGTCTTAGACGATTCTGGCAATCAATATCCATTTGGAAGGATGACTGAGCAATTGTTACAGCTTTTGGCTTTTCATGGATTAATATCGCTGAGGATGATAGGCATCAAGTTGAAGCAAAAAGTTTGGCAGTTGGGTTGCTGTGTTATTGCCTTAAATTCAACTCAGCGCCTCAACTTTGCAGATAGTTGAACTGATCTTGTATAAGCAGAAAGGAATATGGATGTTGTTTTTAGGAAATTTCTAGATTGTACTAATTTCTGCCGGGGTACTAGGTTAATTAAGACGTTAAGTTGTACAGTATATGAATGAACCACGTAAACTTTGTAGAATGATCTGCGGTGCTCAAGATGTAAATATTTTCTTTGATTACTGAAAATTTGGAAGGGGCGTCCTTGTTTTGCCATCACAGATTTACTTGGATCATTGGTTAATGAATTTGAACCATTCCTGAGATCAAGTTTAATTCTTATGAAGGTAGAGAATTGAATAAGTTTATTTTGCACGTTCTGGATTATTCATTCGACATGCAGATCAACGTAAGGATGTTGGTCTATTAATAGTTTTGCATTTGTTTTGTTAGTAAGCAGTGTATGTATTGCTTTATTTTGGTTGAGTTCTTAATGACAACCTAGGGCCCTAGTGGAGTGGATGACCAGGTCTAAATTCAAGAAAAATCATTTTAATGTAGAAGTTTATTTTAATATTATGGTAAGTTGTAAAATCTCATATATATGAACTTATGTATAGAGTATTAACTTGTAGCTACTTTGGTGTTTTCAATAATTACCTTATAGCATATGAAAATCGTAAAAAATTTAAGAACCTTCAAAAAAAGTTCTTCGTTTTTTTCCAATATTTTGCTTGTTTTACAGGAATATCGTAAAATTTAAAAAGTTCCTCTCTCAAATTTTAAACATTTTATAGCGTTATAAAACATGAACATGGCAAAATTTTAAAAATATTAACATGTTTCTTTCTTTTTTTTAAGGTTTTCCAATTCTTTGCTTGCTGCAGAATGAAATGGTCAAACATAAAATATTTTTAGTTTTATTCAGTTTTTAAATATTTTCTATCATATTGCACACGGAAACAGCAAAATTTTCAAAAACCTCAAATTATTTTGGAATTTTTGGTTTTTTAAATATTTTGCATGCTATAGCATATGTTAATCGCAAAATTTACAAAAATACTAAAATTATTTGGTTTCTTCAACTTGACAATATTTTGCACGCCATAGCATGAAAATTGCATACTTTTCAAACTCTTAAATTTTTCTGCTTTCTTTGGTATTTTTAATATTTTGTTTGTTATGACACGAAAACCGTGAAATTTTCAGAAATTAAATAAAATTTTAATTTTTTTCAATATTTGCCTGCATATGAAAATTGCGAAATTATTAAAAATCTCAAACATTTCTTCGCTCTTTGGTTTTTTAATATTTAACTTGTTATAGCACATGAAAATCACGATATCTTAAAAAATCCCAAAAATTTGTTATTTTCTTCTAAATTTTAATTTTTTGCATGCTACGAAAATTGCTATTTTAAAACATTCATAAATTTTTATTTTTCTTCTTCAAATTTTCAGTATATCACACGAAAATCATGAAATTTTAAAAAATCTCAATATTTTTAATTTTTTTGTTTTTAATAATTTGCTTGCTATAGCACATAAAATCTCGAAAATTTTTAAAATATCATAATTTTATGTTTCTTTTTTTAATATTTTACTTTCTATAACACAAAAAAATTGCTAAATTTTAATAAAATCTTAAAATTTTTGTTTTCTACTGTTTTATAATTTTTTGTATACTATATAACAAATAAAAATTGTGACATTTTTAGAAATCTCAAATTTTCTGTTGTGTTCAGATTTTATTATCAAAGTTCTCAAAAAAAAATTGTTCGCTTCGTCTTCATCCTTTTTTTTCACCAAACGAAAATAAATTTTCAGCAATCTAAAATATTTTCCGTTTTCTTCACCTAGTATTTTTGAATTATATAGAATATGAAAATCGTAAAATTTTCAAAAAAAATTAATTTTTTTTGTTATCGTTCTATTTTCAATATATTTTTTTGAGGGAAAAAACATAGCAACATCCGGTGCTCGATAAAATAAATTAAAAAATAAAATATTTACAAAATGCAGAATTTGTGTATAGAGATAAATAATTTTTGATACATCATTAAAAATACAGACGAAACAAAAAATACTTATACAGTTTATTTCAAACGCGTTCGCTGCCGCTAAATTAAATGCATTGCAAATCCTGATTTTCGAACGCAAAATATGTATCCTCTTCAAGAGCTCAAAAAAGAATCAAGATTCTCCTTTACTTCTATTTTTTATCTAAAAGACGAATACCACTGATAGTATTTTCATCCTTAATTATAACACCACAAGAAATAGCAACATTCATAATCACATTAGCATCAAAATCTTCAAGAGATTTAATAGAATTTTTAGTGTAGCATTTTGAACTTGATTTCTGCTTAGAATCGTTGAAGCTTAGAATCGTTGAACAAAAAAACGGTAGCTCGTGACAAAGAAAGATGTTTATTAAAGTAGTAGCAATCAATTGTCTTTTAGCGGTGATTTTCTTGGCGCGAGATGGTTTGAATCCAAGAGGGTTCAGAGGATCACCTTCCGAGTCTAACTCAGTCGAGATAGTAGATTTATTTTGCACAATTGAATTATCTGAGTTAGCAAGTTCAACCACTAAATTTACAGAATTCTGTATGTTCTGAGATAATGATCCTTGGTGTAAAACTTTATCATCTAAATTATTAGTGAAAATATACGGAGAAACGGAAGGCAGCAAATCAACGCCTGTATTCATGCAAATGAACTCTGCGATTGCCAAATTTGTTGGAATTTGCAAATCAAAATCTGGATCTACGGATTTACCTTTTTCTCTTTAGATAAAAAGACACGATCCGAGAATTAACGGTGTTGGGATTTTGATTGTCGGCAGTAACGTTAGGAACATCACAAGCTTGATGGTTGGTATCAGATATATGAACATCAGACACTTGATCATTAAATGCTATATCACACAAAAAATATGAAATCTTGAAAATCTGATAATTTTCTATTTTCTTGCGTTTTCAAATATTTTATTTGCTCATATTTTTGAAGAACTTTTAAATATAAAGGAGACAAGAAACTATGCAAAGTAAAGGAATGAAAGATCATCGATGGCTATTAAAACCCAAACAGAATAAGGAAATCAAGTCTGAATAACAAGATTCCGAGTGACTAGGAATCTCTAGCAACACATAAAAATCACAAAATATTAAAAAATCATAATTGTTGTTTTTTAAAATTTCCAATATCAACGCACCAAAATTGTGAAATTTTAAAAAGGCTTTAATTTTTTTTTGTTTTTCAATATTATTCTTGTTATAGAATACAAATATTGCAAAATCTTCAAAAATTTCAAGAATTTTTTATTTTCTTCGCTTTCAATTTTTTTGTTTGTTATAACACATGAAAATCGTGAAATTTTCTAATGCCTTATTGGGAAAGCGGGCAAAATGTCAACATAGGAATTGGAGGGGCTTTAGTGAAAATTGTCCATTCTTACATCCTCTATAATCTTGAGCAGAGAAAGAATGAAGAAAGCTGAAAAATGAACTAAATTTGTATTCCTTTCTGAAATTAGGTTTATTCTCGTTATTCTTCATTTCTTGAAATTAGGTTTATTCTCGTTATTCTTCATTTCTTGAAATTATGTCATCTTAGGAGTTGCTTAATCAATTCCTGCATAGCTTCTATATTAGTTTTTATTCAACAATGTCAATTTCTTCTCATTTTCCCGCAAACCACTACCATCCCTTTGCAGGAGCTCCACTAAAGATGCAAACTGCATCATTTCTAAAGTCTTAATATTTTTTATTTTCTTCGGTTTTTCTATATTTGACATGCTATAGCACAAAAAAATCATAAAAAAATTAAAAATATCAAAATTCATCTGTTTTCTTCTGTTTTTCAAATACTATGCATGCTATATAGCACACGAAAATCGTGAAATTTTCAAAAATCTCAAATTTTCCATTTCTTTCAAAATTTTCCATTCCTGCTATATAGCACATTAAAATAGCGATTTTTCAAAAATGTCAAAATTTTCTGTTTTCTTACTTTTTTCCTCTATTTTTTGTAATACCAAACGAATATCGGTGAATTTTTTAACTCTAAATTTTTTCTCCGTTTCCTGATATTTTGCATGTTATATGCCACCTAAAATTCTTGAAATTTTTCAATATTTTGCCAATCAAATCTAAAAGCGAGAGAAAAAATAGAAAGAGAATTTAAAGAAGAAAGCCAATCGAAAATTTTCCACCATATTAGTTTTGGTGTATGGGATAAAAAAGTGATAAATATTTAGTAGGGAGTTGGTAAGAAATTTTCCGTGATCCAAATGTTAGAAGAGACTTTAGTAAATGTTAGACAACAATTTTTCCACTAAATTACAAACTTGATAAAAGAATATTTCAAGGAATATTCAATAATATAGCTTTATATATATTATAATATTAATAGATAGATATAAGAATGATTATTATAAGAAATCAAGATTTTACACTATTCATGGCTACAAAAATCAATTAGAATATGTATGTTACTTATCCATCTCTATGCTTATTTTTTGTTCAACCATAAAGCGGAAAGTTAAACAATTATGAACCATCTGAAAATAATTCTAAAATAATAGCTCCTTGTGAATCTTTGAATAGTATTGAAACCGTTGTAAAGGTAATGTATTTCTTTGATTTTTAAATTTCCCATAATTTTCTGTTTTCTCCGGTCTTTTCAAAATTATTTACTTGTTAGCAAATGAAAATCACGGAATTTTTAAAAATAAAAAAATTTATGTTTTCATTGGTCTTTTAATATTTTGTTTGCTTATATATGAAAATTCAGAATAGTTTCTTGAAAATTATCAATATGTATTCTAAGACACACAAAAATTGCGAAAATTTTATAAATCTCGAAATGTTTTGTTATCTTCGGGTTTTCAATATTTTTCTTGCTATACAGGAAATAGAAATTGTGAAATTCTAAAAAAAATTCTGGTTACTTCGGCTTTTAAAATTTTTGCATGTAGCTCACGAAAATCATGAAGTTATTAGAAATCACAAAATATCCTGTTTTTTTTGGTTTTTCATTTTTTTTTGCGTGTCATAGCAAACGGAAATTAAGAAGTTTAAAAATCATCTATTTTTAATATTTTCCTTGTTATAGCACTAGTGAAATTTTCAAAAATCCTAAAATTTTCTGTTTTTCTAAATTTTTAACATTTTGCATGTTGTAGCACGAAAATCATAATATTTTTTAATATCTAAATATTTTCGGGTATTTTAGGTTTTCAATATGCATACAAGATGCAGTTTGTAACTTTTGAGAAATCGAGAGGCTAACATAAATTTGTAACCACGTATCCAAGTTTGATAAGGGAATATTCCCTCGTATAGTTTTTTTTTGGCACTGACCTGTAACCCATATCCTATGCACACATCAAGAGTTAGGTTTGATCCGAATCCGACCCGACCCAATCCGGTTCTTCTGGGTTTTTTGGACATACTATATCCGTCCGACCCGATCGGACGGGTTGAAAATTAGATAAAAAAAGTTTCGGGTTGGGAATGAGTTTAGTGTTAAACCGCTCGTCCAAACCTTAAACCCGGCCCGAACCAAAACTGCTTCCTATATCCGATCCAACTTGATATATTTCATAAAGATTTAATTATAAATATTATAAAATACCTAGTGTGATTTATTGTAGATATGCAATTACTGCAATTTTCAAGTGTAGTTTATAAATCTATCACATATAATTTATATGGTTTATCAAAATATAAATTTTGTGCATATATATTTGCCACAACATACTCAAGTATTATTATTTTAATTTTTTTTTGATAAATTATAATTGGAAAAGCCCGAAAAACTCGAAAAAACCGACCCACCCGTGAAAACCCGAAAC
This sequence comes from Agapanthus africanus, assembly GCA_030015575.1. Classification (NCBI taxonomy): domain Eukaryota; kingdom Viridiplantae; phylum Streptophyta; class Magnoliopsida; order Asparagales; family Amaryllidaceae; genus Agapanthus; species Agapanthus africanus. The sequence goes on along the minus strand of CM057338.1, from coordinate 316,413,871 downwards.
CCGCCCGAAGTTGCGGATTTTTCCTCACCATACATGCATAGCGCGTGCATAGAATAACCGGAGGCTAAAGCATGCAGGGCAAATCCCCCAACAACTAATCTACGAAAGCTTCATTTGGATTGGTTTTTTTTGTTGTACGGATTGGTCTGCAGCTTAGAAAGAGCAAGGATGTACATTGATTCCAGAGAGAAAATAGGCTGAGAAAAGAATGCTGATGTTGGCACGCCGGCTGCGCCACTTGGCGTCGCCGGCAAATGCGCGGCATCTGTCGTCGGACGCGCCCGAATTCTTCGTCGCGTCCCGGAGCAGAAACGAGCAGGGCAATGGAGGAGGAGGAGGGGACACGCTGGGGCGGAGGCTGCTGAGCCTGATATACCCCAAGCGCAGCGCCGTCATCGTCCTCCGCAAATGGGCGGAGGAAGGGAAACCCGTACAGAAGTACCAGCTCAACCGCGTCGTCCGAGAGCTCCGCAAGTACAACCGCCACAAACACGCCCTCGAGGTATGCACCCTTCATAATGCTCCTAACTTGTTTGACATAATGCCTCAATGATGCAATTGAGAATGTACGGTCACCTTGTTTTCCCGCTATGATTGAAGCTTTCAATGTTAGAACATAATACACACACACACACACACACACACACACACACACACTAACATGGCATCATAGCACCACAGCATATGTGCATCTGATAACCTTTTTGATTGGGGACCAAGAAGACACTATTAGAAGTTACAGGAATCATTGGTAGTTACGTTTTGTTTAAAGATCAGATATGAATTAGAAATGATTCGTTTTAATCGTGGAGAAGCCTATATAAAGGCTGTGCGATTAAAATAGAAGATGATATGATCACTTGTTAAAATTTGTGAGATTTGTTATTTGAACTATTGGGAGTTTCTTGTATTCGAAAATTGTAAAACCTTGGCAATTATCAGAGCAATGTAGAAACCCTGTATGCAATTTTTTCTTGGTTGTTGATTTTACATGATGTCTATGGATTAATGCAGATATGTGAATGGATGAGAACTCAGCCCGACATCAAGCTATTACCAGGAGATTTCGCCGTCCACTTAGACTTGGTCTCTAAAGTCCGTGGCTTGTCTAGCGCCGAGAAATTCTTCATAGACCTTCCGCAAAGAATGAAGGCCCAATCAACATGCACGGCCCTCCTTCACACGTACGTACAAAACAAAATGTCAAGCAAAGCCGAAGAACTAATGAAACAGATGTCAGTTCACGGCCTTCTTCGATGTCCTCTTCCTTATAACCACATGTTGAACCTCTACATATCCACCGGCGAAATAGACAAAGTGGAAAGCATGGTTCAAGAGTTAAAGAAGAACACTATTCCGAATGAGTTCACATATAATCTATGGTTAACTGCGTATGCTAACATAAATGATGTGAAACATGCAGAAAAGATCTTCGAAGAGATGAAGGCGAAGAGATTACAACCCGATTGGGTAACGTATAGCATTTTGACTAACATCCATATCAAAGCGAACGATCTCAAGAAGGCGAAAGAAGCGTTGCAAGAAATGGAGAAAAGGGTTTCACGAAAAGATCGGAACGGGTATTCCTCTCTTATCAGTTTGCATGCAAGTATATCCAATAGAGAGGATGTATACCGATTATGGGATAAAATGAAGTTAATGTTTCGAAAGATGAGTGATGTTGAGTACAAATGCATGCTGTCATCTCTTACCAAACTGGGCGATATCAAAGAAGCTGAAAATATATACAATGAATGGGAATCGATATCAAGTACTCGAGACTCAAGGGTTGTGAACATATTACTAGCTTTTTATATCAAGCATAAGATGATAGAGAAAGCCGAGAGTTTTCATGCACACACCCTTAACATAGGAATCGAGCCAAGCTATAGTACTTGGGAGCTTATGGCTTGGGGGTATCTGCGAGAGAAGAAGATCGACATTGTATTGGACCGATTGAAGAAGGCGTTTTCTTGTTTGGATAATTGGAATCCTGACATCAGGATCGTGAGAGCCGTGTTTGATAGGCTTGAAAAAGAGGGAAACGTCGAAGATGCAGAGGAGTTTCTGGTGATGCTCCGTGGTGCAGGTTACATTACGACTGAGATTTATAACGCTCTGCTTCGTGTTTATTTGAAGGCTCGAAAGATGCCTCTTATCATTGTCGAGCGCATGAGAAGCGATAACGTTGAGTTGGATGGAGAGACTCGGAGATTGTTGAACGAGACGAGTAGGTTCTGTGTTGCAACATCGGTATCAACCTTAATTTCTTGAGTCTTTATTGCAGTTGTTATTGATAACTCTAGAATTTGATGTATTGATTAGTAATTTTACTCAATGTTCAGAATTGGCTTCTTTGTTTAGTGCCAAGGAGAGGATACTGGAAATTATGTTTACTGGAATTATGATGTATTGTTGCTAGCTATAATTTAGTCTTTGTGGTGTGTAGTTTTGCCTTGGCTAGAATTTCTCAGGGTGGTTTTGTGCATGTTTAAGTATTTTATACCCTTTTTTGGCTAGCTCTTAAGGCATAAATGGATTGAGATTTAAGGAATTATGCCAATCAATCATTGTAGCAAGATTTATTTGGACAACTTTTTTTTTTCTTTGGATGCCATCCCCTTCGGGAAATTGAATCTGGGCCCCACTTGAAGAGAAAATTAACACAAATTGACCTTGGCCTATTTTTTTTCTTTTGGAAATCAACCCCTTTCGAAGATCGAACTTGCCATCTCTTATATTGAAAAAGAAATTGATACCAACTGAGTTAAACCCAGTTGGTGAGCTAGACCCAGTTGGTAGAGTTGGAATATGGTTGCTTGATTTTGTATTATCTTAATTTGAATGAAGTTTTTATTTCATATTTTGGCATTGTATGGCATAGTTGCTAAGAATGGAATTAAACTATGGTTTGAAATAATGGAGGCGAATATCTCTCTCAGATTTTGTCCTCCGTCGATTTTGCTGCCAGCGAAACTGAACGGTTGAGATTTGGGGTGAAATATGAGTGTGTGGATTTCAATGGGTTGTTGGTTGTTGTAGACATCGAGCTACCTGCAAGGGAAGTCCCGGAGTGGGAAACCACTGTAGAACCCTCCGACGATCAAGTAAGTACCGAGAAATATTATGGCAGAGTAGCGGCGTATTGGAATGAGTTCGAGATAACCGAGTCGTCTGGAAGAGGGGATTATATAGCGGTCGTAAGGAGCGAGCCAATACGAGATTCTCACCGTCCTTTACGCTCCTGCGTCACGTTTACGTTGATGGCGGGATATGCTTATTAACGGCAAGATATGCTAGCGTGGAATGTAAGACGTGGAGCGGCGGAGATCTCGTCGTGGCGAGATACCCGGAGCCATTACGGGGATGCTCAGGCTCCGTGCTCCTGGCCAAATAGGGACGCTGAGGAATCTCAGATATAGGACAGCTCGGAGACGAGCAAGTGAGCTGAGAAATCTCAGCTATAGGGTAGCTCGGAGACGAGCTATTGGCCGGCGGTCAGCTGAAGGGGGAGTGTGCTCCAGAGAGCTTATCTAAAAGGTCGAGCGCAATCTCGAAGGCGAGGTGCCGAGAAATGTCCCCTATGCTTCATACTTATTCCAGTTTTGCATCCCCCAGAAATCTAGCAGGCTTACATGGATGACACGTCATCCACTGCGTGTTGTGATCTGAGGAATTCCTACTTACGAGCATCATCATTAGCCCCCCACTCTCGTTTTGACCTATTTATGGATCGGGTTGAGAGTGGTCTGCTCGGTTTTCATTGTTTAGCCTGACGCCGAGGATTCTTCGCAGCAGGTTGTCTTGAAACGATGTGGCGTTTGGCGGCCGTGGCTCTTCGATCTCCGGATTCACGTGGCATTTCACAGTGTGCTTTAATTTTCGCGTGTATTCTCGATGACGTCAGCAGATCAGCAAAATGGTGGCGCCATAATGAAGACGTCGCTTTACTTGTTCAAGCCGTCGATTTCATGCAATGTGGCCATAATTGGGTGGCGGATTGCTAAACGTCGCTTTCGGCAGTTGGATCCGTGTGAAAGGGGAAACACCTAATGGTTAGCTACCGCGTGGCGTCATCGGGACCTTGGGCCGCGACGCTTCGTTTTGGCGGGAGTGGACCAAGGGAGGCCTATCCTAAGGAAACACCTTTTCTTTGCTTGCCTCCTGTCATCTGAGGATTGCTCGGCGGTTCATCCCTTAGGTTGGATCCCCAGTCAAAACTCATCCTCAGCCACTCTTCCCTTGAATCAGGTTAGATGTTTTCCTCTGAAATTTTAGTAGATGTAGTTAGGGTTGAGTCAGGCGATGGGGCTTCAGCCTCTGAAGCCGAGTCCAGTGGGTCATCCTCATCTTCCTCGGTTTCCAAGAGTCGAAGAAGTTCTTCTTCTTCTTCCGCATCGGGTTCGCCTCCAAGGGGTGGTGATACCCTTATTCTTCATCGTCGGGAGGCCAAAATGGCCCCCAAGGTGCGTATCGAGAATACTCGTGATGCGCTCTCGATGTTGGACAGGTCAGACGAGCTTTCCGATATCCGGGCTTATTTCCATATCCCCCTGGCTACTCGTTCCGTCTGTCCAGGGAGGGTGAACGGACAGACCAGGTACAGGGCAATGAGATTGCTCTGTATTTAGAAGCGTTCCGAGCAGGGATGCGTCTGCTTGCCCTTTTCACCCAAGATTTGCGCCGTTCTTCACTGCTTCCAATTTTCCCCAGGCCTGCTTGCACCGAATTCGTGGAGAATTCTCCTCGGGTTTCTGGTCCATCTGAAAATTGATCGGATCCCCTTCAACTTAGGTCTTCTTTTATCCTTCCTCTGCTACAAGAATCACCCAGGTACTCGTAAGGACGAGCCAAGTTGGGTTTATTTCTTCTTTAAAAAGCATAAGGGTAGGACGACCGAGTCGGAGGTAGTGGTTGTCCCTTCTTCCATCCACGAGTGGAAAGAGAAGTTCATGTTCGTCGGCCCTTCGAAGGGAGAGGGGTGGCTAGTGCCCATTAAGTGGTATAGGGTAGATTGCCTGCGGGCTAAGCAGTCAAGCGCCCCGAGGCAGGGGTCGTGTCGTTATGAAAGTCGATCTAGCGTACCGATGCCTTGCTTTCTGAGCAGGACTTGAGCTGGGTGATACCTAATCCTGCGCGCTTCAAGGATAAGTTAAGACTTCACCGATTAATTTAGAATTAGCATAATTTGTCGTTCCTGTTGCTAACCCTTTATTTCATTTTCTTTCACAGGGCTTATGGATCGATCGAAGATCCTGGCCGCCAAGGTGCAGGGAAAGAAGGGCGGCGGTAGCGGTTTGTCCAAGCCCACGCCGAGCGCGGAGCTTCGGCAGGGTCCTCCCGCCAAAGTCGCCGTCGCTCCTCCCTGTTCCCTCATAAAAAAATTGCTTTTTAATTAAAAATCAATCAGGAAGCACCTCACGTGTTTCCCACGTGAGCGTCAGCGCCAGCATTTAGTAGGATTAAAAAATCATATACTGGCGCCTTACGTGAAACACACATGAGCGCTGGCATGTAAGGCACATGAGCGTCTGTTTATGTAAGAATGAAATTCTTAGGCGGCGCCCACGTCCATAGCACGAGAGCACCAGCGCCCAAATTACGAACGGGTAGAATTAAATTCTACATGGGGAATTTTTTCTCTAAAATCTAGGGATATTCTCTGTCAAATAGAGCCGTTGGATCAAAAATCCAATGGTGATTAAAAAATCATCAAATGACAGAATTAAATTCTATTAGGGAAAAAAATCACCCTGACTTTTTTTTTTAAAATAAAAAAACTTCTTTGTTAAATAGAGAAACGTTGAATCAAAAATCGAATAATCGAATTAAATTCTAAATTTGGGAAAATATTTTCCCAATCTTTCTAAATGAGAAAGATATACTCTGAAGTCTTGGATTAAAAATCCTATGGTGATTAAAAATTATTGTTTGATAGAATTAAATTCTATCTATGGGAAAATATATCTCTAATCTTTAATCACCATTGGATTTTTAAATTCTATTAGGAGAAATTTTTTTAATCCCCTATATAAGAGATGGTGACAAACTAATTAACAATTTGCCTCCCCTATATAAAGAACCTGAGACTTTAAGTCTCAAAAGGAGAATCGACCCCATAAGTTTTCTACAAACTGAGAATTTAATTCTTCTTCAAAGAAGGTCTCCTCATTCTCTCCAACCCTAGATAAAGAAAAAACAGAGATAAAACATATCTCCTTTGCCAGGCATAAGTAAAAACAAGGGTTTAACCCTTCATTAAAAGAACTTAGTTTTTTCTCAGGATTTGAGATTTGTAAGACAGATCTCTTCACAAGTTGAGAATTTAATTCTCATCAGGAAGATCCTGTTCTTCAAACCCAAAATATAAGGGAAATAATAAGATAAAAAGAACAGAGAGAAAAGACATATATTCTAGGAATTTAATTTCTCTGAAAACAGGGTTTAACCCTACATAAAGAAGTTGGTTCTTACAAAAAGAACAAAAAAACTTAGTTCTGTAATAAAACCGATCCCAGATCTTCAAAATAGAGATCTTGGTGATCATTAATGGTCAAAATGTCATTAACAGAAATTAAAACCTTTTCAGAAAACATTAACAGAGATTAAAATCTCTAAACCAAAAGATTCAGCGTCTCACGTGTTTCTCACATGAGCGCTCAAAATAGAATACTCAGCGCCTCACGTGAGTCCCACGTGAGCGCCCAAAAAACATAAACTCAATGTCTCATGTGCTTCCCACGTGAGAGTCCAGAGGTGAAGCTGATTGGTCCAAAAATACTTGTTTACCGTAATCAGAAACGGTGTCGCTTTGCAGCTAGCCGGTGAGTACGGGTCGATCCACAGAGATGGGTAATTTCCTTAATGTGTTATCACGAGTTGATTCCAAGTGTTGTTTTGATTGATTTATTAAATCTATAAAAACCTAGATCTATCAATAAACTAACTTAATCTAAATTAAAGTCTTGCAAGGGTTAGGCTTAGGGGAAATTTGGAGATTAAAGTTTTCCTCACCGCTTTCAATGCCTTATTTTAGATCTATTAGATGTTGTGGTAATTATTAATAAAGTAGATAAGAATCTTTTGGGAAGATGTTTCTTCCTCTAGATTCTTGTCCTTCCTTTATCGATAATTACCCTAACCTCCATGGAAAACGCGCGCAACCGGCCCTTTATACTACGGTTCACCATTACCTCGAGGGGTCGGATGCCGTAGGGAGCGGTTGTGCGCATATGCATGGAGTTCTAATTCTTAGTTGTGAATGGCATGAAAGGGGTGAGAGATCTCATCTCTCAAACCTTTCCCTAAGGCTAACCCTAACAAGAGAGGAGATTACTCGCTCATTAGGGGATTAATAAACATTCTAAATTAAAAGAGAATTAAAACAAAACTTACTAATTGTATTGATGGCTCCCTCCAAGCAAGAAAAACAGAACAGATCTGAATTTTGTTTATTGAAAAGAGGCATGAGTTTTACAGATCAGTGATTACAATTTATAGGAAAACATGAAAACTAGGGTTACAGAGTCTCGCGCATGTGCAATTACAGATATGCCCACGAAAAATCCTAACACCCGCACCGACGCACCGATACGGGAAAAATCCACCGACACGGGCACTTAATGGCCGCGGAACCGCGGCAATGATGGGCTTGGGCCGCGGTTCCGCGGCCCTTTGGTGGGCTTGGCTCACCATCTTTTCTGGGATTCATTGTACTTGTCTGGGCTTGTTATTTCTTCATCTTATTTCTTTGTTTGGCTTCTTATTCTTCTCCAGATCTTCAGTGATAATTTGTATTGGTCTTTTAACCGTTTCACTTTGACATGTTTGGACCTTGCGTTGCCTTGTACCTATGTGAACTGTGATTAGTCTCGGCTTGACTAGGATCCGTCTATTTGTTGGTAAAAAGTCCCTTTTCTGTTGTCTTGTGTCTTTTTCACTGTTTTCGCTCCAAAAACCTGTATCCTGTAACATGCAGCAGACATGCGTCAAAAGCACCTGTTTAATTATAAAACGAATAAGAATTGGGGAATATAAATTGCAATATTATGACATGAACAAATACCCCCAAACTTATCTTTTGCTCGTCCTCGAGCAAACTTATTTTTTTATTCACTAAAATCCTAACCACACTTTCGCAGGGAAACGCGATTGCACTGAGCACGTGCAACAAGCCGTTAAACCTCTAGGTGTCCCTAGTAGGAGGAGTGTTGTCTCCTGAGGGTTTTCAGCGGATTACACCCACAAAATCCTATCAACTCGGCCCATTGACTTTTGTTCACCAATTAGGTTTTCTAAGAAGGAATTCTATTATCGTCGACTCATAAATTATCCACCCATATTCTTCACACTTCCTCATTATTTAACTTAAAATTATATATGTTCTATAGACTTACTTAGCTTTCGGCATTTCTTAAGTTTTCCTTCTAGGTTTCCATCTCCACTTAGGAATTTCTATCAACTCTACTAAAGATACAAGTTCTATTCTTCATTCCTTTCTCTCATCTAAACTCCAATCACGTACCCCCACGTGTGTGTATAGATCACCCCCTACACTTGGAAATTCAAATCAAGCAATCATGCCCTTGTCCGTTGTCCAAAGTACTTCTTAATTGGTGAATTTTTAATTGAATTTTTGCTTACACATCCTTCATGCGACCGTTAATACTTCTTGAGGTACCAACGACCGATTACAAGATGCGTTAGCACTTTAAAGCGTACTTCCTAGTTTTGCAACACCCAAGGCTTTAGCAGTGACTCCCAAACCAGTTGATCTAAGGCACTAGGTGATGAAGCACCCTCGCTAAATATTTTTCTATTTTTGCAGCCTTAAGTAATCACAAAAACCAGTGTCCATTTTTTTCTTTATTCACACTTTTTTTTTTCTTCGTACTAAGGACTTTAGACAAGAGTATTTCAAGGTCTCTTCTACTATTCCAAGTTTCAAGGTGCGTGATTGTGCAAATTTTAGGGTATACGTTTTCAGAATCTAGACTTAAGCTAGGAACTATTTTTCAAACTTATACTCTAATAAGAACGTCAATACTTCCCTTGTTTCGACTTAGTCTAAGAAGTGAACCCAAAATTTGCCTATTTCTAAATAAACTACAAGGCATATACTTTCTACCGTTAAACTTTAAGGAATGTTATTTTTAGGGTTTTTAATTCACTAAGTCTAAGATCTAGTTGTTCCTAGCTAGTTAACCTATATGTCAAACTCTAGTCTAATAAGGCCAAAATTGAATACAATTATTTTTATAATTTTTCAAAAAATTTCAATTTTTATGGGTTTTCAAATAAGTATGCAAATGCAAAAAAAATGTACAAATGAATGCGAAGGAAGAAGACATACCGAGCATACCCCCAAACTTGAACTTGACAGTGTCCTCACTGTCATACTAAACAAAGAGGGTCAAAATACCGGCACTTCCCTATTTATTTATAATTTTTTTTATTGTTAAGAAAAACAAATATATACAGAAAGGCCCTCCCCCAAACTTCATTTAAACTATGTTAGACATTACTGCCAAACCTTGCATAGACCAAAAGTCAACACCAACCAGTTGAAAAATTTATCAGTAAAGAGTATTGGTTGGTGGAAGAATAAGTTGTGGCGGTCCAAAAAGAATTGGGGAAGATAGAAGTGGTGGTATGGAAGGTGTGGAGGTAAATATACAGGAGGTGGTGATGAATCAAAACGAGAATGTGAATGATCAGCAATCAGTGGAATGTTGGTATTCTCGTAGCTTATTAAAAGAAATGGGGGTGGATCAACTTCTAAAGGAGGAGGTTGACTAACCACAATACCCCCAAAATGTTCCTGTGGGTCCTCTATTGACGTGGCATCATCCATCAATTTCATATGATATTCAATTATAAGGGAACTAATCTCCTCAATGTCCACCATAGTCCAACCAAAAACTTGTCGCCTATCTTGTAAGACCTTTAAAATAGCGTTCTCTTGCTCGAAGGCTAGAGAGGCTGATATTATAATGGGAAAAGTCTCATTCTCACTTATGTAAGCATATTTAAGGTGATGTGGCAAGGACATGAGTTCGAGTTTCGAAGGCGAAAGAATCATTGCGGAATCTACCTCGAACTCAAAGGACTCCAACACAGGTTCGAAATCACTGCAAACAACCGATTCGGATGGTTCGACTAACTCATCCAAAAATTCAAAAGACTCATATTCGGGCTGTGAGTCGTCATCATCCGAAAAAGTGAAACGTTCATAATCAATATCGGTTGTGTCAACGGTGGTAGGCTCAAGGAGGGACGCACTAGTGCCGTCAAAACTGTTTTCATCAAACAAGAATCTTTCAAGCTCGCAGTCCTCCTGCGTGATTTCGTGAATAGAGCAAACTTCTCGTGTACTAGTTTTAGGTACGGGGGGCAGACTTCCCATCTTATAAATATTGAACTCACTGGACATCTTCCCAAAGGACAGAGTCATGGAGCCATTGCGACAGTTTATTACAGCATTGGAAGTGGCCAAAAATGGTCGACCGAGGATCACCGGAATTTGGTTTCTTGGGTTAGCAACATGTTGTGTATCCATAACAATAAAATCAACGGGGAATATGAACTCCCCAACTTTGATCAACACATCCTCTAGCTGACCCCTTGGATGGGTGATTGATCGATCAGCCATTTGGAGAGTACAACGAGTGGTTTTCAACTCTCCAACCCCTAATTGTTCGTACACGGAGTAGGGAATCAGGTTAACACTAGACCCAAGATCTAAAAGTGCTCGATTAATTTTCTTATCCCCAATTGTGATTGAAATCGTAGGACAGCCGGGGTCCTTTCGTTTTTGGGGTAAGGTTTGAGTGTGGTTAATAGCATTGCTCACTGCACTAGCCACTAGCATTTTCTTGGGTACTTGAGATGCCTTTCTCTTCGAGGTGCATAAGCCCTTTAAGATTTTCGCGTATGAAGGGACTTGTTGGATAGCATCCAAGAGAGGTATATTTATGCTAACCTGCTTAAATAATTCCACAATCTTTTCCATTTGTGCAGTTGGTTTATTGGGACTCAACCTGTTTGGAAATGGAGCATTTTGAAAATTTGTTGAGTCAAATGTCTGTGGAGTAGAATGTGGAGTAGGAACGGCACCCCGTGTAGATGTGTTCGTGTTGTAAGAAATGGGTCCATTCGAGTTAGAAGAAGTAGAGCCGTGTGAAGGGTGGAGAATAGGCTCTAAAGAAAAAGGTGAAGAAGAAGGTGAAGAAAATGAAGAAGGGGAAGATGACGATGGAGAAGAAGAAGAAGAAGAAGAACCACCGGCGGGGATGTCATCACTAATACCCACATTATTTTGCAACACTCTTCCGGATCTCAACGTGGTCACCGCATTTACATTGTGATTGTGATATGCGTTTTGAGTGTGACCGGGATTTGGCAATGGTTGAGATGGAAGCTTTCCCTTTTCTCTCTCGCTCAACGCAGCAGTTAATTGTGCAATTTGTGCCTCAATAGATTTGATACTTTGATCGTGTGAGGCATTGTTATGCATCAAAGACTGAACATAATTTTCAAATCTTGCTGCGGATTCTGTAGATTGCTTGAGAAATGCATCTAGAATTTTTTCGAGCGAGATAACCTTATCATCATTTGGTTGAACCAAATTGTTCGTTTGATTTGTATAAGGTTGTTGTTGGAAAGGTTGCTGGTTTTGAGTTTGTGAAGGTGCTTGTTGTTGTTGTGGAGGAGGAGGACTTTGAAAATTGTTATTTCCTTGGAATTGTTGATTTTGGTTCCAAGAGAAATTTGGGTGACTCCTCCACCCCGGATTGTATGTCGAAGAGTACGGATCGTTTCTTTGTCGTTGCTGAAATGCAGCATTGACTTGATCCTGTCCTTGAGTAGATGCATTATAAGGACACTCTTCAGTTAGATGCGAATGATCCGAACCACAAGCACAAACAGTTCGTGTGGGTAAAGCAGGGGCAGGAGAAGGCGATGAGATTTTGGTCTCAATGGCTTCTAGCTTTTTCATAAGTGCGGCCATCTCGGCCTTCATAGCAATCGACATATCTACTTGATGTATGCCTGCCCTAGATTGACCAATAGAAGAAGATGATGTGGTCTTGGTACTTTTCCACTGAATTGTTTGCTCACTAAGATCTTCAAGAAAGTGCCACGCTTCGTCGCTAGACTTGGAGAGAAAATGACCTTGACATATGGTTTCTAGCAACTGCTTTGTTGCCGAGTTCAATCCCTCGTATAATGTTTGGCAAAGTTGCCAACTTTCGATCCCATGATGAGGGCATTGAACGAGTAGGTCTTTAAATCTCTCGAAGCACTTCCAAAATGGTTCGGAAGGAAGCTGTGAAAATTGTATAATCTCGTTACGGATTCTAGCAGTTTTGTGATGAGGATAGACCTTTTTCAGAAAAGCTCTCACAAACTCGTCCCAATTTCTAATGAAATGTGATGCGGTGCTGTATAGCCACTTCTCGGCTAGGTCACATAAGGTGAAAGGAATGACCCTTAGCCTTATAGCGTTATCACTTAATTGGGTCGTTTTCATCATAGCGCACACATTTTGGAATTTATTGATAAAGATATATGCATCTTCAGATTCCAAACCATGAAATTTTGGCAGCATATTGATGAAATGTGGTTTTATTTCAAAATTGTCCCCATTTGCCGGCGGGGGTGAAAGACATGTAGGTAAGGAAGTGCGGACAGGGTAGAAGAGATCCTGGAGCGCGATTCGTTGGGGCGCTACAACAGGCGGAAGATTCGGGTTATTCGCACCTAACGGAGGTGGAATCATTCCCGTCGGTAAGGTATCGTTGGGGTCGTGTCCCGACATACCTTCGAAAGAAGAATTTGAAGGTGGAGGTTAGGAAATGGAGGGAATCTCGACTTCGGCGTCGAAAGGTTCGTCGGTCGGTACCAACGAAACACGGACTAATCGGGCGTTAGTATCCCTAGTCCAAAGTGACATACACTAAAAGGGGTAGTGTAGTCAGAAAAAAGAAAAAACAGAATGTAGAGGTAAGATAACGTCAATGAGAAGAAATGGTGGAAGTGAGATGCAAGTTTCCTTTAGCGACAAGTTGCAAGTTTTGAAAAGATTTTTCCCTTTTTTATGTGAGAGTTTTGCAAAGAGATTTTTTTTTTGAAAATGGACTTGTGACACAAATATATCAACCACACATGCGCAATCAAGCCTAGATCTAGGGTCACCTAGGTCTGCTAGATAGCTCCTAACTAGGGCTAGAAATAGGACCTCAAACCGCCTCTTCACCGACAATTACGGCCAGGTAAGTGCCAGGTAAGTGGGAAGGAACCACAGTAGTGGGCCTAATTAAAAACCACTAGCCTAGAGACACTTGCCTAGACACCGCAAAGTCAGTTAGGATAAACGGTCGATGCCTATACTAGTCCTTTTCCTATTGAGCTCGATGTCCTTAGGGCTGAGTCTAATATTTTTTAATTAATTGTGGTCAATGCAAATGCTTTAGGTGTTTTCTGGGGTCCTGGGAAGGGTGATGAAATCCCCACCCAATCTGAGTTTGGTCAATTAGCCCCTTAAAGTCCGATTAAATTATGCAAAACAATAAAATTCACTTGCAATCAAATTTTTTTAGCGCGGCGCAAAGAAAGCTGCAGAAAATCTGTTATTTAGAAGAGGAGAGAAGATTTTTAGCGCAAAGAAATCCTGCAGAAAATTTTCACAAAAGATATATGGTAGGTTGCAGAGGGGAAGAAAGAGAAACAAACCAACTGATTTTTAGGTGGTGACGTGGCCAAACAGCCGCGGTTCCGCGGTCTGGGGTGCTCCTGGGCCGCGGTTCCGCGGTCTGGAAGTGGGTTCGGCCTCTGAAAAAATTTGTGTAGGTTCTGCTCACCAATTCCTTCTGTTCGGATGTAATATTTCCTGGTTTGCCCTCTGTAAATTTTTCAGATCCGCGAATCTTCGCTATTCCTGCAAAATTCAAAAGATAACCCTTCAAACAGATCTAAATTGATAATTTTTTTTATTTGTTTTTTATTTTTAGATTTTTATAAATTTTTAAAATTTATATCAACCCGAAATTACACAGAAAAAAATTTACGCCATCCCCGGCAACGACGCCATTTGATTGGTCCAAAAATACTTGTTTACCGTAATCAGAAACGGCGTCGCTTTGCAGCTAGCCGGTGAGTACGGGTCGATCCACAGAGATGGGTAATTTTCTTAATGTGTTATCACGAGTTGATTCCAAGTGTTGTTTTGATTGATTTATTAAATCTATAAAAACCTAGATCTATCAATAAACTAACTTAATCTAAATTAAAGTCTTGCAAGGGTTAGGCTCAGGGGAAATTTGGAGATTAAAGTTTTCCTCACCGCTTTCAATGCCTTATTTTAGATCTATTAGATGTTGTGGTAATTATTAATAAAGTGGATAAGAATCTTTTGGGAAGATCTTTCTTCTTCTAGATTCTTGTCCTTCCTTTATCGATAATTACCCTAACCTCCATGGAAAACGCGCGCAACCGGCCCTTTATACTACGGTTCACCATTACCTCGAGGGGTAGGGTGCCGTAGGGAGCGGTTGTGCGCGTATGCATGGAGTTCTAATTCTTAGTTGTGAATGGCATGAAAGGGGTGAGAGATCTCATCTCTCAAACCTTTCCCTAAGGCTAACCCTAACAAGCTAGGAGATTACTCGCTCATTAGGGGATTAATAAACATTCTAAATTAAAAGAGAATTAAAACAAAACTTACTAATTGTATTGATGGCTCCCTCCAAGCAAGAAAAACAGAACAGATCTGAATTTTGTTTATTGAAAAGAGGCATGAGTTTTACAGATCTGTGATTACAATTTATAGGAAAACATGAAAACTAGGGTTACAGAGTCTCGCGCATGTGCAATTACAGATATGCCCACGAAAAATCCCAACACCCGCACCGACGCACCGACACGGGAAAAATCCACCGACACGGGCACTTAATGGCCGCGGAACCGTGGCAATGATGGGCTTGGGCCGCGGTTCCGCGGCCCTTTGGTGGGCTTGGCTCACCATCTTTTCTGGGATTCATTGTACTTTTCTGGGCTTGTTATTTCTTCATCCTATTTCTTTGTTTGGCTTCTTATTCTTCTCCAGATCTTCAGTGATAATTTGTATTGGTCTTTTAACCGTTTCACTTTGACATGTTTGGACCTTGCGTTGCCTTGTACCTATGTGAACTGTGATTAGTCTCGGCTTGATTAGGATCCGTCGATTTGTTGGTAAAAAGTCCCTTTTCTGTTGTCTTGTGTCTTTTTCACTGTTTTCGCTCCAAAAACCTGTATCCTGTAACATGCAGCAGACATGCGTCAAAAACACCTGTTTAATTATAAAACGAATAAGAATTGGGGAATATAAATTGCAATATTATGATATGAACAGAAGCCTTATCACCTCATGTGAAATACACGTGAGGGTTGTATAAAAATGCTGAGCAATATATATATATATATATATAGTCAAAATGACTAAGTGCTTAGTATTGATTGGGCAGTGCATATGTCTTAGCGCCTCATGTGCTTCCCACGTGAGCGCCAGAGCAATAAACAAGTGCTTAACACTTCTGAATAAAAGGAAAAAATCCAAGACTGGGTCTGTTTACCGCCGAAAGCCTGGAAGACTGGACGTCTTGCCTGAATCTGGGGGCAGATGCTAATTGGTGCTATCCGTCCACCTCTCCGAAGATGCCAAGTTGATTTATGGCACCATGTATCGAAGGTTTAAATGGGTGCGGCCGATGTAGCAGACTTCGTCAGATTCCCCCTCGTTTGAGGGGTTTTTGATTGTAAGGACGCTTTTCCCTGCAGGCGCAAGCCCCTGCAGTTAATTACGCCACCGCATCGCGATAACAACTTTCTCCTTCTCCATATGGTCACTTCGTGTCGTGGGTGTTTGTTTTGTGTTTGGTTGCCCGTGGATTGTATATGGAGACTAAGTTATGTTGTCGCCCGTAGGGCGTGGACTAGTCCAAATCCATATCTTTCTTAGATTTGGGTTTGGGGGGTTGTGTTTAAGGATACGTTAGCCTTATTTGAGGCTAGGATCAACTTAAACGTTTGTTAAGGACACGTTAGTCTAATTCTATACTAAGATCAACTTAACCGGATCGTTTAGATCCGACAAGAGAGCAATTGTGCTCTATAGTTTAGTTTAATGACATTGCGGTCGATAATTAGTTAAAGGACATTACGGTCCATTGTTAGTTTAGGGACATCTCGGTCCAATGTTAGTTTAAAGACATCGCGGTCGAGGTTAAGGACATCATAGTCCGTGGATTTAAGGACTCCACAGTCCGATATTAGTTTTAAGACATCACGGTCAAGGTTAAGGACATCTTAGTCCGTGGATTTAAGGACTCCACAGTCCGATGTTAGTTTTAAAACATCACGGTCGAGCTTAAGGACATCATAGTCCATGAGTTTAAGGAACTCATAGTCCGATGTTAGTTTTAAGACATCACGGTCGAGGTTAAGGACATCATAGTCCATGAGTTTAAGAACCCTACAGTCCGTTGTTAGTTTTAAGACATCATGGTCGAGGTTAAGGACATCATAGTCCGTGGATTTAAGGACTCCACAGTCCGATGTTAGTTTTAAGACATCACGGTCGAGATTAAGGACATCATAGTCCATGAGTTTAAGGACCTCACAGTCCGATGTTAGTTTTAAGACATCACGGTCGAGGTTAAGGACATCATAGTTCATGAGTTTAAGGACCCCACAGTCCGTAGAATGTATGGTTGTCGAGACCCGTCACCTCTCTGACGACGTTGAAGGATTACAACGACAGATATTAGAGGAGTGAGGAGATGTACCCTTGAACCGGGTGTAAATTGATTGGAAGAGCAAATGAGCTCAGTTCAATTTAAATTGAGGACTTATGGCCAGAATTGAGCTAAGTCCAGTTAAAAATGTTTAACATTTTTATTTTTGTTCTGCCTGTTAGGCCTTTATTTGGGCTCTGCCCTCTTAACAATGCCAAGCCTTGGGCTCTGATATTTTGTCTGGAATTAAATGCTTAGCATTTATCAGGAACAAAGTGGTGTTCTGACAGTGCGCCACGTGGCGCATCAAGCGCTTTGCGCCAATTAAAGAGCGCATTGCGCTAGCGCACATGAGGGTGACACGTGTCGTTTAGCGCTAAGTGCTAGTTTATTAGCGCACTGCGCTTTTAATTTATGAGCGCGCTGCGCTGGTTTGTGGGTGCGCCAATGAGTGACACGTGGCGTGTTTGGCGCTGAGCGCCAACCCAAGAGAGCAGTGCGCTGTTTTCAGGAGCGCAAAGCGCAAGCTGTGTCTGTGGTTGACACGTGGCATGTTTTGGCGCTGAGCGCCGATCCAAAGAGCGTAAAGGCGCGGTTCATGAGTGCAAAGCACTTTCCAGTAGCGCAAAGCGCATCAGATCAAATTTAAGATCAAAAAACAAGTTTATGTTCTTCAAGGGAGGCCTTGCCTCGAGATCCAAGAACCAGAGTTCTTGTTTTCATAAAAGGCTCTGCTTTTATAGATGAAAAGATCTGTGAATGAAGTAAAATACTTCTTTTTTATATTTTTATGATTAGATCTTTTAATCCTTTATGTTTGATCAAAGATCTTGGTCTTTTTTATAGATCTAAGATCTTTTTAGAAAATGTTTCTTCTTTTTACGAGATGATTTCATCTCTGTTGTTCAAGAATTAATTCTTTACCTTTAAAGATGAAGAAATGATCTTTTTTCTTCAAAGGCTTGCCTTTCTTTCTCTTTGAGTTTTTCTCAAAGTTTGCAGAGGGTTTTTTCTATATGACACTTGAGATCTTCGGGCCTTTATATAGGGCCAATCGATTTGTTAAATCGGTTTAAGAGATCTTTCTCTTGATTGATTGGGGAATATTTCCCACCGTTGGATCTTTGATCCTAAGGCTCCTGTTTGACAGAAGATAATTTTCTTGTTTTAATAAGATCGAAAAATCACTCCATGCAGAATTTGTTCTGTTTTTGGTAATTCATTATTTACCATTGGATCATTGATCCAGCGGTGCTTAAAGCGCAATCTTATTGTTTGGAAAGATTTTGAGAAATCTTTCCTTAACAGAATTTAATTCTGGTTAATAAATGATTTATCATTATTATTAGATCCTTTGATCTAATAGTGGGAATTTTAATTTCAGCGCTGGCGCGTCTACGTTGGACACGTGGCGTGCAACACAGAGCGTAGCGCAACTGCGCTAGCGCACTCGTGCTTGACACATGGCATGCAGCGCGCTGGATCTGAAGTGTTGCTTCAGCAGAGCGCTGGATCTGAAGCGTTTCTTCAACAGAGGCGTCTTTTCACCTTCCTTTTAAGTCAAACTTATATTTCCGAGAATCTTTCATTTCCCAATTTTGGAAATAGTTCCATTGTGCACAAAATTTTATGTGCTTCGTCTTTATAACTCGAAGCAAAACTTCTTCCTTTTCTCATCCCCAAAGAACTTTCTCAACTATGGCTTGTAATCGCCCTCATGCTCGTAGACAGCCGTAGGAAGTGCCCATTCAGGACCTTGTTCCTCGCTTTGCTGCGCGCTTGGTGGATCCTTCTTTCACGGATGAGCAATGCGACGCTGCGCTGCACGATCTTTTGACTCGTGTGGGTTCCCCTCTTCCCCCACACTCTATTTGGTTTCGGATGATCCTTGCGTCTGTGCTCGCCGATCTTCCCCCTCCTCCAGCAGAGATGTCTTCGGCAATGCTGGATACTGCCGAAGACAAGATCGAGTGCTTCTTGGAGGCGCACTTAATAACTCAAGCCCTGAGGGATTGCTCCATCCACTTACTGAGCCAGATACGGGCTCGTCGGGTTGTCATCACCACTTTCTCTGAGGAGTGCGGCGTCGACCGTTGGATGGCTACCTCTCGGGAGGATCGCCGTTTCGACATAGTGGAGAGGACGGAGAGGGAACTGGATAATCTTCTCTTTAGCTTTGTGAACCCCTGTCCTTCTGATCCCATATTTGGTGATCTTTTTTAAATGTAATAACAACAACAATAATAAAAAGATACTTTAATTTAGTATTTTATTATCTGCTAAGTGTTCTCTTGTTTTTTAATTTTTTTGTTATTCCTTTGTGAGATGTTTATGCGCTGCATAATCATGAAGCGTTGCTTCGCTTTTCAATTTTGGAAACAGACCTTTGCTCTAACTTGGGGTGCGCAGCACAATTGCGCTAGCGCTAGCGCATTCGTGTTTTGATACGTGGCGCGCAGCGCAGAGCGCAGCGTAACTGCGCTAGCGCACCAGTGTCAGACACGTGGCGAGTAGCGCAACTGCGCCAGCGCGCCTGTGTTAGACACGTGGTGCGCAGCGCAGAGCGCAGGATTTGAAGCGTTGCTTCAATTTCTAAACAAAGCTTTGCTCTGATTGGAGGGAGCAGAAGCGTCGCTTCATTTCCAGTCTTGGAATTTGAACAGAGTTTTGCTCTGATTGGGAAACAAATGCCCCCCCACCGTTGCGCTTACGTGGCCCCAAACGTGAGTGCGGCGGTGGTAGTATCTCAGTCGTTGGATCAACTTTTGGGGAGTTGAAACGGCTCTCAATGCCTATAAATAGGACCTTTGGTCCCTTAGATGATTTTCATCCTCTTTCTTGAGAATTTTCTCTTATTCAGAGCACTGCTCTTCAATTTTAAGAACTTTTCAAGAGTAAAACTCTTCCAAAACTTAAGTATAGTTTAAAACTTTTAATAAACCAGGGTTTTACCCAGTAACAGAGCTTTGCTCTTTATAGATCTTTGATCTAAAGAAAACCCACTTAGGGTTTTATTTAGCAGAGCTTTGCTCCATAGGTCTAAAGAGATCTAAAGGGAATTAAAGAGAACCCTATTAGGGTTCTATTAACAGAGCTCTGCTATCTAAAAGGATTTTTCTTGTGATCTCTTAATTCATTAATGGAGCTTTGCTCCTTTCAAATCGTATAGAAGAACTCTTGAGAGTTTTTCATGGATTTTGAAGATTTAGGATGGAATTCTATTTTGATGAATTATATCATCTTCTTAGAGCAAAGCTCTCAATGTTCTCGGGGGCCTTCTTTAACTTCCTTTCATAATTGATTTTGACAGGTGTCACTCCTGTCTGCAGAGCATTGCTCTCGAGGAGTTTAATTTCATGTGCCTATTTTGAATAAGAAATTGCTTATTCAGTCTGTCTGCTGATCTTTGCTGATTTTCTTTAACAGGAGTAATGGACGTTCACATGTATG
Source organism: Agapanthus africanus (assembly GCA_030015575.1). Lineage (NCBI taxonomy): Eukaryota > Viridiplantae > Streptophyta > Magnoliopsida > Asparagales > Amaryllidaceae > Agapanthus > Agapanthus africanus. The sequence goes on along the minus strand of CM057338.1, from coordinate 316,393,649 downwards.
ATCTCGAAGAGATTATCTCTTACGGAGACATCCGCCGACTCGGCCGTTCTCAGAATCGAGAATTCACAAACGCCGAGTGTGCCGAAATTATGAGTTGCTTTGACGCATATAATGGTCAGCTGCTTCCTCGGCGTTCCCCTCTTCTGAAGCTTATTGTGGGAGCGATCTGGGAAACGCTCCCTCTATTCTGTACCGGCGTGCCACTTAGAGCATTGGATGCCGCTGAAGATAAGGTGCATTCGGTGTATCTGATGAACCTAATCTCGAAGAGATGGCGAGACAATCTTGTCGATCTCCTGCACCAGGCTTTTCAACAGTCTGCCATACTTGCTGCCTATCGGAGGGTGGAGGACATCCGTGGGGATCCCGACGCTTATGATCGTGAAAGAAAGCACACTAGGATGGTTCGCTAGGCTTGGAAAATTCTGGACAATGTCACTTTTGAGTTCATCAATTCATGTCCTGGATTTGAGGTTTTGCCATTGTAATTACTTTAGTAATATCTTTGTTTATTGCTTTTATAATTGTAAGAACCTTTTTGCAATACGAATGGCAAATTTCTCGTTTTAGCGTGTTTTATTTCACGTTCTGAATCCTTTTGCAAATGCACGGATGGGGTGTGCCTCGAACGCTTAATTAAGTGCAGATCAAATATTCTCCTTGTTACCTTCTCCTCTTTACTGTGTTGTTGCCATGTGATTTTAGATAGTATATAACTGTCAGTCTTGTGCTCTTTGTAAGGTAGTGATGGCTTAGAAAACAGGGTTAAGATCTTTCACCCAAGACTTTTCAACTTTATGAGCCGTGAGGGTCTCATAAAGAATTTTCTCCCTACGGGTCGGGAGGATCCCGTAGGTGTAATTTTTCCTTAAGAATCGTGAGGATTCCCAAGGGCGTTTTCTCTTGAGAGTCGTAAGGATCTCACAAGAGAATTTTTTCCTTACGAGTCGTGAGGACCCGCAAGTGATGGGTGAAGTTGTCCTTATCCGCATTGCACGGAGTCAGGAGTTGCTCTGGATGCTTCCCACGGGTTCACTGCCGTGTTTGGCGAGGACCAGGCTCTGCTCTGGACGTTTTCCATGGTACCGTAGTTTAAAAACATCGCGGTCGAGGTTAAGGACATCATAGTCCATGAGTTTAAGGACCTCACAGTCCAATATTAGTTTTAAGACATCACGGTCGAGGTTAAGGACATCATAGTCCATGAGTTTAAGGACCTCACAGTCCGATGTTAGTTTTAAGACAACACGGTCGAGATTAAGGACATCATAGTCCATGGATTTAAGGACCTCACAGCCCGTTGTTAGTTTTAAGACATCACGGTCGAGGTTAAGGACATCATAGTCCATGGATTTAAGGACTCCACAGTCCAATATTAGTTTTAAGACATCACGGTCGAGGTTAAGGACATCACAGTCCATGAGTTTAAGGACCTCACAGTCCCATTTTAGTTTTAAGACATCACGGTCGAGGTTAAGGACATCATAGTCCGTGGATTTAAGGACTCCACAGTCCGTTGTTAATTTTAAGACATCACGGTCAAGGTTAAGGACATCATAGTCCGTGGATTTAAGGACCCCACAGTCCGATGTTAGTTTTAAGACATCACGGTCGAGGTTAAGGACATCATAGTCCATGGGTTTAAGGACCCCACAGTCCACTGTTAGTTTTAAGACATCACGGTCGAGGTTAAGGACATCATAGTCCATGGGTTTAAGGATTCCACAGTCCAATGTTAGTTTTAAGACATCATGGTCGAGGTTAAGGACATCATAGTCCATGGGTTTAAGGACTCCATAGTCCAGTGTTAGTTTTAAGACATCACGGTCGAGGTTAAGGACATCATAGTCCATGGGTTTAAGGACTCCACATTCCAATGTTAGTTTTAAGACATCACGGTTGAGGTTAAGGACATCATAGTCCGTGGATTTAAGGACTCCACAGTCCAATGTTAGTTTTAAGACATCACGGTCGAGGTTAAGGACGTCATAGTCCGTGGATTTTAAGGACTCCACAGTCCGATATTAGTTTTAAGATATCGCGGTCGAGGTTAAGGACATCATAGTCCGTGTGGTTGTCGGGACCCGTCACCTCTTTGAAGACGTTGAGGAATTACAACGACAAATACCAAAGGAATGACGAGATGTACCCTTGAACCAAGGTGAAATTAGTTTAAAATCATTACGGTTGATTGTTAGTTTTAAGACATCATGGTCGAGGTTAAGGACATCATAGTCCGTGGATTTAAGGACTCCACAGTCCAATGTTTGCTCTGGATGCTTCACACGGGTTCACTGCCGTGCTCGGCGAGGACCAGGCTCCGCTCTGGATGCTTCACACGGGTTCACTGCCGTGCTCTGCGAGGACCAGGATCCGCTCTGGACGTCTTCCATGGGGTCAGAAGTGACATAATCCGTGTTCCACGTAACCAGGAATTTTGCTCTAGATGCTTCCCACGGGTTCACTGCCGTGTTCGGCGAGGACTAGGCTCCGCTCTGGATGCTTCACACGGGTTCACTGCCGTGCTCTGCGAGGACCAGGATCCGCTCTGGACGTTTTCCACGGGGTCAGAAGTGACGTTATCCGCGTTCCACGTGACCAGGAATTTTGCTCTAGATGCTTCCCACGGGTTCACTGCCGTGTTCGGCGAGGACTAGGCTCTGCTCTGGATGCTTCACACGGGTTCACTGCCGTGCTCTGCGAGGACCAGGATCCGCTTTGGACGTTTTACGCGGGGTCAGAAGTGACATTATCCGCGTTCCACCTAGCCAAGAATTTTGCTCTGGATGCTTCACACGGGTTTGCTGCCGTGCTCGGCAAAGACCAGGCTCCGCTCTGGATGCTTCACACGGGTTCACTGCCGTGCTCTACGAGGACCAGGATCTGCTCTGGACGTTTTCCACGGCGTCAGAAGTGACGTTATCCGCGTTCCACCTGATCAGGAATTTTGCTCTAGATGCTTCCCACGGGTTCACTGCCGTGTTCGGCGAGGACTAGGCTCCGCTCTGGATGCTTCACACGGGTTCACTGCCATGCTCTGCGAGGACCAAGATCCGCTCTGGACATTTTCCACGGGGTCAGAAGTGACGTTATCCGCGTTCCACACGACCAGGAATTTTGCTCTAGATGCTTCCCACGGGTTCACTTCCGTGTTCGGCGAGAACTAGGCTCCGCTCTGGATGCTTCGCACGGGTTCACTGCCGTGCTCTGGGAGGACCAGGATCCGCTCTGGACGTTTTCCACGGGATCAGAAGTGACGTTATCCGCGTTCTACGTGACCAGGAATTTTGCTCTAGATGCTTCCCACGGGTTCATTACCGTGTTCGGCGAGGACTAGGCTCCGCTCTGGATACTTCACACGGGTTCACTGCCGTGCTCTGCGAGGACCAGGATCCGCTCTGGACGTTTTACGCAGTGTCAGAAGTGATGTTATCCACGTTCCACGTAGCCAGGAAGGGTTGACTTTATCCACATTTCACGGAGTCGGAATTTGACTCTCGGTCATCTGTACACCGCCGAGTCATGGAACTGGGAGTTGCCGCTGTTCCGCTTTGCTTGATGTTGTGTGTGTTGTAATGAGACGAATGTTGAGATGATCTCTAGGCTATCTGTGAACCGTCGATATTTAGCTTCTTCTTCTGATGAAACCTGGGGAGGAGGAGTGTGACTCCTTCTTCGTTTGTACCCCTGGATTGTATACAGGGATTGACATGATATCACCTGTAGGGCATAAATTTCATTCATTCATTTTTTTTATTTCTTTTTTTTATTTCTTTCCGCGATGCTATATCATTTCATCTTTTATATCGCGAAGGTCGCGATTGCCCCATCATTTCTGCTATTTTTCGTGGTGCCCAATCATTTCGGCTATTTGTTTTGTTTTTACTCGCTGTTTTTTATTGCGAGTTGCCCAATCATTTCGGCTATTTTGCATGCATACATTTTTACTTGCTGATTTTGTTGCAAGTTGCTCTATCATTTCGGCTATTTCGTATGCATGTGTGGCTTGCTAGATTTTCGCTGCAAGCTTAGGATTAGACACCAATTTCGGCATCAGCACCGCTACAACTGGGATATTGGTAGGAGCGAATCATCATTTGCCTTTGTCGACATCGAACAAAGGTGGCTTAGCGAACAAGGTTAGGATCCTGTTGACTAAGGCTTTTGACTTCATGAGCCGTAAGGGTCTCACAAAGGTATTTCTCCCTGCGAGTCGTGAGGATCTCGTAGGTGTGTTTTCTCCTTAGGAATCATGAGGACTCCTAAGTGTATGGCTTCTTGTAAGTCATAAGGATCTTACAAGAGAGTTTTCTCCTTATAAGTCGAGGGGACTCATAAGGGTTGTTCACCATGCGAACATATCCCTGGTCACGGATGGGACTTTGTTAGGGAAATGTTTATTCGCGCCCGTGGATTGTATACAAGGATCAGTATTGAGCCGCTTGTAGGGAAATATTGGAGGTTGTGGGGGCTGCTTAAGAACAGGTTCAGATCCCTGTAGCTTAAGACTTTTGAATCTTATAAGCTGTGAGGGTTCCATAAGAGAGTTCTCCTTACGAGTCGTGAGGATCTCGCAAGTGTAATTTCTCCATAGGGATCGTGGGGATCCCTAAGTGTTTTGCTCCCTTGTGAGTCGTAAGGATTTCACGCAGGTGATTTCTCCTCATAAGGTCGAGAGGACCTTGCAAGTGTCTTTTAACGATATTGCGCCCTTTCGGGTTTTCACAAACACTCGCCGGTAGTCCTGCTGTTTTTACTCACGGAGCCCTTTCGGGTTTTCATTCGTGCCCTTTTTGCTTATGGACATACCATTTTCCTTTTTTTTTCTTTTTTTTATTCTCTTTTTTTATCAGCTTTGGGATGCTGCAATCCACCGTAGTTTATCGACATCTCGGTCAACAGCTAGTTTTAGGACACAGTAGTCCGTTGTTAATTTTAAGGTCATTTCGGTCCGTCGTTAGTTAGGGACGTTTCGGTCCGCTGTTAGTTTAAGGACGTTTCGGTCCATGAAAAGAAAGTCGGTTACTACTTATAGAGTTTGGGCTTAGGAAGATAGCGAGCGGACATAGTCGTCGTCATCTATCATTGATCTCGGCCGTAACTCGTCAAGCGTAGTATTTCTTCAGGAAGCGACCGTTTATTGGCCTGAAGGGTCTTTCACCATGCATGTCCATGAGTAGGTAGGCTCCACCCTGGTAGACCTTGTCTATGATATACGGGCCTTCATAGTTCGGCTCGAATTTTCCCCGCTTGGCGCGATTGGGGATCATAGGTCTTTTGACCACTAGTACGAGTTCACCTTGGCGGAATGTCCTCGGCCTAGTCAATCTTTCGTAAGAGCGCGTCATCTTTGCTTTATAAGCCTCCAGATTTTGTTGCGCTATGAGCCGGGTTTCATCAAGGGCATCGAACTCCTCAAGCCGAAGGCGAGCATTCTCTTCGTCCGTTAGCTCATAATGGACTGCCACTCATAGAGGGGGTAACTTTATCTCGAGGGGGAGTACCGCTTCTGTACCGAATACCAACGCGTACGGCGTTGTGTTCGTGGCCGTCTTGAACGTAGTTCGATACGCTCAGAGAGCTTCTTGCAGTCTTTCATGCCAGTCCTTATTTCAGGACACCGTCTTCTTCACGATCTTTGTCAGGGTCTTGTTAAAAGCTTCAGCTAGACCGTTGGCTTGGGGATTATAAACTGAAGAGTATCTCCAGTCTATGTTGTGCTGTTGTGCGAAGCGGCTGATCTTGTGGCTTCTGTAGGCTGGCCCGTTATCGGAGATGATCCGTCGCGGAGTTCCAAACCGATAAATAACGTGCGTCTTGAAGAAATGGAGGATATTCTCCATCTTTACTTCCCTTAGCGGGGCTTCTGTCCATTTGGAGAAGTAGTCAGTCGTCGCCAAGATGAATCGATATCCTCTGGACGATGCTGGCTCGATGAGGCCGATTATGTCAGTTCCCTACATTTTGAACGGCCAGCTAGCTACTGTCGGGTGCAATGGATTTGGGTGCTGGTGGATGAAGTCTCCATGGATCTGGCATGAGTGGCATTGCTTCGCATACTCGAGGCAGTCCTGAATCATCGTGGGCCAGTAGTAGCTCATCCATTTAATCTTCAACTTCATCTTCGGGCCTGCTTGGTGAGAACCGCAGAGTCCGTCGTGAACTTCTTGGATGACTCTTTTCGCCTCTTCAGGTCCCAGGCATCTCAGCCATAGAGAATCAAACGACCTCTTGTACAGAGTATCATTGACGAAGGCAAAAGATAGGGCTCGCTTCATGAGCTGGTGTTTTGAGGACGCATCTTCAGGCGTTCGACGGGATTTGAAGTAGTCTATAAAGACTTCTCTCTAATCCTCAACCGTTTCTTTGTCTTTTATTTGCATAGCCATTTGCTCAGTCGCTCCCTTTTCTTCGGATGACTCTGGAGATATTTCCGCCGGCGCAAGAACCCGACGGTTTTGCACAACGATTCTCACGTCATCGAGGTTCTCGTCGGCCAGTTCTTTAGCGAGCTTAGCTAGTGCATCCGCTTTGCTATTTTCTGCACGCGGTATGCTTTCCAAGATGTAGGAAGGTATTTGGGTCAGCAGTTGCTGTACCCTCTCGCCGTACTTACCAGTTCTGGTTTGCACGTTTGATAGTCGCCGTTTACTTAGCTAACGACCAGTTGGGAGTCTCCGTATATGACGAGGTTTTCAATTCCCATGTCGATGGCGATCTCGAGGCCTGCTATCAAAGCTTCATACTTGGCTTCATTGTTTGTCCTCGGCTCTGTTAAGGAGAAAGCGAAGCGCATTATTCCTGCTTGTGGGGTCACGAAGATGAGGCCTAGTCCCGATTTGATTATGGACGTGTTCTGTTTGTGCTTCTTCATGAAAGACGCTCCATCAAAATAAAGCTCCCATCGGGCATCACCACCGTCGATCGCATCAAACGCATGTTCGTCTAGCAGTTCGCAGTTTAAGGGAGAATCGGCTGGTATCGGATGTTCGGCGAGGAAATCGGCGATGGCCTGGCCTTTCACTGCCTTGAGGGGACGATATGTTATTGAGAATTCCATCAAGAACAAGGCCCATTTAGCGAGCTGTCCCATCAATATGGCTTTTGACATCAAATATTTGAGAGGATCCACCTTCGATATGAGACGGACTTCATATGCCAATGCATAGTGCCTGAGTTTCGTTATCGCGAAGATCAATGCCAGGCAGTGTTTTTCGATGGGAGAATAATTGCTTTCTGCCCCCAGGAGAACTCGACTCAAGTAGTAGAGAGCTCTTTCTTTCCCTTGGTCGTTCTCTTGTGCCCATAATGCGCCGAAGGAACCTTCGAGGGCGGTTGTATAAAGAATGAGAGGCTTTCCCTTGACCGGAGCGGCCAGCACTGGCGGGTTCTGCAGATACTGCTTGATTTCGTCCAGCGCGCCTTGGCATTTGTGATCCCAGACGAACGGGGTTCCCTTCTTCATCAGGTGACTATAAGGACGACACTTGCCAGAGAGATTGGCTATAAATCGCCGGATATACGCGAGCTTCCCTTGGAGAGACCGCAATTGTTTGAGAGTCCTTGGCGGAGGCATTTCCATGATCGCCTTGATCTTTGACGGATCTATCTCGATACCTTGGTGTCAGACGATGAATCCTAGGAATTTACCTGAGGACACCCCGAACGCGCATTTGAGAGGGTTCATCTTCAAATTGTATTGCCGAAGGCGTTGAAACACGATCTTCAGATGCTCGAGATGTTCCTCGTAGGATTTGCTTTTCACCACGAGGTCGTCGATATAGCATTCGACGATTTCATGTATAAGGTCATCGAAGATCTTCGTCATGGCCTTCTGATAGGTGGCACCAGCGTTCTTTAGACCAAAAGGCATCACCTTGTAGCAGAATATACCCAAAGGGTCCGGAAAGCGATGTGCTTCTGGTCTTCGGGATACATCTTTATCTGATTGTATCCCGACGATCCGTCCATGAAGGATAAAACTTCGTGAGTGGACGTGTTATCTATCATCAGCTCAGTGACTGGTATTGGGAAATCGTCCTTCGGGCAGGCTTTATTGAGATCCCGAAAGTCTACGCAGATGCACACCGTCTCATTCTTCTTCATTACGGGGACGATGTTGGCGATCCAGTCAGGGTACTGAACTTCTTGGATGAAGCCAGAGTCGATCAGCTTCTTAACCTTGGCGTTAATGCTCATCTCAAGCTCGAGCCGCATTCTTCTCGGTGCTTGTTTGATTGGCTTGACGTCCGGGGATATTGCCAGTTTGTGGACAGCAATCTCTGGGTCTAGTCCTGGCATTTCGGAGTAGTTCCACGCGAAGCAATCCTTATGCTGCATAAGCACGTCTTTTAGTGTAGCTACCCTTTCCTCAGACAGCAACTCACTGACGAATGTCGGTCGCGGGTCACTTGTCGTCCCCAAATCAATTTTCTTGAGGTTATCTGCAGTGGTATGTATTCCATCTTCCAGCTCTTTTGGCGCCGGTGGAAATTCTGAGATCACCTCGTCATCATTGTTTTCGAAGCACCAGGGGAGGTCATCCATATTCTCGGGTTCTTCTTTTGATATCGTTGTCATATGACAAGTACGAGCTCGCTTCTAAGACCGATGTGGATCTGGGTCTACTCTCATGGATTTGGGTTCATGCCTCTGCGGCGGAGTTATCCTCCAACTGTCGGATAGAGCGAACTTGCCGAGCTGATATTGGTTTTCAACCCAGTTCTTGAAGGTGAAGCAGTCTTCGAGAGGATGTCCTATTGCTCGGTGATAAGAGCAATAGTCTGGGTGAGAGACTTCGACCGCTTGCTCGGGGTGTTTAGACTCCGGACGTGTAATCATTTGATGTCTTATGGTAAGATCAAGTATCTTCTTTGTCTTGTATTGAGGAAAAGAGTATGCTCGACTCATCTTCTTCATAAGGGACAAATCCGGACCTCTCGATTCCCGATCGCGTGACTTCTTGGTCCCGCTTTGTCGCTGTCGAATGCCTTTTCCGCTCTTTAGTTTGTTTCTGCCTCTGCGTCGGGCCTTTTGTACGACAGGTTGACAGGGAGGGGCATTTTCATCTTTCGCAGCCTGTTGAAGAAGGCGCTGAGTCCTGGCTTTCTCGTAGATGGCCATTTCGCGATTATGGTCGTCTTGAACTTTTTGACCAGCTTCCCTTATGGGCTTGTTCATTTGTTCTTCGAACGAAGGACTGGGCATTTTCACATCGGGGGCTCTTTCTGGTTCAAGGTTAGCATTCTCCCATTGAGCATCTCCTTCTTCATCAAAGTCATGTACGACATAGCAGTCGCGGAGTAGCTCCCGTTTCTTGGACCGAACATATCCAAGCCCGACCGCTTCCATTCTCCCATTGGGCAACTTGCGCTGAGTTCCGGGAACGTTCCAGATCCTGTCATAGAACTTAGCTTTTCGAGCGGTTTATTTGAAGGGTATCCCTTGGCGCTTCAATAGCCTTTTCAAGCCTTCTGTGTAATATCTAGGCAGACGGATGGGCTGGAGCCTGTCAAGTGTAGAATCCGCGCCGTGCCAGATTTCTTTCTCCGCTTTGGTTTCCCCGGAGCGGTAGAATAGGATCGCCTTTTCACCTTCTCGCCTGAGAGGGACATAGAACATCTGCAGCTCTTCCATACTGTAGGTATCAAGCACGTCTAGTTCTTTATGATGTTTGGGTGGAACTATGGCAACTTGCAAACTTTGCTCTTCATCAGCGAATGTTTGTGCTGAAGGCCGAGCGGAGAATATAGCATGAACCTCATCTTCCGAGTCACTGCTAAACATCAACCTGGGAGCGGACGGTCCTGGCTTGTTGTACTGGGGTGGACCTGAATAAACTATCTCTTCCTCTTCTTCAGTATCACTCCCGAAGATAGGAATGGTGGTGATAGCTTTGTTCTCCGGTTTGCGACATCTCTCCGTGTCCTCGAAATATGGCAAAAAGAATTTTGCATCTTCGTACTTACGGACTTTGTTCATGGAGAATGGGTTCAGCTCTCCCGTTACGGTATACTCGAGACCATCCTTAAAGTATTTCATACACTGATGTTGTGTAGAAGGGATGATGTTGTACTCGTGTAACCAAGGCCGGCCGAGCAAAGCGTTGTAGCATGTCTTGGCGTCAATGACATGAAATTTAATATCCGTGACAAGTAGCCCGAATCATAATGTCAATATCATAGACCCGAGAGTCCGCGATGACTGGGAGTCAAAACCAGAGATGGTGATTTTATCATGAGCGAGATGCTGGACGCTCATGCAGATTTCCTTCAACACTCGCACGTTAAGAAGATTGACGGAAGACCCATTGTCGACCAGGATTTTGCCTATCTTGATATCGTGACAATATCCGGAGACATATAGGCGACGGTTGTGCTCGCACGTCCCAAGGAGGAGATCTTCATCGCCGAAGGTAATATCGGCTGTGTGTATTTCTTCCAGTTCGTCCTTCATCTTTTCTTTGGCGAGAAAAGCTTGGAATTGCTCTGGCTCTTATAGCGCCTTGATCAGTGAATCTCTCACTTCTTTGGATAGTAGAAGGGCGTCGAGAATACTGAGCTGCGAGGGTAACTTTCTCAAGTGCTCCAGAATGTTATAGTCCACCTTACTCTTCTTTGGCGGGTCCTTGGCGGTCAGTTCTTTCATGACTTGGTCGTCCAGGGTGATATCCTCGGAGACCTTTTCTTTTCCCTTATCTTTTCTACTCGTGGATCCGAGATTCTTTTCTGGAAGCGTGCGATTGCGCAGCTGAATGTTTTCACAGGCCTTTGGTTCTTCCTCCTTCCCCAATATGGGTTCTTTAAAGAGAGGGCCAAGAGCCATCTCTTCGTCGGAGTCGCTTCCGAAAGTGAGAATCTGCGGTCCCTTGGTGTTGACCATGCGACAGTTACCGGTATTTCTTTTATGCTCCTCAGTCGCACTTCTTTGCTCCCGACGATTTTTGCGTTTCATCCGCTTAAAATGTTGCCGGTGAGCAACATATCCCTGCCACCATCTTTTAAAAACGTCGCACTCTTCGGTAGGGTGCGAAATCTTTCGATGATATAAGCAGTAGCTAGGATACGTATCTATTTCACCAGGAGTGTTTCCTTCAGAGGGTGGTAGCTTCATTTCCATTGATATGGCTTTAGCAAATCTTTTCCTCATCTTAAACTTGTTTTTATTCACGACTGATGTCCCTTGATTCGGCGGGAGTGTCTCGACTCTTTTGTCCAGTCGCCGATGCTTGGCCTTTTCAAATATGGCCATCTCACGCTCCCGATCAGCTTTACTTTTCAGAAGAGCTTCGTTCAAGAATGCGTCGATCATTTCGTCTGACGGCCCTGGAAGTTCCGGTTTAGGACCTGCCCGTAGTCTCTTGGTGCAAGGAGCTTCTTCATCATCTATCGAGAAGTGAGAGATCACATGGCAACTTGCCACGTAATCCAGATTCGTCCGACGAGTCTTCTCCATCGTCTCCGTCTTCAAGGAAGTGACCGAGGAATTCTTGGAGTGTGATTGGGGTCCACGCCTTCTGGTTATACTCTTCCAGCGCATCGATTTATTTCTGCAGGTTCGTGCGCTTGTCGCCAGGCTTCACGGGCTTCACGGGCTTCTTGGACTTCTTCTTCTTTTTTGAAGATTTTGACGGCTGGGTGTGAACACTCTGGCTATCACCACCAATCTTTGGATTTGGGCGCGACTTCAGCATCCCTTCGATGATCTGGGGTTCCAGCGGATTCTTCCACCTGATCGCCGGACATATTTGGAAATCATTCAGCATCCTTTTGGTTTTGGCTGAAAGCACGACCTCCCATGGAGCTTCTTCAACAATAGAGCACGTTGCCCCCGGTGTGTCCGTCTTCTTAGAAGTGTGCGGTTGTGGTGGGTTTACTTTCCACTTCTCAGACAACGCAAACTTGCCTTGTAGGTACTGATCCTCGATCCATCCCTTAAAGACGAAGCAATCTTCGATCGGGTGGCTTACCGTTTGGTGGTAAAGGCAATAATTAGGACTATTCACTTCATTGGGTTGCGGTGGTCGTCTTGGATTCGGCAAATTGATAAGCCTGTTGCGCATAGCCAGCTCGAACAGCCTCTTCGTTTTGTCCCGTGGGAATGAGTAAGGACGCTTCATTTTCTCATTGTAATAGCGCCGTTTCTCCTCCAGTTGATCCGCTAGCTTTGGGGCACTGGGCTGCTGTTGGGTGTTTGCAATGAAGATCGCCTTCCCTTTACCCTTTTCGTTCTGCGGTTCTGGTTTCGGGGGAGACGGTCTATGACCCATCTGATCCATCTGGGCCAACTTATCGATTAAGGACTGGAACGTGGTCGGTTTGAAGAACATCATGAACTATGAAATAGTTGCATGAGGGTCTAGAGTGCCCATGAACATGCCCACCACTGGTGCTTCTTCGATGCGTTGTTCACACTTTGACCACATATTCCGCCATCGGATTGCGTACTGAACCCATGTCTCGCCCGGCTTCACCCTGGCATTGATCAATGCTGTTATTGGGGTGCGTTCACTTGCGCTCGCAAATCGCTGGGTGAACAATAACTCCATTTCCGCGAAAGTTTTGACGGGGTCGTTTGGAAGTTCGGAGTACCACTCAAACGCCGTCTCTGATAAGCTGCCGACGAATTGGCGGAGCAAAAGTTTATCATCGCCACCGGTGTTGCCTCAAAGAGTCCTGAACTGGGCGACATGTTGATGGGGATTGCCTGTCCCCTTGTACACATGGAATTTTGGGACCGTGTAGCCTGGCGGGTACTTTATCTGATCATACCAGCCTAGATACGGTCGCCCAGTTCTAATAATCTGCCCAGCCGCTTTATTTGCCTGGTGAACTCTTATCTGCTGAGCGATATAGTCATCCAGGGCGGACTTGGAAATTGTTTCCTCCTTGGCTGCTGAAAGAACCGACAGAGGGTTTGATGTTTCTCCTCTATCATCTTCGATTATTACTGGAGGATCTTCGGCTGGGGGTCCTGCTGGATCATCATACCCACCATGTCTTGGAACAGAAGAGCCATTTGCTTTATATTAGCCACTTGTTCCGCAGCCTCCTTGTCCTTCTTTTCGAGCATTCTCCGAAGGAATTCAGCATCAGTCTCGTGTTCGTGACGTTGTTCCGATGACACCTCCGGGCTTTCTTTTGGCCCGGTGAGTGCGGACATGGCAGTCGGCATCTCTTGAAGCTTCTGCTGTTGCTGTTCCTGAGCTCTTGTGATGGATCGGGTGAGTGGTCGGTGGCCCGTAGAAGCGCGGCTATCCTCCTTTCCGGATGCCATGTAAATAGTATGCACCACCATGCCCCCAGATTTAGGGCGTTTGGGCTCGGTGCCTTTGACATTTGTCGCAGGCACGGGGATCTTCTCCGGCCTTCTCTCCTTATGAGCGGTCGAAGTTGAGGGGGCCGTCGCGGTGGGCACCCAGATAGCTTTTCGTGGCTTGACAGGATGGCTTTCTTCTTGTTGAACCTTCGCCCCTTTTTTTGTCGACGAGGGTAATCTTGATCAACCACTGAGTTCCGGACCTGCCGCCAGACTTTGTAGATCTTGGAGGACAGCCGCTGAGGGGACTGTTCTGGCTTTGCTTCCGCAACATTCTCCACCGGAGGAGGAGATCTTTTCGGTATGGCGGTAGGAGAATTCCTACGCACTTTATTCAGCAGCTCGAAGCTGTTCCCGGTTGGAACAGCAGCATTAATTTCCGCCGTTGGGATTGGTGGGGTTAGCCCAGAAGAGGAGTTGGCCCCGGCCTTCCTTACCCGGCGCCAGTAACGACGTCGAGCGTGTCGAGTTGATGGAGTTGGCTCGGTGACGGGGATGGCTTTGTCTTGCCCCCTGTTCAGGTGAGGGGTTGTTGCTGGCGTCAGCCTGTTAAAGACTGATGTCCTTTGAGTAGCAGGAGCGGGAGTGGGAGTTGGGACGGTCAGTCTTGTAAAGACCGACCCTTTGGCAGGAGAAGCCGCCTTGACGATTTCGTGAGTAGGGTTAGTTACTCTCTTCGGAATAACCTTCTCTGGGATTGCCAGCTTCATTGTGGGCCCACAGGAATTTTGGCCCAATCTGGAGAAGACCGAAGCGCCGGTGCTGGACGACCCGTTGAGAGGGGCCGTGGTAGCAGCAAGCCGATCAAAGAACGACTTCTTGGGAGCTTCCAACGTTGGCACAGGAGCGGTGAACTTTGCTGGCGGGAGCATGGTCCCGAAAAACAACCCTGTGGTGGCTTGAGTAACCTGTTCCACGGGCATCGTGAACAGGGAAGCCGCTTGGGGCCCGTAGGTTATGCCCCCAGTTGAGGCAGGACGTGGGTTGCAGTTGCATGTGGAACACTTTGAGCAGGTGAACGTCATTGATCCTTTGCTTTCTACACCAAGCAAAATGCTAAATCTTAGTATCTCGAAACCCAAGGGCAACCATTTAGCAAACCGCGATTGGTTCGCGAACACGACACACGAAGTGTGGAGTGGAAAGAGAAAAAGGTCCCACCGGACGTGCCAGAATCTGTTTACCGCCGGAAGCCGGGAAGACTGGACGTCTTGCCTGAATCTGGGGGCAGATGCTAATTGGTTCTATCCGTCCACCTCTCCGAAGATGCCAAGTTGATTTATGGCACCATGTATCGAAGGTTTAAACGGGTGCGGCCGATTTAGCAGACTTCGTCAGATTCCCCCTCGTTTGAGGGGTTTTTGATTGTGGGGACGCTTTTCCCTGCAGGCGCAAGCCCCTGCAGTTAATTACGCTACCACATCGCGGTAACAACTTTCTCCTTCTCCATATAGTCACTTCGTGTCGTGGGTGTTTGTTTTGTGTTTGGTTGCCCGTTGATTGTATACGGAGACTAAGTTATGTTATCGCCCGTAGGGCATGGACTAGTCCAAATCCATATCTTTTTTAGATTTGGGTTTGGGGGGTTGTGTTTAAGGATACGTTAGCCTTATTTGAGGCTAAGATCAACTTAAACGTTTGTTAAGGACACGTTAGTCTAATTCTAGACTAAGATCAACTTAACGGGATCGTTTGGATCCGACAAGAGAGCAATTGTGCTCTATAGTTTAGTTTAATGACATTGCGGTCGATAATTAGTTTAAGGACATTACGGTCCATTGTTAGTTTAGGGACATCTCGGTCCAATGTTAGTTTAAAGACATCGCGGTCGAGATTAAGGACATCATAGTCCGTGGATTTAAGGACTTCACAGTCCGATGTTAGTTTTAAGACATCACGGTCAAGGTTAAAGACATCATAGTCCGTGGATTTAAGGACTCCACAGTCCGATGTTAGTTTTAAGACATCGCGGTCGAGGTTAAGGACATCATAGTCCATGAGTTTAAGGAACTCACAGTCCGATGTTAGTTTTAAGACATCACGGTCGAGGTTAAGGACATCATAGTCCATGAGTTTAAGGACCCCACAGTCCGTTGTTAGTTTCAAGACATCACGGTCGAGGTTAAGGAAATCATAGTCCGTGGATTTAAGGACTCCACAGTCCGATGTTAGTTTTAAGACATCACGGTCGAGGTTAAGGACATCATAGTCTATGAGTTTAAGGACCTCACAGTCCGATGTTATTTTTAAGACATCACGGTAGAAGTTAAGGACATCGTAGTCCATGAGTTTAAGGACCCCGCAGTCCGTAGAATATATGGTTGTCGAGACCCGTCATCTCTCTGACGGCGTTGAAGGATTACAACGACAGATATCAGAGGAGTGAGGAGATGTACCCTCGAACCGGGTGTAAATTGATTGGAAGAGCAGATGAGCTCAGTTCAATTTAAATTGAGGACTTATGGCCAGAATTGGGCTAAGTCCAGTTAAAAATGCTTAACATTTTTATTTTTGTTCTACCTGTTAGGCCTTTATTTGGGCTCTGCCCTCTTAACAATGCCAAGCCTTGGGCTCTGATATTTTGTCTGGAATTAAATGCTTAGCATTTATCAGGAACAAAGTGGTGTTCTGATAGTGCGCCACGTGGCACATCAGGAACTTTGCGTCAATTAAGCGCACATGAGGGTGACACGTGTCGTTTAGCGCTAAGCGCTAGTTTATTAGTGCACTGCGCTTTTAATTTATGAGCGCGCTGCGCTGGTTTGTGGGTGCGCCAATGAGTGACACGTGGCGCGCTTGGCGCTGAGCGCCAACTCAAGATAGCAGTGCGCAGTTTTCAGGAGCGCAAAGCGCAAGCTGTGTCTGTGGTTGACACGTGGCATGTTTTGGCGCTGAGCGCCGATCCAAAGAGCGTAAAGGCTCGGTTCATGAGTGCAAAGCACTTTCCAGTAGCGCAAAGCACATCAGATCAAATTTAAGATCAAAGAACAAGTTTATGTGCTTCCAGGGAGGCCTTGCCTCGAGATCCAAGAACCAGAGTTCTTGTTTTCATAAAAGGCTCTGCCTTTATAGATCAAAAGATCTGTGAATGAAGTAAAATACTTCTTTTTTATATTTTTATGATTAGATCTTTTAATCCTGTATGTTTGATCAAAGATCTTGGTCTTTTTTATAGATCTAAGATTTTTTTAGAAGATGTTTCTTCTTTTTACGAGATGATTTCATCTCTGTTGTTCAAGAATTAATTCTTTACCTTTAAAGATGAAGAAATGATCTTCTTTCCTCAAAGGCTTGCCTTTCTTCCTCTTTGAGTTTTTCTCAAAGTTTGCAGAGGGTTTTTTCTATATGACACTTGAGGTCTTGGGGCCTTTATACAGGGCCAATCGATTTGTTAAATTGATTTAAGAGATCTTTCTCTTGATTGATTGGGGAATATTTCCCACCATTGGATCTTTGATCCTAAGGCTCCTGTTTGACAGAAGATAATCTTCTTGTTTTAATAAAATCGAAAAATCTCTCCATGCAGAATTTGTTCTGTTTTTGGTAATTCATTATTTACCATTGGATCATTGATCCAGCGGTGCTTAAAGCGCAATTTTATTGTTTGGAAAGATTTTGAGAAATCTTTCCTTAACAGAATTTAATTCTGATTAATAAATGATTTATCATTATTATTAGATCATTTGATCTAACGGTTGGAATTTTAATTCCAGCGCTGGCGCATCTACGTTGGACACATGGCGTGCAGCGCAGAGCGCAGCGCAACTGCGCTAGCGCACTCGTGCTTGACACGTGGCGCGCAGCGCGCTGGATATGAAGCATTGCTTCAGCAGAGCGTTGGATCTGAAGCGTTGCTTCAATAGAGGTGTCTTTTCACCTTCCTTTTAAGCCAAACTTATATTCCTGAGAATCTTTCATTTCCCAATTTTGGAAATAGTTCCATTGTGCACAAAATTTTATGTGCTTCGTCTTTATAACTCGAAGCAAATCTTCTTCCTTTTCTCATCCCCAAAGAACTTTCTCAACCATGGCTTGTAATCGCCCCTCATGCTCGTAGACAGCCGTGGGAAGTGCCCATTCAGGACCTTGTTCCTCGCTTTGCTGCGCGCTTGGTGGATCCTTCTTTCATGGATGAGCAATGCGACGCTGTGCTGCACGATCTTTTGACTCGTGTGGGGTCTCCTCTTCCCCCACACTCTATTTGGATTCAGATGATCCTTGCGTCTGTGCTCGCCGATCTTCCCCCTCCTCCAGCAGAGATGTCTTCGACAATGCTGAATACTGCCGAAGACAAGATCGAGTGCTTCTTGGAGGCGCACTTAATCACTCAAGCCCTGAGGGATTGCTCCATCCACTTGCTGAGCCAGATACGGGCTCGTCGGGTTGTCATCACCACTTTCTCTGAGGAGTGCAGCGTCGACCGTTGGATGGCTGCCCCTCGAGAGGATCGCCGTTTCGACATGGTGGAGAGGACGGAGAGGGAACTGGATAATCTTCTCTTTAGCTTTGTGAAATCTTGTCCTTCTGATCCCATATTTGGTGATCTTTTTTAAATGTAATAACAATAATAATAATAAAATGATGCTTTAATTTAGTATTTTATTATCTGTTAAGTGTTCTCTTGTTTTTTAATTTTTTTGTTATTCCTTTGTGAGATGTTTATGCGCTGCATAATTATGAAGTGTTGCTTCGCTTTTCAATCTTGGAAACAGAGCTTTGCTCTAACTTGGGGTGCGCAGCGCAATTGCGCTAGCACTAACGCATTCGTGTTTTGACACGTGGCGCGCAGCGCGTCTTGCGCTAGCGCACTCGCGCTCGACACGTGGCGCGCAGCGTAACTGCGCTAGCGCACCAGTGTCAGATACATGGCGAGCAGCGTAGAGCGCAGCGCAACTGCGCCAGCACGTCTGTGTTAGACACGTGGCGCGCAGCGCAGAGCGCAGGATTTGAAGCGTTGCTTCAATTTCTAAACAGAGCTTTGCTCTGATTGGGGGGAGCAGAAGCGTCGTTTCATTTCTAGTCTTGGAATTTGAACAGACATTTGCTCTGATTGGGAAACAGGGTCCAAATTGGCTAAATCTCTCTGAAGTTTTTTCTTGCAGCTGAGCCCAAATGCTCTGTTGTTGGATCTTAACTAAATGTGATGATTTTTAAAATATTTCTAAGTTGATCTTAGTCTCAAAATAAGACTAACATTTTCTTAGTTAAAATAAATTGAGCCCAAATACTTATATATTTAAGTTGACGTTAATATAAAAATAGGTTAACGGCCCATAAATAAAATATAATATTTTTTGAACTAATGGAATATACAATCTAAGTTCAAACCCCAAACCTAAAATATACGGATTTGGATTAATCCGCGCCCTACGGGCGAGACTTAAACTAGTCTCCATATACAATCCACGGGCAACCATAATAAACAAAATAACACACGACACGAAGTGAACTACCGGAGCAGGAGAAAGTGGTTATCGCAATGCGATAACGTAATTAACTGCAGGGGCTTGCGTCTGCAGGGAAAAGCGTTCCCACAATAAAAAAAAACCTCACAAATGAGGGGGAATCTGATAAAGTATGCTATATCGGTCGCATCTATCCAAACCTCCGATACTTGATATCTTCGGAGAGGTGGATGGATATGTCCAAATATTATCTGCCCCAAATTCAGGCTAGACGTCCCCAACGTCTCAGTCCAGTTTTCGGCGGTGAACACTCCCGTTTCGGAGGAGCGCAGGAGCGGAGGGCAAAAATATGCCCGGGAACAGGCTTCCCGGGTAAGACCGGAGGCGCCATCCTCCGCCTAGTCTAAGGCCAAGAGACTCAAGAAGGTGGTTTTCCGGCCGCCCCCGGCAGGGATACAGGTGCAGGAGGGTGACTTCTATATCGAGGTGCCGTCGGGAATTTCCGTGGCCGGATAGCCTGCTGGTGGACATGGAGAGGGCAGCGGGGGCCAAGATTTTCGGGGACACCATGAAGGCCCAAATTGCGGCGATAGCTCAGGAGGTCGTCCAGGTTGGTGATCTTTCCTTAAATTTTCCAAGTGATTTTTTCTCTGTTTTAGTTCCCGGCGATTGTTGTTCGCGTTGTTCTGCAGGTCCTTCAACATTGTGCACTCCTAGCCGCCATGGAGGCCGAGAAAGTTGCCTCGGCGATGAAAAAGTCTGGAGAGACATCCTCGCATGAGGAAGAACTCCTTGCCAAACTGAAGGTGGCCGAGGACAATACTACCTCCCTTGAGTAGAGGCTGGTCTCGGACGGTGTGAAGGCCATGAGGCTGAAGGAGTCTCACCGAGCCCTGACCGAGTCTAACCGGGCTCTCCAAGCCTAGGTCGACGAGGTTAACAAGCTCTTCGAAGCCATGAGGAAGCAGAGAGACTCGTTCAAGGGGATGCCCAGACGGCCCATGAGGTGGCGAAGCGGGCCGAGGATAGGACAGAAAAGGCCGTGGAAGACTACAATGCGTTCGACTAATTCTGTCACGTCCCACTTCCCGGTGTACGGCGAAGGGGACGCAACTGGCCGCTACATATTTACTCAGAAGTAAACACACCAAGTGTATCTAAGCAATATAAGTAAAATGCATAAGAGATAATGACAATAGATATAATTGAACAGCAACTTTGTTTATTAACATTCTTTTTACAATACATCTGAAAAGTAAATACATGGAATGAAAAGCAATGCCTAACAGAAATGGAAAATACAGAATGTAAATGTGTACAAATAACTAGAGCTCCGGGTTTAAGGCTAGCTGATCCAAGTCCTCGAAGGTGGGCTCGATCTTCTGAAGGTCCGAATCACCCGACGACATTCCAAGGAAAAGAAAGAGAACGTCGTCAGCGAACAAATCGCTCAGTAAGTCCCGTAAATAGACAAGAATGGAATAGATAGAATAGAGAGTATATTGTTATAATGTTGTAATTAATGTTAACATTGTTGTTTGTAGCTTGGTACAGAAGAATGCCAGTGTATACGAGAGGAGTCCCACTATTCCGGAGGCTAAGGTATACAGAGCACAAGGAACCGTTCAGCCACGGTACAACGGCAATTGAATTCAGATTAGGTGTATTATGGTTATAGTCTCGTTCCACTTTTAACACCTTCCGTACAATTCTACCCCTTATAAACCCCGCGATGTCTTGATTGTATTTGTTCCCCTCCGAAAGACGGCCAAGACTGACGTCTTGCCTGAAATTTGGGGCAGATGCTAATTGGTGCTATCCGTCTACCTCTCCGAAGATGCCAAGTTGATTTATGGCACCATGTATCGAAGGTTTAAACGGATGCATCCGATATAGCAAACTTCATCAGATTCCCCCTCGCTTGAGGGGTTTTTGATTGTGGGGACGCTCTTCCCTGCAGGCGCAAGCCCCTGCAGTTAATTACGCTACCGTATTGCGGTAACAACTTTCTCCTTCTCCAGATGATCACTTCGTGTCGTGTGTGTTTACTTCGTGTTTGGTTGCCCGTGGATTGTATACGGAGACTGAGTTATGTCATCGCCTGTAGGGCGCGGACTAGTCCAAATCCGTATTATCTTAGATTTGGGTTTGGGGGTTTTTGTTTAAGGATACGTTAGCCTCTTTTGAGACTAAGATCAACTTAAATGTTTGTTAAGGATACGTTAGTCTAGTTTTAGACTAAGATCAACTTAACGGGATCGTTTAGATCCGACAAGAGAGCGATTAGGGGAGCCCTGTTGTTTAGTTTAGTGACATTGCGGTCAATAGGTAGTTTAAGGACATTACGGTCCAGTGTTAGTTTTAAGACATTGCGGTCAAGGTTAAGGACGTCATAGTCCGAGGGTTTAAAGACCCCACAGTCCGGCGTTAGTTTTAAGACATTACGGTCAAGGTTAAGAACGTCATAGTCCGAGGGTTTAAGGACCCCACAGTCCGGCGTTAGTTTTAAGGCATTACGGTCAAGGTTAAGGACCTCATAGTCCGTGAGTTTAAGGACCCCACAGTCCAGCGTTAGTTTTAAGACATTACGGTCAAGGTTAAGGACCTCATAGTCCGTGAGTTTAAGGACCCCACAGTCCATATCAATGTGTGGTCATCGGGACCCGTCACCTCTTTGAAGACGTTGAGGAATTACAACGCCAAAAATCAAAGGAGTGAAGAGATGTACCCTTAAACCAAGGTAGATTAAATGATCTTTGGCTCAACTTGGAACCAAGACCAATTAGTTATATTATGAGCCCATTGGCCCAGTTAAGTTTGAATTGAGGACTTATGGCTTTCTTGGGCTAAGTCCAATCATGTTTAATATTGACCCTCTGTTGGTCTATTGAAGGAGAGGCTTTGCCTCTGGAAACTTAGCCAATTGGGCTAAAACTAGTGTTGAACACTAGAGACCAACAGTGTTGAACACTGAGAATAAAATTAACAAGTTAGTGTTAAACACTAAAAGATAACCAATGTTGAACACTAGCAACAGGGCTTTCAAATTAGTGTTAAACACTAAGGCAAATCAGTGTTAAATACTGCAAACGGAGATTTTAAATTAGTGTTAAACACTAGAGCGAATCAGTGTTAAACACTGGAAACAGAGTTTTCAAATTAGTGTTAAACACTAAGCGAATCAGTGTTAAACAATGCAAATAGAGTTTTCCAATTAGTGTTAAATACTAAGAAAATCAGTGTTAAACACTGGGGACAAAATCTCCAGATTAGTGTTAAAAATTAAGGAGAGAGGGGTCACGTGTGGACACGTGAGGGCGCCCTGATTCCTCTTGTTTTATTCAGTCAAAAGTATTGAATACTTTGAAGTATCACGTGCTGTCACGTGATGGGAATTTAGGTGTTTGTCAGTTAAAGCTTCAGCCAAAGGGTCACGTGGTAGTACGTGAGAGCGCCCTAGAGCTCTTTTCTGTTTCTTCTGCCTTTTCTCTGTGTGCTTTAGGGGTCACGTGGGGCACGTGAGGCATTGACTCAAAGTTCTTTTCTATGGATCTTTGCAGGGGTCACGTGGTAGCACGTGACTCTGACTCAAGTTCTTTTCTATGGATCTTTGCAGAGGTCACGTGGTAGCATGTGACTCTGACTCTTTGCATGTTTTAAAGATCTGTTCATCTTTTAAGAATTAAATTCTTCATAGGGTCAAACCCTAGCAATAAACTTTAAAGGAATCACATTCCTGTTTTCTTCTGAAGAATTATATTCTTAAATAGGGTTAAACCCTAATTTCTTTTCTGTAAAGAATTAAATTCTGGTATTGGGTGAAACCCTAATTCTTTTTTTTTTCCTTTAAGAGAATTAAATTCCTGTGAGTTTGAGAGAATTTAGTTCTCAATTAGGGTTCAACCCTGGTTCTGTCCATTTTGAAGTAATTAAATTCGTATAACATAGGGTTAAACCCTAATTTTATCTCAAAGGAATTAAATTCCTATAATTATGTGAGAATTAAATTCTCAAAACTCAGTTCCTCTTCTGTGTTTTAGATCTGCATGGCAGGATCTCAACCCAATGAGAATTAAATTCTCAATTCATGGGGAGATGTGCACTTTGCAGATCCTCCACCAGAGAAAGAACTAAGTTCTTTTCTTTTTATATAAGAGTTAAACTCTTTTGAGAATTAAATTCTCTTCTGAAGTCTCCCTTTTCTTTTCTTACCTAAGGTTTTCCTTTTGCAGAGAATCAAAGGCTCTATATCTCTCTCTCTCCGTGTATCAAAAGAAAAAGCTCCAAAGTCCAAAAAATCCCCCCTTTTCTTTTCTTGGCTCCTATTTATAGGAGAAGGAAAAGAATCAATCTGTTTTAGTGAATCTTTCATTGAAAGATTTCATTTGCTTATTGAGAGATTTGATTTATCTTCATCATTAATCTGGGCCTTTAGATTATTGGGTGAATTTTATTCACCATTGGATTTTAAATCCAAAGATATCTCTTTCTTATTTCGGTTAGATTTAGGGGGAAATCTTTCCATGTCCAAGATTTTTCCATACATTGGTGATATTTAATCACCCTCGGATTTTTAATCCAACGGTTTCAAATAATTCTTTTCCATTTTGGAAAGATTTGAAGGATCTATCCTCAGGATTTAATTCTGTTAAAGAATGAGGCTCTTAAAGCCGGTCACGTGTGGCCACGTGACCGTTGGTCACGTGTGAGCATGTGACCCCTTGTCACGTGTAAGCACGTGACCCCTTGAATGGGCTTCTCTTCTTCTGCGCTCTGTTTTCTGGCCACTGCTTAACCATCACGTGCCAACACGTGACTACTGGTCACGTGTGAGCACGTGATGCCTCTTCTGAAGCTCTTCCTGATTTTTAATTGGGGAACAAATGCCCCCACAGCATTGTTCTCACGTGTCTGCACGTGAGTACAACGCTGTCACTTTTGTGACCGTCGGATCTGTTTTGAGAGTAGGGTAGATGAAGCGTTTTCCATCCTATCCTATAAATGCCCATGTCTTTTTCAGAAGTGCCTCCACTTTGCTCATCTTCCTCCTTGCATACTTTTCATTCTGAGAATTTAATTCTCCTTTCCAGAGTTTAGTTCTCTGTTCCAAAAATTTTCCAGAGTTTAACTCTGTTGACCGATTTCTTTTCCTCAGGTAATCATCTTGAGCGAACGAAGAACTTTCATACATAACATTTTCTGGATTTTAAATCCACATCAAGGGTTTCACCCTTTTAACATGAACCCATTTTTTCTTCAAGTTCTTCCACAAGAACAGAAAACTATCCAATCCTCAAACTGTAGATCTCTTAGGGCTTTTCTAATCTTTAAGAGAGACGATAATGTCGGTTGTTTTTCATGGAATTTAATTCCATCCCAAGGAGCTCTGGCTCTGGAACAAAATTTTCTTGGAATTTAATTCCCCTTTTCAAAAGGAATTTAATTCCTACGAAGAACTAAGTTCTTCCCATGGAGGCTTCTTAGGGTTTTCTTGCCTTGAGTCGTCTTCCTCACAATCAAGAAGAAGTTTGTAATGAATCTTCATGATCGTTATTTCAGGTATTATGGATGCCCATTTGTATGATCTTGACGAAATCATTTCTTACGGAAATATTCGCGCACTGGGCCGCAGCCAGAACCAGGAGTTCACCAACGCTCAGTGTGCTGAGGTCATGAGCCACTTCGACGAGTACAACAGTCAGTTACTCTCTCGTCGCTCTTCTCTTTTGAAACTCATTGTACTGGCGATCTGGGAGGCGCTCCCTCTCTTTTGCACCGGCGTACCGCTCGGGGCATTGGATGCTGCCGAGGATAAAGTGCATTCGGTGTATCTGATGAGCCTAATCTCGAAGAGGAAGCGAGACAACCTCATTGATCTCTTGCACCAGGCTTTTCAGCAGTCGGCCATACTTGCTACCTATCGGAGGGTAGAAGACATTCGTGAGGACCCCGACGCTTGTGACCGCGAGAGAAAACATGCTCGGATGGTTCGAAATGCTTGGAGGATCTTGGACAAAGCCAAGTTTGAGTTTCTCAATCCGTGCCCCGCGTCTGAGGTCCTGCCGTTGTAATTGTTTTTCCCCTTTTTTTTATTTTGTATGAACTTTTTAAAGTATGAATGATAAGTTTTGTGTTCCCTTCTGTGTTTGCATGCCCCCTTTTTTTTGTGGGATTTTGTCATTTTTGCTATTGTTGCTGCTGATGTGTTTAGCGTGTAAGGCACTATTTCACTTTTTAGTACACATCAAGCGTGGTGCTCACGTGCTCCACACGTGGGGCCCTCTTGATGGGTCTGTTTAATTTTTCATGCCATATTTTTTTTGTGCACAGCATTTAGTGCTGAAAAGGAGCCTTGGAAATAGTCTCATCTCCTTGATTTCCAATGCTTTCCCTTTTTAGGCCTCGGAAATAGTCCCATCATGCAATATTTCCCGTGCGCGACATTTAATGCCCCTCTTTATAACCTGAGGCCATGGCCTTCTTTTTCTCTTCACAGAGAAATTTATTCTCACTTTAGTGTGACTTATCTTGAGGAAACAACTGAGTGCCATGGCCTGCAACCGTCCCCATGCTCGTCGACAGCTATGGAAAGTTCCTATCGAGGAGATGATCCCTCGCTTTGCCGCACGATTAGTGGATCCCCTCCTTACCGACGACGAGTGCAACTCAGCGGCATATGAACTCTCGATCCGCAAGGGGGCTCCCTTCCCAATGGGCTCCCTCTGGCTCCAGATGACTCTTGCTGCCGTGCTTGCCGACATCCCTCCTCACCCGATGGAGATGACCCTGGCGATGCTCGACGCAGCTGAAGAAAAGCTCGAGGGTTTTCACGAGGCGTGCCTGATTACTAAGGCTTTGAAAGATCGCTCAGTTCACCTTTTGAGCGAAATAAGAGCCCGGCGGGCTGTTATGTCTGCTTTTGCGGACGAACATGGCGCCAATCGGTGGGGAGCGACTTCTCGCGAGAATTGTCACTTTAATGTGTTGGAGAGAGCAGAGAGAGAGATGGAGAATTTCGCTCTTTGTTTTGTTAACCCTTGTGCCACCGACCCTTTGTTTGGTGACCTTTTTCCGCTAGCGTAGTATATTCAAATTAGTTTTCGCATGCTTTACGTTGAACTTTCATGTATGCTGGGCACTCGTATGTATGTTTTGCCTGCGTAAATGAGCTTCATATTCCTCCCATGAGAACTTTCTTTAATTGCGAGTACTATCATGATGTTGCATGCACATCAGAGCTTCGGGTATCAGTTCTTTTTGAATGTCATATAGTCACAAATGCATGCTTGGTAGGGTCCATATCAGAAATTTTCCCTCTCTTTTTTTGCATATCAGGTGATGTGTGCGTGTTTCAGATCGACTATTGCCGTCGAATGGAGGTTTGTTTATACAGTCTTGAGCGTACATGTCCTACTCCAGAGGCTGTGGCTGCGAAGGTGAGCTTACGGGGCTTGATCGAGCGGTGCGCGGTGAATGTGGTATCATGCGAGAAGAGGCTCGGCCGCAAATTCTCGGAGAGGGAGCTGGCCTCTAAGGCGCCGTACGAGCTCCAGGCCAATCTTACAGTCAAAGCCAACAAAGAATATGAACTCTGGCGGGTACTTCAAGAGTCTATCAGAGAGGTGGTGTCTCTTGATAAAGCTGTCGTGTTCACTCGCGAGAGGGTCGAGGTTCACAAGGTCACTGAGAAAGAGCTCGAAGGCCGGCTCGCCTCGTATCAGGCCCAGCAGGCTCAGGCAGAGGCTCGTCTTCTGGCGATCCTGAATCATGAAGCTATGGCCTAGCAAAAGCAGGATGAGCTAGCGAAATTGCTAAATCGCCCGCCGGCTTGAAAAACTTGTATCTTTTCCTTTCTTTTTGTACACACTCCTAAATGAGAGTATCTCCCTTTTGTTCTTTCATGAATTGTACTTCGTATTCATTTTGGTTTATGAATAAAGACATATTTTTCTCTTCTCAATGGTGTGTCTCTTTTTATTGAATGTGTTCTGCGGACAATTTATCTAGGTCTCCTTGCAGGGCAGCGATGGCTTAGGATTCAGGGTTAAGATCCGCCTCCTAAGACTTTTGAGCTTTATGAGCCGTGAGGGTCTCATAAAGAGTCTTTCTCCCTACAGGTCGAGAGGATCCCGTAGGTGTAAGTTCTTCTTAAGAATCGTGAGGATTCTTAAGCGGGTTTTCCCTTGGGAGTCGTAAGGATCTCACAAGAGAGTTTTCTTCCTTGCAGGTCGTGAGGACCCGCAAGTGCTGGGTGCGGTCGCCCTTATCCGTATTTCACGGGGTCAGGGGTTGCCAAGGTACCGTAGTTTAAAGACATCGCGGTCAAGGTTAAGGACATCATAGTCCATGGGTTTAAGGACTCCACAGTCCAACGTTAGTTTTAAGACATCACGGTCAAGGTTAAGGACGTCATAGTCCGTGGATTTGAAGACTCCACAGTCCGATGTTAGTTTTAAGACATCACGGTCAAGTTTAAGGACCTCATAGTCCGTGGATTTAAGGACTTCACAGTCCGATGTTAGTTTTAAGACATTACGGTCAAGGTTAAGGACTTCATAGTCCGTGGATTTAAGGACTCCACAGTCTGATGTTAGTTTTAAGACATCACGGTCAAGGTTAAGGACTTCATAGTCCGTGGATTTAAGGACTCCACAGTCCGATGTTAGTTTTAAGACATCACGGTCAAGGTTAAGGACTTCATAGTCCATGGATTTAAGGACTCCACAGTCCACGAAACGTGTGGTTACTGGGACCCATCATCTCTTTGAAGACGTTGAGGAATTACAACGCCAAATATCAAAGGAGTGAAGAGATGTACCCTTTAACCAAGGTAAAATCAGTCTAGATTCATCATGGTTGATCGTTAGTTTTAAGACATTACGGTCGAGGTTAAGGACATCATAGTCCGTGGATTTTAAGGACTCCACAGTCTAATGTTTGCTCTGGATGCTTCACACGGGTTCACCGCTGTGCTCTGCGAGCACCAGGCTCCGCTCTGGACGTTTTCCGCGGGGTCAAAGAGTGATGTTATCCACGTTCCACGTGACCAGGAATTTTGCACTAGATGCTTCACACGGGTTCACTGCCGCCTTTGGCGAGGACTAGGCTCCGCTCTGGATGCTTCACATGGGTTCACTGCTGTGCTCTGCGAGGACCAGGATCCGCTCTGGACATTTTCCATAGGGTCAAAGAGTGACGTTATCCGCGTTCCACATGACCAGGAATTTTGCGCTAGACGCTTCACACGGGTTCACTTCCGTATTCGGCGAGGACTAGGCTTCGCTCTGGATGCTTCACACGGGTTCACTGCCGTGCTCTGCGAGGACCAGGATCCGCTCTAGACGTTTTCCGCGGGGTCAAAGAGTGACGTTATCCGCGTTCCACGTGACCAGGAATTTTGCACTAGATGCTTCACATGTGTTCACTGCCGCGTTTGGCAAGGACTAGGCTCCGCTCTGGATGCTTCACACGGGTTCACTGCCGTGCTCTGCGAGGACCAGGATCCGCTCTGGACGTTTTCCACGGGGTCAAAGAGTGACGTTATCCGCGTTCCACGTGACCAGGAATTTTGCTCTGGATGCTTCACACGGGTTCACTGCCGCATTTGGCGAGGACCAGGCTCCGCTCTGGACGTTTTCCACGGGGTCAAAGAGTGACGTTATCTGCGTTCCATGTGACCAGGAATTTTGCGCTAGATGCTTCACACGGGTTCACTGCCGTGTTCGACGAGGACTAGGCTCCACTCTGGATGCTTCACACGGGTCAAAGAGTGACGTTATCCGCGTTCCACGTGACCAGGAATTTTGCGCTAGATGCTTCACACGGGTTCACTGCTGTGTTCGGCGAGGACTAGGCTCCGCTCTGGATGCTTCACACGGGTCAAAGAGTGACGTTATCCACGTTCCACGTGACCAGGAATTTTGCACTAGATGCTTCACACGGGTTCACTGCCGTGCTCTGCGAGGACCAGGCTCCGCACTGGGCGTTTTCCGTGGGGTTAAAGAGTGACGTTATCCGCGTTCCACGTGACCAGGAATTTTGCTCTAGATGCTTCCCATGGGTTCACTGCCGTGTTCTGTGAGGACCAGGCTCCGCTCTGGATGCTTCACATGGGTTCACTGCCGTGCTCTGCGAGGACCAGGATCCGCTCTAGACGTTTTCCACGGGGTCAAAGAGTGACGTTATCCGCATTCCACGTGACCAGGAATTTTTCTCTGGATGCTTCCCACGGGTTTACTACCGTGTTCGGCGAAGACCAGGCTCTGCTCTGGACGTTTTCCATGGGGTCAAAGAGTGACGTTATCCACGTTCCACGTGACCAGGAATTTTGTTGATTATATCCGTATTTTACGGAGTTGGGATTTGACTCTCAGTGGGAATACATTGCCGAGTCGTGCAACTGGGAGTTGCCGCTCTTCCGCTTTGCTTGATGTTGTGTCTGCTGTAATGAGACGAGTGTTGAGAAGATCTCTAGGCTGTCTGTGATCCATTGAGATTTGGCTTCTTCTCTGATGAAACCTGGGGAGGAGGAGTTTGATTCCTTCTTCGTTTGCGCCCCTGGATTGTATACAGGGATTGATGTAGCATTACCTGTAGGGCAAAACTTTCATTTTTATTTCATTTCTTTTCTCGCGATGCTCTATCATTTCAGCTTTTATATCGCGAAGGTCGCGATTGCCCCATCATTTCGGTTATTTTTCGCGGTGCTCAATTATTTCGGCTATTTATTTTATTTTTTCACTCGCTGCTTTTTATTGCGAGTTGCCCAATCATTTCGGCTATTTATTTTATTTTTCGCTCGCTGCTTTTTATTGCGAGTTGCCCAATCATTTCGGCTATATTTTTTTTTATGCATACATTTTTACTTGCTGATTTTGTCGCAAGTTGCCCCATCATTTCGGCTATTTCGTATGCATGTGTGGCTTGTTGGCTTTTCGCTGCAAGCTTGGATTTATACACCGATTTTGGCATCAGCACCGCTACAACTGGGATATTGCCAGGAGCGAATCATCATTTGCCTTTGTCGATGTTGAACAAAGGTGGCTTAGTAAACAGGGCTAGGGGTCCTGTCGACTAAGGCTTTTGACTTCATGAGCCGTAAGGGTCTCACAAAGGTGTTTCTCCCTACAAGTCGTGAGGATCTTGTAGGTGTGTTTTCTCCTTGGGAATTGTGGGGATTCCTAAGTGAATGTTCCCCCGTAAGTCGTAAGGATCTTACAAAAGGGTTTTCTCCTTATAAGTCGAGAGGACTCACAAGGGTTGTTTACCGTGTGAGCATATCTTGGTCGCTGGTGGGACTTTGTTAGGGAAATGCTTATTCGCGCCCGTGGATTGTATACAAGGGTCAGAATTGAGCCGCTTGTAGGGCAACATCGAAGGTTGTGTGTGTGGGGGGGGGTTTGCTTAAGAACAGGTTCAGGTCTCTGTAACTTAAGACTTTCAAATCTTATGAGCCATGAGGGTCCCATAAGAGAGTTCTCCTTACGAGTCGTGAGGATCTCGCAAGTGTAATTTCTCCTTATGAATCGTGAGGATTCGTAAGTGTGTTGCTCCCTTGTGAGTCGTAAGGATCTCACGCGGGTGGTTTCTCCTTACAAGGTCGTGAGGACCCTGCAAGTGTCCTTTAACGAGGTTTCGCCCTTTCGGGTTTTCACAAACACTCGCCGGTAGCCCTACTGTTTTTACTCACGGAGCCTTTTCGGGTTTTCATCCGTGCCCATTTCGCTTATGGGCATACCATTTTTATTTTTATTTTATTTTATTTTATTTTATTTATTTATTTATTTTTATCGGCTTTGAGATGTTGCAATCCACCGTAGTTTATCGACATCTCGGTCAACAGCTAGTTTTAGGACATAGTGGTCCATTGTTAGTTTAAGGACGTTTCGGTCCGTTATTAGTTTAAGGACGTTTCGGTCCGTGGCGAAGAAGGCCGGTTACTACTTATAGAGTTCGGGCTTAGGAAGATAGCGAGCGGACATAGTCGTCGTCATCTATCATTTACCTAAGCCTTAACCCGTAAGGCGTAGTATTTCTTTAGGAAGCGACCATTTATTGTCCTGAAAGGCCTTTCA
Source organism: Agapanthus africanus (assembly GCA_030015575.1). Lineage (NCBI taxonomy): Eukaryota > Viridiplantae > Streptophyta > Magnoliopsida > Asparagales > Amaryllidaceae > Agapanthus > Agapanthus africanus. Next base: position 316,362,853 of record CM057338.1, on the reverse strand, counting down.
CCGTGCATATCCATGAGTAAATAGTCTCCACCCTGGTAGACCTTGTCTATGATGTACGGGCCTTCATAGTTCGGCTCGAATTTTCCCCGCTTGGCGCGATTGGGGATCATAGGCCTTTTGACCACTAGCACGAGTTCGCCTTGGCGGAATGTTCTCGGCCTGGTCAATCTTTCATATGAGCGCGTCATCTTTGCTTTGTAAGCCTCCAGATTTTGTTGCTCTATGAGCCGGGTTTCATCAAGGGCATCAAGCTCCCCGAGCCGAAGGTGGGCATTTTCTTCGTCCGTCAGCTCGTAGTGGACTGCCACTCGTAGAGAGGGTAACTGTATCTCGAGGGGGAGTACTGCTTCTATACCGAATACCAATGCGTACAGTATTGTGTTTGTGGCCGTTTTGAACGTAGTTCGATACGCCCAAAGAGCTTCTTGCAGTCTCTCATGCTAGTCTTTCTTATTACGGGACACCGTCTTCCACGATCTTTGTCAAGGTTTTGTTGAAAGCCTCAGCTAGACCGTTAGCTCGGGGATTATAAACTGAGGAATATCTCCATTCTATGTTGTGTTGCTGCGTGAAGCGACTAATCTTGTGGCTTCTGTAGGCTGGCCCGTTATCGGAGATGATCCGTCTCGGCGTTCCAAACCGATAAATGACGTGTGTCTTAAAGAAATAGAGGATATTCTCCGTCTTCACTTCCCTCAACGGTACTGCTTCTGCCCATTTGGAGAAGTAATCAGTGGTCGCTAGGATGAAACGATGTCCCCTGGATGATGCTGGTTCGATAGGGCCGACTATGTCAGTCCTCCATATTTCGAACGGCCAGCTAGCCACCGTTGGATGTAGAGGATTTGGGTGCTGGTGGATAAAGTCCCCATGGATCTGGCACGAGTGGCATTGCTTCGCATACTCGAGGCAGTCTTGGATCATTGTGGGCCAATAATAACCCATTCATTTGATCTTCAGCTTCATTTTCGGGCCTGCTTGGTGAGAACCGCAGAGTCCGTCGTGAACTTCGTGAACGACTCTTTTTGCTTCGTCAGGTCTCAGGCATCTCAACCACAGAGAGTCAAATGACCTCTTGTACAGAGTATTATTAACGAAGGCGAAGGGCAGAGCTCGTTTCACAAGCTGATGTCTTGAGGACGCATCTTCAGGCGTTCGACGGGATTTGAAGTAGTCTATGAAGACTTCTCTCCAATCTTCAACCTTCTCTTGGCCATTTATTTGCAGGGCCGTTTACTCAATTGCTTCCTTTTCCTCGAATGATTCCGGAGATATTTCTGCCAGTACGAGTACCCGACGGCTTTGCACCACGATTCTGACGTCATCAAGGTTTTCATCAGCCAGTTCTTTAGCGAGCTTGGCTAAAGCATCCGCCTTGCTATTTTCGGCACGCGGTATGCTTTCCAAGGTGTAGGAGGGGATTTGAGTTAGTAGTTGCTGTACTTTCTCGCCATACTTCACCAACTCCGGTTTGCATGTTTGGTAGTCGCCATTTACTTGACTGCCGACCAGCTGGGAATCTCCGTATATGAGGAGGTTCTCAATTCCCATATTGATGGCGATCTCGAGACCTGCTTTCGAAGCTTCATATTTAGCTTCGTTGTTCGTCCTCGGCTCTGTCAAGGAGAACGCAAAGCGCATTATCCCCTCCTGTGGAGTTACGAAGATGAGACCTACCCTCGATTTGATTATAGGTGTGTTTTGTTTACGCTTCTTCATGGAAGACCCTCCATCGAAATAAAGCTCCCATCGGGTATCACCACCGTCGATCGCGTCAAACGCATGTTCGTCTGGCAGCTCGCATTTCAAAGGAGAGCCGGCAGGTATTGGATGCTCAGCGAGGAAGTCGGCGATGGCTTGGCCTTTCACTGTCTTAAGAGACTGATAGGTTATTGAAAACTCCATCAAGAGCAGGGCCCATTTAGCGAGTCTTCCTGTCAATATGGCTTTTGACATCAGATATTTGAGGGGGTCTACCTTTGATATAAGACGGACTTCATGCGCCAATGCATAGTGCCGGAGTTTTGTTATCGCAAAGATTAACGCCAGGCAATGCTTCTCAATGGGGGAATAGTTGCTTTCTGCCCCCAGAAGAACTCGACTTAAATAGTACAGCGCTCTCTCTTTCCCTTGGTCGTTCTCTTGTGCCCATAATGCGCCTAAGGAACCTTCGAGGGCTGTTGTATAAAGAATAACAGGCTTTCCCTTGACCGGAGCAGCTAACACCGGCAGGTTCTGCAGGTATTGCTTGATCTCGTCCAGTGCGCCTTGGCATTTGTGATCCCAGACGAATGGGGTTCCCTTCTTCATCAGGTGACTGTAAGGGCGGCACTTGCTGAGAGATTGGCTATAAATCGCCGGATGTATGCGAGCTTCCCTTGGAGAGACCGCAACTGTTTGAGGGTCCTTGGCGGTGGCATTTCCATGATTGCCTTGATCTTCGACGGATCTATCTCGATACCCCGGTGCCGAACAATGAATCCTAGGAATTTGCCTGAGGACACCCCGAACGCGCATTTGAGAGGGTTCATCTTCAAGTTGTATTGCCGAAGGCGTTGAAACACGATCTTCAAATGCTCTAAATGCTCTTCGTATGACATGCTCTTAACCACGAGGTCGTCGATATAGCATTCGACGATTTCATGTATGAGGTCATCGAAGATCTTCGTCATAGCCCTCTGATAGGTGGCACCGGCATTCTTTAAACCGAAGGGCATAACTTTGTAGCAGAATATACCTAGAGGAGTCCAGAAAGCGGTGTGCTTCTGGTCTTCGGGATGCATCTTTATCTGATTGTATCCTGATGAGCCGTCCATGAAGGAGAAAACTTCGTGAGTGGACGTATTATCTATCATCAGCTCGGTGGCCGGCACTGGGAAATCGTCTTTCGGGCAAGATTTATTGAGATCCCGGAAGTCCACGCATATGCGCACTGTCCCATTTTTCTTCATTGCCGGGACGATGTTGGCGATCCAGTCAGGATATTGAACTTCTTGGATGAAACCAGAGTCGATTAGCTTCTTAACCTCGGCGTTGATACTCATCTCGAGCTCAAGCCGCATTCTTCTTGGCGCCTGTTTGACTGGCTTGATGTTCGGGGATATCGCCAATTTATGTACAGCAATTTCTGGATCTAGTCCTGGCATTTCAGAATAGTTCCATGCGAAGCAATCTCTATGCTGCATAAGCACGTCTTTTAACGCAGCCACCCTTTCTTCAGATAGCAGCTCGCTGACGAATGTCGGTCGCGGGTCGTTCGCCGTTCCCAACTCAATTTTCTTGAGGTTATCTGCAGTAGTATGTATTCCATCTTCCAGCTCTTTCGGCACTGGTGGAAATTTTGATATTACCTCGTCGTCATTGTTTTCGAAACACCAAGGAAGGTCATCCATATTCTCGGGCTCTCCTTTTGATATTGTTATCATATGACAAGTACGCACTCGCTTCCAAGATCGATGTGGATCTGGTTCTGCTCTCATGGCTTTGGGCTCATGCTTCTGTGGCGGCGTTACCCTCCAGCTGTCAGACAGAGCAAACTTGCCGAGCTGATACTGCAGTCTTCGATAGGGTGTCCTATGGCTCGGTGATAAGAACAATAGCCCGGATGAGAGACCTCGTTAGCTTGCTCAGGGTGTTTAGACTTCGGAAGTGTGATCATTCGATATTTTAAAGCGAGATCGAGTATCTTCTTCGTCTTGTCTTGAGGTAAAGAATACGCTCGACTCATCTTCTTCATAAGGGACAAATCCAGACCGCGCAATACCCGATCACAAGACTCTTTGATCCTGCGTTGTCGTTGTCGAATCCCTTTTCCGCTTTTTGACTTATTTCTGCCTCTGCGTCGGGCCTTTTGCACAGCAGGTTGACAGGGAGGAGTATTTTTGTCTTTTGCAGCCTGTTGAAAAAGACGTTGCTTCCTGGCTTTCTTGTAGATGGCCATCTCGCCATTATGGTTGTCCCAAGCTTTTTGACCCGCTTTCCTGATAAGCTTGTCCATTTGTTCTTCAAACGATGGACTCGGCACTTCGATCGCGGGATCTAGTTTTGATGAGGGGTTGGCATTTCCTGACAGGGCGTCATCTTCTTTATCGAAGTTATATATGGCGTAGCTACCGTGGACTCGTTCCCGTTTCCCAGATCTCACATATCCAAGCCCAAGCATCTCCATTTTCCCGTTGGGCAACTTGCGCTGAGTCCCAGGGACATCCCAAATCCTGTTATAGAACCGAGATTGTCGAATAGTCTGTTTTAAAGGTACCCCTTGGTGCTTCAATAGCTTTTTTAGTCCGTTTGTGTAATATCTGGGCAAACGGATGGGTTGGAGCCTGTCAAGTATAGAATCCGCGCCGTGCCAGATTTCTTTCTCTCCTCTCGTTTCCGTGGACCGGTAGAACAGGATCGCCTTTTCACCCTTTCGCTTGGGAGGGACGTAAAACGTCTGCAGGTCCTGCACATTGTAAGCTTCAAGTGCATCAAGGTCTTTGTAGTGCTCCTGCGGAATCATGGTGATTTGCAAACTCTGATCATCACTAGGGAATTCTTGTATCGGCGGCCAACTGGAGAACACAGCATTAACCTCATCTTCCGAATCGCTTCCGAAGATCAATATGGAGGCGGACGGTCCCGGGTTGCTGCGTCGAGACGGCCCAGCGTAAACTATCTCTTCTTCTTCTTCAGTATCACTCCCGAAAACAGGAATGGTGGCGGCGGCTTTGTTCTCCGGTTTGCGACACCTCTCTGTATCCTCGAAATTTGGTAAAAAGTACTTTGCATCTTCGTATTTGCGGACTTTGTTCATGGAGAATGGGTTTAGCTCACCTGTTACGGTATACTCGAGACCATCCTTGAAATACTTCATACACTGATGTTGTGTAGAAGGGATGATGTTGTACTCGTGTCACCAAGGACGACCGAGCAAGGCATTGTAGCAGGTCTTGGCGTCAATGACGTGAAACATAATATCTGTGACGAGTGGTCCGAAGCGTAATGTCAGTATCACAGACCCAAGAGTTCGTGATGATTGAGAGTCGAAACCGGAGATGGTAATTTTGTCCCGAGCGAGGTGTTGAACGCTCATGCAGATTTCCTTTAACACCCGCACGTTGAGGAGATTAACGGAAGACCCATTATCAACCAAGATTTTGCCTATCTTTATATCGTGGCAATATCCAGAGACGTATAGGGGACGGTTGTGGTCGTACGTCCCAAGGAGCAGGTCTTTGTCACCGAAAGTGATATCGGTCGTGTGCACTTCTTCCAGCTCATCTTTCATTCTTTCTTCGGCGAGGAAGGCTTGGAATTGTTCGGGCTCTTGTAGCGCCTTGATTAATGAATCTCTCGCTTCTTATGATAATAAGAGGGCGTCAAGAATGCTGAGCTGCGAGGGTAGCTTTCTCAGGTGTGCTAGGATGTTGTAGTCCACCTTACTTTTCTTAGGCGGGTTCTTGGCAGTCAGCTCTTTCGTAACTTGGTCATCTAAGGCGATATCCTCAGCGACCTTCTCCTTTCCCTTATCTTTTCTAGTTGCGGGTCCGAGATTCTTTTCGGGAAGCATGCGATTGCGCAGCTGAATGTTTTCGCAGGCTTCCGGTTCTTCCTCTTTCCCTAAGAAGGATTCTTTAAAGAGAGGGCCCAGAGCCATTTCCTGTCAGAATCGCTCCCGAATGTGAGCACTTGCGATCCCCCGACGTTGATCGTGTAACAGTTGCCGGTAGTTCTTTTATGCATGCCAGTTGTACTTCCCTGTTCCCGACGAGCTCTGCGTTTCATGCGCTTAAAATGTTGCCGGTGAGCAACATATCCCTGCCACCACGTCTTAAAAGCGTCGCACTCCTCAGTGGGGTGTGAAATCTTCCGATGATATGAACAGTAATTAGGGTGCCTCTCCGCCCCATTGAGCGTGTTTTCCTCCGAGGGCGGTAGCTTCATTCCCATTAACATGGCTTTGGCAAACCTTTTGCTCGTCTTGAATATGTTTTTATCCGTGTCGGATGTCTTTCGATCCAGCGGGAGTGCTTCGACTCTTTCGTTTAGTCGCCTGCGTTTGGCTCCTTCTGATGCGGCTATCTCACGCTTCTGGTCGGCTTTACATTTCAAACGAATTTCGTCTAGAAAGGCGTCAATCATTTCGTCTGTCGGCCACACAAGCTCCGGTTCAGGCTCTGCCCCCAGTTTCTTAGTGCCAGGAGTTCTTTCATCGTCGGTAAACAAGTGGGAGATCACATTACAACTCGCCACGTATCCCTCGGATTCATCCGACGAACTCTCCCCCTCATCTTCCTCCTGAAAGAAGTGGTTGAGGAACTCCTGGAGTGTGATGGGAGTTCGCGCCTTCTGATTGTACTCCTCTAGCGCCTCAATCTGTTTCTGCAAGTCCGTACGCTTGTTGCCCGGCTTCACGGGCTTCTTAGATTTCTTCTTCTTTTTCTTTGAAGATTTCGACGACTGGTCGTGAGTGCTCGGGTCGTCACCACCGATCTTTGGAGTTGGGCGCGGCTTCAGCATCCCTTCGATGATCTAGGGTTCCAGCGGGTTCTTCCATTCGACCGCCGGGCATGTATGAAGATCACTCAGCATCCTTTTGGTTTTGGCTGAAAGCACGATTTCCCATGGAGCTTCTTCGATGAAGGAACAAGTTGCCCCCGGTGTCTCCGTCTTCTTAGGAGTGTGAGGTTGTGGCGGGTTCACCTTCCACTTCTCGGACATCGCAAATTTGCCCTATAGGTATTGATCTTCAATCCATCCTTTGAAGACGAAGCAATCTTCAATCGGATGGCTTACTGTTTGATGGTAAGGGCAGTAGTTGGGGTTATTCATCTCACTGGGTTGCGGCGGTCGCCTTGGATTTGGCAAGTTAATAAGCCTGTTGCGTATCGCCAGCTCGAATAGCCTCTTCGTCTTCTCCCGCGGGAATGAGTAGGGGCGCTTCATTTTTTCATTATAATACCGCCGTCTTTCTTCCAGTTGATCCGCCAGCTTTGGGGCACTGGTTTCTGCTGAGTGTTCGCAACGAAGGTTGCCTTCCCTTTACCCTTGTCATTTCGCGGTTCTGGCTTCGGGGGAGACGGTCTGTGACCCATTTGGTCCATCTGGGCCAGCTTGTCGATCAAAGCCTAGAACTTGGTTGACTTAAATAACATCATGAACTGTGAGATAGTTGCATGAGGATCTAGGGTACCCACGAACATGCCCACCGCGGGCGCTTCCTCAATGCGTTGTTCGCATTTCGACCACAAGTTTCGCCAGCGTATAGCGTACTGGACCCACGTCTCGCCTGGTTTTACCCTGGCATTAATCAATACCGTTATCGGAGTGCGTTCGTTGGCGCTCGCGAATCGCTGCGTAAATAGCAGCTCCATCTCCGCAAATGTTTTGACGGAGTCGTTCGGGAGCTCAGAGTACCATTCGAACGCCGTTTCTGACAAGCTACCCACGAACTGGCGAAGCAACAATTTATCATCACCGCCGGTGTTGCCGCAAAGCGCCCTGAACTGGGCAACATGCTGGTGGGGATTGCCCGTCCCCTTATAGACATGAAATTTCGGTATTGTATAGCCCGGCGGGTATTTGATCTGATCATACCAGCTCGGATATGGTCGCCCCGTTTTGACGACATGGCCGGCTGCTTCAGTTGCCTGATGAACCCGTATCAGTTGAGCTATATATTAATCAAGGTCAGCTTTGGAGATTTTCTCCTCTTTGGCTGTTGACAGAGCCGGTGGAGGATTTGAAGTTTCTCCCCTGTCATCTTCAAGGACGATTGGAGGATCTTCAGCAGGAGGATCCGGCTGTATCATCATACCCACCATATCCTGGAACGGAAGGGTCATTCGTTGTATATTGGTTGCTTGTTCCGCAGCCTCTTTATCCTTCTTTTCCAGTATTCTCCTAAGGAATTCGGCGTCGGTTTCCTGCTCCTGACGTTGATTCGAGGATGCTTCGGGACTTTCTTTTGGCCCAGTGAGTGCGGCCATCGCGGTCATCATTTCTTGGAGCTTTTGCTGCTGCTCCTGAGCTTTGGTCACTGACCGTGTAAGCGGTCTATGACCCGTAGATATACGGCTGTCCTCTTTACCAGACACCATGTAGACAGTGTGTACCATCATGCCCCCAGACCTTGGGCGTTTAGGCTTACTGTCTTTGACATTAGCTGTAGGTGTGGGGGCCTTCTCCGGCCTTCCTCTCTTTTGAGTAGTCAACATGGAGGGAGCCGGTGCAGCAGGCACCCAAGCGGTTGTCGTCCTTTGTTGTTTGACAGGACGGTTCTTTTCTTCCGGAACCTTCGCCCTCTTCTGCCGGTGTAACGTTTTGAAAATCGTTTCGGTGAAATTTCGGAAAATCGGTAAAATAAGGGGGTTTTCTGTAAAAACTCAAAATACAAATATCTTTATTATAAAATTAAATATACATATTCTAGCTATATAATTGCCAGTATTTGGTGTTTATTGAGCCACTGGTGAAATTTCAAAATTTCTGAAAAAAAAATTATTTTAATATTATTTTAAGCCATCACTAATACATTTAATTAGGGAAAATTACAAATTGGAATGGGTTGATACAAATTTTATAGTTCTTGACACACTAAACTGACATGTAAAATATTATTTCTGAAACGAAATCGTTTGCCAAAACGGTTTAGAATTTTTTGAAGAAAAAAGGCTTTTTTAGTAAATTTAGTGTAAATGGATGTTTGGGGTATAGTATTTATCATTTTCCCTCACCCCCCACAAACACCCACACTCACACACCCCCACTTGCCATCTTGGCTGAGCCTTGCTGCCCCAAACCCCTTTTGGCCCACTTCATTTCTCACAAAATAAGGAAATAAAAAGAATTGAAGTGTAAATTATTATATAGTAATTGAGGTATGGGTTTATATACTTAATGTATGGGTTCTTGACTTGGTCAAACTCCCCACACCCTCTCTCTCCTCTCCCCACCTGCATTTGGCCGAGCCCCCCCATTTAGAACAGCCCCTTCACTTCTTCATCTCACATTCTCTTCAAAAAATCCACAAAAATGCTTTAAAATCCACAAAATTTCAAAGAAAAATCCAAATCCAACTCCTACCCATTATTTCTTTGCCTTAGCTAACATGGATCTTGGAGCTAGAGAGCAAGTTGGGAGGCCAAGTTTGCATGGGAGATCTCTAAAATCGTGGAGGTAAATCCTAACCCTAGTGTTTAGTTATATGTTAATTTCTTTGAATCAACTTAATTAGGTGTTTAATTTGGGTTTTTAAATTGCAAGTTTAAATTCTAGAAAAGGGTTTAATTTTTTTATTAGGGTTGTTATCATTAGATTGTGGTCTTAATGAGTAGATTAACATGTTATTGTTATGTAAAACTTAATCTTGTTGCATCTTGCTAATTGCTACTTTTAAATTGTCCAAATTGCATAATATTGCAAATTAGGTTTTAAAAATTAAGTTAAATTGTTAGGTAAAAATTCTAATTATGGCTTCATAGCATTATTAACATTATAATGAGTGGTTTAATACCTTAGGTTATGCAAAACTAAGCTTAATTGTTAAATTGTGAATTTTTTCTTGAAAATTGTTAAAATTGGATAATTTGTAAACTAGGTTTTTGGGGTTAATGAAATTTAATGAGATTAAATTGTGGAAATGGTTTATATAACTTAGTTATGATATTTAGTGGATATTATGGCCATTAGTTTTGTTAAAACGTCAAGTTTCGAATTAAAACGATAATTAAGTGTTTTCTAGGTTTTGTGAAATAAACCGATTTGATCAATTTATTGGTTTTGATGATTTGCATCGTATTTCATATATTTTTAGTGATTTATGAAACCATGATTGGTATGTTTGGTTTTAACTCGATGATCTGACGTTTGTACGACGATATCGAGGGTTGGTGGTGGTTTTGAAAGCGTGGTCCATAAGTTCTAACCTATAGGCCTTTGGCGTGTCGATTTGGTTTTCCGATGTGATTTTAATGCGCATTTGCGATTATGTATATGTGTAGGTACCCCATGTGATGTCGAGACGTTGAAAATGAAGAGGGTGACATCGGCATCGGCACACAAGGAGCAGGTGAGTAGATTTATATCTACGGGGAGAAGTCGGGTGGATGGCGTATAGCACCCCCGCATTTCGTGGTGATGTATACGAATACGTATACACACATATATATTGTTGAGTTTATTGATTATAAAGATGGACTTTTGGCGATTCTTTGATTGGTTTAGTGTAGTTGCGAAACACTAGAGTAGGGGTTGCACCTATACACACACACGCACATACTTGCATACATCTTTTCTTTTACATGTGCGTATATGGGATTATATATTTATGTGTTCACATGGGTATGGGACTATGTGTTCATATACTGGATTTGAGGATAGTACTTGGGATTTGAGATGAGTCGATGAGATTTAATTCGAGACCGTGAGATCGGTGATTTGGCAGGGTTTGTATTTGAGATACGACATGACGTTGTATCGCGTCCTTTGACGTAGTGTTTCACACACGTGCATGCATACGTAGGTGGTATCAGTATTGTATTAGATATAGATCAGTACCCGGATTATGATCTCTGATAAAGGGGATACCAGATGAATAGTGAGATGAATGTGATATTGACCCGTACCTAGATTTGGGATGCCGTACGACGGATGTACGTACGACCTATATATTGATGTTTGATCCGCACTCTTGACTTGGGATGTTTGATTATAGATATGGTATCGGATATGATATTATTGAGGCGGGATCACCGACTAATATATATATAGGTATGTATACGTATCGACTCAGATGTTAGGCGGTTTCCTTACCTGTAGTTCAGCTTGTTAGTTCAGCCGTATAGTTTAGTGTAGTTGTTAGACTAGGTTAGGCTCCTACCTATTTCAAAACTAATGAATCGTGGGTATTTTAAAAGACAGGTCAAGGGATTCTACGGATATTTCAAAAGACGTATCTTTTCTTTAAAACACCGTAGCCCTTATTTTCAAAACACCGCGATTCGTGTTATTTCAAAGGCACTATTGTAGGACTTATATTGGGGTAATGCAGTTTAGTTATCGTTGTGTCTAGTATTCAGCTCCCGCATATTATTGCTGTTGCTCCGCATCGCATACTTATTGTAATTCATATTTCATTATTGATATCATGCTGTTAGGATACCATCACCATTACCGATGATGCGTATGTACCACGTACACTTACTTGCCGGCTCACACACATCTTCATCGATAATTGCCATGTCACGAACACTTTAGAAAATACTATTTCATTTGACATAGGTTGTTAGCTAATAGTTTAGACATGATATTAGTGTACTTGCTTTATATGCTAGTTTAGACATTGTAGTTATTTCTTGCTACTTCATGCATGTTATTATTCATTGATATGCCGCATTCATAGATTTTTATGTCCATATTGACTGTTTACATGCTATTGAGGATTTGGATTCGGATTTTCATGAGATTTCCTGGATTTTGGGGAAAACCGCAAAAACACTTATAAACTTCTTTCTCTTTTTTTTTTAAGAAAAAGTGCGGTTTTCCCATGATGTATGAGTCGTCCACCATGAGTTTGCTGATGGATTTTGAGACCCGATTCGAGGAGTTGGATGAACCGTTTCGGGTACATGGTGAACCCGGTAAGGTATCCTGGGGCAAGAAGGTCATGTTGCTGACGTTGAGCCTGGCAGGGGAGCACTACCTACCGGTGATTTTACCCGACGCGTCGGATATCCGGAGGATACCATCATGGTCCTTAGATTGATGGTAGGGGCCGGTCTGGACTGATGGTGCCCTAGATAGTGAGATTGATATAGAGATTCTGAGATATTGAGATACAGAGATTTGATGATACAGGCCAGTCCGGATAGCCGGAGCCTGAGATTTTGAGACATTGGGATTTACGTTTGGTGTCGATGCTAGACACTGTTTATGCTGATTTCATTATGATACCTCGTTTTAAAAAATACAGAAAATCTCACTAATTTATGAAAGTAGTTTTGTTCAGTACATGCATTCTGTTTCGTGCATTCATACGTCATCCATGTGATACATTGCTACCTGAGGCACTGACACGGGCACATGGGATTGCACTTGGGTTAGATATTTACCCTAGCCATTGTTATAGGCTGCTGGTTATATATTTGAGGATATATTATGATCATTGACCTAGGATTGCGTTGTTCATGCGATTTCTATTCGTAGATGTTTTTCTATTCACGAGTTGGCAACTCACCCTCGTTGTGCCACAGTTTCTTGCAGGTTTTGCCGTACAGGTTTCTTTACGGCTTTGCTGGCACTGCTTCTTTCGGGTGACTTGCTAGTAGGTGGGTTTATTTGTATCGTACCCATCATTATACATTGTATATTATTATTCAGTTGTATCTAGAAGTTCCATCAACCAAAAATGTATTTATTGAGATAGAGACCAGAGATATTATTCTTTCGACCTTAGAGTCGCGCGTTATATTTCTGTGGAATTCTTGTTGTTTGAGTTTCCTTTTGAGTTTTGATCCTCGCCCTTGGCGTTGTATATTATATTGCTTGTGTGGTTGTGACCGTCGATTGACGAAGAGCTAGCTCCCGCTTGGGGATGCCTTTTTATTGATTTCGTATACTATTCATGTTGTATCCCGTTTGGGGGCCAGTATTTACAAAGGAGACTCTGCCGAAATTTTCAGGAAATATTTGATGTTTTTTTAAAAACGCATAATTCGGCTATGCTATTAAAACTACTTGATTTAATTTGGTTTTCCATCACTCTACTACTTTTCTTGGTTTGGATTTCTGGGTTTTCGGTTTACTTAGATTACGTACGCCTTGAGACGTTTCATAGTTTAAGTGCTGGTCATGTTCCGTACTTTCAGGATGTGACAAAGTTGGTATCAGAGCGTTAGGTTTTACCTTCGGAGCGTAGGATGACCCTTGGTTGATGGAGTAGGTGACTAAAGTAGAGTGACATACCGTGGGTATGTTCCGCGGCATACTTACGATACGCTACTCCACTTAAGAAGCCTTAGGATGTACATTTCTTTGTTCGGTATTATATTATTTCCTATGATCTAGCCTCATCGGTACCAGTTATGGTTTTGCTGCTACGATTACGGGCAGGGAGAGCTACGGCTACAGTTGCGGTCAGCACGAGCTCGTTAAGAACGAGGACTGACTAGGGCGTAATTCCAGCGACACACGATTGCGGAGATATGTCTTTTTACCGTGCTTTCGCGCCACGAGCATTTGGCGGATCGCCTTTACGAGATTTCTCGGACGTGCCGATCAGTACCAGAGGATCGAGCCAATGATAGAGGCCAGCCAGATTTTGATGACCATTGATGTATTGCTTATTCATGATGATTGAGGCACGGTTCAGCGTGCAGACGAGTGAGCCGGTTGTTGCTGCGAGCGACGAGATATCGCCCCAGATGTTAGAGCTATTGCGGTACGAGTTGTACTAAGAGATGATAGAAGGTCGCTAGTCACCGAGGATGAATGACTAGGACATGTGGTTCGTTCGCTACCCCGATGCGAGGTCATCAGATAGATTGATTCCAGCTAGAAATGACTTCACGCGGAGACGTTGAGAGTCGACAGAGACGATCGAATGTCAGCAACCTATTATTCCAAGTTTAAAGTATTCGGAAAGACATGCAGGCAATTCTATGGACCCTCTAGAAGAATGAAACCCTAACTCGACTTAATGACCATGTGAAAGCCTTTGAACCTTAGGGTTTGCAGCAGTTCCGCAGTGCCGTTAGTGAGGCTTGGGTTTGCCCTTCTACGGCTGGACCATCGATGCTGTGGTACGTACTCGATACTATTAAACTGTACCAAGATGTTGAGCTCTTGGGGGATTATGAGGTTTTGACGAATCGATCGGATGGTTCGACTTCATTCGGATGCTAGGTGGTGAAATGCATTTCTTGGGAGACTCCAGATACGAGGATAGCCGTAGGAGCTCAGTCCATGCAGGCACGACGAGACGAGTCCGAAGCAGTCGACATCAGAGAAAAGTGGAGTAAGAGGTTCGTACGAGGTCTTGATGAGACGACGTTCCACTCCGCCGACATCAGAGATGCGATACGCATACCGAGGCATTGTACTTAGATATACCTTCCAAAAGGAGTCGCGATGAGTTTGCAGCCGTTCCGGAATGAGAACAGATCTAGTAAGGGACGATGACTTCCGGACAGTTCGGCAGAGACGAGGTTTGGGAGAGATCTCGATAGGACGTTTCTGGAATAAATTACGAGAAGACTTGGACCCAGGAGTGGTCATGTTATGCACACCGGCAGGCCAGAGTTCAGGATCGTCGACGAGACATGCTATGAGTGACTACGACAGTTGGCCAGAGATTCTTGGAGGATGTGCTTGAGCGGGACTATTCCGCCATATTTGATTTCGGTATTTTGGACGATCTATTCGCATGACTGATTTTGATGATTGAGTTTCATGGTATTTGTTTTCATGTACCATGGTTGCACCTACTGAGTATTTACGATTTTTGCACAGTTGTTGCACTTGATATCATTTTCGTGCCTTGGTTTCGCATGTTTATGATTTTATGGGTTTCATACAGTTGAGTTGATTTTGTGCGTATGTACGCACACGATTTGGTTTTTGCACTCGGTATAGTTCATATATGCTTGCAGTGCAGTGTTACGCATTTTGTGCACTTAGATGCACTGGACTTCGATTTCGATTGTGATACTCGATATTTGTTTTGTGCACCTTGTGCACCTGAATTGATTTTGCGCATGTTCGACGCTTGATATTGGATTTCATGATCTCGTGCATGATGGATGCACCTGGTTTGGATTTTCGCGCATGTTGAGCGCATGTTTTGAGAAGCGATTTTGGTGCACACCAGATGCACTAAATTGAGATTCTTCATGCGTGTCAGATGCACCTGTCCTTGCTGTCAGGCACACACGTTGCCTATGACTGATGTTGTGTGCACACCTGATGCACTTAGATATTGTTTCTGTGTGCATGTATGGCACATATATGGATTTTGATTTTCGTGCGCACCAGACGCATATAGAATTTATATGCATATTTTGGGAATTGATTTCTTATGGAGCAGTACGTTTTTATGATGATTGCTATGAGTTTTTGTACTGAGCAGGACTAGACAGAGGATAGTACCTGAATATATTTTGCATGCATTGATAGTTATTGTAGGGATTTCTAAAAAGCGAGCTATAGTCTCAGTATTTACCTACGTGTCTGATATGACACGAAATGTTTAAAACAAGGAGACCCTTCTAAATTGTTTCCAAAACGGCGGAACGTGCATATTAAACAAAGGATATATATGTATATATGTATATATATATATGTAGTTATTTTCTTACAATAGACGTTCGCCATTGTGCAGTGCTGCGAGCATCACACAGCGATTTGAAGAAGATTTGGCATGCATTGCTTCCAGATGTTTTAATGATGTATATCATATTGATTTTCATTTTGGATTTAGGCATTGTGTCTTCACCATGACTCCGATGATTGCGGGATGCTTGACGGAGTTTTGATTTTGAGTTATATGCTCATTTTTCATGCGCCTGCGCTGCGCTACGATTTGTTTTATGTATTTATGATTTCGGAGCCCCGATGACTTGATGGTTTTGCTTAGATATTTTAGTATTTGGGGGGTAGTTTTAATTTAAATCCGGGGACCGAATTTCTTTAAGGGGGGAAGATTGTAACGTTTTGAAAATCGTTTCGGTGAAATTTCGGAAAATCGGTAAAATAAGGGGGTTTTCTGTAAAAAGTCAAAATACAAATATCTTTATTATAAAATTAAATATACATATTCTAGCTATATAATTGCCAGTATTTGGTGTTTATTGAGCCACTGGTGAAATTTCAAAGTTTCTGAAAAAAAAATTATTTTAATATTATTGTAAGCCATCACT
Source organism: Agapanthus africanus (assembly GCA_030015575.1). Taxonomy (NCBI): domain Eukaryota; kingdom Viridiplantae; phylum Streptophyta; class Magnoliopsida; order Asparagales; family Amaryllidaceae; genus Agapanthus; species Agapanthus africanus. The sequence continues at coordinate 316,346,954 of CM057338.1, read as the reverse complement.
AATACATTTAATTAGAGAAAATTACAAATTGGATTGGGTTGATTCAAATTTTATAATTCTTGACACACTAAACTGACATGTAAAATATTGTATTTGAAACGAAATCGTTTGCCAAAACGGTTTAGAATTTTTTGAAGAAAAAAAGGCTTTTTTAGTGAATTTAGTGTAAATGGATGTTTGGGGTATAGTATTTATCATTTTCCCTCACCCCACACCCACACGCACACCCACACCCACACACCTCCACTTGCCATCTTGGCCGAGCCTTGCTGCCCCAAACCCCTTTTGGCCCACTTCATTTCTCACAAAACAAGGAAATAAAAAGAATTGAAGTGTAGATTATTATATAGTAATTGAGGTATGGGTTTATATACTTAATGTATGTGTTCTTGACTTGGTCAAACTCCCCACACCCTCTTTCTCCTCTCCCCACCTGCATTTGGCCGAGCCCCCCATTTAGAACAGCCCCTTCACTTCTTCATCTCACATTCTCTTCAAAAAATCCACAAAAATGCTTAAAAATCCACAAAATTTCAAAGCAAAATCCAAATCCAACTCCTTCCCATTATTTCTTTGCCTTAGCTAACATGGATTTTGGAGCTAGAGAGCAAGTTGGGAGGCCAAGTTTGCATGGGAGATCTCTAAAATTGTGGAGGTAAATTCTAACCCTAGTGTTTAGTTGTATGTTAATTTCTTTGAATCAACTTAATTAGGTGTTTAATTTGGGTTTTTAAATTGCAAGTTTAAATTCTAGTAAAGGGTTTAATTTTTTTATTAGGGTTGTTATCATTAGATTGTGGTCTTAATGAGTAGATTAACATGTTATTGTTATGTAAAACTTAATCTTGTTGCATCTTGCTAATTGCTACTTTTAAATTGTCCAAATTGCATAATATTGCAAACTAGGTTTTAAAAATTAAGTTAAATTGTTAGGTAAAAATTCTAATTATGGCTTCATAGAATTATTAATATTATAATGAGTGGTTTAATACCTTAGGTTATGCAATACTAAGCTTAATTGTTAAATTGTGAATTTTTGCTTGAAAATTGTTAAAATTGGATAATTTGTAAACTAGGTTTTTGGGGTTAATAAAATTTAATGAGATTAAATTGTGGAAATGGTTTATATAACTTAGTTATGATATTTAGTGGATATTATGGCCATTAGTTTTGTTAAAACGTCAAGTTTCGAATTAAAACGGTAATTAAGTGTTTTCTAGGTTTTGTGAAATAAACCGATTTGATCAATTTATTGGTTGATGATTTGCATCGTATTTCATATATTTTTAGTGATTTATGAAACCATGATTGGTATGTTTGGTTTTAACTCGATGATCTGACGTTTGTATGACGATATCGAGGGTTGGTGGTGGTTTTGAAAGCGTGGTCCATAGGTTCTAACCTATAGGCCTTTGGCGTGTCGATTTGGTTTTCCGATGTGATTTTAATGCGCATTTGCGATTATATATATGTGTAGGTACCCCATGTGATGTCGAGACGTTGAAGATGAAGAGGGTGACATCGGCATCAGCACACAAGGAGCAGGTGAGTAGATTTATATCTACGGGGAGAAGTCGAGTGGATGGCGTATAGCACCCCCGCATTTCGTGGTGATGTATACGAATACGTATACACACATATATATTGTTGAGTTTATTGATGATAAAGAAGGACTTTTGGTGATTCTTTGATTGGTTTAGTGTAGTTGTGAAACCCTAGAGTAGGGGTTGCACCTATACACACACACACATACTTGCATACATCTTTTCTTTTACATGTGCGTATATGAGATTATATATATATATATGTTCACATGGGTATGGGACTATGTGTTCATATACTGGATTTGAGGATAGTACTTGGGATTTGAGATGAGTCGATGAGATTTGATTCGAGACCGTGAGATCGGTGATTTGGCAGGGTTTGTATTTGAGATACGACATGACGTTGTATCGGGTCCTTTGACGTAGTGTTTCACACACGTGCATGCATACGTAAGTGGTATCAGTATTATATTAGATATAGATCAGTACCCGGATTATGATCTCTGATAAAAGGGATACCAGATGAATAGTGAGATGAATGTGATATTGACCCGTACCCAGATTTGGGATGCCGTACGACGGATGTACGTACGAGCTATATATTGATGTTTGATCCGCCCTCTTGACTTGGGATGTTTGATTATAGATATGGTATCGGATATGATATTATTGAGGCGGGATCACCGACTAATATATATACAGGTATGTATACGTATCGACTCAGATGTTAGGCGGTTTCCTTACCTGTAGTTCAGCTTGTTAGTTCAGCCGTATAGTTTAGTGTAGTTTTTAGACTAGGTTAGACTCCTACCTATTTTAAAACTAACGAATCGTGGGTATTTTAAAAGACAGGTCAAGGGATTCTACGGATATTTCAAAAGACGTATCTTTTCTTAAAAACACCGTAGCCCTTATTTTCAAAACATCGCGATTCGTGTTATTTCAAAGGCACTATTGTAGGACTTATATTAGGCTAATGCAGTTTAGTTATCGTTGTGTCTAGTATTCAGCTCCCGCATATTATTGCTGTTGCTCCGCATCGCATACTTATTGTAATTCATATTTCATTATTGATATCATGCTGTTAGGATACCATCACCATTACCGATGATGCGTATGTACCACGTACACTTACTTGCCGGCTCACACACATCTTCATCGGTAATTGCCATGTCACGAACACTTTAGAAAATACTATTTCATTTGACATAGGTTGTTCGCTAATTGTTTAGACATGATATTAGTGTACTTGCTTTATATGCTAGTTTAGACATTGTAATTATTACTTGCTATTTCATGCATGTTATTATTCATTGATATGCCGCATTCATAGATTTTTATGTCCATATTGACTGTTTACATGCTATTGAGGATTTGGATTCGGATTTTCATGAGATTTCCTGGATTTTGGGGAAAACCGCAAAAACACTTATAAACTTCTTTCTCTTTTTTTTTAAGAAAAAGTGCGGTTTTCCCATGATGTATGAGTCGTCCACCATGAGTTTGCTGATGGATTTCGAGACCCGATTCGAGGAGTTGGATGAACCGTTTCGGGTACATGGTGGACCCGGTAAGGTACCCCGGGGCAAGAAGGTCGTGTTGCTGACGTTGAGCCTGGCAGGGGAGCACTACCTACCGGTGATTTTACCCAACGCGTCGGATATCCAGAGGATACCGTCGTAGTCATGAGATTGATGGTAGGGGCCGGTCTGGACTGACGGTGCCCTAGATAGTGAGATTGATATAGAGATTCTGAGATATTGAGGTACAGAGATTTGATGATACAGGCCAGTCCGGATAGTCGGAGCCTGAGATTTTGAGACATTGGGATTTATGTTTTGTGTCGATGCTAGACACTGTTTATGCTGATTTCATTATGATACCTCGTTTTAAAAAATATAGAAAATCTCACTAATTTATGAAAGTAGTTTTGTTCAGTACATGCATTCTGTTTCGTGCATTCATACGTCATCCATGTGATACATTGCTACCTGAGGCACTGACACGGGCACATGGGATTGCACTTGGGTTAGATATTTACCCTAGCCATTGTTATAGGCTGCTGGTTATATATTTGAGGATATATTATGATCATTGACCTAGGATTGCGTTGTTCATGCGATTTCTGTTCGTAGATGTTTTTCTATTCACGAGTTGGCAATTCACCCTCGTTGTGCCACAGTTTCTTGCAGGTTTTGCCGTACAGGTTTCTTTACGGCTTTGCAGGCACTGCTTCTTTCGGGTGACTTGCTAGTAGGTGGGTTTATTTGTATCGTACCCATCATTATACATTGTATATTATTATTCAGTTGTATCTAGAAGTTCCATCAACCAAAAATGTATTTATTGAGATAGAGACCAGAGATGTTATTCTTTCGACCTTAGAGTCGCGCGTTATATTTCTGTGGAATTCTTGTTGTTTAAGTTTCCTTTTGAGTTTTGATCCTCGCCCTTGGCGTTGTATATTATATTGCTTGTGTGGTTGTGACCGTCGATTGACGAAAAGCTAGCTCCCGCTTGGAGATGCCTTTTTATTGATTTCGTATACTATTTATGTTGTATCCCGTTTGGGGGCCAGTATTTACAAAGGAGACTCTGCCGAAATTTTCAGGAAATATTTGATGTTTTTTTAAAAACGCATAATTCGGCTATGCTATTAAAACTACTTGATTTAATTTGGTTTTCCTTCACTCTACTACTTTTCTTGGTTTGGATTTCTGGGTTTTCGGTTTACTTAGATTACGTACGCCTCGAGACGTTTCGTAGTTTAAGTGCCGGTCATGTTCCGTACTTTCGTGACGTGACAGCCGGCGAGAGTGATCTTGGTCGATTACGGAATCTTGAACCCTCTGCCAGACCTTGTAAATCTTGGAGGACAGTCGTTGAGGAGGCTTCTCCGGTTTCGCTTCTGTAACCCTCTTCGCAAGCAGAGGAGATCTTTTTAGCGTAGCAGTTGGAGAGTTCTTACGTACCCTCCTGAGTTGTTCAAAGCTGTTCCCAGTTGGAACAGCAGCATTAACTTCCACCATTGGAGCGGGTGGAGTTAGCCCTGAGAGGGAGTTGCCCCGGCCTTCCTTACCCGGCACCAGTGGCGACGTCGAGCATGACGAGCCGTCGGGACTGGCTCGGCGATAAAGACAGCTTCTTCTTGCCCTCTGTCCGAATGAGGTGCCGCTGGTGTCAGGCTCTTAAAGACTGATGTTGTCCTTTGAGTAGCGATGTTCAATCTGTCAAAGACAGATCCTCGAGCAGGAGGAGGAGCCAGAATTGTCAGCTTTGAAAAGACTGACTCTTTAACAGGAGAAGCCCCCTTGACGACTTCTGGAGCAGGGGTGGTTGTCTTCCTCGGGACGGCTATTTCAGGGTTCATGGGCTTCTTGGCAGGCCCATCAGGGTTCTGGCTCAGCCTGGCAAAGACAGAGGCTTCCAGTTTGATATTGGATGACCCGTTGAAAGGGGCCGTTGTAGCAGTGAGCCGATCAAAGACTGACTTCTTGTTTGCTTCCGATGCGGGCATTGGTATGGTGAAGCTTGCAGGTGGGGGCATGGTCCCAAAAAATAGACCGGTGGTGGCCTGGGTCTTCTGTTCCATTGGTATGGCAAGGATGGAGGCCGCTTGAGGCCCATAGGCTACACCTCCCGGTGAGGCGGAGCGTTGGTTGCACTTGCATTTTGAGCAGCTCGAGCAGTTGGAGGCCATTGACGCTTAATTTCTGCAGCAAACAAAACGCCAAATCTTAGTACCTCGAAACACAAGAGCAACCATTAGCGAACCGTGATTGGTTCGCGAATCATGACACACGAAGTGTGGAGTGGAAAGAGGAAAAGGTCCCACCGGGCGTGCCAGAATCTGTTCCCCTCCGAAAGATGGCCAAGACTGACGTCTTGCCTGAAATTCGGGACAGATGCTAATTGGTGCTATCCGTCTACCTCTCTGAAGATGCCAAGTTGATTTATGGCACCATGTATTGAAGGTTTAAAAGGATGCGTCCGATGTAGCAAATTTCGTCAGATTCCCCTTCGCTTGAGGGGTTTTTGATTGTGGGGACGCTCTTCCCTGCAGGCGCAACCCCCTGCAGTTAATTACGCTACCGCATTGCGGTAACAACTTTCTCCTTCTCCAGATGATCACTTCGTGTCGTGTGTGTTTACTTTGTGTTTGGTTTCCCGTGGATTGTATACGGAGACTGAGTTATGTCGTCGCCCGTATGGCGCGGACTAGTCCAAATCCGTATTATCTTAGATTTGGGTTTGGGGGTTTGGGTTTAAGGATACGTTAGCCTCGTTTGAGACTAAGATCAACTTAAACGTTTGTTAAGGATACGTTAGTCTAGTTTTAGACTAAGATCAACTTAACGGGATCGTTTAGATCCGACAAGAGAGCGATTAGGGGAGCCATGTTATTTAGTTTAGTGATATTGCGGTCAATAGGTAGTTTAAGGATATTGCGGTCCAGTGTTAGTTTTAAGACATTGCGGTCAAGGTTAAGGACGTTATAGTCCGAGGGTTTAAGGACCCCACAGTCCGGCGTTAGTTTTAAGACATTACGGTCAAGGTTAAGGACGTCATAGTCCGAGGGTTTAAGGACCCCATAGTCCGGCGTTAGTTTTAAGACATTACGGTCAAGGTTAAGGACCTCATAGTCCGTGAGTTTAAGGACCCTACAGTCCAGCATTAGTTTTAAGACATTACGGTCAAGGTTAAGGACCTCATGGTCCATGAGTTTAAGGACCCCACAGTCCATATCAATGTGTGGTCATCGGGACCCGTCACCTCTTTGAAGACGTTGAGGAATTACAACGCCAAAAATCAAAGGAGTGAAGAGATGTACCCTTAAACCAAGGTAGTTTAAATGATCTTTGGCTCAATTTAGAACCAAGACCAATTAATTATATTATGAGCCAATTGGCCCAGTTAAGTATGAATTGAGGACTTATGGCCTTCTTAGGCTAAGTCCAATCATGTTTAATATTGACCCTCTGTTGGTCTATTGAAGGAGAGGCTTTGCCTCTGGAAACTTAGCCAATTGGGCTAAAACTAGTGTTGAACACTAGAGACCAACAGTGTTGAACACTGGGAATAAGATTAACAAGTTAGTGTTAAACACTAAAAGATAACCAATGTTGAACACTAGCAACATGGCTTTCAAATTAGTGTTAAACACTAAGGCAAATCAGTGTTAAACACTGCAAACGGAGATTTTAAATTAGTGTTAAACACTAAAGCGAATCAGTGTTAAACACTGAAAACAGAGTTTTCAAATTAGTGTTAAACACTAAGCGAATCAGTGTTAAACACTGCAAATAGAGTTTTCCAATTAGTGTTAAACACTAAGAAAATCAGTGATAAACACCGGGGACAAAATCTCCAGATTAGTGTTAAAAATTAAGGAGAGAGGGGTCACGTGTGGACACATGAGGGCGCCCTGATTCCTCTTATTTTATTCAGTCAAAAGTATTGAATACTTTGAAGTATCACGTGCTGTCACGTGATGGGAATTTATGTGTTTGTCAGTTAAAGCTTCAGCCAAGGGGTCACGTGGTAGCACGTGAGAGCGCCCTAGAGCTCTTTTCTGTTTCTTCTGCCTTTTCTCTGTGTGCTTTAGGGGTCACGTGGGGCACGTGAGGCATTGCCTCAAAGTTCTAATCTATGGATTTTTGCAGGGGTCACGTGGTAGCACGTGACTCTGACTCAAGTTCTTTTCTATGGATCTTTGCAGGGGTCACCTGGTAGCACGTGACTCTGACTCTTTGCATGTTTTAAAGATCTGTTCATCTTTTAAGAATTAAATTCTTCATAGGGTCAAACCCTAGCAATAAACTTTAAAGGAATCACATTCCTGTTTTTTTCTGAAGAATTATATTCTTGAATAGGGTTAAACCCTAATTTCTTTTCTGTAAAGAATTAAATTCTGGTATAGGGTGAAACCCTAATTCTTTTTTTTCCTTTAAAGGAATTAAATTCCTGTGAGTTTGAGAGAATTTAGTTCTCAATTAGGGTTCAACCCTGGTTCTGTCCATTTTGAAGGCATTAAATTCGTATAACATAGGGTTAAACCCTAATTTTATCTCAAAGGAATTAAATTCCTATAATTCTGTAAGAATTAAATTCTCAAAACTTAGTTCATCTTCTGTGTTTTAGATCTGCATGGCAGGATCTCAACCCAATGAGAATTAAATTCTCAATTCATGGGGAGATGTGCACTTTGCAGATCCTCCACCAGAGAAAGAACTAAGTTCTTTTCTTTTTATATAAGAGTTAAACTCTTTTGAGAATTAAATTCTCTTCTGAAGTCTCCCTTTTCTTTTCTTACCTAAGGTTTTCCTTTTGCAGAGAATCAAAAGCTCTATATCTCTCTCTCTCCGTGTATCAAAAGAAAAAGGTCCAAAGTCCAAAAAATCCCCCCTCTTCTTTTCTTGGCTCCTATTTATAGGAGAAGGAAAAGAATCAATCTGTTTTAGTGAATCTTTCATAGAAAGATTTCATTTGTTTATTGAGAGATTTGATTTATTTTCATCATTAATCTGAGCCTTTTGATTATTGGGTGAATTTTATTCACCATTGGATTTTAAATCCAAAGATATCTCTTTGTTATTTCGGTTAGATTTAGGGGGAAATCTTTCCATGTCCAAGATTTTTCCATACATTGGTGATATTTAATCACCCTCGGATTTTTAATCCAACGGTTTCAAATAATTCTTCTCCATTTTGGAAAGATTTGAAGGATCTATCCTCAGGATTTAATTCTGTTAAAGAATGAGGCTCTTAAAGCCGGTCACGTGTGGCCACGTGATCGTTGGTCACGTGTGGCCACGTGATCGTTGGTCACGTGTGAGCACGTGACTCCTGGTCACGTGTGAGCACGTGACCCCTTGTCACGTGTAAGCACATGACCCCTTGAGTGGGCTTCTCTTCTTCTGCGCTCTATTTTCTGGCCGCTGCTTAACCATCACGTGCCAACACGTGACTACTGGTCACGTGTGAGCACGTGATGCCTCTTCTGAAGCTCTTCCTGATTTTTAATTGGGGAACAGTATTGTTTGAATTGTATATTGTATATTGAATATATATGGATGACTTGCCGAAACCATGATATCAGTAATAGAACGGATATAATGAATGAACATGTAGATGGAATATATTCATGGTTCGGTTCAGTCAATATAGATTGATTAGATTGAATAGACGGATTCATAGATCCGTGTTGTATTGTAGTTTTGTAATTTCATACTTGAATCATATTCAAGTCAGATTGATTATATTGAGACTCAGTCTGAGCCAGACAATTAGAAAAGAAATTGAAGTCCTGAATTATGTTTTGGTGTTATCGGTAACTGCTGCACATGGACAGCAGGATTTGTGCCTTTTTCAAAGACAATTACCGTGTCGATAACACCGTTTGTTAAGTTGTCTACCTTAAATAGGCAAGCACCCATATCTCCAGCTGCATGAGGCTCAAGAGACTGGTCCCGCTTAAACCTATGTTTACTAGAGTCCTTATTGTAATTTAGTATAACTTGAGGGGGTTTTATGTAAAAAAAGTTTTGTTATATTTTCAAAATACACCTCAAGTATTTTATTATCGTCTTTAGAGTTTTCATGGATGTATATTTTATCAATGTGACATTTCTAGTGAATAAAATCTAATTTCATAATATATGGTATTTATTTGTAATATTGGATTTGTATGGTATTTTCTTATAAATGAGATGTTTTTCTTGAATTTTGGAAATGTGGAATATTATAAATATTAAAAATAGATATTTTGATATTAATTACATATATATTTATTTATTAAAAATATATGTTTTATTTATAATAGAAATCACATTTTCTAAAGAAAATTGTATTTTAAATCTTTCAATATCGTATGCTTCTTGCGGAGGTTTGCATCTCACTCTACTAAGGCCGAGGATGTGCGATAATCCGTACCATCTCGAATGGGTTCCCCGAAATGGATTGTAGAGGCGCATTTGCAAAGATTTGTTAAAATACACATCTTGTAGAAAAATGTTTTTTATAAGTCGGAGGTAGTTATGTGTAAAGTCGTATTTTTCCTAAATCTATGTTCCCAAATTTCATCGTGCTATGTTACATATGAGTGTTGTGAGGAGGTAGGTCATTACCTCGTGAGTTTTTTAAAATTAGCATGGTTTAAAGGTATAAACATGTCGATATGAAATATAAAAGTATTTTAATGTAAAATTGAAATAAAACTGGCTATGGTTATCATTTTAAATGTCAAACTTGTTCTATTGTCTTAGTTAACGAGTATTAAACAATATATCAAAATTTGTAGGTTTGCTATTAAGAAAATGTTGTATTTTTGAAAAAAAAAAAGAATCGGAAGCCGGATAACTCCGCTTCCGACACGTTTTAAGAATTAAAAATTTGAGAATGGCAAGAGAGAGAGAGAGAGAAGGGGGACTTACCGGATTAGGGTCAAGAGAGGAGGAAGAGGAAGATTGGGGAAGCACCGGTGTGTCGTTTCATCGCCGGAAACTCCTCGGATTGCCGTCGGAAATTCGTTGAAGGTTCGCCCTTTGCTAACTCCACTTGCACACAAAAAGTCTTGGAAATTTTCTTGAGAGTTTGGGCAAGGATTTGGGTGTGAGGAAGGGTTATTTTAGGTGTGGTATTTATACGAAAAATTAGGGTTTAGGGTAATGAAAGGGTGTATTAAAATTTTGTATTAAAATGGTTTAAATGGGTGTTTTAATTTGCTCTGTAAATGTGCAGGGAATTTAAACAGTGCAGGGGAGTGGGGTAGTCCAAAGGGTGCACGGGAAAGAAGAAAATCGGGATTTCGGCCGAGTTGACCCGGCGAAGCAGGCTGAGTCAGCCGAGTCGTCGACCCGAGTTGGCCGAGTCAGGCCGCGTCTCCTTGCCACGTGTCCCCGTCGCTTGGTCTACTGCAATGGACTCGTTTGTTTTATGTGTGACTCTTCAGTTTATGTGTTGTGCACGTGTAGACTCTTAGGCTTCTAAAAAAATTAAAATAAATCAAAATAAAAAGATAATGTGGCTGATGGGATTTGAACTCTGGTGTTTTGGTTCAGCAGTGCAAGGTCTTACCGGTAAGCTACAAGCTTTTTCTTGCTGTTCAAAATTGAATCAAATACTTATAGTACTCACAGGAAATGTAAATACCGCAAGTATACATTAACTTTAAATCAATTTTATGTGCACAAGAATTGGAGTTGTTACAGTCTACCCTCCTTACAAAAATTCCGTCCTCGAAATTTACAATTTATTTTAAGGACCAGTTTACAAATAAGTGGGGATATCTTACACGCATCTCATCTTCCCTTTCCCATATCGATTCTCCTGGAGTGTCTTTCTCTACATCACTCGAACCAAGTTGACTTTCTTGTTCCGAAGTGACTTCACTTTCCTATCCAGGATCTCCACAGGTTGTTGCTCACAAGATAAGTCGGGTTGTACAGTGAGCTCGGAATGATCGAGGATATGGCTGGGGTCACTCACATACCTTCTGAGTTGGGATATGTGGAACACATTGTGCACTCCTTCTAATGAAGGTGGAAGTGCCAAGCGGTATGCCACTTCACCGACTCGTTCGAGTATATCGAACGGTCCAATGTATCTCGGACTTAGCTTACCCCGTCTTCCAAATCGAATCACTCTGCGGTTTGGAGATATCTTCAGAAATACATGATCTTCCGGCTGGAACTTTAAATGACGGTGCTTTGCATCAGCCCAGTGCTTCTGTCGATCTTGGGTTATGCGTATTCTTTCCCTGATAGTATGAACCATATCAACAGTTGCTACTATCATCTCGGGTCCAAGAAGTTCTCTATCACCGATATCATCCCAATTTAATGGCGATCGACACTTCCTTCCATAAAGTGTTGCAAAAGGTGTCATTCCTATACTTGCTTGATAGCTGTTGTTCTATGAAAACTCCACAAGATATAAGTGATCTTCCCACGATCCTCTGAAGTCTAACATACACGCTCTGAGCATATCTTCCAAGATCTGAATAGTTCGCTCGGACTGGCCATCTGTTTGTGGAAGATAAGCCGTGCTGAAGTTCAGACTTGTTCCCAAACTTGCTTGCAGACTTTGCCAAAATTGCGATCGGAACATGATGTCACGATTGGAGACAATGCAGACCGGTACTCCATGAAGTCCCACAATTTTCTATATGAGTTCATGGGTATCAAAAATAGTACACTATGAAGGATTTAAATCTTAAGTAGATTCTTACCTCCATGTACTTCTTTACTAATGTCCCAGTTGATTGGCCAACTCGAAATGGGATGAAGTGAGCCGATTTTGTGAGTCGATCCACAATAACCCATACCGCATCGTTACCCTTTGTGCTGCGAGGAAGTGTAATTACAAAATCCATTGTGATGTGTTGCCATTTCCATTCTGGAATAGGTAACGGTTGAAGTAATCCAGCTGTCATGTCATGTTCAGCCTTTACTTGCAAATACACCAAGCATTTAGCGACGCTTCTGGTTACTTCACGCTTCATTCCATGCCACCAGTAATTTTGACGTAGATCTTTGTACATCTTTGTACCTCCAGGGTGTACTGAATAGGGAGAGCTGTGAGCTTCTTTCATTAACTCTTCTCAAACAGAACCTTTTGGCACATATAATCTGTTGCCGTATCTCAAAGATCCGTCTTCATGGATGATGAAGTCTGTTCTGGGTCCATTCTCTACTTGATCTCTGATCTTTTGCAACTTAGCATTACTTGCTTGAGCTGCTTTGATATGATTTACAATGGTAGATTGAACTTGTAAATTCATCAAACTTGAAGCGTTACCCGGCATGACTACTTCAATCTCCATCTGATGCAATTCCTGCTGAAGTTTCCACTGGGCGGTGAGATTCATCGATAATGGTTGGCGACTAAGGGCATCGGGTACCACATTCACCTTCTCTGGGTGATATTGCAGGTTGATATCGAAATCCGCCATGAGTTCTAACCATCATCTCTGCCGCATATTAAGCTCCTTTTGAGTAAACACATATTTCAGACTCTTGTAATCTGTGTATATGTTCACTCTTTCACTAAGAAGATAATGACGCCAAATCTTAAAAGCAAAGATAACGGCTGCCAATTCCAAATCATGCGTCGGATAATTGCGCTCATGAATCTTCAGCTGTCTTGAAGCATAAGCCACAACCTTGCCGTGTTGATGTAGAACACATCCTAATCCCTTACCGGATGCATCACAATGCACTTCGAAACCTCCAGATTGGTCCGATATAACGAGAATAAGTGCTGATGTCAATCTTGGCTTGAGTTCTACGAAAGCATGCTCGCATGCTTCTGACCACACGAATTCTTCATCTTTGCGTGTGAGCTTGGTCAGGGGTGTTGCTATCTTAGAAAAGCCTTCAATGAACCTTCGGTAATATCCAGCTAGACCCGAGAAATTTCGAATGTTCTTCACTGACTTTGGTGTCGGCCATTCGCTTACTGCTGAAACTTTCGCTGGATCCATAGAGATTCCTTTGCCTGATATAATATGTCCGAGGAAACCAATTTGATTTAGCCAAAATCGCACTTGTTGTACTTGGCGTAGAGTTGATGCTGTCGTAGAGTTTCCAGAACAATTCGTAGGTGCTCGGCATGTTCTTTCCGATTCTTTGAATACATCAGTATGTCGTCGATAAGGATGATAACAAACCTGTCTAAGTACTCCTGGAAAACTTGATTCATCAGGTTCATGAATATTGCTGGTGCGTTGGTCACTCCAAATGGCATCACAAGAAATTCGTAATGACCATAGCGAGTTCTGAATACTGTTTTATGAATATCAGCTTCTTTGACCTTCACCTGATGATAACCTGAACGAAGATCTAATTTGAAGAAAACACAAGATCCACTTAACTGATCGAATAAATCGTCGATACACGGTAGCGGATACTTGTTCTTTATCGTTACTTCGTTCAAGGCTCTATAATCGATGCACATTCTGTATGAATATTCCTTCTTCTTTACAAGCAGTACTGGTGATCCCCAATTTGAAGTGCTGGGACGAATCCATCATTTCACCAATAATTCGTCCAACTAAGTTCGGACTTCCTTCAAACCTTCCGGACTTAATCGATAAGGTGCTTTGATAACTGGTTGTGCTCCTGGTATTAAATCAATGTTGAATTCAAGAGCTCGATAGAGAGGCAAATCTGATATATCGTCAAGAAACACATCGTCGAACTCTCGAACCACTTCTGGTTTTGATCCTTCCTCCGCTTGAATTGTTGTAATCACTGCCTTCTTTGGTTTCGCCTTGTATGTACTTGGCTCCAGGGTACGGTTTCCACTTTTGAAATAGAAGACCGGATGGTCTGGAATCTCGAATACTACCTTCCTTTGACGACAGTCAATGGTAGCATAAAATGTTCCGAGCCAAACCATACCTAAAACCACATCGAAGTTCAGTATGTCCAGCACCTTGAAGTCTGCATAGAATTCTCTGCTGCATACGACTACTGGACACAAGCTGTATCCCATTGTTGCCTTTAGAACGCCATTTCTAAACTGACATTCCAGCTGGATACAAGCGGTGTGACTGGAATCGCATGAGTTCGGACGAAACGTTGCGACATAAAGCAATGAGATGCTCCAGTATTGAAAAGTGCCAGTGCAGGAAGTGAGGCTACTAAGATTGTACCTAAGGTATGTGGGATATGTTTTAGCTATAGGAAAAATATATAGGTAGGTGTTAAGACTGAAAGAAAAAACTTGAGAAGAAAGGGTTACCAGTGATGACTTGGCCAGTGGTCTCAGCTTCTTCCACGGTCATCGTGAAAGCCTGTCGCCGTGGTACATTCTTCCTGGCCGGAAGAGCATTCCTTAGAACGTTCCGTTGAGCTTGATGGAACTGGCGAGGAGGAGGTGCAGTCGGTGGTCCTCTAGGTGGTGGAGCAGGGTGAGCGAGTCTTGGAGCATGTGCCTGAAGGGCTGGTCTCTGCTGGTAAGTGATTGCTGGCCTGGGTGCAGCAATTGGGTTGTGTCTAAGGGACAAGACCCAATATCACGAGTAGATGAGCCGCGGACTAAGCAAAGACGGTTGGCTCGCCGGCAGTCTTTCGCCAAATGTCAATCTCTCTTGCAGTAGGTATAAAAGGCTGGGCTGGGCCGGTTGATTGGTACTCCCAGTCTCCTTGGCATAAATGGTGGCCTTGAAGAGGCTCCTCCTACCATCTGGTTGGCAGGGCGCTTCATTCCGGCAGAATGAGGTCTGCTCCTCGTCTTTACCACTGCCTCATATCGGCGGGCAGCTTTTAGAGCCGATTCATGAGTCGGAAAATCTCCTGTGGCTAGTGCAGCTTGGATTTCCGGGTCCAACCCTTGTTGAAATCGACGGGCTCTGATCTCATCCGTCGGTATCAAGTGTGCCGCAAATCTGTTAAAGTATTGTGTTAGCTATGTAGTATGTGATATATTGAAAAATCGAATTATTGAGATATATCTTACCGACTGAGCATGGTGAACTCTGAGTCATATTTATCTACTGACTTGGTCCATATTGAATCGTGTTGCAGATAGATGAACTGATGTTCCATGTCGAACCTTGTAGTCTCAGGGAAGTACTTCGCGTCGAACATGTCACAGAAAGTCTTCCATTCGATGGGTTGATCAAGACGGCTTTATTCCACCTTCCACCAAACCCGTGCATTATCCGTGAGCTGCAGCTTCGCAACTCGGACCCAAGCTATTTCTGACACTTGTGCCGCTGCCAGATCATCTTCAATGCCTTGAGCCCATTCCTCCGCTGCTAGAAGGATCTCTTTTCCTGAGAATTGCTTGGGGTGGAAGGCCCTAAATTGCTTCACCCCAGGTGCTTCTGCTTCTGGTCGGTTCATCAGGATAGCAGTCTGCTGCCGTTGTCATTCTAGGAGGCTGCGGATTGCCTCAAGCAGAACTGCCTACTCGTTGATCGGAGCAGCGACGTCAGGTGTGAGTGGTAGTGGTAGGGGAGTGTTGTTGACATTCATGCTGGTGTTGTTTGGTGAATCCATAATCTTGAATGAAAAAAATTTGGGTTAGGACAGATTCAAAGTATATGAAATTGTAAGATTCAAGGAATATGAATTGTAAAGAATATTTTTAGTTGTTGGTTCTTATGTTATATTGCTTAGGTTGTCCACGCAGAACTGAACAGCATGGCAGGGTTCCATACAGCTCGGACCTGCATAGGCCACCAACAAAACCTGTCACGCCCCGCTTCCCGGTGTATTGCGAAGGGGACGCGACTGGCCGCTACGTATTTACTCAGAAGTAAACACGCTAAGCGTATATAAGCAATATAAGTAAAATGCACAAGAGACAATGACAATAGATATAATTGAACAACAACTTTATTTATTAACATTCTTTTTACAATACATCTGAAAAGTAAATACATGGAATGGAAAGCAATGCCTAAACAGTGGCATAACAGAAATGGAAAATACAGAATGTAAATGTGTAGAAGTAACTAGAGCTCCGGGTCGAAGGCTAGCTGATCCAAGTCCTCGAAGGTGGGCTCGATCTCCTGAAGGTCCGAATCACCTGACGACATTCCAAGGAAAAGAAAGAGAATGTCGTCAGCGAACAAATCGCTCGGTAAGTCCCGTAAATAGACAAGAATGGAATAAACATAATAGAAAGTATATTGTTATAATGTTGTATTTAATATTAACGCTGTTCTTTGTAGTTTGGTACAGAAGAATGCCAGTGTATATAAAAGGAGTCCTACTATTCCGGAGACTAAGGTATACGGAGCACAAGAAACCGTTCAGCCATGGTACAACGGCAATTGAATTCAGATTAGGTTTATTATGGTTACAGTCTCGTACCGTTTTTAACACCTTCCGTACCAGTCTACCCCTTATAAACCTCATGATGTCTTGATTGTATTGTTTGAATTGTATATTGTATATTGAATATATATGGATGACTTGCCGAAACCATGATATTAGTAATAGAACGGATATAATGGATGAACATGTAGATGGAATATATCCATGGTTCGGTTCGGTTCGGTCAATATAAATTGATTAGATTGAATAGACGGATTCATAGATCCGTGTTGTATTGTAGTTTTGTAATTTCATACTTGAATCATATTCAAGTCAGATTGATTATATTGAGACTCGGTCTGAGTCAGACAATTAGAAAAGAAATTGAAATCCTGAATTATGTTTTGGTGTTATCGGTAACTGCTGCACATGGACGGCAGAATTTGTGTCTTTTTCAAAGACAATTACCGTGTTGATAACACCGTTTGTTAAGTTGTCTACCTTAAATAGGCAAGCACCCATATCTCCGGCTCCCTGAGGCTCAAGAGACCTGTCCCGCTTAAACCTATGTTTACTAGGGTCCTTATTGTAATTTAGTATAACTTGAGGGAGTTTTATGTAAAAAAAAGTTTTATTATATTTTCAAAATACACCTCAAGTATTTTATTATCGTCTTTAGAGTTTTCATGGATATATATTTTATCAATGTGACATTTCTAGTGAATAAAACCTAATTTCATAATATATGGTATTTATTTGTAATATTGGATTTGTATGGTATTTTCATGTAAATGAGATGTTTTTCTTGAATTTTGGAAATGTGGAATATTATAAATATTAAAAATAGATATTTTGATATTAATTACATATATATATTAAAAATATAAGTTTTATTTATAATAGAAATCACATTTTTTAAAGAAAATTGTATTTTAAATCTTTCGAGATCGTATGCTCCTTGCGAAGTTTTGCATCTCACTCTACTAAAACCAAGGATGTGTGATAATCCACACCATCCCGAACGGGTTTTCCCGAAATGGGTTATAGAAGTGCATTTGCAAAGATTTGTTAAAATACACATCTTGTAGAAAAAAGTTTTTTATAAGTCGGAGGTAGTTATGTGTAAAATCGTATTTTTCCTAAATCTATGTTCCCAAATTTAATCGTGCTATGTTACATATGAGTGTTGTGTGGAGGTAGGTCATTACTTCGTGAGTTTTCTAAAACTAGCATGGTTTAAAGGTATAAACATGTCGATATAAAACATAAAGGTATTTTAATGTAAAATTGAAATAAAACTAGCTATGGTTATCATTTTAAATGTCAAACTTATTCTATTATCTTAGTTAACGAGTATTAAACAATATATCAAAAGTTATAGGTTTGTTATTAAGAAAATGTTGTATTTTTGAAAGAACAGAGAATCGGAAGCCGGATAACTCCGCTTCCGACATGTTTTAAGAATTAAGAATTTGAGAATGGTAAAAGAGAGAGAGAGAGAAGGGGGACTTACTGGATTAGGGTCAAGAGAGGAGGAAGAGGAAGATTGGCGAAGCACCGGTACGTCGTTTCGTCGCCGGAAACTCCTCGGATTGCCGTCGGAAGTTCGTCGGGGATTCGCTCTTTGCTAACTCCACTTGCACACAAAAAGTTTTGGGAATTTTCTTGAGAGCTTGGGCAGGGATTTGGGAGTTAGGAGGGGTGATTTTAGGTGTGGTATTTATAGGAAAAATTAGGGTTTAGGGTAATGAAAGGGTGTATTAAAATGGATTACATGGGTGTTTTAATTTGCTCTGTAAATGTGCAGGGAATTTAAACAGTGCAGGGGGAATGAGGTAGTCCAAAGGGTGCAGGGAAAAGAAGAAAATAGGGATTTCGACCGAGTTGACCCGGCGGTGCCGGCCCGAGTTGGCCGAGTCAGGCCACGTCTCCTTGCCACGTGTCTCCGTCGCTTGGTCTACTGCAGTGGACTCGTTTGTTTTATGTGTGACTCTTCAGTTTACGTGTTGTGCACGCGTAGACTCTTAGGCTTCTAAAAAGATTAAAAGAAATCAAAATAAAAAGATAATGTGGCTGATGGGATTTGAACTCTGGTGCTTTGGTTCACCAGTGCAAGGTCTTACCAGTGAGCTACAAGCTCTTTCTTGCTGTTCAAAATTGAATCAAATACTTATAGTACTCGCATGAAATATAAATAACCCAAGTATACATTAACTTTAAATCAATTTTATGTACACAAGAATTGGAGTTGTTAAAAATTCTATATCGACTTTGCTGATTCCGCGGCTGTCGGGTAGCACAACGCTCTTGATGCCGTCAAGGAGGCGGTTCCCCGGTTCGACGACTAGGAACTTTGCGTGAGGTATCCCCTCGCCGAGGAAAGACCCCACAGCGGCAGCACCGAGCTAGCGAGTGGAGGTGAGCAAGCTAGCGGAGGCGCCGAGCATGCAGACGGCAGAGAGACCTTCGCCGAGAAGGTGATTTGAAGCCGCCGCTCTCCCTGCTCCCTATCTTTCCCCCTCCCCCCTTTTTTCTTGTTTATGTAAGCCTTTGGACATTTTGTGGCCATCTTGTAAAGCTGAGGAGCTTATAATATCTTGTATATAATTTGGAATTTTAATGAAGTATTTTTAGCTCATCTTTGATGTGTCCGACTAGAATGTTTTCGTTCTCGTTCATTTTCCAAGTATGGATAGACCAGTGTCCCTCCTCATCCCATAGTCGAGATGACGTGAGACGAGCGAGCACTAAGTGTAAGCAGACCGGTGTCCCTCCTCACCCCGGAGTCGAGGTGACGTGAGATGAGCGAACACTAAGTGTAGGTAGACCGGTGTCTCTCCTCACCCCGGAGTCGAGGTGACGTGAGACGAGCGAGCACCAAGTGTAGGTAGACCGGTGTCCCTCCTCATCCCGGAGTCGAGATGACGTGAGACGAGCGAACACCAAGTGTAGGTAGACCGGTGTCCCTCCTCACCCCGGAGTCGAGGTGACGTGAGACGAGCGAACACTAAGTGTAGGTAGACCGGTGTCCCTCCTCACCCTGGAGTCGAGGTGACGTGAGACGAGAGAAGACTAAGTGTAGGTAGACCGGCGTCCCTCCTCACCCCGGAGTCGAGGAGACGTGAAACGAGTGAACACCAAGTATAGGTAGACCGGTACCCCCTTCACCTC
The DNA here is from genome assembly GCA_030015575.1 of Agapanthus africanus. Classification (NCBI taxonomy): domain Eukaryota; kingdom Viridiplantae; phylum Streptophyta; class Magnoliopsida; order Asparagales; family Amaryllidaceae; genus Agapanthus; species Agapanthus africanus. Next base: position 316,327,471 of record CM057338.1, on the reverse strand, counting down.
GGAGACGAGGTGTCACGCCCCGCGTTCCAGTATACGGGCAAAGGACGCGACTGGGCCGCTACATATTTACTGTGAAGTAAATACGCTAAACGTATCTAAGCAATATAAAAAATAAAGCACAAGAGACAAGATATAATAAAAACAACAACTTTATTTATTCACATTCTTTATGTACAATGCATGGAAAGTAAATACAACTGATAAAAAAACAATGCCTAAACAATGGCATAACAGAAATGAAAAAGTACTGAAATGGAAAGTGTATAATGACTAGAGCTCGGGGTCTTCACTGAACTGGTCTAAGTCTTCAGCAGTAGGCTCGATCTCTGAAGTGTCCAGATCACCTGACGACATTCAAAAAAGAAAGAAAGAGAATGTCGTCAGTGAACAGGTCGCTCGGTAAGTCCCAAAAATAAGGGAGAAATAGAATAGATAGAATAAGAAAGTATCATTTAAAGTTGTATTATATTGTTATAATGTTGTGTTAACGCTGTTGTTTGTAGCTTGGTACAGAAGCATTCCAGTATATACGAGAGGGGTCTCTATATGCTAGAGACCAGGGCAAATGGAATGTACAAGAAACCATTAAACCACGGTACAACAGCAACGGAATATATGTTAGGTGTTTTAATCTTACTGACTCGTGCCACTTTTAACACCTTCCATACCAATCTACCCCTTAAACCCCGTAGTGTTTTGATTGAATTGTTGTATTGTATTGTATAGATTGTATAGTTGGATGACTGACCAAAACCATGATATCAGTAAACGGATGTAACTGTATAATCATGTAAATGGAATAACTGTAGAATCATGTAAATGGATGTATATCCATAGTTCGGTTCAGTCAAGTTGATAGATTGAATATATGGAATAATGGATCCATGTTGAATTGTAATATTATAAATTGTAGATTATAGATTGTATTTGAATTATATTCAAGTCAGATTATAATGAGACTCAATCTGAGTCAGACAATTAGAGAAGTAAATTGAAGTCCTGATTGTTTTGATATTTTCGGTAACCGCTGCACATGGGTGGCAGGATTTGTGTCTTTTTCAAACACGATTACCGTATTAATAACACCGTTGTTAAGTTGTCTACCTTAAATAGGCAAGCACCCACTTCTCCGGCTTCCTGAAGCTCAAGAGATTGGTCCCGCTTAAACCTATGTTTACTAGGGTTCTTAGGATAATTTATAGAACTTGAGGGGGTTTTATGTAAAAATACTTTTATATACTTTTCAAAATACTCCCCAAGTATTTAGTTATCGTTTTTAGAGTTATCATGAATGTAGATTTTATAATTGTGATATTTCTAGTGAAAATATCCTAAATTCATAATAAGTGATATTTATTTATAATATTGGTTTTGTATGGAATTCATGTTATTTTAGTGCAAAATAATTCTTGTGATATTTTTAGAAAAAGGTGGAATATTTATAATAATTCAAAAATAGATATTTTTATGTTACATATACATATATTTATATGAAAATAATTTTTTTATATATATATTATTCTAGAAATCTCGTTTTTCTTAAGATGTCGTATTTTAAATCTTTCGAGACCGAATGCTCCTTGCGGAGGTCTGAATCTCGCACTACTAAGCCGAGGATGTGTGATAATCCGCACCATCCCGAACGGGTTTCCCAAAATGGGTTATAGCAGCGCTTTGCAAAGATTGTATAAATACTAAATCCTTTAGAAAACGGTTTTATTAAGTAAATGGTATTTAAATGAAAATGTGTCGCTTTCCCGTATTTTATATTCCCAAGGGTATGGTGCTATGTTGCATATGAGTGTGTGAGGAGGTAGGTCGTTACCTCATGATCTACTTAAAGGTATAGCAAAGTTTTGATGGTTTAAATGTAGAAATGAAACTATGTGGTATTTAAATGAAAATACGGTAAAATGAAATAACAATTACTTTTGATTTGAAACTTGATCAATATGGTTGATTAGTATTTAATAGTCAACATGAATTGGTTTAAGCATGATTGTATTAAAGAAAAGTGAGGTTTTATAAAGAAACCGAATCGGAAATCGATTTTGTTCCGATTCCGTCAGGTTTTGCAATTCTGTATTTTTTAGAAAAGAATAGAGAGATAGAATTTGGGGACTTACGGATTTAGGACAATAAGGAGAGGGAGATGGATTGGGAGGAGTCGCCGGTGCGTCGTTTCGTCGCCGGGAGCTCCTAGAATGATCGTCGGAAGTTCGCCGGAAAATTCGTCGTAGCTTCGCCTCGTGCTTGATTTCAAAGTATACAAGGTTTGTTGGAAATTTTTGAGAGTTGGCTCAGAGTTTGGGGTGAGAGGGTTGTTCCCCTCCGAATCACGCGGACGCGATAAACGTCTTGCCTGAAATTCGGGGCAGATGCTAATTGGTTCTATCTGTCCACCTCTCCGAAGATGCCAAGTTGATTTATAGCACCATGTATCGAAGGTTTAAACGGATGCGGCCGATATAGCAGATTTCGTCAGATTCCCCCTCGTCTGAGGGATTTTTGATTGTGGGGATGCTCTTCCCTGCAGGCGCAAGCCCCTGCAATTAATTACGCTACCGCATCGCGGTAACAACTTTCTCCTTCTCCATATGGTCACTTCGTGTCGTGGGTGTTTGTTTTGTTTGTGGTTGCCCGTGGATTGTATACGGAGACTAATTTATGTTGTTGCCCGTAGGGCGTGGATTAGTCCAAATCTGTATCTTCTTAGATTTGGGTTTGGGAGTTTGGTTTAAGGATACGTTAGCCTCATTTGAGGCTAAGATCAACTTAAACGTTTGTTAAGGATACGTCAGTCTAATTTCTAGACTAAGATCAACTTAACAGGATCGTTTAGATCCAACAAAAGAGCATTTAGACTCTATTGTTTAGTTTACGGACATTTCGGTCGATTACCAGTTTAAGGACATGGTGGTCCAATGCTAGTTTAAAGATATCCCGGTCAAGGTTAAGGACATCATAGTCCGTGGAATGTATGGCTGTCGGGACCCGTCACCTCTCTGAAGGCGTTGAAGGATTACAACGACAAATATCAGAGGAATTCAGAGATGTACCCTTGAACCAATGTTGGTTGGGAGATCGATAGTCCAATTTGGGACTAAAGTCTGTTTGCAGGTTTATGAGCATATGGGCTCAGTTGATATGAGTTGAACATTTTATTGTTCTGGATATTGAGCTTTTATTTGGGCTCGGCTCTTTTAATAATGCATAGTATTTATCAGAACAAAGTATGTTCTGACAGTGCGCCACGTGGCGCGTCAGACGCTTTGCGCCAAGGAAAGAGCGCATTGCGCTTCTGTTGGATAGCGCACACGAGGAGGACACGTGTCGCGCTTAGCGCTGAGCGCTAGTTTGTTGACGCATTGCGCTTTTAATTTATGAGTGTGCTGCGCTAGTTTGTTGGCGCACCAGTGAGTGACATGTGGCGCGCTTGGCGCTGAGCGCCAGCTCATGAGCGCAGTGCTCTGTTTTTAAAAGCGCAAAGTGCAGATTGTGTCTCTGGTTGACACATGGCAGGTTTTGGCGTTGTGCGCCAGTCCAAGGAGCACAAAGGCGCAATTTAAGAGTGCAAGGCACCGTCTAATAGCGCAAAGCGCATTTTGATCGATTTTAAGATCAAAGAACAAATTTATGTTCTTCAAAGAAGGCTTTGCCTTAAGATCCAAGAATAAAAGTTCTTGTTCTCATCAAAAGGCTCTGCCTTTATAGATCAAAAGATCTGTTAATGAAGTAAAGTACTACTTTAAATCTTTTATAATTAGATCTTTTTTTGATCTTTTTCTTTTTTTATTGAAGACCTTGATCTTGTTCTTAGATCTCTGATCTTTTTAGAAGATGGTTCTTTTTTTTTAATGAGATGATTTCATCTCTGTTTTTCAAGAAGATAGTTCTTTACCTTTAAAGATGAAGAAATGATCTTCCTTCTTCAAAGGCTTGCCTTTCTTTCTCTTTGAGTCCTTCTCTCAAAGTTTGCAGAGGGGTTTTTATATCTTCTCTGTATCTCTCCCTGTGTGTGTTTTAGACTTGAAGTCTAGGGTCCTTTATATAGGGCCAAATGATTTGTTAAATTAGTTGAAAAGATCTTTCTCTGATTGATTTGGGAATATTTCCCACCATTGGATCTTTGATCCTAAGGCTTCTGTTTTTACAGAAGATAATCTTCTTGTTTTAATAAAATTGGAAAGATCTTTCTAGAACAGAATTTTAATTCTGATTAATAATTTATTATTATTATTAGATCTTTTGATCTAACGGTGGGGAATTTTTTTACTTGCAGCGCTGGCGTACTTGGCGCTAGCGCACCTACGTTTGACACGTGGTGCGCAGCGCAGAGCGCAACGCAACTGCGCTAGCGCGTCTGTGTTTTTGACACGTGGCGCGCAGCGCAGAGCGCAAGGATCTGAAGCGTTGCTTCAATTTTAAAATTTTGAATTAAAACAGAGCTTTGCTCTGATTGGGTGCGCTGCCTAGGGCGCAACGCTCCTGACGTTGGCGTGTCTACTTTTGACACGCGGCGCGCAGCGCGCAGCGTGCAGAATCCGAAGCGTTGCTTCAATTTTTACTTTAGATTTTTAATACAGAGCTTTGCTCTTTATTGGGAAAAGGAAGCGTCGCTTCATTTCAAATCTTGGAATTTGAACAGAGCTTTGCTCTGATTGGGGAAACAAATGCCCCCTCCACCATTGCACTTACATGGCCCAAGCATGAGTGCAGCGGTGGTTGGATCAACTTTTTGGAAGTTGAAACGGCTCTGCATGCCTATAAATAGGACCTTTGGTCTCTTAGATGATTTCCATCTTCTTTCTTGAGAATTTTCTCTTATTCAGAGCATTGCTCTTCAATTTAAGAACTTTTCAAGAGTAAAACTCTGTCAAAACTTAGGTAAAGTTTAAAAATTTCTAATAAACTAGGGTTTTACCCATTAACAGAGCTTTGCTCTCTATAGATCTTTGATCTAAAGAGAACCCTTTTAGGGTTCCATTAATAGAGCTTTGCCCTCTAAAAGGTTTTCATTTATGATTTCTTAATTCATTAATAGAGCTTTGCTCCTTTCAAATCATATAGAAGAATTCTTAAGAGTTTGTTCACGGATCTTGAAGATCAAAAATGAAATTTTATTTTTGATGGGTTATATCATCTTCTTAGAGCAAGGCTCTAAGCGTTCTCGGGGAATTTCTTTAAATTCTCCTCATAACTGATTTTGACAGGTGTCACTCCTGTTTGCAGAGCATTGCTCTCGAGGAGTTTAACTCCCTGTGTCTGTTTTTCCTCATTGCTAATCTTCCAATGATGTTTCTTTCAGGCACTATGGATGTTCATTTATACAGTCTGAACGAGTTCATTACTTATGAGGATATCCGCGTACAGGGTCGTCACCAAAACCAAAAGTTTACAGATGCCCAGTGCGGAGATTATGGGTCGTCTGCATGCACGCGTTGGTTGGTTGCTTCCTCGCCGTTCTGCTCTCTTGAAAGTCGTGCTGGGAGCAATTTGGAGAGCACTTCCGGGGTTTCACGAAGCCATGCCGCTTAATGCGCTGGATGATGCCGAAGACAAGGTGCATTCAGTGTACCTGTCGGGGCTGATCTTGAAGAAACGGCGAGATAGCCTCATTGACATTCTGCATCAAATTTTTCAACAGACGACGATAATTGCTGCTTATCAAAGGATGGGGGGCCTTGCCGAAGATCTTGACATGCGTAAGCACGAGAGGATGCACACGAGAATGATCAGAAAGGCCAGAAAGACTCTAGATGGCCTTACTTTCGAATTCCTTAATCCATGCCCTGGATCTGAGGTTTTGCCATTGTAAACATTTCAATAATGCTGCTTTTGTTTATTGTCTTCATTGATATAAGAATTTTCCGAGTATGAATGACAAATCTTTTGCCTCCTTCTTTTTATTTTCTGCTTTGTTATTGGCATATTCCTTAAGTAAGCGTAGCCTGTAGGTGATATAGAACATTCCGTCTTGAATACTTTAAGGAGTAGTGATGGCTTAGGAAGCAGGTTCAGATCTGCTACCTAAGGCTTTTCAACTTTATGAGCCGTGAGGGTCTCATAAAGACTTTTCTCATTACGAGTCGAGAGGATCTCGTAGGTGTAAATTCTCCCTAGAAATCGTGAGGATTTCTAAGTGTTCATTACCTCCGTGAGTTGTAAGGATCTCACTCGGGTATTTTTTCTTACGAATCGTAAGGACCCGTAAGTAGTTTCTTCACTTCAGCGGCGAATGTGGCTTTGGCAAATGTGACCCATAGATGGTAGATGGCGGTTCATCCTGAACTCTTTGAGAGGTAGTGATGGCTTAGGGAGCTATTTCAGATCTGCTACCTAAGACTTTTCAACTTTATGAGTCGTGAGGGTCTCATAAAGACTTTTCTCCCTACAAGTCGTGAGGATCCCGTAGGTGTATTTTCTCCTTAGGAATCGTGAGGATTCCTAAGTGCGTTTTCTCTTGAGAGTCGTAAGGATCTCATAAGAGAATTTTCCCTCCTATAAGTCGAGAGGACTCGTAAGTGGTTGTTTCCCTCCTTGTCGAGATTCGACCTTAGAGAGTGTGGTCCGTGAATAGTATACAAGAGTCCGTTTTGGACCGACTTGCAGGGCCCCAGTGCTTAGGAAACAGGTTTTTTTTAATCCCCGCTGCCTAAGAGTTTTCCTCACGAGTCGAGACGAATCGAGCATTTCTCGCAAGAATATCCTGACGTCACAGTTAACGTCTGCTCTTTACGACAGAGGTCCGTTAGGGTCTGTAGTACTAGGGTTTTGTCCGTCGTACCGTCGCGTTGGCTGATGTGTTTCTCGATAGGCAATTTTGCTCTTCGAGTGGCCTTGCGACTGTCGTGTCTCTGATCCCTTCGGGGGCTGGACAAGACGTCTTTAAGCAATCCTCCTAGGCAGTTTGACCGTCGGAAGAGCAAGCGTTATGAATTTTGCCATGCCGCTTTTTACTTGAGGTTAGGCTCATTTTGGAGAGCCCCGATGAGTCATAACCACTCCGCGCTGGTGTGAGATGATCTCCGATAGTCTTTCAGGTTTTATATAAGTTGCCGTCAAGACCCTGAGACTAGGAATTTGGCCTTTGCTTCGTTTGCTGGCATTGCGTCTGCTGTATCGAGACGAATGTCGCGGTTGTCTCTAGGTTGCTGGTGAACCGTCGAGGTTTGGAATTAGGGATTTTGCCGTGGCTCTGTTGTTTGATTGTCGCGTCTGAATCCTGCTGGAGGAAGAACGCTGTAATGACATATCATCTGTTGTGTCGAGACGAACGTCGAGGTGGTGATCACTCCATGCTGGTGTGAGATGATCTCCGATGGTCTTTCCGGTTTTATATGAGTTGCCGTCAAGACCTGAAGCTCGGAATTTGGCCTTCGCTTCGTTTGCTGGCATTGCGTTTGTTGTATCGAGACGAATGTCGCGGTTGTGTCTAGATTGCTGATGAACCGTCGAGGTTTGGAACTAGGGATTTTGCCGTGGCTCCGTTATTTGATTGTCGCGTCTGAGTCCTGCCGGAGGAAGAGCGCTGTGGTGACATCTCGTCTGTTGTGTCGAGACGAACGTCGAGGTGGTGACCATTCTATGTGGGATGATCCCCGATAGTCTTTCAGATTTTATATGAGTTACCGTCAAGACCCTGAAGCTAGGAATTTGGCCTTCGCTTCGTTTGCTTTGGCGTGTCCGAATCCTGTTGGAGGAAGGACGCTATAGTGATATCTCGTCTGCTGTATCGAGACGAACATCGAGGTGGTGATCATTCCGCGCTGGTGTGGGATGATCTCCAATGTTCTTTCTGGTTTTATATGATTTGCCGTCAAGACCCTGAAGTTAGGAATTTGGCCTTCGCTTCGTTTGCTTTGGCGTGTCCGAATCCTGTTGGAGGAAGGACGATGTAGTGACATCTCGTCTGCTGTATCGAGACGAACATCGAGGTTGTGGTGGGATTTTGTCATCACTCCGCTTTGTTTGATCCGTGAGGTCTCTTGTTGACGTTGCGTCCACATCCTGCTGGACTGTTGAGGAACGCTGTTGGTGACCTCTCATCTGCTGTATCGAGACGAATGCTGAGGTGGAGCTAGGATTTTGACGTCGCTCTGTTATTTTGACCCTGGGGTGACATTGCGTCTGCTGTAATGAGACGAATGCTGAGGTGGAGCTAGAATTTTGCCATCACTCCGCTTTGTTTCGACCGTAAGGTCTTTCGTTGACGTTGCATCTGCATCCTGTTGGACTGCGTAGGAACGCCGTCGTTGACATTACGTCTGGTGTAGCAAGATGAATGATGAGGTGGTCTCTAGGTTGTTTGTGAACCGTCGAGACTTGGAACTAGGGGCTTTGCCATGGCTCCGCTTAGTGATGTCGCGTCTGAGTCCTGTTGGACTGAGGAGGATCACCTTTTTTGATTTTTAGGCTGTAGATATTGCCATTAAGATTTGGAACTAGGGACTATGTCGTGGCTCCGTTTCGTTGTGTCGCTTCCGTGCCTTGCTGGCATAAGGAGGAACGTTGTTGTTGGTTTTCTGGGATGCAGATGTGACCGTTGAGACTTGGCTCTCTTTCTGATGGAACTTGGTGGGATGATATGGTTCCCTCTTCGTTTGCGCCCCATGGATTGTATACAGGAGTCAATGTGACCTCACCTGCAGGGCAAAAAGTTTTATTCTTTCATTTTTTTAATTCTTTCCGCGATTCTCTATCATTTCAGCTTTTTATATCGCGAAAATCGCGATTGCCCAATCATTTCGGCTATTTTTCGCGGTTCCCAATCATTTCGGCTATTTTTCTTTTTACTCGCTGCTTTTTATTGCGAGTTGTCCAATCATTTCGGCTATTTCATATGCATACATTTTTACTTGCTGATTTTGTTGCAAGTTGCCCCATCATTTCGGCTATTTCATATGCATTTTTGCATTTTTTTGGCCCGCTGATTTTTTTCGCTCGCTGATTTTTTTTCGCGAGTAGGGGATTTGGGATCTGATACCAATCTTAGCATCAGCATCGCTGCGACTGGAATATTGCCGGGAGCGAATCATCATTTGCCGTAAAAAGACTTGGAATTTGATACCGTTTTAAGCATCAACATCGCTACCACTGGGATATTACCAGGAGCGAATTATCATTTGCCTCTGTCGATGTCGAACAAAGGTGGCTTAGCAAACAGGGTTAGGATCCTGTCGACTAAGGCTTTTGATTTCATGAGCCATAAGGGTCTCATAAAGGTATTTCTTCCTACGAGTCGTGAGGATCTCGTAGGTACGTTTTCTTCTTAGGAATCATGAGGATTCCTAAGCGTGTGTTCTCTTATAAGTCGTAAGGATCTTACAAGAGTGTTTTCTCCATTAAGTCGAGAGGACTTACAAGTGTTTGTTCACCGTGTGAGCATATCCCTAGTCGCTGGTAGGACTCTGTTAGGGAAATGTTCATTCGTGTCCGTGGATTGTATACAAAGGTCAATATTGAACCGCTTGTAGGGCAGCATCGGAGGTTGTAGGGGCTGTTTAAGAACAGGTTCAGATCCCTGTAGCTTAAGACTTTCAAATCTTATGAGCCGTGAGGGTCCCATAAGAGGGTTCTCCTTACGAGTCGTGAGGATCTCGCAAGTGTAATTTCTCCTTAGGAATCGTGGGGATCCCTAAGTGTGTTGCTCCCTTGTGAGTCGTAAGGATCCCACGCAGGTGGTTTCTCCTTACAAAGTCGATAGGACGTTGCAAGTGTCTTTTAGCGAGATTGCGCCCTTTCGGGTTTTCACAAAACTTGCCGGTAGCCCTGTTGTTTTTACTCATGGAGCCCTTTCGGGTTTTCATCCGTGCCCATTTCGCTTATGGACATACCGTTTTCTTTTTTTTCACTTTAACGAGGTTGCGCCCTTTCGGGTTTTCACAAAACTCGCTGGTAGCCCTGCTGTTTTTACTCACGGAGCCCTTTCGGGTTTTCATCCGTGCCCATTTTGCTTATGGACATACCGTTTTTTTTTACCACGTCAGCCTGAGGATGCCGCGGGTTGGTAGTAGTTTAACGATGTTTCGATCATTTGCAAGTTTTAGGACATTGTGGTCCGTCGTTGACGTAATTGAGGCGAATTTTTAGTTTACAGACTTTTCGGTCCATGGGGCTTTCCCTATGAATGAGCATGATGCCCCCGGTATATCCATCTTTTTCAGAGCATGTGGTTGTGGCGGGATCACCTTCCAGTTTTCGGACAGCGCGAACTTGCCCTGCTGGTATTGGTCTTCAACTCAGCCTTTGAAAACGAAGCAATTTTTGATTGGATGGCTTACTGCTTGATGGTAAGGGCGGTAATTAGGATTATTGAGATCGCCTGGCTGCAACGGACATTTTGGATCCGGCAAATTTATGAGCCTGTTGCGCACTGCAAGCTCAAACAGTCTTCTCGTTTTGTCTTGAGGAAACGAGTAAGAACGTTCTAGCCATTCCTCGAGGGATGGGCATGGATGCATATTGCTTTGGCGAACAACCGGTTTTAAGTTACTCAGCTGTTGTTGAGTATTAGCAATGAATGTTGCTTTTCCTTTCCCCTTTTCATTCCGAGGATCCGTCTTCGAAAGAGATGGTCTATGACCCATCTGATCCATTTGGGCCAACTTGTCAATCAAGGCCTGGAAAGTAGTTGGCTTAAAAAACATCATGAATTACGAGATGGTCGCTTGAGGGTCAAGAGTGCCCACGATCATGCCCACTGCCGGCGCTTCTTCAATGCGCTGTTCGCATTTCGACCATAGGTTCCACCACCGGATTGCATACTGCACCCACGTCTCTCCCGGCTTTACTCTGGCGTTGATATATGCCGTGATCGGGGTGCGTCCGCTAGCGCTCGCAAAACGCTAAGTGAATAACAACTCCATCTCTGCAAAAGTTTTGACAGAATCGTTGGGAAGCTCTGAATACCATTCGAAAGCTGTGTCCGACAAGCTGCCGACGAACTGGCGATGTAGCAGTTTATCATCGCCTCCGGTGTTACCACAAAGAGCCCTGAACTGGGCGACATGCTGATATGGATTACCTGTCCCTTTATACACATGGAACTTATGGATCGTATATCCCGGCGGGTAACTTATCTGGTCATACCAGCCCGGATAGGGTCGTCCAGTCTTGAAAACTTGGCCGGCCGCTTCATTTTCCTGGTGAACTCTTATTTGCTGATCAATATAGTCATCCAGTGCAGCTTTGGAGATTGTCTCTTCTTTGGCTGTCGACAGAGCCGGCAGAGGGTTTGATGTTTCTCCTCTATCATCTTCAATTATCACTGGAGGATCTTCGGCTGGAGGATCCGGCTGTAACATCATCCCGACCATATCTTGGAAGAGAAGTGCTATTCACTTTATATTAGCTGCATGCTCTGTGGCTTCTTTGTCCTTCTTTTCGAGGACTCTGCGAAGGAAGTCAGTATCAGTTTCTTGTTCGTGACGCTGCTCCGCGGATGTTTCCGGGCTTTCTTTTGGTCCGGTGAGTGCGGTCATCGCAGTCAGCATCTCCTGAAGCTTCTGCTGCTGTTGTTCTTGAGCTCTGGTGAGGGATCGGGTGAGTGGTCGGTGGCCCGTAGAAACGCGGTTATCCTCTTTCCTGGATGCCATATAGACGGTATGCACCACCATGCCCCCAGACTTAGGGCGTTTGGGCTCGGTGCCTTTGGCATTTTCCGCAGGCATGGGGACTTTCTATGGCCTCCTTCTTTTATGAGCGGTCGAATTTGAGGGGGCCGTTGCAGTGGGCACCCAGGTGGTTGTCGTCCGTTGTGTTTTGACAGGACAGTGCTCATCCTTCTGAGCCTTCAGCTTCTTCTGTCGGCGGAGATAGTCCTGATCCACCACCGACTCTCGGACTTGTCGCCAGATCTTGTAAACTTCGGAAGACAGCCGTTGAGGGGACCGCTTCGGCTTTATTTCCGTGACAGTCTCCATCGATGGCGGAGATCTTTTCAGTACGGCAGTGGGCGAATTCCTGCGTATTCTGTTTAGCAGCTCAAAACTGTTCCCGGTTGGGACAGCAGCATTAACTTCTACCGTTGGAGCTGGTGGCGTTAGCCCAGAGGGGGAGTTGCCCCCGGCCTTCCTTACTCGGTGCCAGTGGCGACGTCGAGCGTGTCGAGCTGATGGAGTTAGTTCGGTGATGGGGATGGCTTTGTCTTGCCCCCTGTCCAGGTGAGGGGCTGCTGCTGGCTCAGCCTGTTGAAGACTGATATCCTTTGAGAAGCAGTATCCAATTGGTTGAAAACAGTCTTCTGAGCAGGGACAGAAACCGTAGCGGGAGCCGGAACAGTCAATCTTGTAAAGACCGACCCTTTGGTAGAAGAAGCCGTCTTGACGACTTCAGGAGCAGGGATGGCTACCCTCTTCGGAACAACCTTCTTTGGGATTGCAAGCTTCATTGGGGGCCCACAGGAATTTTGGCCTAGTCTGGCGAAGACCGAGGAGCTGGAGCTGGACGACCCGTTAAGAGGGGCCGCAGTAGCTATAAGCCGATCGAAGACGAGTTCTTGGGAGCTTCCGGTGTTGGCACGGGAGCGGTGAAGCTCATTGGCGGGAGCATGGTCCCGAAAAACAATCCCGTGGTGGCTTGAGTGACCTGTTCCACCGGCATTGTGAACAGGGAAGCTGCCTGGGGCCCGTAAGTCACTCCTCCGGACGGGACGGAGCGAGAGTTGCAGTTAGCGCAGTTTGAATCCATTAATCTTCTGTTTTTTGCACGGAGCAAGACACCAAATCTAAGTACCTCAAATCCACAGGCAACCATATCAAACCGCGATTCGTTCGCGAACACGACACACGAAGTGTGGAGTGGAAAGAGGAAGAGGTCCCACCGGGCATGCCAGAATCTGTTCCCCTCTGAATCACGCGGATGCGATAAACGTCTTGCCTAAAATTCAGGGCAGATGCAAATTGGTGCTATCCGTCTACCTCTCTGAAGATTCCAAGTTGATTTATGGCACTATGTATCGAAGGTTTAAATGGATGTGGCCGATGTAGCAGACTTTGTCAGATTCCCCCTCGTCTGAGGGGTTTTTGATTGTGGGGACGCTCTTCCCTGCAGGCGCAAGCCCCTGCAGTTAATTACGCTACCGCATCGCGGTAACATCTTTCTCCTTCTCCATATGGTCATTTCGTGTCGTGGGTGTTTGTTTTGTTTGTGGTTGCCCGTGGATTGTATACGGAGACTAATTTATGTTGTTGTCCGTAGGGCGTGGATTAGTCCAAATCCGTATCTTCTTAGATTTGGGTTTGGGGGTTTGGTTTAAGGATACGTTAGCATAATTTGAGACTAAGATCAACTTAAACGTTTGTTAAGGATACGTCAGTCTAATTTCTAGACTAAGATCAACTTAACAGGATCGTTTAGATCCAACAAAAGAGCATTTAGACTCTATTGTTTAGTTTACGGACATTTCGGTCGATTACCAGTTTAAGGACATGGTGGTCCAATGCTAGTTTAAAGATATCCCGGTCAAGGTTAAGGACATCATAGTCCGTGGAATGTATGGCTGTCGGGACCCGTCACCTCTCTGAAGACGTTGAAGGATTACAACGACAAATATCAGAGGAGTTCAGAGATGTACCCTTGAACCAATGTTGGTTGGGAGATCTATAGTCCAATTTGGGACTAAAGTCTGTTTGCAGGTTTATGAGCATATGGGCTCAGTTGATATGAGTTGAACATTTTATTGTTCTGGATATTGAGCCTTTATTTGGGTTCGGCCCTTTTAATAATGCATAGCATTTATCAGAACAAAGTATGTTCTGACAGTGCGCCACGTGACGCGTCAGACGCTTTGCGCCAAGGAAAGAGCGCATTGCGCTTCTGTTGGATAGCGCACACGAGGAGGACATGTGTCGCGCTCAGCGCTAGTTTATTGGCGCATTGCGCTTTTAATTTATGAGCGCGCTGTGCTAGTTTGTTGGCGCACCAGTGAGTGACACGTGGCGCGCTTGGCGCTGAGCGCCAGCTCATGAGCACAGTGCTCTGTTTTTAGAAGCGCAAAGCGCAGATTGTGTCTCTGGTTGACACGTGGCAGGTTTTAGCGCTGTGCGCCAGTCTAAGGAGTGCAAAGGCGCAATTTAAGAGTGCAAGGCACCGTCTAATAGCGCAAAGCGCATTTTGATCGATTTTAAGATCAAAGAACAAATTTATGTTCTTCAAAGGAGGCTTTGCGTCAAGATCCAAGAATAAAAGTTCTTGTTCTCATAAAAAAGCTCTGCCTTTATAGATCAAAAGATCTGTTAATGAAGTAAAGTACTTCTTTAAATCTTTTATAATTAGATCTTTTTTTCATTTTTTTCTTTTTTTATTGAAGACCTTGATCTTGTTCTTAGATCTCTGATCTTTTTAGAAGATGGTTCTTTTTTTTTTAATGAGATAATTTCATCTCTGTTTTTCAAGAACATAGTTCTTTACCTTTAAAGATGAAGAAATGATCTTCCTTCTTCAAAGGCTTGCCTTTCTTTCTCTTTGAGTTCTTCTCTCAAAGTTTGCAGAGGGTTTTTTTCTATCTTCTCTGTATCTCTCCCTGTGTGTGTTTTAGACTTGAAGTTTAGGGTCTTTTATATAAGGCCAAATGATTTGTTAAATTAGTTGAAGAGATCTTTCTCTGATTAATTTGGGAATATTTCCCAACGTTGGATCTTTGATCCTAAGGCTTCTGTTTTTACAGAAGATAATCTTCTTATTTTAATAAGATTGGAAAGATCTTTCTGGAACAGAATTTTAATTCTGATTAATAATTTATTATTATTATTAGATCTTTTGATCTAACGGTGGGGAATTCTTTTAATTCCAGCGCTGGCGCAATTGGCGCTAGCGCGCCTGTGTTTGACACGTGGCGCGCAGCGTAACTGTGCTAGCGCGTCTGCGTTTGACACGTGGCGTGCAGCGCAGAGCGCAAGAATCTGAAGGGTTGCTTCAATTTTAAAATTTTGAATTAAAACAGAGCTTTGCTCTGATTGGGTACGCTGCTTAGGGCGCAGCGCTCCTGACGCTGGCGTGTCTGCTTTTGACACGTGGCGCGCAGCGCGCAGAATCTGAAGCGTTGCTTCAATTTTTACTTTAGATTTTTAATACAGAGCTTTGCTCTTTATTGGGAAAAGGAAGCGTCGCTTCATTTCAAATCTTGGAATTTGAACAGAACTTTGCTCTGATTGGGGAACAAGGGTAAAGGGTAGGGTTGGTATTTATAAGGTTAGGCTAAGATTAGGGTAGATAAAGAGTTTTAATTTTAAAAAATGTAAAAATGTATAAAAATCATTAAAAAATGGAGTAAATGGTGGTTAATGGACTCTCTGGAAACGATCCAAATAAATGGAGTGTGCACGGATGTTGAGAAGGTGAAAAGGCAAGTTTTTCGTTGTGACGACTTGGTAGTCCGGCTAAGTCCGGCCGGCGGCACCGGCCCAAGTCGGCCGGTCCTCCGGCCGACTCGAGGGCTGAGGAGGTGGGGGATCGCCTGATTAAGCCTCTGAAACATTTAGTTTTTCAGGTGTAGTGGGGTTTTTGGGATTTATCACGTGTTGACTGTTGGTATTCTAAAAATTTCAAAACAAAATAATATTAAAAATAATATGGGGTATGGGATTTGAACTTTGGTGGCTTGGTTCAGTAGTGCAAGGTATTACCAATGAGCCACAAGCTCTTTCTTGTAATTAAATTGCTAATTAATTACTTATCTTGTGCTCAGGCAATAAATACCCCTTTATGGATTTTGAATTTTTTTTTGTAAAAACTTGTATTGGAAATTTGGGGTTGTTACACGAGGTGTGGTGTGAGTCGAGCGACCTTAGTAGAGCTCGGTGCTATCACTCCTTCGGATTCGAGTGGGGTTGGAGTTGGGCCGGCTATCGACAGAACGCGAACTTTATTTACTTGGGCCATGTTAAGAGTTTTCCTACTTCATGTACGTGTGCCGGATAGAGGTTGGCTTGCTGGTTTTAACGCGAGGTCTTAGGATCCACCGCGGAGGCCGAGTAGGAAGCTACCCGGTGGCTTCGTGACGAGGGCTTTGGATCAACGGTGATGTTAGGCAGGAAGCTGCCCGCTGTGGATGGGCCGAGAAGGAATCTACCCGGCTACCTCATGAAGAGGGCTTTGGATTCACATCGTCGTTTGTAACGACTCTGACTTTACTATACGCAATTTTCCAGTTTAATGTACAGAAATGAGTTATACAGCCTGAGATTGAGTTATAAGTTAATTTTGTTAAAAACAGCAAGAAGCCACTTATAGCTCACTGGTAAAGCTCTTGCACTTCTGTGACGTAGCCCTAGTGTTCGAATCCCATCATACACATTATTTTTTTCTGATTTTTCTTTTTAACTTTTTGGAAGCCCAAAAGTTTACACGTGCAATACACAGAAAAATGAAAAGTCTGAAAATCAAACATGTGGAAAATGGAGTAAACCCTAATCTTATCTGGTGGCACGAGGCTCGATGCCAGATGGCATGAATCGACCGGCGGAATGCACCATATGGCCCGCACCGACGGCTGTAGTGAGCCCAATTGGCTCCGTGTTCTGCACACTAACCCCTTCACCTACCCCTAACACCCCTGCACTTTTTGATTTCCCTGCAATCAAACAGAGACCCTTTATTTCACCATTTATCATCTTTTTAATGCATTTTAATTCACTATTTCAATTCCAAAACCCTAATTCTACATTATAAATACCACCCACACTTTGGCTCAATATCATTCTAAAAATTCTAGCTAAAATCTCAAAATTTCTTAAGTACAAGTAGAGTAAAAGAGGAGTTAGCAAGCGATCAACTTCCAGCGAGTATCGAAGCAAATTCCGGCGATCCCACGACGCCACGAATTTCAACTCTCTTTCTTCAACCTTTCTTTGACCTAACTAACTTGTAAGTCCCTTCCAATCTTCTTTCCTCGTCTTTAAAATTCTTTTTCAAAATATATATCGGTAAGTGGAGTTAATACCCATATCTTTTTCAAAACCCTAGAAAACTCATTCTCTTTAATATTTTTTTTCAATCTAACTTGTACCCATCACTTATAACCTTAAATCATAAGATTTAGAATCAAATTTTAGTCAAGAATATCATGTAAAATAACTTTAATTTAAGTTTTTCGTTTAAATATCATGAACTTTATATATCATCTTTTATTGTTTTGCTTAAACATACCTTAAGTAAAACATCACAGGGCAATGACCTACTCCTCACGTACACACTTGGTTCCTTAGCACGATACCGCTTTTGTGTGAATTTTTTGTTACGAATAAAATATTACATTAAAATACCATTTACTATAAAAACCGGATTTCTTTTAAACTGTGTTTTAAATCCCTTTGCGATTATACCTCTGCAACCCTTTTTAGGAGACCCGCTATTGGATGGTGCGGATTATCACATACTTTAGAGCTAGTAGAGTGAGATGCAGACCTCCTCATGAAGCATTCGGTCTCGAAAGGTTTTAAATATGGTTTTTAAGAAAAATGTATTTTTCTACTTAAATAAAAATTTAATTTTTAATAATTATATAAAAAATACAAAATCCATATATTTTCAAAATATAATAAACTTACATTTTTTATGAAAGAATTATAAGTTTCACCAAAATACCATCGAGATACCAACAAATGATAAGTTTTACAATAAAATGCCATGAACTTTCCAAGCTATGTAATTATCACTAAAATACCTCAAATTCTTAAAATTCACATCCATGAAAACCGTAAATAATATAAATAACTTCTTGAGGTTTATTTTTAATGTTATTAAAAATATTTTTCATAAAACCCCCTCGAGTTGTATAAAACAATATTTAAGAACTTTAGTAAATATAGGTTTAAGCGGGATCAATTCTCTTGAGTCCTAGGGAGCCGGAGAAATTGAGTGATTTCCTATTTAAGATAGATAACATAACAGAGTTATCAATAGTAATTGTCTTGGGAAGAGACACAAATCCTGCCGTCCATGTGCAGCAATTACCGATGGCTCCCGAACCTAATTCAGGATTCAAATCAGTTAAAAGTGTCTAACTTAAGTCTGAATCTAACTCAAACCTGAATCCAAAATCAAATCAGAGTCCAATTCAAACATGAATCCAAAGTTTAACATAAATACTTGAACTTGAACCTGAACACTTGAATTTAAACACCAATATCAAACCTGAATACTTGACTTGACTTGACCGAACCATGGTTATAACTTGACATGACTTCTTGAATACATGATTACATCCTGAACCTAACTACGTGAACAACTTGTATTCATGATTTCGGCAAGACTTGTAAATATAAATCTATACAATACATTACGAGGGGATAATGTGGTAGATTGGTATGGAATGTATAGCGTAGCACGAGATGGTCACCGCTATTGGTACCCCCAAGGATTCTCCATAGTCGGAGTGCCTGTTGTCTCGGCTTCGGGCTTTCACGATGGAGCAGCTTCGCATTCGCTCTATCACGTTCCTCAGATTCCCGGGGTGAACCCTTCATGGTTTGCCTCGGCGTGCGCTATGTGTGCGTCCTCGATGAGTGTGTTGACGTCGGCCTTCCCTGAAATCAGGCAACCTAACCGACGTCTTTTCAGGGGGCGAGGGAGCGCGGCGAGTGTTGAGGCAATAATCTGATCGCTCCCGAGACCTTGATGCCGAACTGTTCGGTGCCCAACGAGTCATGGAATCATTTCTCGTATGGGGGTCGTGACTGCTGGAATCGGACGCCGGTGTTCCGTGACATCGAAATTGGCACGAGCGAGGTCGATGACTGGGTCGCGCCCCTCTGCCTCCCTATGCACGGCGTCATTCCGGGAAGCGGGGGCGGTGGCAGGGCGGGCATGGCTGTCCGTTGGGACACGAGCGAGCACGTCCACCATCGCCGTGAGTCTGTCGATCTGTGCAAATAAGGCCTCGACGATATTGGGAGGCGGAGTAGAACCGCCCCTGCCTCCGTTGCGGAGGACGGGATGGTTTGTGCCGGGATCTCCGTTGTGATGATCACTGGTCATTATATCGGAAATGGAAGATCAACTTTTTTTGGTGGAAAAATCTTTCGTTCTCACAGATGGCGCCCACTGACGGAGGCGAATATCTCCCTCAGATGTTGTCCTTTATTGATCTTGCTGTTAGCGGAGCTGAATGGTTGAGATTTGAGGTGAGATTTGAGTGTGTGGATCTTAATGGGCTGTTAGTTGTTGTAGAAGCCGAGCTACCTACAAGGAAAGTCCCGAGGTGGAAACCACCGTAGGACTCTCCGACGATTAAGTAAGTACCGAGAAATATTAAGGCAGAGTAGCGGCGTATTGGAATGAGTTCGAGATACCTGAGTCGTCTGGAAGAAGAGTTTATATAGTGGTCACATGAAGCGAGCCGATACGAGATTCTCGCCGTCCGTTACGCCCCTACGTCATGTTCGTGTTGATGGTGGGATATGCACATCAATGGCAAGATACACCCATTAATGGCGAGATACGCTAGTGTGAGATGCGGGACGTGGAGCGGCGGAAATCTCGTTGTAGCGAGCTACACGGAGCCGTTACGGGAGCGCTCGGGCTCCGTGCTTCCTGCTAAATAGGGACGCTGAGAAATCTCAAATATAAGATAGCTCGGAGATAAGGAAGTGAGCTAAGAAGTCTCAGCTATAGGATAGCTCGGAGACGAGCTATTGGCCAGCGATCTGCCGAAGGAGGAATGTGCTCCGAGGAAATTATTTGAAAGGTCCGGCGCAACCTCGGAGGTGATGTGCCGAGAAATGTCCCCCATGCTTCATACATATTCCAGGTTTGCAGCCTTCAGGAATTTAGCAGGCTTACATAGATGACACGTCATCCGCTACATATTGTGATCCGGGGAATTCCCACTCGAGCATCTTTTTTTTTATATATAATAACATAGTGTGCTGTCCTGGACTTTAATTGTTTGGTCCTTTCTAGTCAATCCTTTAGTTTGACCTTTTATTTTTTTATTAAAATCCTGTCTTATGTCTTATTGCGAGACTGAAATGTCTTTCATGTTCATTTAACTCGATCTATTTACTTAAAATCCAAGCCAACGGCAGTAAATCCCATCGCCGGATGATGATTTTTCACGTGATGTCCTGCTCAAGTAGAATACTTTTGCCCACCTTCCCCCATTCCCGGCCGTAGCACGGGCAAATCTATCTTCAACGAATGCCCCGACTGCTTAGTCTTCCCTGGAGGCGTCCGGCAATCTGAGCCAAACAAACGGCGGCCTTGGGATTTCGAGGGCCTTCAATTTTGTCTCCATTCTTCAAGCGAAAGAACCAGGCCGGCAACCCTTCCATTCCTCCAGGTATAAGACAAAGCCCTTGCGGTGACCGATAGCGAAGTAGTACCAATTGCCATGTGCTCTAAAGCTAGTCAGGAGCTTTGACCGTTTCAACGAGTCGAGTCAAAAGTCGAATCCCTTATTATTTAACCAAAAGTTTCCCATGACATATTTGTACATAGAGATTAAAAAAATTAATTTATTTAGAACATGCATTTCTAAACAAGCCTTAATATATGCCTTTGGTATATGCTATAAAACCATAATAATATTCGATACATGTCAAAAAATAAAAATGGTTTTCATTCATTCTTACCCAAATCCACCCCACTCATAGCAGGTCCAATGCGCACATTTCCATTGGTGAGGAAACCTGCAGGGTGCAGTCCCCTCAACATTGATGCGCATCTTCGATTTCACCCACATTTTCACCCTCACCAATTGCACCCATGGGCCCCACCACACCCTTAAAACCCTAGCGTTTTTACCTCTCCCCAAAGAAAACTCCCTACAAGCAAACAAACTCTCCCATTCTCATTTCTCCGCATCCCTCAAATCTCAAAAACCCTGGAAATTTGAAATTCCGTTCCATCCTAAATCATGCCTCATTACAACCGATTCCTCATCTCACCATCAACGAATCCTCCGTCATCGTCGACGGCAGTTACAACCCATTACGCACACCTCGACGAGTTCCTAAGCTCCATGTTCACCGTCCTCCTGTTTCTCGCCATGCCGTATCTAATCCTCACGTCTCTCCGCAATTTTTTCCAAAACCGGAACCGAGACCATGATCAACACGATGGCCAAAAGGATCAAAATTGCTTGCTACAACTCAAGTCGATGCCTGTAATCATATACGGCTCGTGTTCGAGTTCTTCGTCGTCGAATAAAAACGACGGATTGATCGAGAGCTGTTCGATCTGTCTAGCGGAGCACGAGGAAGGGGAGGAGATTAGGGTTCTGGTCAGATGCAAGCATGTGTTCCACAAGGAGTGCGTCGACAGGTGGCTCGTGACGAGGTGGTCGTTCTGCCCCGTGTGTAGGGACCGGGTGATCGAGAGGGATGTGGAGCCCACGGCGACGAGCTGTAGGAATAACGGTAATGGTGGTAATGGAGGCAGCGGCGTCCAGGTCGAGCTGGATATGAGGGTTGCGGCTGCACAGCAGATGCCTTCCGTCCTGTGAAGTGATTTTGTAATTTTATCTTTTTGATGATACAATTTTGTTTCCTACAGCTGCGAAAGACCGCAGCTAATTAATTAACTGCGGATATAGACCTCTATTTCTGATATGGTGCAACGCGTATGCCATTTGAATATTACTTTTCGTGCTATGCGAGCTAAACTATTAGCCGGTTTTGTGCAATTGAACTTGTTTCATATTTTTCAAGTTTATATTTTGGACGCGACTACTTTGACCTGTGGCTTCTGATAGAAAACTTTTTTTTATCACCAAATGCATGAACTATGCGACATAATAGATTCATCATACCAACAAAGCACAAAGAATAGATTCATTGTATGTCAGGACTGGTAAAAAGTCCTATAAGGCTCCACAGCTATAACGGAAAGCGGTCATGAAATGCTTCTTTACACATAAAGCGGCAGTATATAGCTTCTGTACTGATTTAGCGGCCTGAAACCCCGCCGCCGTCTACTTTTATGTGCTTAAAATCCCGTTCAAACCTGTTTTTTAGCTGGTTCGAACAAGATAAAGCCCTTATTCTACGAAAATTTACAAATTATTGTATTAAATGATAGAGTAATTGAATCTCATTGTCTCTAACCTATAACATTTTCCTTACTGATCTTAAATTATGACATTGATTAATGTTTCCTTGATATTATTCAATATATTCCTAAAATTAAATATAAGCCATATAGAATACAAAAAGAACACCACCTCTTTTATTTTTATATTTTTTGTATCTAAATTAATGTTTCTATCTAATTTTCTCCATCATATCATTTCATTTATTATTTGAGAATGTCTTTTATTATTTGAGAATGTCGCTAAAGAGCTTTTTCCCGCTAAAGACCCAATAAAGTATGTCAAAGCCTAAGTTATGTTCTCCTCTTTGCTGCTAAGCTTTATGCTTTCCACAACATTGTATACAACCATAAAGCTTAATATATCAAAAAATGGACTCTTTTAAGTGTCACAGTTAAGCATTAAATTAGAAAGTTAAGGAAAATGCTGCTGCCTAGATGGAAAAGTTACTGGATTGGAAGTCGATCAAAAAATAAATGCTAATATTATTTATGTTTAATTATTATTATTTTCTATCAATTCTCACCCATTGCCACAGTGTTGTCATGAAATAAAAAGAAGTAAAAATACAGACCCGCCAAGCTACCTGAATCTGTATTCTTTTCTCTCATTGACTGTGAGCTTAACATGCATTCATTTACTCGCCCCAGAACAAATCAGTGATCACAATGCAGCAGCAAAGAACTATTAGAGTGATAAGACTGAAGCTTTTTCATTCTCTTGTTAACAAAAATAGTACTGATTCTAACAACATAAAGAAATATCCATCTATGAAATTTTTGTTTACATCATCACTTCTTTGGTGTGTGTGGGTGGGTGGGTGGAGGTGGGGGGTATTTTACAGTAGATGATGTCGGTTAGGAACCATACCAGGCTCCCAAAAAGATCGAACAATTCATCGAAACAGTGTAGCACATGCCACGATCAAAACGGGGTATCAAGTTATGAAAAGCTTATACATAAATTATCATATTGTATAAATTATCCATGAACTACTCTGGTCCCTAATGGCAATGCTACGTTGCTACAGTCTTCATTTCCGTTGCGGTTTGTTTACATATTCCTTTCTCAGAGCTTCCTCCAACTGCAAGAATAATGACGAGGACAAACCTGTCAAAAAAGCGTCCAGAATTAGTACAGTATTTCAAGACAGCAATAAGAGCCTTCAAACATTTCTTGCATTTAACAATGAGACGGTAGGGCAAGAAATATTACAATTAAATTAATATGACGAAGAAATGAGAGAAGAACCTGAGAGTGAACTTCCTTGATTCAATAGTGCTCCTCTGAGTAGAATGGTACCTGGAATTTGCTCAAATACCTACATAACGAAATTTTCAAAAAATAAGTCACAGATAAGTAAAAATTGATAGTAAAGTCATGGCTGAATATTGGGGCATACAGATATACAGAAGTTGTTTGACTCATTCAAAGTAGGTAAAGGAGCACGCTCGCTGTTACTTTCATCGCCATCTTTAGTTACCATACGGGTTTGCTCACTGGATAAACTAACCTATAAAAATATTTGTAGATAAGGTAGATAAATACGTGATAGTAGTCGAAGTGTAAACATGAAATGTTCAAAGGATAAGCTTACATTGACAGAAAACGATGATAGGTCGGATTTACAAGAGGCAGCATTAGCATGGAAGAAAGATTCTACTGACTTTAATACTTGAAAGGCACCGAATTGACGCGGACGAGCCTGAATCAGCAACATAATAGCAGAAGATATCAACACAGGGTTGAATAGACATTTTTCACTAGGCTTACAAAGAACAAAAACTACATATTGGAAGGTATAGACGCATCACAAGTAATGTCAAGTAAACTTACTTCCCATTCTTACTGCAAACAGAAACATTTGTTATTAATAAAATCCAAGCAAACTTATTTCCCATTTATTTTATCTTTTTTGCTTTTGACCACTCAACCAATTTTTCTGTCAAACAGGAGACTTGTCACAAAAAACAGCAATCCTCAGAGAACTGTTATTATTACAAATCAATGTTCTAAGGTTAGGAAGTAAACTTATAATCTTTTAAGTTTACAATGGCCGAACCTCAAGGCTGAATGAAAGATTTTTACTCCCAAGAGAGTTAGGTGCAATGAATTTTTTACTTGGACAGATAAAAGACCAAGCAAGGCCCCATCGACATGTCTGACCTTGCACGAAATCAGTAGTCTTCACTATTGAGACACCAACCTCCCTTAGTTTCGATATTAAAATTTTCAAGTTGGATTTTCTTCCAACCATTGAAGTGAACCACCTGCAACCAAAAATGGAACAAAGCAGCTAGCCACTTACATTCAAGTATGAAATAAGATGACGTTCTTGGGAAAAATATTAAAAAATCCCACCGGAATGGATGTTTCAATACATCACTATCTTCAATTATGCATATGATAAAAGCTCGTTCGCCGCCATGGCAGACCATCTCCTCTGCAGTTCCTCCACAAGAGGTACTTGGGTTTAACCCCGATTCCTCCATACTCTCGAAAAATGTCGGGTTAACTCAAAATATTCACCGTCTCTGACTACACCTTGTAGTATGGGTGGCCCTTTATAGCAGCCATCCTTTTGATCTTCACTTAGAGATTCTGCCTTCTCTACAACAGCCGCTACCGCATCATCCGCTGTCAAGGGATCCTCAACACTTGGCATAACACCGCTAGGACACAGGATGAACTAGTAGAATTTCTAATCTTGATCAATTCAGGGAGGGGAGGATTGCTTTCCACATTTTTGTTAGCCCATTCTAGAGCAACATCTGTCGCATCTGCAAATAATAGTCCGAAGATATTATATCTGTCTGTGCAGCATAATCAAGATATGAAACCCTAGAAAGAAATCAAAAGGTTCACCTGAGCCAACAAAGATCCATCCTAACAAAGATGCACCAAGGAGCGGGTAGATGCAATTGGCTCCGGTCCCGATATCAAAGCCTTCAATCCAGTGGATGTAGTTTGATCTGTTTGATCTGTTTGGCATCGGAGCCAATTCGGGCTGGGATGAGCTCAGAGGACAAAGGGTCTTCAATCCAGTGGATGTAGTTTGATCTGTTTGGCACCGTAGGACAAAGCTGCCTGTCTGGAATCCACCTGGAAAGGATCTATTAAGGTCTATATTATTCCAAAATTTAAACTCACCACGAAAAACAAGCAATAAAGGCTTCACCAATTAACAATCAAATCATATAAGCATGCATAAAAATTACAAATCACATAACATATAAATACACATATCGTAGTTGTTTTCTATGATAACCGAACCAACTGCTACAGCCTACATCCCAAACCAAATGAAAGCAACAGTAACAGCAGAGCTAAACCAAATGCCATATCCCCTCATTGAGCTGCTCCCACTATCAAAAGGAGTATTGTCCACAAGTGGCCGTGCCTCTTCTACTCCCAAAGCCTGCTCTCCTCCATTGGCACTAGGTTGCAGCTGCTGCTGTTGCCCAAATAGTGGGTGTCTTGTTCCAGAAACTGGTGCAGCAAAAGGCGACGCACCATGAGCCAGCTGCTCTTGTCCTTGCTCTGGATCTCCTCCACTTGCACTTGGTTGTTGCCCAAATGGCTGATTCGCTCCAGCAGGAGTAGCAAAAGGTGCAGCAGCCGGAGCCAGCTGCCCTTGCCCTTGCTCATCTCCTTCACGGGCACTTGGCGGCGGTGGCTGCTGCACAAATGGCGGATTCTCTCCAATGACAGGTGTAGGAACAAGCGGTTCAGCAGGAGCCAGCTGCTCTTGCCCTTGCTCATATCCTTCACTGGCTCTTGACGGCGGCGGCGGCTGCTGCACAAATGACGGACTCTCTCCAATGACAGGTGGAGGAACGAGCGGTTCAGCAGGAGCCAGGGGCGGTTGGCCTGTAAGGTCACAGCTGGGATCCGGTGATGGCAACGTTGGGGAGTCGAGGAAAAGCTCAGGGTTAGCTCGTGATGGCGAGGATATGAGGAGGAGAGATGAGATGAAGAGAAAGAGGAGACTGAAGAATGTTGCCATTTTAGTTTGAGATTTTGATTGAATACTACTGAATGAAACATAATGTGCTTCTATACTTGTGTAAATAGAGAGTAGGTACAGTTGTTTGTAATGGAGTAGGAATACTTAATGCATGATATGTGGATTTGGAAGAAACTTAATCCAATAATAACTAACACATCTTTCACACCTGGCATTTGGAAGAAACTTACTCCAACAAGAAACTTCTTCCACACTTTAATCGATGGTTGGCTGCCACTATTGAGTCTAGGAATTAAGAGGAGGAATGCTCTTAGTCTCAGCTAAACAAACTCTATATCCGCCATGATCTGACTTTTATGTCTGTTCGAAACAGCATTTAAGCCATCCTGGCCTTTCCCTCCATCAGAATGTATATAAATAAAGAATTCTCTCTCTTATATCAACCCCGCTGATCGATGTTGTAGCAAAAATTCCCAGTAACCGGAAGAAAAAAGGGATATCGCAAGGGTTAGTCATAAATTCAAGATGGCTGATTTGCTAGGAATAGAAGTCTACTTAATTTGGTTATTCAGTCTAAGTTTAGTGCCTAAGAACTATGGAGCAAGCGTTTTCTTGGTGCCAAAAAATGAGGATCATTAAGATGGTGAGTAGAGCATACCATGAATATAATACATCATTTCCTTAATGTTTTCACAAATTTTCGACGGAGAGATATATGCAATAGATTCATGATATACAAAGAGAAAAGAATCAAAAGGCTTGCGGAATGTCCAGCTCCAAATTAAAGCATGTTATGAATATAATGGATTGTTGGATATTAGTTATGAGTTGTTAGATCAGTTAAGATATGAAAGGTGGTCTGTGTCTCTATATATTTGTATGTGAACTCTTGAATAAATTAAGCCAATAAAATTATTTTTCTCTTGATTATTTTCATGGTATTAGAGCTTCGAAAATAATTGAGAGGGAAAAATCCACTAACCCTAACCCTAATCCCCTCCTCTACCTCAGCCGCCACTCCTCGATCAAACCCTCCGTTCCCTTCCAGCACCCTCCCCATCGCACCAACCCTCCGTTCCCCTCTTCCAGATCGCACCCGGCCCCTCCCCATCGCACCAGCCCCCTTCCAGATCGCACCAGGCCCCTCCAAGTCTCCCTCCGGACCCTCTCCAGCGCCTTCCAGATCGCATTAGCCCTCCCTCCAGCCTTCTTTGACTGCTCCAGCGCCCCCTCCACTCTTCCGGATTGCACCAGGCCCCTCCATGGTCGCACCAGCCTATTCCAGATCGCACCAGCCCCTCCAGGATTGCCCCAGGCTCCTCCTCCTCCACGGACTGGGAAGGTGATCAGTTAAGATTTGGGGTGATTTTTCGATTCAATTTGATGATCTTTGCATTCGACTTCACCTGCAGTTCTCGATTTGGTTGATTTGCCCTCCTCTTTGGTCACTTGCAGTTTCGATTTGGGTGATTTGGTCGCTGCAACTGCAGTTTTTTCACCTCAGAGATGATCACACCTTGATTTTTTGATTGAATATTAATGTTTGTAAAAATCTCTCTGCCTCAGATTTGATTGGCTTCATCTGAGATCGAGCTTGACTTGGAGAATATTGCAAGATTCAACTTTGACTTGATGATTTTCTGCTGTGCTTTGGCTGGTCTTAGATCAATTCACTGTTCTTGGTATTTTTTTCTCGATTTGGGCCCGTTCCTTTCGGTTAATGATGATACTCTATTCGATCATCTTGCTCTCTGACTGCTTTACGCTTGTACTCGCTTGGGTGTTAAACAACTTTATTCTTTCTCGTGATTTACTTTTGCGCTATTCATCATGGATTCTGATTCGGTCTTTGATGACCGTGGGGCGTCGCATGGTCGTCCCTTTATTACTGCTCGTGGATGTGGTCATGGTCGTGTCAGCCTTTATTGTGCTTATTTTGGTGGCACTAATTATCGCGAAGACTGGTGTTGGGAGAAGCACGGCTACCCTGATGATACACCTACATCCCGCCAGTCATCCACACCAGTTGATATTGATCAACCTTTCTCTTCTGCCGGCAATTTACCTTTATCCAGTGCTGAGTGGAACCAGATGTGTCATTTTCACTCCTCTGTAGCTCCTGCCAACCTCTCTACTCCATCGGGTATATCGTTCCTTTCTTATTATAATTCGTGGGTCGCTGATTCCGGCACGTCACATTACATGTCTCGTGATGGACCATCTGATCTTCTAGGCCTCACAAGTTGATTTCCATGACTGATGGTAATACCACACCTGCTTCTGACTCTAGTGATTTATCATTTTATTTTTATATTTGAAAATGCTTTAATTGTGCCATCTTTAAAAACAGAACTTGCTTTTTATTCGTCAACTTACAAATGATTCTAACTCCTCCGTAACATTTTATCTATTTCATTTTGTGATACATGATCTTCTGACGAAACAGCGGATTGGTTGAGGGTATGAATAGAATGGATTGTACTACGTTGATCGCCTTCCTAATACGTCTGCAGTTGTTTTTATAATCCAATGGTATCGGAGACTTGGTCATCCTCCTCTTTCTTTTTTACGTAATATATTGTCTTCTATTAATTTACCAGAGTTCAGTTGTGAATCATGTATTCTTGATAAACACCATAACTCCTCTTTTTCTCCGGTTAATGAAAGACATGATTTGCCTTTTACGTTTGTTCACTCCAATATTTGGGATCCTTTTAAATTTCCTAGTCCGTTTGGTTATACATATTTTGTGACTTTTATCGATGATCATTCACGTATGACTTGGTTATATTTTCTGCATAATAGATCTAAATTTTTGTCCACCTTTAAAATTTTCGCAGCTGAGATTGCTAATCAATTTGGTGTTCCGGTAAACGTTTTTCATTCAGATAATGCTAAGTATATTAGTACGGAGTTTACTGCATTTTATCAGACCTATTGTATATTGCATCAAATTTCATGTTCTTATACTTAGCAAAATAGGATTGCTAAATGGAAAAACCGATATTTGCTTGAGATAGCTCATTCTCTTGTTTTGCATATGCATGTCCCTAAATGAATGTGGAATTTTGCAGTCTTAGCTACATATTTATATATCAATCGAATGCATTCTCCGGTTCTAGGCAATCAGTCATCTTTCTCTATTTTGTTTCCACATGGCAACCCATTTCCTGTTTCTCCTAAAATGTTTGGTTGTCTATGCTATCCTCAAATTCTAGGTGCTCATATTGATAAGCTTGATCCTAGAGCTACCCGTATGGTATTTATAGCTTATTCATGATCCCAAAAAGGGTATGTTTGCTTTGACCATGCCACATCTAAAGTTTGTATTTCATGTGATATGACCTTCTTAGAAGATTAAGCCTATTTTGCACAAACTATTAAGGACCCCATTCTTATTATTTATGTTCCTCACCTATCTTACTCAGAGCTTGATTCGTCTGTTCAACCCGTGTGCCCTATTTTTAAGTCTGTAGCCGCTTATCCATAGGTGTACCACCGTCGTAATAAAGTTGTGCCATCATTTCCTACCAATGATTTTTCTAACGATTCTTCTGCAGGTACTATTATTCAGTCTACCGTTCATGATTCACCATCACAGCTGCCTTCAGAAGATCTCTCTTTTCATATTGCCTTACGCAAGGGTAATCGTTCATGTATTACTGCACATCCGATTTCTAATTTTGTTTCCTATCATAGACTAACACCATCTGCTCGTCAGTTTGTTTCTTCTTTATTGTCATCACTCTTCCTTTCTCTGTTCAGAAATCTCTTCAGCACCCAGGTTGGCATACAGCTATGTTACAGGAGATTTCCGCACTGCGCTCTAATCAAACTTGGAAATTGATACCTACGCCTTCAGATAAGAAAGTTGTGGGCCGTCGATGGGTCTTTGCTCTCAAGCATACTCCTGATGGGACGTTTGACCGCCTCAAAGTTCGTTTAGTGTCCAAAAGATAGCAGTATGGTTAGGATTATGTTGAGACATTTTTGCCAGTTGCTAAATTGATCTCGGTCCGTGTTCTTATATTCTTGGCTAGCTTGATGTGAATGCCTTTCTTAATGGTGATCTGTCCGAGACTATTTATATGCAGCAGCCTCTTAGTTTTAAGCGATCGGAGGAGTATGGTTTGGCTTCTACAAAAATCGTTATACGGATTAAAGCAGTCACCACGTGCCTGGTTTAAAAAGTTTAGTACAGTTCTACGACAGATTGGTTTCAAACACAGTCACGCTGACACATCTCTCTTTACACA
This sequence comes from Agapanthus africanus, assembly GCA_030015575.1. Taxonomy (NCBI): domain Eukaryota; kingdom Viridiplantae; phylum Streptophyta; class Magnoliopsida; order Asparagales; family Amaryllidaceae; genus Agapanthus; species Agapanthus africanus. The sequence continues at coordinate 316,297,218 of CM057338.1, read as the reverse complement.
TAATTGTCCTCAAGGTAGGATAATTATGCTGGTGTATGTTAATGATATTATCATTACTGGAAATGATTCTGCTGGTATCTCCAAAGTGAAAGAACATTTAGTTTCACATTTCCATACCAAGAACCTTGGACCACTTAGATATTTTCTTGGAATTGAAGTATCACGGAATTCTAGTAGATTACAGCTCTCTGCGCAAGTATGCTCTTGATCTTCTATCTGAAATATGATTTCTAGAATGTAAACCAGCAAACATTCCTGTGGATTCCTCGGTTAAGCTATTTCGATTGAACTCTCCCTCGGATCCTCCACTACCTGATCCAGGACGATATCGACGTCTAGTTGGAAAGCTTATTTACCTCACTGACACTCGTCCTGATATTGCTTTTGTCGTTAGTACAATGAGTCAGTATATGCAAAATCTTTTGACCCCACCTTAAGACAGTTGAGTATAATCTCATATACATCAAAAGTTCTCCAGGTCATGGCCTTTTTTACAAACCATCATCTACGCTGTCACTCACAGCCTTTACGGACGCTGATTTTGCTAGATCTATTGATGATCGCCGTTCTACTGGTGGTTACTGTGTAATCTTTGGAGGAAACTTAGTTACGTGGAGAGTAAGAAAAAGAATATAATGGCTCGTTTTTCTGTCAAGGCTGAGTATAGATTCATGGCGCATATAGTTGTTGAGTTGGTATGGCTGACCTCCCTTTTGATAGATCTTAGGGTTCCTTCTCTTCCGATCACTTTTCTGTGATAACAAGGCCGCGATCCATATTACTGAGAATCCAGTTTTTCATGAGTGGACCAAGCATATCAAAATAGATTGTCACTTCATTCGTGACAAGGTGACAGATAAGATGGTTGCACGCCAATATGTTTCTTTTTCGACTCAACTGGCAGACATTCTCACCAAAACTCTTTCTCGAACGGTTTTCGCTCATCTTCTGTCCAACCTTGGCATGATTGATATCTACGCTCCAGCTTGCGAGAGTGTTATGAATATAATGGGTTGTTTGATATTAGCTGTGAGTTGTTAGATCAGTTAAGATATGAGAGGTTGTTAGATCTGTTAAGATATGAGAGGTGGTTTATGACTCTATATATTTGTATGTGAACTCTTGATTATATTAAGCCAATAAAACTACTTTTCTCTTGATTATTTTCAAAGCCAAACTACAAATGACAGAGAAAGAGAAGCCCTTGACATAAAAAAAATTAAAATTAAATCCATCTAAAGCGTAATTAACAAACCTCCATCTTACCCAAAAAAAGAAACCTAATTTGAAATCAACATCCAAAACGCTTGCCTTGATAAAATTACTAATATATTCACCACAAACTTTGTATTCAGGGGATTTTTTATTTTTGGGTGGGGGTTGGGGGATAACTCTTAGTTTAACATACTTATTTCACAAGAACTAAATTAAACCTCAACAACTTCGATTACCACCAATCTAGCAAGAACTTAAGATTGGTTGAGGTATCAATTGATTTTCCAATTACCACGATGATCACGTTTGAATAGAAGTAGTGTGAGCTCATGAAATGAAATCCAACTTCAAAGAAGCCAGCGAAGCCTTCATCTAGCCCAAATCATTAATTTTAGATGCAACATCCAAAATCCGAAGCTTCCTTCCAGAAAGTGACTAATATAATCACCAGGGATTTGGGGAACTTGGAACAAGAACTATATAAAAGCAAAAACAACAAAATTTCCCCAAATAATCAATAATCTTAAATATTACAAAGTTGAGGCAGCGATCAATGTACAAGTTGATACCATGACCATGGTCAAGAAGAAATCGTGTAGCTCATGATATCAAATCAACCTTCAAACCAATTAACAAAAACTGTCATCACACCCTAAACCGTAATTTACCAGAAAGGCAGCAACATCCAAAAACAAAACATTCTTCCACAAAAACACTAATATAATCACCAAGAATTGGCGGGAACAAGAACTGAATAACAGCTAAACGACATATATTTCCCTAAATCAGTTAAAAGAAAAAAAACTAAATCTGAGAAAGTTGAGCAAGCAATCCATTTACCAATTGACAGCATGACTGTGATAAACTTGTGTGAGCTCATGTACTCAAATCCAGTAACTAGTTAGAAAAACCTTAATCTCATCCAAAACCCTTATTACCAACAACATCCAAAAACCGAAACTTTCTTCCACAAATCACTAGGAAATTGGGAACAAAACTGAATAAAAAGTTAAACGACATGAATTTTTCCAAATCACTCAAGAATCCTAAATCTGAGTAAGTTGCAGCATCGATCAATTTACCAATTTACGCCATGACCGTGATAAAAGAGAACTCAAATTCACCTCCAAAGTAGTGAACAAAACCTTAATCTCACCTAAAACCCAAATTTACCAGCAACATCCAAAAATCTAAACTTTTTTCCACAAAATCATCAATATAATCACCAGGAATCAAGGGAACTGGTAACAAGAACAAAATACAGCTAGAACTACATAAATTTTCCGAAATCAAACAAAAACCCTAAATCGTAGAAAGTTGCTTACCAATTGACGCCATGATCGTGGAGGAGAAGAACTCGGGTGAGCTCACGAGTGGAGCTGAAGTAGGTCCAGTCGATCGAAGGGCGGCCAGCCCTCGCGGAGAAGAAGACGAAGAGCTCGAACGAAGGGTAGAGAGATGCGAGGAGCGAGAAATCAGGGGGCTTTTCTGAATATTTGTTCCGAGGATGCATCGATGGCGGATCAAGTCTTCGCCTTTTCTTGCTCGTTATTGTCGCCGGTGGTGCGAGAGAAGAAGAAGGCGATGATGCACAAAAACCCTAATTTGATCGATCAATTTTCTCTGCTACTGTAGCAAAGAACAAGAGGATGAAAAACACAAACTTCCAATATACATTATGCAAAGTCACAGCACAGTCACAAAATTTTCAAAATGTCAATTTTGCTACAATAAAAATTTTGGTATCTCCACCTACTATACCGTCTCATCTCCTATTGGCACCTGTGCTTACCTCCCGCTCTATTTAAAATAGATAATTTCATCTCATTCTCTACTTTAAAGAAAAAAACCAAAGACTAAAAAAAAAAGTTGAGAGAGAAGTAGAGAGGTCTTTAAGACTCTACCGATTTTCTTTTCTTATTTTACATCTCTTTTAATGGCGCAGAAGCTTGATGCAGAACAGTTGTTACCTTTCTTAATGGTCAAAGAATACAACAAACCGCCGTTGCTTCTCTTTCTCCATGTAAAACTGACGCCCACGTTGTCGGATACCGACGGTGTTGATCCTTCCGTGTGCACCCACGGGTACATTGAAGACTCCGTCTAAGTGATCATCTCTTCTCCCGATGGCCCTCATGGTGGTGCAAAATTTATTTTGGACGAAATGCTCTCCTACAAGCATCGCAGGTATGTAGCCTCTTAATACGTTCACTTGAGAATTGTCGTAGTTTTGCTCGCTGGGTGGTTCATCATGCATTCCCCATCCAATATCAATATCGCATGTGTTTTAAAACGGAGATCAGCGAGTTTGTCCATAAAACTGTATAGATAGCAGATAATAAGTTTCATGTAAAAGTATATATTTGTACCGGTATTGAGATGGTGACAATCAATGGACCACGTAAGCGAAAGAGACAATGGTTGAAGGACGAGAATGGTGATATTTGTGCAGTGTGTTTGGAAGAAATTGAGATAGGCAGCAGTGGTGATTTAGTCGAAAAAATGCAGCTGTGTTGTGATCATGTATTCCACATGAAGTGCATTGTTCCTTGGTTGTTGAAGAAAAACTCATGCCCGCTATATCGATGTGAGAAGCCATATCAAATAGCTTAGGATGTTAATGTTAGTTTTTCTTTGTCAATCGATTGTCTATTATTTCTGTTATTTTAACATGTAAATTTCGAAGAAGAATGAACAATGTTAATAAGTTCTGGTTGTGTTATCTAATATTTTCAATTGGTTTAATATATTTAATATGATGATCATTTGATACATTTTATGAATATATAGTATAAATCACTTAATTTTCTAACTCGGTTGTGATTTTGCAATTAAATTTGATAAATGACGGAAAATAGCAAAAAATTGAGAATGCGCTAGCATGCAAGTGTAGAAAAAACTCAAATGAAAAAACAATGAGATTGCCAATTGGTTTTAATGGATATTTCTTTGGTTGGAACAATAGGCATATGATCATAATTCGTAACAAGCATAAGTAAGAATTATTAAACCGAAAAAGACAGTAACTATGAAAGAAGAGTAACACGTTACCATATGCAAAAGGACTGTAGAAAAATAAGAACGCTATCAGGTAGAAATAGGACAGAAAGAACAAATAGGACATAATTGATCAAAAGAAAAACTGCTAAAAATAAAAAGTTGTTAAAACGAGAAACTAATTATTAGATTGTGTCACGCCCCGCTTTCTAGTAGATGGAAACAATGACGTGGCAAGCCCGCAACGTATTTATTATGAGAAGGCCGTTTCTCAAAATAAATACGCTAAGCGTCTATAAACAACATAAAATAACAATAACAAATAAAAGAATGAAATCCAACTCTGATTTATTACATACATGATTCGTAATAGACAAAATATCTGAATACAAGATATTTAACATGATAAGTCTTAACAAGGAAGCATACATAAATAAGGTGAAATGAAATGAAAAGCCGAATGAAACTATACATACGTTTGTGATGCGAACTGGTTGTACTTCTCTTCGACCGCTTCTATCTCCTCTGTCTCAATACCACCCGACGAACATTCCAAGAAAGAAAGAAAGACGGGTGGAATGTCCGTCAGCGAACTAACGCTCGGTAAGTCCCTAAAAGGATGGTGTGATGTATATAAATGAAATGCTAGGTGTAATGTGATATATGGTATAACATGGATATAAATCATGAACATATAAACAAGTATAGCAGCGTGCATGATAATATGTATGTCAACTATATCAGTATGGCAAACAAGTATAACATGACTGTGGAGTGTAGATATAGTGAACATGAAGTGGATGTCCGTGTCTTAAGGGGTCTCTATAAGGTAATATATCCTAACGTCAGTTCAAGTGTGAATATCAACCAATCTCAAGAGTATTCTCGAACCCAAGGCTATCGTCCAGGGGTAAGGAATCACGGGCCCAAAATAGCGGGACTTCAATTGTTATTGAAGTATTCCAAACCCAACAAGCTATCATCCAGGGGCTTGGAAACACGGGCCCTCATTCTTGAATTCGTGATTTGTACCGTTTCAATCCGGTACCACAGCAACATGATTTTGTCACAACCCAAAGTTTGGATGTGACCGGCACTTAGATTGTATAATATCTAAAATTATATACACAACCCGAGTAAGCCAAAATCAAGATCAAAATCCCTTTTTGCGGAAATTTTTATAAAAATTTAGTTTTTAAGTAAAAATCATAGTTTTTGTGTAATTAATATAAAATAAACATAAGGTGTTAAAGTTTGGTTGCATCCCTAGTTGGGATCAACAAAATACAACAGCGGAATAAAATTTACAACTTATATGAGACCAATAGAATCACAGATATGAATAAAAGAAATATCCACTAACATACCAACGATCTCACCTGTCAAATAATATACATATAATTATCTCTCGTTCTAAATCATAGTACAAGGTTTGATGGATATTTTCTAAATACAATGATACAATACCAAAATGAAAGGTCACTACATATGTAACCCACCTATCAAAAGATGCGATAAAAGCTGCAAAAGTGGATCTGCACGGCCGCTAACCGTCCACTCTACCCCTGCAAGAAACTGTGGCACAACGGGGGTGAGTTGCCAACTCAGTGAATATAACTAATATATAACGGTTAATAATGTAAATATGACTATCACAACTAACTGAAATGAGAGCAAGTATACTGTACGATAGTATATGGAAAGTATGAATCTGTAGTACAAATTAGATAACCAAAACTGAAATTTCATCATTTATTCTCAATAAATTTCATCTTTCCGTGTCCATCATCAACACAAAACTTCCATTTCTCTCAAGCATCATTCCTCGAACGATCCTGTAATCAACAATACCGGTTGGTATCATCTAGATATCCACCGTATTTCACCACTATCTCCAGTATCGAGTAATCTCGCTAGGCTCCCCCCTCAAATGCGGCTATCCTGCCCCTCGGTCTCGATCGGGTCCACCATGTATCCAACTGTATATCCCCCCCACTCAGTCTGGATAACGTATACATCCGCGACCGTATAGCTCCCCCACTCGGTCCGGAATAAAATCAAATTATAAAAACATCTCATGGTGGACATGTCACATCAATCATGAAAATCACTGGATTTATGCAATAGTATACAAAAACTCAAAACCATAAATCCTCAATAATACAATTACCTCTTATATCAACTTAGAATACTCAAATACTAAACATGATGTCAATGATGCAATTTATTACTGTTATTGGTGTTTAAGGTATGATATGAATCATTTTTAACAAGAAAATTGCTAAGTGTAAAAGTGACATGGTAATATCGACGAGGTGTAGTGTAACATGTAAGATGTGCACGCGGCATAACTCGTCTATACTTGTGCAGTGTTCTAACAACTAAAGTGAGGTATATGTAGATATGAGTGCATATTATCAATTTAGCATACAAAGTAAAACCTTTATTTAAAAAAAACTACGGGCGTAACACGCCATCTTTACAAAATTCCCCGGTAGATATTTAGTCTACTCACCGGAAAAACGTCGTATCTACTCAGGAATCACCAATTCTTTTCCTTTCCTCGCGGCCTCCGAAGTGCCCGTATTTGAATCTAACATCGAGAATTAACTTATATAAGAAAACGGCTACTCCGATACGGCGAATATGAAAACACAAATTCTTACGTACTAGTTATATTGCATACGACTATTTCAACTATCTAACATTCAATCCCCACTGAAATTTAACCCAACTCTGCATCGCGACAGAAAACAGATCGCGATACGTTTTAACCGTGTCGTAATTTGGTTCTTTAGATACCCTTTTCTGATATTAGATCACAGATTTCCTTTACAGTTAAATTGACCTATCTAAACAATACCAAAATGACCAAAAATATACACAGAAACCTACCCAACAAGCCAAAATACCCTAGCTCCTTACAAATCCGGCGACGCCGGAATTTCCCTATTGGTCGCCGGCCCAAAACCGAGCCCTCTGGTTCTTGCTCCTATGGTTTGCTCTAGGTTCAACATACATCATTTAGACCTTGTTTAGTTAAGTTAATTTTTATCTAAACTATAGCAGATTTCAACAGAACTTAGTTTTGCCTAATATACGATATTATAGACTTTTGATTTCAAACTTAAACCAATTCCAGAATTTAAATCTCTACTGCGAGTAAGGATTTTACCTACGAATAATTTATTGGAATAACACTCTCCAAGATGCACAAGCTCCTAGTCCTAACTTTATGATGAACTCCTTATCTAGTTCTTCTTCTTCACTTCTTTTCTCCTTTATTTTTCTTTTTGAATTTTTTAGTGTTTTCTTTCACTTTGGTTGGGAATTTTCAGAAGATTAATTGGATTAATGATCTGAACACTTAATATATATGTGGTGATGGGAAGAGGGAGGTGGTAGGAGGAGGTGTCAAAGACCTAAATGTGCCATCCTCATGTAAGGAGGAGGTGTGGGGTGTGGGTTGTGCATGTAAGAAGGTGGTGACAATGCATTATCCTTCCATTTTGATTTATCTTAAGATAAAATTCTGAACAAAACCTAATTTACCTCTTTTTCACTTACACCCTTAATCAATTTCCCATTTGCACAATTTCCTAAACTTTACATAGAAACCCTTCACAACTTATGTTATTATAAAACACCCTCTTTATTAAAATGAAGCTAAAATTCATATTAAAACCCTTATAATTTATTTATTTTGCATACTAAAATTTTAATTTAATTTGTTTTACATACATCTTATAAAATTGTCTTATTTGGTTTTAATAACTTTTTAATTTAACATTTTATTATTTAATTAATTAATTTTTATTTATTTCCAAACTTTCAATTTTACAATATTCCCCCTTAAGAAAATTCGGTCTCCGAATTTAAAACTTAACTAGACGTACCTTCAAAAAGATGTGGAAATTTCTTTCGCATCCCATCTTCGGTCTTCCAAGTAATCTCCTCGCGATTCTTTCCTTACCAAAGAACCTTTACAGATGGAAGTACCCCCGATCTTAGTTTCTTTGCCTGCCTGTCTAGAAAAGTGACTGGCTGCACTGTGTAGGATAAATCCGGCTCAAACTGTAAGGTCTAATGCTGGATCGCGTGAGAAGGATCATGAAGATACTTGCGAAGCATCGAAACGTGAAACACCGGATGCACATCGGAAAAACTCGGTGGAAGTGCTAAACGATAAGCTATAGTACCCACTCTCTTCAGAATCTCGTAAGGTCCAACATATCTAGGGCTGTGCTTCCCCTTTTTCCCGAAACGCACCACACCTTTCATCGGAGATACACGAAGAAACACATGATCTCCCACCTGAAACTCGAGTCTACGACGTTGTTGATCTGCATATGATTTCTGTTTGCACTGGGCCCCCCTCATTCTGTCCCGAATCAATTGAATCTTTTCTGTAGTCTCCTGTACTATCTGCGGTCCCAAAATGCTACTCTCATTCAGTTCCGTCCAGCAAACGGGTGATCGACATTTCCTCCCATACAAAGATTCAAAGGGTGCCATCTGGATCGTTTCCTGAAAACTGTTGTTGTACGAAAATTCTATTAAAGGTAGATGACGATCCCAACTACCACCAAAATCAAGGCTGCAAGCTCGAAGCATATCCTCTAAAGTCTGAACGGTCCGCTCTGACTGACCATCTATCTGTGGGTGGAAAGCTGTACTAAAACTCAATCGTGTACCGAGAGCTTCTTGAAGTTTCTGCCATAGCCTGCTAGTAAACTGGGTACTCCGATCTGATACTATGCATGTCGGAACTCCATACAATCGTACAATCTTATCAATATAAATCCGAGCATACTATGTAAACCCATACGTCGTCTTCACTGGAAGAAAATGAGTTGCCTTTGTCAATCTATCTACAATCACCCAAATGGAATCATACCCTCTACTAGTCTTGGGTAGACCCACAACGAAATCTATGGAAATCTGTTCCCATTTCCACTCTGGAATGGGCAAGGGCTGCAACTCTCCGGTTGGCCTCTGGTGTTTTGCCTTGACTTGCTGACAAGTCAAGCATCTCAAAACAAACTCCGCAACATCCCTCTTCATTCCTTCCCACCAATAAACATCCTTCAGATCATGATACATCTTGGTGGAACCAGGATGAATACTGTATGCTGATCTATGGGCCTCCTCTAAGATCTCACGTCTCAATCTGTCCGAATCTGGCACACAAAGACGAGTCCCAAAACGTAATGCTCCACGGTCATCCATCACAAACTCCGACTCTCTGCCCTGCTTAACCTGATCCATAATCTCCGTCATACGAGTATCTACGATCCAATAACTAAGGTCGGGTGCGAACATGTGCTAACTGTCCTCCTGTCGGGGTGAACTCAAACTGTATACGACTATCACATAAAATCTTCCAGTCTGTAGAAGACTGTCTCTGCAAGGTGCGCAAATGAGATAAGCTACCTCCAGGTCTCCGATTCAAAGCATCTGCTTCAACATTCGCTTTGCCTGGATGATACAAGATCTCACAATCGTAATCTTTTACCAGTTCCATCCATGTACGCTGCCTTAGGTTCAGATCCCTCTGCTGAAAAATATACTTCAAACTCTTATGATCTGTGAAGATTTGGTACGACTCTCCGTACAAGTAATGCCTCTAAATCTTCAGTGCGAATACCACATCAGCCATCTCCAAATCATGAGTGGGGTAGTTCTGCTCGTGCCTCTTCAACTGTCGAGAAGCATAAGCTACAACCCTGCCGTGCTGCATCAATACACAGCCTAAACCCACTCGAGATGCATCACAATACACAACAAAACCACCTGACCCGGAAGGTAAAGATAAGACAGGTGCAGTCGTCAAGCGCGTCTTCAACTGCTGAAAACTCTGTTCACATGCATCTGTCCAAAGAAATGGAACCTCCTTCCTAGTCAATCTGGTCAACGGTGCAGCGATCTGAGAGAAATCCTGTACAAAGCGTAGGTAATAACTTGCCAGACCTAAGAAACTGCGAATCTCTGTAACCGACACAGGTCTGGGCCAGTGCTGCACTACTTCGATCTTCTTTGGGTCTACACGTATACCCTCTCTTGTAACCACGTGACCCAAGAAATCCACACTATCTATCCAGAAAGCACACTTGGAGAATTTTGCAAACAGCTGATGCTCCTTCAAGGTCTGCAACGTAATACGTAAATGCTGCTCGTGGTCCTCTCGACTCCGAGAATAAACGAGAATGTCATTAATGAATACTATAATAAACTGATCAATGAAGGGCCTGAAGATACGGTTCATCATATCAATAAAAGCTGCTGGGGCGTTGGTGAGTCCGAACGACATCACCAGAAACTCATAGTGCCCATATCGGGTGCGAAAAGCAGTCTTCGGAATATCTTCCTTTTGAACCCTCAACTGGTGATACCCTGACTGCAAATCAATCTTCGAGAAGTAACCAGCTCCCTGCAACTGATCGAATAAGTCATCGATACGTGGTAATGGATACCTATTTCGCACAGTGACGCGATTCAATTGTCGGTAGTCGATGCACAATCTCATACTACCGTCTTTCTTCTTTACAAATAAGACAGGAGCTCCCCATGGCGATACACTGAGACGAACAAGTCCTCTATCTAACAACTCTTGCAACTGGCTTTTGAGTTCTTTCAACTTCGTTGGGGCCATCCGATAGGGTGGTATAGAAATAGGCCCCGCACCCGGAATCAAGTTAATGCAAAATTCAATATCACGAACGGGCGGTAATCCTGGTAACTCAGTAGGAAACACCTCCGGAAATTCTCGTGCGATCAGAACCTGGTCCAATGGAATCTCAGAAACTCCTAAGTGCTGAACAAATGTCAAGAACCCATGACAACCCTTCTTTAAGAGTCGTCCCGTACAAAATGCAGAAATCATGTTGGCAGGAGTTATATTACAGTCTCCCTGCACAACAAAGATCGGTTCACCTGGAAAACAAAATCTATCCGCTTTCCCCCAAAAATCTACATAGGCATAACAAACGGCCAACCAATCCATACCGAGAAGTATATCAAAATCTAACATATCCAGGAAAATCAGGTCAACCAGCGAATCTCTATCACCAATACGCACAGAACATGATCTGAATACGTGTCGAGCTATAAAAGAATCTCCCACCGGAGTAATCACCACTAACGGTAACTCTAACAACGACGACTCTTTCCCCAAAGAAAGTGCAAAGCGTGAAGATACATAAGAATGTGTAGAACCGAGATCAAATAAAATATGTGCGTCTAACGAACATACTGCAAGAGTACCTGTCACAACTGCATTTGATGCTTGGGCATCCTGTGGAGTCAGCGCAAAAACCCGTGCCTGGCCCCTGCCCGCATCCTGTCGTCCTCTACCTCTATCTCCTCGACCTCTCTGAGATCATCCTGTAAAGCCTCGACCTCGTGTTGCAACTGCCTGGCGTGTAGGGCCAACTGGGGAAGGAAGTAAAGCCATCGGCATAGAAGGTGGAGGGGTAAAGCAGCCTATGGAACAATGGTCCCTCCCTGGGACCTACAATCCCATGCAAAATGTCCTGAAAGTCCGCAAGTAAAACATGTAGATGGGGTCCTCTGATCCTCGGGGTATGAACTGAACATCTGGCCCTGGGTCCAACCTCGTCCGAAACTGTGGCCTGGAGTGTACCTGCCTCTACCTCTGCCAAACTGCCTAGTCATCGGCCCAAACGGTCTACTCCTCTTTGGTTTCGGAACAACCACTGCCTCGCTCAAATGCTCCTCCACTCGTATTGCTGCATCCATGGCCTGCGCATATGTATCAAAATGCTGGGAACCTATAGCCAGATACAATTGCGTGTCCAGACTCCTTATGAACCTCTTCATCCGAAGCTCCTCCGTAGGTACTAGGTATGGGGCATAGCGTGACAGCTGGGTGAATCGTAAATCATAATCTGCCACCGACATACTCGCAGATTTCCGCAACGCTTCAAAACTGCTAGCTCTAGTGTCACGACCCGAAAGTACGGAACGCGACTGGCACTTAGATTACGAGACGTCTAAAGGCGTACCGTAACCTAAGTCAGCCAAAGCCCAGAAGAATCTAAACCAAAATCAAAGAGAGTGAAGGAAAACCTTTAATGAAAACGATTTTCAAATCAATTAAGTTGCAAAGAATCCCTTTTTAAAACGTCAAAAATTTCCGAAAATTTCGGCAGAGTCTCCCCTGTATTTTCTATCCCCCAAAATGGGTACAACAAGATAATAAACCTGTAATCATAAAAATGGCATCCCCAAGCGGGAGCTAGCTCTTCGCCCAAGGCGGATCACAACCACATGCAATATAATAGTAATATCAAGAAAAAGAGCATAAAAGAAATGCAAATACCAGAAAACACACGTCGGCTCAAGTGAGCTCGACCCAAAAGAAACCACAAATATACAAATCTCTCAGTCTCATCACTAGGTCGCATATACAATACAAGTGGTAGATGGAGAATACTAGATACAATGATAAAGCAAAAAGAAATAAAGTATACTCGCAACCCACCTACGGGCGATGTCGCGAGTCTGAGCAAAAGGAACCGATGATAAGATAGCCCGCCGCTACAAGACTGACGGGTCCGACCTGCAAGACACTGTGGCACAACGGGGGTGAGTTGCCAGCTCGTGAGTAGAATATAACATCTAATAAGGCAATCGTAAGAATGCACGCAATGCACCACAACATGCATGTCCATATGTGATATAATATCTCTAATATGCGTGCACAGGTATGCAATGTCATTATTAAGTCTTTAAGTGTTTTAAATGCTAAGGGTATTGAATTCTTAACTTTTTAAAACATGAATATCTGTATAATAGCTAAGTACCATCAAGAAATCATCTGAAAACCCGTGTCAAGCATCGACACCAAATAGGAATCATATCTGTCTCAATATCGGGCTCCGTCAGTCCGGATCGGCCCATATCATAAATCTCACGACAACGGTCGGTATCCTCCGGATATCCGCCGCGCCAGACATCACCGGTAGGTAGTCTTCCCCTGCCAGGCTCATCGTCTACAACTCGATCTTCTTGCCCCGGGGTACCATACCGGGCCCACCATGTACCCGAGACGGTTCATCCACTCCTCGAATCGGGTCTCGAAATCCAACAGAAAACATGAAAACTCATGGTGGACGACACATACATCACGAGAAAACCGCAACTTTGTTTTTAAAATGATAAATATAAGGTTTTGTTAAATTCTTGCGGTTTTCCCCAAAAATCCAGAAATCGCAGCAATACTGAAATCATCAAGAAAATCATAATGTCCACATGTTATATATGATAAATGTCTATGATATCAATGCATACGATGTGAATTTTGCTAGAAATCTATATAAATATGATGATGATGCGAGGTATACGTATACTATGCAATTTCATATATCAAGTATGAATGCAAGTGGCGATATTATGATAAACAGGTTCTATAGTGCACGTGGCATGGCAATTACCAAAGGCGTGTGTGTCACATGAATAGTGCGCGTGCAACAGATGCCAATGGTAATGGTGTTCGTGTCCTACAAAGTGTTATCGCATATGTGCATATGAATATCCATGCAATCTAGCATATTATTAACTATAAGGGTATGCAATGTCAATGAAGGGGGTAAGCTAACTAACAACATGAATCTTACAAGAGATAAGGAAATCCTAACTAGGGGGCGCATCGCGCCATCCAGACGATTCCCCCATAGATGAATACATCTACTCACCTGAAATCCCCGCTAATCCGTTCCGGCCACCGCCTTGCCTTTTCGCGCCGTGTCCGAAGTTTCCCCGACCGATCCTATATTTGCACAATATCAAGCATAAGATTACAAAACCTAACACAATGCAAGTCACAACGTACAATTATCCACGCTCTCGTATTAATCATAGCATGCACTCGGTGTGCGGAAAAACGCACGAAAATCGCAATCCTTTGACTAGAATCGTCATTTCGGGGAAATCGACAAAACTACAACCCGACTAGACGAAACCCCGCGTTCGTGCACTCTAATAGTCCTATACGAAGCTAATTATATCGCTAACATAACGCAATTTGATCGCATTCTAATTTTCGTAAAAATCTAGCAAGCAATTTTCTAGCCGATTCGATACAAACATCGCAATTTGTCGATTTAGCAAGCATATCATTACACAATTAACCATTCTAATCAATTAGATAACCAAAACCCTAACTAAATTTTTACAACCATGTTTCAAACCCTAACTCAACATCAAAACCCATTCTTGATTTTTCATGAACAAGGATTTACACTAAATTAATACTTCAAAATTAGGTTTTAGCACAAATAAACTACAAGTTAGCAAACTAGTTTAGAATTTTTACCTCACCAATTGAATCCTAGCATGATCAAGTCACCAACAAAGCCTCCTTTCATCAAGTTTTTGAACTAATTTGGGTTGAGAGAGAGTGGATTAGGGTTTAGCTTTGAATGGGTTAATGAAATTGTGGATTTTTATGAATTTTTGCATGAAAATTGAAGCAAAAAGGAGTGAGAAGAGAGGGAAATCTGCAGGTGAGGGGGTCGGCCAGCAGCAAGGGAGAGGAGATGGGGAAATTTTGAGAAGTTTCTAGGTCCCAAAACACCCCATATTATCATTTAATGCTTTCATGTCAACCTTTTTACAAAAAAAACCCATTTTACACCATTTTTTCACAAATTTTCCCACCCTAAAACCAAAAGTTTGCAAGACATGATATAATTTTATTAACACCATATTTTAGCTTATAAAGACTCCTAATTATGAAATTTACCTAATTAAATTTGTATTTATCACTAATTTAATGTATTTAAAAAGGCTTAAAATAATAAAAAAAATAATTAATTACGATTTTTTTTTATTTAACTAGATAATTATAAGTGACATTTTAGTGACAAATTTATAGTAATATCTTATCTAAATTTTGTATAATTGGGTCTACAATGAAAAAATACCTATTTTGACTTTTTACGGAAAAAGCTGAAAAATTAGCCGATTACCGAAAAACTGCCTGAACGATTTTCGAAGGGTTACAATCTTCCCCCCTTAAGAAATTCGGTCCCCGAATTTAGAATTTAACTACGCGTACCTTCAAAAAGATGGGGATATCTCTTCCTCATCTCGACCTCGGTCTCCCAGGTGACCTCCTCACTGTTCGGCCCACGCCAAAGGACCTTGACAGACGGTATGACCTTCGACCTCAATTTCTTCACCTGCCGATCCAAGATGACCACCGGCTGCTCGGTGAAAGAAAGATCACGCTCTAGCTGGATCGTCTGGAGCTGAATCGCCCGGGAAGGATCATGAAGGTACTTGCGGAGCATCGAGACATGGAATACGGGGTGAACATCGGGGAAGCTGGGCGGAAGAGCTAACCGATAAGCGACTGGACCAACACGCTCTAGGATCTCGAAAGGACCAACATATCTAGGACTCAGTTTCCCTTTCCGCCCAAATCTCATCACACCCTTCATCGGAGAGACCTTCAGGAAAACATGATCGCCAACAGCGAACTCGAGTCGGCGACGGCGCCTGTCAGCATATGATTTCTGCCTGCTCTGTGCCGCTCTCATCCTGTCCCGAATCAGCTGTATCTTCTCGGTCGTCTCCTGTACGATCTGCGGCCCTAAAATACTGCTCTCCCTGAGCTCTGTCCAACATACCGGCGATCGACATCTCCTCCCATATAAAGCCTCGAAAGGTGCCATCTGAATCGTCTCCTGGAAGCTATTATTGTAGGAAAACTCGATCAAAGGCAAATGACGATCCCAGCTACCACCGAAATCTAAAACACAAGCTCTGAGCATGTCCTCAAGAGTCTGAATCGTACGCTCCGACTGACCGTCAGTCTGAGGATGAAAGGCTGTGCTAAAACTCAATCGGGTGCCCAAAGCTTCCTGTAGTTTCTGCCACAATCGGCTGGTAAACTGGGTGCCACGGTCGGACACGATGCAAGTCGGAACACCATGCAGTCGCACTATCTCATCAATATAAACCTGGGCGTACTGAGAAAATCCAAAAGTGGTCTTCACTGGCAGAAAGTGAGCCGCTTTCGTCAGTCGATCCACAATCACCCAAATAGAGTCGTACCCTCGACTGGTCCTGGGTAGACCCACAACGAAGTCCATGGAGACCTGTTCCCACTTCCACTCAGGGATGGGCAAAGGCTGTAACTCGCCGGCTGGCCTCTGGTGCTTGGCCTTGACTTGCTGATAAGTCAGGCATCTCGACACAAAGTCTGTAATATCCTTCTTCATCCCGTCCCACCAGTAAACCTCTCTCAAATCACGGTACATCTTGGTGGAACCTGGATGCACACTATATGCTGATCTATGTGCCTCCTCGAGAATACTGCGCCTCAGTCCCTCTGAATCTGGCACGCACAGTCGAGTCCCAAATCGAAGTATCCCCTGATCATCAAGCACGAACTCAGAAACTCTGCCCTGTCGAATCTGCTCAATGATCTCTAAGATACGGGCATCGCCGGACTGTGCCTCGCGGATACGGTCAAGTAACTGTGGGCGTGCTCTGAAATGGGCTAGCTGTCCCCCTGTAGGAGTAAACTCGAACTGCACTCTGCTATCACAAAAAACCTGCCAATCCGCCGTCGACTGCATCTGTACTGCGCTCAAACAAGATAAACTACCTCCGGGCCTCCTACTCAAAGCATCTGCCACCACATTCGCCTTGCCCGGATGGTATAAAATCTCGCAGTCATAATCTTTCACCAACTCCATCCAACGGCGCTGTCTCAGATTCAGATCTCGCTGCTGGAAAATATACTTCAAACTCTTGTGGTCAGTGAATATCTGGCACGACTCACCGTATAGGTAATGTCTCCAGATCTTAAGTGCAAATACCACTGCAGCCATCTCTAAATCATGGGTGGGGTAGTTCTGCTCGTGTTTCCTCAGCTGCCGAGAAGCATACGCGATAACTCTGTCGTGCTGCATCAATACACATCCCAGCCCCACTCGAGAAGCATCACAATAAACCACGAACCCGCCTGATCTTGAAGGCAATGCTGACACTGGTGCAGTAGTCAGACGAGTCTTCAACTGCTGGAAGCTATCCTCACATGCCTGGGTCCAATCAAAAGGAACCCCCTTCCGGGTCAACCCGGTCAACGGTGCAGCAATGCGGAAGAAATCCTGGACGAAACGTCGATAATAGCCGGCCAGACCTAGAAAACTGCGAACCTCTGTAACTGATACTGGTCTAGGCCAACGCTGAACTGCCTCGATCTTCTTCGGGTCCACGCAAATACCGTCTCTCGTCACCACATGACCCAAGAAGTCGACACTGTCTAACCAGAATGCGCACTTGGAGAATTTGGCGAACAGCTGATGCTCCCTCAAAGTCTGCAATGTGATACGTAAGTGCTGCTCATGTTCCTCCCGACTCCGAGAATAAACCAAAATGTCGTCAATGAACACAATGATGAACTGATCGAGATACGGCCTGAATACGCGGTTCATCAAATCCATAAATGCTGCCGGGGCATTGGTGAGCCCGAACGACATCACCAAGAACTCATAATGACCATATCGAGTACGGAAGGCGGTCTTCGGAATATCCTCCTTCCGAACTCGCAACTGGTGATAACCTGACCGTAAATCAACCTTCGAGAAAAACCCTGCACCTTGGAGCTGATCAAATAAGTCATCAATGCGGGGTAGGGGATACCTGTTCCGCACAGTAACCCGGTTCAGCTGACGATAATCAATGCATAAGCGCATACTTCCGTCCTTCTTCTTAACAAACAGGACGGGAGCACCCCAAGGTGACACACTCGGTCGGATAAGCCCTTTGTCCAGCAAGTCCTGTAACTGATCCTTTAGGTCTCTCAGCTCCGCCGGGGCTATCCGATAAGGCGGTATAGAGATAGGCCCCGTGCCAGGGATCAAGTCAATACAGAACTCAATCTCGCGCTCTGGTGGCAGACCAGGCAGCTCGTCAGGGAATACATCAGGAAACTCTCTCACAATAGGGACCTGGTCCAACGGAACCTCTGTGGAGCTAGTATCACAAATATAGGCTAAGAATCCCTGACACCCTTTCCTTAAGAGCTGACCAGCGCGAAGAGATGAAATCAAGCTGGGAAGGGTAGCGCTACGATCTCCCTGAATAATAAGAACCGGCTCGCCAGGAAAACTGAATCTGACTGCTTTTTCACGGCAGTCTACGGATGCATAACAGGTGGCTAGCCAGTCCATACCAAGAAGAACGTCAAAGTCTAGCATATCGAGGAGAATCAAATCCACTGAAGAATCTCTCTCCCCGATACGAACGGAACACGATCGGTACACAAAACGGGCAACAAAAGACTCGCCTACCGGGGTAATAACGACAAGCGGCTGATCTAACGGAGAAGACTCTCGGC
Source organism: Agapanthus africanus (assembly GCA_030015575.1). NCBI lineage: Eukaryota > Viridiplantae > Streptophyta > Magnoliopsida > Asparagales > Amaryllidaceae > Agapanthus > Agapanthus africanus. The sequence goes on along the minus strand of CM057338.1, from coordinate 316,278,632 downwards.
CCAACCTCGGTGCAAAGTACGTGGATACATAGGAATGTGTGGAGCCTGGATCAAATAATACCCGTGCATCAAAAGAACATACTGGCAGAGTACCTGTCACGACGGCATTGGATGCCTGTGCATCCTGAGGAGTCAACGCGAACACTCGGGCCTGTCCACCACTAATAGCTGGCTGTGCTCTGCCTCTAGCTCGGCCTCTGCCTCTGCCTCTGCCGCCTCGTCCTCTCTGAACCGGACCGCCACGCCCACGGCCTCTAGAAGCATCTGGCTGGCGTGGATCATCATCAGGAGTAAGGAGTAAAGCTCTCTGAGAAGGTGGTGAGGGTGGTAAAGTCACATGCGGGGCTGTCGCCGCGCCCTGGCGTCCCATGGTACAGTCTCTGACACGGTGGTACTGACTCCCACACCGAAAACATCCTGGAGACGACTGCTGAGTCTGTGGATATGAACCAAATAACTGACTTCGTCTCAATCCTCTACCTCCACCATCTCCCGGAAATAATCTATCACGATGTCTGCCCATCTGCCGCTGAGCTGGCGTATCAGTACGGATCCTCTTCGGCCCAGAAACGACCGGAGTCTCAGAAATACGCTCCTCCAAAAGTAAGGCTACATCCATCGCGGCTGCGTATGTATCAAAGTGCTGGGTGCCGATGGCAAGGAATAGCTGTGTATCAAGCCCTCGTACAAACCTCTTTATTCTCTTCTCTTCTGTGTCGACTAGGTACGGAGCATATCGAGACAACTGGGTAAACTGTATATCATACTCCGACACTGTCATCCCAGGAGTCTTGCGCAAAGACTCAAAACTACGGGCTCGAGCATCTCGGACACTCTCCGGAAGAAAACGGGCAAGAAATGCAGATGTAAACTCATCCCAGGTCATAGAAGGCAGACCTGCAGCTCGGCCTCTCTCTACTGAGTCGTACCATGTCTGGGCAAGACCCTCCAGACGAAAACTCGCAAACTCCACCAATCTATCATCAGAACACCTCAATGAACGGCAAATCCGAGCCATCCTATCAAGAAATGCCTGTGGGTCCTCTGTCGCATCTGTATCGGTAAAAGCTGGAGGTCTCAATCTCATGAACTCCTGTAGTGAAACAGGGATAGTCTCCGTAGTAGCAGCAGGAGTGACCATCTGTGCAGCAGGTATGATCGTGGTCTGTGCGGTGGAAGGAACGTCCTCGGATCTCTGTGCCCGGCTGGACTCAACTAAAGATCCCATCATCTGCCGCAACTCTTGCATGCCGGCCACTAATCTGGCAATACGGTCAGGATAAGGCGGATCAGTATGACCCTGAGGGGTAGGTGTATCATCCCGCTCGATCCTCGCCTCAGACGGGCCCGCCCGAATCTCATCCCTAGCGGCAGCCCGCTGAGCTCTCGTAGTCTTTGGCGGCATCGAAGCTGGAATAAGAAACATGACTGATAAGATCATTACAATTGAATCAAGGAATGCAAGGAATCAAGAAAGGAAATACAAGCAATTATGTCCTAAGGTCACTTAGGCGGAGTACCGTATCGTAAGTATGCCGCGGATCATACCCACGCTACGCCACTCTGCTTAAGTCACCTACTCCATCTACCAAGGTCGTCCTATACTCAGAAAGGTAAAACCTACGCTTTGATACCAACTTTGTCACGACCCGAAAGTACGGAACGCGACTGGCACTTAGATTACGAGACGTCTAAAGGCGTACCGTAACCTAAGTCAGCCAAAGCCCAGAAGAATCTAAACCAAAATCAAAGAGAGTGAAGGAAAACCTTTAATGAAAACGATTTTCAAATCAATTAAGTTGCAAAGAATCCCTTTTTAAAACGTCAAAAATTTCCGAAAATTTCGGCCGAGTCTCCCCTGTATTTTCTATCCCCCAAAATGGGTACAACAAGATAATAAACCTGTAATCATAAAAATGGCATCCCCAAGCGGGAGCTAGCTCTTCGCCCAAGGCGGATCACAACCACATGCAATATAATAGTAATATCAAGAAAAAGAGCATAAAAGAAATGCAAATACCAGAAAACACACGTCGGCTCAAGTGAGCTCGACCCAAAAGAAACCACAAATATACAAATCTCTCAGTCTCATCACTAGGTCGCATATACAATACAAGTGGTAGATGGAGAATACTAGATACAATGATAAAGCAAAAAGAAATAAAGTATACTCGCAACCCACCTACGGGCGATGTCGCGAGTCTGAGCAAAAGGAACCGATGATAAGATAGCCCGCCGCTACAAGACTGACGGGTCCGACCTGCAAGACACTGTGGCACAACGGGGGTGAGTTGCCAGCTCGTGAGTAGAATATAACATCTAATAAGGCAATCGTAAGAATGCACGCAATGCACCACAACATGCATGTCCATATGTGATATAATATCTCTAATATGCGTGCACAGGTATGCAATGTCATTATTAAGTCTTTAAGTGTTTTAAATGCTAAGGGTATTGAATTCTTAACTTTTTAAAACATGAATATCTGTATAATAGCTAAGTACCATCAAGAAATCATCTGAAAACCCGTGTCAAGCATCGACACCAAATAGGAATCATATCTGTCTCAATATCGGGCTCCGTCAGTCCGGATCGGCCCATATCATAAATCTCACGACAACGGTCGGTATCCTCTGGATATCCGCCGCGCCAGACATCACCGGTAGGTAGTCTTCCCCTGCCAGGCTCATCGTCTACAACTCGATCTTCTTGCCCCGGGGTACCATACCGGGCCCACCATGTACCCGAGACGGTTCATCCACTCCTCGAATCGGGTCTCGAAATCCAACAGAAAACATGAAAACTCATGGTGGACGACACATACATCACGAGAAAACCGCAACTTTGTTTTGAAAATGATAAATATAAGGTTTTGTTAAATTCTTGCGGTTTTCCCCAAAAATCCAGAAATCGCAGCAATACTGAAATCATCAAGAAAATCATAATGTCCACATGTTATATATGATAAATGTCTATGATATCAATGCATACGATGTGAATTTTGCTAGAAATCTATATAAATATGATGATGATGGGAGGTATACTTATGCTATGCAATTTCATATATCAAGTATGAATGCAAGTGGCGATATTATGATAAACAGGTTCTATAGTGCACGTGGCATGGCAATTACCAAAGGCGTGTGTGTCACATGAATAGTGCGCGTGCAACAGATGCCAATGGTAATGGTGTTCGTGTCCTACAAAGTGTTATCGCATATGTGCATATGAATATCCATGCAATCTAGCATATTATTAACTATAAGGGTATGCAATGTCAATGAAGGGGGTAAGCTAACTAACAACATGAATCTTACAAGAGATAAGGAAATCCTAACTAGGGGGCGCATCGCGCCATCCAGACGATTCCCCCATAGATGAATACATCTACTCACCTGAAATCCCCGCTAATCCGTTCCGGCCACCGCCTTGCCTTTTCGCGCCGTGTCCGAAGTTTCCCCGACCGATCCTATATTTGCACAATATCAAGCATAAGATTACAAAACCTAACACAATGCAAGTCACAACATACAATTATCCACGCTCTCGTATTAATCATAGCATGCACTCGGTGCGCGGAAAAACGCACGAAAATCGCAATCCTTTAACTAGAATCGTCATTTCGGGGAAATCGACAAAACTACAACCCGACTAGACGAAACCCCGCGTTCGTGCACTCTAATAGTCCTATATGAAGCTAATTATATCGCTAACATAACGCAATTTGATCGCATTCTAATTTTCGTAAAAATCTAGCAAGCAATTTTCTAGCCGATTCGATACAAACATCGCAATTTGTCGATTTAGCAAGCATATCATTACACAATTAACCATTCTAATCAATTAGATAACCAAAACCCTAACTAAATTTTTACAACCATGTTTCAAACCCTAACTCAACTTCAAAACCCATTCTTGATTTTTCATGAACAAGGATTTACACTAAATTAATACTTCAAAATTAGATTTTAGCACAAATAAACTACAAGTTAGCAAACTAGTTTAGAATTTTTACCTCACCAATTGAATCCTAGCATGATCAAGTCACCAACAAAGCCTCCTTTCATCAAGTTTTTGAACTAATTTGGGTTGAGAGAGAGTGGATTAGGGTTTAGCTTTGAATGGGTTAATGAAATTGTGGATTTTTATGAATTTTTGCATGAAAATTGAAGCAAAAAGGAGTGAGAAGAGAGGGAAATCTGCAGGTGAGGGGGTCGGCCAGCAGCAAGGGAGAGGAGATGGGGAAATTTTGAGAAGTTTCTAGGTCCCAAAACACCCCATATTATCATTTAATGCTTTCATGTCAACCTTTTTACAAAAAAAACCCATTTTACACCATTTTTTCACAAATTTTCCCACCCTAAAACCAAAAGTTTGCAAGACATGATATAATTTTATTAACACCATATTTTAGCTTATAAAGACTCCTAATTATGAAATTTACCTAATTAAATTTGTATTTATCACTAATTTAATGTATTTAAAAAGGCTTAAAATAATAAAAAAATAATTAATTACGAATTTTTTTTATTTAACTAGATAATTATAAGTGACATTTTAGTGACAAATTTATAGTAATATCTTATCTAAATTTTGTATAATTGGGTCTACAATGAAAAAATACCTATTTTGACTTTTTACGGAAAAAGCCGAAAAATTAGCCGATTACCGAAAAACTGCCTGAACGATTTTCGAAGGGTTACATCTAGCGTCCCTCACACTCTGTGGAAGAAATCTGGCAAGAAAGACCTCGGAAAACTCAGTCCAGGACATCAGAGGAAGACCCGTAGCTCGCCCTCTCTCCATCGACTCACACCGCTCCTGTGCAAGTCCCTCCAAACGAAAACTAGTTAGCTCAACTAACCTCGCATCAGAACATCGCAATGATCTGCCAATCCTCGCCATCCTATCAAGAAAGGATTGAGGATCCTCCGCTACATCGGTCCCTGTAAATATCGGAGGTCTCAACCTCATAAACTCTGAAAGCGATACCTCCATCACCATTGTGTCTACAAGTGCTACCGTCTGCGTGGGCTGTACCTCGGACTCAGCCACGGTCGGTGCCGGATCCTGTCTCTATACTCGAGTGGCCTCAGCTAACTGTCCTACCACTCGCTGCAATCCTAACATGCCCTCCTCTATCCTAGTCATACGATTTGGAAGAGAAGGATCAACATGCTCAGGCACCGCCGGAACGTCCGGTGTAACAGTCGCTGTTACAGGCAGACTCGCCCTAGCTGCATCTCTGGCTGTGGCTCGCCTAGCTCGTGTAGCCATAGCAACTGGAACAAGAAACGAGAGTTGATAAGGCTTACGAATTGGAATAATCAATAACAGAGAGTCAAAGGAAGGACAAATCAAGATACATATCCTAAAGTTAGTTTAGGCTGAGTATGGTAACGTAAATATGCCGCGGAACATATGTACGGTACTGCACTCATCCTAAATCACCTACTCCATCAAACCAAAGGTCATCCTAAATTATGGACTCATGTCAACTATCTTAACTCACCACTCGATTCCGTAAGGTTAATCCTAAGCTCTGATACCAACTTTGTCACGACCCAAAGTTTGGATGTGACCGGCACTTAGATTGTATAATATCTAAAGATATATACACAACCCGAGTAAGCCGAAACAAAGATCAAAATCCTTTTTTGCGGAAATTTTTATAAAAATTTAGTTTTTAAGTAAAAATCATAGTTTTTGTGTAATTAATATAAAACAAACATAAGGTGTTAAGTTTGGTTGCATCCCTAGTTGGGATCAACAAAATACAACAGCGGAATAAAATTTACAACTTATATGAGACCAATAGAATCACGGATATGAATAAAAGAAATATCCACTAACATACCAACGATCTCACCTGTCAAATAATATACATATAATCATCTCTCGTTCTAAGTCATAGTACAAGATTTGATGGATATTTTCTAAATACAATGATACAATACCAAAATGAAAGGTCACTACATATGTAACCCACCTATCAAAAGATGCGATAAAAGCTGCAAAAGTGGATCTGCACGGCCGCTAACCGTCCACTCTACCCCTGTAAGGAACTGTGGCACAACGGGGGTGAGTTACCAACTCAGTGAATATAACTAACATATAACGGTTAATAATGTAAATATGACTATCACAACTAACTGAAATGAGAGCAAGTATACTGTACAATAGTATATGGAAAGCATGAATCTGTACTACAAATCAGATAACCAAAACTGAAATCTCATCATTTATTCTCAATAAATTTCATCTTTCCGTGTCCATCATCGACACAAAACTTCCATTTCTCTCAGGCATCATTCCTCGAACGATCCTGTAATCAACAATACCGGTCAGTATCATCTAGATATCCGCCGTATTTCACCACTATCTCCGGTATCGAGTAACCTCGCTAGGCTCCCCCGCCTCAAATGCGGCTATCCTGCTCCCCGGTCTCGACCGGGTCCACCATGTATCCAACTGTATATCTCCCACACTCAGTCTGGATAACGTATACATCCGCGACCGTATAGCTCCCCCACTCGGTTCGAAATAAAATAAAATTATAAAAACATCTCATGGTGGACATGTCACATCAATCATGAAAATCACTGGATTTATGCAATAGTATACAAAAACTCAAAACCATAAATCCTCAATAATACAATTACCTCATATATCAACTTAGAATACTTAAATACTAAACATGATGTCAATGATGCAATTTATTACTGTTATTGGTGTTTAAGGTATGATATGAATCATTTTTAACAAGAAAATTGCTAAGTGTAAAAGTGACATGGTAATATCGACGAGGTGTAGTGTAACATGTAAGATGTGCACGTGGCATAACTCGTCGATACTTGTGCAGTGTTCTAACAACTAAAGTGAGGTATATGTAGATATGAGTGCATATTATCAATTTAGCATACAAAGTAAAATCTTTATTTAAATAAAACTACGGGCGTAACACGCCATCTTTACAAAATTCGATGGAAGATATTTAGTCTACTCACCGGAAAAACGTCGTATCTACTCAGGAATCGCCAATCCTTTTCCTTTCCTCGCGGCCTCCGAAGTGCCCGTATTTGAATCTAACATCGAGAATTAACTTATATAAGAAAACGGTTACTCCGATACGGCGAATATGAAAACACAAGTTCTTACGTACTAGTTATATTGCATACGACTATTTCAACTATCTAACATTCAATCCCTACTGAAATTTAACCCAACTCTGCATCGTGACAGAAAACAGATCGCGATACGTTTTAAATGTGTCGTAATTTGGTTCTTTAGATACCCTTTTCCGATATTAGATCCTAGATTTCCTATACAGTTAATTAACCTATTTAAACAATACCAAAATGACCAAAATTCTACACAGAAATCTACCCAACAAGCCAAAACACCCTAGCTCCCTACAAATCCGGCGACGCCGGAATTTCCCTATTGGTCGCCAGCCCAAAACCGAGCCCTCTGGTTCTTGCTCCTATGGTTTGCTCTACGTTCAACATACATCATTTAGATCTTGTTTAGTTAAGTTAATTTTTATCTAAACTATAGCAGATTTCAACAGAACTTAGTTTTGCCTAAAATACGATATTATAGACTTTTGATTTCAAACTTAAACCAATTCCAGAATTTAAATCTCTACCGTGAGTAAGGATTTTACCTACGAATAACTTATTGGAATAACACTCTCCAAGATGCACAAGCTCCTAGTCCTAGCTTTATGATGAACTCCTTGTCTAGTTCTTCTTCTTCACTTCTTTTCTCCTTTATTTTTCATTTTGAATTTTTTAGTGTTTTCTTTCACTTTGGTTGGAAATTTTCAGAAGATTAATTGGATTAATGATCTGAACACTTAATATATATGTGGTGATGGGAAGAGGGAGGTGGTAGGAGGAGGTGTCAAAGATCTAGATGTGCCATCCTCATGCAAGGAGGAGGTGTGGGGTATGGGTTGTGCTTGCAAGAAGGTGGCGGCAATGCATTATCCTTCCATTTTGATTTATCTTAAGATAAAATTCTGAACAAAACCTAATTTACCTCTTTTTCACTTACACCCTTAATCAATTTCCCATTTGCACAATTTTCTAAACTTTACATAGAAACCCTTCACAACTTATGTTATTATAAAACACCCTTTTTATTAAAATGAAGCTAAAATTCACATTAAAACCCTTATAATTTATTTATTTTGCATACTAAAATTTTAATTTAATTTGTTTTACATACATATTATAAAATTGTCTTATTTGGTTTTAATAACTTTTTATTATTTAATTAATTAATTTTTATTTATTTCCAAAATTTCAAAATGTTACAGATTTGTACCGTTTCAGCCCGGTAGCACAGCAACATGATTTGTATTAATGGGACTCATGAGATTCCGTTGGATTCATACTCAAACTACCCCAACACCCCGCGTTTATTAGTCTATGATTAATGTTATGAGTTTTGATCGAATCTATGAATACAAAAGGTGATGTATGATATCAGGTTTTCAAGATTGAGTTCATGTAGTCATGTCAAGTGTAAGTCATGCCAATTGTATTCATGGTTCGATATCAAGTTGGTTCAAATGTACATACTAGATTTAAGTATTCATGATTGAGCCATGTCAAGATCAAGTCTATGTAATGATTTAATCACAAGTCATATAAATAAAAATAAATAAGTAATTACAGAACATGATATGAGATAAGTATACAAGTAACGTCCAAAACAATGTTGTAAATATGTGATATGTTCGAATAGTTAATCAAGTCATTTGAAATAAGAATATAAACGAAAACATAGTCTTAAGTGTTATTCACGCGTGAGTTCCAGTCTCACCTAAATACGATTATCGGTTTGGAAGATATACATGTTTTCGTATCGTCGCGCAAAACAGATTAGAATCTGTTTAGCACCGTTATATATTTTTAAAACGCAGTTTGAGTTAATTTCTATCGTGTTTTAGGTTACAAAAATTATTATAAAATTGTAGATCTTTCGATGTACTTATCCAAAACACCAAGATTCGCACGATTTTGATTTCTGAAGCTCTAGTTATAATCGTTTTAATATCAGCGTTTAAAACAGAAATTCAGATTTCGGGACAACAACTATATGTTATATTGCAAAGCCTATATCGAGTTGTTTCATGCGTTTTTAAGTAATATAATATACAGGAAATTATAACTCTATCAATTGTGCATCTACACATCTAAATTTTATCACGAATGGATATCGGGAGTTCGAGTTATGTCCTATTTAAAAACAGTGTGCGAATCAGGACAGATTCTGTCCAGACCCGTCACTTAATATTGTAACGCGGTTTTATATATTTTACGTCAATTTTCAGTAAAAACTTAAAACTAAGAAAATATAGATTATTAGATGTAGATATCCAAAACACCTGAGTTTACTCAATTTGGATATCGGTATACTAAGTTATGTATTCTAGAATTTGATTGATAACTGCAGTTTTCTGTTTTACGAACAATGAATAAAAACGATGTAATTCCTAAACCGTTAAGTGATTCGATTTAAAATTTTTACAGCGTGTACAAAAAATATATTCTATCCAAGATAAATTTCTTGAAATTTTCAGAAGTAAAAATTAATTTCTAAAATTATTTTAAAAGTAAACGTATATGTCATATGTGAATGAGGAAACCATGGTATTTATTCGTAACTTCATTTTCTTTAACAAAATTTGAATAAAGTAATTTAAAATACAACAACAAACGATGCAATCCTAATTGGTTACTATGAAATCTTAACATATGGATTGAGAGTAATGAAAAAGACTTTACAAACTATATATGCGTGTATGTTTGTGTGTGTTCATTATTTATATATGTATCCATTTAATTAACTATTTAGGGACTATGATATGATGAGGGAAGTTTTTCATGGCAATATAAAAAAGAGAAAGATAAATAAAAAGAGATGGAGGGAGGTAAAGAGAGAAGAGACTTACATATACAAACCGGTATTGTCACCGGACTTGTCTATCCGCCGACAGTCTCGCGTTTCTAACGAGACTTCCTTAAGAATTTTTTCATGTTCTTCTTCGTGGAATTTAGATGAAGAGGGATATGTGAAATGATAGAAATGTGTGATGATGAAAAGAAAGAGCAACGATATATAAAAAAGTTTATGGCCACCATAATTCTAATAAATCATGGCTCATAACCATTCTAATTATTTTGGGAGTTAAAAAGAAGATAAAATGAAAAGTCTCATTTGTAGGTTATGAGAAGAATAAAAATCGATAAAAAAATAATTGCAAGAATGGAGATTTGAACATGTGACTTATGAAATAACAATGCAAGGACTTAACCAATGTGTTGCAAAGTTGTTCATGCACATATTTAATCAGAATTAAATATATGCTGTTGCTTGAAAAGAAAGTGGGCTTTTGAGCTCATAGTTTTATAAAAGAAAATGAAAATGAGATTGGATTTGGGTTATGGGTTGGGTTAGGTATTGCGTTTAATTTGAAATAGATTAAAATTTAGTTTAAAGAAACGTGTTTGGGAAAAATAGATAGAATAATAAAATAATATATTTAATAGAAAATAAAATTTACGGAAAAATACTACGAATAAATAAATACAATATTTTACTAAAGAAAGAAAACACGAAGGTATAATAATACTAGGGTCGTTACAGATTGCGTCCCAAATTGATTCCCGATACTGCATGTCAAATCTTAACTGATTTGGATGTTGAGTTCATTCCTGATTCGAAAGTCAAAGTTCTGAGAAAATCTTTGATCGCGATTTCGGGGCCCTAAACGATAGATTTTCGCAATTCCGAGAGATATCAACGAAATGCCTATGGCATATCTATTGACCCAGACGATTTTGCGAGATTTTCGATTTGGTTAGTGAAACGCGCGAATCAAACAAGATTTGACAGTTTGGGATTCTCGGTTGAATTAGACCCGACGTGTTTTGGATCGGTCGAGCTGCTCCAAGTAAGATGGGGCTGCATCAATAAGTCATAATACCCGCGCATAGACTGAGAGGGGATAAAGGCCCACGTATAAGTGCATGCAGTCGAAAAATAGTGACGTTAATATTAGTCATGACTTGACACAAAAAAAAAACATTAGTCATGATGGCCAGAAAAATGACATTAGGCATGATTTAATAGAAAGAGAACATTAATCATGATGGATGGTAGAAAAATAGTGTTAACGACAGAAAAATGACATTAGTCATGAAGGACCGTAGAAAAATAGTGCCGTTAACATTGGTCGTGATTTGACAGAATAAGAACATTAATCATGACGGACTGCAGAAAAATAGTGATGTTAGCATTGGTCGTGATTTGACAGAAAAAGGACATTAATCATTAGTCATGATGGACTGTACAAAAATAGTGATGTTAACATTGGTCATGATTTGAAAAAAAAGGACATTATTGATGTCAACCTCCTATTGCCCCATGTCTCATCTCCTATTGGCACATGGGCCCTGTTCCCTTATAAAAAAGGGGTAAGGGAAAGTTCCCCACTATTCAAAGCCTTACGTGTTAAACACATGGGCACCTATATACAACGCATATAGGCACTGCAATTAAAGCAACTGTTAAACTAAAATAGCCTCACGTGTTTAACATGTGAATGCCTTTATGCAACGCATATAGGCACTGCGATTAAAACAGCCTCACATGTTTAACACGTGAGTACCTATATGCAACGCTGCATATAGGCACTGCAATTAAAACAACTACTAGGCTAATGGAGCTTCACGTGTCTAACACGTGAGTGCCTACATACAACGCATATAGGCACTGCAATGCAAACAAACTATAGGCTAATAATCCTCACGTGTTAAACACGTGAGCGCCTATATGCAAAGTATATATGCGCTGCAATAAAAAAACTGACAAAATCAATAAGCTTCACGTATTGAACACGTGAGAGCACCTCCCTACGTAGAATTAAATTCTACTCAATAAGGAACCGTTGAATTAAAGATCCAATGGTGATTAAGCATAGAATTAAATTCTATTGATCTTTTTAAGCGGGGAGTGATATTTTTTGTTAAACAGAAAGTTGGCGGATCAAAAATCCCATGAGATGGAAAATATTTTCCATATCTTTCTAAACAAAGAGAGATTGTGCTCTGTTAAGCCGCGCACCCTTGGATTAAAAATCCAATGATGGTTTAATAAGATTCTGCATATGGGAAAATATTTCCCCAATCTTGTTAAAAAACAAGAAAAATATGTTCTGTAAAACTAAAACCCTGGGATCAAAGATCCAATGGTGGGAAAAATTCCCCAAGTCAATTCTGGAACCAATTAAATCAATTAGGATCTCTCAATGAGAGATTTTATCAGAATTAAACAAACTTCTCTTCACTATATAAGGGACCAGAGACTTCAAGTCTCGGGAGGACGGATAGAAAAGAAAGATAGAGAGAAAAAACAAAGGAATTCTCTCAGAAGCGTAGAAAAAAGAGAGAAGCTTAAGAGAAGAAGAAAGAAAAGTTTCAAAAGAAATAGAGAATTTAATTCTCACAAAAGAAGATTTGTGTCATTAAAACCCTAGGTAAAAAGAAAATAAAACTCAGAGATCATTTTGTCTCTTTTTTGCCTCTCTAAGGGATTAACCCTTCATGCAAGAACTTAGTTCTTCCTTTGGTTGAGATCTGCAAAAGCAGATCTCCCCACAAATTGAGAATTTAATTCTCATCGGGGAGATTCTGTCATGCAGATTTAAAACCTAGGGGAAAAAATTAAGTTCAAAGAATTTGATTCTTACAAAACACATGAAAACTAGGGTTTAACCTTATAAAAGAATTTAATTCTTACAAACTAAGAAATATGAGATCCTCCAAACCTTAGGGTCATGAACAGGAGATCAAAATCTCCAAACATCCAGAATGAAGGAAAGACTGATGATTCATCAGCATTTAAACACTATAACGAGGACCGCACGTGTTTCCCATGCAAGCGCTTAAAAGAAGAACAAGAAGTGCCTCTTAGGGTGGTCACGTATTTTGCACGCGATCTCCAATCAATTGCTTAGCACTTATATAAAAAAAGGAGGGGATAAAAACCCAAAAGGCAGAACCCAGCTTTGGGGCGCCCACACGTGAGCGCCACAAGAACCAAGTACTTAGCACTTATATAAAAAGCGGGGGAATAGGTGGGGCAGTGCCCATAATCCGGTGTCTCACGTGTGTCACGTGAGCGCCACAGAACTCTAGTGTCTAACACTAATCCGGTGCCTCACGTGTGTCACGTGAGTGCCACAGAACTATAGTGTCTAACACTAATCCGGTGCCTCACATGAAATGCACGTGAGTATTGTATGCCTCAGCACTTAGCTCTGTTGGGTAATTATGGAGACCCAGATCTAGCCCAAATTGACTAAATTCTTCCAATCAATTGAGGCCCTTTGCGCTCATCGTTCCCCAAATTGATCTTAGTCATAAACATGACTAATGAACTTTCAACTGATGATATTTAAAATAATGTTCATCCCACGTCTCTTAAGTTAATCTTAGTCCTAAAATATGACTAATGATTCTCGGGTTTACCATTAATCCCTTTTCCCTCAAACACGGGAATTGGTTCAAGGGTACATCTCTCTACACCTTTTATACATGTCGTTGTAATTTCTCAACGTGTTCAGAGAGGTGGCGGGTCCCGACAACCAACTGCTTTTTGGTGCACTTCCCAAACTGACGTGCACATCCTAAATCAAACCACATCCCAAACTGGATGCATCCCATATCATCGTTGCTCATCCCGTCACGTAATAAATACACGTGCACGCAAGATGGACAATGGACCGAAATGTCCCTAAACTAACAACGGACCAAAACATCCTTAATCTAACCGTTGTCTCTAAAATGGCAACAACGGACCGAGACGTCCTTAAACTAAAATCTCACCTCAAAAATGGTGATCAACGGACCGAAACGTCCTTAAACTAACCGTTGTTCCCAAAATGGCAACAACGGACCGAGACGTCCTTAAACTAAAATCTCACCTCCAAAATGGTGATCAACGGACCGAGACATGCTTAAACTAACCGTTGTCTCCAAAATGGCAACAACGGACCGAGATGTCCTTAAACTAAAACCTCACCTCCAAAATGGTGATCAACGGACCGAAATGTCCTTAAACTAACCGTTGTCTCCAAAATGGTAACAACGGACGGAGACGTCCTTAAACTAAAACCTCACCTCCAAAATGGTGATCAAAAGACCGAGATGTCCTCACACTAAAACTTCGCCTCCAAAATGGTGATAACAGACTGAAACGTCTTTAAACTAAAACAACAGAGCCCAAATACTCTTTTGTTGGATCTGAAACAAAAATGATCCTAAAACCTTGTTAAGTAGATCTTAGTCTCAAATTAGACTAACGTATTCTTAACAAAAAACTAACCGAGCCCCCAAATGCTCACATACGTTTAAGTCAATCTTAATCCCAAAATAGATTAACAGTCCTTAAATAAAAACCCAAAATCTAAGAAATACGGATTTGGACTACTCCACGCCTTACGGGTGACAACATAAATTAGTCTCCGTATACAATCTACGGGCAACCAAAAATAAAACAAACACACACGACACGAAGTGAACTTTCGGAACAGGAGAAAGTGGTTATCGTGATGTGGTAACGTAATTAACTGCAGGGGCTTGCGCCTGCAGGGAAGAGTGTCCCCACAATCAAAAACCCCTCACAAACGAGGGGGAATCTGACTAAGTCTGCTACAACGGCCGCATCCGTCCAAACCTTCGATATACAGTGCCATAAATCAACTTGGCATCTTCGGAAAGGTGGAAGGATAAATCCAAATAGTATCTGCCCCCAAAATTCAGGCCAGACGTCCTAATGTCCCGTTCGCGTCTTTCGGCGGTGAATAGATTCTGGCATGCCCGGTGGGACCTTTTCCTCTTTCCACTCCACACTTCGTGTGTCGTGTTTCCTGAACAAAATCACGGTTCGCTATGGTTGTCCTTGGATTCGAGATACTAAGATTTGGTGTCTTGCTCCTATGCAGAAGAAGATAAAGATCAATGGCTTCAAGCTGCACAAACTGCAACAGAAACTCCCGCTCCGCCCCAACTGGAGGAGTGACATATGGGCCTAATGCGGCCTCCATCTTTTCAATGCCGGTGGGGCAGGTAACTCAAGCCACCACTGGATTGTTCTTCGGGATAATGCTCCCGCTAGCGAGTTTCAGCGCCCCAGTGCCACCACAGGAAGCTCCCAAGAAGTCGGTCTTCGATCGACTTGCAACCACTACGACCCCTCTCAACGGGTCGTCTAAGTATGCCACTTCAGTCTTCAACAGGCTGAACTAAAGCTCAAGTGGGCCCGCAAAGAGGCTCGTGATACCTGAAGGGGCTATCCCAAAACGGATAGTCCTTCCAACTCCTGCTGCGGGTGAATTCGTCAAAGGTGCTTTCCTTACCAGAAAATCGGCCTTCGAAATATTGGTCGTTCCCTCTCAACGGACGTCGGTCTTCGATAGGCTGGCACCAGTAGCAGTCCCTGACTAAAGCAGGGGGCACTGTTGGCTATAGTGCCCTCAAAGCAATTATCATAATCGCAGGCAAGTGATTATGATGATTGAGAGAGGACCTATACCGGTAGAACAGTCTTACTCGAGATAATAGTATGTTATCTGGTTTGTTCATGTACATGTTGATAGAGCCCATAGGATTCTTGCCTGACTACCAGTATTATGATGGCGATCATATACGTGGGAGCTGGGGGTCTATAAGCAAATCCTTAAATGTCCCTAGTCATGGGAGTATCGAGACTGGACATCGATACTCCAATGTAGACTAGAGTATACTGATCGAGACCCCGACGAGGGGCGGTGGCCAGGTCTGACAAGCCATTGGAGTTAGTTTGTTCACCTAAGATAGTATACATATGCTCATTGGATTATGAGTACACTGGACGGACTCACCGGGAACCTGCTAGCTGGTATTATACTTATTGTCTGATAGCAGTTCCCAGATGACATGTGTACAGGTTAGTCTGTCGACCTGAGATCGTCATTTGTCTCGTGTGAGTTCCCACTGTGCTTTGATTACTACCCTACCAAGGTTCAAAGG
Source organism: Agapanthus africanus (assembly GCA_030015575.1). NCBI lineage: Eukaryota > Viridiplantae > Streptophyta > Magnoliopsida > Asparagales > Amaryllidaceae > Agapanthus > Agapanthus africanus. Next base: position 316,262,547 of record CM057338.1, on the reverse strand, counting down.
AGTCGTGCAAACAGGTTTTATTTGGGTACAGTCCCGAGCGACATGGAGGCAGTGATCGGATCGTCGGGGATTCGTCTCTCCCGGTATTAGGGGTTGATGTCGCGTTGTGCACGGGTGACCATCACCAGAAATCCGTGGCCACGATGGACGAGAATTACCGATCTAGGATCGATAGTTTCTCAGGTGGTGATGGGTTTTATGCCGACACTAAATGTTGCGTTGTTAGGGGTCTGATTTTATCCACCCCCTAGACTCGATATGCGATACTCTTAGATGAACAGACCGGACTGTACGGATATTGTCACTGCCAGGCTCAATAGGGGTTCAAGATGAGTTTGCTCGTTGGCCTCCCTTTCGCTCAATACCTGGATAGCCGTTACGTACAGCTAGTGCCACTGACGTGCTTGTGGTTAAACCCACTGCCAGCGTATTGATGAGTCTTTAGAGTCCCATATAGAGGATTTTCACAGTTCAGGCGATATGGTGTAGATGACGTATGTTGGTACATACTGGTGTCCGATTAAATATGTGTACATGTTGCTTAGACTTTAATCGGACGGTTGGTAATACTAGCTGTTTGGAATTAAGTCGGATTATTAAATCAGGTTTTGATTTAATAATTTATATATGTATTTATATATATATATATATATGTATTCTTGTATTATTGTTCACTATTCGTTTTCTCTCTTGGCTATTCATATTTTGGTACGAATACGTGTATATGTATTTCGATACATGTACCGAGTTGTATTCTGTATTTATACGGAATAGCTTCTAGAAGTGGACACCTCATTTGTATGATTTTCCTTTTTTGGAAATTCATTTGTTTCACAAATGAGGTGGAGGAATGAGGTGGCATGAGTATGGGCTTGGACATGTAGAGAGGCATGGGTCTTAATTTGTTTATTGCAAAAGGAAAAGAGATATTTTTTGTGTGTGGATTATTGAGAGAGGGGGAGTAAAAGGCAGCCACATTCTAGGGGTGTGCCTTGCTCAATTATTTTCTAGGCTTGCTCATTTTATTTTCCTCACTTGATTTCTTCACTTTCTTACACTCTCATTCTCACTTGGAGAAAACACTTAGCACTTTCTTGAGTTGCTCATGCCACATGTTTCCTCACCCTTTCATTTTCTTGAGTTGCTCATTGAGCATATGTGATGAGAGAAAATTATATTGACACATTCCTACACCTCCACTTTCCATTGCTAGCAACCTTGGAGCGTCGGTTGCCTCGCTCGACGAGGCTAAAGCTTGTGCCGTTTCCCTCAGGTGGATCATCGTAGATGGAGGAAGACCGACAACCAAACTCGATCAAGGAGCCACTAGGAGCTTAGGGATGATGGTTGAAGATCGAAGGACACGGATCAACTCGGTATAACCATTCCTATCTCTTTTATTAGCTTGCTAGTTTAGGGTTTAGGGTAGATCCGGGCATCGGGTAATGGTAGCGCCAGTTTAGAAAATTATTGTTCCGCATTTGGCCATGGTTTGATGGCCGGAGCGCTGCCGTAACCCAACATGGTATCAGAGCCAGCCTTTAAACCCTTAGCTAGCTAGTTTAGACAATGTTAAAGTATCGAAATAGAAACAACTCTGAAATAGTGCACTACACATTCCAGTCTCTGTCGATTTTTAAAGTCTTCAAATTTTTTTTAAGCAACTGCAGAAGACTACTTATATGACCACTGGAACATATCCCAAATACGAACCTATTCCACCCATTTTGACCTGAGCACATGCTCATAAAATCCGATCTGGCTGGCCTGGGTAGGGATTTTGAATTTTGTATTTTGGGTGTGGCCTGGTCTCTGGAATATTGGTGCAGTGGTATTGCTTGTTTTGCCCAGTTTGGATATAGTGTTATCTTTTGTTCAGGGGCAATTCAGAGTGTTTCGAAGTCGATAATTTAACACTGTTTAACTGTTTATCAGTACATACATTACTATCTGTGACCGTGAATGTCATTAGAGTGGTACAACTCGTCTAATTGCTATATGTTCTTTTAGACGAGTTTGCGAACGTGACATTCACGTTGATATTCTGTGTTGTGCTGTGTTGTGGTTGGATCGTCGTGGTGGATAGCTTGGGTGCAATATTGGTACAGTTTAGTTTCATTTGTACATTTGATATTGCGGGGCGAGCGTCCGACATATGGACTGCCGTCACTGCCAGTTTGTATATTATTTGTTTGGGGCACGACCGGGTTGAGGTCGATGTCACCCTTGTATATTCTTTTCTTTTCTGTACTAGGATTACCCCACGGTGGAGTGCACGAATAGACGGGTTCTAGAGGACAACGGGTCCGCATCTCATGGCGTTTGGACGAAGGGGGCCTTACTTGGCGGGCTATTCGCCGCACTCGTAGGGGGTGTAGGTTGACCCATGGAGGGGTTCCCAAGTTACCGAATTCCATGAAGTGCTGGGTGGCCCATTCACATTGTTGAAGGGGGTTGCCTCGCTTCTAGTTTTGGCGGGTAACTTGCCGCGCTCGTAGGGGTCTAGGTTATCATTGCACAGGCTATCCACACGACAGGGAACGTCGGGTCTCATTTGCGGCTCAAGTGAAACCCGGGGCTCCAAGATTATCCACCATTCTGTGTTGCTTCTGTGATGCTTATGTGATGTTGCTTTATATCATGCCTGAGACGATTGTTATATATATTTTTATATATACTAGTAGATTTTGTATATGTTTTGCACCCACGCTAGTCCACTCCCCGCTCTGTCGTTAGTTAAGTAACCTAACGGGTGATGACGGGACCCAGTGGCGAATGCGGATGACATATACATACATCATATTTTCGTTCTTTTCTGGTGTGATTAATTGATGGGACTGCGTTGATTCTTATCAATACAAGGATAAAACAAACCTATATGATGTTGTTGGAACCAAGTTTTTAAAAACCGACATTACAGACGTTCTCTTTTGCTTTGCACAGTGGTATTCGGTTATGAATATCCAGCGCCTCATTCGACGAGGCAAGGGCCGAGATCCCTTCATCGGGAGTGACCCCTTGAGTAAAAGTTTGCCCTGCACCTTATTCGACGAGGAAAGAGCCGATATCCCTTCACTGGGAGTGACCTCTTTAGCAAAAGTTTTCGCCACTATAAATTTGTAAAACCACTCAGTTTCTTCAATGATATCAAGTTCATTACGTTAAAGGTTTTTCGCCAAAAACCAGCCGTAGCCCTTCGTCATTTCTTTCAGGTGGTATCTAGTATTCGTGCTGCGTTTGTTGACTCTCTCAAGGTGTAGTGTGCGGTAGCTGAGTGGTGCTTGTTTGTAGCATGGATATGCGATTGGTTAGGATATTCGTACGACCTTGTTGACTCCGTCAAGGGCTCGTGCGGGTGGGTTTAATGCAATCAAGATAATGACGGGTTGAACCTGCCTAGGACTCTTTGATTTGTTGACTCCGTCAAGGTCACTTGGGTCCTAGGGGTAAAAATCATATCGGGAGTTTCAAATATACAGGAAACTTGCCAGGCATGCACATACCTTCTGGAGTGTGGTGACTTGAGTGGCTTCCATCAACTTATCATGCGATGATAGTTAGATCCCAATTCCCACTGATGAGTAAGATTACTTCTCGGGTGATTTTAGATGATCCTGACTAATTCTCCTTTAGGGTTTGGAGGAGAATTCGAGGAAACAGTGGGAGCCATCCAGATTAGATAAAGTGTTAACCATTCTGATCTAGGTTAGAGTGCACGCTGAGTGTTTCTTTTCTCTCTCTGGTAGCGACCATGGCCCGACCCTTGACTAAAACTCATGAACCAAGTTAACCGAACCTTCTTAAAACATTTTTTGTCTTTTGGATTGTCACGGTGTCGCATACATCATTGTCACTTCTATATTACCTTTGCATTTCTCCAGAATACCCCGTATCACTACGAACATCCACTTCCATTGGATAAATCCATCGTATAGTTACACACGAACTCGAAGGAACTTGTTCCAGATTCGAGGATGGATTCTGGTTCTGGAGAGATTGAATAAGATTATTCGGTTGTCTTTTCCCTTTACCTTCTCTCAAGTTGTGAGGGCTCCTGGGATTAGGAGAGGGTACACCTATTGAGCTTATTGGATAGTCTTCTTCCAAACCATAGGCAGGTGCCGATAGGTAGGGAAGGAAGAAAACCAATTAACCCTAAGTGTGGTGTACAGAAAGTAATAAGTAAAGACATATAAAGGGATTAGATTAAGGGCAAAGAAAATTGCGACCACCATCATTCACGACAAAACCGTGTATACCCCTGCCACTCCCACATCCATTTTGGATTTCTCCAGAACACTCCGTATCACTACGGATATCCACTTCTATTGGATATGCCATCGTATAGTTACATACGAACTCGAAGGAATTCGTTCCAGATTCAAGAATGGTTTCAGGTTCAGGAGAAATAGAATAGGATTATTCAGATGTCTTTTCCCATTACCTTCTCTCAGGTTGTGAGGGCTCCTAAGATTAAGAGAGTACACCTATTGCGCTTATTGGATAGTCTTCTTCCAAACCTTAGGATGGTGCCGAAGGGTAGGGAAGGAAGAAAACCAATAAGCCTAAAGAAGGTGTACAGAAGGTAATAAGTAAAGACATAATAAAGGGATTGGAGTGAGGGCAGGTAAGTATATGGTTACGGTCATGAATCAAGATAGTGAAAGAGGCGTTACTAGGAATACCAGTTAACCCCTTTTGAAACATTTTCATGTTTCAGTTTCACTGTTCGATATTAATTGAAAACTGTTTTCCCAATTGGAATCTAACTCCAGGGTATGTGTTTACCAGATCAGTTTCTCATATTTGTATGTTATTACGGATGGTGAGCGGGAGTAAGATATTGGGAATTGGGTGATTAGATCCTCAATATATCGGAATTCGTTGTAATTGGTGATATTTGAGAAAATCATCTGGATTTGCCGGATGGCAAATATTTGGTTTTGGATATCCGTTATTATGCACCAATTTCAAACTGATATATCTGTACGTTTATTTTATAAAATGAGATATAACTTTTTGATATTATGTCTGTAATATTTACCTATATCTGTTGATGATTAGGTAAGGTGCATTCAACAGCGGTGTAATTCTTCTTAACCATAGTACAGTTTTTCAACCTATGACGCTCAGGGGACTTATACAAAGTATTGTATGTTGTCCAGTGTCCATTAGGACAATGAGGTTGGTACTCGTACTATATTGTGTTTACTCATAACTTCTCTAGTTCTAGACAAGTATTTCGTTGAAATATAAGGTTTAGATTTTGAGAAGTTATAGGTATAAGAATAAAGTAGAGAACTATTTGTTGGAAGTATCAGGATTCTTCAAGGTAGTCGAATATGTAGATACTTGTGTTTGGTATTTCGTTGATAGTAATGGTTTTGAGAACTTGCTTCTCTTTCGGGTTACTCATATATGGATGCACTTCTAGTTGAGTAATGCTGAATGACCTCCTTCCATTTTGTTGATATGCACTGTAGACAGCTGCATGATTTTGAATATGGTTCCAATTAAATTAGTGTTTTTGTTTCTATATTAGATATATATAGAATTAATTTATATCTGAACGATGTTAAGGTATAGGGAGTTTTCCGGCTGATGCTTAAAACTAGAATCCGGATAAACTCAAGGCACGTTTCAGTAATGGCTGTTTGTGGGTTATCCCGGGCTTTGACGAAGGTTAACTTTCTACCATCAGAAAGATCAATATTTATATTATTCTTGACTCGCCACAGTTTTAGTAAAATGGATTTTTTCAGAAAAACAGAAGTTGGAGTATGGTAGAACTGGAAGTGATTTCAGAACCACAAACGATCACTGAAGATTTAATAGAACCTAAGAATTCAATTAGTTTTGACATTCCATTAGCCACTCCGCAGATTTGGTAGGTAACCTCAGGCACCCGAGAGGTACTTCGGTCTTCTTAGAGACGGTGACAGGGAGGTTCTTGTTTACCCAGACTTGCCATTGCTGCTGTTTTAGACTATAAAACCCGGCAGGAGGATGAGTATAACATCGTTCTAAACTAGCTTTGGAAGTGCACGTGTATATGACTTTTCCAGAGGGTTATTGTAGTCAGTAGGAGCAGCGGAAGCATAGTGGACAAGTAGCTTATGTCTATTTATAGACTAAAGCAGGTATAGCGGAAATAGATCATCTATTTTTGATGTGACAGTCATAGGCTTTGACTTCATTAGAATAGGAGATGGATTTGCTAAGAAGGTAGTAGAGAGTGATGTCCAGGTATTTGGTATGACATGTACTTTATAGGAAGTGAAATTCCCATACTACGATCGGTTATATTGTGGTTGTCACAAAGTTGTTTCTCCACAAAGGATATGAATATAATATCAGGGTTTCTGGTTACTAGATCTATGGTTTTAGATCTAGATTTAGGAAGCATCCTAATCTAGGTATTTTGACATTATTCTAAAGGTATTTTAGAATGGACGACTTCTAGCATGGTGGTGTACCTGTAGGTGATGGAGTCACCCTCTCTAAAGGATGTCTTTCAGACTAAAGGGGAGAGAGATATGCATGATTGATATATCACTTGCTAAGGCAATTGAGTCAACCGTGAAATGTCAAGTACAACAGCAGATATTGCTTTTGCACTAGATGCAATAAGCAGATATATTAATCCAATCCTGGAGAAACGTTGGGAAGCAATTTATGAACATAAATGGATATTCTAGGGATATGGTAATGGCAGCCTCCTTCGGGAGACAGTTATTATTTCAGGCTTCCAAGGTGACCTGGATGACAGAGTGACTGTCAAAGTTATAGTTTTCCCTCTTTTGAGGAATAGTATGTTGGACAGGTGGTCCAAGCGGATACTGAGGAAAGGCATGGCGCAGGATACTGATTAAATTCAGTGGACGATACAGTCTAAGAAGTTTATTGGATTTGGAGTTCATTTGTGAACTGGGTTCCATCAGATATCCAGAAAAATTCTAAGACATGTATTGCTCATTTTGGGAGATAGTTTTCTCCGTGAAGTTGAGATATAGAGAGATACAGAAAGAAACATTGGAGTGGATCCACTCACTGAGGCTATTTCTCGAACGCAATAGTTCGCAAACGGGCATTGCGAAACTGATTAGTAGAGACATTGGGTGTTTGGTATCACACGGGCTGTGAGTATGCGACATCGCAATAATTGGCCTTAAGTGCAAGTGGGAGATTGTTGGCTATAGTGCTCTCAAGGCAATTATCATAATCGCAGGCAGGTGATTATGATGATTGAGGAAGGACCTATACCGGTAGAACACTCTTACTCGAGATGATAGTATGCTATTTGGTTTGTCTTTATCATCATGTACATGTTGATAGAGCCCATAGGATTCTTGTATGACTACCAGCATTATGATGGCGATCATATACGTGGGAGCTGGAGGTCTATAACCACATCCTTAAATGTCCCTAGTCGTGGGAGTATCGAGATTGGGCATCAATACTCCAGTGTAGACTAGTGCATACTGATCAAGACCCTAACGAGGGGCGGTAGCCTGGTCTGACAAGCCATTGGTGTTAGTTTGTTCACCTAAGATAGTATACAGGTGCTCATTGGGTTATGAGTACACTGGAAGGACTCGCCGGGAACCTGCTAGTTGGTATTATACCTATTGTCAGATAGCAGTTCCCAGGTGACATGTGTACAGGTTAGTCTGTCGACCTGAGATCATCATTTGTCTCGTGTGAGTTTCCACTGTGCTTTGATTACTACCCTACCACGGCTCAAAGGAGTCGTGCAAACAGGTTTTAGTTGGGTACAGTCCCGAGCCACATGGAGGCAGTGATCGGATCGTCGGGGATTCGTCTCTCCCGGTATTGGGGGTTGATGTCGCGTTGTGCACGGGTGACCATCACCAGAAATCCGTGGCCACGGTGGACGAGAATTACCGATCTCGGATCGATAGTTACTCAGGTGGTGATGGGTTTGATGCCGACACAAAATGTCGCGTTGTTAGGGGTCTGACTTTATCCACCCCCTAAACTTGATATGCGATACTCTTAGACGAACAGACCGGACTGTACGGATATTGTCATTGTCAGGCTCAGTAGGGGTTCAGGATGAGTTTGCTCGTCGGCCTCTCTTTCGCTCAATACCTGGGTAGCCGTTACGTACAGCTAGTGCTGCTGACGTGCTTGTGGTTAAACCCATTGCCAGCGTATTGACGAGTCTTTAGAGTCCCACACAGAGGGTTTTCACGGTTCAGGCGATATGGTGTAGATGACGTATGTTGGTACATACAGGTGTCCAATTAAATATGTGTACATGCTGCACAGACTTTAATCGGACGGTTGATAATACTAGCGGTTTAGGATTAAGCCGGATTATTAAATCAGGTTTTGATTTAATAATTTATATATGTATTTATATATATGTATTCTAGTATTATTGTTCACTATTCATTTTCTCTCTTGGCTATTCGTATTTTGGTACGAATGTATATGTATTTCGATACATGTACCGGGTTGTATTCCATATTTATACGGAATAGCTTCTAGAAGTGGACATCTTAGTTGTATGATTTTCCTTTTTTAGAAATTCATTTGTTTCACAAATGAGGTGGAGGAGTGAGGTGGCATGAGCATGGGCTTGGACATGTAGAGAGGCATGGGTCTTGATTTGTTTATTGCAAAAGGAAAAGAGATATTTTTTTGTGTGTGGATTATTAAGAGAGAGGGAGTAAAAGGCAGCTACATTCTAGGGGTGTGCCTTGCTCAATTCTTTTCTAGGCATGCTCATTTTATTTTCCTCACTTGATTTCTTCACTTGCTTACACTCTCATTCTCACTTGGAGAAAACACTTAGCACTTTCTTGAGTTGCTCATGCCACATGTTTCCTTACCTCCTTCATCTTCTTGAGTTGCTCATCGAGCATATGTGATGATAGAAAATTATAGTGACACATTCCTATACCTCTACTCTCCATTGCTAGCAACCTTGGAGCGTCGGTTGCCTCGCTCAACGAGGATGAAACTTGTGTCGTTTCCCTCAGGTGGATCATCGTAGATGGAGAAAGACCGGCAACCAAGCTCAAGGAGCCACTAGAAGCTTGGGGATGATGGTTGAAGACCGAAGGACACGGATCAACTCGGTATAACCATTCCTATCTCTTTTATTAGCTTGCTAGTTTAGGGTTTAGGGTAGATCCGGGCATCAGGTAATGGTAGCGCCAGTTTAGAAAATTTTTGTTCCGCATTTGGCCATGGTTTGATGGCCGGGGCGCTGCCGTAACCTAATAGGCACGATGGAGCCGCTTCCACAACTGAGGTGGTCCCATCTGCAAGGCATGCCCGACGTCGCCATTGGCGTCGAGTGAGAAGACATAGGGACAACTCCCCCTCCGGACTCACTCCACCAGCTCCAATGGTGGAAGTTGACGCTGCTGTTCCAATCGGGAACAGTTTTGAACCACTAAAGAGGGTGCGGAAGAACTCCCCAACCGCAGTGTTGAAGAAATCTCCACTTCCTGCTGAAAATATAACGCAGGCAAAGCCGGAGCAGCCCCCTTAGCGGCTGTCCTTCCAAATCCACAGAGTCTGGCGGAAAGTCCAAGATTTTGTATCAACAAGAACTACTCTAGTCAACTGGAGAAGATGAAGGTTTGACAAGTGGAAAATCATCCCTCCAGCATACATCAAGGGACTTCTTTCACACAGGAGCCTGTTATAACGACTCCTTCAGCCTCAACTTCCCACAAAAGGAGGAGGCCGGAGAAAATCCCACTGTCTGCGGCAAATTCTAAAGGCACTAGAATGAAATGCCCCAAGTCTAGGGACATGATCGTCCATACGGTCTACATGGCTTCCAGGAAAGAGGATAGTCGTGCATCCGTGATTCATCGACCACAAACTTGGTCGTTGACAAAAGCTCAGGAGCAATAACAAAGGCTCCAGGAGATGCTGACGAAAATGGCAGCACTCACCGGATTGTGAGTTATATGTATGCCCTAGAGGCCATTATTGTACATGATATGTATATTATAGTGGATGCTTAGACATACATAGGAAGGACTTTCTTGCTTGACATGATAGTATGCTATCTGGTTGCACTTTATCTTAGCATGTACACTGATTGTCTCTCTGTTACATGTTGATAAAGCCCTTAGGATGTGTACTTGACTACCTAGATTATGATGCAGATCATACTTGTGGGACAAAGGTAGTCGGTAAGTACATCCTTTAATGTCCCAAGTCGTGGGTGTATCGAGACGGGGCATCGATATACCATAGTAGACTGGTGTATAGCTTCTCGACCCATGTAGATGGGCGATAGATGATCCCATATCTATTGTGTTTGACATCAGAGATGGTATACGGGTGCTCAGTGGAGACTGGGTACACTGGACAGACTCGCCGAGAACTCCTAGATGGTATTATACCTCATGTCAGATGGCAGTTCTCTGGTGACATTGGTACAGGTTAGTCTGTTGACCCGAGATTGTCATAGAGTCTTGTGTGATTCCCACTGTGCTTTGATTTCCACCTTACCACTTTCAAGAGAACGTGCAAAATGGTGGTTTTTTGGTACAGTCCCGAGTCACATGGAGGCAATGAGCAATAGGAGGGGATTTCATCTCTCCCGGTATTGGGGGTTGATGTTGCGCTGTACTCGATTGGTTATAACATGAAGTCCCTGGACAGGGTTATTTCTGAGATTTACTGGTAAGTGTTATCAGTAGTTTCTCGACCCGTTATGAGCCTTACATCGGCATGACTTATCGAGTTATTGGGGTCTGACGTTTACCACCACCAGACGAGATATGCGACATATCAGACGAAGAGACCGGACTGTACGGTAGTATTACTGATTGGATTTGCAGGAGTATGAGCAGGCTTGCTTGTTGATCTTCTGATCGCTCAATACCCGGGTGGTCGTTACGTTTAGCAGACCGCTTACGGCTTGTGGGTGTTTGATATGATCATCACCTACTGCCGGCGTATTGACGAGTTTTTAGAGTCCTACATAGAGGTTTCCTGGTTCATGCAAAACGAAGTAGAAGCACATATGTGATATGTGCGGGACCGAGATTAATACTGTATGTGATACCGTATTCTATTATCGCGATTTGTGTTATCGATTGGTTATATGTGATATAGCCGGGTTATCGAATCAAGTGTTGATTCGATAAGTTTATACACATGATATTAGTCGGGTTATATATGATATAACCGGATTGTTAAATTAAGTGTTGATTTAATAATTTAATGTATAATTATATATTTGTTATATTAACATACATTAACTAATATTAGCTCACTTATGATTTCTTTTCTCACTTAATTGTGCACATAGTATATATGTGATATATATTAGTGTACAATATTGTGTGTCATGCTAGATGCCACATGAGACATGGGTGTATGAGACTCACACCATGCAAATAATAATGAAGGGTTTTTATTTAGGTAATTCATAAATTAGTGGAAATTGTCACATGCTTGGAAGCTTGGAGAAGCTTGAAGCATCTTTGACTTAGTCCACTAGTTTTGTTTTACTTATAGATATTTATTAACCTAACCATTATTGTTAGCCATGGTTTAATCTCTACATGGGTTAGTGTATAACACTAACTCACCCATGGTTGTTATTCTCACCTCTTGAGTTCATTCTCTCTTGATCATTCTTCACTTGTTCTTCTTCTTCCTCATGAGAAAAGCTCACTAGCTTTTCTCAAGGTGAGAAAATATTGTGAGAAAAATAAATCTAAAGTGAGACCATTTCCTACTTTATCATCCTCTACTATATTAGCCATTTGGTTTAGGGTGTTTGCTTCACTAATCCACATATTAGTGAAGAGATAGCATGAGCTTAAGTCTCCTTGACGTAGATCATTTTCGGCTTCGAAGATTTCGAGCAAGCTTGTTCATTTCTCCAAGAGAACCCATACTAGAGTTCGGGAGGTCACTACTCGCAGTGAAGGGACTACTACACAGAGCTTTTGAAGTGAAGGACCGGTCTACAAAAGTTGTATTCCTCATTCATTTAGTTGTAAAGTAGTTTACATATCGTTTCGTCACATTTTCTAGTAAAAATTCTAGGGTTAGGGTTAGCTAGAACGACAAATTTTTGAAATCGGTATGGACGATGCCTCCCGAAACCTTGCTGCCGTGCTAGGCAACCCTACAGTGGTATCAGAGCCATGCTAGAAAATTAGACGATGTTTGTTAGATTACGAAACTGAAACGACTCCGAAACTTGAAACACGAAAATGCAGTTTCTGTCGATTTTAAAAGGTCCTCTAAATTTTTTTTAAACAACTGCAGAGTGTTGTATGAGATGCAACATGAACACACAAGAAAATTTAGCCCCTCTCCTCGGAAATGGCCAGCCACATGTGTTGTAAAACCGGCCCGCTTGGCCCAGTTTGGGAATTCAAGGTTGAATTTTTTGGTGTGTTCCAGAATCTGGGTTTTGGTGTTTCAGGTGTTGTTTGTTTTTTCTAAGTTTGCATGTGATGTGATCTTACTGTATAGGCAATTCGTAGTATTTCGTATTCGTAGTTTTAACATTGTTTCGGGTATTCACATGTTGTCTAGGCGAAGTTAAAAGTTCGAACGAATATCAAAAACCCATTTTTCCAAGTTTAAGGTATTCAGAAAAACATGCAAGTAATTCTGTGGACCCTCTAGAAGAATGAAACCCTAACTTGACATAATGACCATGGAATGCTTACGAACCTTAGGGTTTGCGGCAGTTCCACGGTGCTATTAACGAGGCTTGGGTTTGCCCTTCTGAGGCTTGGGTTTGCCCTTCTACGGCTGGTCCATAGGTACCGTGGCATGTTCTGGATATTTATGAACTATGCTCAAGTGTTGAGCTGTTGGGAAATTGTGGGATTTTGATGAATTGATCGAAAAGTTTAATGTCGTCCGAATATCATGTGATGGGATACAATACTTGGAATCCACACTAATTTGAATTTTATAAATTTAGCAATTTAGTCTCATTTGATCGGTTGCCACGGGATTTTGATGTGATCAAAAGTCCGTCGCAATCACGTAGCGTACGTGGATACTCGCTGGGTAACCTTATTAGATAGCCACGCCTTATAGCCCCGACCAAGTGACTGTAGGAGAACCCCGTTGCCTAAAGAATCTGTTCGGGTGCTCGCGGCCGCGGTGTTCCGCCTAAGTGCACTTCGTCGTCGGTATCGGGGGTGCGGCTGTCTACTAAAGTTTCTGACGAGCATTCGATCAAGTTATCGGGAATCTTGTTGAATTACCTGACTTGTTATTGAAAAGTGTTTTCAATATCGAGACTAAAATGCTGGGTTTATAATTGTTAGGCATATGATGTCTAAGGAATTCATTTGGTTGGGCATGAAATCCAAAGTATGTGATACATTGGGTTTATGATGACTAAGGTGGTTGCGGATTCCAATTGTTGTAGTTTTTCACTTTCTTTTCAGCGACCGTAAGTGTAATATGTGGTGTATCGCCGGTTTCATTGCTATATGTCAACGAAAATTGGGATACGCATATTTACTTACGTTGATGACATGTGATATTATGTGTTGCTGTGATATGTTATATTGGATCGTCGCTTTTGAATAGCCGGTTTTTTTATGTGAGATGAGAGTTTTTCATTTTTATTCATGTAAAAACGTGTATGTAATATCTTTTATTGGGGCACTTCCGGGTTGAGGATGATGTCACCATTGTTGTATATTATTTACTTTTCCGCATTAGGATAGACCCAAGGAGGGAAGCACAAGTAACCGAGTTCTAGAGTCCAATGGGAGACCATCTCGAGGTGTCGAGACTAGGTCTCCTAACTCTTAAATTGGTAGGGTTGCTTGCCGCTCTCGTAGGGGTCTAGGGATGTGGGTTTGGCTATTCATCGCGACCGTGGAATCTGCGTTTTTTATTGGCTTAAATAAAACACGGAATTCTTAGTATATCCAATATTTCATATGTGTTATTCTGCTGCGATATTCTGTGATATGATCACTTGATATAATGAGATAGATACCGTATATAGTATATGCGATATATTATATAGACGTTGCTTATGTTTTACACCCGCACTAGCCCTGCCCCGCTCTGCCGTTGGTTACCTAACCTAACGGTGCATGACGGGATATCGAGGCGAATGAGGATGTCATAAGCGTACGTTGTATTTATCTGTGATGCTTAGGTAACTTAAATGATGGGACATTCATTAATGAGATTAATGAAAGAAAATAAACCTAAAGATGTTGTGGAATCGAATTTTCAAAAACAGGTAGCTTTAGTTCTTGCTTTGCATAGCGGTATTCCTTGTAGAATATCCAGCACCTTATTCGATAAGGAAAGAGCCGAGATTCATTCACCGGGAGTGACCTCTTTAGAAATAACTGGCAGATGCTACAACCTTCGGTTTCATCTTTTGATTGATTTTCTAGTTCTTGCTTTGCATAGTGGTATTGCGAATATCCTGTATCTCATTCGACGAGGAAAGAGCCGAGATCCCTTCACTGGGAGTGACCTCTTTAGCGAAACTAGCAAAAGCCTAAAAAACACTCCATTTTAAATCATTTGATTCTACAATGATATCAAGTTCATTATGCAAAAGGTTTTCTTAAAAACCCGTCGTAGCCCTCCGTCATTTCAAATAAGTACTTCATAGTATTCGTGCTACGTTTGTTGGCCTGCGTCAAGGCGTAGTGTGCGGTAGCTATTTATGCTTATCTGCTAAAGCATATGATGCGATTGAGTTAGGGCAGTCATGCGACTTTATTGGCCTGCGTCAAGGGTCGTGCGGGCGGGTTTAATTCAATCATGAAATGCACGGGTTGAACTTGACTAGTGGACTATGGTTTGTTAGCCTGCGTCAAGGTCATAGCCTGCTAGGGGCAAAATTATCGGGAATTTCAAGTATTGAAATTTGCAATGAGAGCATACTTTCTATGAGATAGCTGGATCCCGATCCCACTGTGAGTAAGAGTTACTCTTGGGAGAGTTTTACATATTATAATTAGCCGATCAAGTAGGTGTCTAGAAAGGTGTCAACGGGGTTACGCCCCTGCGAAAATGAGGTTTATTTTAATTAGGTCCATGCGAAAGCACGGGGAACTGTTAGTTATATGTATGCCCTAGAGGTCATTACTGTACGTACGATGTATATTGTAGTGGATGCTTGGACATATATAGGGAAGACTTTCTTGCTCGACATGATAGTACGCTATCTGGTTGCTCTTTATCTTAACATGTACTCTGAGTGTCTCTATGTTACATGTTGATAAAGCCCTTAGGATATGTACTCGACTACTGGGACTATAATGAGATCATACTAGTGGGGCCACGGTAGTCGACGAGTACATCATATAACTGTTCCTAGTCGAGGGTGTATCGAGACAGGGCATCGATACACCAGAGTAGACTAGCGTATACGCATCTTGACCCATATGATGGGCGATGGATGATCCCATATCCATCGGTGTTTGACATCAAGGATGGTGTACGGGTGCTCAGTAGTGACTGGGTACACTGGACGGACTCGCCGAGAACTCCCAGATGGTATTATACCTCACGTCAGATGGCAGTTCTCTGGTGACACTGGTACAGGTTAGTCTGTAGACCCGAGATCGTCATAGAGTCTTGTGTGATTCCCACCGTGCTTTGATTTCCAGCATACCACGTCCAAGAGGGCGTGCAAAAGGTGGCTTTTGGGTACAGTCCTGAATCACATGGAGGCAATGAGCGATAGGAGGGGATTCGTCTCTCCCGGTATAGGGAGTTGATGTTGCGCTGTGTTCGATTGGCTATAACTGGAAATCCCTGGCCAGGGTTGCTGAGATTTACTGGTAAGTGTTATCAGTAGTTTCTCAAACTGTTATAGACCTCATATCGACACGACTTATCAAGCTACTGGGGTCTGACGTATACCACCCCTAGACGAGATATGCGACATATCAGACGACGAGACCGGACTGTACGGGAGTGCTGCTGATTGGATTCACAGGAGAATGTACATGCTTGCTTGTTGATCTTCTGAGTGCTCAATACCTAGGTGGCTATTACGTTTAGCTGATCGGTTGCAGCTTGTGGGTGTTTGATATGATCATCACCTACTGCCGGCGTATTGACGATTCTTTAGAGTCCCACATAGAGGTTTCTTGACTCAGACAAAACGGAGTAGGGGCACATATGTGATATGTGCAGGACCGAGGATAATGCGATATGAGATACCGTATTCTATTTTCGCGATATTTGATATCAGCCGGGTCATCGGATCAAGTGTTGATTCGATGAATCGGTAAATGATATATTAGTCAGTTATATGCGATATAGCTGGATTGTCGGATCAAGTGTTGATTCGATGATTTAATGTATAATAATATATATGATATATTAAATTACATTAACTAATGTTGGGTAGTTGGAGTGCCCCGGCCATCGAAACGTGGCCAAATGCGGAACAAAAAATTCTTAAAACCCGGCGCAACCATTACCCGATTTGCAAGATTGAAACCTTTAACCCTAAAACTAGCAATCTAAGAAAAGGAGATAGAATGGTTATACCTAACGGATCAAGTCCTTCGGGTTTTCAACCATTTCCAAGCTCCTAGCGATGCGGATCGACTTTGGTCGCCGGTTTTCCTTCATCTCCGATGATCCACCCGAGGGAAAACGGCGCAAGCTTCAGGTTCGCCAAGTGAACCAACCGACTCTTCAAAATTGCTAGTAGTGGAGAGTGGAGAGTGTAGGATAGTGTCACAAAAACTTTCTCTCAACCATTATGCTCATAGAACAACCATGGAAGATCATGAGGTGATGATCAAAGGAGATGGCATGAAAAATTGGCTAAGTTTCTTTTGGGTGTTTTAATATGAATGTGAGCTAGAGAGAGTAGTAACCAAAATGGGCAAACCTCCACACTCTCATCAAGTGTGGCCGGCCCCTTTTTCTCCCCCAAAAAAACATGCACTCCCAAAAGAAACTTATCCAATTAACAATAAATAAATAACAAGCCCATACCAATCACTACATGTCAACCCATGCTTTGATCCAATCACCCTTCTACCTCATTATGAAACCAAATGATTTTTCTAAAAAGGAAAATCAATAATGAGGTGGCAAATCTTCTAGAAGCCATTCCGTATAAATAGGAATGCTTCCCGGTACATGTATCGAAATACACATACGCGTATTCGTACGAAAATACGAATAGCCAAAGAGAGAAAATAAATAGTGAGCAATAATACTAGAATACATATATATGAATACATATGTAAATTATTAAATCAAAACTTGATTTAACAATCTGTCTTAATCCTAAGCCGCCAGTATTACCAACCGTCCGATTAAAGTCTATGCAGCCTGTGCACATATTCAATCGGACACTTGTATGTATCAACATACGTCACCTACACCATATTACCTGAACCGTGAAAACCCTCTGTGTGGGACTCTAAAGACTCGTCAATACGCTGGCAGTGGGTTTAACCACAAGCACGTTAGCGGCACTAGCTGTACGTAACGGCTACCCAGGTATTGAGCGAAAGGAAGGCCGACGAGCAAACTCATCCGAACCCCTACTGAGCCTGTCAGTGACAATATCCGTACAGTCCGGTCTGTTCGTCTAAGAGTATCGCATATCGAGTCTAGGGGGTGGATAAAGTCAGACCCCTAACAACGCGATAATTCGTGTCGGTATGAAACCCATCACTACCCGAGAAACTATCGATCCTGGATCGGTAATTCTCACATACCCCGGCCGAGGATTTCTAGTGATGGCCACCCGTGCACTGCGCGACATCAACCCCCAATATTGGGAGAGACGAATCCCCGACGATCTGCTCACTGCCTCCATGTGGCTCGGGACTGTCCCCAACTAAAACCTGTTTGCACGACTCTTTTGAGCTGTGGTAGGGTTGTAATCAAAGCACAGTGGGAACTCACACGAGACAAATGACGATCTCAGGTCGACAGACTAACCTGTACACATGTCACCAGGGAACTGCTATCTGACTATAGGTATAATACCAACTAGCATGTTCCCGGCGAGTCTGTCGAGTGTACTCATAACCCAATAACCACCTGCATACTATCTTAGGTGAACAACTAACACCAATAGCTTGTGAGACCGGCCACCGCCCCTCGTCAGGGTCTAGATAAGTACACACCACTCTACACTGGAGTATTTATGCCCAGTCTCGATACTCCCACGACTAGGGACATTTAAGGATGTGCTTATAGACCCCAGCTCCCACGTATGTGATCGCCATCACAATGCTGGCAGTCAAGCAAGAATCCTATGGGCTTTATCAACATACGATGATAAAGACAAACCAGATAGCATACTATCATCTCGAGTAAGACTGTTTTATCGGTATAGGTCCTCGCTCAATCATCATGATCACATACCTGCGACTATGATAATTGCCTTGAGGGCACTATAGCCAACAATCTCCCACTTGCACTTAAGGCTAATTATTGCGATGTCGAATACTCACAGCCCGTGTGATACCGAACACCCAACTCCTCTACTAATCAGTTTCACAAAGCTCGTTTGTAAAACTATTGCGTTCGAGAAATAGTCTCAGTGAGTGGATCCGCTCCAGTGTTTATTTCTATGTCTCTCTGTATTTCAACTTCGCGGAGAAAACTATCTCCCGAAATGAGCAATACCCGTCTTAGAATATGTCTGGATATCTGATGGGACCCAGTTCACAAAAGAACTCCAAATCCAGCAAACTTCTTAGACTGTATCGACTACTGAACTTAATCAGTATGCTGCACCATGCCTTCCTCAGTATCCGCTTGGACCACCTGTCCAAACTACTGCCCCTCGTCAGAGGGAAAAACTATAACTCTGACAGTCACTCTGTCATCCAGGTTACATTGGAAGCCTGGAATGATAACCGTCTCCCAAAGGAGGCTGCCGTTATCAAATCCCTAGAACATCCACTTATGTTCATAAACTTCTTCCATTCGTTTTTCTCCAGGATTTGGATTAATATATCAACTTATTGCATCTAGTACAAAAACAACATCTGGTGTGGTACTTGACATGTCATGATTGACTCAATTGCCTAAGCAAGTGATATGCCAATCATGCACATCCCTCTCCCCTTTAGTCTGTAAGACACCTTTAGAGAGGGTGACTCCGTCACTTGCAGGTACACCACCATGCCAGGAGTCGTCCATTCTAAATATCTTTAGAATATTGTCTAAGTACCCAGATTGGGACACTTCCCAAATCTAGATCTAAAATCATAGATCTAGTAACCAGAAGGTCTGATATAATATCCAAAACCTATATGGAGAAACTACCGTGTGACAACCAAAGTATAACCGATCGTAGTATATGAATTTCACTTCCTATAAAGTGCATGTCATCCCAAATGCCAGGACACACACCCTACTACCTTCTTAACAGATCCATCTCCTATTCTGATGAAGTCAAAAACCTATGACTGTCACATCAAAAATTAGATGATTTATCTCCGCTATATCCGCTTTAGTCTATAAATAGACACAAGCTACTTGTCCACTACGCTTCTGCCTCTCCCACTGACTACGACAACCCTCTGGCAGAGTCATATACACGTACACTTCCAAAGCTAGTTTAGAATGATGCTATACTCATCCTTCTGCCGGGTCTCATAGTCTGGAACAACAGTAGTGTCAAGTCCGGGTAAACAAGAACCTCCCTGTCACCGTCCTTGAGGCTACCTGAGTACCTCTCGGGTGGCTGAGGTTACCCTCCATATCTGCGGAGTGGCTAATGGAATGTCAATCCTGATTGAATCTTTAGGTCCTATTAAATTTTCCGTAATCGTTTGTGGTTCTGAAATCACTTCCAGTTCTACCATACTCCCACTAGTGTTTTTCTGAAAAATTCCATTTTACTAAAACTGTGGCGAGTCAAGAACAATATCACTATTGATCTTCCAGATGGTAGAAAGTTAACCTTCGTCAAAGCCCGGGATAACCCACAAATAGCCATTACTGAAACGTGCCATGAGTTTATCCGGATTCTGGTTTTAAGCATCAGCCGGACGACTCCCTATACCTTAACAGCGTTAAGATATAAATTGATTCTATATATATCTAATATAGAAACAAAAGCACTAATTTAATTGGAACTCGATTCAAATCATGCAGCTATCTCCAGTGCATGTCAACTAAATGGAGAGAGGCCAATCAGCATTACTCAACTTAGAAGTGCGTCCAATTATGAGTAACCTGAAAGAGAAACAAGTTTCTCAAAACCATTACTATCAACTGAATATCTCATACAAGTATCTACATCTTCGATCACCTTGAAGAATCCCGATACTTGCGACACCTGGTTCTCTACTTTATTCTCGTACCTATAACTTCTCAAACTTGGACCTTGTATTTCTACGAAATACTTGTCCAAAACTTGAGAAGTCACAAGTAAACATAATATATTACGAGGACCAGCTCCTTTGTCCTAATGGACACTGGACAACATACAATACTTTGTATAAATCCCCTGAGTTTAATCTTTCAAACCCTGTGCGTCGTAGGTTGAAAACTGTACCCAGGTGATTTTCTCAAATATCACCAATTACAACGAATTCCGATATAATGAGGATGATCACCTAATTCCCAATAACTTACTCCCACTCATCATCTGTAAAACCATACAGATGTGAGAATCATACCTGGTAAATACATACCCTGGAGTAAGGGTCTAATTGGGAAATCAGTTTTCTATTAACAATACACAGTGAAACTGAAACATGAATATGT